>JAPEIS010000007.1:1369450-2738900 GCA_029531795.1 Sclerotinia nivalis | reverse complement strand
AACCCTAACCCTAACCCTAACCCTAACCCTAACCCTAACCCTAACCCTAACCCTAACCCTAACCCTAACCCTAACCCTAACCCTAACCCTAACCCTATAGAACGACCGACCTGTTCGACGTGTGATGCGCTTCGCATCAGTTGCCACGGCTATGATGAAAAGCCCGTGTGGATGGATAGGGGACTGTTAGAGAAAGCAGAAGCAGAGCGTATCAAAAGCGCCATAAAAGAGAACAAGAGGTATAAAGAAAGGAGAAGAAATGAAAACACGGCTAAGAAAGGGTCCCTGTCCACGGGCAATCGAGATCGCACGGAAACCTCCGGGATAGAAGTGACAAGTCCCGCCTTCAGCAGTGCAGGATCTACATCAGTTGTAGGTACCTCAATAACAGATGTAGAGTCTAATAATGATTTGGAAAAGCCATCATGCCTTGGCTGCCCAATGATATCCTTATCAAACAACTATCACGGACGCGAGGCAACCCTTTTAATGCATTATCTGGACGTTGTCTTTCCTCTTCAATTTAGATTTTATCAGCCATTGGTATCGAAAGGTGGCCGTGGCTGGCTTCTCAGTATTCTGTTACATACCAGGCCATTATTTCATGCGGCCTTGAGCGTAAGCGCATATCATCAGAGCGCTTTCCACTCTGATTCTGGAACCAAATTCAGCAACGAAATTCTGGGAGATTTACAGAAACACCATTGCCTAGCCCTGGTTGAGCTCAGGAAATACATTGAGCGGATAGGATTGGATATTGAATTGGGCCGAATGAAGACCAAAGTTGAAATTCTTGCCTGTATGATCTTCTTGATCTCATTCGATGTGAGTAAAATGACCGGAAGAACTGGATATCTACTAATTTAATAATGTTTCAGGTTTTTAGAGGAGATAGTAATGACTGGCAGACGCATTTGCATGCCGCGCGAACTATTTTCATGGATCTTAAGGACAACTTTCTTTTGCCGGTAGATACTTCCAATTCCAAGGTAGAGACAGGACATTTAAAAACCCCCAGTTCCACCTCGCTCTCCCTTGAAGAAGACTTAGCTCTAGAATTTTTTGCCACAGCACTGGTCTGGTTTGATGGTTTATCTTCCGTAACCACAGGAATGACATCTGAATATTCCAATATCTACTCTTCCATTCTACGGATGGAAAACGGTAGGATTCAACTTTGTAAGTTGATGGGATGTCAGAATTGGGTTATGGTCATTATCATGGAAATTGCACTGCTGGCCGATTGGAAGAATGAGGGAGAAAGCTACGGCAATTTGAGTCAATCCCAACTTGCTAAGCGCGTAGCTCCTATCGAAGAACAGCTTGAAGATGGCATACGTAAAAATCAGGCCCGTTAAATCGGTAATAATTTTGATCCGTGCGGTGTTCGAGTTCTGGAAAGCTAATATATTACTCAGATATTCGCAAGCGCTGCCAAAGTTTACTTATATGTCGTCCAGTCTGGTGCACATCCTAGAATTCCCGAGATCAAAGCCAGCGTGTCAGAGGCGCTAGAGGCCTTCCGAGTTGTTCCCGATGTTCGATGGGTACGCCACCTTGTATGGCCTTTCTGTATTGTTGGCTGTATGGCAGAAGGAGAGTATGAAGAAGATTTTCGACAGATTGCTGCTTTGGCGAACAGGGATGGAGAAATCTTCTGTAACTTTAAGAATGCGTTTTCTATTGTGGAAGAATGTTGGAGCGGCCGTAGGAGGCAGCCTTCCATTTCATGGAGCTGGACGACAGCCATGTCCAGCTTAAGGGTTAAAACTCTTCTTATCTGATGTTTCTTTGTCCTTGTGCGTGTCAGATTGTTAACTCAGATGCGGACTCGAGTCCCCCAAAGTCCTTCCTCTCCAATGCAACATGAGATGCAAAGAAGAAGAGCGATTACACATAAGCAGTTTCTAAAGTATCATGAGTCTAGGTATCATTGGCATCACTTAACACGCTCTGTGCACATAGGAAAGAGGCTGGCTGGCGTGATTAATTAAAACTCTTGTGAAGTTTACCAAAATGGTTTCAATTTTCTAGAAGCAATTCAATACTGGCTGGGTAACTGCATAGTAACCTGATTATTTGTTCTAGGATGAAACTGAGACACTACTCAATTGTGATGCAAACCTTCCCAACGTGCTTCTGCGCCTTCATATATTCATATGCCCTAGAGTATGTTAGCACCAATTTGATAGCAATTTGAGAGTTCTATCATGAAACGTACTCTTTGAGATCCTCGAGCTTGAATAGGTGACTATCCACGACAGGTTTAAGGCTGGTAGCATCAATGGCAGCATTCTTGAGATTATCAGCAATGTCTCTCGAACAGGATACTCTGAAACCAAGATCGGGAGGGGAAAAGGGTAGAACGAACCATCTCCTCGAACATATCCCTACCTCCGACAAACAGTCCCCGGACAGTGAAGACCTTGCTGACGGTTTCCAAGAAGCTCGGTTCTTTCTCGTCAGTCTTAGTCAACCACCCTATGACACTGATAATGCCATCAATCCTGATGGATTTAATGGACTGCGCCATCGTTCCTCCTCCGCCAATTTCGATAACATGATCAACACCCTCTCTTGAGCCTGTCAATTTCTTTGCTTCCTCTCCCCAGTTTGTGACCTCTCTATAATTAATGACATAGTCGGCGCCTAGATCCCTTAACTGTTGAACTTTCTTGGGAGACGAAGTGGTAGCAATAACTTTAGCACCAGCAGCTTTGGCGAATTGGATTGCAAACAGAGAGACCCCACCCGTGCCTTGTGTCAACACGAACTGCCCCGGCCTGATTGCTTTGAGGCCATATAAAGCGTTCCATGCAGTTACCCCAGCGCCACTCAAAGTCGAAGCCTGTACATAATCCAGTGATTCCGGCATCAACACAAGACCTTCCTCGTTGAAGGTTCCATACTGACGAAGAACGCCATCAAGGTCCCCACCGAGTGCGGTACTTATACTCTTGGACGTGAGGGATCCGTAAATATGTTTCTGGTTGAATTGAGTCACGACTTTCGACCCTTTCTGGAAGCGTGTAACTTTCGCACCGACCGCCACTACTTCTCCTGCACCATCTGATCCTGGTACAACACCTTCTTTGGACCCGAATGGAAATGTTCCCTAGTCATCATTAGTATCCTTTAGTTAAAAGGATGAAGTGGACTGACATAGGGGATTGAAATATCTCTGTAGTTCAGAGCAGCAGCGTGAAACTTAACGAGAACATCATATTCTAACAATTCTGCGATAGCCTCTTTCGGATTGTACCTCAGACTGTCCAGTCCATCCGTTCCTTGGACTCTCCAGACTTTAGTTGTGGTTGGTAAAGACATTGCGATTGATTGAGATTGGAAAAATGAGGATATGACAGCATCATTCAAAGGTGAAATCTGCGATTTATACTCACTTTCCGAAGGTCATATTACGCAAACACCTATCTCCTAGTCATCGAGAGAGTTTACAAAAGCTTACCAAATCTTGTAAGGACCATGACCACAACTCATGAGGCTATTCCCCACCTTCCCGCGCGGCTTCCTAATGTTAAACTTAACCCTGCATTGATTTAGCGTGCATAAATCTGGGATAGAGTTTATACAAGGACCCTCTGTTGGCTTTAGATCATCATTAGAGTCCCGAATACTGGGTTTGTGAGAAATAGATACTGGGTTCTTACGAAAAGAGAGATGTATAGATTAAAAAGCTAGGTGGGAGAATCCCAATTATACGATAAGCGCGCTAAACTAATTATGGAAAGAGCCACGGAATATATCAATCCCGTGACTTTGTGCTTCGTGTAACCGTTGTCGTTGTCCGCTGCTTAAATATTGCAAGGATTATGGCCATGACTTATGTGCATCCAGAAATCTAAAATAAAGTTCAGACAAGGTCTCTCTATTGGTTTTAGGTCATTACTCAGTGTCCCGATTTATTGGGTTTGTGCTCCGTGTGACGTATGGCTATCCACCACTTAAGGACCATGACCATGAGGTAAGAAGGTATTTCCCACCTTCCCGCGCGGCTTCCTAGTGTCAAATTTAGCCCTGCATTAATTTATCGTGCAGAAATCTAAAATAAAGTTTATATAAGGTCCTTCCATTGGCTTTAGGTCGTTATTTAGCGTCCCGAGTAATGGGTTTGTGTCGTTGTCCGTCACTTGGAAGTCACGATGTCCTCGGGCATGGTCCGCACTTTCGTCTCGCCTTGCTATCCGCATCAGAATTCGATGGTCCTCCGGTATATTCGTATGAGGAATGCTTCATAACCAAGAGATCTGGGCTTCCTGCGGTAACGCCGGCTCTACTTGATTGACAATAAGCTTTGAAGTAGGAGTTATGAAGCATCCCAAAGATCTCTTCATGCCCTGCTGCTCTGCTTCTGCTTAGAAATACATAATCGTTATCCGCAGAAAATAGGTTAAAACCAATTGATGATTAATGTACCACTAAACCACCATGCCCTAAGAGACATGAGATCCGATCCAAGCTATGTTTATAAACCCTTGAAATCCACCACTACTACATCCGCACCTGTTGAAGTATAAAAGGGTAACCTTTCCGCTCATTCCTTCACAATTTATCACACAGAATCATCAGACAACAATCATTTCATCAGACAGCAATATTTTAGCACTTAATTCTCAAATTTCCAAGTTCGAAATCCTACATCATGCCTCAAGGATCTTGCTTGTGCGGCCAGATTGTTTATGAGTTTACAGGTGTCTTTGCAAACTAATATCTTTTCTTTGTTCAATACAAATTACTAATACCTACTAGGTGAACCAACACTGACTGCTCTTTGCCACTGTCACGCATGCCAAAAGTGGTGCGGTGCAACTTCGTCCTCTAATCTACTTGTACCTCGAGATCAGTTCAAGCTTCTGCAGGGAACTCCAAACACATTTGAGGCTCGTGGAGATTCCGGAAAGATCAACAAGCGATCATTTTGTGGAAATTGTGGGACCAATCTCTTTGGTGAACTCGAAATTATGCCTGATTTCGTTGGTATCAAAGCTGGGTAAGTCGTATCACCGTGGTTAAGCAGGATTATAAAAGTAACCAATTCAATAGAGCTCTTGATGGCGGCGCTGCTGATTATGGCAAGGTTGCAACTGAGTTTTACACTGAGTCTCGACTCAGCTTCTGCAAAGCCATCGATGGTGCGAAGCAAGAGCCCAAGTTTGGCAATTAAGTAGATAGCGTCTATACAGGAAGCAGTGGGATGGGGGTCATGATTTTGGGGTGTGGCTCGGGCTATCAAGTGGATTAAGCAACGAAAATTATTATTAGTCCGAATTAAAGTCTTCACGATAAACTCTATTGTTTATTCTATCTGTCGCATATCTACTATTGAAGACCAAATAAACTAGTTCAAAGAGAAGTACTACAAATTACAGTTTTACAAATAGATCACCAGGGGATGCTAGAATTCCGGTTTTTGATAAAAAGGATTTCCCGATCCTTCATTTTGACAAACCTTCTTCCCTTTGCGGCTCAATTCAGATCCAATAACGCCGCGGACAACGGCAATCAACACAGCAAGCTCAAACGCGCACCCTCCCCCGTTCGATTTGAGGACTCCGACCCCCCTCCCGAAGGGGCACCTCCCGGTCCCCCAACCATTTCAATTGATAGTATAAAGGTAATATATACTCAAAAACCAACAATTTATATTAAAATAGAAAATAAAGATCATTGGAAATACAATAAATATTAACTAATTAACAATTAAAATAATATTGTCATCCTATTTATTGCCTTACCGTCGTCTATTCTTCCTTTGTCTTCCATCTCCCTCCCTTCACAATTTCTAGAAGCTTGGCTTGTTCATTGGATTTCTTCAGATCACGCGCCCGTACGGTCTCCAATATGATGCGGGCAACGCATTTAACCAGAGCCGTTCGTCTCCCTTCTTGCCAACTGTAAATGGACAGATGACGTGAGAGACGCGCTCCAGAACATGATGCTGCAACACGCTAATATTGACACCTTTATCAAACACTACCTCCCCCGGCGTGTTACCACCGATACAAGGGATATCGTCTCCGGCTACGAGCCTCAGCGCGATCTGATGCGACTCTAATCGGCTGCAAGATATCTCGTTCATAATGCAAAGCATGAGGACCAGCGGGAGTTGTGCGTAAGGCAAGAAAGCCACGACCATAAACGACTTCGATGCCAATATCCATCAAAAGCTGCTTTGCCGCGGGCGAGTAGATGGGGTCCTGAACCAGAATAGGAAGAGGTGCCTGATGTAGTCGCTCGCTCAGCACGATCGCTTGGCTCAGCACGGCGGTGGATTGTGGCATGCCACTGCGAAGTGATTGACCATGACAAGCGGCAGGCATGTGAAGATTTGGTGGCGACGGACGATAGCTCTTTATAATAACCGAGTGGCAAGTGCTTTGTTATTGTCAAGGCCTACAGTCAAAGGGAACATTCACGCTAGAGTACTGTTTTTGCCGACAAGTACAACATGGCCGGTTACAAAATTGCACTATGCGTTTCGTTCCTTCGATATCGCTGGAAATCAGGCGAGAAAGGTGATCGGTTTTGCTGAATTCAGCTATGGTAACGAAAACACTCGAGATAATAGAACTGGGCAGGACAAAGATAGATTGCGAAGCATGGTTACGCACTTTTTTGTTTACAAATTCGACACTATAGTAAAGGAGATTATCTTCCTAGACTTGATGCAATAAGAGGGCCGGCTTGCAAGAGTACCTCATAGGTCTACTAGACACAACAATTACGGGAAATCGCGAGATAAAGGGAAGGTTGATTAGTATTTAGATCGCACGGATACGTAAAGATCGTGAGTATCATTGAGTTTGATAAAGAATCTGTTAAATACAAGGAAGAATAGAGATTAGCAATTCAATTGCGCTTCTTGAAATACAATTATATATCTTTTGTTAATAATGAAATAGAAATTCAGGAAGCATTCAGTATAGCATAGAATAACTATTCCCCTTTAAAGAAAACTCCTTCTATCAGATCCGCTATATAATCATCATACTAAAGGCTGAAAATGCTTTGTAGATTATTATAATATATCAATTTATTTATAAAAATTGAATAAAAGAAATCGAATTCCAGAAAACCAATATATACTTTCATTGGTCGTTGATTTATATAATGAATCCTTATAACGGTTATACTATTAATAGCCAGCTCAATAATAACATTCTTATTTGTCTTAGTTATGAAAAGAATAATTTGATCGAAACTGAAGTTGAAATAAATATATTATCCTCTAAACGAAACTTTATAATCTTGTAGAAATCTAGATATAATTAAAACAAAATCAATTTGAGTAGCTTCTAATTTATCAGCAATTCATCCAAATCTATAATTATTTAAAAATATTCAATTGAAGTTAAGGATATACAAATTTATTCAAAGTATACCTTTCTTTCAGAAAAGTTGCTCTATATCTATATCAACCTCTATAAAGTTAATTATATTAATATTATCATTTCAATATTATCGTTTATATTCAAACTCGAATCGTAAAGTTTCCTTATCGAAAATCTTACAGAGTTCGAGATTTATAGATTGAAGCAAAATCTCGTTGTCATTTTCTACAACATTATTGAATACAAACTTGGCAAGCATATTTGCTAAACAAAATTGTTACAAAATATAAAAGCTTAATCATAATCAATCGACTTATAGAAAGACTTATCGTAATTTGATTTTGATTGAAGAAATTTTGCTAATTTATGTGCATGCATGTCGATGTAGTTTTGCGGACTGGAAGCCTCTCGAATGACTAACCACGATTTGACACGTCGCAAGCCATTGACCAGCCGATGCTTCGTATTTCTACCCATCAGAAACGCAGATTACACCACAACATCTCAGAAGAGCCGTGATGCATGGTTCCATTATCCTGCGCGCTTAAAAAAAGTCGCTTATTGGCTGTTATCGCTCGGATCTATATTTATCCACGCGCCTCGTTTGCATTTGAGATGGCGACACACAGGATACAACTAAAACATTTCTATCTTTGCCTTGTTCTCAACATCATCTGGCTATCATCCAATATATTGTTCGCACAGGAGATCGTCGAGATTCAGAGCCATTTTCAATAATCCAGACCTTCGACTTTTGTTTATAATGATATTCTTATAGTAAATTGAATATTTTATATCTTTATTCTCTTTATTTATATATATTTCGTTGTATTTAATTTGTTATACAAATAGAATATTTTCCTTAAAAGTAGATTTCCGATTCTTGACAATTATAAATACCTCTATGATGATACTTTTGTAATAGATTATATTATTTTTCTTTTTGTATATTTATTCTTCTCTTTGTATTTTTCTAGTATTTTATTAATATTATATATATATAGAATATTGTTGAATCCCAAGATCGATTTCTCAAGACTAGATTTTCGATTTCTGTCCTTTGGAAGTTCGGTAATCCTGTTCTAGCTTCGATACTTGATTCGAAGTTGGAATATTTGCTTTCAATAATTCAGATCAAATGTATTCACAGGTACAACGATATAATTGCTAGTGAATAGCCTATTGGATATATTTTATTAAAATATCAAATAGAATATCAAGAATATATACAAAAGGAAAAAGAGTAATACGAAAACTATTTTATATTTGAGATTGAAGAGACAGAGGAGAAACTAAATGAAGAATTGCGAGCAATCATGGAACCAAAGAATAGCCACCTTGTTTCTCCGCTGTGTTCTTCGTGGCTATAGGACAAGGAGACTTCTGAGGCAGAGAAGGAACAACGAAAAGAATTACGAGCAATTATAGAACCGAAGAACAGCCATCTTATTTCTCTGTTATATCCTTTGCGGTTACAGGACAAGAAGCGCAGCCATTAGCAGATGAGCAATCAAATTAATATTGCTGAAGTAATACAGAATACCAAACGGATTCGTTATAATGATTATGGGTATGGGCTTCAATATATAGATGGCTGTATCTCCAGCTATTGTATCGCGGCGATGCAATCCAAACGGCAATCTAGGTTTCTCCCCTCTATGATCCCTCATTGATGTTAATGAACAAATGAAACAAGATGTGTATTTCGTAATGCAAGTATATTATAATATATATATAATATGACCGATTCTCAGGGCTGTATAGCAAGGCCAAATTCAGCTCCCAGCATTTCTATAGTTCATTTTCCTTGATGTACCTTAAATGCACAACAAGATTATCTAGTCTTACAGTGGCTGTCGAGGATATATGTGCTCGCGAGTCTCGACATTGATAGTGTTTGTTGATGATGTGGTTATAATACTACTTACATTGTTCATTTATATTTGAGATCGTTGTAGAGAGAACCTTTATATTAGAGATACCCGAGATTATAATCTTGAGTGAAGTTAGATTCGAAATGATTGGGTTATTGAGAGCCGAGCCTAATTCTGTAGATGTTATATCAGAGCTAGAAATAGAGATGACCGAATCCGAGAGAGTGTTGAGATGTATTGATCGGTTGAGTGGTTCCTGAGATTATTACTGTGGAGTTCGCTGCGGGAACATCGGAATCAAAGAAGCTGTTGTGGATTTGTCCATCAACCAAGTGCGACAGTACGCTCACTCCCACAGCAGGACTGCTGGTGATCGAGTTAATTGATGTATTCCATGGTGAGATCGATAGGACGACCGGGTGGCATTCTAACTATTATTTTCAAGAATAGTTAGATGGTCACCACCGGTGGTGACCATTTTTGATAGGGGGGTGGTGACTATACAAAATAATTTTATATAGCCACTGTGATCAATCGCCGTATAAGAGCTGATAAATCAGGGTTTAATTATTCCTTAAAATTTATAATTGAAGAATTATAGTTTATAGAAAGCATCTAATTATATATATATAAATATTAATTTGTCAACTATAGAGCTGTATATATCCATTTCTAGGATTATTATTTTATTATACTAAATGTGACGATCCTATATTAATACTTTAGACTATTCTTTATTTTGTTCTTTGGTCTCTTCTGAAAAGACCAAAATGTCTTAGGATTATTTTGTATTTATATCACTCTGTATTCGCTTAAGTTTTGGTCCCCTTTGAGGGGATTATAAAAGACTCAACTTTATTATTTTTTGTACAACAATTTGTTATTCTCTAGTATAGATTAATTGATTCATTCTATTATACTTTGAATTAAAACTATCATTATATTATAACAAACTCATTAGCCTCTTTGAGAAGAATAGAATATCCTTTAAGAAAACTAGAATATCTAATTAATTATACTTATCGAGATCACTGAACTAACGAAACCTTTATATTTATTCCGACTGACCTTTCCGAATTTCCATCGGTATCATCGTTATATCTACTCGATCGAGGAAACCCCACACCCTTCAATTCACAACTAAGGAAATCGTTACAACAGAATTACAAGTTTAAATCGATTAGATCAAACGAAAGGAAGATTCTGAATTTGATACAGAAATCGACGAAACGGTAACTATAAACCTGCCTTTGTATTCATCAACTCGAAGAGAACCAATTCCCTTTATAATCAGAATGACAACTTATCAAAATCTATAAAAAGAAAACCAAGAAATCCAAGTTCAAAACCAGATTATACTGAAGCAATTGGACCAGATTCATTTCGTCCTAGCTAACTTTGTACAAAATAAATCCCCTGATACAAATAGCAATCATCCTACCTTCCATTCTAAAATACATTAACGATACTCTCGACGAATTAAGGATTCCGATACTATTATACCTAGCAAGGAAGACCTATATAGTTTGTATATTCAAGTAAACAAGAAGATCGCGAGATAATTCAAAGTCGATCTGGATAATTTTAATTCTATGAATTTCAAAAAAATAATAGATGAAGTATATAAATAATATTCTTCCGAGGATTTAATGATTTGTATTTACGAAAGGTCTAAATCTCATTAAGTTATTGTTTTGTATATTGTAAGCGAATATATGAAAACACTGTTTGTTGTTGGGGTTAGTTTAATTCTATATATACAAGACCGAAACACTGATATCGTTATTGATGAGATAATTGATCTTTTGAATAAGTTCAGTATAAATCATTTGTAAGCTAGAGTTGAAAAGCGAAAGATTTGAAGTTAATCTTTATTTCATTATAATGTCAAATCATTTATCGAAAAGGAAATATAAGGTATAATAATTATTTACTTTGGGAAGACGAAGATATAGTTCTTTTTGATATAAATATTGTATATAAGAGAGATTTCCTTTATTATTATTGTTTTGACTAATCCCTTTGGGATGATGATTATAATATGAAATAGAATTATTTTAAGAAAATCGAGGATATTGAAGTAGGATTTTATCATTACAATGAATATAGAATCTTTATATATAAACCGAAAAGGTATACTAATTCAATTCCGATCTTTCGAATAAAGAACAAACCCGAAATGAATCAGATCGAAATATATATTATCTCCTACAGTTTTGGATTATATAAAAAGGAAACGTCAATTCAAAACGACGAGAACAAGATTCCAATTATTAATATTTTTAATATTGAGATAATCAAAGGTATATTTGTGAATAATATTGGTTATCGAAAAGAATCTATCTTCAATATTAATACTACAATTTAGTTCAAGGAATCTATAAGATTATAAAGAAGATCATCAAAAAAATCAAAATCAATCGGATGAAGTGAAATTGACAAATCCAAAAAACAAGCTCCTATTGTATTTCGAGTATTGCAAAAATCGATAGAGCAAGTTAAAAGGGAAATATTAAAGAAAAAATTCTTTAAGAAAGATAAGGAAATGAATATTAACGAAGATGAAAAAGAAGATTGGGGAAGGAAAGGGTTTCCTAAATCTGATAAAGATAATATTATGTATAAGATTAGATCGATTTATATGAAGACTTTAAGAATAAAGAAGCAATTATTGATCTTGATATATGCCAATGAAACTCTAATAGAGATATTGAAATGCCTTTTCAAATTCGAAGTTCCAATATCGATTGGTATAATTCTTGCTTATTTCCCGAACTTTTTCAAAAAAGTATTGAAGAAGATATTAGTTACAAAAATTGAAAAAAGGAAGGATATCGAGATAAGAATTGTAAACTTTATTAAAGAAATCTTTTTTGTTTTATTTAGTATTAATAATATAATAGTTAAATCTAGTTTTTATTCAAAGGATATTTGTAATATTTTTATTATAATAATGATTTTCGATAATAAGAATCTTAAGATCAATAGTATCGTTGATTTAGGCTTTACAATCAATATAATGAATCTTGAAGTGACGAAAGAATTAGAGCTTATAATATAAGAATATAATATAATAATAATGATTCTAGATAGAAATATAGTTATACTATATAGATTGATTGAAGATATTGAAATCAATTTTGGAGGAATCAAGAATATTGTGGATATTTTTGTTTTGAATAATGCTAAGGATTTATTTTTGCTTGGAATATCTTATATCTTTATAGAAAGAATTGATTTCGAATATAAGGATAATAAACAAATTATTTGGATTACAGATAATAATAATGTTAATTGTATTGATTATTGAGTAATAGGATTGAAATGTAAGATTGATATTATAAAGGCTGGTTTTAAAGATTAGGGAAAAGAATAAATGATATAATGCTTAGGAATTGTATCAATAACTCTTTGAAAATCCTAAGTGCCAATAAGAATAAAGGGAAATTCGAAGAATTCATCAAAATCTATTTCCTGAAGTTCCTAATCGATATTCCAAATTTTAAGATCGTTTTAAATTCTGATGAATATATTATAGATATATTCAGGATTGGATTTGACTTCGATATCGAGGATATATTTGACAATATTGAAGAATCTAAAATAAAGAGATTTCAAGAATACTTTGTTATCAATAGTATTCATTTCGATTTGAAAGAATTCAGAATTGAAAACGATATTTGGAAAAGATTAATAGATATCAACTTTACAGTCCTTATTCTAATCAATAGCGTTTACAAAAAGAAAAATAACAAAATAAAACCTTCGGATAAGATTGAGTATATTGATAATGAAATCCTTGGAGGTGATTCTAATTGATTGGAACTGGAATATACAATTAATCTTGTATATCTATTGTCAGATCCATTTTCGAAATATTTGATACCGTACTTCGATATCAGATCGGAAGGATTCTGTTTGATATAAGAACAATTGACTCTATTGAATATTGGAGATACACTTTTGGAATAAGAAAAACAACTTCTTTTAGCACTCTTGATGAATCGGGAAGCGGTATTAGCTTTCGATTGAACTAAAGCTAGTAATATTAAATCTTCAATTGCTCCGTCTCAAATTATTAAGACAACCCTATACAAGGCCTGGCAAACTTTTGGTTTCATTTCATTAAAGACTTTTTTGCCTATTGTTATTGAGATAATAAGAGATTGTATCAAATAAGGAGTATTAGAAAAAGGAAAAGAATTTTATCGAAATCCTTAGTATTTGATTAAGAAAAGCGTAAATGGAAAGTATTACATTATTATTGTTATAATTAAAACTAATAAAGTGATTTTGTATGATACGAATATATCTTCGAACTTAAAGGAATTTGTAAAACAAATGATTGGATATTTGTTGATTTCTTTGATCGATTTCTTTTCTGAATATGATCAGATATTATTAGATAAGAAAAGCAAAGATATTATTATTATCATAACATTTTTAGAATTAATAAAATTTACAATTCTTCTTTAAAGAGCTATTAATTCTATTGTTCAATTTGCAAGAATTGTTTTAAGGATATTATAGAATATTATATCTAATATAGCTATACTCTATCTAGATAATATTGATATTAAAGGCCTTAGAATTCGATATAGCGAAATTGAAATTGAATTAGGATTACGGAAATTCGTTATAGAACATTTGAAGAATCTCGATGTTATAATAGAGTGTGTGTGTGTGTATGTGATATTTTTCGTCCGAGGCTCTGTGCGAAGTACAGGTCTCAAATTCCCAATTGGGACAAAGGACGCCAGGGGAGAAAGGCCCCTGGGTTTCTAATTAGCTAATCTAAGTTTACTAGTATTATATATACTAAATGCTTCAGTAGGGTTTATATGATTGCTATTGTGTATTGAGTTAATCTTTTAGATAAATATTTCAATTGCTTTCTATAATACAGTTAGATCTCTTGATTTCTAATCTCCTTTTCTTTGTTATCGCAATCGAACTTTTTAATATGTTTTGTTAATATAAAGTTTTTTTTTTTTTTTTTAAAGTTTATATAAGTTCAATCTTTCCGAATCAAAATTTGATGTTTTATATAAAAAGAACTCAAAAATAAAATAAAAATAAAAATAAAAATCAAAGCAATTCTTCAATCAATAAATTGTACAGGGAATCGAGGATATATATTTTGATAGAATTTTGTAGATTTGAATCAAATTGTTAGTTTTGTTGCTTCTTTTATGTTTCTTAAGAGATAAAGGATAGTTTTAGATGATAACAATTTCGAAAAAGTCTTTTGAGTGTTTCCAATTTTATAAAAGTAAAAATGAAGAAGGGATTTTCTTTTTTTATATAAATATAAGATATAGAGATCTTTGTAATTGAATCGATTATAATATATTACAAAATCGCTGTATTGAGATCTAGCTATCAAAATGTATTCTAATATTATTTGTTTAAAAGAAAGTATAATCGATTGATTGTTATAAGTTATAAAAAGATTATTGTAATTTAATAATGTTATGATTATTTATAATTTTAATCTTGTTAATTTAGTATTCGATTTAGCAATCCTTTTTAAGAAAATGAGAGTATAAATAAAATCAGATGGGAATGGGACTGTTGTTTTCTTTTTAGTTGTTTTGTTTGTTGTTTCGTTTCCGGGGATATCTAGATGTTTAGGAATCCATCGAATTCGAATTGAATTAGGGCGGGTATATGGTAAACAAGGTTTGAAGGGTCAAGTTGTAATTACTTTGTAGAATTTTTCGAATATAAATTGAAAGGATCTAGTCGAATAAGAATCTAAATGTATAGCAATTTCTAGATTATCTAAGAAAATTTAAAGGTTTATAGTAAATTTAGTTAAGGGTAATTGAATCATTGTTTGAGTATTTTTCAGAGTTGTAATTGTTTTAGTATCGAAGATTTTAGTATTATAGTTTAATGAGAAAACCTATTGATTTATTTGTAGATTGTATTGATAAGTTATTGATTTATTTTCTATAGTATTGTTTAGAGTTTTGTTTTTCGAATTATTGGAGAAGATTTGTAGATTATTTTTTAGAATCGTAGATATAAACCTTTCGAAATTTTTAGTTGCTTGTTTTTTCGAATGATTGAAAGGATTATTGATTTTGGTTTTTGTAGTAATATAAAGTTCTTTGTTCTTTCAAAAAGGAAGTACAATTGGATTAATATGTTTGGCTTTTGGAAGGGCTAGGATAATTCTTGAAAACCTTGATTCGGCAGTTTTAATATTAGTTTTAGTTAGAATGTTTTTGGTATAGATTTGAAGGGGGTATTTAGGATCAAGCCGAGTTGTTCGGGCTACGAAGCTTTGGGATATCAGATTGAGTTTTATTTCAGGGGGTATCAGATTTGATTCCTTATATAAGATAGTAATGTTAATTGTATAGAATACAGAAAGAATTGCTTGAATATTAATTAGTATAATCTTATTCAAAAGTTTCAAATGTTCATTTATTTGATTCGAGATTATGAAGTTTCGATTTTGTTTTTTAGTTCGATTAAGCTATCAAGTTTCGATTACAAAATAGTATTTCTTCAAAATATAAACAGTAATTGTTCTTTGAAGCAAAATTGATGGGATATTTCGAATTGTCCTTTCAAACGAGTGTAAAACATTTGCAATTGTAAGGGTTTTAGTTGTAAAGATTTGGATATAAGGTTTGAAATTCAATTCCCTATCGAAATAGATTCCCAATTATCTCAGCGGATCTGGTTTCTTCATTATTGAAAGATTTTCTGTATGAATGATAAAACTTTCGATATTTTTCCTAGAGTTTTTGTAGAAATATATCAGTTCAGATTTCTTAGGATCGAAAATGATCTTTTCAGATTTGCTTCAATTCAAAGTCTCTAGCATTTCAGATCGTAATTGATTATAATTAGATTGTAAACTTAAAGAAAAAGCTATTAGGACAATATCGTCTATATATTCAAATCTTCGAATAGGATTGTTTAATCAAAATAAAGAGGTTATATAAAGTATAAAAAGAATAAACAAAATTGAGAAACTTTATAGCAAATTATATTCAATACTAGTACTAGATTCTGTTTTATTGTTAAATTGAATATGAATTAATCGATTTATTGAAAACAATTATATTCATCGAATTAGATTGTTAAATTATCCTTATTCTCTGAATCGATGGATTAAATATTCTAGAAGAACAGTATCAAAAGTATCTTTAATATTTATAGTTAATAAAGTAGTTTTAGAATTTGAATTCAAGATCATTTCTATATTATATATAAGGCAAATTGTAAAATCTATTGATGAATATAAAAGAAATATTTCGAATTGTTATTTGATTAATATTTTGAGGGTTATAGTAATCCAGGATATCTTTTTAATGATCAAACGTTTGAGGCCTTTTTCTAATATTGAGAGTAGAGTTATTGATCTATAAGATCTGGGGTTCGTATAATCTGATTTATTCGGTTTTGGAATAATAGTTATAATTGTTGATCGAAAGTATTCAGGGTGATAATCTATTTCAAGATATTTTTGAAAAAGTTGTAAAATGTTAGATTCAATTTGTAGTTATACTAATTACAATATCTTGGTTGGGATTTTGTCTATATTAGGAGTTATGTTATCTATATTGAGGATAACAGTTTGAATATTTTGAATTGTAATTTCAGAGAATAGGATAAAACGGGTAGAAATTGTAAGAGAATCGAAAGGGATATTATTAATTTCAATTGTATTTGTTAGTAGATTATTGATAAGTAGATCTCTTTTGATTTGAATAATTGTAATAAAAGAATAATCTAAAGGATCTATTAGAGGAGGGGTTTGATATATTCTAGTTGATTAATATTATTTTGTTATTTTAAAGATATCCTTTATTTCTTTAATTGAATCAAGTTTAGATAATCAGAATTCCTTTTTTGTTTTCTTGATAATCCTTCGAAAATTCTATTTTGATTTTGTAAAACTATTTGTTCGGTTTTTCTGGATAGTTATTCGATAGATTTTGTTTTATTATGGTTGATTTGTATTTCGGCCAAGTAATCTTTGAGTTGATCCTATATATATTAATTATATCGATTGGATGATATTCAAAGTTAGATTATTAAAATCAAAAGTTGTGAATAAAGATTGAAGATCTAGATTCGTTACGTTTTCTGTTAATAGAATTAAGAAAAGTTTTTTATTAAATGTATTAATTCGTAATCTTCGAATTGAATTTTGGAATCTTATATTTCAATTCAATATTATTAGTAAGGATTTGTAATCGGAAGTTATATTAAAATAAGGAATGAATATTATATTAACTATATATAATCTTGAAAAAAATACAAAATCAAAAACACTACTCAAATCATAAATAGCTTTGTCGATTATAAAAAGAAAATTGAAGGAATGATTATCTAACCAATTTATAAAAAGCTCTATAAAGTTGAAGTATATAAAACAAAAAGGATCTCATTTTATATAATAAAGATTCAAATCCTTTGTAAGAAATATAGAATTAAAAAAAGAAGAAGGTAAACTGAATAAATCTTTTATTACTTGGTTTTCATTTTGATTGCTCTTAAAAGTATTATAGATATTGATAATTATAAGAGTAGAACCAATTGTAAATTGAAGATATAAAAATAATAAATCCTGAAAAGAGAGAATAGATCGAAATTGGCTAGCTCGAATATCTGTTCTTTTGCAAGTATAAAATATTATTCGAAAATAGATTTCCCAATTATCGAATGGTATAAAAGTTTCGTAGACTAAATAGAATTTAGTAATTCGGTGTAAGATATCTAAGAATATATAAGGTTTTTGAATTAGAACTATATCAATACAAAAATCATTAACTAAAGAGAGTATTAGTTCATAAAAGCTAGCACCTTTAACTATATTAATTTGTAAAATAATCAAGAGTTTTGAAAATGTTTTTGAATTATATATTAAACAGGATCGAAAGAGAGATAGTTTCCAATGTAATAAAATGATTGAAAAGATTAATAGGGGATAAAATTAACAAGGATAGTATCTGAGTAATTTGAGTTGGGATTGAAGGGGCAATGAATTTTTCCATTGAAGAATCAACTTTTAAAGCTTTAAAGCATTTTGTATTAATACAAGCTCTGATTCTAGCTATCTTTAATATTTTCTGGATAGCTTGTTTTTTTGTTTTGGATTTGGGGCCTTTGATAGTAAAACGAAGAGGGTATCCAGAATCATTTGCTGGATGAGGTTCTTTGCAATGGAAGCATTTTGCTAAGCAATTATGAATTGTATCGTATCTAATAGAATAGTTTTTTTCTGTATATTCGGTTGTATCATAGATTCGGCACTTTTCAGGACAAAAGCAAGCTCGAGTATTGTACTATTGAAAGCATCGAATGTATTAGATTATCTTAGATTTGAAAGCGATTCGAGAAATATTAATTGTAATTCCTAGAATCCGGAGGTTCTTGGGAAGAGCTGTGTATTGCAAAGTTAAGAAGTTCAAAAACCAAATAGAATAATATAAATTGGATTCTTTGCTTTGTATAAATTCAATTGCTTAAATCGGTTGTTGTTCAATATTATCGTTGATAATCTCGAGTATAGTTTCCGATTCGATTGAAACAATAATCAATTGTTATAAATCTCTCAAAGTTGTAATAGTTCATAGAATATAGTTCAATCGATAGATAATTTATAATTGTTGTTATTCGATTTTGCAAATTTCGAATACTTTTTCAATTATATTTGAAAGGTTTTCCAAAACTATTAAATCCGTTAGAGAATTCGTATATAATACAAATCCAATATTTATCATTTGAATTTCTTTAAAAAGTTTTATATTGGTTTCTAATTATTCTTTTAATGCAATTAATGCAACAAAAAAATCAGCTTTTCAGACTAGATGATCGAATCCGATATAAACAAAAAGATGAATATCAATTTTGTTTAAAGTTTTAAATTGAGTTTTGGATTGACTTTCAGCTTTTGAGATTATAGATTATATAATTGGAATTGCAGCTTTCTAAACGTAAATAGAATCCTTAAAATATTGAAATATATTTTTTTGTATAGAATTGAAATTTGATTGAACAGGAAAAACAATAAAGGATTTGATAATTCGAAAAGGGTATAATCCATTAATATATGAATCAAAATATTTATTTACAATGAAAGAGATATCGGTACAAAATACAATCAAGGGTTTACAAAATCGAACAGGGAAAACTCGAACTGCTTCAATATTAAAATATTCATTCCACAATAAAATAATAAAACTAAAGATCTATTGACCTTCGTTTGCTCTATTAATAACAACTTTGATTATATTAATCAGAGATTAGGAAAGGGAAGAAGTTGAGGGAACGGGAGGTATAATAGCGGAAACACGTCCATACAGCACCTGCCGGGGCTGAAAAGTTTCGGTTTTAAATCCTATAGATAATAAGAACGATCGATTGATCAATAAAACGCGATAATAAACGCGTTTTTCGAAAAATTCAATTCTTCGATAATGTTGTATATGATGTTATAATAGAGTGTATCGAATGTGTAGGATATACTATTGGAATCTGTTGGTATTCACGTGCTCTTAAAGCATGTGATCCTCACTTAAGCGAAGGCTTCTATATTGAGGCCATTCGCACTCAATGGTTCTTTCGAACCTTGATACGCAATATAACCTTTAATTTAGGGGTCAATTGTATAGCAATCCAAACGCCCTCATAGGAATCTCTTTTGTGAATAACCTCAATACGATTATAAACGTTTTGATCATTTCTATCGGATACGATGATCACAGAATCGTACCGATACTAATTAGTGATCACAAATTAAACCATTTTCAGAATCCTTTCGAAAACTTTGAATAACCTCATTTTTCACTCGACAACGACCTCTACAATATCTCAACTCTCTTCCATACGCCACTTGCATCATTACCAATCCCCTCCTTCAAAATCCTACCTCAAATCTATTATTTTCGAATTCGAATCGATTCAAATTTCAAATCATCATTACGAAAACTCCGAATAGCTTCAATTTTCATATCTACTATCATCACTTATTCGAATTCTACCACCTATCCTTTTCTTTATTCGAATTCGACCCATTTCCTCTTTATTCGATTAATCAGAAAGACCGAAAGCTATTACAATTTCGGTATATGCGTTATTCCGAAACCTTTCGATTCATTTCAATTCATTTCGTTCAATTTTCTATTCAAAAATCTTCGAAAACACTATTCTCATTATTGTACTACAATCAATCTGTTTTTCAGACACATTTTGAATACATTTTTGTTACGAAAATCTAGTTCGGAGATCATTCTCTGTATTGTGCTACAATCTACTTTGATTTATTTTTGGTGAAGTATTACTAAATAGTAAATCTTTTTCGAATTGTATTATTTTTGGTGGAATTTCGATTACTTCGTTTCAATCTTTTCAAATTTTTGTATTACTATATTATATTCAATCTTTACGATTGATATGATCCCTTTATTCTAGTGGTTTTTCGAATCTCTTTGGAAAATTTTCGAAATGTTATATCCATTCTGTATTACACATTATCAATTTCATTATCGATCATCATTATCAAAATATACAATCTCTCTTTTTCAAAAATCTTATTTTTTTTCAATTTTTTAATTTTTTGTATATATTATATATTATGAAATTATGATTATAGTTAGTTATTTAGTTGTTATAGACGATCTCAAATTCACAGAACAAGTTTATAAGGGTTTGAAGGAGAGATACGACTCCATTATTGGTTCTAGCAAAAAAGAGCAGAATTCGATACAGGAATATATCTTATTTTGTGGATATCAATATCAATGTATTAGAATGTACGATGAAGAGGTTAGTGGTACTTTTAAAGAGGATTTTAAAGATTGAATAATAGAAAATTTCGTTTTAGTTTGTTATCTTTATTTAGCATTTCTTTGAAATGTTTTTTATAAGAATAGTTTCTATATCAGTAAGATTGATGAAAATACTTTGGGAAAGAATCTCATTGATGTTTTTGTTTACAAGTGTTACGGGTTCATCTCCCTTCACCTGCACATGATTATATGTACCTTAGGTATATATATATACATTCACTTCTATATAGTCAGGTCACCTCCTTGACCTTCTTCTCCTTTTCGTAGTACAACAATAGATCAAATCTATATATACCTTTTCCCTTACCGTGATAGTTTGTACTATTTTTTCAAAAACTCCGTCACTTTACAAAATGATTTGGCCTTGCCAAATCATTTGTAGGCTTCTGTGTTTGTTTTCGATTACTTTCGTGCTGTCGTAATTCGTTTGCTTTTATGCGGTTGCGTTTCTTATCTGTTTTTGTGTAGCTTCTGATCCCTAATTGCTTTTGTGCAATCGTATTTATTCGTAGGCTTTTGTGTTTGTTTTTGATTGCTTTTGTGTAATCGCAAATTCCCTATCGATTACTTTGTACAATTGTAATTCTTTTTACAATGACTTCCGGTTCTACATCCACTGGTAGTACGATTTCTACTTCTATCGAAGGAATTCGTATCGAAATCCAACGAATCTTCAGCCAATGATCTATTATTACACAAATTCTAGCAGAATTGGATGCTCCAGTGATGCCAAATTTCGTTGCCAATCCTAACGAACAAATTGTTTATTTGAATTATATTTTCTTTGTTATCGAAGATCGTTTTATTATTCAAATTATCTATATCGTTATTTAAACAAATAAGATCGAAGAATTCAAAACGGAAAACGTTGAGCTTCTTTATATTCTAGCTAGCAAACAAGTTCAATTAGATGTTAGTGGTACTGCTACTAATCAGAAACCAATTACTCCCTATTAAACTCAGAAGGATCCGTCTGTTTTTAAAGACGAAAGATTTAATATTCTTGTTCGACAAAAGGACTATCAATCCTGGAAATTGGGTTTGCAATTTTGTTGGATGGTCGATTTACAACTTTTTGTTTTCGAACAAAAAAAGATTAGTTATACTATTAATCTTTTCGATAATCAAATGTAATAAGAATGTATTACAGATATTACTAGATTCGTTGATGATTTTATTTGCTTTGATTCTGCTGTTTCGTTTTTGGTCAAATTGGACAAATTATATATCTCTGTGGATATCGAAAGGGAAACCTCGTTCAAATTCGATAAGTTTTCTATAGGTCCAAAGGAATCTTTTTCGGTTTTCTTTTTTATATTGTTTCATTTTGCTAACTTTTGTTATAAATTTGATTGCGAGATTGTTAATGCAATGAAGCAAAAGGTTACGGTTTCTTTTCGAACTTTAGTCATTGGTGATTCGAATTCCTGTGTGGTCGACGATATTGATGGTTGGCAAAAGAAATTCTCTATTTGGAATCAGAATCTTTGTGACGCTGAGTATTATAACAAAAATTCTGATAAAGCATTTGTTGTTGATAATGATTCTATAGATTTCGATACAATAAAACAAAAAGGATAATAGAAAAAGGATCTACAAAATAAAAAAAAGAAGTTTAATCCTGCGGTTTCTTGTAATTGTTGTAGTAGGATCGGTTACCTTCAAATTGATTGTTATACTATTTATAATATCAATGGTAATCTTCTTTCTAGTAAATAAGCTTTTGTTAATACTTTTTCCAATTGCAATACCGTTGCTTCAACTAATCCGGTCCCCAATCAATACACTGTTGTTCTGGCTTTTCGAGGCGCTGATAGGTTTAATAATAATCGTAATAAATTTTGAGGAGGATATACTAATAATTGAATACAAAACCAATAACATCTGAATCAAACATAATAGTAAAATTATATCGAGTTAGAGAAGGTTATCTTTATATCCAGTTCAATCAAGGAAAATCCCGAATAGGGAAAAAATTAACTTTTACGAAAAATCGTTTGTAGAGGAATATTAAAGGCAAAAAGGTAAATCGAGAAATGAATAGAAATAAACCATTGCAGTTCAATTTTATGAATAATAAATCTCTATTTGTTAAAATTACTATATTCCTTGTATATGAAAATCCTTTTATTGTTACAAATCTCATTGATAGTGAATGTTCTGGAGAAACCTTTGTTGATTGTTCTTTTGCTTTCAAATATAATATTGAAATACAATTTTTACTTCATCCTTGTGAACTTCGATTTGCCGATGAAAAGATCGCCGACAGAATTACAGAATATTTTGTAATGAAAATCGTTATAAGGGATCATTATAAGTATTGGTTATTTTATATCATCTAACTTTCATCAAAAACACCGTTAATCTTTGGCTTATCATAATTACAATATTACAATCCTATTATCAACTAAACAAAAATAAATTTAATATTCTTTTCAAACTATTGTACTTCCAATTGTTTAATATATCATGATTTAGAATCAGTTATTATATCAACGATTTCATTTCCGATTAAGGAATAAAAGGATTTAGCAAAAGTTATTTTATAACAGATCGTTGATATTATCGAACTTTTAAATAAATTCCTTATCGATTTTGATATAAAAGCTAAATGTATAGTTTATAAATACTACTTTTTATATATCAAGGATTGTTCAAAGGATAATATCGATTGTTCATTTATTCAAACGTTTTCTATTTTTAAAAGAATTTCTTATAAAAAACCTTCTATTGAAAAGATACTAGATGAAGATTACATATTACAATCTAACGATTCTTCTATTGATCTTGAATTTCAACAGGGTCTGACACCTGATATAAATCATTATCGAACAAAGCATTACAAAGAACCAAATAATCAAATACAAATGATTCCCAATTGTCTACATCCAAAATCGATCTTAAAGATTGCAGATCGGTATCAGCCTATTCACAATCTAAAAAACCGTTTGCCCCCGCTTTCTATTAAAGAACTCCTTATATCTATTTACAAAAATACAAACCCAAATATAAATAATATTCATTAATTATAAGTTTCTAATTTTGTTTCGTTTTATCAATAAAATAACATTCGGGCTATCCGATTGATATAAAATGAATTAGATATTGTATAAAAAACTATTGAGCAAGATCATTTACAACAGACTACATTATCCTCGACACTCACAGAAAGAGATTTTCGATCGATTTTACAAAAGCAAAACAATATAATAAAGATGTTTTCTAGAACCCCATTACAACTTTATAATTTTATATACAATTATTACAAGCCGCTCTATTTGCAAAAGATCTCTAAAGCTAATATCAACAAATTCTTAACTGGCAAATCTCCCCTTAGTAACGATCAAATATAACAAAAGCTTCTTATATAATTACAAAACAAACTTCCTGTTTTCCTCCTATGTTATACAAATAAATTGCCACCTCGTCGAATCTGGGATTACAAAATTAAATTGATACCCGATAAAGAGCTATCTTATTTCAAAAACCACCCTTTATTATCAATAGAATTAATAATAGTATACAAATAGTTTGATAATAATCTCTCCAAAGAGTTCATTCGGGAATCGAGATTGCAATATATCTCTCCTTTGCTATTAGCTGTTAAGCCGGAAGGGAGGATCCGCATTTGTCAAGATTATCGAGAACTAAATAACGTTACTATAAAGAATCGTTATTTATTACCCATCATTCACAAAACGCTAAACACTTTTTACAATACAAAAATTTACATCAAGTTTGATATCATTGCAACGTTCAACAAATTATAAATCGTCGAAAAAGATAAATAGAAAACTATATTCATTACTCGTTTTAATCTTTTTGAATCTCTAATTATACCTTTCGATCTTTGCAATGCGTCTACATCGTTCCAACATTATATCAATCATATGCTTTTCGATGAGTTGAACAAGTATTATACTACATATCTCGATAACATCCTAATCTACTCCGATAATCCTGTAAAACATAAAGAACATATCCACCAAATAATTCAAAAGTTAATAAATACTAGATTACAGATTGATATTAACAAATGCAAATTCGAAACCACAAAGACAAAATATTTGAATCTTATCATTACAACCAAAAACATCGAAATGGATTAAAAAAAGATCACAATTATTATATCTTGGGAATTACCTTTATATATAAAGGATTTACAACGATTTCTCGATTTCACCAATTTCTATCAACGTTTTATAAAAGATTTTTCAAAGATTTATCACTCTCTCAACAATCTCTTACAGAAGAATATTACATAGGATTGGACCACAAATCATACAAAGACTTTTGATGCTTTAAAAAGAGCTTTCACAATAGTATTGGTTTTGGCATACTTTGATTACAAACAGAAAACTATTTTGGAAACCAACACTTCCGATTAGACTTCAAAAGGAATTCTCTTGTAATACAATAATAATAATGTTTTACATCCAATCGCTTACTTTTCATCTAAGCATATAACAACGGAATACAATTATAAGATTTACAACAAAAAACTACTCGCTATTATCAAAACAATAGAAGAATAATATCCAGAACTCCAAAACTTACAAAAGGAATTCGAGATTCTCATTGATCATAAAAACCTCGAATATTTTATAACTACAAAAGTTTTCAATCAACAACAAATACAATAATCTGAATTTCTATCTCAATATAATTTCTATATAATCTATCGACCAAAAAACAAAACTATTCGATCAAACACACTAAATAAAAAACACAAAAATCAATCATATCGCTTTGATCTAAACAATAAATATCTAAAAAATCGAAAACGCATTATCCTCCTTTAGAACCGTTTTGACAACAACCTTTATAAGGATTTGATTAAACATATCAATTTGACACCAATAGAAACAATAGTACCACTCTACAACCAACCAATTGATACCTTAATCGATACAATATATACTAAATCCGATATCGTAGATCAACTTATCTCTACTCTTAACAACCCATCGATAACTAAATAACTAAAAGAATATCATAAAACCCTTTGAATCGTTATATAAGATTGTTCAATTCAAAATAATAGAATTTACTACCGAAATAAGATTTGAATTCCATCAGACAATGAATTCAAACTCCAAATTATCTATCGAATTCATTCTTCTAATCCTACCGACTATCCTGATCGAATTAAAACAATCAATCTTGTCTCTCGTATATATTGATAGCCTAACATACATTTGAAGATCGCATCCTACATAAAAACCTACAAACTTTGTACTCATACCAAATCATCCAAATCAACACCTCCCGGATTTTTGAAACCATTGCCTATCCCTTTTCGCATATAATCTGATATCTCAATCGATTATATTACACCGCTTCCAGATTACACTCGTTATAATTCTGCCTATAAACATATCTTGATAATAATCTACAAACTAACCAAAATGAAACATTTCATCAATACACACACATTAACAATAGAAAAACTAATCGATACTTTTATCAACCACATCTATACACTTCATAAACTTCCAAACAATATCATTTCCGATCGAAAAATACAATTCGTATCAGGATTCTAATCACAACTTTCGAAACAATTGAAAATTACCTTAAAACATTCTTCAGCTTTTCACCCTCAAACAGATAATCAAACTAAATATATTAATTCGATTCTGGAACAGTATTTACAAACTTTTATTAATTATTATCAAAACGATTAATTGGATTGACTACCTTTAATCGAATTTACATCCAATAATTTGATCTCTGAAACAACTAATTATTCGCTTTTCTTCATCAATTACAGCTTTAATCTATACCTAAACATTAAACCTAATAAACCTTACCCATCAAATATAACTCTAATACAAAAACAGGAATTCTTTAAAAATAATAGAACTACAGATTACATAAAACATATCTTAAAACAACTTCGTACTTTTGTACAACAAACAATTACTACTTATAAAGACTATACTAACCACCATTGCTTTGACTTATCTCGTTACACAACTAACCAGAAAGTCTTTATCAATATCAAGAATATAAAGACTTCGCATAAAGCAAAAAAGCTAAATAATAAATGGATCGACCCTTACAAGATTATCAAAATTTATCCTTATACTTATCTTGTTCAATTGTCTAAGAACATTAAAATCTTCCCTGTTTTCCATCATTCTCTTTTACTTCCAACTCATACTAATCCTCACTTTCCGGCTCAAACAACGATTAACAAATCAAAATCCCTAACTACACAAAACAAAATTTTGAAGTGGGACAACAATGAAGATAAACCTATTCAGAAATGAATATTTAAAGGAGTTCTAAATAATCACAATAAAAATAACCATCATTATTTGATCAAATAGAAACACTACACACCAACTTGACAACCAGCTAATGACTTAAAGGATAACAAAAAAATTCTTATCGAATATCATCGCCTTCATCCAAAGAAACCAAAGCCGCCAACTTGAATCCTAAAACACCCCAACACTACTATATTGCAACCGGAATCACAGAATTTGCAATCGGAGTCACACAACGCGATTGCTACACCTATTTTACAAAGATCCATTCACATCAAGATTGTTCACTTCGTCTAAAAATATATTACATATTATAACAATAAAGGATATAACATTATTAAGAAATATCATACATTTTTTGTTCAGGGATTTAATTAAGGAAAGAGATCTATATTTTTTCTTTATTTTTCTTTATTTTTTAATACCCATTTAGAATCAAATGGATTTCTTGAGAAAAGAATACTATTACGAATTCATCTCCCTTCACCTGCATATGATCATGTATGCCTTAAGCATACATACATACACTCACTTCTATATAGTCAGATCACCTCCTTGACCTTCTTCTCCTCCTCTTAGTACAACAATAGATCAAACCTACACATACCTTTTCCCTCACCGTGATAACAAGTATTCTGTATAGATAAATAAGCAATTGCGAGAATAACTTTTATACTTTTTAAATGTGATATCCTTTATACTTTGATATTATTTCGAAAAGTTTATTTCGATCGATGTATATGATTCTTCAATCTTTGATAGCGTTATTGATGTTAAGAAGGATATTAGTCAAATTGAATCATTTCAGGATTATAGTAATAATGATTTACTTCAAACGATTAATCCTTATATTATTATTTTTGAAAGAAACAAGAAAATTATTCAAAGTATTATACTCTTTGGTAAGTTTTACAATAGGGATATAAAGTATAATAGTTTCAATGATAGTATTCAATACAAATTTGTTATTTTCTATAATTAATATAATAAAGTCAATTTTTTTTTTTATTATAATTTAGTTTTTTCTATAATACTATAGGATGAAGTATTAAGTTTCTATTTCATTATTATTAGTTTTTGCAAATTATCTTTTGATGAAAGTATATACTATATATGTAATTACTTTGAAGGTCAAGAATATCAATGAGTAACTTTTATTAAATAGGTATTCATTTTATTAATTTCGGTTTAGAAGGATAATCTTATTGTTATTATTTTTGAATACTTCGAAAAATTAGTTAATATTCTTCGGGATTTTCGATTCAATTTTTTTGTCGATCAATAAAATGAATCTTCTATATTATTGAAGATCATTATTGTTTGTTATTCTTATTCTGTATGTAAACTAGTTTGCTTTGATTTTGTTTCGATATATATAGACCAAATCAGTAAGATATGTTTTAGTATTATAATCTATAATCTTCTATTCAATAATAATAATCCATAATTATAATTTCAAAAAAATTCTTTCTTCGAATTTAATCCTTTTCAAAAGAAAGTATATTTGTTGGAAGGGCAATCAAGTATATATTATTGTATATATAACTAATATTCTATAGTACAGCTAGAAGAGATATAGCGCTAGTGCGAAAGCTAGTACTAGCGAGTATCATATATTCTAATATTCCTTTTATAATCAGAAACCATGATTATTAAAGAATTATATGAAATATATAATGGAGCTTTATTAACTTTTATAACAATGTTCTAGTTTTCAGTTATAATTACATTGTCTAGTTTCTCTATAGAAGTTCAACAATCTATAATCCTAAGTTTATGTTACAGTACAAGAGTATTCCCAATTATTCTATATCAATATCGAGCCCTAAATCAATACAATATATATAAAAACCGGAGTATATAAATTGTTTGGTGAGAATATCTATTGTTTAATCGATTTTTGCAATCTATAAGATTCTAAACTTGTTTATATCAACTATATCATCTCTAATATAGTACTATCTAATATTAATATATTTTATCTTACTATAAAACTTATTTTCCTTAATCCAATCTATACTACTTTTGTTATCGTAATATAATATTGGAATAAATGGTTCGATTGAAAATCTTTCCTTTAAATTCTGAATTAGCTTTTCCATTTATATTAATTCCTTAGATCCTTCGTTTGCAATGATGATCTTTGTTTCTATTATACTTTGAAAGATAGATTTCTGTTTTATGGATGATCAGATTATTACTTCTCTATATCTTATAATTACAACGCTCTGAATTGATTTGTTTCGTTGTTTAGAATCTTATATAGAATCTGTGAAAGTATTGTATTCGGAAGGTAGTTGTTGTAATCGTTTTGAGTATATCAAATTAATATCAATCGTATTTGCAAGATATTGAAATAAATACTTTGTATAAACAAAATGTTATTCTTTAGATGATTATATAACTTTAGTTAATTGTTTTACAGCAAAAGAGATATTAAATTGATTATAATTTGCCAAATATATCATCGAATCTATAATTTGCAAATATAAATTCTTATCGTTCTTTTCGAGTAATTTTTCTATCTTTGCTATATAAATAATTATTCTTAAGGGAAATAATAGATTCTTTTTCGTAGAATTATCGATTTGAAATTGTTAAAGGATCTTTTTTGTATAATTTGAATTATGAATTTTGAGGATTCGTCTTGTTCTATTTCGTTCGATCTGAAGTTCTAGAAATACTTAAGTAGGCTTTAAATTCTTGTATTTTTATTGTTCATTAATTCTTTTCTTGATTTTATCGATATCTATTCGTTTTCCGATAATTAGTATATCGTCGATGTACAGAAGAATAGAAACATTTTTATCAATGAATAGATTTAAATCTGTGGAGGAAATTGATAAATCTAATTCTTTAAAGAATTTCTTAATTGCTAATCACCAAATTCTTGAAACTTATTTAAAACTATAAAATGACTTTTTGAGCTTGAGGAAAACTCTAGTTCCTTGAAGGTTTTTCTGAAGCATTTCTTTGATTTCAGAGAATACTTTCTCAAAAAATTGTAGAATTTCTATTAGTATTTCTATATCTGTTAGTTTCTTATTAAGAAAAACAATATCTATATCCATATTATCTATTTCTAGATTTTCAAATATAACTTTAACGAATAGAGTTCTCAATATAGAATATCTTTCGATTTTTGCAAATATTTCTTTGAAATCGATACTTTTCTACTATAAATATCCTTTTACAATGAATCTAGTCTTTCGTTTAGCTATCTTATTGAATTGATTTATTTTGTTCTGCAGAACCCATTTGGAAGTCATCAGTTTCTTGCCTCCTAGTACTTCCCTTTATATAATCTCGAATGTACTGTTCTTTCGAAAACTAATCAATTCAAATCTGATAGTTTTTAATTATTACTCATTATCTTTTCGTATAACCTCCTCAAATTCTATTGCCTTAAAAGGCACTACTGAACCATCAATTTGAACAGAATTTTCAGTATCAACAACAACAACTTTCAAAACTTTTACTTGTTATACAATTTGATCACTAAAAATCTTTCTCTGTTACGGGTTCATCTCCCTTCACCTGCACGTGATCATGTGTGCCTTAGGCACACATGCATACACTCACTTCTATATAGTCAGATCATCTCCTTGACCTTCTTCTCCTTTTTGTAGTACAATAATAGATCAAATCTATATATATCTTTTCCCTCATTGTAATAGTTTGTACTACCCTTTCAAAGGCTTCGTCACTTTACGAAGTGATCTAGCCTTACCAAATCATTTGCAGACTTCTGTGTCTGTTTTCGACTGCTTTCGCGCCGTCGTAATTCGCTTGCTTTTGTACAATCGCATTTCTTATCTGCTTTTGTGCAACTTCTGATCCCTGATTGCTTTTATGCGATCGTATTTATTCGTAGGCTTTTGTATCTGTTTTTGATTGTTTTTGTATAATCGCAAATTCCCTATCGATTACTTTGTGCAATTGTAATTCTTTTTACAATGGTTTCCGGTTCTATATCCGCTGGTAGTACGACTTCTATTTCTATCGAAAGAATTTGTATTGAAATCCAATGAATTTTCGATCAATAGCCTATTATTATACAAATCCTAGTAGAATTGGATGCTTTAGTGATATCAAACCTTGTTATCAATTCTAACAAACAAATTGTTTATCTGAATTATATTTTCTTTATTATCGAAGATCGCTTTATTATTCAAGCTATTTATATTGTTATTCAAACAAATAAGATTGAGGAATTTAAAACAGAAAACGTCGAGCTTTTTCGTATTCTAATTGACAAACAAGCTCAACTGGATGTCGGTGGTGTTGTCATTAGTTAGAAACCAATCACTCTTTGTTAAATTTAGAAGAACCTGTTCGTTTTTAAAAACAAAAAATCTAATATTCTTGTTCGACAAGAGGATTATCAGTTCTGAAAGTTGGATTTGCAATTCTGTTGGATAATCGATTTACAATTTTTTATTTCCGAATAAAAGAAGATTAATTATATTATTAGTTTTCTCGATAATCAAATGCAATAAGAGTATATTACGGATATCACTAGATTCGTTGACGATCCTATTTGCTTCGATTCTATTGTTTCGTTTTTGGCTAAATTGGACAAATTATATATCTCTGTGGATATCGAAAGAGAAGCTTTGTTCAAATTCGATAAGCTTTCTATAAATCCAAAAGAATCCTTTTCGGTTTTCTTCTTTACATTGTTTCATTTTGTTAATTTTTGCTATAAGTTTGATTGCGAGATTGTTAATACAATGAAGCAAAAGGTTACAGCCCCCTTTTGAATTTTGGTCATTGGTGATTCGAATCCTTGTGTGGCTGATGATGTTAATGGTTGGTAAAAGAAATTCTTTATTTGGAATTAGAATCTTCGTAATGCTAAATATTATAATAAAAATTCTAGTAAAGTATCTATTGTTGATAATGATCTTATAGATTTCGATATAATGAAATAAAAGGGATAATAGAAAAAGGGTTTGCAAAATAAGAAAAAGAAGTTTAATTCTGTAGTTTTTTGCAATTGTTGTAATAGGATCGATTATTTTCAGATTAATTATTATACTATTTATAATATCAATGGTAATCTTCTTTTTGGCAAACAAACTCCTATTAATACCTTTTCCAATTGTAATATTGTTGTCTCAATTAATCCGGCCCTCGATCAATACATTATTGTTCTAGTTTTTCGAAGCATCAATAGGTTTAATAATAATCGTAATGGATTTCGAGGAAGATATATTGGTAATTGGGTATAAAGTTAACAATATCTGAATTAGGTATAATGGTAAGGTTATATTGAGTTAGAGGAGGTTGTTTCTATATTTAGTTTAGTCAAGGAAAGTCTCGAATAGAGAAAAGATTAATCTTTATGAAAAATCGTTCGTGAAGGAATATTAAGGGCAAGAAGGTAAATCGAGGAATGGATAGATATAAGTTATTGTAGTTTAATTTTATGAATAGCAAATCTCTATTTGTTAAAACTATTATGTTCTTTGTGTATGAAAATCCCTTTATTGTTACAAGTTTCATTGATAGTGAATGCTTTGGAGAAGTTTTTGCTGATCGTTCTTTTGTTTCCAAATATAATATTGAAATACAACTTTTATTTTATTTTCGCGAATTTCGATTTGCCGATGGAAAAGTCGCCGATAGAATTATAGAATATTTTGTAATGGAAATCGCTATAAAGGATCATTATAAATATTGATCCTTTTATATTATCCAGTTTTCATCAAAGATATCGTTAATCTTTGGTTTACTATGGTTACAATGTTACAATTTTATTATTAATTGGATGGAGATGAGTTTAATATTCTTTTCAAATTATTGTATTTCCAATTGTTTGGTATGTTATGATTCAAAGTCAGTTACTGCACCAACAATTCTATCTTCGATCAAGGAACAAGAGGATCTAGCAAAAATTACTTTACAATAGGTTATTGATGTTATCGAATTTTTAAATAAATTTTTTATCGATCTTGATATAAAAGCTAAATGTATAGTTTATAAATATCACTTTTTATATATCGAGGATTGTTTAAAGAACGATATTGATTGTTCATTTATTCAAATGTTTTCTATTTTTAAAAAAACTTTTTATAAAAAACCTTTTATTGAAAAGATACTAAATGAAGGTTATATATTACAATCTGATAATTCTTTTATTGATTTCGAATTTCAATAGAGTTTGATATCTAATATGAATCATTATCGAACAAAACGTTGTGGAGAATTAAATAATCAAGTATAGATGATTTCCAATTATTCGTGTCCAAAATCGATCTTAAAGATTACAGGTCGGTGTCGGTCTATTCATAATCCAAAAAATCGTTTGCTCTTACTTTTTGTTGGGGAACTCCCTATATCTATTTACAAAGATATAAGTTCAAATATAGATGATATTCGTTAATTGCAAGTTTTTAGTTTTGTTTTGTTTTATCAATAAGATAATATTCGGGTTATTCGATTGATATAAGATGAATTGGATGCTATACAGAAAACTGTTGAGCAAAATCATCTGTAATAGGCTATGTTATTCTTGATACTTATAGAAGGGGATTTTCGATTGATTTTATAAAGGCAAGGCAATATAATAAAGATGCTTTCTAGAATCCTATTGCAACTTTATAATTTTATATATGATTGTTACAAATCGCTTTATTTGCGAAAGATCTCTGAAACTGATATCGATAAATTTTTAATTGGCAAATTTTCCTTTAGTGATGATCAAATACAATAAAGGTTTTCTATATGGTTATAAGATAAACTTTCTGTCTTTTTTTTATGTTATACAGATAAGTTGCTACTTCGTCGAATCTGGGATCACAAAATTGAGTTGATATTCGATAAAGAGTTATCTTATTTCAAAAACTGCCCTTTATCGTTAATGGAATTGGTAGTGATATACAAATGGCTTGATGATAATCTTTTCAAAAGGTTCATTCGGGAATCGAGATTGTGGTGCGCTTCTTCTTTGTTATTGGCTGCCAAGCCGGGAGGGGGGGTCCGTATTTGTCAAGATTATCGAGGATTAAATAACGTTATTATAAAGAATTGTTATTCATTATTTATCGTTTGCGAAACGTTGGACGTTTTTTGCAATGTAAAAATTTACATTAAGTTTGATATCATTGCAACATTTAACAAATTGCGAATTGTCGAAAGGGATGAATAAAAAACTGTATTCATTATTCGTTTTGGTTTTTTTGAATCTTTGATTATGCTTTTCGGTTTTTGCAATATGTTTGCATCGTTTTAATATTATATCAATCATATACTTTTCGACGAATTGGACAAGTATTGTATTGTATATCTCGATAATGTCCTAATCTACTCTGATAATCCTGTAGAGTATAAAGAATATATCTGCCAAGTAATTCAAAAGTTAATGAATATTGGATTACAAATTGATATTAACAAATGCAAATTCGAAACCATGAAGATAAAGTATTTGGGTTTTATCATTACAACCGAAAACATCGAAATGGATCAAGAAAAGGTTATGGCTATTATATTTTGGGAATTGCCTTTATATATAAAGGATTTACAATGATTTCTTGGTTTCGCTAATTTCTATCGATATTTTATAAAAGATTTTTCAAAGATTTGTTGCTCTTTCAACGACCTCTTGCAGAAGAATATTATATAGGATTGGACCATAGATTATACAAAGGCTTTTGACGCTTTAAAAAGAACTTTTATAATGGTGCCGGTTTTGACATACTTTGATTACAAACGGAAAACTGTTTTGGAAACCGACACTTCCAATTGGACTTCAGAAGGAGTTCTCTCGCAATACAATAATGATAATGTTTTGCATTCAATCGTTTACTTTTTATCTAAGTATATAGTAACGGAATACAACCATGAGATCTACGATAAAGAACTATTTGCTATTATCAAAATAATAGAAGAATGGTGTTCAAAGTTTCAAGGCTTACAAAAGGAGTTCGAGATTTTCATTGATCATAAAAACTTCGAATATTTTATGATTACAAAAGCTTTCAATCAATGACAAATACAATAATCTGAATTTCTGTTTCAATATAATTTCTGTATAGTTTATCGATTAGGAAACAAAGTTATTCGATTAGATATACTAAATAGAAAACACAAAGATCAACTATATCACTTTGATTCAAATGATAAGTATCTAAAAAATCGAGAATGTATTGTCCTTTCTCAAAACTATTTTGACGATAACCTTTATAAAGATTTGATTGGATATATCAATTTAGTATCAATGAAGACAATAATATTATTCCACGATTAGCCAATTGATACCTTAATCGATACAACGTATACTAGATCCGATATTGCAGATCAATTTATTTTTGCTTTTAATGATCTATCAGTGATTAAATGGTCAAAAGAGTATTATAAAACCCTCCAAATCGCTATACAAGATTGTTTGGTTCAAAATAATAGAATTTACTATTGGGATAAGATTTGGGTTCCATTAGACGATAAACTCAAACTTTAAATTATCTATCGAATTTATTCTTTTGGTTCTATTGGCCATCCTGGTCGAACTAAAACGATCGATCTTGTTTTTCGTATATATTGGTGATTTAATATGCATTTGGAGATCGCGTTCTATGTGAAGGCTTGCGAACTTTGTATTCGTATTAAATCGTTCAAATCAATGCTTTCCGGATTTTTGAAACCGCTGTTTGTCCTTTTTCGTATATGGTCTGATATCTCAATCGATTATATTACATTGCTTCCGGATTGTATTCGTTATAATTCTATTTATAAATATATCTTGATAGTAATCTGCAAACTAATCAAAATGAGATATTTCATTAATATACGTATGTTAACAATAGAGGAACTAATCGATACTTTTATCAACCGTATCTATACGCTTTATGGATTTCCGGACAATATCATTTTCGATCGGGGAACGTAGTTCGTATCAGATTTCTAATCACAACTTTTGAAGTAATTGGAAATTACCTTAAAACATTCTTCAGCTTTTCATTCTCAAATAAATAATCAGATTGAATATATTAATTCGGTTCTAGAATAGTATTTACGAACTTTTGTTAACTATCATCAAGACAATTGATTGGATTAGTTATCCTTAATCGAATTTGCATTCAATAATTTGGTCTTTGAAATAACTAATTGCTCACCTTTCTTCACCAATTACGACTTTAATCTATACCTAAATATTGAGCCTAGTAAACCTTGCCCATCGGATATGACTCTAATACAAAAACGGAAATTCTTTAAAAATAATAAAACCACAGATCGTATAAAACATATCTTGAAACAACTTTGTATTCTTGTATAACAAACAATTGCTATTTATAAGAATTATACTAACCACCACCACTCTGATTTACCTCGTTACACAACTAACCAGAAAGTCTTTATCAATACCAAGAATATGAAGATTTTGTACAAAACAAAAAAGCTAAATGATAAATGGATCGGCCTTTACAAGATTATCAAAGTTTATTTTTGTATTTGTTTTATTCAATTGTTTGAGAATGTTAAAATCTTCCCTGTTTTCCATCATTCTTTTTTACTTTCAGTTTATACTAATCCTTACTTCTCAGCTCAAGCAATAATTAACGAATTAGAATCCCTAATTATACGGGATAGAATTTTGAAGCAGAACGATGATGAGAATGAACTTGTTCAGAAATGGATATTTGAAGGAGTTCTAGATAATCATGATGAGGATGGTTATCATTATTTAATCAAATGGAGATATTACACGTCAATTTGGCAATTAGTTAATAACTTAAAAGGTAACGAAAAGGTTTTTATCGAATATTATTGTCTTCATTTAGAGAAGCCAAAGCCGCCAGCTTAAATCCTAAAACACCCCGACGCTACTATATTGCAATTGGAACCACAGAATTTGCAATCGGAGTTATATAGTGCGATTGTTATACCCACTCTACGAAGATTTACTCACACCAAGATTGTTCGCTTCGTCTAAAGGTATATTACGTGTTATAGCAATAAGGGATATAACATCATTAAGGGATATCATATGTTTTTTGTTCAGGGACCTAATTAAAGAAAAAGATCTGTATTTTTTCTTTATTTTTCTTTATTTTTTAATGTCCATTTAAAATCAAATGGATTTCTTGAAAAGGGGGTATTGTTATGGGTTCATCTCTCTTCACCTGCATGTAATCATATATGCCTTAGGTACACATGTATATACTCACTTCTATATAGTCAGGTCACCTCCTTGACCTTCTTCTCCTCCTCGTAGTACAACAATAGATCAAACCTACACATACCTTTTCCCTCACCGTGATATTCTCAAACGGTATTTACAAACAACATTCAATAAACTTCTAACTATATTGATATCTACTTGTAGAATCTCCTTCTATACCGAAAATCTTCCTTTTTTCTTTTATTAAAACCCTTCCATTACAGATAATGGATTTCTCTTTTTAGCTTTTGAAGCTCTCTTATCTATATCAGATTTTGAAATTGCTTTATCTATATCAAATCTTAAGGTTGCTTTGTTTATATCAAACTTTGAAATTATTTTATCTATATTAGATTTTAGAATTACTTTATTTATATCAGATTTTGATTCAATTAAAGTTTCTTTAAATAGAAAACTATATTTATTGAAATCAACATTTGCAATTCTTATTATCTTTTTGAAAAGAAAACTAAATAGAAAATAAATATAATATTTATCCATTTCAATGAATACAAAGTCCCCTTTTAATATTCGTAATTCAAACTTCTTTATTAGTTTTCCCAAATATTGAAGATTGAAAACGAATGTTTTACAACCAAATATTTGTAGATTCAAGAAATTCGATAATTTATTATAGTATATTTCGAAAGGAGTTATTATTATAGATAAAGATTCTGATTTCCCGAATAATAGAGCTTTCGTTGAAGCTCTATTGTATAACCAAATAGCATAACAAATCATCAACTTCTATTAATCATTTGATATACCTACTTAATTGAGTAAACTTCTAGATCTAATACTGATATCCTGAATTTGTTTCTTAACGATTTCATTCATTGAATACTTTCCTGAAAAAAAAGATTCGAATTGTATACCAAGTTTTTTGAGTTCGTTTTGAAATGCTATACCAAATTTACCTTTTCTATTATCTACACAAACAATTACAACTTTTTCTTCTATTTCGTTTTCAATTTCCTTGATAAGATTTATTAAAACAAAAACTATTATTGTAGCTTTTTTATCCTTTGTATAATATATCTAATCAATTCTTGTAGCATTATCTATAATGAAAAAAAAAATATCTATTCCCATTTGTTGAAGGAAAAAGAATTTCTGAGAGATTATAATATATACATCGAAGTTTCTTGAATATACAAACAATTGTTTTTTTGTTGAAATGCTCTTTTATTCGTTTTGAAAGGTATAATCCGCAAGTTTTTCTTCTTTTTGTTTTGGATCTTTTAACGAATTTCAATCCTTTAGATCTTTTCTTTAGTTTGTTTATTTGATTGTAATTGAGATACCCTAGATATCGATATATCAGTTCTGTATTTGTTTCTTCGAGATCTTCTTCTTCGTTGTTTTGAAAAGTAAAATTCGTTATATTTATTTGAAGTGATTGTTTAATTATATATATTCCGGATGTAAGTTTTGTAGTGAATTAAAGTTATCCGAATTTCCAACAAGAAGTTGAATTTTCTTCAAAGATGACTTTACATTTTGTCGATATAAAAAGTTTAATAGATATTAGTTATGTATTTCTAAATTCTGGTACAAACCAAATATCTATAAGTTCGAAATTGCTGATTCTGGTTTTCCCAAACGTAGTACTTTTAATATAGGTATTATTTGCAATCTTTATATTTCTTAGGGTCGATCAATATTGAACATATTCAAGATTGTCGATTTGATTAGTGAAATATTGAATGGCTCTTAAATCAAGTATCCAATCCGTATTTGAATCAATTATATATATAGCAGACCCTGAATAGATGGTACTATTGTATTGATCTTCTTTAACTATTTGGGTTTTAGTTTTTTCATTATTATTATCATCATATTTTTCTTTCTTGCCTTTTCTAGCAAATGCTTTGGCTTTTACTAGAGTATGGCAATCCTTTTGATAATGATTATATTTATAACAAAATCGATATTGATCCTTTGCAATTCCTTCATTTGATATATAATCTTTACGATCACTACCTCGATTTCGTTTGCTGCGATCGTTTTCATTATATCCTCGACTACCGCTTCTACTTTTGTTACCTCGAAAAACACCTCATCCTCCTCGACCTCGATTGTTTCCTTTTGTATTAGAATGATTATTATCAATATAAATTACTGTAACAGTAATTGGTTTTTTATAAACATTAAAGATCGTTATTGTTTATTGAAGATTCTGATCGGTATTAAGGACAAATATCTTTGCTATTTGTCAACCTTTTATTTCGGGAATCTTATTTATAAATTGAATATAAACCTTTTCATAACTAATTAATCATATATTATTGGAAATTTGTTATTGATAATGAAGAAGATATTCGACGAAGTTTCGAAGAGTTTGAGTTTTGGGATCGAAGGTTTCGAATAGAAATTGATGATAAACTTCAACAACAAAATAAAAATAAATACTATTATTATATGATTTGAGAGTTTCTTATATGGAAGTAATATCGAGATTATCAATATATTCAACAAGGCTTAAACGATAGATTGTATTTACTCTAAAATTGAATATAGCAATTGTATAATCTCTTCTTTTCTTGTAATCATAAAATAAAGTATCAGAATAATCTAGATCGAAAGAATCTAATTGATTTTCGATATTGTTGATAATATCGATAACTTCAGTTGCACCAAATGCAAGCAAACAGGATTCCTTGAATTCACTCCAATTATCTCCGTTGAAAACAACGATATTGCCTCATTTCGTAGAGACCATAACAGATTCAGAGATTGGATTGAAAAGCATCATTATTGATTTTTGTATAAATAATACATTCTGAAGAAGAATATGATATAATATTGTATTGTAATAAGCAAATCTCTATATATACGTCTACACAAAGCTCATAACCTGTTGGAAGAGTAATCAAGCATATATTATTATATATATAACTAATATTCTATGATACAACTAGAAGAGATATAATACTAGTGCAGAAGCTAGTACTAGCGAGCATCACATGTTCTAATAATATTATATAGATCGGATTTACAAAAATAATCGAAGAATTCTATTTCGTCCTTTAGATTCTAATATAAAATTCTAAGACAGAAAACATTGTAAATGTTATATTTACAAGAAAGAAGATTATTGGTTAATCAATTATTCTATCGAAGAGCAAAAAGAAACTAAACAATATTATTAGGAACTCGTTAAAACTAAACAACCTGAATGTATTTTTATTTTCAAATGTTTGTACTGTTAATATATTATGGGCGAATACAATACAATTATCTTTTCGAATAAGTAATTCATTCTCCTTATAAAGGAATATAAAAATTTTCTATAGAAGAACCTTCAAGAGAAATTGAACGATGATTTTGATCTCGAAGGATTCTTCAACGAATTCATCTTTTCAAAAACTCAAAAGGTTGTTATCGAGTTTTGTAACAATACTATTACTCATTTCTTGGAAATCATAATTTCATTATTGATTTAAACTTTCTTCAATTATTGTTATTCAAATGAAGAATTCATTAGTATTATAATTGATTTAAAAGCTTCAGTCAAATCTATTACCGGTATATATCAAGTTGAGGCTTTATGGAAACTCATCGATATCACGATTATATCAAACTCTAACCCTAATACTAATTTCGTTTTCGGAATTGATAATACTAATTCAAAGGGAACCGTAATACTTAATATATCTATTAACAATATTACCTTTTATATTATAGATATCTATACTTTATTTCTTTTATCATTTGCAGATATGAATCGATTTCATATAGTCTTTGACAATCTTGATAATGTTATTATAGATTCCAAAGGAAATCATATCTATTTTATAATTAGAAGGTTCGGTTATATATTTCTTTCATGGAATATTACTCTTTTTATTAATCTAATAGAAGTATATTTTTTTATTCTGTTTTTTTATTTTATCGATATGGAATTTCGAAGATTGCATTATCGATTTGATCATCCTTTTATGGAAAAATTCTATAATATTCTGAAACGTATTGATTATAATGAATATATCGAAAAAGAACTTTGTAAGTTTAATAAGTTTTATTATTTTTGTTAAAAATATGGTAAATCTTTAGAACGATTCAAATTTATTTTATATAACGATATCGAATTCAATTTCATAGTTTATATTGATGTTATATATCTACAGTAACCGTGCACTGATAATGGCCGAAAACGCGTAAATATAAATTTTTACGCGTTTCATTCCTACAATCTATATTCTATTTATTAATTATGTCATCACAACGCATTCTATTAAGATCAATTAATAATAATAATATTCCTCAAAAGCATTTTAGCCCATATGATCGTAATAGAATTATTGGAAAAGCCTCAGAAGGTACAGGATCCACTAAAATTGTGAATAATCTTGGAATAATCTGTACCATTATATATAACACTATTAAGATGAATCAATTGTGCAATAAAAGCAAATCCTTATTCAAAAAACCCCAACAGAAGTGTTATTCAGAAAGAAACGAATGTATGGTGATACAGTATATACGTTTATAGCCCAAATCGACCTATCAGGAAACTATTACAGCTTGTGGGCTTGATTGCAAAAGGGATACTATCAAAAGGATCTTCCATATATATGGAATAGGCAATTGAAGAGCTAAAAAGAGGTCTGAACTTACATCAGAACATACACTTAAACAGCTTACATAATACCTAATATAGAGGGGTCTTACAATAGAGGAATGAAGTTTAATCTTTTGATCAAACGAATGCTCTGTAGAACAAAAATAGGGTAAAAAACAGAAATGAGTCTTCCGTTCTTCCTCTTAAAAATAAAATCGGAATATAGTTCAAATATATTTTTCAAAGAAGAATATGAAGGTTATAATCTGGAAAGGCTTTTGTGATACCAAAAGGAACAATCTCTATATTATAGATAAAGATTTTAAATCCAAAAAGTTTGGGTATAATACTAATTCATATTTGGAGATGCTTGATACAGAAATCGAACCTATTTTCGAAGAATTGGATTTAGGGTATCAATTCATATAAGATAATGCTCCTATATATATTGTTCGCAAAATAAAAATATAGTTTCGAGAGAGGGGTATCTTATTAGTTCAAGATTGGCCTCTTTATAACTCTAATCTGAATCCTATAAAGCATATTTGGTAACATCTAAAAGTATATATTTTTGAGATGTTTCTTGATCTTGTTACAAATAAAAGCACCTCAGAATATACTAGACAAAGATTGGAAAATGCTTTACAAACAGCTTGGGATATATTGGATGATGGATTATTCGAAAAATTGAGGACTAGTATATCGAATAGAATAGAGACCTATATTACAGCTGATAATTGGTATACTAAATATTAAAGGTTTAAAGTAGGGTAACAATATAATTTTTTTATATTATTAAAATATATATATAGATCTCAAATATATCAAAATTTTATATTAAAATAATGAAACGTTGATTTAATAAATAAGATTGAATAGAATGATATTGATAAATAATTCCGGGTGAAATCCGGCCGGCCATTATCTGTGCGTAAGTACTGTAGATGGAAAACCGGTTCTGTATATTATTAATCAAATAATATGTTTTCAAATTGTACGATTTCTATCTAATATTTCAGCAATTACAATTTGGAATGCTTTAAAAGAATACTGAATCGATATTTATATTGAACCTTCAGATTATCTAATTTATGATACTAAAAAGAATTTCATTGAAAAAGAGTTCATAAATCGAACTTTATTTATGAATATAATAACGAAATCAATTCTTGTTGAATTCTATTGATCAATTGGTATTATTGAACAATACTATATATCTCTCCATTGTACATACGAAATCATTATTGAAGAGATGATTCAAGAACCTGGTGTTACACAGGATATGCATCTCCAAATGGTTATAAAGGCTATAAATAATTCAGTTAATCCAAATGGTTTAATTTCTATATTACTTGTATTTGGAATATACTCTAGAATCTTCAATCTAGATTCTTCAAATTCTACCATTCTACAACGAACCGTAGTTATTGAGAAAACTATACAGGAGATTTACAAATTCCGTATACAAAAATAAATTAATAATATCTTAAATCAACAAAATAATCTTTCAATAGATTATATTTACGATTTCCCTATCAATTCTAATATTTTGGTATAACGAAAAACTATTGTTTCAAAGAAAAACAAATGGAAAGGTTTATTCCCTTTCTTCGGAATTAATAGCGAAATCTATAGAATTCAACTTTCTAATGGAATTACTGAATTCAAGAGTACTATTGTAAAACTATATTATTCCAAACCGAAAGAAACAATAGACCTACTAAATAATCCTGATAAAGAAATCAACCTTTCTGATAACCCGGAATCAATTAATCAAAATCCAGATTTACCAAATCTAGTACAAAAGTTTGATCGAAATACAATCGTTTATACAATCGTATTCTCTACATCTGTTATCATCTGTTCTGTTAGTTATGCTATACGATATCCTTTAGATCGAATTGAAATTCCAATAATTCATTAATATTTTTCGGAAATGCTATTGATATCAAATCCTGATTTAACTATTTTCTTAACAAATGAAGATTTTGAAACTATTTTACTCAAATCTAATTTTGTTAATTTTTGTAAAAAAAAGATCGAAGGATTATTGAAAAAAGGAACTTTCGAAAACATTTCTATTTCTTCGATTCCTATTGGAATTCGTATCTTCGGAAATCGATTCGTCAACAAAATCAAATATATTGAAATTGATAAGGCTATAAAGAAATCATGATTAATAATTCAAATATATAATAATACTGGAAAAGAAACTGTTTTGATTCAATCCTCAATTCTACAAAAGGTTAGTCAACGGAAATTATTGATTTTGGTTTCAATCTTTAAATTAAAGAACATTCATATTTATCTTCGTAATATCTTACAAGCCTATATTCAAACTATAACAAAGTTAAATCGATCATTTTATATTTATCTTTCTCAAGAAATATATCTTCTATAGAATATTGTTTTTCAAATAAAGAAACCTTTATATAGCATTACAGAATCGAATAATCATTAATTCAAAACATACTATAATCATTATACAAATCTTTTCGACCTTACAATTTCAATTTATAATCATTATCTTCTTCATCGAAATAACGATATACTTATATTTATTAGTATTCAAACCAACGATACATTTATTATCGTCAATAAAGCATTTGCTGAATTAAAACAGAAACAACTCAAAGCTATCAACTTTCAAACAAAAGATTATAAAATATTAACAAAAACAAATCCTTTCAAATTCAATAGAGCTATTATATCATTGATCGACAATATTATCAATCTAACTCAGAAACAATATTATAAGAACCTTCAACAAATCGTTTTTAGTCTTACAAATTTCAAAAATACCAAAAGCAAATTACAAAAGAATACTTCAACTCAAAAACTATTACGGTGGTGGTAGGGTGCTTTAAGATATGATGATATTCTACGAAGAAGGTGCTAGGAAGAGCGCCGACTATATGGGGGATGGGTGCCTTAGGCAGCCATGCAGACTAGCTAGGAACGGGTTACGAACCCGTGACAAAAACAATATATTACTCAACAAACTAAAAGAGCATATATTGCTAATCTCACCCAATCAAAGACTACATATTCATTATCCCGCGTTACTCAAGTTATCAATCCCACTCCAAAAGATATTGAATTCCTGAATAAAACTCTTTCTTGGCAATTCTATAATACTACTAGAAGATTGAGATTCATTCCCTTCGATTCAAAAATCTTTATCCTTTTTGTATTCGTAAATATAGAATTTGCGAATAACCCTAATCACTTTTCTCAAATCGAATACATTATAATTCTAATAAACAAATCCAAAAATACAAATATTCTCTATTGGATTTCTATTAAATACAAAAGAATTACTAGAAATATACTAACTTCAGAACTTTATACAATGATTTTTGGATTCGATATAGCAAGTACTATAAAGTCTTTCCTCAATCAAATAGCTATTTGCAATCATCCTATTCCACTTATAATATATACTAATTCGAAATCACTTTACAAATACCTTATTAGACTCAATACTATATACAAAAAACAATTGATAATCGATTTGATATATATTCGCCAATCGTATAAAAAACAAGAGATTCAGGAGATCCACTGGATCGATAGAAATACTAACCCTGCTAACGCAATAACGAAGACTAAACCCTATCAAGCTTTGAGGGAATTGATTGATACAAATAAAATTAAATTGGAAATGAAAGCATAAATGGAAAAAATAGATATTAAGATTTAAGGTTTTTCAAATATTAAAGTTTAAATTTTCGGATATTATGATTTTGGGTTTTTCTATTTCGTTTTTGTATCTACATTTATTGTAGCTAGCCATTCTTTTAAAAAGATAATCAGTATTGGTATTCATATGCTCTTAAAACATATGATCCTCACTTAAACGAAGGCTTCTATATTGAGGCCATTCGTACTCAATGGTTCTTTCGAACCTTGATGCGCAATATAATCTTTAATTTAGGGGTCAATTGCGTAGCAATCCAAACGCCCTCACGGGAATCTCTTTTGTGAATAACCTCAATACGATCATAAACGTTTTAATCATTTCTATCAGATACGACGATCACAGAGTCGTACCGACAGAATCAAATCTAAATAGTATTATAATAGAATTCGGATTATAGAATACTATATTGGTTTTGAAGGAAGAAATCCTGATATTATTAAAATCATCAAGATATTTGAATGGCCTTTTTGTTTAAACGATTATGAAATTAAAATGTTTTTTGAAGTATATGTTTTCTATTGATTATGGATAGAGAACTTTGTTATTGTTATTGAATCTTTTTATACTTTATTAAAAAAAGGGATAGAATTCATATGAATTTCTAAATATGATATTGCAATGGATTTGTTGAAAGATAAACTAATTTCTATTCTAATTTTTCTATTTTTGATTTATCTATTTGAAGTCAATTATTATTTTCGTTATTGATATTAGTTTAGTAGAATGGGGAGCTGTTTTGGATCAATTATACAAGGACAAACCTTATATTATTGTTAGATATAAAAGTGATCTATAGAATCATACCGAATAGAATTACGATACAATTAAACGAGAATACTAAGAGATCCTCAAAGTTTTATAAAAATATAAAAGGGATCTTTATAATGTTTATTTCGTTTTGGAGATTAATATCAATATTCTTGTAGCCCAATTAAATAGAGCAATTACAAACCTATTTAGTGCTTTGGTTACAAGATGAATTGCTTGGATTAGACTCTTCGATTTTGATATCAAATATATTCCTAGAAATAAGAATATTATTGTTGATACTTTATTACAGCGATTACGGATTGCTTTAAACAATATTAACGAAGAATATAAAGAGGATATTAATGATTTGATTATTACGGATTTGAATTCCTTGAATATAGATCCGGTTGTGAATGTAAATGTTTCCCAAATTTTAAGATTATCTCAAATTTTGAAGTATAAAAATAAGAAGATATAAAAGTTCGTTTAATATATTACTATATTATGAAGATCTAAAGGCTTGGCAATTAAGGATTGATAAGTATTCAAGAAGAAAGCTCTCAATTTTTATATCAGAGATTATTATTTATTTAGAATTCGTAAAGATGGATTGTCCTCTATCTATATAATTATAGATAATAATCTAGTCGAAAAAGCAAAAGTTATGATTCGAATATATAAAGAATTAAATCACAAAGATCTAAAATCATTATATATTAAATTGTATAGTTGTTATTAATAGAATAGTATATACAAGAATATAAAAAACTAGATAATTTTTTGTTCTGTTTATCAATTCAGATTATCCAAATAAATAAGTGAATTAATAATTGTTATCTAAACTTCAAGTATTTAATGAAAAATAGGTATAGATATTATAAAAATACCGGATAATTATAAATTCAAATACTTTATTGTTTTACAAAAGGATTTTAATGATTGAATAGAAATCAAAGTATTACAGAATACTATTTCGGAAATTGTAATTAAATTCTTTTACAAAGTAGTTTGTTATTATAGTTTTTTTGAAGAGATTATTATAGATAATAATCTTGAAAACAAAGGTATTGTATTTGTTTATTACGAAAAGCATAGAATCGATAAAATCCGGATATTTATTTATCATTCTCAAACTAATAGAATAATAGAAAAAGATTATCATTTTATTGTTGAAGTATTCTTTTGTTTATCGTAAGGAGGATGTAAATGATCCGAATGATTGGAAATTATATTATCCGTTGATTGTATTTCGATATATAAATCTATAAATAAAACTCCATTTGAATTGATTTATAGATAAAAGATTGTATTGCCCTTTGAGATTATTTATATGATTTGGAGGATCCTTGATTGGGAAAATGTATATATCCAAAAAGATTTGCTAGTTATTAAAGCGTAACAATTAAAGATACTAGATAAGGATATCGAAGAAGTAATCCTTTGCAAACAATATTATAGGGAAAATGGAAAACTTCATTACGATTTAGATTGTAAAACTCTAAATAAAAATATTCAAACAGGAAATATCGTCTTATATCACGATCCTTGATCGAAAATTGATATATCACACAATACAAAACTTGCTTTCAGATAATACAATTCTTATAGAATTTCGAAGAAATTAAAAGATCTTTCCATTTATACTTTTGAAGAAATAAATAGAATTCTATTTGGTAGAATCTATACCGATATCCGGTTTAAGAAATACATATTGCGTTTAGAATTCTTTGTTGATAATAATTCGGATAATCTTTGTAATTGAATCAACAAAAAATACCAAATATCGAAATACTTACATTCTTCAAAACAAACAAGCAATCAAGGATTGTTTCCTATTCAATTACAGGATGATTTAAATCCTGAAGAAAAAGAAAAGATACAAAAAATCAAAAAAGAATTATTATCACAAATTTCTATTCATCAATTACGAAATATAAATAAAAAATCATCCTAAATTTCTAAAAAGAAAAAAATGTTTAGATTTTATTGAAAAATCTGAAAAACCTATAATATAGTTGATTTTACCCTTTAAATAACTCTTAACAACTTTCAATCAACTTTTGAATAATTCAATATTTTTTTTATAAATCTTATTCCTTCAATAAAAAATTATTAAATTTTTATATATTCGTTTATATTTATTTCATTTTTTATACTCTTTTTTATTTAACCTTTTCATAATATCTAAAGAAGGATCTAATTAAATTATAATTTTTTATCTTTTTGAAAATACTCCTTTTTTTGTTCAATACAAAAATCAATTCTTTAAAAGCGAAATCGAAGTTTTTATATTCATTGATACTTTCAATATAAAGGAAAAATACAATACTTTTAAATACTGGTTTAATTATTTGTTGAATATTGTTAATTATATTGAAGATTTCGTTAGCGAAATGAAAAATCGAATCGAAGATTAGAATCTTTACAAAGTAATCGATCTTTTCAAAGCTAGCTATTTAGCTAAGAACAATGAAACGATCTAATTCGTCGAATAACATTACAATAAAGTTAGAGAGGATTTCAAAAACCTCAAAAGAATCTGAACTTTTGCCCTCGGAAAAGCTTTTGTACGATTATAATTGAAGGATTCGATTTTGAAAGATGTATCAATAAGAATAGATATTATCTATTATACTTTCTATTTTAATCCCTAGGTTTTTATCAAATTCCTAAATGGAATCATGATTAATCGTCTTTGCCGAAAGAGAGATAAAGAAACAAAAAAGTATTATCTTATAGATTTCCGTTCTATATATAGATTCATTATAAAAGTCGATACGAAGAATAAGAAAAACTAGACTTTTTTTTTTTTTGATCTTGGTTAAGATTCTATCCTTAAGAATTATAGGTTCATTTTTGATTGTTTTGAGTTTTTAAAAGAATATAAAGAAAATGAAACTCTTTTTAATATCAAACAAAACGATAAGCTTATTTGTGAAATAGATATAACAGTTATCATTTTAATATCTAATGAGGACGAAGCTGAATCGGACAATAAAGAAAAGTTGAATATAATGATTTCTTCAACTTCCATTCGTATATATCGACTTCTTTATTCTCAAATTATTGTATCGATTTCGGAATCTACTATTACAAATATCGATAAATAGCAGAAGCGAAATTATCAATTCGATCTTTCGAAGAATATTCTTTTATATTTATCAATTTTAGACAAATATATTTCTTATTGTTATATAATTGATTATGATCAGAAGTTTGTTTCGAAAGAGAACAATTCTACAAACTCTGATAATTTTAAAATCGTTTTAAATTCTTTTTGGAACTTGAAAAGCTGTATTTATAGTTCTGGCTTTCAATTTGATAGAGAATGGTATTCGTTGATGAATAATAATTATATTGTTAGTTAAGTAGAGTGGAAGATTATTGTATTATTAAATGAAAGTATTGTTATTAATATTCTTTGTATATATTATTTGTATATATTAGCAAAACTCCTGAATTTGAAAACAAAGTATATTTCGATTAAGGAATTACAGAATCGATTGATTATTGTAATTAAGAATCGAGAATGTATCAATGAAATAAGATTGATTAGAGAGTTTTACTTTTGATTCTGTCTTTATCTATCTTTAGTATAAAAATATTCGAAACAAATTCTCGATCTTTATTGTTTTGGTCTAAAAGAAAATATCTATTCTTTCAATATAATCGAGTCCCTTAAATCGGATCTCTATTAGAAAGTATCTTTAACAAAAGATACTTTCCGAAAGGATTCTGTTTTATAAATTCTGGAGTTTCAATAGATCTTCGAATCTAGAGACTTTTCTAATATATTCTTTCTTTATAATAATTGTCACGGGTTCGTAACCCGTTCCTAGCTAGTCTGTATGGCTGCTTAAGACACCCATCCCCTATATAGTCGACGCTTTTCCTAACACCTTCTTCCTTCTTTGTAGAATATCATTATATCTTAAAGCACTCTATCATTATTGTGATAGTATATTCTACCCTTTATAAAAACTCTGTTGTTTAACGGGAAAGACAGTCTAGTCTTGCCAAATAATCAATTTTACGAAATACTCGGAAACTTCGATTATTAATATATCGATAAACAATAAACAACGCTTCAATTCGATTCCAATCCAGACCTAGATCCAGACCCAGACTCAGATTCAGATTTAGATTCAGATCCAGACCTTGATTTAACTAGTACTATATCGTTATATACTCGAAATCAAAGACTTTACAATTATACTCTATTTTTTAAAACTGTTTTAAATAATCTATCATTATATCGAATACCATTCAATCAATCCTATTAGAATCATCGATATTTTTAATCCGATCAAAGATAATGCTTGAATTTCGAGAGTATATTAAATCTATTTTCTTTAATTATCAATAGTTTATATATGAGCTTTTCAGTGTTGAAAATAGAGACCTTAAAGATCCAACCCCTGTTTTCGATATATTTATCAATACATAGAATCTTGAAGCTATCGTATATATACAATATTTGTTTAGTTTCACAAAACAAATGTTAATTCAAGTAGAACAATACTGACAAGAAATATATATATTACAAAGAGATCTGTAATTAAATAATACAGTTAATACAAGATTAATAATTCAGAATTCTGCTTTTCGAGAACAATTTGATCAATCATTTATCGGTGCAAACCTTATTATATCAACTTATCGACTACAATAAACCATAAAGAATCCTGAATCATTCAAAGGTGAAAAAACAGGCCTTTTGATTCGACAAAGCGAATATGAAGATTGGAAAATGGGTTTACATATCTATTGGAAAAACGATCCTGCAGTTTTCGATATAGAACAAAAGAAATTGTTATATATAGTTTCACTTTTGGAAAGAACAATTCGATAAGAAAAACGAAAGGATATTGAAGGAATTATAAATAATATATCGGAATTTACTACTACGAATATATTCTTGAAGAAACTCGATAATCTTTATATTTCGATTGACATTGAATGTAAAGCAGTAATCAAATTCAACAAACTCAAAATGAACAACAAAATCTTATTTCTCTTTTTTTATTCACAATTGGAATATTTGGATATACTTAATGGAAAAACTCCTTAAGAAATAATCCTTGCAATGAAACAAAAAGTTATCAACGAATTGAAGACATTAGTAAAAGGCAATTCAAATCCTTATGAATTCATTGATATTAAAGAATAAAAAAAGAAGTTCTAAATATAAAGCCAAAATTGTTAGAATAACAAATATTACAATACAAACTTTTCGAAATCTAATTCAATTTATATTTAACGATAAGTATTGCTAATATCTTATATCCAAAGCAACTCTATAGATTTCGATGCAATCAGAATTCCAAAACAAATACAAAGAGAGTACAAATATTTTCATAATCTATATCATTTTTGTAAATAATCTGAATATCGAGTTGCAGATTGTAAAACAAAGAAACAAGTCAATACTATAAGAAATGCAAGCGAATATAAAGGTATTTTCTGTGGAAGTAGTTATTTGAAAGGTAATCATCAATTACATCAAAATCAATAATACTGTCCGAGCAATTCAATCAATCGAGATAGCTATCAACGAGAAGGATATCAAATATAGTCTCAAACTCAACAATATCATTTTTTTAATTCAATTAGTTATAGAAGTTTCCAACAAAGTAATTATCAAAATTACAATAATCATCAATAACAAAACCTTAATACATTTACTGGGTTTGTTGAAGAAAAAACATTGACATCATCAGAAAGCGTATCAAATATACTTTCTTGTAATATAGTATTACCGTTATCTATATCTATTCAAAAGCACTCGGGAAAAGTTTAACCTTTACGATAAATCGTTCGCAAAGATTATCAAGGGATATAGAATGGATATAACGAGCAATAATTAACAAAGAACCTTTATAGTTTAATTCTATAGATAGCAAATCTCTATTCGTTCAAATCATTATATTCTCAATATACTTCTTTTCCTTCAATATGATTAATTTGATTGATAATGGATATTTAGGAAAGATATTCGCTGATCATTTTTTCGTTGATCGAAACAATATCCCAATTCGACCCTTACTATATTATTACGAACTCCGTTTGGTAAATAGAAATACTATAGATATCATTATTGATTATTTCGTAATAGATATAACAATAAAACAATATAAAAAAATATAATTATTCTTTATTACAAAACTTTCCAAAGAAACTCCAGTTATTTTCGGATTATCATAATTACAATACCATAATCCATATATAAACTGATAGAATATAATTTTCTCTTTCAATTTTCAATATTGTATAATTCATTGTTGCTCTTATAATACATTCGATCTAATACAAATACCAACAATCCCTTTGTTAATATATATAAATCAAATATATAAAAATAATATATCTACAAAATCATTTATCGATAAAATCCTTAATATATTATTTCTAATTAAAACTTTCCTTTTCAATACAAAAAAGAATCCTTCCTAATATTTATTATCATTTATCGAAGATAGAAATAAAGACAACGAAATATATATTCAAAATTTTAAGACAATCTTAAAAAAGCCATCAAAGCAAGATTATAATGAATCAATTTCTACAAACGAAAATTATAAATCGATAGAAGATTTTGGAATCGATTTGCAAATCAATAAGATCTTAATACTCAGTGTAAATCATTATTATACAAAAGTTTGCAATAAGGGAGTATCATCTCAAGTATAAATAATATTAAACCGATATTCTATTCAGTATAAGTTTATACAAAAGATCGTTGGATAATATCGACCGAAATCAATACCAAAGAATGAACCCTTACCATTGCTATCAATCCCAATCCCAAAAGAGCAAATCGAAATCACTTTTAATACAAGATTAGATTTAGATAATATCTATTGATTATAAGCTACTAGTTTTATATCTTTTTGTCAATAGAATAAAATAAAAATTATATACTTTATATAAGAAGAATTAAATTGAACAAAAGAGATTATTCGATAAGAATACTTATATAAAGCAACAATAATCCTAATTCTTCAAAAACAAAACTTTAAGGATATATTATATGGAAAAGGCAATATTATCGATGTATTAATCAAAGTATCTTCGAAGTTTTACGATTTTGTTTATCATTATTATCAACTAGAACAATTTTGGAAGATAATAGAGATAAATATCGAAAAATTCCTCAATAGCAAATCGCTATTCAGCGATAACGAAATCAGGGAAAAGCTTCCTTTATAGTTTCAAGATAAGCTATTTGCTTTTCTATTTCATTATATAGATATACTTTTTTTATATCGGGTATAGGATTACAAGATAAAATTAATACTTGGAAAAGAACCTTTATATTTCAAAAATCGCCCTTTGTTTTTTCTCGAATTAAAGGTAATTCGAAAATGAATCGATAACAATCTTATCAAAGGTTTCATTCGGGAATCAAGATTACGAAATGCAGCCCCATTACTTTTAGCAATCAAATTTGATAAAGGAGTTTGTATCTATTAGAATTATCATAGTTTGAATAATGTTACTATTAAGAATCGATACCCTTTATCAATTGTTCGAAAAACTCTGGATGTTTTTTGCAATACAAAAATCTATATCAAATTAGATATTATTATTGCTTTCAACAAACTTTGTATTATAGAGAATAATAAATAAAAAACCGTTTTCATTACTCGATTTGGATTATTCGAATTACTAATTATACCTTTTGGTCTTTGCAATACATCAACGTTATTCCAATACTATATTAATCACACTTTGCTTAACGAATTAGATAAATATTGCATTGCATACCTCGATAACGTTTTCATATACTTCGAAGATAAAAATCAATATCAAAAACATATTCGCAATATAATCCAGAAACTACAAGATACTGACTTACAAATCGATATTAATAAATACAAATTCGAAACAACTTTTACAAAATATTTAAATTTTATAATCACAATCAAAAATATAAAAATAGATCAAAATAAAGTATCAGCTATTATTTCTTGAATATAATCAATATCTATTAAAGATTTACAACGATTCCTCGGCTTCACGAATTTTTATTATCGATTTATAAAAGACTTTTCAAAAATCTATTATCCTTTAAATGATCTTTTGCAGAAAGGAATAGATTGGTAATGAAAGAACGATTATATAATAGTATTCGAGAACCTAAAGAAAGTATTTACAATAATTCCAGTATTTATTTATTTTAACTATAATAGGAAAACTGTATTGGAAATAGATGTTTCGGATTGGATTTCAGGAGGGGTACTTTTTCAGTATGATGATAATAATGTTTTACAATTAGTAGTATATTTTTCTTCGAAATATTCGATTGTTGAATGTAATTATAAGATTTATAATAAAAAACTATTAGCTATTATTGTTGGGAAGACAGGGGATAACAACGGTATTCAAATTAGATGAATAATATTGTATTGTATGATGAGTTGTTTTTCTTCTAAGGTTCTCTCCGTACGGAGAGGTTATATATCAAGGTGGGGTAACAACACGTGACCATGTTCCGACAATTATTAAATCAATAAAGGAATAACGATCGGAATTATAAGGATCTTAATAGAAATTCGAAATCCTGATCGATTATAAGAATCTGGAATACTTTACAATAACGAAAGCATTAAATCAATATCAAGTATAATAATCAGAATTTCTATTTCAATACAATTTCCGAATTGTTTATCGATCAAAAACCAAAACAATTCGGTTAGATATTTTGAGCTGTTGATAAAAGGATCGATCTGATAGCTTTGATCTCAATAATGAATATTTAAAAAACTAGAAGTGTATTGTTTTATCTATTGATAGATTCAATATAGATCTATACAAAAAACTTATAAATGACCTTTCATTAACTACAACAGATTAGACAATATTATTTGAAAATAAACTTATCGACGAATTCATTGATACAGTATACAATAGATCAGATATGATCAAACAATTAATATCAACAATCGAAGATCTCTTTACAATTAAATAGCCAAAAGAATTTAGGAAAATCTTACGAATAATTATACAGGATTGTTATATTTACAATAATAAAATCTACTATCATAAAAAACTATAAATTCCGTTTGATAATGAACTGAAGATATAAATTTTATATAGAATATATTCGTTGGGTTCTGTTGACTATTCTGGTTGCACGAAGATTATTAATTTGATCTTCAAAAGCTATTGGTGATCACAGATACATCAAGAAATAGATGCCTATATTCAAATTTGTAAACTTTATATTCGAACAAAATCCCCAAAATCATCCCTTCTAGGATTTCTGAAATCGTTGCCTGTTCCTTTCCAATTATAATTAGATATTTCAATCGATTATATTACACCTTTGCTAAATTGTAAATACTATAATTCAACATACAAATATATATTAATAATTATTTATAGATTAACAAAAATGAAACATTTTATAAATACAAAATCTTTAACAACAAAAGAATTGATTAATGCTTTTATTAGTTGTGTTTATATATTATATAATCTCCCGGAAAATATTATTTCAGATCGAGGAATACAATTTGTATCGGGATTCTGAATATAGCTTTCTGAACGATTAAAAGTAGCCCTTAAATACAACTCAATGTTTCATCTACAGATAGACAATCAAATAGAATAAATCAATTTAATTCTAGAACAGTATTTGTATACATTCATAAACTTTTATCAAAATGATTGAATAGAATAATTACCATTAGTAGAATTTGCTTCAAACAACTTGGTTTCTGAAACAACAAACTGTTTGTTGTTTTTTGCAAATTACAATTTTAATCTATAATTGAATATAAAACCTAATAAACTCTACCCTTTAGATATAACAATAACTCAAAAACACGAATTCTTTAAAGGAAACAAAATAACCGATAAAATAGAACATATCCTGGATCAATTCAAAGCATTTGCGAAACAATCTATTGCAATTTACAAGGAATATACAAATCGGAATAAATCAGATTCGTCACAATATACAAAAGGACAAAAAATATATATAAATACAAAAAACATAAAGATATTTTGTAAAACAAAAAAGCTCAATAATAAATAAATCGGATTATACAAAATAATAAAGATCTATCCACATACTTGCTTAATCAAACTACCAGAAAATATACGAATTTTCCCAGTATTCCATCATTCATTGCTAAAACTAACATATCCAAAACCTTATTTCCCAGGACAAACTTTAATTAACAAATCGGAATCGAAAACTATAAGAGATAGAATCCTCGAAAGAGAAAACGGAAAAAAAAAACCAATTCAAAAATGGATATTTGAAAGTATACTTGATAATTACAATAAAGATAATTATTATTATCAAATCAAATAAAAATATTACACATTAATCTAGCAACCAGTATCAGATCTAAAAAGCAATAAGAAAACTTTGATCGATTACCATTGTTTACACCCCAAGAAACCTAGATTACCATTATAGATCTTGGATCACCCAAACGCTGCAATACTGTTGCCAGTTTTAGCTTCTACAAAGACTTTACAACAATCAACAAGAAAGAAAATACAATTTGCTTAAACAGAAAAATAATATCTCAAATTTTAAGACAATCTTAAAAATTTGAAAGGTGGACTTACAACTCAGGAATTTGGGGCGCTTGGATAAGATTTTGCTTGAACAATTGTTTTTCAAAAAAGTTTTTATCAATAGTTTGAGAACAAACTAGACTTTGAGGAAAGAGATACTGTCACAGATTCGTAATCCGTTCCTAACTAGTCTGTATAACTGCCTAAGGCATCTATCCCCCATATAGTCGGCGCTCTTCCTAGCACCTTCTTCCTTCTTCATAGAATATCATCATATCTTAAAGCACCCTACCACCACCGTGATAATAATGTTTTTACTATTTATGAATAATATTTCTATAAAATCCTTAAAAGAAATCCATTTCTAAATTGTTATTTTTCTTTTATTCAATTCCTTTTTAAAAGTAATCCATTCTTATAGTAAATTGTTATTCACACTCGAAAAAACTATAAGTTCTGTTTTATCTTTGTTCTTTTGTTAATATTACAGTTTTCTAATTATAATTGGAAGTTTATCTATTATTATTCATTTTCTGACCTTTTCAATCTGATTTCTAAGAAATATATATCAGAAACTTTTAAAAGGGTTATTATTATAATTGATTTACTCTAATTAGAAGAATCAATCGAAAATATCCATAAGAAATACCAAGTTCTTATTCCGAGTATCTTCGATAAGGATTACAAACTAATTCGAGATCTTTTGAAGAAGCATTCTTTCTTTTATCAACCTTAATATAATCTTGATTAAACAATATAAAGAGATATATTCTAAAAAGTTGAATATAATAACAATTTCTATTGAAGAGATTTAACTAAAACTAATTCTTGTATAATTATACTTCAATCTGGTACTATTCTTTGGTTCAATAATTCTTCAGGGATTTACAGATCTACCTTGGTACCAATATCATATCTCATTATCGCCTCTAATGATCAAGAAATGAAGGATAGTAGCTCTTACAAAAATCTCTAGCATTTCCTTCAGAATCAAACTATTCCTTTCGAATTAAACAAATTCAATAAAAAAAAGTTTATATTTCTCGCTTTTCCATTTTTAATATTAACTTTGCATCATTTGAATCCGTTTTTATAGCCCTTTTAGGATCATTGTTGTAGAACTTCATTATTGTCAAATAGTATACAAATATATTATTCGGATTCAACGATAATAAATTCAGAAGATAATATCAGAAATGGATTATTCAGATAATAGAAATCTTGATATCTCTAATTGGTATATTTATTCAAAAAGAAAAGTAATGAAGAGACCAATCCTTATTCGTAAATTATAAGATTATCAAGAAGCAATTGAAGACTTTTCAAAACAAAGATTTCGAATATCAAGAATTCCCAGAGAATGATATTACTTTTGGATAGGAAATTATCAATTTAGCTAATACTAAGCTCTTAATCGGAATAATCCTTTGTATTCCAAAAAGATCAAAAGAAAAGGGAATAAAAAAACCTATTATTGAACCTTCAAAAGATCGAAATGAAACGTCTGACTCTAATCGAAAATCAGCTCGAAAACCATCTATACAATCAACTGGACTACAAAAAGATCTAAAGAAATCGATTCGGAAAAGAAAAAACCCTTTTTTAAAAACAAATCAAAGATTTAAAGAATTAGTATTATCAGTCCAATATTCAAACCATCTTCAAAGTGCTCAGAAGAAACCTGGAACGAAGTTTATTACCAAACGCCTAAAGACAATTACTATTAGAAATATTCCTCCAATTCAAAAGGTTAATATCGATTTTGAAAGACTTGTTTATCCAACAAATTTGATCTCTTGAATTTATAAACGATACTGATCTTTTAAAATAATCTTAAAAAGTACTCAATAACCTTTTTCCTTGATATTCTAATCTGGTTTTTACATCGCAAATAGGTTTTTGACTAAAATAGATTATATATTTCCGGAAAAGAAAAGATATAAGAAAATTGGATTGCTAAAACCATATATATAACTAATTCATAAACATTAGATCATATAATCCTTTATAATTAAATATAAAAAAAAGACTTCGTCTTCCCTTCTAGAATAATCAATCGTTTTCATTAATCTTTTTGTATACCCATTATATACAATCCCCAACCCATTGTTATTCACATTAATTCTACTATTCGAAGTTTATACAATATAATCTGATCAATTCATATCCTATTCCCCTTTGCAGTATGCTATCGGGACGCACGTATCTCGACCTACCTCTTTTATATTATAATAAAAGCAAATGTTTTATTCATTATTTTGCAATTGAGCTACTATTTGATCAATCTATCGATTGAATATATGAAAACCGTTGATCACTATCTTGAATATTTTTGAAATATAAGATTTCTTATAATACAATACAATAATAATCAGATATCATAATTTCTTGTTTTCTCAAATACTTCTTTCGCAAATGATTCTGATATACATCGATCATCTTAAAAGTACATTATATTCTTTTTCGATAATTTAGTTATATAGAAAATATTTAAACAGGATATTGTAATTACTTCAACCATTGAAACTGAATTACTCGGTATTAAATATACACCAAAAGAAATTATAGCAATTTTATACTTTCTAAAGGAAATCGATTTTGCAATAAAAGAACCAATATTAATATTCTATGATAATCAATAAACAATTAGACTGATGATTGATGAAAACAAACGAATTATTACAAAACTCAAGTATATCGATATACAGAATATATAGTTGCAATAGGAATATTCAAAAGAAAACTTTTATATAATCTACCTTCCAATAATCGATATAATAATTGACGGATTCATTAAGAATTTTATACAACAAAAATTCGAATATTTCTGTTCTCTTTTGAATCTATAGAATATTAACAATAGGATCATAAAGATTGAATAAGAACAATTACAGATTATCTACTGTATTGTATTTATACAAACAAAACACTATTATAATACTATACAAAATTGGTAAAATTTGTTTATATATATATACAACATTAATTAATTCGTAATTATTGTTATAATATCCTTTTATTCAAAAAATCTATAATAGAACAAAAGCTATTTAATTCATTGTCGATTTTTCTTAATATTCTTTATTTTCGATATCTTTTCTTTTTTCAATCCTCGGTATAAAAATGATACTATTCAAAATTGGATAGTAAACCGATAGTATACATTTACAAATGAATTTTATCGAATTAGTATACGATCGAAAGCTTCCTTTATTCATTTTGGTACGATTAGTATTATATATAATACTGATTGAAAGATATAATCCATTTACTAATTGATCATATAAACATACGAACAAATTTCGTCAAATTTGTATACGATCGAGGTCCTCCTCAATTCACTCTTACACGATACCCTTTAGGATTTGAATCACCTCAAGTATTGTGAAAGAGGTAGATCGAGATACGTGCGTCCCGATAGCACGCTGCGAGGGGGAATAGGATACGAACTGATCAGACTACATTGTATAAACTTCGAATAGTAGAACTAATGTGAATAACAATGGGTTGGGGGTTGTATACAGTGGGTATGCAAAAAGACTAGTGAAAACGATTGATTATTCTAGAAGGGAAGGCAAAGCCTTCTCCTTATATTTAACTACGAAGGATCATGTGACCTAATGCCTATGAACTAGCTACGTATGTGGCCCTAGCAATCCAACTTTCTCACAGTATTACCTTCGTTGCTATTATAATTATCTTGCTACGAAGATAGGGGGTGAGATAATTTATTTTCAAACCTTTTTCGATCGTACTTTCCTTTTTCGAATATCATTGTGATCTTCGAAATCTTGTTATATCGTTTGGTTAATTCGATTATATTAATCACAAACTATTTATAGTATTATACACTTTCGAACAAAACACCAATTATAATATTATATAAAATTGGTGAAATTTGATTACATATACATACTATACTAGCTAGTTCGTTAATATTCATCAAAACCGATTATATCAATCAAATCGACTAATATATTATAACTTATACTTATTTCTTTATATCAATATGATTAAAATAATCAACTCTATCCAAATAATCAATATTCGGAGCGATCAATATAATCAATAGATTAACCTTATCGATATAATCATAAAATTATCAATTTGATTAATTTAATCAATATGATCAATTAATCGATCAAATTGAATCACGCCATTAATTTCAATTGAAATCGCTCGAAATCGATACTCATTTATTATCAAGACCTATACTTTATATCTAATCAATTACTACTTTTTATAATCTTTCTTTATTATTACAAATCGATTTTCGATCTGGAGAGTATATTATAAATAATCATATATTATCTAAATTATATATAAATGATCTATGATTAATACATCATTATATAATTATTATACTCTTTTCTATATCATTTATATTATATAATCATTGTATATTTTTCTATATTATTTATATTCAAGCTATTCTAAATCCTTGATTATCCTTACGATTAATCAAGATGATCCTAATATAATATCACTAGAAATTATACCTCAATAATGCATTTCATCAATTAAATAACGAGGATCTAGTCTATATATACAACCCTCGATTGATAGGATCGAGGGTAAATCATTCAATACATTCTTATTCAATTAGATATTTAACTTTATCACTTCAATAGAACCATCTTCTTCCTAATCCCTTCAACGTGCTCTGTGATTATACTATCTCGTAATAAAGATGGTTTTATTTGAAATGATAAAGTTAAATATCTAATTGAATAAAAACTTGTTGAATAACTTATTCTCGATCCTATCAATCAAAGGTTATATATATAGACTAGATCCTTGTTATCTAATTGATGAGATACATCATTGAAGTATGATTTCTAATGATATTATATCAGAATCATCTCGATTAACCATAAAGATAACCAAGGATCTAGAACAACCCGAATGCAAATGATATAAGAAAACATATAATAATCGTATGATATAAATGATATAGGAAAGAGTATAATAATTATACAATGATATATTGATTATAGATCATTTATATATAATTTAAATAACATATAATTATCTATAACACTTTATTTATATCTTATTAGACTTAGATTATCGCAAAGTATTCCGAGAGTTCCTATTGATATCGATCTTGATTAGTTTGATTATATTTAGTTTGAAGATTAGCAATAGAAAGTAGAACTAATAATTTAATAGATAATCAATCGATCTAAAAAGTAATTGGTTTATTTGCTAAATCGAAGCTAAGAATGATTCTATTCGAAGTGGATACAAAAAGATCGTTATCTGGATCGATTAGTTCCCAGATTCCGATGATTAAATACTTATTTTGCAAATGAAAATACCACTCTGGCTATTAAATACGAATAATAAAAAGAAGAGAATCAGATTGATCTTTCGTCATATTTGGAAGATAACAGAAAGAGATGTAAAATAATTGGACTTATAATAAAGATAAAATTGAAGTGAAAAAGGACGATCCCTTAAGAACTAAATGATTATATGATAGAAGTTTGAGCAGATTAAAAGCTACCGGGTTTATAATTATCACGAGATAATACGATCACAGAGCACATTGAAGAGATCGGGGAGAAGATGATTATAATGAAATGATAAAGTTAAATATATATTGAATGAGAACTGTATTGAATGACCTGCCCTCGATCTTAAGGATCGTGGATGGTATATATAGACTTAATGGAAGTTATCTAGCCGACGAGAAGCATCAATTAGGCTAGGCTTCGATCTATATGATATCAGAAGAGGGTTGACGATCGTAAGGATCGACAAGATCTAGAAGGGCCTGATAACTAATGTGAAATGAGGGGTATAATGATCGTGGAGTATGGGGTGATCGTAGATCACCCGTCATGTGAATCAGGAATCATGTGATTACCCGTGACAATTTGATTAACAAATTGATCAAGATCGATTTTTGTTTTATCAAACGGTACAGGGTCAGATACCTTCTCACTCAATCGAAACTTTGATAGAACAAAAGCAGCGGCCGGAGTTGTAATGGGCATTAGAGACGAAAGGTTGATTAAATCGATGAAAGTTGAAATAAACAAAACGATGGGAATAGGATGAAATTGAATCAAATAAACAATCAATCTATCATTCTTTTCCTTTTATTATATAAATATAGTTTTCTCGATTTGTAGATTGAAAGTAAACTTTTGAATTATGGATTGCAAATCGATTACTTTTGTTTTTATTTTTATACTAAATTCGTAAAGAAAGGTAAGATAATAATATCAGATCGCAATATCGCTAGTTATAATGGTAACGAATTCTTCAAGGGAGTTAGATTGGCTAAATAGGTATAAATGAGACGATATTATAGAAGTATCGATATAGATAAATAGGAGCTATATAGTATCACAAAGGCAGCAAATAAAATAATAGAAATCATTTTTATTAATAAGATATAGCTGGAAGAGTTACGTTTCTACAGAAAGAACGGTTCCTTAAATACATTTGTGTATAGCACTAGCCCCGACCAGGGCTAGCCTACACTTATCCGAGGACCGACTCCTATAGGTCGGAACCCGAACGGTCTCCGTATACCTTATACGGGGACCCCGTGACAATAATAGTATAAACCATTTCCTCTATTAATATTAGAATTCAGAACCTCGATCCCCTTTACTATAATCGACAAAACTCTCAAATACAATACTCTGTTTTGAATATACTAACAAAATTTATCTATATTGAATATCCAAAAAAATTAAAAACAATATCCGTTTACTTCATTAAAATATTAATAAGATATTGTTGTAAAAGAAATACAATATAATTATCTTTATATTCGAAAAACTAAAAATGATTTATTTCTCGAAGAAAAGAAAAATATATATATTACTAATAACAATGAATTAGAATCTCATAATCAGATTTATCTCGAATATAAAAAAGGAAACCCAATAATTAATATTTCGATAATTTGATATATACTTCGATTATACTTTATCCTTCAAAAAGTATATCTCAGAAAGAACAATCAAAGTATATCGAATAGCTTATTATATATAAAGTTTAATCTGTATTAAAGATAATCTTTCAATATCCTTTCTTTGCAAAATAATAATCATTTATATATTATCCTTTGCTTTATACAAAACGGAAGTATAATACTCAGAACACCTCTAGCCAAACTATTCAAAAGAAGTTCTCCAAAATATAATAGTATCGATCTGATTAAAGAAATATATCTCCAAAATCGACAAAGTTATAAATCTAATAGTGCAAAGAATCCTTCCTATTTGAAGGACCATTTCGATATTCAATCTTCTGCAAAATACAAACCTCCCTTCTGGAAACATAGTATTACAATAATTGCAAATCCGATCAACTATAAGATTATATACAATCGGTCTAATATATCTAATCATACTACAATTCGAAACTTTTAAACAACAACAATATCAAAAAACAAAGCTTTTCGAATTCAAAAATCTAATTCTGGATACCCCGGATCCTATCCTAACTTTTCTATACTACTCGACGGGCTATCATACAGACCCTATTAATTATATCCCGAAAAAAATAGTAATAAAGGATTTTGAAAAATGATAGGATTTTCTTCTCAATAACAATATCTTAATTTTCTTCAATAGAATAAAACAATATCAAAACAATAACAAATTAATCGAATATAGATATATAATATATAAAAGCAAAATACAAATAATATCAAATTATAAAACTATCAATTTGCTATCGCAAGTTTTCGATATCGAAACAATAAACACTTTGAAAAAAATCCAGTATACAAAAACCCGATTATAAATAATCGAAACAAAAATCTAACTCTGTATTAATAGCATCTCAATTATCTGATATTTGAAAAAGAATATATCAGATTCATTTTAATAAATATTCTTTGAATATTACAAGTTTATAGACAAACTTGATATCAAAATCAAATACATTTCAAATTATATCAGGATCAAGAGAAACAAAGTAATCAATAGATTAATAGATCAATAAATTAAGAATAAAAAAATCAATTCGGGATAGATTACCCTTCCTATTATTAACAATATCAAATCAACAATGAAGATTTTATAATAAAAAAAGAAGAATCTTTAATAAAAATAAAATTTTACAATCTTAATTGATATCTATCGTAAATAAGATTTGATAAATTCTATCAAAGAACCTCCTAAATTGAATCTATTAAAGATAACACTATATTATTTTCTCTTCATTCGAACAAATTACAATAACTTTATATAATACTACAAATACTTTAAATATATCGATACCAAACTAAAATACTCTTATAAATACAGCAAAACTTCAGAATACTTAATCTATTACCGATTATTTACACAGTACTTCTGCAAATAGCCCTTACAATCACTACAACCTTTCAAAACAATACAAAAAGATTTTCAATATCTAATCTGCCTTTTATTTCAATCTTATATTTTCCAAAAATTCCTCAAGGAAACCTAGAAGGAAAAACCGCTAAATCGATTTTTATTATAAATTTAAAATAGTTTTAAAAAACTTATATTAATTACATTTGCAAGACTATATAACAACAATCTAGATTCAAACATTGATAATAAATCAGGTTTTAGAAAAAATATATTTATTTAAAATAAAGATTTTTCTTTATTATATTAATAAATATATATATTATAGATCAACCTAAACAAAATAGAAGATCTGAAATCGAAAAGCGCTACAAAGTAGTATTTACGATTCGTACAACCGAACAGATTTCTTTTATATTTCGATTCTTTGAAGTCCATTTTTATTTAAGATAATAAGTCTTTTAAGCCGATCATCGAATATAAGAATTTTAGGGATCTTCAAGATTTTTATATATAATAAATCTTTCTTCTGAATCTTCTCTTATATTCTTTTTGATTATTATTTCTTTTCGATTTTAAATATAAGATTTCGAATAAAATAGTTTATTATTTTGTTTAACAATTGAATAGTAATTCTTTTCTATTTATTCGGAAGAGTTTCAATATAAATATCGAATATATAAACAAATCCTGTATAGATTTAACAATGTATTTTGGCCTTTTAAAAGTATTTGGTGATGATTAAAGAAGTTGTAGATCGATATAAATGTTCTGTATTTGATTCAAAACGAATCTTGTCTTTTTGTTGAAATGAGATAAGGGAAGATGATTGTTCTAATTGAATGAAATTGATTGTAAGAGATAATGTTGTTTTTGATGATATATTGAATTTTATTTTCTCAAGTATATTAGTAAATGTTTTGAAAAAAAAGAGAAGTATATTTCGAGTTTTTAAGATGGTTTTAAAATTGTTATAAATATCGATAGCAAAATATACTATGTATTTGTTGTATATAAATATAATATGATATAAACTTACTAAGTATATGATTTTTGTAGATTTGTTGAAAAAAACAAATCTATTTTTTCTATCAGATTGAAATAGATAAAGAATAAAATTTTGTATAAATCGGAAAACGGAATCTTGTAAAGGTTTTGTGAGATAATGAATATATAATTTTTGTAGATTTGTTGAAAAAAACAAATCCACTTTTTTTATCAGATTGAAATAGATAAGGAATAGAATTTTGTATAAATCGGAAAACAGAATCTTATAAAGATTTTGTGAAATAATAAATATATGATTTTTGTAGATTTGTTGAAAAAAACAAATCCACTTTTATTATCAAGGACAAATATTCTTAATCAATATATGAATAATACTATTAAATGGATCTGCAACCGACTTTTACGACCGACCCCTTTGCAATCCTTACAACCGACTCGATTGCCCGCAAAAATTTGCTTGTAAAAATAGTTAGGCAAATAACGTGACTCCAAAAGGGTCTATATAACCACTCCAACTCAATCTAGTTTAATAAAAAATGCGCAACTTTAACTTAATCATTTTGTATCTGTTTCCGACGTGTTTACTATATTATATCAAAGAGAAGACAGATAATATAACTCCAAAAAGATCTATATAACCACTCCAATTCAACCTAGTTTAATAAAAAATGCGCAACTTCAATTTATCATTTTCGTAACCGTTTCCGTTGTGTTTTCTCACACCAAACAGTGAATCTTTCATACACAGGAAAAGTACAATTGATTATTCCCTCTCTCGCTCAGCAGCTCCGCAGTATTCTCTGGATGTCTCCAATCTGGTCAGCCTGTGTTATTCTGGGGTCCTAGTCTCCTTGAAATTCTTAATCTAGATAGTGCTTGTAGGATAGCTGGAACTCTATCTTCCACTTATGAATATCGTTACTCCGGTTAGATGTGGATTGATCTAAGTTGTTAATTCATGAAAAGAACTGTACCTGTAATGGAACTTAAGATCCAACTGATCAAAATGTTTATTTTTGAATTATCGAAACCGGCAATTAAGCTGTTTATCGCGGGAATTTTGCTGTAGATTAGACATTCTTATTTTTATATGAGAATGGACAAGATGAAAAAAATAAGATGTACCGCCGCGTGTATTTGGCCAACGGATGCCCGAGACCTTTATACATAAGGTATCCCTGGAAGATTTCTAGATACTTTTGCTTTCAAAAAAATTAGAGGACAAACAACTAATTTACTGCGGACAGGAATACGGGAAAAGGGGGCGAACATTAAAAAAAAAACAAAAGTGAATTTTGAAATACTGCCTTCGTAGGATTAGTATCATTATGAAGATGCGACAAGGTTGAAAGGTATCAACACAACCAGGTAAAGCATATGCTAAAGAGTGTGTAGATTGTCATCTATGAAATTATTGAAGAAATAAGTTTTTGTTTGCCAACAAGCCTAATGATGGTAAAGAAGCTTCAATCTAGAACCTAATTTCGGAATTATGAGCGTTTACAACATCCTCCACTATCTAAGAAGAGCATGATTTTTTACTCTCAGTGCCAGAAGTGCCTTGGTGTCTTCACCTTCCCGCGGGACGCAGAATGTGTTTGGCGTGAATACTCCATTTGGATCATGGACCTTTCTTAGTTTGCGCAGCTTGTTGTACTTTTCCTCGCTTTCATGATACGCGTGCCAAATTTTGTGGAAGTCATATTCTCCGAAAGACCCCCATAAAGGACGCATATCCTTGGTGCTAAAAACCCCCTTCTCCCCAATGGCTTCCGCCTCATTTTCCTTCTGCCACTTTTCCGCCTCCTCCTTCTTATCCTGTTTGAAGCTGTAGAAGCAATCAAGAGTGCAGGTGATGGTCGAGTTTCTCCAACTATATGAAGTGCCGTTATTTGCGTTTTTGACTGTCTCCGATTCAGGCCCTCCAAAAGGCTGGATTTGAGCACATACGAAGAGACCGTTATTTTCTGGCTTCACAATCTTATCAATGCGTCCAGCTAACCACTCAGGCCATTTGGACTCGCTCAGATTCGTCTTGTCGCTCATGCGGGTACTCTTGATATAGGGATATGGATACTCGCGAACAGCATCTAAAATCCACCAATTGCCCGTCATGTAAGACATATCTTGTGGCAACAACTCCTTATGGTTTATGCTGATTGAGTCAACGCAACCCTTCGACAGTTTATCGAACCAAAGCTCCCTGTCGAATTTATCGTTCTTGTTTATCTTGACCCATTGCGCCCAGACAAAAATTAATTTGGGATATGTCGGCAAGTTTTCGTCAATGTTTGGAAGGTTCTTATCATTGTTGTACAAGTCCCTCAGTGATTTAGCTTTACCGGGGAAAAGGGCCGCGAACTCGTTTCCAGAACTGACAACGTTGACGCAAACATCGTAATTGCGAGCAAGTACCATCGGTTTCCCTTCTGAGTCCAAACCGTCTGACATCTTTGCCACAAGGTCCAGCATCTCTTTAAGCTTCTCGGGACTGTACAAGTATAAGCACTTCATGCCAGTGGATCCTGCATAATCTTCGTCTTTATGGACCCTGATTGTGAAGTGGGTGACTACACCAAAGTTCCCTGGGCTTCCTCCGAGAATGGCATTAAATAGATCTCGGTCGGCCTCTTTAGGGGTATCGTGAACAAGCCTTCTGGGGACTCCCTCATGATCCACAATGTCAATCTCAAGGACATGATCTGCAAGTAGCCCGAAGCTGCGACCGAGTTGTCCATAACCGCCGGTTTGAACGTGTCCTCCGAGGTGAACAGCAATGCATTGTCCGTGAGGGGCAAAAATGTGGTGTTGCGTGCAGAATTCAGTGAATTCCTTCAGAGACCAACTGACGCTCGTATGAAGGCGACCCTGCTTCCTCAAGAGTGTTCGATCATCGGGACCTTTAAAAGTTTCTGACAAGTCCATTTGGATGTTTGGAGCAGTGCAAGATGAAGCTCCACTGTACTGATGTCCTCCTGTGCGAACCGACACGCCAATTTTTCTCTTGTTAGCGTATTCCAAAATAGAGGCAATCTCCTGCTTGTTTCGAGGCTTCAGGATCAATGCTGGCAACGTGCGATCGTATCTAACAAGAATTAGTATCATATTTGTCCACGTGAATGGAAAGAGGCGAGGAAATAAAACTCGATTCCAAGCAATGGTGATATGAGGTAAAATCAGGGATAAGAAAAAGGGTTAAGCACTCATAGGAGGAAGTGGCATATTGCTTTACTTCATTTTCATAGAAGCCTTTGCCTCTTTTGAAGCAATTGGAGACCCCCAAAGTTTCAACGAGAGCATCAAGATCTTTGACGGCAATTTCTTTGGCGGTAAGTTCTTCGGTGACCATTTTGATGTTATTAAGTATGCTGATAGTTGCCAAGGTGAATTGAGAGGACTGTAATGAAGTTTTTCCTTCTGATGAGGTGACATACTCACATATATATAGATATTGCTCATCTTAGGGGAACAAGATTAGCGAGGATTATTTCAACGATCATTTCCTTCTTCTTAGCCAATTCCTTGGCTTGACCACATCGTGTAGTTGTGTTCTTGACAAGACTTGGAAAAACAGTCTGGTTGCATGATAGCACAGCAGTGCTGTAGTCAATCAACGACAAGAAGTCAGATATTTCTTTTTCCGTTCCGCAAAGTTGATAGTGTAACTGACGTGTTTCTAAGAATTGGTATAGTCAGCTACCCTAGAAAAGTAGTTCGACGCACGAAACCACTTTCCCCTCACTTTAACATGAATCCAGTGGCAATCCTTATGTAGCCTTCAGCTTTCCATGCACCATTCCGAGAAAGTAACCTCATTTTGGTTCCAGCTGAAGGACAAACCGTCTGGAACCCAATAGTGTCACATTTTGAAACTACTTACCGAAAAGGTGGCTTTCCGCTGCAGAGTGATGTGGCCTAAACAGAGTAGGTTAAGAGCCGGAAGCATACGATTGGTCCAAAAATAAGTAAATGGGGTGCTGAAAATATGCACTCCACCAAAATGAGGAATGGGGCGCAAGCCATCAGGGCTGGGCGGGGTGACCCGGGGTAGTTACCCTTCCGGTTCGTTATCCTGTTGGATCTCTACAGGGTAGGGTAGTTGGTACATTGGGGTAAAGATCATGTAGAATAAGATCTGGAAGGTATGAAATATATGATAATTCATCATGTGATGGTTACTCAGATCACTTATGTGATAATAAATCACATGATTATCTGTAGACATTTGATCGTTTTGAAAAATTCGAAATCATTGGGAACAATTTCAACTTCGGACGATTAATATTGGACGATTGCATGATCAATTACCCCGGTGTATTCAGTACCCGGGGGGTTTTTAAAGGTACCCTATAGTATACTTGCAGGCCCAGTCCTGCAAGCCATCGGCTCAATCCTCTGCAGCTGAACCAACCTTAAAAATATCAATATACGGGGCATAATCATCACCAAATTTTGAGACTAACTGACACAAGGCGTTAATACTTCATTCTTTAGCGACGGCCAGTACTCTTTCGAGGCGAATTCAGCTGCTTCTTTCACCAATCGTAACAGTTTAAAAACACCATACACATCTCCAAGAAGAGATGCTGGGGTCATGCTAAAGTTTATCGTCAAAGCTTCGCGTGTTGTTTCCTAATGGCCTATTGAGTGAACACCTCTTTTCTTTTAATTCCCACCAATCGCAGGCCTACAACTCTGTTTCCAAGGCGATATCTTCCGGTATTCAATCTATCCTTCATTCAAATATAGAAAAGGAGGTGATCATTCTCAAGCACAATACTCAAATGGACAACCTGGCAACAGAAAAGCGACTGCTTTAGGTTATAGCATTTTGTTGGATGAATTTAATACTTACAGCGGTGCGGTTGCGGGTGCTATTTCAGACGCAGCAGTATCATACGACTCACCCAAGATTCAGGCCATCTATCATTCTCACATGGGAAAGTTGGCTTTAGAGCTCAAGTACAATAATTTGTGGAACAAATTCAATGTTTCGAAGCCGGCAATTTTAGTTGCGGCATCAAATGAAGTCGTGTCTTATGATTCACCAGGTATTCAGTCAACTTACCACTCAAACATGGAGAAATTAGCCTCAGGTACGGAGTACATTGATCTCTTGGAAGAATTCCACATGTCCAATGCAGTTATTTCCTGTGCTGTATCGAAATCCGTGGTATCTTACGACTCAAGTGGTATTCAGTCAATTTACCAATCAATCATGGAAAAAGAGTCAATTTATTACAATCTACTTGGCGAATTGATGGGTATTTCCGGTGCAATATCAAACTCAGTGGTATCTTTTGATTCATCATTGGTACAGACTATATAATTTGGTATGAGAGAAGTCTAGATCGGAAAGAGGACATTCATTGATAAAGGGAAAGTTATCTGCTCAAGAGGTGAATGTAGGTTTTTGGACATTCTCTATAAAGGTTTGAGGTTCAAATAATGAGGACTTTACTGGTTTGGCAACTATTACTCTGGCATCTAAATTGTACAAGATGTCGAACTCGGAGATTAACTTTGATACTTTTGGTTTGATATCTGGTTTGATGTCAAAGATACATCTGTCAATGAATCTAATTGTTGGTTTTCTAGTCTCAAGTCTATGGAAACTTTGGCATCAAGGCAACTATCTTTGGCTTCAATGGTAGAGATACTTTATTTGGCTCATTATTATCTACCCCATGTTGTCCGAAGATTCCTAATTCTCAAACCTGGTGCCTCGCATCAACAAATTGATATTTCTCGTTCATTGTATGATGTCAATGGTATGTGCGAGTTCTGTTACAGGTATTAGATCATGGATTTCCAGTACTTCCGATCGCAAAGGAGCATTTCATTCACGAACACAAAACAGGTCCAATGTGTCTTGCGATTGAGTCTGGGGTAAAATGGGTACTTTTAGTCCAGTCTACTCCTCGGGTATTCGTGCTAATATCAAAATGCCTGGTAAATTGGGAGATGGTTGAGGTTTATGAAGATGATGTATTGATGAAACATGGGAATGAATTGGAAGATTAAAGGGAAAAGATGATACTCGTTGGTTTGAGGAAGTGGCCCGGGAAAACTTAGATAAGTCTGGATTTGAAATCATTGAGGAGATAGACGTTAATGTTATGTGGTGTCACGATACCCGGAGAAATTTTTTTAGAATTCTTTTGGTTTGTTTGGACTTTTGTTCTCAATTGGTGTTACTTTATGGTTTCATTTTTACGAATAGCCAGCAGAGCGGCATTCTTGTTGATGAGGGTAGCCCTCAGACCTAGCCTCGACCTCAAATTTTCAGGGCTCGCTGCGACATAAATTTGATCAACCGATTGACCAGCCCACTAGAAGTTGTGTTGTTGTTAACATTTTACTCTCATCGACCGCTTGATTACCTGATGCTTCATCGTAGCCCAGATCGCTGCGAGGTGCCTTTGCCATACTACAAACTACCTTAAGAGAAACTGCAAACTTACCTCACTCTAGCTTACCACCTCACAATCTTACCTCTTTGCGTTTGATTTGCAGCTCCTCTCACTTGAAGATTATACTCACAACCTACCTATTCTTAGTTCATTCGCGAAAAGCCTCATTTTTACCTCAACGGGTGCATTGGACAATGAGCTAGTTCATTCAAAAGAAAGTTGATTTGAATGCACTACGTTGATTGGCGGCGAATGTCAAAATTGACCAATGCCTCGAAAAACATCCTCTAAACACACAACTTCAGCCTTGCGATTCTTCAACCCTTCCATCTTTTATCTTTCAATTCTTCCTAAGATTACAACTCTTCAACTCTTCAACTCTTCAACTCTTCAACTCTTCAACTCTTCAACTCTTCAACTCTTCAATTCTTCAATTCTTCCAACCTCCATTTTCCGTTCATAATGACACCAAAAAAGAGAAAGCTTGTAGATTACAATTCACATTCAGATAAGAAGACGAATGTATCAAGAGATGAAAGGTTTGCAGGCTCCAACAGATATTCACACTACAAAAAATTGTCGACAAGCGTACAAAGAAAGAGGGTTCTCGGGACTCTGAATGGCATATTAAGAAGGATAATGACGAGCGCACACTGAGGGATGAGGGTTTTCGGGACTCTCAAGGGGTATCCAAAGAAAGGTGACGGTTCTCACGCGTATAAACAGGAAGCTGGCAGCAAGCGTACCGGAAAGGGTGAGGATTATCCAAATTCTCAAGGGTATCAACATTCATATAGCAGCTTTCGAGACTCCGATAGGTATTCGAACTTGAATTACAAGGACCGTACAGTGGAAGATGATTTTCGAGACAGGGATTCGGACTCAAGGAAGAGTCGATTCCTAACCATCCAAGCCTGGCAAAAATGTGGCTCTAATCGTATGTTTGGATTCGGCGACCCAGAACTGGCGCCACAAAAGATTATCTCCTCACGATTGAAATTCTCTATACATGGATGGAAACATGAAGAAAACCTTTTAATCCCATTTTTTGGTATTGTGTTGAAGCACCCACCGGTATTTCTTTTAACCACCGGTATACATTCACCAGTGCAATTTGTTACTTGGTTCCAAAATGCGAATAAAGTTGTCCGTGAAAGGTTCTCCTTTACTATTTGCCAAAGGGACAAAGACCGTGGGAAAAGTGGACCTTTGGTTATTGTTCACATCTTGCCAAGGAGAGATTTTTCGGCTGAGGTAAGGAAACCTTATATCATGGCGGATTTGGCGTGCATAATGGAGTTTTTGAATAGGTACAAGCGGGTGTTGGCAGAAGACAAGAATGGTAAGGAAGATCCACCTACTATTGATGTCGCCTTCCATGAATATTTGAGGGACCATCCGGAGCTTCATCACCAAAAAAGTTACAAGTTTCCAGACGGGTTTGATCGTTCTGATGAGCAATCTGATATTGGTGGAGTTGAAGGTGGCATTCGACGAAATTCTGGTTTGTCTAACACCCACCAGTCTTAACTGTTCAAGTACATCCGGCACGCTATCTCCTCCTCTTCCACATCGTCCGCGGTCGCCTTCACCTGATATCAAACCTTCCCCGACATCAGATCCAAATTTCAATAGATTGACGCCGTCTATACCTTCTTCGGCTGGTATTAGGGCATCCTCGGTGTCAAATCGATCCTTCGGTTGATATTTAACGAAATTTGATATTAAAGCAACCGTGTGGTACATTTGAGTTACCTGCTTCGCGTCAACCCCTCACACGCCCTCCATATCCTGCACCCCGGTTATGCCCTATAACGGCCAAAAGCCTTGAACCTCCCGAACCGAATCCACCAACAATACCTTCAAAAACGGAGGTGAATGCCTTTGCTTTACCTCATATCATTTCTAGTAATGGCTTGAGGCATGAACAAACTTTTACATCATCTACCTCATATCCTCTCCCACATATTGAGTATCCCATCATTTCGTGGCCTACACAATCCATAAAAATGGAAGAGCAAACATTTACTTCCGAGGAGGGTCCGGCAGTTGGTATTGATCATCTTGTAAGTTTTATTTGAGTTCCAATTGACAAACTGTTGACATTTATTTCAGACACGACGTATCCTTTGTCGACGATATACTATATTGTACACACGGGTCCAACTTGCTGAGATGTTTGAAAAAGATTTGCCTATTTTTACTATTGATTCATATCCGCCAACGGGTGTCTGTGCAGACGGTCCTCTTGAGGGAGTAGGTCGTGATGCTCGCAAGATATTATCTCAAAGATATGGTAATTTATCTTTGGCGAATTTCTGCGAGAAGTTGGACATGGATTTATGCATATTCACAAAGGATTAATGGTAGTCACTGTGTTGGACTTAACTTGGTAACCATGTCAACCTTTATATACAGCGCGCGGAGTCTCGGAGGGATTCAGACCGCAATCCATGGGAAATTCAATCTCGAGAAATCCACGACTACTCACAGTCAGAGAATCTACCGATGAATTCAATAGCGAGGTTATAGCGGTAGTCTCCAACTTTTTAACGTAGAATCACATATAGGTACATGCATTATGCTTTCTGATTCATTCTCTGGCAAGGCGAGACCCTATATTTGTGTTCTTATATCGTGAAGTAAAGATGAAGAAGTAGCTCAAACCGTTTGACTCAAGTAGCCCTCGTCTATCCTATCCCGTCAACGAGGCTGTATTAACTGTAGCCCATGTAAACATTGACTAGCGCAATAATTCGCTCAAGCTGGCAGCCTTAAAGTTTCTTACACAAACTCGCTGTCTGAAATATACCCAACGCGACGACATCAAAACAATAACCCATTTCGGCATTGACACATGGTATTTCAATTCATTGTAAAATAAATGATTTTGTATTTATGTATTAAAAACGAAGTAGGGTTTTAAATATCACCTAAAAAATTTCATTTACTGATTAAATTGTTGAATCTTCCTTAATAATTTTTCAATCATCATTTCAAGCATTACAATTCAACATTACAACGATAATATGAATACATATTTGCGGCATGAGATTCGTTCATTATTGAGACTCTAGTTATTCATACTTACGATGATACTATCGTTTTGTCTATTAGATGTAGGAAAGCTAATGAAGATGAGTTTCTAACATGGGTATAGGTATAGAATGATGACATGATATTCTCTCGAGTCGCGATTCAACATTCCAGCAAGAATGTGTTATTTCAGCACGATAATCATTCAATGCATAATAATGAGACGAATCAACCAACTCCATACTCATACTCAATAGAATCTATACTATGACTTTGGAATGGGACTTCATCTTAGAGATTCATTTGAGAGATTTATCTGTTTTGAGAATTTCGTGATCGTCAAGTATATACCGGTATAATATATAATTCGGAGTGTCATGAAGTCTTAGCCTTAACCTTAACCTTATCTCAGCCTTATCCCACAAGTAACACAAGGTTATTTTTCGCAATTCGACTCTTGGATTGCGATATTGGACTGCGACATTGTATCACTGCATTATGACTGCAGTATCAAGCTCATCACTCATCACCACAACCATCATCAATGGACAAGGCTGCTAGCATTATGACCACTTTTCAGAGGTAAGGTTAACCTTAAATGGGAAGATTGCATTCCCGTCGTCACACCCGCGACAACCCCGCTCAAAGCGAATGAACGGATAAATTGCGCAACCGCGAGAGATTTCAGGATGATGATGTGGTTAGTTGACGTCCTATGTTCCCCTAATAAACTACCTTAACATTTTAATGTCTGACATTCGAGTTTGCAGACACGAATTGTTGCGTCCTCGATAACAATCTTTCGCAGAACGAGAGAGGAAAATGCACATCAGGCCTCTCTCGCAGCGTTATTCCATTCATTCGAAAGATAGCTGTGGTTCTGAATAGAGAGGGAGGTCCTACCTCATATCGAAGGCTTTAAATCCTTTACAATTGGTTTGGACTCAACGATAGGCTGGATACCTATGGGATTCGTGAGAAGCTACCGTGAAGGTCATCCACCTCCGCCATTCGTTATCGCTGGGGATGTGAGCAACAATATGAGAGGTTGGATTGATGGAGTTTGGTACATCCAATGAGACGAAACGATGAAATTTTCTCGATTCATGAAGTGAAAAGGGTTACAACACTATTGCTACCCAGCGAGCGGATCTCTACTCGCGTTATTTTGTGCGGCCGCTTGACCTACAATGGAGTTCAATAAACATCGAGCATAATACTTATCTCCAACTTTTCGCAAGAAATTCCAACAAGTAACTTTTTCCTGCTCGAGCAGTGTTCGAATTGTTTTGTCTAGTTTAGTTCAGGTGGCCCAGCATCTCATGTCGCCAGTGTAACCTAGCAAGTGCTTTCAAAGTGTCATTCTATGTCAGATCTAGCGGACAAAGTTTCTCAGAAGTTGTTCGGACATGGGGATCACACGTTTGCTCAGCTACTAGGGAACATGCAACTCGTAGCGATGCCGCTGTGACAGATATGGCTTCACATGGTTCTCTTCAATCTTGCAATACCTCGGACGTTGCTTCTCCTAGTATGGATCTCAGAAATCTATGCCTAATTCATCTACTTCCAGGATTTATTTCAACTCCTCAACCCTCCTCCAAGTTTCCGTCTGTATGAAGTTTCGTGTGCTTGATTCATTGGTATATTATTTCATTATTCATCTATTTGTGTTACATGCATCCCACTTTCTGGGTATGGATAGGTGGTATCAGTGCCTGCTTTTGGAATTGATTACATTTATACTGCATGGTCCGAAGGCCAGCACTTGATACTTGTGTTGGGATATCTGAATATACGAGAGCTTCATTCCTAGCTTACAATTCACCCTAACAATGTTTGTTACCTAAAGCGATTAATTCTCCCAAGTCGGGTGACATTCAGTAGTGGTGCAGGATTCCCACTTACCGCGCCCTAAACGCTTCCAAAGTATTATAAGGTATTACAAGGATTGACTGCCGGAAAGCGGCAGAATCACAATGAGCAATAATTGTCGCCGAAGGCTATGCATGGTATTGAACCAGGGCAAAGAAGTAACTTATGACCTTATTATTAAGATGTCGTTCTCGCTCTATGCATCTATTGTTCAAAGTAGATGAACTGATGCATTAGGGTTATCTCACGAGGGATGGAAAGGCTATTCCTGACTTGAGGTCAGAAATCTCATTCTTTAATGATATTTCAGAAAGTGGACTGGGATGCAGAAACTCGCAATTCTATAGCTTTAATGACTACTTCTGACAACTAGGTGATCATTCCTGGTGTACAGGTTTATCAATGTATCTCTTTTTGAGAAACCTTCAGGTGTGGGGTCACCTAAAAGGTTGCCAACTCAATCGGCTGATTGCTAATTTCCTCACGTTGACGTATAACATCTATCATGCTGGTTTGTTTACATTTCACATGCCGAAATGTTGAATGGAAGCATGTGGGTACCGAGGAAAACCCCCTCATTTTACAACCCGTTCAGGAACAAGGATTCCCCGCATCCGCAACAGCTACTGCATGCGTGCGCACGGTTAAATGCACTCACTAGGTACTCCGCACTCTTGTTCATGATTGGGATTAACATTCTCTAATGCCAGGATTCGAATGTACTGTACAGAAAGGGTATCACAATGCTGAATACTTGGGGAAACCGGATCACAATGAAGTAAAAAAAACTATATAAGGGTGAAAAATTCCAATGTTCATCATCTGTTATCACGCAATCTTTTAGCACAATCCTACACCACACATATCTTTCCCTCAAAACAGAAATCATGAAGTTCTCATACGTCGCTATTGGTCTCGGAGCTGCCTCCATCGTTTCAGCTCAAAGTGCTGCTTGTACATCAGCTGTTACTGCCGTTCCTGCTTGTGGTGTATGTAACCTCTTCATTTACCTCAATTTCCTTGACCCAACATTATCATTCATTTTTTCTTCATTGTGATCCCATATCCCCTTGCTCAGTTTCTGTTTTCTTTCCTCCAATCGATCCACTAATATCTTTACTAGGTTCCTTGCATCAATTCAGCAGTGAAAACACATTGCTCAAGCATCGATAACTACGCTTGTGAATGCGCATCTGGAACCTTCTCTTCTATCCAAAGTGACGCTTCCAGTTGCGTTATCAACGCTTGTGGATTGACCACCGCGATTCAAGTCTTGGACGCTGTCAGTGCTGTTTGTACCGCATGTGCTTAAGCTAGTACTCCTGCGTTTTGAATGTCAGCGGAAATACTGGCGGGAGATTAAGATGCAGTGAAAGGTTTCTTGAAAGGATGCGTGATTGACTCTGTGGTTTGGATGAGAGCGATGGTCAGGGAAGAAGACAGAGGTCATGCAAGGTGGTTTTGATAATCATTGTCGAAATCTTTGGTGTCGGTGCTTCAGAATTAGGAATCAACTGAAAATGAGATGTCATGTATGAACCTTCGAGATTTTTTCATCGCTATGTATTTATCACTGTGAAATGTCAAGGTCCATTGGCACGGCCATTGTCACAGTAAAATTGTCACGAATGGTCGCATTTTACATGATCATATCGCGTACCAATTTTAATTTGCTTAATATAGAAATCATGGAGACAATGGGGAAGAAATGCTCCTCAAAAATTGGCACTAAGCCCCTTCCTGGCCCCTAACAATGAGTTCATGGGCAATGGACTAGACAAAACCTTCTTTCAATAGGACCACATCATGCCAGGGGACTACCTAGCTGAGTCTCGTCTTTTAATTTATGCTCTGGGTATAGGGTTGCCTTTTTCTAAGGTGATACCGGATATCCAAGAAATGAGGGTATGGTTATAGTGTCATGTCATCGTACCAAGAATTTCCTTGCCGAGATTTGTATGCATTCAACGCAAAAGTAACAAATTGGAAGAGATTTTGAGGTTTTATCTTTGATGATTTTTATTCATGGTGTTTGGGTGACCTATAGCAGAGAAAATTGGATGGAAAAAAGTGTACTTTGTCTGTTAAATAACAATGGAAAAAGTGAATAAATAACGTAGGTAAGAAGAATATTATGGAAGGTACTATTGCTATACCTAAGAGCTCTCCGAATACATTGAGTAAAGGTATCCTTATAATTCAATCACCAAGGCCCAGAAAACATGCCATAAGTCTTCTCATTCTTCCAGATATCAAATAATTGGAAATAAATCATTCCTTCATCATTTACTTCTTGAACTCCTTGAAAAGTTCTGAGATTACAAGCATTCATCTTACATGTGAGAAACCACGAAACTTTGGCTCTGTTTCTGGAACCCATAGGATGCAACAACTTGTAGTTTCATCGCCAGTTTCAATCTTTTGTTATAGAAGACTGGAGATACGATGGTGATATTTCAGTGCAGAATTTGTGGTGTCATACATGACAAAGCAAAAAAGGTCCCTCATTCCTCCCAGACGAGCAGAGTTTAACGATCTCATGGAAAATTGGAAAGGATTCTCAGTCCGATTAAGATAACTATTCCAAAATCACAAATACTATTAAGATAGGCTTCGAATGAGATACTTACCCAACTTGGCATTTGTAGAGCTTTAGGAAAAGGACTCAGGATGGCAGGCGACTGTACGTCCTACGTAATCTTACCACAAAGTCGATCAGCAAGAAATTGGTAATGAAAATGGTTTATGATATTCTGAAAAGATGCCCGAAACAATTTGGGAAGATAAAGGAGCAGTATATAATACAAATGATATGATATTTTGAACTAATAATAGACTCGGATTAATGAGCTATAGTATAGTAGAAATTAATTTATAACAAAAAAACTTTTAATTTCAATAAAAGAAAGAATTTATTTATCAAAAAAAAAATAATTTAAAAAAATATTATTTATAAGAGAAAAAATCGATTATTTATAAATATATTATTTATAAAGGAAATAATTTATCTATAATAATAAAAATAACTTTAAATTTTAAAGTAATGAAAATAAATATATATATATATATATTGAAATAATTATTAAACATTTAAAAAGAAGAAAGAAAAACAACTACTAGTAACTACGAATTTAATTTTTGGTGGTTGAGCAAGTGCTTAATTTTCGTACGCGAGACGACAGCGAGATGTTCAAACTCAAATTGTCTTCATACAGCCATGGCCAAGGGCAAGCTATAATGTAATCTTACAAAGCTGGACAATGATCCTTCATCTTTTGGAGAATCGTGCATGTTTTTCCCATGCCGGAAATATTAACAGCGATACATTAATATTCCTTCCGTCCCAATCAGAATTTACCCATTGAGCAAGTTTTCAGTACAGCTTTTTCTTGTGGGGACCATCAGGCATATTCCACTGTTGAGCGAGCCACGGATAATTTGGCGGTGTATCGATAGCGATTGATGATGGAGCCCATCTTTGCTTTGTGCTTCGTAAAAGGTATTTTATCATACGTCTTCGCCCATTTCTCGATCATAACATTTGCTCACGTCTTCTCCTCAAACTAAAACCTGGGTCATGTTTTCTCAATTCCTGTTTATCCTTCCTCTATTGGTCGATGGTGGCGTGGCCTTCCCATTCCTGAACTCAGTTGCACCTAGACAGGTAACAGGAACTAAGTATCTATTTTCCTTGTGAGAGCACCCGAAATGTATTGAGGAAATGGTGTTAACCTTACTAGTGGTGACTCCTACTCACGAACACTCTTCTCAATAACGGGTACAAAGCCTTCTGCTGATAACCCGATTGGAAATCCTCCATTCCCAGGCACTACAACGGATGCGGGTCTCAATTGGATTGATCACTTGGTCACCACATATAACACCTCTTTAACATTATCTTACAATTTTGCTGTTGGAGGCTCAACAGTAGACGATAATATTGTTCCTTCCATTACCTCCGGTTCTAAATCACTAGTCGAACAAACCGCAATCTTCACTGCAAATCTTGCCCCAAAACCTTCGTATGCGCCATGGACTTCGGCAAATACACTCTTCGCTGTGTGGTTTGGCATCAATGATATTGATCTCAGTCATACATACTCTAACGAGAGTGAACTCTTCACGGAGATCTTCAACACCTACTGGAAGCAGCTTGACATAATGTATTATTATGGGGCCAGGAATTTTGCCTTGCTGACAGTTCCACGTAAGTCAATATTCGATGTTTAATATGGTGAGTTGGATCAAACATTGACTGGAGAAAATAGCCACGAACAAAAGTCCCAAAATTTTAGCTTTGAACAGTACGACGCAAACAGCATACACTGCAAGTATTGCAGCTTGGAACGCTCTCGTCAAAAGCACGGCCACTGAGTTCCAATCCGAAAGGTCTGGAACCATCGTCACAGTGATTGATACTTCGGTACGTCAAATTTGAAATCTAGCTCATCATCCATGAACTTACACAAATTCGCAGATTCCCTTCAACACCGCCATAAACAATCCAACAGCATATGGTGCCCCAAATGCAGGTTGCTATGATACAAACGGGGTAAGCTGTCTGTGGTGGAATAATTTCCACCCTGGTCAGGCGGTTCAAAAATTGGTTGCGGCAGCATTTGCAGGAGCTTACAGTGGTACATTCTTTTGATTGTTGATCGTCACTGGTGATCTGACTGGAGGTCTTGTTGGATGTATGTTTACCCCATAGGAAAGGAAAAGACCTTGCTTCATTTATTATAAGACACATGGGACATGGCGAAGCTCGAAGCAATGAAACCGAATTTGGTATACATTTATTGTTCAGTCTTATCGAATTTTTCATCTGCTGTGCACGTCCATATAAACCTTCAAACTTCAACTCATTCCAACTTTCAACCAGGTATTTAAAAATGCAAAGTAACCTCAATATTTCATTTTCTATCGTTAAATCCTTCCTCTTACCCATCAACATTAATAAAGGAAACTATATCCAATCTCTCTTCTCTGCCAATCCTCTCTGCTCTACCACTCCTCCCTCGCGCGCTCCGGGTATCATTCTAGAACTATTAAAGGATATGTATGTAAAAGAGCCCATTCTGTGAATGCAGACGGTATCGGTATAAGAAGCTTTGAATCCACTTCTTCCTCCCCTCAAACATCCTTAAATTTAGACCCCGATAGAAATTAAAAAGAAATGACAAAAGAAACTTTTTCAATCAACGTCCAAATCCCCCACTGTAAATCCCAGCCATCTCATCCATTGTACTTTCATCATCATCATAAAAGCCCTCTTCACTTCCGAAATCTCCCAGTTCCTCACCCAAGCTCATCCCCAAACTTGGTTGCGCAAGTGCACTTCCGCGTCTACTCCCGCGTCTATTTCCATTACCTAGCTCATCATGATTTGTTACCACAGCATCATTGTCGTAGCTACTCTTTAACAGCATTGGTGGAGTTGATGTTGCTTCTCTTCTGACCGGGACTTTGTCTGCACGTCTCGGTGTCGACGTTCTGGAACTAAGTCCACCTTGTCTAGCCGCAAATCGTTGACCTGTGGTGTTAAAAGCGCTCAATGCATTATTCCTAGCGAAATTGGTTGGCTCCCTGTTAATCTGTACTGGCGGAGGTGCTCCAGGTGTATTGGGAAATTGCCTGGAGCTGCTTGCCGGCGGTGTCATCAATCCACTTAGAAATCCAGACGAACTTCCAGCTTTAGATGGCGTTGAGTTACCGCTTTCGGTAGCTAAACTATTACCACCACTCATCAGAGCAGTTGCATCCTTTGATTGATTCTTGTTTCTCCAATTTCCCCAAGCAGCGGCAAGTGGTCCTACGGCATTGGCAACTTGTGCAACTCTGGGACTAGCTGCAATGGAGGCTGCAATGTTTGGAAGGTTGATAGATGAGCCACCGTTCATAGCCCTCTCACGTTCTTGCTCTTCCATCTGAAGATTGGCGCTCAATCGAATAGCGGCATCACGAACATTCCCTGGGTTATATGTGCCGGTTGATAAGGCCTGAACAATATCTTGAAGATCACTCTTGCGCACCGAAAGAAGTTCTCGTAGCCACGTAATCTCATCATCACGTTTGCTAATCTTTGTTGAAGCATCAGGGTCCACATCCTCAAGCTTCTGCTCCAGATCCTCAATCTTCAACTCACGATCTTGCAATTGCTCTTGTAAAACCATGATAGATTCACGAAGCGCTTGCGGGGAGATCTTTTCCGGCACATCCAATCCACGTGTGGAAGCCTTTGGTAGTGACGGTGATGGCAAAGATCCAGCTACACTTGCCGACCTTGCAGCTTTAGCATGAGTAGCGGCGGCTTGTGCAGCAGACCTGGCGACCTCCAATTTATCCTCCAAATGGCTCACACGATCTTGAAGATGTTCCGTTTTGGCGGTACTCAAACTTAATCGCTCCAAGAGATGTTGTTCCGATCTCTGAGCATCCACAATGGTGTTTTCAAGTTGTCGCTTGAGTTTTTCTTGTAAATCTTCAAGCTGATCTTGATGCTTTCTTGTAATGTCATCGAACATGTCTTTCTTCGAAGTCTGCGCCGCTTCTAAAAGCATATCATGTTGTTCCTTTGCAGTCTCGGCATCCAATTTTACCAGATCTATCTCGGCTTGAAGTCTGGAGATTTGATTCTCAAGTTCCTCTCTGACGACGTTGACCTCATGATTGGCGGTGTCGACCTCAACCTGCATATATTTTCTCGTGCGTGCAACCTCGCCTAGGCCAGATTCGCGAGCTTCCTCGAATTCTCGCTTGTATCTCATAACATCTTTGTGGGCAGCATGATTCTCATTTCGTAGTTCAATGACAAGAGCTTCCAACCTCTTACACTCGTTAACAGCTCTCATACCTTGTCTCTCACCGCTCTCTAGTCGTTCAATTTCCAGTTCGAGTCGTTCCCTTGTTCTAGCTTCGGCATGAAGTTTAGCATCAAGGACTTCTTGTCTAGCAAGTAATTCCTGTTCTTTCTTGGCACGATGGGAGTTTTCTTGTGAAATGCTTTGGGACGCTGTAGCCATATCCTCCTGCAAATCCATTAATTTCGATCTCATGGATTCGCGGACTCGGATACTTTCCTCCATCTGGTTCTTCAAAGTCTCGATGGTCCTCCTAAGGTCTCTATTGGTTTCATTGGCTTGTTCCGCATCCTCACTGTGTCTCTTGGCTGCTTCCATGGCTCCTTCCGCCTCCAGCTGCCATCTATGGGCTAATGAACGCGATTCCCGTAATTCAGATTCTGCCATGTGAATTGTGGCGGTAAGATCTGCTTCTGTTTTGCGAAAGCTCTCCTGAGCAGTTTCCAGAAGCGCGATACGCATAGTAGTCTTGCTTTTAAACTCTTCAATACCTCTTACCTTATGATCGCGATCTTCTGCAATCTCCCGAATCCTGGCATCTTTCTCCAACAAGGCGTCGCGAAGTCGATCTTCCTCTTCGGAAGAGATACGAAGTAGACGTTGAGCTTCAGCGAGACGATCCTCGGCCTTTCGTCGAGTTACAATCTCTATCTCCGCCTTCGAGCTCTTTTCGTCGACAATTTGTCTAAGTCGAGTTTCTTCTTCTAGAGAACTAGCTAAAAGTCTTTCCGTCATAGCCTTAGAGTCTTCAGCGGCTCTGCGCTTCTTGATCTCTTCCTCAACCCAATCATCAGCTCGATGGAGCTTTTCTTCGAGCTCGGAAATCTTGAGTCGAGAATTTTCTTCCATCTCAGCCAACCTAGTGTGGGCTTGTTGTTCAAGAGCGGCTATCTTTGCTTCAGCCTCCGCTAATTTGGTAGCTGAAACATCATCAAAATTAACTGGAGCAGGTATTCTCTTTTCAACAACTTGCTCCACAGCATTCTTGAGATCTTCCACGCTGAAGGCAGGTCGTGAGGATTGGGTTAGATGCTCCTTCATTTCATCCAAAGCTTGAAGGACATTACGCGAGGAAGGTAACATTGATGCAGCTGTTGGAGTGATGGCACTTTGAGGTCTTGAGGAATGGGCATTGAGAGCATCCAATACGACCGTTCTAATTTTCTCCAATTTTGCGTTTCTCCTTGGACTTGCTGATCTTCCAGGGTCTTCGTCATCTTCATCATCAGCATCACTGAGTGCACCAGACAAGCTGCGTTGTTCTCTGCGATGTGGTGCGGTTCTTGCGGAATAAGGAATTGATCGTAAAGTATGTGTAATTCCTTCCAGGATTTTCTCTATCGGGTCCAATCTATCGGCCAACAACGAACCGACGATGTCATTGACACGATTATCAAAGAAACCAATTCTTTCATGAAGTTTAATCTCCTCGCCTTCGCTGAGGACATCATCCCAATCACTAACTGAGAGACTATTCCCAGTGTTGAGACGATGAATAGGTGATCCAAAGGCAGCTGTAGAATGAGGGTCCGCGAATGGATCATCTTCAGTTCCCATGTAAGAATATAGTCTGTCGGGAGGCATTTCGCCAAATTGACTATCCTCTGCATATATTTTTCGACCTGGACTTGGGCTCGGAGCATCACTGCGCAAAAGATTAGGATGAAGGCGAATAGGAGATGACATTGAAGGAATTTGAATATGTCTTTGTGGACCAGCTTCATGCCATCTTGGAGTATCATCTCCATTGGAGGCTGTGGCTGGTGACATTTCCGTTGAATTGAGATGCCTCATAACAGCATCAATCTCCTCAAATGTTGGCTCTCTATCCTCTCGAACCTCACCCTCCTCCAAGTCAGAGTCTTCGTCGTATTTTGGCGGACTTAGAGGCCCTGGTAACGCATTTTGAAAATCGTTTACTTCATGAGGTCGCAAGGCAGGTGATTCTGTAGCAGATGCTCGAGGTGGTGATGGACTGTTAGCATATCTGGAGTCTGCAAGGCCACTGGTCTTTGGGAGAACAGGAGAAGCTGGTGCAAGTACCGGAGCTTGGCTTCCACCAAAAGTGAAAGCAGAATTCCCGTCTGATTGAGATTCAAAAGGTTTTGCAGTTGCAGAAAGAGATGATGACATTTTCCTGTGGCCAAGCTGACTTCCACTTGCATTTGATGCTGTCTGCGAGTGTAGGTCTCGTTTGGGTACAGTCTCGTCAGCGTCTTCCATGTCATCTTCTGACTTTGCAATATCAACACCATATCCATTAATATCAGATTCATATCTTTGTGCGGTGAATGGTATTGCGGCATTGAAGTCCTCTGCTTCCTTTTGTTGTTGAAATTCGAATGGGGAGAAATCCGTATCAATGGATGTCTTTTTGTTCTCAGTAGCAGTAGGCAACTCGTCCACACCTTCACTCGAAGGCGCAAAGTTTTCCTTGTCATCCTCTGTAGTAGCGAGCTGGGCCTCTTTTGGACTTGACTGTTCCGAGGTGGCTTCTTGAAGAAGCACAGTGGGCTCAGCAAACAGAGGTACGGAATCGCCATCATCGTTTCCTCTACGCATTCTCTTGATATTACCTGGGTTCTGCATGGGGCGACCGTCTTTACCTTCCATTGGTTCTTCAAACTCCTTCGATGGATTACTATCAGGTCGAATAATGGGAATAGCTTTTGACTTCTTCGTAGGTTTCGTCGTGCCGAGGGAATTCAAATCAAGACCGCCAAAGATGGGATTTCTTGGAGCTTCATTACCAGATGCTTCACTCACAGAAGTGATAGAGGTGGAAAAGTTCGGAGTAAATGTTGGTGCATCAGGTCTGAAGCTTGGTCCTTGGAAGTTGAACTCGCTGTGTCCGGGTACAAAGCCTGGCAGATTGGGAGAGAATACCTGGGCCGGAGCATTAATTTTACTGAATGAATTCTTCACAGAGTGATTGCTATGATGTCCAGGTACACCAGGTAAAGGCCCTTGATGAGCGAATGGCACGTAATTGACAGTTGTATGTGCTGGTTGAAAGTTACCACCAGTGAAGGAGAATTGATTTGGTTGGAAAGAGCTTGTTGGATTAAAATTGAAAGGTCTCGCTGCAACGTTTAATGTTGACATAGATTGCTTGTTGAATCGATGACTAGGTTGCGTCATCTTTGATTGGGTAGATGCAGCGTCGAGCCATGGATTGCTGGATATAGACATGTCCCTATCATGGCCAAATGCCGGTACGCCATTTTGCAAGGTCGGTGTCCCCATATTGCTAGGGTTGGTTTCAATATCAGACAAGTCGTATTTCGCATTATCCTTTACACCACGTAATCCATTCTTCGATTCACCACTAGAGGTATCCTGCTCGGAATCCTGGAACAGCCGCTGAGATAGGGAATGTCCGCGACTGTGGGGTTGCGGGTGATGAAGAACAGGCCCCTCATCAGAGGTCTCCACCACAAATCGTGAAGATCCAAGTCCACCGCCAACGACCGAGGAATTTCTAAGGTGAGGTACAGGCTTATTCTCAAATTGTTTTTCCACCTCCCCATGATCAGAATGAGGACTATAGTCATCACCATCAAGTTGTCGTTGGAATTGTTCCTCGAGATGATATTCAGCATCATCAATTTCTCGCTGCAAGCTTGCGCTTGCATTATGCTTGATAGTTGGTTCATCTTGTAATGTTGGTGTTTTTGAAGGACTCTTGCTTGGAACGGGCATCTCCGCCATCTGTTCATCTTCACTCTCACGAACCTCTTGAAGACTTGGAGATGCACGAGCACGGGCACCTGCAGCCAATAATTGATTTTGCATCAGAATTTGTCGTGACATGGCATCACCAGGACCTGGTGGAAAATAACCATCCTGAGAAAGAGGCGAAGCGGGAGATCTAATCGATCCCAAATTATGCATTGAAGGAGACCCACTCCTATGTCCATGCTGGTAAAGCATTTGTTGTGGAGACCAAACACCTGGTGATGAGGTTGGTTGTGGATATTGAAAAGGTGATCCGAAAGGATGATCCCCGTTTCCAAACGACACCGAACTGTGTCTCATGCCTCCGAATTTTCCATGCAAATGCGCATGCATTGAGACGGGAGAAGCAATAGAACCTTGATTGGAGCTTTGACTTGTAGATAAACCATTTCCGGGCATCAAAGCAGGAGAAAAAGGAAGATTCGAATTGTGGGCCATATGACTACTCGCTGCCGATGAGGTGGGTATCGGAGGTGAAAATGGTAATGGTGGATATTGCATTGAAGTACGACGACTCAAATTCGATATCGCCGGTGGAATTATGGGAATGGGGTCATCATTCCCTAAGGAAACACCTAATGCTCGTAATTTGGCTTCTTTCAATTCTTCGACATAAGCATCCCATTCTATATTTATCCAATCCATTAGTACTCATTTTATCACAAATGACGTGAAAATGATAATTTGCAAATTCCCGTTTCGCAATTCCGATAATCTCATGTAGTTCAACTAAGCAATTAAGGAATGCAAGGGAGAACGCCACAGCCCGGTATGAAGGGATGGATGTTCACAACCACATCTGGAGCTCCTCTCCTCAACTTTGAGGAAGGTGACAAAACAAAACATCTATCTTACCTCTCTTGTCAGGAATACTGACTTTGAAATTTTTCTGGTTTCTCTCAGCCTCCACATCAGTTATAAGCGGCCAACCATTTCGACTCTGACCAGGACCGCCTTCACCTCCATCATCAGAGCCAAGGTTAAATCCACTGGTGTCATAACCCAATTCCTCCCAATCTTTTAGCATGCCAGCTACATCTTTCTGTGTCATGGGTTTCGGTGCGCCTCCCCTCTTCCCACGATCTTCATCCCAAGGAAGTAATACCAATATATTTTTTCCCTTCCATGGGACTTTCTTCTTTAATCGCGGATGCAGCGGGGTAGTTGGAGATGGTGTAGGATTAGGTAGAGCTTTGGCTGCCCATGGTGCCATCAAAGGCGGAGGAGGGAGGGGTTTTTCATCTATCGGTGTATGATTCGCGGAAGTTCTCTGCGAACCACCCTCGTTTCTTGCGGACATATTCGAAGATTTGTCACGTATTGAAGATGGAATATCTGCTTGTGTCAAAGTCTCTCCAGTATCCTTTCTTCTATGCCGACTTTCAGAATCCCACCTCGATTGTTGACTTGCTTGCAAAACTCGTTGTAAAGTGGGAGTCCTGGGGTCTGATTCTAATACCGAAGAATTTGTTGCGCGTCCTGAGATTGATCCGCTCAATGAAGAGTTCTCACTTTCTCCAGGATCGTCACTGAGCCAGTTATTCCTTTCCGTTGATTCTCCTCCGGTATGTTGCCTTATCCAATCTTCGGTCAATCGATGCGCTGGACGTCGAGCTCGATTGGCTAGTACGGCAGCACTGATGAGACCGTCGTGAGACACAAAATCCGGTTCTGTTTGAGACCTTGTGAAAGTTGGAGGGGGACGTAAAAACGGTGTGTGCAACTCAAGATGGCGAATGGGCAGATCTTCCGAGTCTTCTGATGCTTCACTATATGCACTTCGATAGAGTGAACGACTTCCAACTGAAGATCCTGTAGGGTGCTGATACGGAGATCCCCAACTGGCTGTAAAGAAAGCACTAGTATCCGTTTGAGGTTCCGATGGCGGGCGTGAAGGTGGAGTTCCAAAAAGATCGATGGTATGACCGTTTATTGTTGGTTCTGGCAGAGGTGGAAGAATAGGAGACGAGCCTCCACCCTCAGCAGTTGAAGTTGTTGACAACGCAGGAGAATTCGATGGATCAGGATATAGGAGTTCGAATCCTGCCTCTGCCGTCGTCGTACGAGGAGGTGTCGAAATCAATGTCTGAATATTGACTGTGAAGATGGAGAAAATGAGTGTGTTAATAAGACTCACAAATTCACAGTGATCAAATCTCCAGTTATTTTGCCGACGGGGATGCAATAAGGATGCAGGCGGATAACAGGAATAAGAAAATAAATCAATCCAAAAAAGGAACAACTCACCAAAAGTTTAGAGAACAGTACAGACGATTTGATATTCGCCTGTCACTGTATCTCTTCTCTTTCCCTTTGTTTTTTTGTCAAATATTAAAATCAAATATTATCAAATTATCGAGATACCTTTCTTCCACTCGGACCTCTCTTCTAGGTGTTGTTGGTTGGTTTGTTGACAGAGTGAATGCAAATGCAAATGCGAATTCCAATTCCAATTCCAATTCCAATTCCAATTCCAATTCCAATTCCAATTCAACCTTCGCTGGATTTCCAGGTACCTGCCGGTAGGTAGGTATGGAGTTAGTTATTTACCCAAGACCAGAGACCATTAGAATTGTCGCGACGCGTTCGGTAATTAAAAATTATTGGAGAATGGGTGAAGCTTTTTGGGCTGACAGGGAACTTGGGGACTGAGTACGAATTATAAATTGTACAAATAGTGAGAAAGCAAGAAGCAGGAAGCAAAGTGACAAAGTGACAAAGTTAAGGTTACCGTTGTGATAAAAAAGGAGTACCCGTGAATCGATGAATTAAATGGCAAGCATGATAATGAAGGTATTGATAGAATGAATCAGTTGAAGGCGACATTCGTTTTCGACATTTCCTGTGAAATCATTTAAAAAAAAGAGTAAACCAATAACTGCGTACTTGGATTTCTGGGATTGTTGATTAGATATTTTGATGGTGAAGGAGAAGTCTTGTTGGCAACTTTTATTACCTCCCTACCTAGTAACCGTACAGGGGAAACGAAAGGTTCTCGGGATGATGAATAGAACATCTATCGACCAACGAGAGAAGCATATGAGATATTACCTACCTCCTGTAAAGCATTCGGCATATTCCTAAGTCCAGAGCCTCTCAAGTAAAATGAAATTATTATTATTAGTCTTACTGGGGCTTCTCCATTTCTTACTGGATATTGCTAAGTCGATAGTCATACATACTAGGCACACGAAATATCTTGTACTATTTCTTAATAAAGCACATCAAATATTTGCCTCAAGTTTTGGTCTATGGAAAATACACGGAAATATCGATAATGAATTAACAAATGTAAAGGGGGTAGGTAGATTTGGTTGGATTTTCTTTCTCATAGATAGCTATCTATGACATTCACGAGGATACATACCCAGATACCGCTTGAAGCGAACAGCTTTCGAGCGCAGCGAGCAATAGGGGTTTGGGGGCTTGCCCCCATTAATACAATGGAGAATGGAGATGGAGAGCCATTAAATATTTGATCAATCAAATCAAGTTGAATGACCCTCCGCTGGCTTTCCAGGAGCCACTATCATGAAGGCAGAATATAAATACAGTTCTCGAGTACTACCTATTTGGAAATAACATCCTCTCAAGTCTGTCTCATCAACCTCGGAAGTACAATACCATGCAGGGTAATCATGCAGACGTGGAGCTATCCCATTAGTTCTAGGGTCCTTTACGGGCGCGGACAGCTAAACAGCTAACACCACAGCTAACGGTCCGACCCGCAAAAAAGGTGACCTAGGTACGCCATAATTCGTGGTCTGCGTTGAATCTAGCCACATCGTTAAATTTTCTACAGTAATAAATTGCACGAACATGAGGGTGTGGGGATGAACATTTGTTATTTTTGATGGTGCATTCAAAAAAGGAGCAAAAGATGGAGATGGGCGTTTGTCCCTTGCATGGGGAACTCCGGTAGGTCGGCAGATGAGATGCACAAAAGACGTTGCCAAGCCAGCATGGCATATTGCAGAAGAAACAGAACAAATGCATGGTATCTCGAAATCCAAAGCTAACAATCTAGGCGGGCGCAAATTTCAAGTCGCTCATATCCTCAATTTAATATCATATGCGAACGATGCCCCATATTATCCACAAATTTCTTTTCCCTCGAATTGCGCCCATGTGGGCAGCCTCTGAGTTCCAAAACTTAACAATTCAACGAGTACTTGCTGCTTCGGTCGCTGTTCCAGACTCCCCAATGAGTCTCATCTGCAACTGAACCATCTGCACCGGTGGATACTGGCTTCCATGGCTCATCAAATGCCTCGAAGGAGAAAACATTTACACCCCAATCCATTATACCACAGATTGCTTCTTGCCAAAACGTTTGTGCAGATGATGTCCCTGGGACGGCAGATTGGTAAGTTGAGCCTGCAGTTGGCCAGCCTATTTGGGAATCATGTCAGCGCATGCTAATTGAAAAGAGAAGCCTGAAGTCCTGGGAGCACTTTCAATGTCCGGGATAATTTCGCACACTGTAAACTCAGAAATTCTGAAAGGGGAATGTTTATCATACCAGTCTCTCCGACCCATAGCTCAGGTCCATCAGTAGCAGATCCAGCAACATCTTGAATATGTCCGAAAGCTTGCATAATATCATCGAAGAAACTATGTGTTGCATTCTTCAATTCTTGTCCCTGCCAATAACTGAAAGCATTGCACAACAAAATATCAGCACCACCCCTGATAACAGGATCGGCGGTACCATCCATATATTTGTTCCAACTGTCTGCTGTTCCAACCTTAAAGTCTCCGTTCAATGCATTCTTGACATCCTGGATCTTCTCCAGGAGTTGTTCACCAGTGAAGTTTCCACGATAGAGTGATTCCGAACCGACAGTAATGGCATAAACCTGGTCGCTATATTGAGGCGCATACTTGACTACTGCTGCTTTATCCGCAGCGAAGGATTCATCAGTGTCTGGCCTATTCACATTATTAGCTTGCCCATCCGAAATCCAAACATCTCGTTTCTATTGACATACCAAATGCCCAAAACAACCTTGAATCCCTTCGCCTTAGCAGCCGGTAATATCTGCTTCGCAGTATCACAATCACTTGCCGCATATCCCCTCACAATTTTTGCAGTGCTTCCCTTAGAAATGGTATCGAAATCCGCTTCATAATCAGCCGTAAATTTGCATGTACCATCTGGCTTCTTATCACCAAGAGCAAATCCCAATGTACCTGCTGCCGTAGCGGTGGAGAGAAGTCCAGCAAGCGGAAGGATAACGAGAGAGCGCATTGTAGATTAAGGTTGTGTGTTAAGGTTAAAGGGGACTGACTGTGGGGTGCGGAGGTGGAGAGAAATCGCGGTTCCTGTTTGTTTGTGTGTAGCTGGAAAGTAAATAAAGAAAGAGTGACTTGACTGTAAAATCTTTCAATACTGTATTAAAAGGTCAAAAACTAAATGAGTGACGGTCGCGATAGCAAAATGGACAATGAGGTTGGTGAAATATACGAGAAGGCTAATTGAGATTTCCAACTCCCGTCTCCATGGTTGAAGTCACACAGTCTCAAGGGGGGATTTGACGCTTTGCCTTAAAGGATTGGGTGAAGAGATTGGATGGCTTGGCGGGGTTATAACAAGGCTTGGCATTCAAGAACACGAAAGGAGAAACATTATGTGAAATGAACTTTTCCATGAGATGAACTGGTAATGGAGGGGACCATCTTGGCGAAAGAAAGTGATCATTTCTAAAGAGTTTATTCAATAATATTTACATTTGTTGCGTTGATTATCATTAAAATATCCAACCTTCCTCATCTGCAGTTCAGTCTATGTCCCTGATTCCTTATACACGTTGAAAATGAAAGAAATAATTCGGAAACGCCCTTCCTCTACACTCAACGGCGATCTTCTACATCCTCGATGCTAGATTCGAGATCTCCCTATAGGATCTAAACTCAATTTACCATATATCTTGCCTATTCTACGGCAGATGTCGAAGTTGGCTTGGGTGCATACATTCGGAATTGAAGGAAGATAACTGCATCTTCGACAATCGTCCCCAAAGATCCAATGAGCCATGGAGTATTGACGATAAGGTATTCTTTCTCCAATGAATGGAAAAGGATGCCAGCACCATATGTAAGATTGCCCATTAATGAAAGGAGGAAGAAAAGGAGTGCGAGGCCTGTGATTGTTAGCTTGAGATACCAAGGTGATGTGCAGGGCAAGATGGAATTTCCATACCATCACAAGACTTCTCCTTATAGTTCTTCAAAATCTGAGGAATACGGGCACTGGATAATCTCGTTAGCACTCGTCTGTCATACTTTCTCCTCGTATGAAATAACTCACCCAAGATAACAGATCGCACTGAAATATCCTAGTACCTCTGCTCCAACAGCAACATCATTCGTCTTGGGAACATCACCTCCATTCTCGGGGGTGGGCATCCAAACACCACTTCTCCAGGCAATAGCCCATCCAGCTGTTCCGGCAGCAATAACCAGTAAAACGCTAACAACGTTCTTCACCCAAGCATTTCCATCCGATGAATCATCTTCTTCCAAGATTTTGGTCAAGGTATCTTCATGACGTTGGTTTCCACTTATTGCTGAAGAACGTCTTCTATGAGATCCTGGAAGTCCAATACTGCTGGTACTTCGTCGACGGATAAGAAGAGGATCTTCCTCTGTTGGTGCAGTGGATTCTGTTTCTTGGCGTTTCTGAGCATTCATGTTGTTGTAGTAAAGACATTGTCCAATGAGTACGAAGTCGGCAATACAGAAATAGATGGCTAGGACAATAACTGTAGGGACAAGATCGGCCCAAATTGCACCTGAAGATAAATCAGTGTACGCACGTGATCATCGAAGAATGAAATCTTGATAGTTGGTAAAGAGAAGAGCCGTCAACATCATGAACATGGTTATCGATACCATGATAGTCAGACCGCGGCTTGTCGATATCATGATATGATTGCCAAGATTATACGACCCTTCCCTCAAAATTCATGTTGTACTTACCAGCAAGATTCGTGATGTCCCCAATAAACCACACCGTTAAAAAAGCCAATGACACTCCATCGGCACTCTGAGATCGATAGTTCAAGATAAGTTGTGGTACCTAAAGAGATCGAATCACGTCAATATGGCTAAGCCATTCATGAACCCATACCACCAAACCTTTAATAATTTGGTTGGGTATGAAGGGTTCAAAGACTGGATACGAGGGTATCACGAACCAACAAAAAGATCCAAGTTGCCAAACTTATACTTCCAAAGATGCCCGATAAGGCTTCTTGTACTGACAAATCCTGCGATAAGCTCAATAATGATATCATGATGTCCGAAAATTATATCTGTGTAATTTGGATTGATCGCATAGATGAGATTTTTGAAGATGTATAAATAAGAAGGCAGAGTATTCAAGATTCAAGATAGATATGTGATTGATAGAACCAAGGTAGATAGATAGGTAGGTAGGTAGGTAGGTAGGTAGATATCACTTGGTCAATGTCTCAATTGAAATTGACCGAATGAGAAGATTTGTTAATGATATATATGATTGGGTGAATGAAAGAAAATGATTTTCCGGGTTATTGTATTAGTATCGTCTTAGTATTGCAGATTCTGCAAGATAAGATTGTGATTTGACCAATAGAAAACTTGGTTTGGAATACTCCTAAGCTTGGCTTAAATTTTGGCCTTATCATTTTCATGTGTTACATCATCGAATGTGTCTTGCGAAAGAGTATTTTGGAAAAACTTCAATACCCTTATTATTTTTATTATTATATATATCACATCATGGATATATCTACCAAGTACTTTTGAATTGAATATCTTCATTTATCTCATCTATTATTTTTTGACGCCAATATAAATAAAGCTCGCATTATTTTCCTTCTATTCCAAGTCCAAGTATTGTTGACTTGACTTGACATTTCATCTTAATTTATATTAACGTGGTTTATCAGTGTGCGGGTCATATCAGTGTGTGGGTCACTTTCACCTCAATTCACTCTTTCAAACCCATATTATTCAACAACAATTAAATCAATTGATTAAAACTATAAAGATTCTAATAATCTAGGATCTATTATATTATTTTGACAAGTCCTTGTATTATGCCCAGTCTTTCTATACTTATTACAATATCGATTAGAAGATGCTTCCTTATTAGAATTCCTTCCTTTTTGACACTCATCGTATTGAATCTGAATATCAATCTCTTGCTGAGATAATATATCGATAGCCTTTTGTCCAGTAAGCATTCCTCCTTGACATAATTGAGTTTTTTTTATACATCGATGTTTGCTTAATGCCTCATTTGTTGCTCGAAGTATACGAATCTCTATATTTAAAAGTGTATTTTCATATACTAATCTTTCTATACCTTTAGCTAAAGCTAATACAATCTCGAATATAGATATAGAAAAGCTTGATTGATGACGAGCCATTCAAGATCTTACTAAAATCGATTATGAAAGAGCTTCAGTTGGATTGTAAAAGGTTTGAGAAGTCCATAAATCTTGATCGAAAAAGGGGGGAGTAGGTATACGAATTCGAATATCTAGTTTCGAAAGTACAGCTTCAAGATCAAATAGTATTAAACCTGTTCCTCGAAACCCTGATTTCATATTCTGAATCGTAATTGATTCTTAGTATACAGCTTTGAAAGCTATAAAGAATTCAACTTTCGAAATATAATTGATATGTGCCTTGATAAACCCATCAATTTGAATACCATATAAACATTTCAAACTACTAAAACAGCCAACATCAAATGATTGAGTTAAATGACTTGAATATAATAATAATTTTAAACAGATAATATCATTCTCTTTGCAATACGACTGAAAAAATACTGATTCATAGCTTTCATACCCATCTAGTACCAATATTCGATATTTGCCCTTTCTTCGATTCTTAATATACTTATCAAAGTATTTCAACCATTCTAAACCTGTCTCATTATTTGTCCATCCATTAGATGTAGATTTAATAGCCCATTCCACAAAAAAGTCGGTTTCGATATACCAATTGGAAAGATAAACCTGTCCTTGAACCACTAGAAATAAGGGTATAATTTCACCCTCCCTATTTCCACATATTATTACTATAGCCCATTCTCGATTGCCTAATTGTACTGATTTACTTCTACCGCATCTCTCAGCACTAATGACAACCATTGCAACACATATAATCCCCATCATAAAGCCTGTTTCGTCGAAATTGTAGAAATCGCTATCGAGAATACCATATTTCGCTCGTATATTCGAAACCAATCGAAACCACTCTTCAATAAACTTAGAATCTTCGCAGAAAGCTCTTTGAAAATCATAAACACAACTAAAACACATCTTTAATTCGATTCGACACTTTACGAATCGATACACCCAAAGCTTCCCAACACACTTTGCACCCCTCGATTCAAAAATATGATTCGCCATATCTTCCACATTTCTGAGTTTAAATGGAAATCCTCTCATATCCATATCAAGTATATACTCAGAAATAATATTCTCTTCTAATTCTGAAAGATTATAAAATTTAGATCGATATTCGAAGCGAAGAGTAAAACCATTAATTCTACACTATAGTATTATATTCAAGATATTATACATCTTCGCAACTTTTCGAATGCTTATTTTTTTGTCTTTTTGAATAGCTTCGATAACAAAGAGTATACAGGCTTCTTGGTTATTCGAATTCATTGTAGATTGTTGATAAAACGCATATTGAAAGAGAAGAGATTGAATTGAGGTGAAAGTGACCCACACACTGATATGACCCGCACACTGATAAACCACGTTATATGGGTACGCATGTCGTTGTCAATATAACTCGATAGCGGTCTTGAGAATGTTTCCTTGCGGTCTCGTTGAGGTCTCGCATTAGTCCCTCAACTTGGCCGAATTGATTAAGGGCACAGAATTCGGGCTTTGAGTCCAATCTGAAGTTATAATGCAAGAAGAGGTTAGCAGTGATTAGGAGGGTAGCAATGATATTCGCAGATGAAATAGTTAAGTTTGCGCATTTCAAGACTTCACTTCCAATTGCACGCACATCTTGAGTCCTAAATTCAGTGGGAATAATTGTAAGAATCCAGAATCCTCAACTAAGTTTGTTCTCTTAACTCTGCCCTCTTACCTTTGCCCTGATACTTGTGATGATAATGAAATAAATATTTCATGTATGCGCTTCATCAATAATATCGCCCAAATTAAATGTTCGAAAACTCGTGGGAACGAATTGGCATCGGCGCCCTTACAAGGACTGGCAAAAAGGGATGTTTTTGGGAGCAGCTTGTCCTACCCCTAATATAAAACTGCAGGTATAGAAGCTAAGAGAGGGTTAAAGAGGATTGGCTTTGTTTTGGTGAAATGTGCCAAGCGTACACTTCCGATTGAGATATGGAAGTGAAGGCCACAAAAGATGGATCATTGGAAAGATAACCTCCTTTTGATCATGTCGACAAATAATGGACGCACCAACGATATGAGAACGCAACTCATCAGACTCGGTGACGGTGCGGAGAAAAAGGGTCGGGTAAAAGATACGTGTAGCACAGTAAAGTGGCTCAACCAGGTGCCGACATCTGCTCCTCCTGTCCGGGACATTGTGTGGCTTACAATTCGCTACATGACGCTCATGGCTTTCCCATCGATAAACGTATCGGTAGAGCTGGGTATTTGAACAGCCATGACTGGCGCTTGACACGGCTACGGTAGAGAGAAGAGTGCTGTTAGGAACGAATAGATGGATAGTAAGATGAGGTCGCCGGGTAGTGCTGAAAGTCCTGCCATGTTGACCTCGACAATGAATACTGACTGCAGAGTTGAAGTATCATTGAAGAATTTGGTGCCGGGGGTGATCGAAAACTTGTTACTTACACAAAAATCGATGTGCCAAGAATCAATATAGTGCTGGACCGCTGGCGTGAAGGAAGCAAGGGCGCTAGCTTGTGTTCAAAGCCATCTAACACAAAGAGGAAAAACTCGAATCGCTGATCAATGCCCTCTCGAAAATATTTTAGGTCAAGTTCATCTTGCTCCTTATCCAAGTATGAACAACTCTGCTTCGAGGTATGGTATATCCTCTGTGGCTAGTCAATAGACACAGCGGTCAATCCATGTTGATCTATGCGAGTCGCTTGCCACGAAGTTGACAGAGCCTGGAAAACCATTATGAAAGGACTTTGAAGTTGTGCCTTCCAACGTCGATGGAGTACACAAGTTGAGAACTGGAGACAATGCAATGACTCCATGCTTTTATGGCAGTTTCTAATTTTTTGCAATTCCTTTCATCCCATAGATCGCATATACTGATTTAATTTTCACCGCCACTTTTTGTTACACATCAAGTTGGCTTGCAAAGACGGGAAATCATCATTTGGATCGTGCTAAATTCATTATCGGAAGTGGATCGAGTAGGAGGTTTGGATCACATTGTTCTCCTTAGAGTTGTCTTCATAAGATCTTACAACTAGCAATGTATTTATTCATCATTATGTTCTATATATTCCCTTTACCCATGACCTCCATAACCATACAATCTTAAATGGAAAATCAATTCAGCGGAATAAGTTAATTTCGGGTTCACGTTCCGCAGTCAGTGGTTGAGCTTCCTTTTCTGTGGATGTTTGAGAGTTAAGTGCCGTTGATGTGCAAAGGAATAAGTTGGAGAAGAAAGAAATAGTTTTGATTCAATTTAAGAGTACTCTAGACTGTTTCTAACGGAAAATTCGACACCTTCCATCCCTTTCCGCGTCCTGTCAGGCTTAGAGGTTTGATTTCAGGCAGAAAATATCCTGAGTGCAGGATCATCACTCATTATCGGATAACTTGATTTTACATCATTTTCCACAGCAGAAATCATGTGCGTTGCCCACAATGCCAGATTCAACGATATTTCCCCCGCTACCGGAATGCCCCATGGCACAGCACAGAGTTCGAGATACTGCATGTTCGTATCCGGCGCACTATTGTCTGTGAAAGAGTAATCTGATGTAGCCGGTGATGAAGACTTGGGCTCGCTGTCGCTTCTCTGCGATTGAGAAGGCATAGCTATAGGGTTTAGCCTTGATGGCCGATTGTTCGCTAAAGATTCCGAAGCAGGTATATCCTCATCCTTGCGACGTCGTACGAAAAGAGCTTCTTTCGGGGAGATGAGGTAGCAGTACCGAGACTTATGGATTTTTGCATAGTGATTTACTTGCATCAAGGACTTCTCGGTGATCGAACTAGTCTCGCCCGTGACGGGTCCATCGCTTGTTGTACCATCAGCAAGTTCATAATTATGTACCGTCGCACTCCAGTTGAACTTGTCGGCTGTGAATTTGCTGTCTCCAGGTAATATGCTCTTTCTGGTGCTTTCATTGCAGATCCCTGCCCAATCTGGGAAATTTCGCACAGAGCTAGGATCAACATAGCTCCCAGAGACCCAGGCAACTTGCTTCAGTTTCAGATGCTCACATGCAGCTTTCAATGCTGAATTAACAATGATGCAATTGTATCCCAGAACCACAGATTCAAATGATCTCTCATTGCGGATCGTGAGCTGCATAGGTAAAACAGGAGGGTACTCAGGCAAACTGAACTCTTGGTCAAGGAGAGTTCCAAAAATCGAATTGACTTGATCGAGATTGAAATCTACCCAAGCTTCCATGCCCTCTATTGGATCCTATATTTCTAGCTCTTTACGAGATGTTGTCCTGGTACCCTGCTCATTCCATGGTAACATTTGAAACGCGGGATTTGGCTTCGAGAGGTAATTGCGGACTGTTGTATACGGCATATTCAAAGTGACTAGTAGTATCGATAGAGGATTAGAGGCAATGATAGAATACCCGGTGAAGAATGAAACGAGTAAAGGTCGAGGTATACTCTCAAGTCAAAAGGATGAAGGATGGCATCGATTCTATTTAACTTGCTCCTTCCTGGTTGCCTATTGTCTAGCCCAATGTCAAACAATCCGAGGCCAATAGAAAATAGATTAAAAGTGATAATTACCATGAAGCCACACACCCCTACTTGGGCAATGATCTCTCCATTCGGACTCTAGATCCTATCGGTTAAGAATCTTCCCTTGGCTCCGAAGCGCATTTCCGGAGACATTTTCACATATTGACTGCAACATAATTACAAATTCATCACCTCACATAGAAAACAGGTGGATTTAAGAGAGAGAAGGATGTGGTTTGATTGAGAGAATAGGTGGTCAGGGTAGATAAGCCATCTTCAAGCACTAAGATTAAGCATTAAGCTAAGCTAGGGTTCACGTGATTTGTTAAATTCACTCCTTCCTACATCCCTACACACATTGGCCTAACTTAGCTTGGATTTAGTGCGAAAAGTGGGCTTATCCGTCGAAGCGATACTTTTCCACATATTAAGCTGCCTCAATACTTCGGCCACTTTGAACTCAGCAAGTCTTTGATATCAACCTTTTATTTCTATCCGGATGACTATGAAGCACACAAGCGTATTAGCCCACCCGACCCTTACAAACGAGCGCTTGGAATTGAGATGTTCGATGGAGTTGGTTTTGATACTATCCCTCATGCTGACCTAGAAGATGAATGGATGACCAAGTTCGAATCGGACCTGTCTCAAACCGTACGAGCATTCCATGATGCTGGCGTATGCCATGGAGATCTCAAAGCCAATAACATATTAGTGGATCCCAGAATACTAAAGGGCAACAAAAAAGTCGAAAGGGAGTACATAGTTATCGACCTAAGTGCAGCTGTTTTAAGGCATAAAGTTTCGGAGGATGCTTGGGAAAAGTTGCAAAAGCATGACTTGAGATGCACGCGAGTGATATTTGAAACGATCAAGGCACAAAAGGTGCTATTGAACGCAATTTTCTCTTTTATTACCCTTACATCGAGCTGACTTCAAACCCTTCAGGCTCTCACTTCGGGACTTGAACTGATTAGCAAAATCTCACTTCCCAAGCCGAATGGGGATATGACCAAACAACCTATAGACACAGAGACACAATCGGAACTCGTTGCTTTATTCAAGGCCGCACAATATGCGCAGAAAGCTTCGTCCTTCATCAACAGCTTGTTCAACAAGTTGATTGACGAAATTGTTCAGGCAACTGATCTCTTGACGCCGGAATTATGTCTTATTGTCGTCGATTGCCTTAGGCGTCGTATCCGGTGTCCGGAGGCGCTTCCTTTACTCAACAAAACTTTATCTCAACCTCGGCAAAGCCCATGTCCTGAGCTTAACCGCCTCAAGGCTCTTTTAATGACAGAGAACTCAGTTGACTCTACTATTACAGCACAGGCCTTTGAATTAGCTATCGCCGAATACACTGAGAAATATGGACCGCATCGTTTACTGACTCTCGAGACTCGAATGGAATACGCCAATTTCCTTGCGAAAATTCAGAGCCACAGCAAAGCCAAAGAAATTATCGAAGACATCCTTTTAATACTGAAAAGCCCGGATATTCAAAGAAGCAAGCGAGTCATTCGGCTCGAACGTGATTGTTTAATTCGCATTCGGAAGACAGACATTGAGCTGGCCAAGAGCCAGCAACCTAGTCAGCAACCTCCGATGAATCCCTCGAAGAGAAAATTGTCTACTTCTGATACAGACTTTGATGAAGCTCTCCGGTCACCAAAGCGGTTGTGACCTCGTCGGAAGTGATATTTTCCACCTTATTTCAATGCTAGCCTTTTTTTTTTTTCGGAATGAAATTCATATCATATTCACGAGCCACTATACTTAATTTAGAATGAGAAATCTGCTACTTTACAAGGCTGTCTGACATCCAAGGGTTGCTATACTAGATATTTAATGTGTGAAATGTGATCTTGTCTGCGTTTCCATTTCTCTATTAGAAGCCAATAGGATCTTTCTCGTCACAAAAAAACCCTCACAAGATAGATGGTTCCAGATATTGATCTATTATACAACAACGGATGCCAGTATAGTAAGAATACAGCTTCTGACAACGGAGAACATGATCACACTTCTCATTTGAATATACATTCCGTTCAAAGATTTCTGTAGATTCGTAAGTCTTACAAGCAGTCTACCCCACTAAAATTTCTGAGGTTCTTTCCTAGGTCTTAGAAACCTCGGTCACTCCATCTCTCTACTAAAATTCACCTTCTGCTCTGGGCAAAGTTAAATATCCTCAAATATCCTTGATTTTAGTTCTATACTTCCAGTCACTCCTATAAAAAGTTATTCCTAAAAAAAAATTCATCATTCCTGTGACCTAAGTGACTACAAATGACTTCAGACTGGTGCTCTTGATCTACAATTATCATTGAAGATTGTGGCTTGAAGGACTAACTATACACACAACACGAAGAGGCACTAGGCCTATGATATATTGGGAAGAGCATGAACCAACAATTTCATATCTAACATCTTACGAATGAGCTGTGTGCTAGTAGCGGCAAGACAATAGGCTCTTTACTGTTACAATTCCACACTCTATATACCTGTTGTCCAATCCTTCTTCTCTAGGTAGTAAAAACCGCAATATCATACTCCTTCAACTCAAACTCAAACTTTCCTCCAGGCCCCGCGGTGATACTACTAACCTTCTTAACCACCACATCTTCGCCTCCGTAAACATTCATACTATTCCCATCGGGTGCATTCAACACCGTAAGCTTACCCGTCGCACCGGCATCTACACCTTCAAAGTCAATCGAGAAAGATACCGGCTCTGTCGTATTGTAGACTGTGGCTTTGAATACGTATTCGCCGGGATTGTTCACACCAATGACATAGAAAGCCGGACCGAATGGTGACTTGCTATTCTCTGAGTTTGTGACGGTGAATGGGACTGTGGCCTTGTAACGGTTGTTTGATAGGAGTTGGAGTTGGTGCCAAGAACAACTGAGTACTGTTTTTTCAGGGTCGGCACTGAACGTGATGAGATCGGGCTTTTGAGTTGTCAGTACCAGTCACTCTTCATCCTCGATTTTAGGGTTAAAATCGAGGAGGTAGATGGGATAGAACTTACAGTCCATTGGAAAGAGTTTATGTTTTGGAAACCAGGCGCATATGATGCACCAAGTACAATATCGCCGTTTCTTTCCATACCAAGAAGATAAATCGCTTCACCAACAGCCCCAACCCAGGTACCATAGTCCATTTTAGCAGCATTCCAGTTTACTGGTGCTCCATTTGCGTTTGGTTGGATGACTGCATATTCGCCTAACAAGATGGGATAAGATCTATTTGAATTATCGAAAAGCTCAAATTGAAGTGCAAAGTCATCCGGTCTGAGATATTGATGGAAGTCCGTGCCTGATGTATGTGGAGGGCCAACTGAGAGGAGATCTTGAGCAGAAGAGATGACCAGAATATCTGGATATTTAGCGTGTATGGCGTTGAAAAACATGGGCCAGCGGTAGGCAATATATGTGGACGCTCCTTCACTTAGATTATCTTCGTTGCCAACTTCTACATAGTTGATTTTCCAGGGCTTGGGGTAGCCAAGAGAGGCACGAAGAGCTCCGTATGTTGTAGATGTATCACCCATGAGAAACTCAAGTTCGTTCATAGCATCATCAACATAAGGTTGGAGATCTGCTTCAGGGACAACGATGGGACCTGGCTGGCCGTTATTTAAGTAAAGCCCGGACCAAACTGCTAGGACGGGTTCGACATCGAGATCGGTGCACCACTTTGAGAGGTTAGCTTAAGTACTTGTTAATTATGGAGCGAAAAACGCGAACTTGCATTCATATATTCAATTAAACCAAGCCCGTCAGTACTAGATCGCCACAGATTAGTATTAATAGATGTGTGAATGGAAGAATTATTATAGGAGGACCAATTATGCTCACTTTTGGTATCCCCAAGTTCCTGTAAAAATTGAATTGTTAGTCAAGGTGTTCAATAGTGAACTAAGTTTAAATTTATCAACACATACCTGGTCTTCCTGGGCGATCCTTCAGGGGGCCGATCGTCTCATTCCATGCCCAACGATAACCGAAACTATCTCCTTCACTATTGTCACCAACCATTAATATTATTCACTTTGATCAATGTGTGATGGGAGATGTACATGTTGTTTCCACCTGGAATTCTGAAGAAACTTGGGTTGAGGTCTTTCATAGCTTTCATAAGCTCTGGTCGATTACCATTTGGTCTGTCATTGTAGGTTGGTGGGAAGAGACTGATGAGATTGAAGTTGAGGGAATGGCCGTTATCGAACTCGATGATGAAAATGTTGTTGACATCTGGAGCTGCAGTAGTGGGTTCGAGAGTGAATGAAAATTCGGTCCATTTTTTAGAGGTAGACTTTGAAGGTATCTCGATACTTGCAAAAACGGTCCCTGATGCTGCGCCAGCCAAGCTTGCTGTGAAATGTCCAGTATATGAACCCAAAACCCAGAAGCTTCCGGTATATTTTTGAGGCTGAACACTTATTCCCCACCATCCAGGATTGGAGATTCCTAATTTCCCAGTGCTGTTGTGAGAAGTACCTCTGGATGAGGCACGCACATTAACTGATGTTGGTAGTGAGGATGATAGTGGTATTGATGTGTTTTGTAAGGTTAAGACTGAGCTTCCAATTGCTGACCACGGTTTCAGAGTAGATGCATACTCTCGATTTCCCTGAAATGCTCGGTTTTGAATTAATTCGGCATAAATCCCACCATCACCAGAATGATTGATATCCTCAAACATGAGACCATATGCCAACGGAGAAGAGGCATTGCCACCACTAGCAGATGCAGTGATGTTGATGGCACTGGCAATGCCAGCAAGTACCGTCAGCACAGAAAGACTTGAATAGAACATATTGGGAAAGCTTTAGATTGAACCTAACTGCGACCTCATGCCAATGGATGAGAAAAGTCACATAGCATGAAATCTGCCTGGACTATATATATCTCGGAAATACATTTTGCCCAGAGCTCCTGTATTGTGCTTCTCAACCATCTTGGCTAAGATACGACATCGATCCACAAGCAAATAAGAATAGATGGACATTTACCCGAAACTTTACAGTAGCGAGTTAATCATGTAAAATGAAACTATATCCTAAGCGCTCGAATACCGACGGTATTCTCTCCGCACTTTGCAAGCTTGCGGGACTGATTTCCATGAAAGGACACTTCCGATTGATGCGCATCAGAGTTTTGACGATCAGTCCTTGGGCGTCTTCCACATGTGACTTGTGACGTGCATAGGCTAAATTTAGAGTTGCCAGAGCAACTCTGGGGATTTGGGCAGGGGAGTTCTTAAAGATCCAAGTTTTGCGGGGTAACATGGTGAAGTGGTGCGGTGGATATTGGTGATCTAGAATATACGAATATATATAAATGCAAGAGAATATTGGGAAGAGGATACGTCTTAGGAGGTGTGAACGGTGAGACCTACTTGGTAATTCAGCACTAGCTGTAATATTATTTTTGAAAAGCAATGAATTCCCACCAATGAAAATCTTAGCACTTGTTGAAGGTGTTACTGAAGAATAGCTTTGGGGTATGATGCGTATCTGTGGAGTATGGAGTCAACTTCTAGAAATCGAGTGTCCTGGCCGGTCTAGATTCTGCAAGACGCAAGCAGAGACAACATACAAAGGTGTACGTATAAGATCTCACCGAGGTAATTGTGATCGAAGTTAAGTTACCACGGCTAGTTGCTACTCAATAAGATTGTGCGAGTCCGTGGCTGACTTTGAGAAAGTAGTAGCTGTAGTTGATGGTAGATAGATTTGAACAACTTGACAAAGTAAGGTTAATCTCATGCTGATGGCCACAAAAACCGTGATTGCTGCGAGATTCAGTGGATAAGACGCGCTAATCAGTAACCTTATACAATGTTGAAGTCACTGTATGAAGATATACTGCATATACCTCATTGGTGTTGGACCTTTTGGGTTGCTGGATGAGAATAGCAGTTTCAATGGGCTTCAGTGTTTCTCATTACCCCAACTACCCGAACCAAGATATCACTGAGTAAGGTAAGATCTTACGATATTTCATAATTCAGAAGTAGGAAATTCAACTTCCTTCTTATATGTGAATCTTACATTAATTAAAGGACAAGTCTCCGCAGCGTTTCTGGTGATTGCATGTCCAAATCAGTTGCAATGAATCATTTTGAAGATCCGAGGGAAAGGGAAAAGTCATCAAAAAGATCGACTGGATGAATGATGTTCTGTATTTATGGTTATGGATATTTCCCCTCGCATCCATATGCAATTCAATGTTCAACAACAATGCAAGCCACTGCCAAACGATGGTATGAAATTTTTTTATTCACATTATATCTATCTAATCAAATCTTTGGCGCTTTCGACGACTCTCATCACCAACGGGGACATTATTAGCACCACTCGCACCCCCTCTGTCTCTATCCGGCATGAATCTTTCATCCTCCATAGGTCCACTCATTGCCATTCCTCCCCTCTTCGGGCCCCTATCGTCAAAGTTCCCCCATCTCCCCGTATCTTCCGATTTCAAATCTCTGTACTTTGTGGCTCCTTTCTTACCCAATTTCGTCATGTCCCTCATCTGTAATGCTTTTGGAAGCAACTCTCGATTCTGCACGTCATCCGCGTACCTGGAACCCATGATATCTCTTTTGTCTAAGCCTTCCGCAGCCAATGCATCCGAATAGAAGGCCCCTTTGTGGTAATACTTCTGCATTGTTGCCATCCTTCCTCTCCCTTCTCTCTCCTCCGTCTGCTTCGCGATATACTCATCATCTTCTCTCTTCCTCTCTTCCTCTGTCAGATTTTTTCTTCTCTCGACTTCCTCTAATTCCTTTTCTTTCTCCTCAATTGCTTCTCTGTCCCTCTTGATCCTCTTGAGCTCTCTTAATTTCCATGCTGCAAGCTCTGCCTCGGGATCAATATCGTCGGTATCATCCACCTCATCTTCCTCTTCTTCATCATCCCAATTCTTTTTGCCCGCTTCCCTCGCAGCGATGTCCTTCCTGATTTGTTCCTCAACTATTTCATCTGCCAGCTTTTTCCTCCGTGCTTCCTCCGCCTCAGCTAATTCATCTTCCGTTTTCGTCTCGATTTTAGAAGCTCCAGGAAGATTATTTCTCTTATCTTTCTTGATAAATATCGGCCTCATCATAACCCTTCTCGGTGCTTCCTCTTCACTACTCTCTTCCTCTTCACTATCCTCTTCACTGCCCTCCTCGCTACCTTCTTCCTCTTCTTCACTTTCTTCTTCCGTCACAAATCCCTCTTCTTCCGCAGCTTTTAAAGCCTTTTCTTCCTGTATTCGCGCATTTTCTTTGGTAGCCGCAGCTTTCCTCTTTTCGTTTAAGTCAACTTTATTCGAACTGCTGGAAATTCCAGTTGCGGTAGAAACTTTTGGGGGTGGAGCAATGGTAGATGTTTCTTCTACATCACTCCCTGAATCAGAGGAATCATCTTCAAGATGTGCCTTGCCAGGTCGGTATCGTGATGGTTTAATTGGATTTGCTGTCATACGTTTGCCAGACATTTTGAGGTTGGAATATATGATTGATCACAATGGAATATGTTGATAGATTCAATTGTATTTATTGTAGTCCTTTGAAATGAAATTCGGTGCTTGACGAGGCTGAAATATCGCAATTGTTAGGCTGCATTTGCCCCTGTAAGATATTTCATTTGGGAATGTAATTGTACGCTAAGATAACCCTCCGAGCCTAAATGATCGCCAATCGTAGCGGCTGGAATCACTATCAAAAGCTCACTTCAAAATTAGAATGTTGTAAAAATTTGAGAAAACAAATACAACTTCAATATATAGTTTACATACCATTCTTTTGAGGAATTCAAGTATCCTTGATGAGATACATTTCAGTCAATCTAGAATTCGACAATGAAATTCTGGTATTGAATTGAATTGAATTGCATGCTCATCCCCGATAGAGGTAAGATTACATCCACAAACCACAAATATTGTATCTACTTTCCTTCATGCACGCACACTGACAACCTATATCATATCATCCTACCAAAATATCCCTTTCAGTACTTACTGAGGACTCGAAAATTCTATTCATATAAAACTAATCTAGTTATGATTTGTTGGTATCAAAGTCATCATTCTGAATGAAAATCCTTCTCCCTTCATTTCTTACGCCAATTCGCCATGCAAATGCAAGAATCTCCATTTTAAATTCATAGAATCTCCTCTTCATCCTCTAACGGTGTCGGCAAAGGAATTGATTGAACCGCATCAGTAGCAATTGGAGCAACTGGGGCAGCTGAAGCATCATCCATCTCAATCTCTCCTTGAGAATGATCATCCTCAACATCCTCCTCCTCGGAAACCTCGTTCTCCTTCTCTATTGCTGCTTGAACAGCTTCCTGTGCCTTTTTATTCAGAGTTTCCCAGGTTTTGGCTCTCTCTTGAACATTCCTTCCTCTATACTTGCTCTTCTCGATTTTCGTGGATGTCCTATCCATGACAGCTTCCGCTCGATCCAATCCCTTATCTTGTCGCCTTTTTGCCTTTGAGCTCAACTGCGATTTTCTTCCATTCTTCTTCTTAGACACGCCTGCACCTTGATGTGGAGACAGAACTTGTGGGTGGTATACTGTTTCTGTTGGAGCCTTGACATTTTTGAGAGACTTATCGGTGTCGATACTTGGAGAAGATGCACGTTTTGCTGCGCGGGAACGCACTGAGGTAGCTGGTGGGTTTGTTAGTTCTCGTAAAAAAAGAGAAGATAGATTCCAAGTTCACTTACAACCCTTATTCTTCAAAGGTGCAGTTTTACCCATTGTTATTGAAGAAAAACTAGAATATTTCAATTGTGTTTTGTTTTTTTATTTAAAAAAATCTTCGAATTTCCTGCAGATAAGATTTATCTTGTTGTGGGGTACGGAGTAATAACTCAGGACCTAACGAACATTGAATCCACTATAAAGTTAGTGAACATAACACTAAACTACATCCGCACAGGCACACTCCCATTAGTAAGTACCCTGGAACCTAACAGGCTTCTAATTATTACGATAGCATCTGGGCAATTCGCTCGAAGTCTTTACAAACTTTTACATCTTTAATTATCAGACAAACAAATGCTCCAAACATTCAAAAAAGAATAATGCTACATAATCGTACACGACCGCCTTAATGTGATCAAAGCCTTCCTCGTTGCATTCGCATTCTTCGCCTTCAGTCTTTCAACGATTCTCTAAAATTCTATATTATCCACCTTCATTCATACACCCAGGGCCAAGGATGAATCCTCAACACGGACGAATACATGATCTCTTCGACAGAGATCACTTTACTGTAGATGATTATCATCAAGACTATACTCAAGGAATATATCGGAAAGAACCTATTGGAGTAGGAGTCATCTTGTCACTACTAGCTATTTTTATCGCAGTGGTCTATCAAATTCTCATTAGCCTCGACTATGACCTCTTGCCTCTCTCACAATTAGCCTGGAATGCTTTAGTATACATAACGCCTTCTTCACTGCTCGATTTTGCCGAAAACTACTCGAACCCTTTACCGATACGAAACCCGAATACAATGGAATATCCACGAACACATGCGCAGAAGAGTGAGTTGATGCGCCGGCTATTTGGACTGGACACTCCAGGTGGCATTATAGATTCCGTCGCGAGTGCTGGCAGAAGAAGACTCTCATCTCTTCCACTCATCGGCTTGGGAGTTGGGGGAGACGATGAAACGCCGGCGGGGTTGGGAAATTGGGATAATTCCTGCTACCAAAACAGCATCTTACAGGGACTGGCATCACTAGACACACTGCCAGGTTTCCTTGAAAGCTTTCGAATCAATGATGCGCTACGACAGGATGGTTCGAAGCATGGGGACATCAAAATGGCCGATGCTTTGAAGGAATTGATTGCTGCTCTGAAGAAACAGTCGAATAATGGAAGGAGAATTTGGACACCAGCAACGCTGAAGAATATGAGCAGCTGGCAGCAACAAGATGCGCAAGAATACTTTTCAGGTCTTCTTGGTGCAATAGACAAAGAGTATGGAGCAACGGTAAAGTTGGGCGGAGTGTCGGGCTTGGAGCAGGCAAATATGTCAAAAGACGCAAGCAAAGAGCCATCACACGCTCAGGCTTTATCTCCAAACCCATTGACTGGCCTGACTGCTACAAGAATCGTGTGCACGAAATGCGGCTATTCCGAAGGTTTGAAAACAACGCCCTCCCTTTGCCAGCCTTTGATTGTCGGAGAAGGTTGGGAATATAACCTTTCCCAACTACTTCACGAAGGTACAAAACTAGAATTTGTCCATGGCGTATATTGTGAAAGATGCACCTTGCGAAAGAGTGAGCATCTACTTTCTACATTGATGGAGCGACTAGGGGCCGAGCCAGATGATAGTCGACTTCGCCTGAACACATCCGAACGATTGCGAGCCGTCATTGAAGCACTAGAGAACGACGACTTTTCGGAAAAGACACTAAAAGATAAGTGCAAGATACCCATAGAAAACTGGGTCACAGTTACCAAATCAAAACAAGATATAATTGCTCGACCTCCAAAATCTTTAGCGCTCCATCTCAATCGAAGTACTTATGGGCCCGACGGGGAGCTGAGTAAGAAGACAGCCGCCATTCGCTTTCCCAAATATCTCGATCTTGGCCCATATTGCCTAGGTAGTGCTGGAGGGGATGGAGAACATGACAGTGAGGAATGGCTCTTAGCACCCTATGCTTCGATGGTTGCAGGGCTACAACAAAAATCTCGGATACAAGGACCATTGTACGAATTACGGGCAGTTATTACACACTCCGGAAGACATGAAAATGGTCATTATATATGCTACCGAAAACATCCAATTTCAGGAATCAAGACGGATGAAGATGGCAATAGAAAGGATCAATGGTGGCGCTTAAGTGATGATCATGTAATGAAAGTTAGTGAAGAGAACGTACTGGCGCAAGGAGGGGTATTCATGCTCTTTTATGATCAGATCGAATCAGCTGTCCATCTATCACCCACAAAACCGATTATTGATACGCCAACACAAAATGTGGCTATGGAAACATCCGCATGCGGGTCCCAAAATGGAGTCGCTTTTCCTTTATCTCATGAGGCGCCCTCGAACCTGGCACTTAATACGCCTCTCCCGGAAACTGACGACGCAGATCTCGCTTTATCAAACTCTTTATCATCATCTCATCTATCAGAAGTGGGCACGCAGTTCACGAATCACGAAAGTCCTGATGACCGAGAAACCGTTTCAGAACACTCAGATGGGGATGAGGATACTGAGCAGAGAGAAGAAGAGGATTATAGCCCGACTAAAGCTATCTTGATCCCTCAACCATATTTGGGTACAAGGAAAAATAATCCTGAGAGGGATGGTGGTGAAGGAGTCAGAGAGAGTGGTATGGGGGGTTTGGTTATGGTGTAGGCTGAGTATTAGTTGGAACTTTTAAGAGGGAGGGAAACAAATGGTTGATGTGGTATGGTTTGGTGGCCGGTGTTGGAATGAAATGATGTACTGGCACTTTGTATGCATAGCGTGGAGTCTGGGTTAGCTTCGATGGGTTTGATGGGACTGGGTTAAGGGTTGTAAAGGTGATGCAGTATCAACCAATACCGCTCTGGACATGAGGTATACTACCTAGGCGCAAAGCACAGGAATAGAAACAAGCCCTACAGCAGGCAACAGCGAATTCTAGTAAGAATAAAAACAAATTCATACGATTTAACTCGACTGAAGCATTATCCTGAATGTCCCTCGATGTACTCGTCTATTGAAGTTGGGCTTTTCACCACTTCTCCTAAAACTTCTGATGATATCACATCAACGCTTATGTGTGATTTAGCCACTCTGATAAATACATTTTGTACTATGAACGGTTCTGACGATATTGTATCAATGAGAAGTAATATACTTTAATTTTTGAGATATTGACTACCAAGTTCGAAGTAAGTACAGCACCTAACACCAACCTAGGTATTGTTAGATATCGCTTAGCTGAGGTTACCTATATCGCCCGGACATTTCGTAGATTAAGTCAAGTTCATAGATAGGGGATTAATAATGGGCTTGTCGACATGAAATACAGTGGATGTAAGGCTGATCTCCGAGATGGGGCTGAACAGGCAAAAGGAGGGTCCACCAGGTCCGAGAATGAAATTTTTTGCAAGGGGGGTTGAATGAAGGAGGTCCCGTTGAAATATCTAAAACCTAAAACCTAAAACCTAAAAGTTTGCAGCTTGAGAAGGAAGAGTATACATGATGTCTCTATCATTTTAAAGTATGCTACCTAGTTATCCTAGCTGGACTTTTTGGCAGCGAGTGTGACTGTGTGTATGATGTTATGGTCTTTAATGTTGAGGCCCGAGATGCTCGATGCTCGAGTACCGGTATTGCTTGGAATGCTTGAAATAGATTTAGAATTCAATAGGGGGGTCATATCCATTAGGTAGATCTAAGGATCTTTAGATTGCAGCCAGCCTTATTGATGGCTCAAAATGCTTGTCTGCCCAAACAATCAATGGAAGGATCTGAAACAATCTAGAAAATGATCAAGTCATTATTAATCAAGATGAACACATTCAAACTTCAACAAAAAGAATATCTGCCCCGCTGTTTGATATTTCTTATTTCTCTGAATCTTTAGCTTCGGTGGAAGTTAGTTATACTACTACTAGTTTACCCAACAACCCGTTTCTCATATTTAACTTATTTTCCACTTACCGTAACTACCGTAACTCTATTTGATGATGACCGATTTTATTTGTTAAATTGGTGATATTCACTTCTAAACACCGAAATCTGTAATTTTGAGTGAAGTTAGAATGAGATAACCTAAGTTTCAAATTAATAATTTGATTCTTCCTACCTACCTATGATCTATGCTTTTGAAAAGATCAAAGGAATCTATTCTCTCCTCTTCTCTTTTCTTTATAATTCTTAATCCAAAGTACTATATTGTTGTATTTCTCACTCTTCTTGTCACTATTTCCTTTCTTACTGTATTATACTTTAATTTTGAACCTCTTTCACTTGCTGCACCCCTCAGATCGCTCGGACTTTGAAAACGTTGTCACCCAACGAGAAATAAGATATAAATCCACTCCTCTTTAATATACGTCATACGAAATCCTTCCTTCTCTTTTCTCTACACTCTCTGTTATGGGTATCTTGCGACACCATTCAAACCATATAGCTGGAGTTGCAACAGATAAAGTTCCCCTTTCTCAGCGCATTCGAATTTGCATTCGTCAACATTCACCCGTACGTATTCACCGACATCATCATCATCATCATCCTCACGATACCATGAATATGGATAATAATGATAATGATAATGGTGGCGGTGGTGGGCCCTCGTCTTCTCTCGAAATATCGCAGTCACAAATTACAGAATTACAAAATAAAAGATCGAGTTCGATATTTGAAAGAAGACCAAGTACTTCAGATAAACCAACACTCTCTGTCTCGACCGTATCTGCGAAAACGTCTCCCTCAAAAGGACAATCTTTCATTCCACCCATGATTGCAAGCCTTACAGTCAAGACGGATTTCACATCAGAGAAACAGAAATACACGACTCCGCATTTCCTCAACGTGTCGCCGAATGTATTAGGGAGCAAATTCATAGCTCTAAGAAATCATGAACAAACTTTGAGGACTATGCCAAATACATTATTATATCATCCTGTTGTGCTATCGCGCAATAGATATAGCGATGTCTATCCATGGGAACATCATCGAATTAATCTTCATTCGCTGCAATTTGGCTATATAAATGCATCACCCATCGCACTTCGAACTGCAAATGGAAGTGGAGAGGAACAGGAAAATTATATAGCGACACAAGGACCAAGGGATAATGGTTATGATGGGGGCTTGTTTTGGGAAATGTGTCGGCAGGAGAATGCAGAGGTGGTGGTTATGCTAACGAGACCCGTGGAAGAGGGGAAGGAGAAATGCGGTGTTTATTATGCAGAGGATGTCGGAGAGGTTAAGAGGGTGGGGGATTGGGAGGTTAGATGTGTAGGGAAAGAGGAAGAGGGGGGGACCGTTAGGAGGACGTTGAGAGTGAGGAGAGTAGGGACAGCGGCAAGTAGTGTGAGCACAAGAAGCAGTGCTAGTGTCGGGAATGGTACAGTTGGGACGGTTGAGACGGCAGAGCAGCACTCTGAAGAAGACAAAGAAACGGAAAATAAAATTGAGGAGTTACAGGACGAAGAAGCGCAAGTTGAAGAACGCACGATCCACCATTTCCTCTTCGAATCCTGGCCTGATAACGACATCCCTCAATCGCCCGCCGATATCCATTCGCTCCTCACCCTTCTCGATGTCTCTCGCGCAGCTAACAATCACTCGACCACGCCCCGCATAGTCCACTGTTCAGCAGGTGTTGGTCGAACTGGCACATTCATCGCGCTAGATCACCTTTTGAGAGAATTGGAGATGGGGCATCTAGATGGTTTGCCGAAAGACAAAGATCCAGTGTATGAGACGGTGAAGAGGCTGAGGGATCAAAGAATGTTGATGGTACATAGGGTTGCGCAGTTTGTGATGATTTATAACGTGTTGAAGGAGAAATGGTTGGAAAGAGAAAGAGAGAAGAGCTTAAAGGATAAGGAGAGAGAGAAAGATATTGAGGTGGAGGTTGAGACTCCAGGAGGTGGTTCGGCGAGAAAGAGGAAGTTGGGCGGGCTGGGCGGCACCTGCGAGGATGGAAGAAATGGAGGTGGTGTCAAACTGTCGCATGCATGAGCTTTTTTGCTACCGGATTAAAAGTTTCATTCAAGGTCTTGGTCATGAGAAACGTGGGTTTCCACTAGTCTATGCAAGAGACCATATCATAATGACGGCCCCGGATCGAGCGGGAAGGAGAGCCTATTTTCATATGTACCAAATTATGTGTGACGAATTGGCATGGAAGGGTTGGGTTTGGTTAGACACGCATTAATTCAAAGGCGTTGGGATTAGCATTAGCATTAGCATTAGCACTAGCACTATCACTAGCACTAGCATTAGCATTAGCATTGGCATTGGCATTGGCATTAGCATTGATTTGGTTGGTTTGGTCGGGAGGTAATAGACAAAAAGTTCATGGACGGGAATTGGTTCGATGACATTGTTGGATTAGCGTCGATTACATTAACGACTTAGTATAAGAACGACCTCGCATCCATACACATTCCTTTCTTAATATATTTCTGCATATCGAGTTTCCAATGTCCTTTGTAGTTAGATCTTATTCCTCAGGCCATTCTCTTGCCGGTGCGAGCAGAACTTTGGCACTTCCTATACTTACATGTAGTCTTACATGAATGGTCGATGTATGTCTATAATCAGCGATTCATATATAGGATGTACCGCTGCCCAAATTTTGTTTGAAGATTAAGTTGGCTTGATGATTGTGGTGGGAGGAGATTTCTTCGTCACTCTCTGTAATCTATAATTTACTTGACACATTTTGCATTGGTCCATCCCGTGTAGTGTAACATGAAGATTTGTTCCGCCATGGTATAGCTGATTGCAATAATATCAACAACCTCATTGGCGTCGATCAAAAGCTTCGGTATATTAGGGTCAGAGCCTGGTATAGCTCCTCAATAGGCATATCTGACGGATAAATCTGCTTTGGGTTGAGGGTAGGGATGTGAACTGTCTTACTAGAAATTTCCATATTATAAACGAATCTACCTGTGTTTCACCGTAGATGGCATAAGGCGGAAGTCTAGAGATGTTGAGTGATGGCAGTGTTCAGGTGGTCAATTATGAATGTACTCGGTTGTTGTTCCAGATTCAAGTAGAACGAGCGGAAATATTATTTGCATTGGAGAAATCAATGAAATGAATTAATGTGCACCACTACAAGGTTCTGCTGCATACATCTTCTTGATCTCGATGAACAATCCCGAAATTCAACCTCAAAATTCTTAAGAATAATACCTGCCAGTTGAAACTACTAAATCTTGTCCATAAGAAGAACGAACATATTACAAAGATGACCGATTCTGTTTATGAAACAGTGGAACTTTATAGTCCAATGTCTTTCTCCAGAGAATTTCCCTCGCCTCCTCCACATCAAACGGCACCAAATTCTCCAAATCCAATTCCTCCGATTTCAATCCTTTAGCATAGATGAACTCCGCTTTAGAAGCCAATTCCTTGCCCTCTCCCAAAGCAACAATGGCTTCAGCCCAATCAGCAAGAATCTTCCTCGTCTGTGGTGCTTTTCCAAACATCCAAAAGAACGTATGAGGCATCCCTTCATACTCCTGGAGCGCAACCGGAACACCCTGGGAAAACGCTGTTTGAGCCACCAATCGAGCTCCATCCACAATTTGTTCCTGTCCGGATGCAAACCAGAGAGGACAAGAACCAGACCAATCCAAAGATGCGACGGGACTCGCTAGCGGGTGAGCGAGCATTCCAGCCTCGCAGTATAGATTTGCTCTTGCGGGCTTGGTAGGCCAGATGGAACATGTAGGAAATCTTTTCTCTAGGTATGGAAGTTTCTCGATAGGGGAGGGGAATATATCATGTGTTATGTTACGCTGGTGTGACGGAAGCGCATTTGCTAAGTCCGTTGTGACGCTCAAGAGTGCGAGGCCAGCTGGAATGAACTCTGATGGTTTAATTATATTTCCATGGAATTTTATTACTGTATTTTTTCGCTTGAGTTGCAGAAGGACTTGCAACAAGCCTAGCGCGAGACAAGATCCGGAACTATCTCCTGCTATCACAATATTTTTGGCTAGGATAGCCCCATGTGGTGAGCTTGGAGGAGGAGCGAGGAGAGAAAGATATGTTTGGAATATATCGAGGAAAGCTGCCGGGAAGGGATTCTGCGGTGCTAGACGCTGTTTCACCATTAGGACTTTGCTTCCTGTTGCGCGAGCTAGGTTTCCCATGCGTTTTCGGTAGCTGGATGGGTTGTTGAGTCTAATATCTATGAGTAAATGGTGAATGAATGTTTCAGGGGAAAATGGGAATACTAACACGAATGTACCACCATAGATATAAAAGATCGTCAACGGGCTCTTGGTACCCTGGACTAACTTCTCAAACTTATCATTTTCTGAGAGTTTTGGTTCAGGTGTATTAGTATCAACACCGCCGCGGTAACCCGTCCATTGACAAGAAAGCGGTTCCGAATTTGGACGATCATAATGCACATTATGCGTATTGTGCTCATCAACAAGACCCAGAAGTAAATCTCGAGAATTGTCAACCTGGGGCGGAGACGGGATGATGAATTTGCTAACCCATACGGGACCTTTCACGGGAAGATCCTGTGTAGTAGCGGCTTGCTGGACCGAGATGGAAGTGCTGATTGCATCGTTCCAATATTTTTCTCGCATTTGTTTCGTCGCAGCTGTTAAATGCTTGATATTTTGGAAGTCCATGTTTGTTGGGGCTTCTTATGAAGTTATGACGCTATGAACGGGATGCTACAAACAGGATTCTATCGTGCGTGATATGTAGGTTCTTACTGGCAATGCTCCTATAAGAAGATTAGTAAAGGCTTACCGTTGAACAGTATTACTTGGACTTCGACGTTAGAGAAGGAGAAAAATATTTGATGATTTGAATGTGGCAATGCTAGTATTCAACTCACTGAAGAGAATGCGGTGGGATACTTGCAGTTGGATACCTACTTATTTACTAAGGCACAATAAGTGAATTACACTCGAGAGAGGGCTTTATGTTCTGTGAAAGCCTCGGTTAATTCCAGCTGAAATAAAAGCATCTGATGGTGGAAGCTCAAGTAAGTCTACACCTCCATAAATTAAAGTCCAGCAACAGTTGGAAGTGAATAGCAAGTGGAGAACACGCCACAGGATAAGAAAAACCTGCAGTCCAAAAGCCTTATTAAGTAATAAGAAGCTCATCTACCGAGGTGTACAGGGTATTGGCGCATCGTCCATGAGGGGGCACAGCAGTAGCAAGTTACATGAGAACACGCATACCAACTGAAACATGACAAAACACCAAGCTTCTAAACACAACATCACATCTTTAGTCTTTTTATAGACTTTATAAGAATGGAAGCCAGTTCCTATTTTTGCGGTAAAAACATGTACACACAAAACATAACTACTCATATTTTCCAGAAATTCCGTAATCAAACCGCCCGAGCCTTTTCATTATGAGTCAAACGACAATACACGACCTTTTAACAATTAAACTTTTGATGTCTCGTTTCCACCAATAACAGCACTAGAACGATTCATATCAACCTCCCGCTGAACTAGTACACCAGCCAAAGGTATAACTTGTGCCTCATTACTGCTCTGTATCTGTGTCGAAACCCCTGTGTGATATACTGTGTCCCCAGTGCTATCCTCATTACTATCTCCCATTCTGTAATAGTAAGCTGTAGGATTAGAATGTGCATCGCAGGTAGTCTTATTTGTACTTTCATCGGTGTTTCTGCTTCTGCTAAGATGTCTACTCCAGAGCGAAGTGCCCATGGTGTGAAATTTGCTGAAAAGAGGTTTGTACGTTGGTAGGCAAGCACAAAGGATTGCTACTCCCAAATTGATAACCGACCATAAAGATGCTTGTGCCAGTGACACTAGATTCCTTTAGCCCGGAAGTTGGTAATAGAGATGGCAGAAACTTACATAGTGTATCGCTTGGGTTGTAGAGATATCCAATCCGTATAGCGCTAGTAACAACGACCCTAGATTTATTATTGACTTGCCACTGATGATAGTGTAAGGAATATACTTACAATGCCCCCAAAAGGAAGATACAAAGTATCCCAAGCCTATTCTTCAAAGGCAGATGAAGGCCAAGAATAATTTTCAAAGGAAGACAGAGGATGGCGATATCCAACAACATATCAAAAAGCTCCATGATCAAAAAGTATAAGGCGAAGTTGAAGCATTTCCCTTTAACTGTTGGATCCCAAAATGTAGCCATGGGGATGCAGTAAAGTAGATCCCCGATGACGGTCGCGACAAACCAAACACAGCATATTCCCATGATAATGCTATTGTTTCTGAGAAAGCTTGGGGTCTCGAAAATGCGGCGATAGAAGAATAGAATCGAAAGTTTGATGGTGGTCACATTGATGGCATAAATTGGCGGGATAGCATACTCGCTCTTGAGATACTGCTGCGACTTGTGGGCGAGTACGAGGGGGTCGAGGTATATCTGTCCGCCACCGAGGGTATAAACACCGACCAGTATATTGGCACAGAATAGATAGAATAGAAAGACACTGACGAAAAGAAGCCAGTCATCAATCCCAAATTTAGCGCTCTTGACTATCCTCGTCCAGACGCGGAGTGCAGCCGCGATCGTAGATAACAGGATGAAAAAAATGCTAACGACCAAAGTCGCGTATCCCACCTGATTAAGTCCGAGCTTGTAGGTAGCGGGGGCAGTAGGGAGCGCCATGCTGTATTGACAAAATAGAAGGCAGAGTTCAAAGGATCGCAATCGTAAATTGAAATGTAAGAAAGCGTTCCGGTAAGCTAGTGCAAGAGAAATGCACCAGGTTAGGAGACACTTACAGTATATGTAAGCTCAATCTGTCCATCGTGTATCGGAGTGGGGAAAAATCCCCGTTTGAAGGCAAGGTAACACGGGAGGCGACGTCGAATATCAAAAGCTGTATTGTGCTTCTCCCTCAACCAGAGAGTCGTCGTAGCATTAACAGGTGCGTGTATAGAGACTGAGAATATCCTTGGGCCAGTGGCACCCATAGAAACACCATTGTAGTTAATATTAATGTCAAGGAGTTGTCAGCCATGTCAAATTTCTCTCATGCCAGGTGAGAAATTCAGACAGGGTCTGGTCCTATGCTGTCATGGTTACATTTCTTCAAAGGATCCCTAGCTATAGCTCTACACGGTACTTCAACAAAGCTAATGCTAATCATGAAGCTTATCCTGGTAACAACACTGGTTGCAAAGTTATTGATGGACTAAATTTCGTTAGTCGATTTCTAATTGTGAATTGTTTGACATGTATTCGAAGGGTTCTGATTGGTGATACTTCATCCTGAGTAGGAATTCAAGTTTTCTTTGGGGATGAACTTTAACATCACCGAAAACGGCCTCGCCTAGTATACTATGGATTCTCAAAAAGAACTTTATCAACTAAAATGCATTGTAGTTGAATTCCTTCCTTGCGTTGGAATTTAGTTTGCATGCTGACATGAGATAGAACTAAAATGTTATTTGTTCGCTTGTAGCATCCTAGGTATGTAAACGCCCATTTAATTTAAAATTTTCCGACGGCATATCTACATTAGCGGTAGATCTCTGGTTTGAGATCCCCCCTATTTGTCCAGACAGTCAGCGTGTCACCAGTATTCGGGCTCCGGAGGTGGATGCACCACGGCGCACTTCGGGATTTGGGTCACGATAAATGTCGTACAGCAGATTGATACGAGCTCAAGATTATATAGCCTGCACTGATACTCGTAGCATCTCTCAGAAGAGTTGTCATCGTTTTGCGTGATGGCTGACGGCGTATAGTGTGCCGAGTCTCGAATCATCAAATAGGAGAGAATACCGTAAGAATGCAAAATAATGAGTGAAGGGTCTGATTAGTTACTACCAAGTAGATAACGCATCCCAAGCCTTCTTTTGCCAGGATTGTCGGTAGGATTGCGAATGCGCTAATTAACAGTATGTCTTGCTTGCATAATCCAAGGGATATCTCCGCATTATTACTTTGCCAAGATTGCTGCGTTAGGCCAACTGGTCATTCCTATTTGTTGAATTTCTGGAAAATCTCAGCCACTCCACATGCGCTGGCAAGCATCTCCGTCAGCCGGTATAAAATGTCCGTATCAAATCATGTATGAAATGGAGAAAAATATGCTTAACCTAGGATCATTGATTTATTGATCAATGTAATTGGGCTTTCACACGAAATCATTCGCCATTCAATATGCATATGCATGTTATATGGGTTTTATTGTGATGTTTCCGCTAGATTAAAGAGGGCTGTAGATTGTACCACGCATCAATCTACTTTTCTCACTTTAACCAATATACCAGGGGAGTCTCTCGCCTGGGCACCTAGAATGTAGTCTCGGCTAACGTCTATATCCCGCGCTCGAATGACTTGTGAGACATCGAAGTCGAATCGTCTGTAGACAGAGGCTAAGATCAGATAGAGCTCTGCGCGAGCAAGATTGATGCCTAGACAAGATCGAGTTCCGCGATTGAAGGGGACAAGGTAGTGCTCGAGTCGTTTGTTCTCAGTTTCTAGCCATCTCTCTGGTTTGAAGACCTCGGGCTCAGGGAAGATTCTTTCATTCTGATGGGTGAGTAAGGCTGTCATGTTCATTATTGTTCCGGCTGGAATTGTTTTACCCTGGCATTCGAAGGTTTTTTCTGGAAATTGTCGGCCAATACGATGGGTAACTGGATCAGCAAGGCGAAGGCCCTCTTGGACGACAGCTGTCAAATACGGAAGCTTTTCTAGCTCTGATAGCGAAAGTAAGTTTAATGGGTCAGGAATAGCTGATTTGAGCTCCTCGTAAAGGCGTTGGGCGATCCTAGGATTGGCCGAGATGTGGTATGAAGTGCCTCTGAGGACATATGCTCTAAAGATGTTTAATAAGGAATTGTTTGCGGACCGTACTATGAAGATTACTCACGTTGTACCGGAGCCCGCTGTGACCAGACTGAAAGCTTCATCACGTAGTCTGTCTCGCTCCAGCTCTTTTGGTGGCAACTTGCTTTCCAGAAGCTCATGAAAGACAGTTCTATCGGCGACTTTTTCTATTTGAGATTTTCCATGCTCATGTCGAATGGCTTCCACTTGTCTGGAGAGATCCTGTACAATGTTAAATGGCGACGTAGTTGAACAAGGCTTAATTATTTACCTTGCGGAAATCAAGGATGTCTGCCATGGCAGGAGCCAAAATTTTGTTGATATTATCCTAGAGACCTCAGTATTCTCAATATAAACAAGGGTTATGGACAAATGTACCGGAAGTGAATAACTAAATCGCATCAAGTAAGGTATATGAATGTTCTTTCTTGTCAGAATCTGCGTCAATTCATTACTAATCCACATACCAATAGGCTAATATTCAAAAATGTATCAACGTCGTCAAACGACTTGCGTCCAAAGTCTGGTCTCAAGACATTGTAGGGTTCTCTCGAAAAGCAGTAGTCATTGATAATATCCAGTGTCACAGCAGCATAGAAATACTTCATGTTAAGTATTTCTCCAGCTTTACTTGCCGTCTCAAGTCGGTCGCAGAGTATGAGAATAGGACGTTGAATTCTGGAAACAAGGTCATTGATTGATTTCTTGGAGAAGAATGGGTTGAGAGCGGCTCGTCTCATGCGATGGTGATCATGATCTTGCGTTCCTATAGTCTTTGGAAGATCAGAGCCATGATTCACATGTATAGAGGTAGAGGGTATACCGCAGGATATGGACCAAATGCCTCAGCAACGTTTAGGGGTTTTTGTGCTCGGCCATTCGACTGACTGAACATCTCTTCAAAGAAATCGGGATCGTCAATATGGACTTCATTGGGATTAATTCTGATAACAGGGCCTAAGAAAGCACGTCAGTAATGTCGCAATAGGTAGTATAGTCGCCATATACCGTATTGCTTGTGTAGCTTTTTGATTTGAAAAGTATATTGACCGCTGAGATACAAATCATAATACCACTCGTAGAGATAGGTTGCGATGGCAAGCGGGGGTCCTGGAATATGTGCGAGTGGGTGGAAAAAGAATCGATAAGTGAGTAGCACAACTGCGTAAGTGATAAACAAGGCTAAAAGTAAGATTTGTATCGCCATATTGTTTTGCAGTTCAAATCTTACATACATGTAAGAAGGTTGATCAAAAGGTGTAGTTTCGTATGCTTGAATGAAAAGAGAGAAGGTTGTATCAAAGCAGTTATTCCAGATATTGATTGACCTTTACTGTTGGTACTAGCCACACACACTTAAGTGAAAACTCGTGTACTATCGTCGTGGCATACTTATAACGCCACTTATCATGCGAGCAAGCTACCCCGCTATTCTGTGCCGCATTATATGTGATTTGCGACGCAGCAAACAAGACTGGAAGTTTTATATGCCGGTCCGATTTGATTTCCAGGGTTTCTGCAAGTAGACAGGGCCAGGAAGGGGCTGTACCAGGAATATCAAAACAATTAATACAAGGGTTTGCTCAAGTAAGGATGCGGCTTTTTTGACTCATCCAATGCAAACATCATCTTTTCGATTTTTTATATTGCTTGATCATTTCAAATGATAGTTCGACAAGTGTTGGGAATCGGGCTTGGCGTGCTCGCTAACAAAAAGTTGTTCTTAGATGATACCCGCCGAGTAGATTGTAAAGAGCTTGCTTCTAGCTAGCACATGTGTTACTCTCAAATCAAAGTCTGACACCGAGATGAAATAATAGGCAGGGATATAGTAATAATTCTGAAACCTCGGCGAGAAGACTGCTAACTCGAGTTGGGGGCCTATTTTCCAGCCATTTCCAGCCAGTTGGTGATGGCAGCCATTTCCAAAGCTCGGAGGGGCTGTTTTGAACCCTCGAGATGAAGATAATAAATGTTGAAATCAAGAATCTCTCTCATTAGCACCGAAAAAGAAATTTTAACTTCGTCTTTGTCTATTCAAACCATTACAAACCGCGAGCATGGCGTCATCAATCCAAAGTTCTACTCCTGATCACTACGGAAAGCCGCCTGATTCTTACTATCCCATCGTCATTATAGGCTCTGGACCTTCAGGCATTGCCATGGGCTGTCAACTGAAACTAAAGCTCCATTTTGACCAATTCAAGATATTTGATCGTCAAGGGGGGCTTGGAGGTAAACCTGAACACCTATTTATCTCCTACAGGCTCAAAATCTGACGGAGAATAACAATTAGGTACATGGTGGGCGAACAGATATCCGGGAGTTGTGAGTACCTCCGGCTCCCATTTATGTACCACATTGGAGCTAATAGATTGTTGGAGGCCTGCGATGTGTAGGTTTATTAATCATAGAAGTTAAAGCATTGCCTGACTGAGCTTCCTTAGACCGACCTTGTTCTATTCATTTTCTTTCGCCCCAAACTACACCTCGCCGACCATCTTTCCCTCAGGTCACGACTACCTGATGTATCTCAATCAGGTCGTAGAACGCTTCGAGATCGCAGACAATATTAGCTTAAATACGGAGGTCAGGAGCTTGAAATGGAAGGAGCAAGAACAAGAATGGGAGATCGAAATCTGTCATCTTTCTCCTGAGACTAAACTCAAGCATTCCCCTGGGCTCCAGATAATTCGAGCAAAAATTGTTGTTAGTGGCGCCGGTATTCTTACCAATCCCAATGATTGGCCAGAAGGTGTCTCTGGAAGAGATACTTTCGAGGGCGAGGTTCTTCACTCTGCTGAATGGCCTCAGAATATTAATCTCGAAGAAAAAGATGTGGTGCTTGTGGGCTCGGGCTGCACGGCTGCTCAGATTGCCCCTGCAATTCTCCAAACCAAGCTGAAGTCCTTGACGCATATAATACGTAGTCCGCCGTGGTTTGTCCCTCGTATTGAAGAGCCAGGAGGTAAGGAGGGATACGCAAAATTCGCACCTAAGATTTATGGTTCCGTTCCATTTTTAGGTTTTGTCGTTCGAATGATGATTTGCTGGATGTCTGAGCTTCTATGGTACACAACATTCACCCGAAAAAACCTGAAGCTACGCCAAATCTCTGAGAAGGCCTCCTTGGACCATATGAGAAAGCTGGCCCCAGAGAAATATCATTCTATGTTGACACCTCAGTATAGTCTTGGCTGTAAGCGCCGGGTGTTCGATAATGATTGGCTCCAAAGCATGAGTGATCCTCGGTATACTCTTACAACGCAGCCTTGGCTAAGTGTCGAAGGCAGCACAGTGACTGTGGGAAGTTCTGATGCAAATTCCGACCTCAGTGCGCTACCATGCTCTTATGCTGTCGACGTCCTTATTTTAGCAACGGGGTTCAAGGCTTCACAGTTCCTACACCCTCTATCCATCACGGGACGCCAAGGAGCCTCCCTTCATCGCGTCTGGGAGAAGCGTGGTGGTCCCCAAGCATATATGGGAACAAGCATCGACCAGTTTCCGAATTTCTTTATGATCATGGGCCCAAACACCTTTGTTGGTCACACCTCGGTCATAATGAGCATTGAAAACAATATCCAGTACATCCTCAAGGTGATCGCTCCCATCATCACGGGTAATGTTACTAGCCTGGAGCCAAAACCAGAGGCGGTAATCAAGTGGGCGCAGGACATCAGGAAAGACATGCAGGAAACCGTTTATGAGACCTGTCAAAGCTGGTACAATGATTCTGGGGCTTGGAATTCTGTCATATATCCGTAAGCATGCATCCATTCCCCTGAGTCTTCATCTTTCATGAACGAAAATACGCGCTCATTCACTCCACTAATTGCTGATCTTTTCATAGCCGATCTCAGTTTGATTTTTACCTTCGCTGCAAGTACCCCAAGTTCGGTGATTGGAACCAAAACCTTTCTTTACAAGGCCAGCGTCGACGAACGGGCCGGCGGGTATTGTATATATCCGTGATAATGGCATTAATTGGTACCATTTGCTACGGTGTATGGGTATGGTCGGATCGGAGCCTCGAAATTTTAGTGGACGAAGGGTTGTGGTTACGAAGGACGGTAGTCAAAACACGGAATGCCACAGTGATGATGATACAAAAAGCTAGGCAATTGTTGTTGTAAGCCCAAATTCGATCCAGAGAATAGCAGAGGAGACTCTTGTCAGCGTCTGATCGTAAAGGTTGGTTTACATATGCTTCGTTCCTTCTTTGGAATCACTGGGTTTCATTGTGTTCGCTCCTCCCACGGTTTTCAACTTTTTGTAATTCAACTCCAAAGGAAATTGGAAGAATCTGTTGCGTTATCTGAGAGATGCTCCATGAATGAATATTGCATCAACGTCGACGAAATGGTGAAATTTTCCCAAGGTAGTTGTCGAGGTGGTTAAGAAAAGGTTCGCCTAATGCCTAATCTAGGTTAAAGTCCGCTCCATCGGAAGTCGGTCGGTCTGTGCTGAGTAAGGTTATTTAAAAAGTGGAGGTTGCACATGAAGAGGACAAAATAATATCAAACTATCAAAGATTACTTTCGCAATTAATATACTCAGTCATTTGTACGGAAAAATATTTGATCTGGCTGTTCATTTATTCTTTGAGTGTTTCCTCCCAAAACGTACCCAGTCAACGTGTTGTAGACCTAGGTCTACTTACAATCCGATTTCCCTACTTCCATCTCATTGATTAGCTAACTTTACAGACACTTGAAGCCTTGACACTTCATAATTATAAGAGTCTTCGAGGCGTCCTCTCCCACATAAGCCCAATCGCCAAAACTTCAGCCGCGCAGAAACCCAATATCATAGCTAGTTGTTTATGGTACCCGTGAGCAAATGCAGATTGAACCACAGCTTGATCATGCGACGACAGCGAAGACATCGAAGAAATGTTTTGAAGAAGGCGGCTGACGGCCTCAACAGGTATGATATCGGCCAGAGTTGATATGACAGTGTTGTTCAATAGACTAGTGGCAATTGCAACACCGATAGCTCCTCCAAGGATCCGCATCTGTGTCACACCACCGAGTGCAACAGCTAAAGGATTGTTAGCTTTTGAGAAGAAAAAAAAGAATACATTGTCAAAGGCCTTAGATACCTAGTAGTTTTTTCTCAACAATAAAAGGTGCTATGTTCAATAGCGTCGTCAATCCCAGGCCGACACCCATGCCTGCCAGCACCTGATACCCATAGAAGCTTGCGGGAATGTGAGGTTTTACTGGTATCGAGTACAATAGCCCGGTACCAAGGGTTTGCAGTGCGGTAGCCGCGATCAACACATAAATCGGAGGCATTCGGCCTTTTGCTGTTAAACCCCCCGTGATTGCTGAACCGACAGCAATAGACATTGTGTACGGTAATACGCGAACGCCAGCAATCAGGGTCGAGGTATTACTAATGCTCTGGATTCTCTGAGGGATCTCGATGACTAGAGTTACAAAAGGGACACCTGAGAGGAGAGCATAGCTAATCTTGCGTCAGTTACCAGATGTTCGCTCGTTCAGAGTAGATCTTACATATAGATACCCATGAGAACTCTGTTTGTCAAGAACACCCATGGAATGACGGGTTGTCTCGCAGATTGTCTCAGAAACAGAAATCTTTGCCATGCGAAGAACAGACAAAGAAGAACGAAAGCAAGCACTAAGAAAGTGATTACCAGGGCCGAATCCCAGGCAAAAGCTACTCCAGCTTCTTCAAAAGCCACGATAAGAAAAACGCAAGCTGTTGGAAGTAATAAAAATCCCACGTAGTCGATCTCTCCCCGCAAATTACTCTTCTTTGGCGAGAATAGGATGGCTTTAGATGGTCTGTTGTCCGGGAAACCTGCAGGCATCGTCAACAGTACGAGAATTAAACCTACCACGCCTATGGGCAAGTTGATCAAAAAGATCCACCTCCATGTTGTATGCTGAGGAATTGCACCTCCCAGTACTGGGCCAAGTAGAAAACTGATAGCCAGTGCTAGCGAGACGATGCCATTGAATTTTCCATATTGCTCCGGGACAACCATCTCTGCCACAATTATAGGTACCATACTAAATATTCCAGCACCCCCGATGCCTTGAAGGGCTCTGAAAGCGATTCTATGTTTTGTGGTTAGATCGTGGCATTACTGAAGCTTGAGGGTCCCTTACAGTTGAGTACTAGTTGCAGCACCCCCGCAGCCACCTGAAAACGCCAAAAATATCACAATGGCGGCGACGAGCATAATCTTACGGCCAACAAGATCACTCATTTTAGCCCATATAATTAGAGCACCTGAAATGTAAGAAAGTATACAGAATTGCAACAGAATTAGCTTACTAAAGTATGTAGTCAAATAACTGTTCACTATCCAACTGCTCTGGTCGAATGCATGTAGATTGTCAGAGATAGTGACAAGAGCAGTGCTGACAATAGTGATATCCAGCGAAGAAAGCATGAGACTCAGGCATAGTCTGCCGCAAAATTAGTAGAAGTCCATGCTTATCGACCTTTTAAGCAGACCCGAGAGTGAGCAAACTTAACCGCCATCCAGAAAGATACTGCAAATTATTACGAGCATTTGGACCACTGGTGCTCAGATCTTTCGGTGTGTCTTTCTCAAGCGCGGTAAATCGGGATCTTGTGCCCGAGGACTGCTCAGTCATGAGAATTTCAAGGCTTGCCATGTTTCTTCAAACGAGGAAAATAGTGTAGAGACTTCGGCGACGCAAAATCTGTTGGATCGAAGTTCATCTGAGCTGAGCAAATTGTCGCCAAGCTCCCATCACTTAATTCTTCTTGATAATTCTATCGTATATATCGTTTCACCCTTGATTATTGTATTGCATTAACTGATATGTATTACAGATAACATGGGGTATTTTTCTTCATTGAAAAAGACTTGACTAATCGAACGACTTGAATGATTTGTAAGTTGTTGTAAGGCACAGTTCGTGGCATCTTGTTAATCGTGAAACTCGTTTGTCAGACGACCTTACTGAAGTACCGTGGATATGCCTCAGCCTTACGAAGCATCACCCCGTGTTTATCTAGTATTCGCTGCTGTACAGCCCTTCCCCCCTCCACTTCGCCCTTCGAAAGCCATTAATTTCCGATTCGTTTGGCTTCTGCTTCCAGTGGTAAGCTACCACTCACTGCTGTGCCATACTGTGCCTCAATGTGCCTCTGCAACCTTTGAAATAATACGGTCCGATTAGTGCAGGTGCATCTGTATCAAAGATTGGATGTTAATCACACAGTTCAGTCCATAATCTTTGCCAGGTTCAGAAACTAAACTGGAATAGGTATATTATGTACGATAAATAAGATTTCATCACCCTATTCAGGGGCATAGTGGTGTGTGATACAGCCAAGAATGATCGTTGGCTTCTAGCAAAGAAGTGTGGTACGTGCTGGTATCGGAGGTTTATATATGTAGTCAGCGTATCATCAACCCCGCACTCGGTTCCTGCTGGTGCCGGCTTCATCATGACTTGCAAATGTCCAGCGGAAGTTCGTGTAAAACATCAGCAGAAACCACGGATATTATTCCTAGTGAAAGGGTTTCTTGGTGAGAAGGAGCCCCGACTGCGTTGAAAACGGATACTATTACTAGTGCTCAACTTTTTCAAGGAACTTGAATTCGGATGGGTTGATCAAGTAGGGACGAGCGCTCCCTCCTATTTCAGTTACCCTGGCGGCATGATCAACCATTCCGAGCCTTTCAAGGCATATAGTATTGTGTGATTGAGGAAATTGGGCGGAAAGCCACTTACTTTACTCCTGCCAAGATCTATGCTTTAAGGGGTAAGGCTTACGGTGGGATAAGTTTTGATGACATTTCTCCGTCCAATGTAGGAGCGCATATTTTGAGGCTTGTTAGAATATTGGTTTTATTTGAAAAGATATCAAGGCTGATTCACATATAGGATGAATTTGACATAAATTTCTTCGAGGTGTAGAGATGTTTACTGTTGAATTGCATTCGAGCTGAAGAGATTTCACATCCTCGTCTGGTATCTATCTGACCTTCAAGTTGTTTCACAGCAATATATCTAGATCTACCAGGCTGGTTGTATAGTGTCTGGGGGCTATTTAGATATATATCAGTAAAGATAACTGCTATTCCAAACTATGTAGCTTACAACACTTTGAAATAACTTCCATCATTCCATTATTTTAATCAATATTGCTAAAGGATAACTTTCATAAACTGAAACTCATCGCCAATCCTACACTCACTCCTACTTTTCAACACTTCGAACCCAATTACCGCATCATCTCTAGCCACCTTGTCTCTCAGCGCCAAATCCACCCCTCCCACCCCCTTCTCCCTTCCATCAACTACTTTCTTCTCTCCTTGTGAAAATAATCTTCATTTCCTAACCTACATACACTTCATGATCATAAATTCAAAGGGGAACGTCAAACTCCAAGCCCATTATAATTCTTAAATCTAGCAAAAACCATTTCAGACATGGCTGAATCCTCCACAAAAATGGAGTCATTGGCCATTATTGGCTTATCGTTTAAGTTTCCTCAAGGAATGGAAACTGCCGACTCTCTCTGGAAGGGACTAGCTGCCAGTCGGTCAGCCTGGTCGTCATTCCCGGAGAGTCGGTTAAACTTCGACGGCGTGTACGATCCAGATACAGGAAGATTGAATAGCGTAAGTAAGCTCTCACTTTGTAAAAGGAATAGTTACTGAAACATGCAGTTTCCTCCGAAAGGTGCTCATTTTTTGAATGGGGATCTAGGCGCATTTGATGCTCCATTCTTCACAATCGGGCCAAACGAAGCGGCAGAGATTGATCCACAGTCACGTATATTGCTCGAGGTAACCTATCGAGCGCTGGAGAATGGTATGTTTCAATGTCAACTATATGAAACAGACCAACATTGACCATGATTTAGCTGGAATATCAATGGAGAGAGTGGCTAACACAAACACATCGGTATACACGGGGAGCTTTGGGGATGACTACAAATCATTCTCTACCAAAGACCCTCAGTTTGGTGGCCAATATTCGGCAAGTTCTGTGTCAGCTAATATGCTAGCTAATCGTATCAGCTGGTACTTTAATTTGCGTGGTGAATCCATCAATATGGATACAGCTTGTTCAAGTACTCTTGTTGCATTTCACACGGCATGCGAGAGGCTACGTAGCAAAGAATCTAGCATGGTATGCCAATTTTGACCGCAGGAATTAATAATAGTCTAATTGTGGTGATAGGCAATCGTGGCGGGTTCCAATCTGTTCTTAAGTCCAGATATGGCCATGTCATTGAACAATCAAAATTTCCTATCGCCAGATGGAAGATGCTGGAGCTTTGATGAAAAGTCGAACGGCTATGGCCGTGGTGAAGGATTTGGGGTATTAATAGTGAAGCGCTTAAGCGATGCGCTTAAGAACAATGATGCCATACGGGCTGTTGTTCTTGCCACGGGAACAAACCAAGATGGACGAACACCAGGTATTGTTCAACCAAGCAGGAGTGCTCAGGCGCAGCTCATCCGAGACGTTTATCACAAAGCTGGGTTAGATATGAGCCAGACGCAATATGTAGAGGCACATGGAACGGGAACGCCGGTTGGAGGTGCGTATGAATAAGCAGTCGTGAAACGAAGAATACTAATGGAAACAATAGATCCGATCGAAGCAGGAGCGATTGCCGACGCGTTTAGCCACACCCTCTCTGCTGACTCTCCATTGTTTATAGGGACTATCAAGTCAAACATAGGTCACCTGGAGGGTACCAGTGGCATAGCTGGCCTCGTTAAAAGCGTCTTGATGCTTGAACGTAGAATGATTCCAGGAATCGCAGGACTCGAACACGTCAATCATTCTATTGTGGCCGAACATCCTCACTTAAAGGTACTTTCCTTCTTTGCAAGTATTGGCGGTGCAATATAGACTTACTCTATGATGTTTAGTTTCCAAAAGATCTCACACCATGGCCCTCAGACAACTTATGTCGTCTTTCTATCAACTCCTTTGGATTCGGAGGCACAAATGCTCACGTGATAATGGAGGATGCAGCTGGTTACCTTAAATGTCGAGAAGAGGTCGTTAGCCGCACACAAGTAAACGGAACAAACCATTCGAATCACGAACAACAACCCATGACTAATGGTTTCCATCATTTGGAGGCTCGAAGGATGTTAGTGTTCTCTTCTCAAGACGAAAATGGCATCAAGCAACTCGAGTCAGCATACAACGACCACTGGTCCCAAATGAACAAGGATGATTTTAGTGATTCATACATGAGTAGACTGAGCTACACCTTGAGTAACCGACGAAGCGCTCTATTATGGAGATCATTTGCGACAGTCAGCTCTAAGAACGATCTATTAACCGGAATAAAGCTTTCACGTGCAGTACGTGCATTTCCTCAGGCTCGGCTTGCATTCTGTTTTACAGGGCAAGGCGCTCAATGGTATGCGATGGGCCGAGATATGCAGGCTCCTGTTTTTAAGCAAAGTCTTGGAGAAATATCTGAGCTTCTCAAAGATATGGGATGCTTGTGGTCACTCCAAGGTATGTTTGCCGAGCAATTATCTTGTTTACACCAACTCACCCCTATCCCAGCCGAGCTTTCACGGGACAAAGACACTTCCAGAGTCAACAGACCAGAATTCAGCCAGCCAATTTGTACTGCAATACAGATTGCTTTGATTGATCTCTTAGAGAGTCTCGAGATTGAACCTTCCGTGGCATTTGGACATTCATCTGGCGAAATTGCGGCTGCGTAAGTTATTTCCCCTTTCGATAGCATCACCACAAGCTTACGAAAGCGTTAGATATTGTGTTGGCGCTCTAGATAAGCGTTCAGCTATGAGTATTGCTTATCACAGAGGATTGCTATCATCTAAAGTGGCTGAAGACAAAACAATTCAAGGCGGAATGCTTTCAGCCGGCCTGTCTGCTAAAGAAGTTCTACCATACCTCGCCCGCCTTGAAGCAGAATTCGGATACTCTGGGATTCTCGTGGGATGCATCAACAGCCCTAGTAATGTTACAATTACAGGTGATATCGAACAAATAAACTACCTCAATGAGATTCTAGAAAAAGAGAGTATCTTCTCCCGGAAATTATTGGTTGACGTCGCATATCATTCCCATCATATGAATGCTATAACTGGGGCATATTCGGAGAAATTGGGTAATTTGTCTTCACGGACTTCTGCGAAACTTATCCCCATGGTCTCATCTGTTACCGGCGACGTGGTCAGCAGTGATCGACTGCGTAAACCAGGCTACTGGGTGGAAAATATGGTATCTCCAGTGAGATTCCTCGACGCTATTTCTTGTGCTGCATCATTATGCGTATCCAAAGACGGGTCAATTTCGTACAATAATTCAAAGGACTATTTCGATGATGTCCTAGAGATTGGACCCCATTCAGCGTTACAAGGACCTGTAAAAGATGCCCTTAAGCTATTTGGTAAGACTTCAGCTATAGGATATCACTCCATTCTAATACGCAATGTCAATTCAAACACTTCGATGTTTGAAGCTCTTGGAAATCTTTATTGTCGTGGCCACAGCATGAGCATCCAGGCTTTAAACGAGCAGAACTCCAGCGGACCCCGTCTATTTACCCCGCTAACAGACTTACCGGAATATCCTTTTGATCACTCTAGATCCTACTGGCGTGAATCTCGTCTTAGCAGAGGTCATAGATTTCGCAAAATTCCTCGGAACGACTTCTTAGGAACGCCAGTACCAGATTGGAATCCCCAAGAAGCGAAATGGAGACGTCGAATTAAGCTTTCGGAAGACCCTTGGATTGAAGACCACAAAATCGCCAATGCATGCATTCTTCCTGCATCCGCTATGCTGGTCATGGCCATAGAGGCAGCAAAAATAATGGCCAAGTTGAGGTCCAACAAGGCCATTTCAGGATTCCTTGTCCAAAATGTCGTCGTATCCCGAGCTCTTACCATTCCGTCCGATCCAGATGGAACCGAAATAGAATTTTACCTCCGCCCATGCGGACTTGCCTCCGACCGAGAGATAACATGGTCCGATTTCCGTATTTATACTCCTGAGAATGACAATTGGGTCGAAATATGTCGAGGCCAAGTCCGAGTAATTCATTTCGAAGTCGGAGATGAGGTCGATAACGGGCTAGAACATTCTTTAAGTGATGAGCATCATAAAATGGAACTCTTGCGTATTCGCGCATCCAGCTGCCAAAAAGTAGATATGGAACGCTTCTATCCAATACTAAAAGAGAACGGAATAAACTTCGGAACTGCTCATCAAACAATCAAGAACGGGTCTTACGGTGAAAACATGGAATGTGTTGGTGACATCGTGCTCGATAGTTGGGTGTCTAAAAGAAGGGAATTCCAACAAACGGACTTCACTATTCATCCGACTTCACTGGACGGGCTCTTCCAGTTAGGTCTCTTGGCTTTGGTAGGAGAGACGTCGAAAATAAATCCGAGTGTAATAGTTGGGCTCCGTAAATTATGGGTGGCCGAAGGGAAAATAAACGTTTCTGGATCCTCCATGATGCCTACCTATGCAAAATCTGCTATGAATGGCGCCACCGGCACACGAGTAGATGCAGTAGCGTTTGACAATCAAGCACCCAGTCCTGTCATTATCCTTGATGGGCTCGAAGGCAAATTCTTGGAGCAAACGGACAAGTCGGCGGACAAGCAAAATTGCCATCTTTCCTGGAATTTTGATTATAGGCCCGACATTGAACTACTTTCCAAAGAAGAGCTCATTCATTATGTTTCCACGTCCTATGATATTCAACCTGCTCCTTTCCAACTGGATCACGATGTCAAGCTATTGCTATATCTCAGTATTCTGGGAACTTTAGACCAGCTGACAGACTTTGAAGTCGCTGAGCTGAAGCCGCACCACCATAAATTCTTCGAATGGATGCAATACGAACGGAACAAGCTCAACAATTCAAAAATGCGTAGCGGTGCAGTGAACGTCAAGGAGTATATCGATGACGATGTGTTTTATGAAAAACTTTTGAACCGCCTAGACCATAGTAATGCGAGAGGGAAGCTCTATGCTGTGCTCTCGAAGAATCTTCGCGATATCCTCACGGGAAAAGTTGATGCTCTTGAACTCATGTTCAAGGAACCATTGGTAAAGGACTATTATAGGGAGTTGTACAAGTCTACTAATGGTTTATCCAAAACTCTTGCCTATCTCGACATCCTCACCCACAAGCATCCAAATATGAACATATTAGAGATTGGTGCAGGTACTGGGGGAATGACAAACTACCTCCTCGACGTTCTTGCACAAAATGGCGCTCGTGATCCTCGTATCGGCACACCTCGTTTCGCGCACTACACATACACAGATATCTCGGCCGGTTTCTTCGAAGGTGCAGCTCCATTGTTCGAGAACTTTTCAGACATGGTAACTTTCAAAGTATTGGATATAGAGAAAGATCCAGCGCATCAAGGATTCGAGACAGAGGGCTACGATTGCATTATTGCAGACAACGTTCTTCATGCAACTCAGGATCTCGATGTTACGATGAAAAACGTTAGGAAGTTGCTAAAACCAGGAGGAAAGCTTATGCTTTTCGAGTTAACTGTTCCTGAGGTTGTTCGAACAAACTTTGCGTTTGGTTTGCTACCTGGATGGTGGCGGTTCAACGACAAGTATCGCAGTTTCAGTGCTGGCATCTCAGATGGCGTATGGGATAGAGTGTTGAAAAGTTCGGGGTTCTCCGGTATTGATTTTAATTTCAAAGACTATGAAGAGGATGAATGCCATGAGCATAGCGCACTGGTCTCTACGGCTCGTGGGGACACCTCGAATATAATTCCGTTCCTTCAAACGGTGGTTGTTCTCGATCCTCAATCTGATTTGCAGAGAAAGATCTACGAACTACTGCGTGATACATTGCGATCCGCAGGGACTGAAAACATACTCTCCGTGACACTCAAAGAGGCCGCTACTTTTACGGGAAATAATGCGTTCGGCATCGTGCTTTTGGAACTCGATAGATCTATGCTTCGAGAAATGACCGAGCCCGATTTCGAAGGCATCAAAGCAATGTTCCTGGCTTTTGAGAACATTCTCTGGGCTTGCAAAGGAGGGGGAGAAAGACCTGACTTGCCAGAATACGCACTCGTTCAAGGGGCTTTCCGCGCACTGCGAATGGAAAATGTTAGGCTCAAGTTTATATCTCTCTCATTTGAGGCTTCCTCAACCAACCCTACACACCTCGCAAACAAGGTTTTTGAGGTTTATGAAAAAGTCTCCACAACCCCTGTCAAGGACTGCGAACAAGAATACGTAGAACGCAACGGTATTATCTGTATTGATCGAATCATCGATGCAGATTACATGAATCAGAAGCTTTCTGATACTGCAGAAGACAAACCACGCAGCGACTACGAGTTTTCCAGTGCACCTCCCGTAGCTCTCAGCATCAAAACTCCTGGACTCCTAGACACTCTCGAGTTCGTTGAGGATAGTGCTGCTGGCACGGATTTGGCAGCCGATGAGATCGAAATCAAAGTTGAGGCCAGCGGTGTCAATTTCAGAGACTGCCTTATCGCATTAGGCCGTATACCTAGCATGAGCTTTGGTTTCGAGAGTTCTGGTACCATCTACCGCATCGGCTCCCATGCGACTGAATTGAAAGTGGGCGATAGGGTATGCGCAAGCACACTTGGATCTTACCAGACCTATGCTCGCTGCAAGGCGAGTAATGTTATTCCTATTCCCAATTATATGAGCTTTACAGAAGCAGCAGCGCTTCCTGTGGTCTTCACTACGGCGTACTATGCCCTTGTACATGTAGCCCAACTGAGGAAGGGCGAATCGATTTTGATACATTCTGCAGCAGGTGGCACAGGTCAAGCTGCTATTCAAATAGCGAAACTTTTGGGCGCCGAAATTTTCGTGACCGTAGGATCAAAGTCTAAAAAGGATTTACTTATCAGCCTTTATCAAATACCGGCAGATCATATTTTCTATAGTCGCAACGCTTTGTTTGTGAAGGGTATTCAACGAATGACTGGTGATCACGGCGGTGTTGACGTTGTTTTGAATTCGCTCAGTGGTGATCTTCTTGTCGACACATGGCAATGTATTGCACCTTTTGGGCGGTTCCTTGAAATTGGCAAGAAAGACATCTTGGCAAATGGCAATCTACCTATGCTCCCATTTTCTCGAAATGCTTCTTTCCATGCTATTGATCTGAACGAGGCTCGAAAATATCGACCGGGTCTTCTCTTGGATCTTAAAAATAGTATAACCACTTTACTTTTCGATAACAAAATCCGTCCGCCACAACCTGTCCATGTTTATGGAATTGGTGAGGTTGAGAAAGCGTTCAGGTATTTACAGAGTGGGAAGAACTCCGGTAAGACAGTCATTGAGTTCAGAGGACCGGATATCATCAAGGTAAGCTTAAGCGTATTCGATTGCAAACACTCCTTTCTCACAAGAGTAGGCTTCCCTCAAGAGACCATTTTCGTGGACCTTTCCGGAAAATGCAACTTATGTGATCGCTGGAGGACTTGGTGGCATCGGACGCAGTACGGCACAATGGATGGCTGATCGTGGAGCTAAGAATCTGGTCTTGCTCTCGCGGTCGGGTCCTACTTCAGAAGAGGCATCGCAATGCATCTTAAGCTTGCAGGATCAAGGCGTACGAGTAGAGACACCATTATGCGATATTTCTGATTTCAAATCTCTGGGGTCAGTCCTAAAGGCTCTTGATAAAAAAATGCCACCTATCAAGGGTTGCATCCAATCAGCCATGGTGCTGAGGGTGAGTCTTCATTTTGTATTCGTTTGCTAGCTACATTAAATGCTAACAGAATTTTAGAGTAGTGTCTTCGAGAATATGACCTACGCGGACTGGGTAGGAGCAAACAAATGCAAAGTCTCCGGAACCTGGAACTTGCATTCTCTGCTCCCAAAAGGCTTGGACCACTTTATCGTATACTCTTCTATTTCTGGTGCCATTGGTGGGACGGCGTCAGTCAATTACAGCGCCGCCTGCGCCTACCAAGATGCATTCGTACATTACCGCAACAAAATTGGCGAGAAAGCCACCACATTCAATCTAGGCGTCATGATAGACGATGGCGTCTTGAGAGATAACACCGCGGTAAGAACAGCATTGCTTGGTACTGGATATCTGGTTGGTATCAAGCAAGAGGAGATGTTTGCGTTACTTGAACATCACTGTGATCCGTCGTTAGGTATACCAGAGACTCCACTAAGATCTCAGATTATTGTTGGCATTGACACCCCCTCGTCGATAAAGGCACGGGGCGCTGAGGTGCCTGCCATGATGACGCGACCGATGTTCAAAGGGACATGGAATATCAACGAACAAGGGAAGACAGATGCCAAAGAAGGTGTTGCTACTGACGTGACCAGCCAACTACATGGCGTAGCTTCAGAAACGGAAGCGGCCAACATTATTGCCAATGCACTGATGCAGAGGTTAAGCAATGCCCTGGCCGTCCCTATGGAGAACTTGGATTCCTCTCGACCTATGCATATATACGGGGTCGACTCGCTAATCGCTGTTGAGTTGAGAAATTGGTTTAACCAGAAGCTTGACGCCGATGTTGCAGTGTTCGAGATATTAGGAGAGGTAACATTCCGGGACATTGGGGTTCTGGTTGCTGGTAAAAGTAAACTAGTGGAGGCAATTCTGAAGAAGACTGAAAAGCAAGAGTAATTCCTTTCTATGGCCAGGATAATTGGAGACAGATATCGAGAATTTGGAGAAGCGTCTTTCACAACTGTTTGGACCCTGAATTTTGACAATGTCCTCTGTTCTGTATCCATCCGTCGCTCTATTACATTATTATGCTACTCAATGTAAAAGTAGAATGAATGCAGCCCATTCTCGTGGTCGCGTACAGGCTCGCTATTATGTATTCCTAAATAACGATATCCATTCCCCTTCTTTCTCTTCCCCATCCTATAAGAGCAAAGACACTTAACTTAATCCCGCCTCGATTCCCTCCTACTTTCCTTACTTCTATCCCTTTTCCTCTCTCGGTCTCTGTCTCTGTCGCGATCTCTATCTCTATCCCCTCGATCCCTATCCCTCTCCTTCCTATCTCGACTCCTACTCCTTTCTCTCTTCCGATCCCTGTCTCTATCCCTACTCCTACTTCGCTCTCTCCTCCTGTCCCTATCCCTACTTCGACTCCTATACCTCCTAGCATGCCCATCTCTATTTCTATCCCTCCTGTCATCTGGCGAGCGACTCCTCCTCCTCACCCTATCATCATCCCTAGGTCTCTTCTCCTTTTCCCTATCTCTACTCCTCTCCCTCTTCCTCGGTGAACTCCTCTCTGCTGCACTTTCCCTTCGTTCAGTTGCACCCGGTACATAACGATCGATATTAATCGGACTAGTGCTCCTCTCAATCCGACTACTTCGTCTCGCGGTAGGTGATCTACTTCTCACGCGGGATTCTCTTCTATGACTTTCCCTATCTCGAGAAGTTTCTCGTTTTCTAGTCGAAACAGGGCTGCTCATTTTGGCATCATCCTTCGCTCTAGGCGTAGAAGCGACAGCCTCTTCCTTCCTCGCTGATAAACTAGGTAACAGTGGTTGATTTTTTCGTTCCTCGTTCCACTTTCTAGCTTCCTCTGCTCTCGCTTGTGCCGCAGCAACTTTGAAAGATTCTGCATCGAGGTTTGATGTGCTTGTCCTGGTTACACTGCTCTCTGCACGTCTCGTATCACGGTCTCGGTCACCCAATCGGTCACGACTTCGCGATCTGTAACTTCTTCGTCGATCTCGAGATCTTGATCGAACACGGTCTCTATCCCGTCTATCATCGCGGTCTCTACTTGACCTACGTCTTCGATAATCACTTCGATCCCGGTCTCGACTGTCTCTTTCTGGGTCGCGATCCCGATCTCTGCTATCCCGTCGTTTTCTATCGTCCCGATCTCGACTTCCACGACGTGAGCGTTCGTCTTTGTCTTTGCGGTCATCATGGTTTGCTTCTGTAGTCTTGGGTTCTTCCCTAACCTTAGTGGTATCCTTAGCCACCTCGGGAGTTTTAGCTCCTTGACTACCTCCTTTGTCGTGGCTGGACTCCTTCGCCTTTTCCACACTTGTTTTTCCATCAGCGACTTGAGATGTCTTCGAACCGGATTCCTCCTTGAGTTTGGCAACTGCGGTCTTCTTAAGTTCAGTTGTCTTGGCCGGAGTATCTCGAGATATTGGTTTGATGGCTGAGGCAGGCATTGCCTTTCGAGGAGGTGGTGCCAAGGTCTCATCAATCTCCAACTCCAGTTGATGTCTAGACCGTTGAGCAACCTTCTTGCCCTCCTTCAAAAGGTCATTAAGAGCCTCTTGTTCGAGTCGTTCAATTTCTTCCTTGGATAATTCCGGCTTCGAGGCTGGCGTTCGGAGACCGGCAGAATCCCTGCGCCTGTCGTCGTCATATCTTCTTCTTCGGTCATCTCTATCTCTATCCCGGCCCCTATCTCTATCGCGGTCGCGATCTCGTTCTCTGTCCCGTTCCCGGTCCCGATCTCTAGCGCGATCCCTCTCCCTCCTTTCCCTTCTCTCCTTATCCTCCTTCTCCCGTTCTCTCTCCCTCTCCTCTTCCGCCTCCAACTCCGCCTTCTTTCTAGCCTCCCTCTTCCTCTCCTGATCGGCCTCAATTCTCTTTTCCTCCTCTCTCCTCTTCAGTTTCTCCTGTTTTCTCTTCTCGTCCGCGATCGCCTTTTCCTTCTCTCTCAACTCTTCCCTAGCTTTCTCCCTCGCCGCTCTCTTCTTCGCAGCATCCTCTGCATACTGCTCATCTGTTTTGCCTCCTCTCGAAAACTCCCTTTCCGCCGCCTGTTCCCCAATATCACTTTTGCGAATCGTGCGAACCCCTTCCTCAATCTCTGGAATATATGCTTGAATTAATTTGTCGATTGTCGCCTCCGCGGATTGATAGATACCCGCACGATCTACAGCTCCCTCAATAAGTAACGTAGCCTTACTGCGCTCCAATCTGAGTAATTGTCCGGGGTCCTTCTCTAATTGCTCTTCCGCAACACTCAATAAAGAACTCGTAAACTCATCCTCAAAATCCTGTATGACCACTCGTAATTAGCATCCTGCCGATCATTCAAAAGAGTCGACACCTATTCCCAGAAGCCTGGCGGCCCAAATAGAACTTGTAAATGGTTTCGAAGTACATACACCTTTCTCCAATTCCTGCCAAATCTTAGTCCTCAATTCATCATAAGTACCCTTTTTCTTATATGTATGAGCCAACCCTTCAATGGCGGCTCTCGTCGCAGATGCAAGTGGTAATTCTGAAGTTTTTACTTTCTTTCGCGGTGGAGGTCCAGAATGTCCACCATCTTTTTTGTACGTAGATGCCATCGTCGCCATTCTCTGTTCGTGGTGTCGAATTCAATTTCTTGAAGTATTTTCGACCGCTACTTCATATTGAAAAATTCCAAGTATCAAGGATTTTTACCAGATTGAAAAAGAGATGAACAAGCAAGATCGAAACCAAGTACTCAAAGTAAGTTTGTCCGCGATGGAATTCAATAAATGCGATCACGTGTTACCAATCGACCAATCGCGCTAGTACCAGCTACAGTGACCTTCAACCACCACCATACAAGTGTATCCTGGAGCAGAAGCCGTAATTGCGAACACACCACTACTCACACGCATCTGCAGGTCTTTAATCCCGACTGCGAAGCGTCCGCCAAAGTCATATCTACAATTCTTTGCTCAAAAGCTCGCCTCACATCATAAATAAAACATGGTTCATAAAGTTCTCTTCTGGACCGGCTTCGGTATCTTCCCTTCCTTTCTCTGCCCCTCCTCTTACAAGCCATTTTCCCCGCATATTCTATTCCTTCTCTTCAATTTCACTAACAAGCATCCCTAGGCCTCGCTGTTCGCGCATGGCAACTCGGCCTCGAAATGCGACCTTTCTTCAACCGACAATCCCTCTGGGTCTACCCCGTTTTCGGCGGTGTCGGTGCTTCGTTCGGATATTGGATGCAGGGAGTGGAGAATCGACAGCAGGCTATTCTTGGGGCAAGACGGACAGCTATTTTGGAGAAGAGGGCGAGGAGGAAGGAGAGGGAGGGGGCTGCTGAGGAGTCGTAGAGTATGCATTGGAAGCATGATGTGGATTTTCAAACGAGACGAATATAGGGTTACGAATTGGAATGGATGGGCAGGGGAGAATAAGAAATCGAGGTCAGATGTGAGAATTGTACAGAGCTTTGCAGGCAATTATTCAATGAGAAAGAAATCACTCATACACATTCAAGATGTAAGATGCACATCAGGGTGGAAGGTCTCAATCTGGCTCATGAAGTTTATACCAAATTGAAGTAAGGAAGCTCGAACATTGCCCTTCATTCTATCCGGCCATTACACTATCATACATCAGGTGTAAATCTTGATATCATCAAAATCCCTTTTTAAACGCCTTCCAACACCTGCTCTACGAAATCATGCTTCTCTTGATACTTTTCAAATTTCCAATATTTTAACGTACTATTGCGCTTCATTTACTAGTCTATGAAGCACTGGGACCGAAGTTGTTGGTATACTTCCTGACTCCGTAACAATCATCTGGATATACTCAGCCGGTGTGACATCGTACATTGGATTGCAAAGTTGGAGTTTCTTAACATCCATCCAATTCTCCAATGGTCCTCCGGCAATCACGAGCTCATTTGCTGGCGCGATCTCATTAAGGACAATCGAATCCAAAGCTACTCTGTCAGTGAACTTGATGGTCTCGCAAAGAACAATGACCGGTTTGTCAGAATTGGAAGCTTCCATAGCGACCAAAGCTGTTCCTATCCTCGAATATAATCGTCCGTTGTTCGTCATTGCGTGAGCACCTAACAGAACTTTTGTCACATCTTGGATGTTGTGACTTAATCCATGAATCAGACAGTACTTGACTTCGATACCTAGACTGACGAGTGCTGATGCCAAGTGCTTGCCCTCATGTAAAGGTCTAGAGTCAACCACAATGACTCTAAATTTCTTACCCATTTCGTGAGCTCTCACTAGCGCTTTTTGCACCAGGCTGCTTTTGGCGTAAGTCAATATAACATCACCATCTCTAATCTTCTCCGCAGTAGTATCGGCGATAACTTTATCAGCAAAAGTAATCCTCTCGCGCATAAAGACATCGATGGCATCGCAAACGTTCTCTTTCGCGTCAGCTTCTGACAGGTCTGGGTCGGTTTTTGATATCTCCAGTTTAAGATGGCGAATAGCATTACCCATCGATACTGAAAGGGGCCGACAAGAAGCTAAGTATTCAATCTGAGGAGAAAGAACATGCGGTATGAAATGACGTGTGAGACTTGCCCCAACAGGGGTTTTATAAGATTCGACAACCTAGAAGACGGTAAGTAATAGATTCGTAACTTTCAGAAGAAAATTGATAGACACGGAAAAATACAGAAAATAAATTCTGAAGCATAAACTCACCCTTTTAAATGCTTGCAGTGTTGCCACGAGTCTTGCGCAACTACCACATATTATATAATTGCTCATTTGTAGCCCAAGTGCAAGCACTGCGGGATGAACATCTTTGCCTGCCTCAGCAATTGAAGTTGTCCGAGGTTTGTATAAATGCCTAAATAGATCGACGGTTTTATCTTCCACCTTCGGCACTTCTATAACCGGAGCAGATTTTGTCGGCCCTCCTCTGACTGGTAAGTTCCGTACTTCTGCGCCTTTCTTGGGCTGAGCTTTTCCTCCTTTCGCGGGTTCATTTTTCTGTCCTGCTGCTGCCGGCGCAAGAGTCGCATTCTCGCTCCCTGCCTTGCTCTGTACTGCTGCAGCTCTACGTGCGGCCTTCTCTTCCTTTGCCTTCTTTTTCAGTTCCGCCGCCGACAGCTTTCCTCCATCGGGAGTGGGTGTCGCAGCTTCCTTTACATTTCCGGATTTCGTACCCGGGGATTTGGCTTGTATTGAAGAAGGCGCAGACTCTGTACTTCCTGCCTTTGACTTGACAGCGTTTGCGGGGCTTGTAGCCACTGATGGTTCTTCGGCAGACATCGGTGTCTTAGATATAAAAAAAAATGTAGCAATTAAGCCTATGAACCAAACGCTAGAACCAAGACCAACTCGAAACGACGCCGTGATCAGGTTTTAAATTTACCAGCGCTGGGATCTGTCGCAATGATATTTTGTGGTTTGGGTATGGTGGGGGTTTGAAGGTTGTCGCAATAGATTCGAAAATGAGTCACTTGCTTGTCAATTTTAATATCCCATCAATCTGGAGAGAAATAAGAACTGAAGAATTGTATGTATGAAATAAAAGTTAAACGTCTCGGCTGAAAATGCGTATGAACCTTTAGAATAGAAATTATTCAGTCGTTTTGTTTGGATATGAAGATGTGTGTCAATTTATTGATAAATTTGATATTGTTCGCACCAGGCTGAAGAATTACACCGTAAAGATATTAGCGCCATTATATCCCTGCAACACAATTGTGGGAGCAGCTAAACGCGGGGCAATGAAACTTCGGCCTCGCAAAAATCACATCTCGGCTCCAAAACTCAGGGGTTTTATGGCCGGATTAGAGCTTTTTTAAGTGGCTTAATGGAAATCTGGGCTATCCATTTATCAACTGATATATAAAAAAGAGGGTGGGGAATCATTAATGAGAAAAGAGCCATTGAAATAGACATTGTTTTAAGTCGACGTTTTCACTGATGGATGATAAGTCCTTTATTAACACTATAATGATCATGATGAGCTTTAGAACAAGAATTAATGCTAACTGAGCCTTTAATTTCCGCCGCTGATAATTTAACAAATCTATATCATATCCGCACAATATCTACACGAGCTCGCTCGAACAATTTATGACCAATCATAGTTCCTTGTGTTCTTTCTTGCTCCGTCATCGACGCTGGGTACACCGTCAATTTCGCATATGTGCCAGCTGCTTTTCTTTTCGATAAGTATCCTGGGTTGATCACTAACACACTTTCTACGACCTATATGTCTCAGACATCAGCAATTTGATTTCATGACAAATACCCACGACCATTGTGAATCATGTCCTTATAAAGATCACATACCTTAGCGAAGGGTGGTAGTGAACTTGGTACCACCAACATATCAGGCCTCACATTGATCATCTCACCCAGCTTCAAAAAGCTCGTATCAAGCATCGCTCCCACAGGTATACCGTCCTCCGTTCCAGTTTTTGGCAACTGAGATCTCTGAACCGGTGGAAATAACGGAAAGAAATGCCGTTGCTCGATTAGATACTTGGGTAAACGTGCAAGCAAAGTAGAATCCTGCGGGTTTTCGCCGATTATTTCCTCATGTCGAAGTTCATACAGGATATCTTGTGAGGAGATACCCATGACTATTTCGTTGAGGGCGATAGTCATGGGATTGCCGACGATGCGGACAGCTTTAGGAAGGCCAAAGTCTTTTCTGAGAAAGGGTTCTTGAGGCCAGGCGGCATGTCTGTCGATAGCATCTTTGACCGAAGGAATGAGGAGGATAGTTATACTGGGGTGAATGGAAGTGAGTTGAGTGAAGGCTGGGGTAATGAGAAGTTTGAAGATGGCGGACATAGTGGCGGAATCTGGGTCCGCCAGAACTTCCTCAGGAAGGTCAAAATCTCCGCTTGCAATTAATGGATGATCGATATCAAGGAATGGCCCGGTGAGAATTAGTACGTCGGCGTAGTTATCCGCTGCTTGACTACAAATGGCATGTAGAGGTTCGAAGTCCAGATTATCATCTGCTGTGAAGGGTCCACTCCCTATGATAATATTAAGTGGTGCTGGGTCAGAATCATCATCCATTGCATCTGAACTTCCTCGAAGTCTTCGAACATGGTCATCGAGGCTTGCAGGCGTTGATGCAGCAACACCGAGTAGGGGAGGTTCGAGAATTTCGCTTACTGTGAAATCCTCACCGGAAGCATTTATCCCCTTTAACGCAACTATCTGCCCGGGGAAGAATTGGAATCCTCTCATCTTATCAATTTTAAGTGGTATTCGCAATCCTGCACCCATCCTTCGTGAGGTCTCAAGTACAATTGAAGAAGGATTAAGCTTTCCTTCAGCAGAGTCGCATGCAATCCTCCCGACAGCTACTATCTCATTTGTACTTTGACTTGCTGCACTGCCAAAATCTGAGTCTTCTAGCTTATGATGTGCTTGTATGAGAAGCATAAATTCGTCTATTCGGTCATCCAATATTTCTGAGGCTTCCGATGATTTCATGGCCATTGTCTTGTAAGATAACTTCTTCATATCTGAATTGGCCGTAAGTTTAATTCTTGATTCCGGATAAGGCGCGATGGGAGGTTCTGGGACTTCGAGGTGGTTATTCAGAACTTCAACAGTTTGGCCAGCGTGCGGTCGATCGTTGAATGAGGTGCTACAGCCTATCAGTATGTGCCGAATTTAACGGGCAGTGACAACATACGGAGCATGCGTAGCGCCAGCACCAGTATCGTTCAGGTTGCTTGATGTCCTAAAATCCGGGGGACTACTAGCGGGTTCTGCTTTCACCCTCGATATAGAAGGCGTCTCAAATTTACGTTTCGGCCGTGAACTCATCCCACTTCGGGGAGTATTTGGCGTGATATCTAACCTAGGATGCCATGAGAAGAGATCAATATCAGGTTTTAAAGACTGTCTTACATCCCAAAAACATCGTTATTATTTCCAACATTTCGAGGTGCAGCTCCCATTCTTTTATTTGATGTATGAGCCTTAGTTTTCCGATTTTCCTTCTCGAGTCCGTCTTGTACATTTTGCTTGAGAGCTCTAACAGTATCGATATCCAATTTCATATCATCCTGTCCCATCTTAATGCTGTATGATTCCCACTTGTAGAAAAGTTCTTGTGGGGGTATTGAGTGCAGTCGCATAATTGATTGTAACTCTGTGAGTACATCTGCCTCAATAGGGCCACCTGAAGCAGTTGCGGAGGAGAACAAATCATTGAGCTCATTATCGTTTTCGTCCATAGTGAGGTTGTTGTGAATAAGAATCGTTGATACAATTGAGTTTGGTCAACTTTGATCTTTTTCGAGAGCTTTGGGGAGACGCGTTTTGACGCGTAAATTGATTTCACGAGTTTGCGCCACAGAAAAACCAGCCACACTCTTTCAAAAATAACTTCATGGCAGCATACCCCTTTTTTGGAAGCTAATTTGTTGGATGATTGAAAGCTTCATGAATTTTTGATTTTGATATATTCACTGATCACATGCTATATCCATTGGCAGATAGCTCACAACATGCAGGGACAATCAATTGAGAAGCGGCAACAAAACAAAATATTCACCAATTGAAGACCTTCTAAGGCTGAGCTAGCACCACATTTTTAGATTGAGAAAGTCGGTGACACAAGTTGTTTTACCATCTTTTTTCCTAGTCATCCTTTGGGTTTTGTGCTTTTTATCTTCGAGAGTCAATCAAAAGTTGAGTCTGGGGTATATTTTTTTGCAATCAGGTATTCAGATATTCAGCTATCCACAGTCAATCATAATATAGTTCAAGATGTCCTCCGAGCCAGTAACAGAGAAGCCAATCGAAGTCGCAGGCATCGAGAAAGACATGGCCAGTGTTAATTTGGGAAGCGTCACCAATGGATCGACATCTCCAAAGTCAATTGGGGAGAAGGGACCAAGCCCTCTCAGACCACCATTCCTCAATCCTCTCGAGTCTTCGAAACCTCCCCCTACTCCAGAACTCACGGAAGAACAACAAAAGAAATACGAGGCGCTGTTAGAAACTGTCAAGTCATGGACGGAAATTCCAGCCAATGATTCTAAAGGTGGCCCTCTCACAGATGGTGAACGGTTATGGTTGACCAGAGAATGTTTGTGCCGTTACTTGCGAGCAACAAAATGGTCTGCTACGGAAGCTCCAAAACGACTTTTAGGGACTTTGACTTGGAGACGGGAGTATGGTGTGAGCGATCTTACGGGCGATGATCTTTCTATTGAAAATGAAACTGGCAAACAATTTATCTTGGGTTATGACAACGAAGGTCGACCGTGTCATTATTTGAACCCTGGAAGACAAAATACGGAACCTAACCCCAAGCAAGTACAACATTTAGTATTCATGCTTGAGCGATGTATTGATTTAATGATACCGGGTCAATTTACTCTCGCATTGTTAATCAACTTCAAGGCCAGTAAGACTAGATCGAACACAGCACCTGGTATTGGACAAGCTAGAGAAGTCTTGAACATTCTTCAGACTCACTATCCCGAACGACTTGGAAGGGCCTTGATTATCAACAGTAAGTATCCTACGATGACGAACGTATTCCTCACTGACTCCTTTTAAGTTCCCTGGATGGTTAACGGCTTTTTCAAACTCATCACGCCATTCATCGATCCCCTGACTAAAGAAAAGCTGAAGTTTAATGATGATATGAAACAACATGTACCTCCTCAGCAACTCTGGACCGAGTTTGATGGAGAACTTGCATTCGAATATGATCATGCGACCTATTGGCCGGCGTTAATTCAGATGTGTCAGGAGCGACAAAAGAGTGTGTTTGAACGCTGGGTCCAAGCGGGGAAGCATATCGGAGAAAGTGAGGTTTATTTGAAGGGTGCAAATGTTCCTAGCATTGGCGGTGCTGCAGCTGAAGAGTTGTCATCAAATGACCATGCTACAGAGCCAAAAACACTCGGAACATTATCTACAAGTACCTAAATGTTGATAATTTGCATTCTGTTTTCAGTATCTTCTTTCCCACTGTTTTATAGAGCCATTTCATTCGCTTGATTACTTATCTTTAAACTATCAGAAATTTAACAAACTTAAACTTTTATTGCTTCATAGACATTATACAATAGTAATATTCTTATTCAATTTTCAATTCCCAATTCCTAAATTCTAAACTCCAAACTCCAAACTCCAAACTCTACACTAAACCTGTTTCCATTCATTTTGTCTTTTCTTCCTGGGCACTGCCAAATATCCCGAAAGATAATTTTTATAAAATTTGAATCATGATTATATTATATTAAATTTATAATTTGTTAAACTTTTGAAGTATAAATATTATTATCTATATATTACTATTTTTATTCTATCATTCTAATATACTAATTATATAATTGTTATCATTATAATTATAAAAATCTTGGAGATTCACAACTACAAATACAAAAACAACTTAGGATAGAGATTGAAGATACGGATGTTGCAATGCCATTGAAGCGGTCGGTCGTTTAAGATTGTCCACGACAAGTAAGTGTTCAATGAAATCAATCAAGTCCGGTGGCACTTCTGGATCTTGCGAGCGTTCTAGTTCCTCGCGCAATGTCCCTTTCTTGATGTATTGTGTTTCCACATTTGTATCTGGATGGACGAATGATGTTGTCTCAATATGTTCTGCAACCACGAACTCTTCGTCGAAATCAGGATTCACAGGTGGCCCCAAAGGTCCAATGAGCCGCTGGATTTTAGCAATGCACCAGGCTTCGGTATGGCCTTGGATCATCTTGTCCTTCGCCCCGAATAGAAGGAATGGACACAGCCAATGTACAAGCTGGTATATTAGCAACACTTTTATACAACTTAGAGTAGCTTACCGTGACACCAAGCGACCATACATCCGAAGAATGCCAACATCCAATGCCTCGCCAGACCTCTGGAGCGCACGTTTCGAGGCTCTGGACACGGATTGCTTTAAACCCTTCCGTTACCACTGCACTAATCAGTACCTCAATATGAACTGTACCGGTAGCATACATACTATTTCCTAAATCTCCTAATTTAACTACAGGAGTGGGTCCATTAATGCCAGACAGAAAAATATTGTTCGGATTCACATCTGAAATCTTAGAATCTTGAATCTCAAAGAAGCGTTGAGTTAGAGTAACATACCTGTATGTATCGAATGAAGATCTTTCATAAGAACAAGAGCTGATAATACTGACTTGGGGCTATGACCTTAGGGAGAGGGGAGCCCGCTCGAAATGGGGCGGAAGATACGGATCGCAGATCATTCTCCATCCATTCAAGGATAAGACTGAGGGGTTCGATCTCATCAAGTTCTTCATCTGGTTCTAAGTTATGGTCTCTTTCACCGACGACATCAAGCAATGCGCGAATATGTTGACTCGATGCTACAACAGGATTTTGATACCGCTTATGCTCGCGGTTCAGGGCGATCTTCTGGTCTCCCAATGCGGTTTTCGCCACAGCACTACATACATACGTACGGCGAAAAGTTAGTAAGTGGTCGTGGTTAATAGTTCTTTTGGAAGAGGACAATGTTGGCTGTTTGAGCGGAGCGGAAATTGTTATTTCCGGTGCCAGTGTTATGATTCTGTTCAGGAAGCCGCCGTGACATTCAAGAGTCCCAAATAATTGTACAAATAATTTGCTTCCATTAGGATAGAATAGACTATGCATGAATCAATATAGCTAGATATAATTCTACCGCGTTTGAAAACTGTGTATAAGGAGCCGACGACTTTGCTGAATCTAAATAATGATGATTGAACCCCCTCGCTTGACATCGACCTCACTCTCAATTTCCGCAGCCTTGCGACAAACACCAAAACATACATCCGACTTCAATACAACTCTCAAATCTGCAAACTACTTGTAACACCTTACGAAACTACATTACCCGAGTACTCGCGACCAATAATTGAACAATAAAATGTCCTCTCAGCCAGTAAAACCGCCGTTGACTGGCCAATCTTCTCATACTCAACGAGGCTCCCAGTCAGGGCTACGATATCCTTCGACCGGCAAAACGATATACCATAGACCATTGAATCGCAGTAAAACACAGGAGTTAAGTCAAGCTAGCTTTGCGTATCTGTTTGGGGAGATGGTTAGTTATGCGCAAAGACGGGTTACTGGAATTCAAGACCTTGAGAAGCGGTAAGATTATACATGGCCGGTACACTAGGATTCTAGATATAAGATTCTAAAATGAAACTACAGACTAAATGTCCAAGGTCACCCGATCGGCCTCAAACTCCTCGATCTCCTTATATACCGCGAACCTCCACGTACCCAAACACGCCCCCTAAACATCATCGCCCTTCTCCAATTCATAACCACTGTTCTCTGGCGTCATCTCTTTTCTCGACCAGCAGATGCCCTCGAGAAATCTTCAAATCCAGATACTCCAGAAGAATACATGATATCGGACAATGAACCTCTTGTCAATCAATATATTAGTGTCCCTAAGGAAATGAACCAGTTGAACTGTGCGGCGTTTGTTGCGGGTATTATTGAGGGTGTTTGTGACGGAGCAGGGTTCCCGGCTAGGGTGACGGCGCATAGTGTGGGAAGGGGTGAGGAGGGAGAGTTATGGCCTGGAAAGACTGTGTTCTTGGTTAAGTTCCAGGAGGAGGTGGTGGAGAGAGAGGCATTTTTGGCCAAGAGCTAGAAGGGAGGGAGGTATCATTTGAGCTTTCCATTTCCACGGGTATCCATGATCATATATTTGGGCGCAAGGGGGCATCATTCGCATGGAGTTTTATGGTTGAATTGGGTCTCTCGTCTGTCCCACAGTCGTTCTATTCGACTGGATAGATATGGAAGTGGACATGTGGCCGTCACTATTTACGTAACTTTTCTACGTTATACAATTCTCTTCGAGTCTAGACTCGTTAAAATGTTGTGTCACAGGGCTTGCTCTCCTACATTTGGGACTCAAAATGTTGATGATATCTGGCAAGGTGCTTGTAGAGATATATTCAGCGAAGAATTCCACCCTGAACCTCTATAGAAGGCCTTAGAAAGGCTCTTAGGTTAAAACAGGGACGTACAGCCACTGACTAGCATGGGGAAAATAGATCCTTAGAGTTGAAGACCCGTTTAGAGCGTCTCTATTTCATGATCCTCGCCCATATCCTTGTAAGTAGGTTCAAATGAATCGGAGTCACCAGCAACTCGAAGTTTCTCAATTAAACTTCTTTATAAAAAATAAAAATTGTATCGCACTGCTTTCTATGAGCTATTCATGCTTCCCGCAATATGATAATATCCCTAGCGTTAAAAGATAAATGTGCCTTAACACCATAAATCCAACCTTTCCTAGCCGGTGACATTTCACTTTCGATCCCGGAATCCCTCAATTAATCGTCGCATGCCAAACTCCGCCATCATAAGTTCCCAATATACTATACACCATCCGACTCCAGACTCATCTTCACATTTGTTCACCTCGGAAGACTTCTAATACCCGTAGAGCTTCCTCCTTCATTCCCAGTCTTCCCACCAGGACCTTTCTTCATCAGTTCCGCCAATCCCAAATCTTTCCAAGCTGGTTCTTTTGTCTTTTGAGTTGCCCTCTGAATACCAAATGCCGCATGTTGATCGGGAACCACATCGTCTTCATCTTCTGGGTTTATAGGTTGATTGTGAGGTGGTACATAAATATCATCGTCGGGAAGTTTGTCTTTGCAGAAGTCCTCGAAAAGGTCGGCTGTGCGGGAGAGGGTGAAATGTACATAGGTGTGGTTTGAATCTTTAGACTGTATCATTATTAGTAATAGTAATAGTATGAGTGAGATGAGTGAATTCCCAGGGCTCGTTACCATTTTTAACTTTTGTGAAGTGAAGTGAATTTCAGAGGAACAAATGGAGTTTTGAAATTATTTGTTTACTCTTCACTGCAGCAACACTGTGTCGTGCTCAATGATAAGACAACAAGGCTCTAAGATGAGGCTAGGATTTCATATGCAAGGCTACTTTAAAATGTCCAAGCCTTCCTTTCATACGGACTTTAATTATTCCGCGTGCATAATAATTCGCCTCAGTTTCCAGGCTTTTATAAAAAACTCCATTTGTGGGAAACTTCGCTTAGATTTCAATAAGCCCTTCCAGTTAATCTGAACATTACGAACTCCACGACAACAACGATTTTCGCAAACTTCAAGAACTCACCACCGCCGACAACAGCCCTCGCCAAAATCAGACAACATGTCTCACGAATCAGTTTGGATGTCCAGACCCCGTACCTACGGAAAGGGAGCCCGCGGATGGTATGTGGAGAATCGATTTCACTACGATTCTATCAAGGATCTCAATTGAAGAATTTCGTTTCTAATAATTATTTACAGCCGCGTTTGCACACACAAGGCCGGTTTGATCCGCAAATACGGTCTCAACATCTGCAGACAATGCTTCAGAGAGAAGGCATCTGATATTGGATTCGTCAAGGTACGCTCACACAACCTACGCGCCATCTCACTTCACCACCCACAAATCCTACGATCGCCAAGATGGAATGGAATAATCACTAACAAATTTCACAGCACCGTTAAATTTACCACATCTCGGCAATTAGCTCATCGAAAACGGAACGATATGATCACGATGGGTTTGTGGAGGGAAATAAATTAACATGGCAATGGAGTTCTGGGCTTTTGCACGAAAAAGGGTTACGAACGAGGACATTTATGGTCATACTTTGGAGAACATTTTCAAATGAAGGGAGGAACGCTTATGGACACTTGTGTGCTGAGGCATACTCTGCGATGGATTGTTCTCGAGGTCATGACACCTTTTCAACTGCATTGATCTGGAACGGAGATGGTTCTTTTCCCTTAGGGTCAATTGGACTCATGTTCATTTGGCTTCGACTAAGAAGTAGCTTTTTCGGAATATCAGGTCGTTTTTCTTGAGATATCATGGATTACTCGGAATATACCTTTTGAATGACTGAGTGATTATGTCCAAAAAACATAGGAAGTTCGAGGATGGTTAAGCTGGAAAGTCAAGTGGCCTTTTATTAGGGCCAAAATTGGGGAAGACTACTCAATAGTTTTACATGTACGGCCCAATTTGAGCCTGTGTGGTCGAGTCCACAATTATTTCTACATACCTCTTATGACTATAGACACAGGCCCAACAAAACATTTCGCCCTTCTCATGGTTTGGGATAATAACGATCCACATCAACTCACAGAACATATATAATAATCCGCTTGAAGAACTTAGGTAGGCAGGACTCATTCAAGTATAACATGAACTTCTGAAATATGAGATGTCATGTAAGCCTCGAGTGAGCGATCGCTTGAATATCAACGAGACCCTTCCCACCTGCAAGTAAGCTTTGAATAAAATGTGTTATCTCTTTAATTGGAGGAGTGTTTTATACACGAGCGGTGTTCTTTTTAGGGACAAGGAAGTTGTCAAATAGAATACAATGGTATTTTTTGAATCGGGCAAATGATGTAAACTCCCCATAGAGTCAAAAAAAAATTGGTAGTCGCGTTCTAATCATACTGCAAATATAGACATGAGGTTCATTCTCCCCTCCTCAAAAGAAAGTGTCAGATACGGAATGTGAATCAAGTGAATGATATAAACTGCCCGTAGAACCAGAACTTGGCGGTCACGTTCAACCTCACTGCAGATTTGCCAGAAATCCTCCACTTCCAATACCTACTCTGCAGAGGTAGATATTTGAAACCTCACGCTCAAGTGGTTATCAAATTTCCCAGTTACGATGTCACACAAGTATCAATTCTTATAACCGACAATTCAGCAAACTTTGCTTCAAATGATCATCAAACTCGCAATTGCGCCCATCACAAAGATCAACTCACGATCTAGCCAGCAATTCAAAAAAATCTACTTCCGAGAAGACATGACAAAGTCCTTTTGCAATATAAGCATCACATCCATGTCATGCAGCTCTACTTCAATTTAATATCTATCGACAACGCCCACGGTCAGCGACGGCTTACCAACGCCTGCTCTACCACATGTAATTGAACATTCAGACCTCAGAGCCACAATGAACATAGCTACCCAGTGTTTCTTTAAGCAACAACATCACTCTGCCGATAATAATTGCACATTCACATTTTCGAAACCAGAATTTATAGAGAGGTATCTTGATTATCGGTTTCCTTACATCTAAATACATACAGTCCACGCTCACGCTCTAAACCCAACGCACATAATCCTACACCAAATCCGGTAAACCTCTTGAGCCATTGACATATTCAAATGTAAGATTAGCTACTAAGAAGTACATTTTGGAACCCACGAATAAAATTGATATCGTTAAAATGGAAAAGAAAAAGAAAAAGAAAAAAGGAACTCAGAAAACAAGGTTAACAATATACAAGAAACTTATCGATAGTCGGAGTCGTAGTCGAAGTCGGAAATCCAGCCGGTGTCTTCGCTGGAAACATCGGGGTTGAAGTAATCAAAGTCGAATGGGCGGGGAGCAAGAACAAAGGTCGAGCACCGGACTGGCTCTTGCTCTTCATTCCGGATTTGTAACAACGCCCGGTTCAAGAGTGCCATCAACCGTCGCCAGAGAGCAATTACATTTGAATCTCCTCGCATTTGTATGACGTCGCTCAAGGGGTCATCATTACACAGAAAGAAGGTAACGCGAAGACGATTCCTTGCTCCTCCCGAATGCAGCGAACTCCCGAAAACCTCCTCTTCCAATTTCTCATAGAGATCACGAAGGGCATTCCTTTGCTCTTCGGGTAAGTTCTCGAAATTCCTTGCCGCGATGATCATCTCCATATCATCACGCTCGCAACATCGACATGGTTCTGGTACACGTTCTGCCTCGTGATCATCGAACAACATATCAACAAATATATCTGAAAGTACGTGTCGACACATGGGGCAAGTTCCTAGTTGTTCCAGCTCTGTAGTGGAATTTATCCATGTTCGAAGACATGCGGAATGAAAGAGATTCCGGCAGCAGCTTTTCATCTTCGTGAGATCTTCCGATGTGTTCATGTCCTCAGTGCAAATGGCGCATGGATCGATCAACTCCAAATCTGCTGCATCTTTCTTGCTGATTTCTAGTGATGGTCGGATATTTGGTGAGGGCGGGTTCCCCGAAATTGACAGAGTTTCCATCTTTGTCAATGGTGACATGTTACCGTTAGTGTAGTTATCAGACTTATCTGATGAATTCTGATCCTTCTTGCTGATGGAGCTCATGGTTTATACTCAAGTGGAGAACTATTTGTCGGTCGTACGGTGTGCTGGACGGTATATTCTGGCACGGTATGATGCTAACCGAAGAGCTGTAGCCGAATGGTATCGGTGTAGTGGATTTCGGATGATGCGATGTGAGGGTCAATAGCTCCTATGGTTAGGAGCGAGGGTTAGGAGGTTGGGTTCTCAATAGAGTCGATTGAGGATGGGATGGTGGAATTGGTATGTATTACCAAAAATTCCCTTATATTCAGATGACTTAAATATAGTTTGGAATTTAAGATTGAGAATGAAGAGGTGTTCCTTTAAGTGAGCAGAACTATCCCGTTCGAATATTTGATAATACAAGACTTGTAGTTATAGTTTTCTAAAAATTTCGAATATGAGTTTGAGATGATCTGGAGAAGAAACATCCCTTTACAGACATGAGAAGCTCAACAGTTCTTATACTCAATCGAAGAAAAAAGATTGTGGTCTAATTGTTGACTAATTGCTAAAGTTAGCTCTAGGGAAACGCGGGGGAAATACTAGGCTGCTAAGCGAGACTTAGGGGTTCGGCATTTGTTGAGTTTGCAGGTTAGCTGGCCGTCGATTGGATGAAAGGATTAGCTCTGTTAGGGTATTGGGAATTAAGTACCGAGCTATGTGAAATTTCTTTCTGGGCTAAGGAATTTTTGCTCTAGAGCGGTACTATTTTGATTTGGACTGGTGGGTGGGGCTCACATCGTTTTTCTATTACGGCATTGGGATGACAGATTTTGAGGGTAGAAGGTGAAAGATATGAAATGGGAGAAGGGAGAAGGGAAAGATTCGAGGGTACGGAGTTGTTGGTTGTGGAAGATGGAAATGAGGCGGTTGAATATCCGACTGGAAGAGATAGTATCTGTGGGAGCTAAAAATATGATGAGACATTTTAAGGGTTTTGATAAAGCATCAATTTTCTATTCATAGTATGATCGGCGTTTCTCACAGATAATTCTTTAGAAGATGGCTAAAGAGGGGAACGCGGTGTTATTTGTGTAGTATTAGTATAAAGATTTAGGTATTTATTTCTCGGCAAAGTTGTATAGAGTCGCCAGACATATTTTATTTCGGGATTACTGGATGATATATTATACTAATAAGTTAAATGGCAAATCGAGTATGTATGGTTTGTTTTGTTTACTGTTTTATTGATATTATATCCAAAATAAAAGAACTCAAAAGGAATGTGCTATACATGACTTTTCTCATAGATACATGGCATACTTTAACCTAATCTAATCATATATTCACCATACGTGCTCTAACAGAACATCTGATCTCAAGTATAATTGAATCATCCTCTCAAATAATCGACATTGAGAAATACCAGCTGAAGCCACCGTGTACGAACCAGATAGTAATCACGCCAAAAGCGAAAGAGAATGGTGCCCAGACCAACAAACTTATATTTTTAAATTCTCAGCCGGTAAACAAATTTCTCTTTTCTCTTTTCTCTTTCCCCTATACATTCATATAACGCTCTCACTCTTCCTCTCCCTTACATCGTTCTCCCACTATCTTAAATAGTGATTTATATCTCTAGAGAGAGATAGTATAAACGAATAGTAACTAAATAAAAAAAAAGAGAAAAAAAAAAGCTAGAATTCTTTCATTAATTATCTCGTCTTAATTTTAAACGACTTCATTAATTTCAATATTAGTATCTGGAGATATATAACTTCAACACCAGTTTGTATACCCGCCTTTATCACAATATTGTATACCATACACCAAAGGGTATCTTTGAAAACGGATAAATTTTATTACAAGTCAATTCATTTCTACCCAATTCCACCTCAGTTTCATTTCCTGGATTGACTTCCACCCAACTCACACATCATCGATTCAAATTACTCAATCCCACATACCGTCATTTCAAATACATCGTTACAAGACTTAAAAAAGTACCAAGATATAATCTCTTGAATTTCATTCTCAAATACATATCCGGGTATCAATAATCCACCAATTCTTCTTTCCTTCTACATAAACCTTTCATTATTATTCGCCATTCTATTCATTTTCGTACATACATCCACTTGATTCTCATTTCAAGCAAATCCGTAAGCAAATTAGCAATCGAAAGATTCCAATCCATTCATGAATGTCACACCATCATTAAATCATACCAGCTCTCTCAATGAGCTCATCCAAGTCTCCCTTCTGATTTCCTCCCACACATCAATTCCACTCTACCTTTCGCACCTACAAGTCAGACTTAGAAACCTCATTAACGGGTATAGCACCATCATGATGAGCAACACTAGGACCAAGTTTATCCTCCACATCAAATTCTCCTCTCTCCAAACGTCCTGCACGTCTATCAACACCTGTCTTCCAGGCTGGTGTGCCCAAGAACTTGATGCTGCCAGGTGTCGAATAATCAAAGATCTCTTCAACCTCCTCAAGGGGCTTCTGACTAGTTTCTGGGAAAACGAAGTAGACATGGAGGAACATAGCAATACAGAACACCCCAAAGACGATATATACTTTCCATCTGATGTTGGCAAACGCAGGTGGTACAAAGTATGCAAGAGCGAAGTTGAAAGCCCAATTGGCAGAAGTAGCGAGAGCGACAGCTTTTCCACGGACGCGGAGAGGGTAAAGCTCAGGCGGGTAGATCCAGGAAACCGGTCCCCATGTTGGAGCATAGGATGCAACGAAGAGGTATGTGCATGCAATGACGGCTTTGGATGGTGCTCCGGTAATAGAGATGGATTCAGCAGCACTAGAGAATTGACCCGGGCGTGGAACTGTTCCGTATGTAGCCAAGAGAGCAGCGTTGATAAAGAGCCAGATCATCATCAAGAAAGCTCCAAACAAAAGAACAGGACGACGACCCAATTTGTCGACCCAGATCAATCCAGGAACAGTCATAACGACATTGATGATGAATTGAATCGAGGAAGGCAAAAGAACATTGCTGCCCAAACCGGCCATAGTGAAGATGTAAGTAATGTAGTACATCATGACGTTCATACCAGTAAGTTGAGACCAAATTTGTGTGAAGATACCGATGTGTGTTCGGTTAATCATGTTGGGCTTGAACAACTCCATGTAGGTAACATCAGCGTTAGCCCTCTCAAATTCAACAACTTCTCTGATTTCTGCCAGTTCTTTAGCAACGAATGGGGAGTTGCTGTCGCCGCCACCATGAACAAGGGACAAGACTTGATGAGCCTCTTCCCAACGGTCTTTTCTAGCTAGCCAACGTGGAGATTCTGGCAAAAAGAATAGAGCGAAGAAAAGGAAGACAGCGGGAAGCATTTGCAGCCCCCATGGGATACGGAAAGCAGAGGTTCCTTTGATGAACGAGCATCCGTAGCAAATATAGAACATGATGAGAATACCCCAGGTGATAGCCCATTGTTGGCAACCAACGAGTCTTCCACGCTTGGATGGTGGTGCGATCTCTGTGATATAGACTGGAACTTGAGCAGAGCAAATTCCAACCGAGAGACCGTTGATGATACGTCCGACGATAAGCATAGGGATGTTTTGGGAAGCGCAGACGATAATTGAACCGATGATCCTATGCAGGCTTGATTAGGCCAGCTCTTGATGCAAAATGTGAAAGCGGGAAATGTTTACCAGATGACAGAACCAATTTGAATGGCCCTCTTTCTACCGAGAATATCAGAGATATAACCTGAGATCAAAGCTCCGAGCCAACTTCCAGCAGGCATAGAAGCGGTGATACCACCTGTATCCAATTAGTCTTTGATATACTGGCAAATAAGAGTGGAAATGATTCCATACCTTGAACATTTGGAGTTGGACCCGTGCATTTACCATCAACCATTCCTCCTTGATCGAAATAACACAAATATGCATCAGTGGAGATGATAGCGGACATAGACGAGATATCAAAACCGAATAGAGCACCACCCACTACGGACACGGCCGCAATGAAGTAGACGTTACCGATCATCATTTTGTATGCTGGATCAGGTAACTAGACCTTTTCTTATGCTGACAGGATGTAGGTGTTGTACACAGTAAAATAGAAGTCGACCTTCTTTCAAAGCAGGACGAGAATTGATAGGGAAGAAAGGAATTGAGAGATTCTTCGTGGTGATCGACACAAAGACTTATATAGAGAAAAAGGATTGAAGTGCTGGGGTAATAATGGAGCATGAGAAGGGTTGGAATAATGGAATCTGGAGAGGCAGCAAGTGGAGTGGAAAAGAAGGGCCGAATCTTACCTATGGATCCTTTCAAGTTTTTACCTTTAAGTGTCAATCATCACGGGGATTGTCCTTGCCAGTGGGTTTTGATGGATTTGGAAACACTTTTTGGGGATGTTCTTTCCCCGCCAATCCACGGTTCGTCGGCACCATACTTCCTACAAGCATCCCAACCCTCGATCATATTTAAAATTGATATGATTCGAAGTGAAGCTTTTCATCTGAAAGGTTGACGACATAGATACTTCAGGTATCATCAAATGAGATGCAAGCATAACACTTTCCCAGCAATCCATCCATCTGTATCACGCGAGCTATGCAGCATAGACGACGATCTATCAAGTGTCAACAGGGGTGCGTATAGATGTTGTACACCTAGAGTGGACTTGGATCGGCGCCTGTCAGAGTATCTCATTTGCGCGCCAACTTATTGAGTGACTTTGTTGTTTGAAAACTGGGTAAAAGAATGATGTTGGTGGATCCTTCCATTTCTTTGGAGATTTTTTGTGGAGAGCTGGGGATTTGGGGAAGGCTAAGTTTTTTTAGACAGTTTGTTTACCCAGACTAAAAGCTACTCTACCCGAACACACATGGCCCGAAATACTACTTCGTGTCTTCCTTCCCCGAGTAGTAGCAAGGTTTCTGTTGCAATAATCGGTATTATACAACCCATTGGTTATATATTTCCTGGAAGCCAAAGTAAGACATGAAGATCATGATTACAAAAATCCCAAGGATGGAAATCAATGACACTAGATGACGGTAGTGGCTCATTAATCCTGGCGTTTGACTCGAAAGTTTTCAAGCCTCATAAGCCATACCCGGCGCCTAGAAAATTTTCAAAGTCTAGCAATTCAATCCAGGTCGGTCAACAAGGAACAAGGCTTATGTCATGTTTACCGTCTCCAGAATTCTAACAGTGCCTGGAGAGAGTTTTTCCGTCGAATGAAAGGGTGTTGGATCCTGGTACTCTGATTCGCTAAAGAGTCTAGATTCATATCCAATATAAAGAATGGGAGGAAATAGCGAATCATGAATAAGATGATGGAAGATGGGATAATCCGAAACTTCGAGGAAAGCCGAGGTAAGAATGTGAAAGGACAAATATCTAAACGTGGACGGTCAGTCTAGTTACGCTCGTACGGGTTTGAAGAAGTCTCGACTCTCAAAGCTGTGAAAATTCGGAGATGATCCAGAGGAGTGGATCGAGTTTTCATGAGAAAGACAGTAACACAGGAGATTCTTCGGCTGTAACGGGTAATACAGCAGTGGCACAGCAGTAACAGACTTGATGTTCCAAGCTATAAATCGTACTTGCCCTCCCGAGGTCGTGAGTTGTTTGTTGGAAGGACCGCTGCGCTGATCAGTACCGGTTACCCGAGGAAGTACTGATGCACACTGCACAGTACATGATACTCGTATAGCTGATCATGAATCGTATTTCTCGACAATGCAAGAAATTCACCTATCTCGTAACGTTACAAATGAGTCGAGGTGAAAAGCCCTAAAGACCGGAAGAACTTCCTTTTTAGACAGCCTTGCGAGAGTAAGTCTCTCTCTAGTGAGTCTCCATATCTCCATAATAACCTGCAAGCTGAAAAAAGTTCGTGTTGTGTGGGGACTCCACCTGGGGATAAGGCGGATGGAGACAGGATTGTTAGATAAAGATTAATAAACTTTTCATACAATTGATACAAGTATTGTGTACAATGTCTGTACTGTACTTATGCAATTATGAGTTACTTTGAATCATGGCTTCACCTCGGGTTAAGTCACTCTCTTCTTCTCTTCTCCAAAGTTTAAAGTTTTAAGGTGTTGTACTCTATAAGTCTTCTATTAGCTGTAGCTGTATTGGAGTAGCTGTAGCTGTATTGCAAGTTTCCACCCGGAAAAGAGCTTTTCCGAAAACTAAAAATCCAAACCGAAGCCAACAACATTCCCCGAAGCAATACTGATGAGTACTCTGTAAATAACCATCATCTCATATCAAAACAAATCGTCTCACTCACAGCGTAAGTATATCATGTTCTCTAACTGCTGCACCATCTCAGTACAGTAAGTTTAATTCTCATCAAAAATCATGTCTCGGTATAATTTCGTCAGCAAAATAGATCTAGCTTTAGCTTTTGAAACAATTCGCGTTACGAACATAATCAATCAGCTTGATCGACCTCGAAATGTCAATCGCAACCACATCTCAATCGCAACACAACCCATCTGAGCTCCAAATACAGCTCACCAAGATCCAGAAATATTGGCTAGAACCAATTCCAACATAATACAATTTGAGAGCGGCATGATGTCTTGTAAGTATCATTTTACCACTCCGCCATAAACCCCTTCATCAAATCATAACACATCCATCATGCTAACATCACCCCCAAACAGTCCTCACCACAACCCACCAAACTCTCACTCTCACCCCTATTCCTCCTCACATCCCCATCACCCAAGTGCTCTCCCTACTACACGACCACAAGAAAATGATAACCATGAACCCCCTTGTAACAGCACACACCCTACTCCCACCCACGCACGCGCTCGCCAAAGATTTCTTCAAATTCGAGCCCCCAGAACTCCAACCCAGCACCCGTTCCCCCTGTGAAATATGGGAAATAACCGACGATTTGTCCGCCAACTCAGAAGGAGAGACAGGATCCGGATGGCGGGGGGGCTGGTCGAAACGATTCATCCCGGATCAAATCGCTTACACGAGTAGTCTCCAAGATCGTGAAGATGGGTTAATTAGTATTACGCATGCGCCGATGGGGGTCCATAGTGTAACGACGTGGATAGTGAGGGAAGCGGGGCCTGGGGAAAGCTCGTTGATGCTTGGGGAGGGGAGATTAGTTTTGGAGGAGAAGGGGGTTGTGAGGGCGAGTAGGATTTTAATGGGGTTTATAAAGACGACGTTACAGGAAAGCCATGAGAAATTGGTGAAGGATTTTATGGGTGCTTTGGATGGGAAGGGCATGAATGGACAAGAGGCGGGGAATGAGGTGAAGGGGGAATTGTAGGGGAGTGGTTGAGGAGTGGTTTGACCGGGATAAGAAGAGAATATGTTGAAATTTCATGTAGGACATGTGGTTTGATGCAATATATGGATGAGGTAAGGGAAGATCTTTTAAGGTAAGTTAGACGATAAATAGCGAAATATATAGCAAACCTTTTAACATCAATATACACCTTACATACCACCAAATTCCATTTCCTTTTATCACTGTGTTGACAAACCCTGAAGTGTGTTATTTTTCAGCGATTTCGTTTCTTCATCGATTCATCAATTTCATACCTAGTCTTAAACAGCGAGACTCGAAGTTGAATCTTGTCATGAATGGATCTGTATGGGAAGATTGGATTGGATATTTGAGCTAGAAGAGATATAGATGGATTCAGATAGTATAATAACTGTGAATTTATATCGCCATGATCTTGAGCAAGTGGATAATGGAGGATATAAAGTATTCTCGCCGTAGATGTTCTTTGGCTCAGGTTAGGTAATCAATCACGTATTCGACTCGTCTTAGTTAAAGGGAGGGGAAACCAAGATGGAGTAGAATAGAGCTTAGGTAGAGAGAAAGAAAGGTTGATAACGGAAATACACGGAGAAACCCCGGCTATATTGCGTCGACATCTTATTTATCTCTATGTGATTGAAGTGACTAGAGAAGACGGTAGAATATGTACTATTACTAATCTCCTGTTCATTATGAGACTATTTATACAAAACTGAATAATACATGCTATGTACCATTCTTGGCAGTAAACCATATATATAGAAACCTTCGCTGAAATCGAATGATCTTCATCCTATGATCCATGACGAGACATACTAATAGTTTAAATAATCATATTCCTCCTTAAGTTTTCCGAAACCGATCCTAGGCTCGTAAGCCTCGACCGATTTACCCCCAAAATCAAAAACCGAATAATGTCTCCTCAAGAACGCAGCTCCAACCAGCGCAAAGCCGCCTTCGCCACTGTCATCAAAAGGAGGCATGCACTGTTCCCCGGGTGCCGTGATCTCATCACCTCTAACCGAAAACGTTACATCATTACTCTCGTCCTCGTCCTCTCCAAACGTAAATGAGACCGCCCACGTCGAATTCATATGTTCGCATCCCATGCGCTCCTCACCACTGTACAATTTTGTGAGATTCCACCCTAGGTTATAGTACACGGGTCCGATTACATCGGTAGGGAGTGAGATACGTCCCGCGCCGGTATCGAAAACTGCAAATCCGCCGCCGTATAATGGCCATGTGGTGTTGGCTTTGGGCCATGTACCTGCCGGGGCGTTGGTGGTGGGTGCTTTTCCATTGTGTACGGTGACGACGGCGTCGTCGTGAGCGAATAATACGTTGACGGAGCGGAGGGGCGCGCGCCACACTTCATATGGATCCTCGCGGCGCAGAGGCATGTAAGTTACTTCTCCATCAACATAGGTATCCTCATGACTACCACCGATAGTGAGAACACCGTCCTGAGCACCGGTATCGTTCAAATTTGTGCCGTAGAAGATAGCAAAACGGGGATCATCCAGTTTATCGTCCCAAATAAGTGTTTCGACTAAAGTCGTCGTATTCTGCTCCGCAATGGACGAGAAGGCTAAGCCAAGAAAGCCATCGGCGGTGACAAAGCGCCAGCTCATTTCATTTGCAGCGAGGAAAGTTTGGTTCCAAGCGACTGTTCCTTTCTCATCGGAGAACACATCTTGGAATGCAAGACCATCCATAGCATCCCCGCCAAGATACGGAATGTTGGCAGAGGAGTCTAAAGCGACCGAAGAAGATGAGTCTCTCTCATTGTATCGAGTGCGGACAAAACCGCTGCCGTTAGGACATGTACTGTCGGTACAATTGCGCCCTGTAAGCCAAGAAGTTGAGGATCCGGTATCAAACATGAGTCTGTATGGTTTTGCCGGAGTGCCAATGTCAAACCCCACAGAGGCCTAAAGGTAGGTCCGGGGTTAGTTTCCATCATGTCATTATCAGATGCTAGGAGTAACGTACGTATGTATCTTGGATATGGATTGGTAGCTCGAGCACAGCTGCCGAAGCCGCCGCCGCTAAGCCGATCAGAGCATAGGTACTCATATTATTAAACTTTTTGAATGAATCTGATAAAGCGAGTGAATGTTCGATATCGAAGTATCTGCATTGCGAATTCAAGACGAATACTGCTGTTTTTATCTTGTACCCAATACGTCAACATCAATAAGGGGCTTCAATGGCTGCCAAGAAACGTGGGTCAAGTACGGGTTTATTAGATGATAGTGTACCGGCAAACACGAGACCCCTTTAACAACTTTTAGGAGACGTAAAAACTTCTAAATTCTAGTAAATCTTTTGAAAATGAGTTTGGATTGTGTATTTTGGGAAAATCTTCATTAGGAATAACAACATCGAAGCCAAGCCAAGAAACCCATAAAAATAATTAAGACTCAGCCACTCAAAAGTTTCATGCAAAAGTTAAATATAAAAAACATCAGATCTTCTTATGGGTCTTAACTCTATGGATAAGTGGAACTTCCTCGTATCTTTTTTAAAAAAAAATACGGGATATTTATTTCTTGCGTTATGCTACATATTTCTCGTGATGTGCGCATTGACTCTTGAGGTAGATATTTCCATGACATAGGAGACCGCTAGGCCAAGTGTAGTAGAGTAGACTTGAGGTAATCCCAACACAAAGCCAGGCAAGCTACGACTTCGAAGCTGTGCTTTGAATTTAAACACTGGTTTGTACCCTTTGAAATCATGACTGGTATGGACCATCGGTCGGCTTGTCCGTTTAAGGAGAATTTGCGCAAAAGGTCAGTATCGAAGATAATGTCTCTAGCTAGTGAAAATTCTAGCAACCATTCTAATCACAGTTATGGAATCCTACATTGTCGTTGCATTGACCGCTGCAATTGCCACTGTAGCTATGAATTCCCGTTACATCATCTCATAACCCCGCTTCTCCCTATCCCTCTTTGTTTCTCCGCGCAATATCCACCGCCCTTTCTCCCCCATTTTCCCATCCCAAAATGAGACCTTCCAACCATCACATCCTCATGAAGACCACTCCTTATACCCCTTCTGTCTCTGTCTCGTATTCCAACCCAACTTTCCACTGATACTATTAACCCAATCCTCACTCCTCCTACCCTGGGGCATCACGTTAGCAAATGGATAGCGACTCGCACTAATCGTCACGTAATCGCCAGGAGCCAATTCCACCCTCTCTCTCCCATCAAAGCTCGCCCAACTGCTCGTTCTCGCATCGTACGGGACGCCGAGACGAAGTACAATAGTATCTGGGAGGATAATGGGACGGAAAGAGAGAGTATGTGCGCAGATGGCTGACACGAGGATGACGGGATTTTCGGGATGGCAAAGAGAGCCGCCTGCGGCGAGATTATAGGCCGTGGAACCAGTGGGTGTGGCGACGCATACGCCGTCAGCTTGAACGGAGGTGAAGTGCTCGTCGTCGCCGAAGATCTCGATGGAAGACATGGCTTTGCGTGTAAGTCACATGCTGATGAAATATATATGGATGAGGTGATATCGTATCTACTTACTGGGATTTGGTCCTCGATCAACCACAATATCATTTAAAATCTCATATGTACCGTCTGGTCGATGAGTTCTCTCTTCACCCGTTTCCTCACCTACCAACTCCTCCACTAGATCTCTTATGGGGACTAAATTTTCATCACCATTCTCGCCATTTTCAACCGCCTTAGTTCTTCTCGACTGGCTCCTCATTACTGTACCCTCGAATCTTAACCTGAGACTAATAGTAACTCCATCTCTAAATGCAGTGGTTAACTGTTTCTCGAAATCTCCAAAATCGAACTTGGTAAGAAACCCTAGACTTCCCAACGCAAAACTCAGAACCGGAGGTACTATTCTTTGAAACAGCCAGCTTGCATAAAGAACTGTTCCATCACCTCCTAGAGTGACGATGAAATCAAACGTATGCGGCCTTGTCCTGCACATATTTGATGACCAGTACCTCAACCTCTTGTGTTTATCTCCATTGACCTGTCCCTCCTCAGCCTTCTCCAACTCATCCAGCAATCCCTTCGCATCGAATTTCTTACTATCCCGCAGATTTTCCTCCACATATACCGTGTATCTAACCTGTCTTTCCGGGCTCAAAAGCCATCTAGTAACCTCTCTTGTGTTCGCAATCAAGCTCTCATCATGCGCCTTTGTAAGAATAAAAACCGCCTTGACCTTCAACTTCAATCTAATACTCCCCAGCCTCTTGCTCAATTCCCTCACTCCCCATGCCATATCCGAGAGTTGTTTCTTTGTAAGAAGGCGACTATGTGTTGCGCCCGCATCGATACCATCAGCTTGTAATTCCACCTTCCCACTTACATCATCTTCAACCGCTTGTGCCGCATCTTTCGCTTTGATAGTATCTCTCCAAGAAGTCTCATCGACCTGTCCACAATCTTCCTCTTCTGTGATATGGTTGTGTAACTTTGGATCTAGCGCTTTGTCCTCTCCTTCATGAACTCCATCCGAATCACTTGCAATCCTGCAGGGAGCCAGAGTCTCTGCTATTCCTTCCAATCCACTATTCGATGCCCTACCGGCTTTACGCTGACTCTCCAGTAGTGCGTGCACATAGCATTCTGTGTTTTTTCTCCGCTGGAAGGTCGCTAGGGGTGTGTCGGCTGTTACGAGAGATGATTTCCTACGATGCGCATTTTGAGCATCGAAGACTACCTGTAGGAAGAAGGTATTTCGTAAGCTTGAATGGATTTGCAGACCCCCGAGAGAGGGAGATAGATAAACTTACCTCCAGCGCATGCTGATACTCTGAATCACTTGCGCTTGAATGTCCCTGCCAATGTAAGTCAGTTAGTGTGGAATGAATCTGGAACTTGCAAGCTCCAAATCACGGTGGCATACTTCATCGTGAGCGTCAAACTGGTCCCTACTAGGAAGAGATATATTTGGTGGTGCTGAATGAGCCATTTTGTTTGATGTGTATTATTTCTGTCTATTGTATTGTGTCGTCTTTGGTCAATTCTCATGCACAATACTACCCCTCCTTTCATAAGTCACTCAGGAATGCACGAATTTAGATATTTTCTCTTGTTGGAGGCCCATATGAAATTGTAGTTCTAGCGAAAGTCTAAATGGCTTCCTATTCCTAATATTCTAACCACCACTCCCTTTTTTTTATCGATGGTATTCATGAAATTCAACAACATGAGATTAGCAAATCCTATGAAATATACCATACCGTCTAAACTTCACATGTAAGAACTAACACTAAGCCTCTTTTGGATATGGATCGGCAAGGGCTCGGAATCTTTCAAATTCCGATGCTTTTTCAACTTCATGGCGGAATATCTTAAATTCCGATGTCAATTGACCTGTGTCAGTACGTGAACGGGAATTCATATATAGAACTAATCCCCGTTCCCGAACTACCTTCTTCCACTTATTCCAAAAGGAGATACTTTTATTAGTGTACATTGGCATTCAGGCTCTCAATTAATTGACACCTTATTACCTTATTATCCAATAGTAGGTTACCCCTCCCGCCAGTATTATCGATAACGAACCTTGAAATGCATCAATGCCATATGCCATCAATAGATACATACATCATGATACATACTATGCCTCATCAATACATGAATGCAGGTGGAGGAGACGAGTATGGAGGCTATCTATTCGATCGATTCTTTAAAGTTTGAATCATACATTTCATATATTGGCATTCATGCGTACTACATAGCCCGCTTTATTTTCACATCAGGGTATCATCCATCTATCCCACCCCTCCCTTCATCTTTTACCCCTTCATCACCACTCCCGTAACCGAGTACCTATCTTCAATACAACAGACAATGCAAAGGATGCAAATCGATGCAGCATTGCAGCACTGCAGTACGTAGATAGATGACTGTGTCATCCATTTATCACCCCGAGTACACATGAACATGGAAGGAGATCCCAGAACTGAAGCTTTGAAGGATGGTAATGATCAAATAGATTGACTTAGCACCTTCTCCGTTCGGAAGTAAGTACATCCGTCTACATTCGCGTCCCAACCTTAAATCTTGTGTGTAACCGTATAAGTATGCGTACTCCGTATGTCTATGTGTGTGGAGTTGGACCTTGCATTTACGATATTTGGATCTGGATGCTTTCATTAACTGTTGCAAGCAAACAAACATGGTTGAGGGCATGTAAGCTCCATTTCTCTTCCCACACAACCCACACCTAGTCCTACTGTACGGAAGAGAGGATCTCATGATCTCGTGCCTTGCTAGTTTTTCCCCTGGATCTTCTCTACCTGTCAACCAACCTTAATCTTTGATGCCTACACCGATGATAGCCAAATGACGCCCACACATGAATGTTAGGATGGGATGCGTTGTACAGGTTCAGTCCATCCTTCGTACTCTCTCACCAACCGACTCACCAACCGAAAGAAAGTAGAGGGTAGAAAATTGCCCACCCTAGTGGTAAGCCAACCCACTTACGACTCTACGAGACAGAATGAATTCTTGCCTTCCTGGATCATGCAGATAATGTACGAGATCAATAACATAATATTGGATACCATGCCTACATAATCTAATGGAAACAACCTTTGTCGTGTTGTACTATACTATGCTATCACTATCCGCCATACCCTTTCTTCCTTTCCGTAAGACCTACTACCCACACTGGTAACTTGCTATTGAGTGAGATGATCAACCTCACTCGGTGAGAACGAAACCTGCTAGCCAAAATCGTCCACTCACCAGTCTTATTAACCATACATCGTACGAAAGGTGTAAGGATGCCGCTTGTACACATCGTAACATTCAATCCAGCATTCAATTCAGCCATTCATCCTGGAACCATCAGCATTTCCGAACGCGCATTTCTCACATTTATTGTAACTTAAGAACGCATCATATTTTACAAGGCGATATCACTCAATAAAAACCACAAATACCCTTCCAAGCAAGTAATAAAGGCTGTACAAGCTGCAGAACCCGTATACTAGAAGTAAGAACCAAGCCATGGCATAGCATGTCCGCGGCCGTTCATCCGATATCTAATATCGCATATCATATCCACCCGCCCATACATTATTTACCAAGAAAACAACGAACCTTCGTGAGTCAAGACTCAAAGCGTACATTTACGTATGTGTATGTGGCTGAGTGCTTGGGATCTCGTGGTGGTGTGCTCCAATCTAAATCTAATGGTACTTGCCATGCCTTGACTTGCCGTTGCCGTGATGATATGATACTACAGAAATCCCCAGTCCCTGTCAGGCCGAAAACCCCCTCAGCGGATATGATATGAATTACGAACCGCAACCTACCAACCAAGAAGCAAACGAGCTTGTGATGGAACAGGTCCACTTCCACGTATCTTCATAAATTGTGCTCATCAATTCGTACATCATACCTGCATTCGTATTCGAGTATCACTGATTATCAACCCCGTAGTCCCATCAAAGTTCGAGACCTTGAGACTTGGCCTCCACATACAACCTACCGTGCTGTAAATGTGTAACTTATTAATTAGTATTGAGTTGCTACCTAAGGTTTTCATAAAAAATAAAAATGTATATTAGTGACCCAACAAGGAATAAGCTATGTCTGTAAGTGAGGCTCAATATAGATAGACGCTTGGATACACTCCATAAGGTTTCTATAAAAAAATTCTAAAGTTTCTTGGGTTTCCAATTACCGGAGAAGATATCGAAACTGGTAAAGATCTGATTCATTCATTCATTTTCGATAAAATGAGGAGCTGTGCTGTGCCCCTCCTTGTAGGCTTCGATACTTTCTCATCCAAGTTCCCACCTCCTTATTTCATAGTGGGTATTATGTATTTCTGACTTAAGATTTCGGCTTTGAATTTGGGGTCTAGGTAATAAAGTAGGTTCACAAGGCTCACCGGATTCCTTTATGTTTCACGCGGGCCTAGAATTTGATCCTTGGGTTTGGTAGTAAGCTTTGTTGATGAAATAAGAGTTTTAGACAATGGGGATGATGATGTAGGTGTTGGACCAATAACAAATGCTCATGAGCACTTGGAGGGGGCCATTCTTGACCAAAGAGCTCAGCGAACAATATCATACATCATCCTTCATTGCAGATCCACGAAACCCTAGACAATGCTCCTGATGAATCTCCGATATGTGTGAGTATATGCAGACAAGCATGATTCGTTCATCGTAAGTTGTAACCCATTGGTAAGTAAGCCATCAAACCATCCAATTCCGCTTTTCCAACACACGGTAAAGTGCCTCGGAGAGTGATTGCGGAACAGACTGCGTAGAAGTTAAAACAGGGGTTCATCGTTCGATACTTTTTTATCCTTATCCATGATTCTAGATTGGAGAGACATCATACATGCCAGTGTATGGGTTAGAACCAGGTACACATCTCGTCTCCGATCAATGCTAATGTGCTGCATCCGACCGTTGTTTGCATTTGCATACCCATTTATCTCCAGCTGAAAATGTCTTGTATTCGTACGCTGCTGAGCGGAATTCGCGCCAAAAACAGACTACGCACAAAATTTAGGAACCCTGAGTCCTTGAGAGTTTCTTCTTTCCTTCACATGATGATGATAGGTAGTGTCATGATGTGTACAAGGCTTGGGTTTAAGACGGCTCAGTTGTTTGGAAATGTGGATGGATGATGATGGATAGATGTCACATCAATCAAAATTTGATTACAGTACTCTGCAGTGAAAACTTCGGTGATGGATGGTGATGCCTGTAATTACTTGACCAAAATCGTATTTTGTCCGTTAACACTAGACGCCCGGAGGATAATTAATCTAGAAGAGAAAGAATATCAACTATCGAAATCTAACTGTTAGGTTTCAATCATTCCAAATGGGGAATACGAAAGAGAACACAAAGGCCAACACAAAGTTTGAACGCATATACAAATCACCTCTTTGACCACCTACTTTCATCCGTATGTATTGAGCCGTCAATCAGCCATACGTTCCACAAGCTCTGTTCGAAATTTTAGGGTAATTTCATCGCGCCGGCCACCCTGTATTAGATTTGCCTATCAGGTGGGCACAGCACAAGTAAATTTAATGTAACACGATGGGTCGCTCCAAATAAAGCCAGTCATAAATTGGCTTGCCTTGTTTTGATCTTGGTCACTGTACTTTTGCAGGTATGCTTCGCCCTGGTCCAGAGGAAGCAGTTTGGGCCGGAATAGGATGCAAGCGTCTGCAACGGTGCGAAAGCCGAGACCAAGGATTGAAACTGTGTTGCAATAATAAAAGATCGGCTGGCACCATTTCCGACGGCGAACGAGGATTAGGATGTATGGATGTTGGAATTGAAGGTTTCAAAAATGCTCGCATAAGGGCATGATGACTAGAGTGTGGATTGATGCAACTACTCTGTTAACACGATAGGCGGGATCAAAGATAGATGGCTGATTGGCATGAGATGATACTCGAATAATGCTCGTTCAATAGCTTTAGGTTAATTTAGAGTAACCCGTCTTACCAATTTGACATGGTTGAATGAACCCCATCCATTGCCGCACAATAAAATTCAATATAGCGTTTAATTATTGGTCCTGGTCGTGAGAATGGTACCGGCCGATACGCTGTGCTTAGTTTTGGTCATCCAAGGAGGATCACTGGCTTGAAGCTTATATGGAGAATTAGAACTTAGCAGCGTTACTGTGAAGACGGTCGGCCATTCAATTCAGCGATCCTCAATAGAAAATCCGTGCCTCATTTTGCAGGGTATCACTTCCTTTTCAGCAATCCGAGCTTGTACCCTCCAGGAAAGTGTGGTGTCACTGAAGGTGTAGTCCCCTGTAAATAGAAAACCGAAAAGGAAGGACGGTCCCAGCCTTGTCAACTGGGATGGAAATATCTGATGAGCACAATCTTCTTCTTTCTGCTGAATTTGGATTCGGTTAGATGTGCGAAGCGAGGGATGTGGCACTGTGCTATGATGTCTCGAGCGTTTAAGATCCAAAAAAAAAAAGTTGGGTAAAAGTAACCGGACCCTTGCTTGCGTAAGAATGTGATGGTGGTGTTCTCACGAATGGGTCTAAAAATTCTAGATCCTAGATTCTGACATCTCCATCTTCATCCTTGATATAAATTCGTGGCACGGGTAAGCGAAACACGATCTACAATCGACAAGGGCAGAAATCTAAAAGAGGAGAAAAGCAGGGGGAAAGCTGTGGGTGGGAATTGCGCGAAAAAGAAAAAAAAGAAAAGAAAGAAAGTGATACAAGGATAAGATCTACTTCAGCGACAAGTGATTAATTAGCCTTTGATATTTCTATCCAATAGTATCATGCAGACTCTTTAAAGAAGTGTTGTTTTACGCGTCGTTAGGCTTAGCATCTTGTAGATGCTGTAGTCAATACTCATATCGTACTAGCTTTTTCTTGCAATATAGGTTTCCAAGGGCCCGGCTCATCTGCTGGTATGCTGGGATTATTGCGGGGTGATCGCACAGAAAAAGAATCTCCGGCTGTGGCCCCTTTTGGATTAGCACTTAAAAAAGTCAACAGGAAAAACTCATCTAATTGTTGATTTGAGTCCACATGGTATGAACGCAGGTCGCAGCAGGTGCTATATTCTCGCCGCCATTTCCGTGCGTGTTGTCTAACAGGTCATCGATGCGGCAAAAGCAAATTTTAGGTTATAGCAAAATTGAGTTCCGTTCTGGCTATTCCACCCAATCAAGTCCGAATCAGTTTCAGCGCCCGACCGACATATCGATGTTGTAACTTGATTATGTTTGTGCTTTGCTGTGCTTTGCTTTTTCAACATCATGCTCACCCTTGCGAAACATCTTTCGGTTCGACATAAGCTCCTTGACAGTAGGAGAAGTATAACTTTGTAAGTGGAGGGGAGGGGCTTACCGTATTCCTTTGCTTTAGCAGTTAAAACAAGGATAGTTGAAGACAGACAACAACACAACCTTGGAATTCAATGCGCCCTTCTTAGGGGTTCTTCGACTCTTCGATGACCAAACAAAGCCTCAATCTTGAATCGAGACTGAACTCAGGGCCTCCCTACCATGCATGCTATGATGGGTCTAAAACGTTTTTTTCTTTCTCATTTATCGTTTCCATCAAAGTTTCCATCGAAATCGAGAAATTCTTGGAAAGTAGAAAATATCATGGATCACGGTCATGGCTTCATGATCTGCTTACCATATGCCGGTCTTAGTCATTATTGCGCATGCATGCAATTTGTGCTTGTGCATACTTCGCCGCGGGTTCATGCTCAATCAATGAAAGTTACTGAATCTGCTCATTAATGATTGCTTTGCCTTTTGGTTGCTGATTAGGCCTCGATATGCATGATGTATGTGATAGCCATGAGCACCCATGGGCCATGGATAATGGAAATTTGATATCCGAGAAAATCTGCCACTATGATTAGCATACAATGATACGGGTTTGACTGGTCTGGTGTTTCCCCATAATTTTAGCGCCTTGGTCTTAAACTTAGAAACGTTTACCAAGAATGACAATATTGTAAGATCATCATGGTGGTGACGATGAGATAAATGAAAGCTTACCTTAGTTTGGTATGAGCGGCGGGCGAAACGATTGACAATTTGACGACCTAAAATTATCATTCCTTAAGTGGCTCCCCTCCGAGTCCTTCTTCGCTATGGAACTGTGGCTTATAGTTTCACAAAGAGGGCTTTTCAATGTTGTCACCTGTGGTTGCATATGATTGGGTGTTTCGTGATAGATAGCTCATAGCCCTTTTTTTTATGGTGGCTGGCCCATGGGGGTCGTTCGCAATTCCCTTAGCATAAGATCCATCAACATCCCACTAACTCATTCCGCATCCTTACCTAGCGAGCCTAGTGTACTCTGTACTACTGGTGTACTAGATATCAAGGATGTTGAACGGTCGGTGATTTATTTCTGCATTATTCCATTTCTAAACTGTGACTTGAGATTAGCACCTCTACTGCTGCTACTCGCGTACCGCTGCCCCATACTATCTGCCTTCAAAGTCTCGCCTTCTTTCCCGATTTCAAACATAGCTAGGATAACGTTGTACAATAAGGCAAAAAAATAATATACTTTGCCCCATCTGCATTTCATCAGAATTTTAATATATGGAGGATCTGATAGAATATCTGGAAATTTGCTCACTCATTCAATTGCTCATGGCATACCATACATACTTTCAAAAATTATCCTGCAGTCTGCTAGGAAAATCATATTAGCCAAGGATAATAATCGTGGTATACAGTGCGGAATATGTCGCCAAATGTAGAACGAGTCGTGCTTGCCACTTAGATGCTTCATGATACCTAAGTATGATTGATGGTCGTGCCAGGTCTAGATACATTGCATTTGGTCGGTAGCACTGCATTTCATTACTCTCCTTCATTTAGCGGAACTGCGCAGTTCTACCTAATCGTATTGGCCTACAGTACGTACTCTTTATCAGGCTACTGTATATTATTACTTGAGCCGTCTTAAATAATTGGTCCGCACGAAATTAGTACCAGTGAACCTCCTAGGCTTTTCAAGGAAATAGGTCTCCTCTATAGGACGATACGACCGAGGGATTTTCGATGTACAGAGTTTAGGTATGGAACCATTGGAATGCTTACCCACGTTTTGTGATCGATGGGGCCGAGAATTTGACTAAATTCCACAATTTAACATGCGCACTACAACGAAACTAACGATCCAAAGTATCCACATCTAAAACTTCCAGAGGCGCTGCGTCAGTACGGGAAGGCCACATTTCTGGCTTAGATTAACATACTAATTATGCTAGTTCATAGCATCCACATTACTACCACACCCGGGTAATGCCACAAACTTACACTCCACCGTATCAACAAGAGCATTCTTGGACCCCGTCGGCTACTTGATATATACACCCTTGAAAAATCAAAATCTATCCCACCCTTGTGCTGATACAACCTGACCGCCCTTTCTCGCCCTTCTTCCTTGCAAAGCAAATTTCTCCCCTTTAGGAAGTTGTTTCATCGGTTGACACGTTCTGCTTTGATTACCGCACACCCCTGAGGCGAAGGAGCCTCGTACGCGACATGTATCCAGCCGCGGGATGTAGCCTACCCCTTGTCCTCCTTTGTACCGCTGACTTTTTTCGAATCTGCGTATGTTGCAAGCCAGGGGCTTTGACTTTTGACCGCCAACAAAGCCCTGTCTAGTATTCCCCAGAAGAAGCTCAGACCCGACAAACTCCCTATGATATAATCCTTGCCCTTTCGTGGGATCGATTGGGGAACATACCTTACAGTAAGTCACTTGCATGGTGGTCTTCATATTTTGTACTGCCGATATTTAGTCCTCACATGGAAGATTGGGTAGATCCCTTTCTTATAATTTAAATTCAGCATTCTCTAGATTTAATCATATCAAGGCTATGATATCTCGACCACTAACGTCCACTTGACGTTAGTTCATATACTTCATATATCTCTCCAACCCCTCAACTTTCAATTTATCACTCTCACTCTCTAGCTCGATTACCTTCTCTCTTGTACGATATCAAAAATGGATTCAACTTATGCTACTCCAGCATATGGAACGAACATGATGGGTTGTGATGACAATGTTCAGATGTTTCTGGAAAATGCTTCGAGACAAATGACACAACCCTCACAGTCTCGAACTCGATTATCAATGTCCAATGGCCAAAGGAATATGGCACCGATGCGCGTTACCAAACCAAACAGTGCAAGCAATAGCCCAAGATGTTCCGTAAAACAGAATCGACGGAGGACCCTCATGTCCGATGGCTCATACCAACACCAGATGGCGATGCTCAATCAACAACAAATGATGGCTTCTAACGAATGGGGATCGAACAATGGACTTCAAACTCAGATGCCAATAAGATCAAACCGTCCCGTCAGTTGGCACCCATCCACACAACAACAAATGTACCAACCAGTGCAATCTACGAGTGGATACCCGTTCCCCCAGGAGTATTACAACTTTGATGTCCCGACACCGGCTATTTACTCAGGATACGCATCACCAGACTCCAGCTTTTCTCCTGTGTCGATGCCTTTCAATGAGGATCATCACAACTCATATCCCTTTACCACTGCACCTACTTCATATCCACTCGATCAATTCTACACCCCGGATCATACACCATTAGAAAACCCCATGATGGCTGTTCAAGCTCCATACACAAACAACAACCAAGATTCAACAATGTATTCACATTTTGATTGGAACAGCTTTGCAACAAATGGATTCGAGGATGGTACCACTCCACCCACACCAGATAACTTCCTACCCATTCAACATCCCGACCCCACTTTTACTCCAGAAGAATCGATACCCTATCACCCACTTTCTGATGATGAGCCAGAGGGAGAGGAGTTAATCGGTATGGGATTATATGACACTCCGGACAATAGCAAAACATCACTGTCGGATCCTCAACTCGATAACTATCGAATGATGTCGTCACAGCTCCTAGGCAACAGCTATCGTCGACTTGAACCAGTTGAAAAGTGTTTGAAATTGGAGGAGACTTGGCAACCCCCATTCGAAGATGATGATAAAGATGACGAGGAGGATGGTGAAGGAGAAGATGAGGAAGAGGAAGAAGAGGAAGAAGAGCAAGAAGTTGTGTCAGGAAGACCTGCTCAAATGGTTGACACCACTGCTTATATGATGGGCACTACACAAAACTTTCCCAACTTCAACGCAAGTTACGCAACGAATTATGGCGGTACAGGCTGGATCTGATTTTATGGAGTATGGATCTCCGGATGAAAAATTTTTATGACTTTGACTTTAGCGTTGGGGTTGGTATGTTTAAATATTGGGAACAGGTATTTGGAGTATTGGAAACTATAGGATCATGTCAGCAATGACAGGAATGAGCTTAAACTCAACATTGGGATGGATATATTAGATTATCATTTGGACACTTCTATCAAATGTGTTGTTGAAGTTGTCTTCCCAAATCATACACATGTATATAGTTCTACACACAAACATCAATACCTGAATGGAAATTCAGATTAACAGACAGACAAGATTAAGATTCTTTATTCCTTTATGAATAGTGGCAATGTATATGTTTACTAACCCTTTAATGCCTTGAATAATAACCAAGTCCTCCCCTATCCCTTCCTCTCTCTTCATTGAATTCCAATCCGCCATCCAACAATGTGATATTGCAGATGAAGCTCATTGTTCATTGTTCCATCAACCAATTATGTTTTTGTTATTAAGATTATTCATATTCCAAGCTTATCTAATGATTTTTTCTAGCTTCTTACAATAATGAGCGCTAAAACTTCGGCTCTTAGTTCGCAATGAGCCTGGAAACTTTATCGCTTGGCATCTCAGTATCTACAACTTCGAGTTAATGCTAACTCAACACTTCTGCTATTATTTCGAAACATCGTCTCCATCATCTTGATCATCTTTCAAATCCCAACTAATCGTTCCAATTACGAATTATGGTTCAATATGTAATTACGCCTTGGCGTACCCGTCGTGAGCTTATTCAAGTGCGCGAAAAACTTTACCAAAATACTGAGACGGGCCCTCCAAATGATACTCATCGCCGACAAGCCGTATGCCTCATCTCCGTGTGGATGCAACGGGGAAATTGTCCTCATCTCGTCGAATCTTCTGCCATTATTACTTCAGCCATTTTAAACGATGTTCCCGGAAATTCATCCTATTGTGTGAGAGCTGCTTATTCTGCTGCTTTTTGTCGGTATGATTGAGGTTTGCTCGTTGTCCATTTTCTTCTCATGACTAACTTATCCTTTCTACTTTGTCACTAGCTTTGTCACAGGCCTTCTCGATAGTCATCAAGATAAGCGCCGCAAATTAAGTATGTACTCGATCGCGAAAACTATCGGCTTACCAGCTACATACGTTGAACTTCGACATCAAGCTACCCATGAGGAACTTCCATCCCTTCCTAAACTTCGAATAGCTGCGCGCAAAGCACTCAAATGGATTTGGGATTTTTACTGGGTAGATTTATCTGTTGGTGAAGAGGATGACGATTGCAAGACATTCGTGCGGGGAGTTCTAGCGCAGAAGGACCAAGGAATTAATTTAAATATGATAAAGGATCGACTTGAGACCTTTGGACGAGACGACCTTCTTCGCGTGTTAGATGAACTGGAGGAATCTTCTGAGGATCCCATGACGTTGTTACAAGCGCTCAAATTCCGACAGAAGATATTTGACTGGGAAGAATCGAAATCCTCAAAAAGCAATGCCTCATCCATCCCCGATACAGCCGCCGAAGATCTTGATAATTTTCGAGCGGAAATGATGAGAATGGAACATGATTTAGATGGTACCGCTGCCTCTCTGCAAGTAGATATGGGTCACAAATCTTCTACGAATAATACGAAGAAAGGCTGGACGCGCTGGGAGGGACCGTGGATACCAAAACCAATAGGAGTATTTTGAAACGAAGATTTGGATTGATACCCAACATTAATACTTACTACGTGCCCCAGTATTGCATATTCTATCTGGTACGGCACTTCAAAAACACAACCGCACCTTTAGAAATACCTTTCATCAAGGCTGTCATTAATACTCGAAGTCTAGAGCGCCAAATATGGCGGAATGAGCGGCATCTCCTTCAAGAGTGGGGCTGTCCTGTACGGTAATTATCTCATGCAGCATCATATCGAATGATATTGGGGTTATACGCATGAAGGACATTCCGCATCCACATCCTCATTCTCATCTCAATGGAGATCTCAATGCATATATTTTCTTCATCTGGATCTGGATGCATATAACGCATGGATGTCAGGAAGTAGTGAGTCATGGGAATTTCTCAATAAGTGTGAGATTTTTTGGTAAGGGCGAGTCGTGCATGTAAGCCATTTTGGTATTCTTGATCTATTTCAAGCCATATTCTTTAAGAATACGTACTCATGAACTTTCCCTAATAAAGTAAGAATTATATCTTTACATACTACCATATATATCAACTATGCTTTGCATATCCAACATTTTGGAGCTGGATGAATAAATTTAATGCATGTTTCTTGGTCCAGGAAACGCTTGAGATCAGGTTATCAAATTTGTCAAAATCCTACCTTTTAGTCCTCATTTGTTACAGGCCAAATTCAATTTCAGTTTTTCTAAGCTATTGTACAAGCATTCAATAACTATGCTGATTTATATGTAATGCGGAATAGTTGGGGACCTGTTTATAGAACCTATGATAATTGCAAAACATTTTTGAAAGGAAATATCGAGAATTGAATCAGTTCTTTCAAATCTTTGAACCCATCAATCAATCCAGAGTAATCTCAAGCATATCAATGTGCAGATGTAGTATTCATGGAGCTGTACACTTATCAGTTTTGTTTTGCATTATTTCTTTTCATTGTTGGCTTTTCTGGATTTCTTTCCTGAGAAGCTTTCTTGATATTTTGCCTGTTTCTTGATGGGAACCTTTGCGAAAATAATCAATGAATGGACGGATGGATGATTTGCGTGTGGATTTGTGAAAAAGGGTCTATCTCCTGGTTTGTTTGTAGGTATTCTTGATGGATTAAATGGTGGCTGCAAATAATTAATGGTTAAATGAGCTATATGGAATAATTTTTCGCCATCTGTGAATCAACAATCGAATGCTGTGAATATTTTGTGGTCTCCTCATGGAGAAGCATTTGATAAGTGTTCTAGTCATCTTCAATACTAGGTTTCCTTGCTACATCATATAAAGTGGACTTACCAAATTCATAAACTTCTTTTCATCATATTAATTTCTCTCGCATCCTCATCTGAGAATATGGAAGCAGAATCGCTTTGTTGTTCTTTCGATATTTCCGCTATAAGACTTATCTCTTGTTTGGTTTAAAGAGGGGATGAATAATAATGGTTAATGGTTAGAGGGGTTAGTAGGGGGCAGTGGGAATATAGTGAGATGGTGAGATGCGGTATGTAGATATAGAGGTATGTAGCGGGGATACTAGATTGGTTGGAAAGGTAAAGGGAAAGGTAAAAGGGGGAAGTTGTTGATGGGAGAGGAGAGGAGGTGTGGGATGAAGGTTGGACGGGAATGGATGTGGAGTGGAACGTGGAGGAGATAGTATAAGTGTATGATGGGTGCTACGAATTATAAATTCCATACCTTACCAAATACTCCTACGAAGCTCCAGACCAATATCTAGAAATCAATAACTAATAACTAATAACCAAGAAATTAAAAAAGCTCTTACTATAGATTCTTCTACCGTACATGTATAATATATTAATACCCAACATCCTTTAAAAAAAATTAAAGAAAAATCTTTCCCTAAATAGATAAAAAGATATTTATATCATCTATAATACTAACTTATAGACTAATACTAACACTATATAAATATCTCATCATTATACCTCTAGATGTCAGAATCTAATAGTATGATGTATGATGGATCTTGGGAAATTGTTGTGGAAAAATCTCGAGTCTGCTTTTCTTTTCTTTTCTTTTCTTTTCTTTTCTTTTCTTGTTGATTTACCTATTAATTTGGTTCTGTTTTGGGGAGATTTAAAATTTGGGATTTGGGATTTGGGATTTGATGTTTGTTGTTATTTTGGGTAGATGAGAGGATGGGAGTGAGATGTCTTTTGGAGATCTGTTGAGGTTGTTATTAATGATAATTTATTAAAGAGTTGTTTTGTTTGCTTTTGCTGCTGCTGTATATTCATTTGTTAGTACTATTCTATACTCTTTAATCTCTATATCTCTCCTTTTCTCTCTCTCCCTCCTTCTCTCCCTCTCTTTCTGTCCTTCCCGTTTTTAAAGCTTCAACTAAGCCCGCAGACTCAAATAGACAATATATAATGAATAATATACTTTCCCTCTATAATACATTTCAGAGGATTCCGCAGACTAACCCTAAAATCCAATTTAACTCAATTTAGTATAGGAAATGTAAAAAGATAGAGAATTTGAAGGGTATGCTAATGCTTACCAATTGATAGTATAGGAATATTGGATATTAAGAGGATCCTTTACGTCTTGACTGGTCTTGGCTGGTGTTAATTCCAAATTTAGAGTAAAAGAATGCGAGGTTTAATCTTTTGATTTTGGAATGGTTTTGATGAAGAAAAAAATCAGATGGGGGGAAGGGGGGGTAGAATGATTGTAGATGATGTTCGGGATTCGAGGTTGAGTATAGCAGGTAGGAGGCGGAGAGGAGGTGGTGAGATTTGAAGTGATTTATTCAAAGGTGGTGATTTAGAGATAGACGGTCAGTGCCACCGGCTCACCGTAGGGAGATGTACGAGATGTATAAGAAGAAGGGTGTATGAATGCTTTTATATCTTTCCCACATCTTTTTCATTTTCTGCTTTTCCTCTCATATTATTTCATTCTTTCATACTACCTTGTGTCTCACCCTGAATTATCAGTTTGTATACCATCCATCTTATCTTTGCTAATGATAATAAATAAATAGCTGAGCTGGGTCAAGTGCTCTAGAACAGAATGAGATTGTGTTTTCATATTTTTCCTGGTGTTGTAAATAAAGATGAGGAGTAGTTAATGAAGCATAAGTAAAGACTGTAGGAGTAAGGTGGGCTAGATGGGATAGGGGAAGCGAGTGTGTTGGTTGTGGATAGAATGAATGATATTCATGGTATAGTAGAATAATTAGTGAATGTGATGGGATGGGGAGGAGGTTAATACTAAGAGGATGGAAGGGAGTGGTGTGAATGCTGTACTCGTAGGCGTGAATATTAATTGGACGGTAGGAAGGGATGGTGGTGTATGAATGAAATGGAAGTGGTAAGGGTAATGGTGAATAAGATGAAATATAAAATATAGATATTACAAAATGAAATGATGTTTATAGTATTTCAACAGTGAATATTAAACTTTTATTATTTGTCTCTCATTTTTATTTTTATTCTTTGTATATTTCCTTTCTACACTTTTCACTTCTCAACCCATCGATATCCCATCTCATCGATCCACATCTATCATCTCTATCAATACTAACTAGTAAATGACTCTACAACTTATCTAGTCTAATAGTTTGGTAATGGCAATTGCTAGGAAGACGCAGGTTTGGTTGATAGTTTAAAATGAGCATTGTTGATCTCTAGTGGATCGAAATATAGCTATATATATTGATGTGAGATTCATATGAGATCTTAAGATATGAGATTTGCATGGAAATTTAAAGAAAATGGTGAGTGAGTGACTGAGTGACTAAAAAGTTCACAGAACTTGGAGACTTAGAAAGCGGAATAGGAAATAATAAGTTTTGAAAAAGGTATGGACCTGACGGACGGTAAATATTTCGAGGTGAAATGTCTGAGACTGATATATTATATTTGTGAAGTGCTAAGACTATTTGATGTTCTTTGACACAAATAGCGAGATGAGGTAAAAGTAAGGACTTGTCTTTCTCTTTGTCGTGTTGTGAATTTCGACTTCGAAAATTCGAGGGTTGGGATGTATGTGGTAGGAAAGAAAGGAGGAGATGTATTTTATACTTATGTAGGTAAGTGGTTAAGCGAGTAAGTAAATAGGCAGGAAAATTCAAGCAATGGGGCAGTAGAGAATAGGAAGTACTGCGCATTGAGATGATTGGTATAGATATTATCACTCTTGAGCACCATCAATACAGAATCGACTTCGCCTGGTATAAAGACGCGAGAAAGGTAATGATGCTTTTAAATAGATTCGGAAGCATAGCAAGCTGTGATATATCCTCTCTCTTTCGAAACTATACTAAGCAACAAGGTATAGTAGCAAAGACTTCCCGTGACGAAATGGTATATCACGATAGATACGACGATATGAATACTAGATATGACTTCGTCAATTGACCACAGAAAAGCATTGCGAGAATTTTCCGCTGTTTTCATATCCCCATATCATAGCTTTTGAGCGCATGCATCCTACAAGTAGATCAACTTCTCTTGAACCGGCAACAGCAGCAGCAGCAGAGTAGTAGCAGACAGCAGAATAGCAACAGACAACACAACAACAACCCTCAACCACCATAAACCAAAAACCCAGAAATAAAATCATCAACCCTAACCGATCAACAACTCCCTCCAAACCCCTCCACATCCCTCCTCCTGCAAGAATCCATACACATCAACGCCGATCACTTCACCATACATACATAAAAAACTGCAGATACCCAAACCCTTATGCAAGAATGCTTGTACCTCGCTTACCTCACTTGCTTCGCTTGCTGAGCTGCCTCGCTCGGAATTACTCCTAGAGGAATCGTATCTCGGGAGAGAGCGGAAGACCCCTGGATTTTTTTGTGCAGTAAGCTAGCTAGCTAGCAAGTACGCAAGCAAGCAAGCGAGCGAGCAAGCGACATGTCAATAATAGATAGAATCTAAGATGCAAGAAATGTGCTAGTTTGCGCTAGCTGGTTTGATGATTGATGGGTTTGGGTTGGTGCTAGCTATGATTTGGAAGTGCTGGCTTGGTAGGTGGATGAGATGAAAGAGATGCGAAAGAATTGATGTTGAAACTAGATTATTTATTTAACGAGAAAGGAATAGTATGATATGGAAGATACATATATACATACTAGGGATATATAATACGCATTTATCTATCTTCTTCATTCATCACTCAATAAACGATTTTAAAACGATGATGTATACGCCGCCCACTCCACTAACCCTAGCTCTCAACCCCCGATTCCGGATTCTGCGCGAACTTTCTTTGCAGATTCAGATTCGTTTTTGTAAACGATGATGCATCCAATAGGTAGATAGGTAGGTCGGTAGTTAGGCTATGCAGTAAAAATGTAGGTATGTAATTAATAGTTCGTCCGTCGTTTATACTTGTGTGATCGACGATTTTTCTGTATAGTTAGGGAAAGAGCATGAACGGGTGGATTTGGCGGGGATTTTTTATCCTGATGTGTTATTTTCGTTCCCGCGAGCGATTTTGGTATTTAGGATGTAGGTAGTTTTTGGGGAATTATTTGGATGATGGAAAGTTTATGAATAGGTAGTTTTGCTAAGGTATCTATCTATATCATCTACTCCTGACAATATAGCAAATTTTCATATCCAATCCCAATCCAAGAACAACTCACTATCCAAGCTCCAGATTCTATCTCATTAGACAGCGACAAATTAAGCACCCTCAGCAATACCTACCCATAAGAAATAAGAATCTTATCAACCCAAGAATCGCAAATCCAATAGATATAAGCCTTATAAATAAGATTTCGGTGGCAATACCTATGCATATTGATGTTTTTGAAGTAAATCTTCTTACTATATACTCTATAGATACTATATATTTCACTACATTTGCATACCAGTATCATATCCATATTCATTATAATTGTAGCACATATATATTAACAATGAGTTAGATGATAGATAGATAAAAAGATATCTATCCCATTTTCTGTACAATTACCACAATTACAATTATCAAGTAATTCTTTATAATTCTTAGATTAATTACTCTTTCACTGATTTATATAGTGTTATAGTATTGCAGTATTATCATAATCTAAATCCCATCTACAGTATTTCCAACCGCGCAAAAATAATACACTTTACTTCCTAACTTTAACTTCTCAACCTCCCTACCTATTCGAAAAAAAAGACCCCAAAACTAAGTTAGTAGACCTAGCTAACTAGCTAGGGTACATTACTAGACCAGCCTTTAAAAAGGAGCCATCTGCAGAATACGTATGGGATTCTGGGGTAAGGTAGCGATGGATGTACTCCGTATAATGTACCAGGTAGAGATGTAAAGCTTATATATGTACCTAGTATGTAACCGTAATGCAGTAGCCATGCAGCATGCAGTCAGTTACAAGATGGATGTGGTTCGGCAGCGGGTGAAATTCGGGGGAGGGAAGTACGCAAGTGAGTGAGTGAGTTAATAAGTACCTAGGTACATTAGACAGGTAGTTTTTCATGGGGATATATGTAGGTTAATATAGATGCATTAGGGTAGGATCGCGAGGGCAGAAAAAACACAAAAGAAGGAATTGATGCATGAAACCATTTCGATTTAAGCCTTCTACATACTGTACATACAATACACCGTGAAGCGAGAGATACCCTGCTAAGGTTCATTCATTTATTCATTCATTCATACTTGTCCATGAATGTTATGAATTGTAACCAATATGATCATAATGCCAATAGAATGGCTGAAGCCTGAAGCCTGAAGGAAGGTTTAAGAAAACCTTGCCCTGCCCTGCCCTACCCTGCCCTGCCCTGCAAATGATATTTTAATAACATCTCCAATTTCTAGGGGTCAATTGATCCATTTACAAATCCAAGTCAAAACAAGGTTTCGGGTATCAAAGGACAATTGAAGAGTACGAGTACCGAAACCTTCTTTCGATGGTACTATATGGGTAAAAATTTCCCCAGACTTTCGGAGTTTTTGGATCTTGTTCAAAGGTTGGTTTGGTTTGGTTTGTTGGTGAAAGATATCTCTCGCAATTTCGTGTAGAGTTTCCTTCAATTGAATGGTAACCTTACCCGTCTGCGTAGTAATTAGTAACACCACACCATCCATAATCCATATGTCAAGATATCTAATCCGATTGAATTCATTCCAATCAGTATGGATCTTGGCACTGCAGGACAGAAAAATATGATGGAATATGCCGCTGGCCGGGGCTGAGGGTCTCCATTGAAACACAGAGGGGAGGTCCGTAGATGTGGGTGTTACTGATATTTTATCCCAATCATTGAGAAGGTTGAGATGAAAGTATGGTACTCGGTAGTCATGACCTACATAATATCACATTTGGATATATATATGTATGCACAATATAATGAGTTCGGACAATAATCACTCATTCGTTTCCTTGGGGAAGATATTTCTGGTTTGGTATATTGACATATTGACATATTGACCCATCGACCCATCCATTAACCATCAAAGGATGAAAAAGCTGGGGAAACAGGGGTTTGGAAATTCATTGTGGATTTTGACAACAACTTTACTCTCAGAATCTGGACCTTTTGCTCTAGACATCGCTTCTCATTAAGTTCTGTTATTCGATAGAAAAGACCAGGTGTTGCCATGTTTCTTGAGAGTGGGTGGTGTATATACATCACATATATCTAAAAGTTCTAACGTCTTTCAACCCTTCTTTTGCATTGCATGGCATAGCATGGCATAGCATGGTATGAAAGACTATTAATATTTTACCGGCTTCCGAGTGGATATCGAACTAATTTCTCCAAGGGAAGATCTAACGAATATCAGGTGAGTATGAAATTTAAGGGGTGGCAATGAAAAAAAACTAGTAGGGGCGTTCTTTCGTTTGTGCAGAGATTTTTACCGTGCCGTGAGATGATTCCGAGGTTGATGATGAAGCAGGAAACATATAACATGATCGATGGAACAACGAATGAGAAAGAGAAATCAATTTAGCTTAAACTCAAAATTGTTTGTTACTATACGCAAGGTACAGAGAGAAGTATGTTCGCATATTCTGAACCGGTCTAGACGATGCATATATGCAAATTCTTCCCACGCACCTGGACAACCATTTTGTGTAATCTGCAATATGCTCTTTTATCGTTGTAGAACGAGCTTGGATCACTTCATGGCTTCATGGCCCTTAAGATATAGATTTCTGATATGTACCCGTCCGGGTCTGGAGAAGCACGAGTTGTAAGGTAGATCCTGGGATGAATGTGGAGATGACGAATCAATACACTTGCAGAGTAAATGAATAGACGGAATTGTGTATTTTGATAGTTCGTTGACCTTTGTGTGTGTGTATTGCTAGTTGATATTGAAGTGTATGAGATGGAATAGATCAAACATATAAAGTTATCCGAATTTGTTTAAAGAAATAATCTTAATCGGGAAGAGTAGAAGTAGAAGTAGATTGGTGAATTACGAGTAAAGGACAGAAATAGGTTTGTACGAGGCATTTTTTCTGCATCGATCATCAATCGGTGTACCGGGGTAGTTTTCATATCCGTTGTGGGTAGGATGGGAGCGGATTCCTCGGTTAAGAGCGGCGATGTGTAATGATGGATCCATGGATGGTGGGCCTAAGAACTCAAAACGTCGCTTGTACAGTACTCCGTAAGGTTAATGAATATGAATTAATAAATAAAAAAAATGGACTGAAACTTTGAGGTGAGGTTAAGATGTTCTGGGTCCGGATTCCCATTTCTTTCAAGGGCTGTTTCGGTCGTATGATGCAGGAAAAACGTATAGCTCACAATCAGTCTAACGGCCGGATCACTGATTGATGAGATTACTTGTAGACCGATATGTAATGGCACATACTATCTAGGTATTCCGAAACATTCTGGACCATTGACATATGAAATCCTTTCTGTGGGTATTTAGATACGATGAAACTACTGTGGATGGACTGCTGCTGTGGATGGACTACTGTGGATGATTATGTGCTCCAGCTAGATAGCTGTAGCTGTAGTGTTACATGTAGGAAGCGTTTGTTTTGATCGAATGGTGAATGGGAGCCAAGAGCTAATTCATATCACCAGTAGACCAGTTAGGGCCACGGACGTAGGAAAGATTATCAATGATCAGTAAACAAAATAGCCACCGTTTATCACGATCCAGTTTGCGATGCTATTTGTGATCGGAGTGCCGGAGTGTGTTATCCGATTCACATAATGGATAAATGAATGAGCACCATAACATATCGATGAAGAAATCCAGAGGCGAAATGCTCCAGCCCTAAATCCGTTGCATGTTGATAAGGATATGAAAAACTATTGAACGTTTTCATCATGATGCTTCGGTCAGATTACTAATTTCGTTTACTATTTTCTATCCTTTCCTTTGTACTTGGGATGCTTCTAATAAATGATGACTGTGATGAGATGTTGTGGATCCTTGAGAAATGCTTAGAAATTTTAATGGGCGAGTAAGAGAACGATTTCTCTGTATCCCGAGTAACTAGACTTATTGCCCAGGTGTGTTGCAGAGCTATATACCTATATTACATGAAGTTGGTGAAGTCGATGGCTTTGATTTGTTGATTGATCCGATATGAGAGCTTAGAGCTTCCATTGAGCCAATTTGATGGCTTTGATTAATTGATATGAGAAGCTTCCATTCCTTCGTGAGGGCTTCAACTTCTTTTAAAGAAAACGCCATCTATGATGTATTTGGAGTAAATGAGTAAATATCCTTATACATTAAGAACCTTTCATTCCTCTTTGCTCATTTGATCTCTTGTGTTCAAGTGAATTAACCAATCATTTGATTCAATTCTCGATCAATAAAGAAAAAGTTAGTTATTACGGAGATCAATCCTGCTCTTGGATACTATTGGGTAGACTTCTTCTCTTCTTCTTCATGGTTTCAATGTATAAGGTCCAATTACTTCCAAACGTTCCGCATCATCATTCAACAAGATGATTTTAGTACCGGCCGGCAGTTATCTGATCTACCACGTTTGATATTCTTCACAATCAACCGATACAATCATCAATTGGCCTTAGCGTTTTATGAGCTTGAACCATCTGTTATTGATTAACTTTTCCCTTATTCATGGCAAGATTCGGATCAATAAATACCGGACTTACTAGGTACTATTAATTATATCGATATACCTACCTACTCACCTGCTCACGAACAACTCTTTTAAAACGGCAAGACATCGACAAGAAATCAATAGGCTACCTAGTCAATTAGGATTAGGTTAAAAGTCCCCAGTGGTGTGTCAGTTCTCCACTAAGAGATCCACCCCAACACCATCATACAGCAAAAACAGCAAAGGCCATCTCATAATTATGGATACGGCCAATGATTATCCTAGATTACCTTAAAAATTACCCTGAAAGTCGCATATTCATATATATTCATACATAAGCTCTCCATATTCATACGGCTTCATTATTGGTCGGAGAGGAAGGTCATCCTGTCCCTAGTTCGTTCCTAGTTCCACTGATCTCTTACTTTCCTTGTCTTGATGAGCAAAAAATAGACAAGATTACCTGGCACTACGTATTTCGACACACGGCGACACACGGCGACAACACGGCTACCGATATCCAAAATCATCTCGCCGTTTATGAAGGTGTTCTATCTGCGACGTTGAAAAGAGAACCTCAAGTTACTACTATCTAGAGTTATCCTTATTGGGTTTTTATTAAGTTTACAGAAAAGAGCTTAGTTGAATCGGCTCATTTACACACTGAGTTACGCACAGAGGATATCCCTCACAGCCACCCCCAGATTTAACTACAGCTACAACTACAACCACAACTACAACCACAATCATTTCATTTACTTATTGTTTGTACCGACTTAACATACTCGATTTTAACGACAGACAGCATTTCTTATTATCATTGGGCTTGTCAATATTTTACACTATTCTTGCCTGAATCCCATCTTCTTCGATACTCCATACCTCCCATTCCTCCATCGAATTCCAGGTATATACGACCGGGAGGCCTGCAAATAATCAACCACTTACTGGTCAAAAGGAAGAATCACCTACACCATCTTTCATTTATTGGTCTGCAGAAACGAGAAGCAGTAAAGGATCGGGTCGGTTAAAGCTTCAACGGCCGAAGGTTGTAACAACTGAAAAAGGCTTGGGTGGATTTATCGTTGCATCGCTGCATCAAGAACTGCAAGTCCCCCCAGTAAAAGATCCGCCAGTTTCTGATTCATTGGAAAAGCCCGTAAGTCGAAACATCTATCCATCGTACCTTTGCCACGAACAATCACTCTTCAAACCTGGAACGAAGGGAATATTGAACGATTTCTAGCATGTACAAACCTTCGTAGGAAGTTATTCTCAAATATCTCAGCCTCGTTCTTCTTTAATCATGCGGGAAAAATCAACAATCAAGCAGGAGCAATCGCCTAACATGTCTGCGGCGACGTCATCTAATAGCGCTGAGTCAAATGGTGGGATGAATGGTGGGGAGACTGGTAAGTAGTAATCATATATTAAATATATTTCGGACATAAAGCTCCTGTTCAATCGATGATATTGTCACTGTCTCATACTAGACAAACTTATCTCTGACATTTACATTAGTCACAGCATCGACAACATCAGCAACAACTACTACCACCACACCTCCCGACGCTTTTCCACCCAAAACCGACAAACCCAAACCTCATGGTTGCACTACGTGTGGAAGACATTTTGCACGTCTGGAGCATTTGAAACGGCACGAAAGATCGCACACAAAAGAAAAGCCATTCGAATGCTCCGAGTGCAAGAGATGCTTTGCGCGGCGGGATCTTTTGTTAAGACACCAGCAGAAGCTGCACTCAAATTTAACACCTTCTGCGAAACCAAGAAATCGCCGCAACAGTAGTATGAGTAATGCATCCGTAGCTGTTGGACCGAACCCAAACAGGGTGCGAAAACACTCTATCGCCAACCCATCAGGCCCGAGACCAAGGGCAAATACAATTCCCAATTCAGAAAGCGCTTATGTGCAAATGGCAATGCATCAGATGCTAAATGAACCTCACACGGCCAGGAATCAGAACCATCCAATTCATCCAAATCATGGTCATAGTCGTCACGCCAGCCTCGTGGGCCTGCCAATGCACAACTCGGAATTTGGTGGAATGCGCGGCGGGATGGGTCCGATGAGTGGGATGTCCGCCGTGATGGATCACCGCAATATGCCTCATGGATTGCCCAAAATTGAAACGCAACACATGGTTTCTAATGGGTTGCGAACTGCGCCGGCCGCTGGGAATTTTCCAAATTACGAATTCAACCATTTTTCACCTGGGTTTTCATTTCCCAATGGAAATACTCCTAGCCCGACAGTAGATCCTAGTGCCTTGTTCAATCACTCGCCACAATCAATGGGCATTGGGCCTAATGATACATCTAATTTCGATTTCCCAACTTACTCCGGAAACTCAGTTATGGATGACCCTTTTGGCTGGAATGGAACAATGAACCCGTTTAACCAAACCATGACTTTTGATGAGAATGTTATAATGGACGGCTCTTCTCCCTCCGCCATCAGCACTGCCAGCCAAAGTGGAATCAGTGATGGAGTCATGCTGGATGGATCCAATAATGCAGCTGTAAGCTCTGCTCCTATGTGGCATCCCGTCACGGAAGCACCTCTGATGACACCAAATTTTCTGGACCACGGTAATCAGAATTTCGCAAATTTCTCCAACGGAAACCCTATGTCACCGCACAGTCTACCACAGAACCATGCGAGTTTTTCGAATGGAAATCCTTTATCACCACACACTCTACCGCAGAACCATCTGCCGTATTTCCGCACTCCACCACCCCTAAGTTCTTTGGACCATTCTGCAATGCCCGGAATGAACAACACACAAGGTTTCCAACCCCCCATGACTCTTGGCCCTGAGACCCCCAATTCCACGACCGGCAGTATCCACGGAAGCTTACCTTTGTCTACAGTTACAGACTCAACCCGTTCGGCTCTTGCGAATGCCCTGTCCCATAGTACAGCCTTTGGCGGACGAAAATATTCCTTCCCTTCTGCAAACTCCCCATCTTCCCAGTCCCCTCGACCACCAATTCGAGCAAGTAGTGTTAGCGAAGGCGTTAGATTTCTCCCTAGCACATCCGATCTCAGAAAATATATCGGCGCTTACATACAATACTTTCATCCACACTTGCCATTTTTACACATTCCTACCCTTAACTTCGATTTCTCGACTTGTACAAATGATGGACGAGGCGCTGGTACCTCTGTCGAAGGACCTGGATGTCTTACACTTTCAATGGCTGCTATTGGTGCACTATATGCAGGAGATCATCTACAATCGAGAGCGCTATTTGAATCTGCAAAGAAAATGCTACAACTCTACATAGAAATCCGGCGCAAAGCTGATGTCCGCAGAGCGGACCACCGTTCGAGAGCTTCAGAGGCTTCTACTCACACGCCAGTATTTCTTGCACAGGCTATGCTGTTGAACATTATCTACGGTTTCAATTCCGGGGATAAGGTAGCAGGGGAAAATGCCCTGATTCACTGTGCAACTTTGGTCAGCCTTGCTAATGCCGTCATCAAGCCGCCGCCTTCTGATAATGGATCGTCACAGCAGGATGTACGGATGACTGATGATGATGCGATGAATGGCTTCATCAAAACCGAGACTCCGGACGATCAACAGGAGTGGCTCAATTGGAAAACTGCAGAGGAGAGGAAACGGACTTTATACGCAATCTTCATACTATCCAGCATGCTTGTGTCCGCCATCAATCATGTACCATTCTTGACTAATTCTGAGATTGAATCGGATCTACCTTGTGACGAAGAATTCTGGTCAGCTGAGTCTGCTAATAGCTTCTATGCTATGGGTGGCGTGGAAATGGCCAATCATAACCAGATCACATTCAAGGCTGCTTTAGGCGAGTTACTGCAGGCCAGCGATAAACAACAATACCAGCAGGCGCAAGCTCAACATTTTGGAAATGGGCACAATGCCCAGGATTTTCCCCAGAGTGATTTGAAGCCAAGTACTTTTGGATGTTTGATTCTGATTAATGCACTGCATAACTACATCGTATGTTTATCTAAGTTCTCACTCCAGGTTTCTCATGTTTTAATAGCTTTCCTTGTTCGATAATCTATAAGGGTAGGAAATACTGACTCGGGGATAGTGGGAAACCCGACAGAGACACGCTGAACAGGAGTGGACGAATGAGGAGACCGAAAGAATGTATCGCCACATTGAACCTGCCTTGAAAGCATGGCAATTAGCATGGCAACGCACTCCTGGGCACAGTGTGAAACGCCCGAATCCATATGGGTTAGGGCCTTTATCAGCCGACAGTGTTCCTCTCCTTGACTTAGCATATGTTCGCTTGTTTGTAGACATGTCAACTTCAAAAGAAATGTTCTGGAAACGTAATTTTGATGACATGGCAAATGAACTTGCCCATGGAAAGGAGATTATGCACCATGCAGATCGATCTCCTAACTCCAATGCCGATTCCACGGAATTTTCAAGCGGGTCAACTGCAAGCTCTGTGTTCGTTGACTCTCCTACAACATCAATTTCTCCTTCTGACTTTCAATCTTCCAGAGCTTTTCAGTATCCACAAAAATCAGAGGGACCTTCCAAGCGTGAACGCCATCTCAGAAAAGCAGCTTATTATGCCGCAGACTTTCTTTCAATGTCAAGTAAATTTGGTATTACTTTTGCCGACTTCACATCTCGGGAACTCCCCTTACAGGCTGCCATGTGCGCATTTGATTGCGCACAAGTAGTAGCTGAATGGGTAACTCTAGTTCAGGAACGCCTCGGACGTTACATCGGAATTCTAGGTCATACCGACGTTGATTTTAGCAGCGTGCCTGCTATCATGTATCTGGAGGAAGAAGATGTCAAACTTTTGGAAAAGATTAAAGAGGTGGTCGACAGCGCTGAAATGAAGATGCAACTTGAACAAACAAATGCTACTCAGATGAATGGTGTTCAAAGATTTCCGGCACTGGATAATTGTGGATTTGGAAGCAGAATCTTAAGAGTGACTGCTTTCCAGCTCGATAGAGCTGCAGTTTGGCAAGGTACTTATTCTCTATACTTGTTTCATACCTTAAATGCTAACTCTAGTCACAGTAACACATCTCATGGCACGAGCTTTAGAGACGCAAGCTATTCATATGCACACACGAGCAGAACGCTCTAATCAACCAAAAGACAATTTTCTGTGATACGGAGAATAAAAAAAAGGGATTCGATTACGCTTATACAACAAAAGCAATTCCCTAATATTACCCTTTTGATCTTTTTGTAAAAAAAAAATTGACAATAAGACTTGGTCATGTCTTGCTGTCTTGATTTCGCGGTACATATGGGTGGTAGGTTGCTTATTTGACATACATTCAACCCAAAAATGACGGCTTTGCTACGTCCATTCAAATCCTTCATAGGATAATTTTTACGGAACGATTCGATTTTTTAATTCAAAACACATATTCCCTTTACGCATTCAATTGCGTTTCTCACGCGTGCTTGATAATACCATGCTTTGGTTTCTTTCGACTCGACAGCACGTCTTCGTACGGCTGTACGGTTTCTTTCATATTGGGTTGCATTTTTTTGGTGGGATGGCTTTGGCTGGTTGGGTATGGGTTTAGGTGTTTATGGATGGGATTGTGATTGACATTGCGTTTGTTTAATGCAATGTTGTTGAATGATGAAATGCCTGAATGATGTTGATGATGACGAGAATGGAGAGGATGTTAATTTTTTCTTTCCTTCGATTCATGATACATCTTGAGACATTAAGTCTAGTTTCGGGATGGAGGCGCTATTATGTTGATGGAGCATGAGTGATAATGTTGGTGAAGGATGGATGGGGTTGAGGAGAAAATATGAAGAGAGGCAGGGCAGAGACAGAGGTGAAATTTTGATGGATGAATGTGTCACAATTCTTCAAATGAAAGACGGATAGGATTGGTTGGAACAGGAGATATTGAACTGATATTGAATTGAACTGATTTGAAGGAATGGCAAGGGATTGAATTGGCATGGTATTGAATTGGGATGGAATTAGGATAAGGTATCGGATTCGGATTCGGGGTATTAAATGTACCTAAGTGCCTGCCTTCTTACCTTGCTTAATCAAGTGAGGTAGAGTATTAGTGGAAAAAATCAAAAGCAAAAATGTAATGAACGAAATGAGCGAAATGAAAGAAATGAAATGGATAAATAAAAATGAAATTAATTGATGAAAAATGAAAAATGGAAAATGGAAAATGGAAATGATATGATGTTAGCATAATAAGCGAGTGTAGTGAGAATAAGTCTTACCAACAAAATCTCGACCAGTGATTCCCAAAAACACCAACTGACTTGTATTTAGACTCAAGACTCAAGACTTAAATTTAAATTTAAATTTAATTGTAAAGAAACAGAGCTGGGAAGAAACAAAGGGAAGGAAGGGAAGCGAAAAAAAGGAAGAGAAGAAAGAAGGGGTTTAATTGGTGGATGGTTTGAAATTATAGATTTAAAAGGGGAGAGGGAAGGGTGGATGGATGGATGGTGGATGGATGGATGGGGAATAGTTTTCATGGTTGGAGGGTTGGAGGGTTGAAGGGCTGAAGGGTGAATGAAGGATGAAGGATGAAGATTAAAGAGGTGAAGAGATGAAGAATAAAAAGATGAAAAATAGATATAAATATAGATACATCATCAATACAGTTCCTTCTCCTTCTCCTTCTCCTTCTCCTTCTCCTTCTCCTTCTCCTTCTCCTTCTCCTTCTCCTTTCCTTCCACTTCACATCAAGATCTGAAACTGAAAAATGACGCAAAATTATACTTACACAAAACCTCCGTCACTATAAAGATATTACCACAATTGCTTCATTTTGCTGCTCTACTTCTCTAATATACACCCCTCCCTCGTTATCTCCAGAAGGCAAAAAATGTGATACCTATGAGAATTTCGCTGTTGGAATATCAGAGAATTTTCTCCATTCACTTGCTCTTGTTCTCTATTCATTCCAGACCCTACCCAGATAGAATTTCTTCCCATTGTTCTCCATATCGACACATGTTCCCCGCCCATGAATTTGATATTACTCCTCCATTCTTTCCCTTCATTAACGCCCCGGTAATGATATAAGCCAAGCCCAAGCCCACCTTATGGAAATCAACTGAAATCACCCCAGCCAGCCGATACTCCTGTAAATGATGCCAATGTTGAAACTCCATGACAGTGATGTCCCTAATATGATAATTCATGAAATGGTATCCCATTGATATTGACAAAAGGAAAATAATAAATCGAAATTGCCTAACCATCCTGGCGTTGTGGGAGTCGAAATATTGAGGTTATAGGAATATGCCCACCCATTTATCCTTATTTTTGACGTTCGAATCACAGTCCTCAACTGAACAGAGAATGTGCTTGCTTCCACGAAAGGAGGATAACTTTTCATTTGAGCGATGTTGATAGCATTTATTGCAGAAGACCTAGTTTATGTTAGTAATGTTTGATTGAGAGGGAATGAGTAAAACTTACATGACCACAATCCTTGACAACCCAAAAAGGATGTTCTTCTCTGTCTTTTCTACTAGGTGCCCCGCGAGACTTCTTTGCCACTGGCTCCTCACCATCCTTTTTATGAATTAATTCTTCCTCGCAGCTTGGGCAAATCGCAGTATCATTCTCTGTAGGTGACCTTGTAAATCCATCTCCAACTGGTGGAGGTGGAACATGTTCAGGCTTATTTTCTTGCAACGCCACTCTTCCATAATCCATACCATTTGGCATAGCTGGGAAGCCACCAAAGAAATGAAGTCCCACATGTTCATCACCTCCCAAATTTCCTCGATTGAGACCCATAAAATTATGAATGTCCATGATAATGTCAGCACCGTTTTCGTAAAGAGCTCTCATACCACCAATGGCACGCTCACCAATGGGAAGGGGGCGTTCTGGCGGCGGTCTTGCTGGTTCCATCTGATTTCCATTAACATAAGCGGCGCGAAACGTATTAAGTCTTGGTCCCTGTCCAAATGAACGATTTATTGGTGGTGGTGGTGGTAGTCGCCCACGGGGAGGAAGAGGTATAGAACGTTCTCGAGAATGGGTTATAATGATAGTATCATCCTCATCATCATCATCGTCCGCTGTAAGATCCACAACCTGCTCTAATCTTGCTTCACTCCTCCCTAAAGTCGGTGGTGGTCTCGGAGAAGGGGCATGAATACGAGCTGCACGACGATGCGGGGCTGGAGATGAAGGGATATCGTCTTGGTCGGATGTTAGATCGATGATGACACCGGAGCTAACTATTGAGCGGCGTCGAGGAGGTGGCAATAAATCTGCTTCCATTTCTGCCGAAGCTCTAAATGATCGTGAATGCCGATTGGATTGACCCAAAGGATTATGAGAATTTGGTGTTTGTCCTCGCTGTGTTTGGAATCGTCGTTCTCGAGAAGAAGAGGAGGCAGTAGGAATATTTGCCAATGGTGCAAGTATTGGGGAGGAGTTACCGAAGTTCGAGGGTCTTTCCCGAAATAGTACAGGTGATGATGAAAGTCTTAAATGCGACTGGGACATCTCCAGATGAGATCGCTATAAGAGGATAAAAAAATGTTAGTAAGAAAGCAATTAAATATTATTTTTTATTCACAAAAGGAAAAAAAGTGAACATTGGCTCCTACCTTGCGACTCTCCCGGGTTCCTGTCAATTCATTCTCCATAACCAAATGAAATTCACCAGTGGCGGCAGAGAATCCTGTAGTTTTGATTGCTTTTGTGAATAAAAAAGGAAAGAAAGAACTTTTGACAAGATCGGAATATCGACAAAATCCTTTTGTTTAATAGATCAATGGTATAGAATCGAATGTATTCCCTTTGTAGTGGGGTGTTGTGTGTTGTTGTAACTAAGATGTTCGTTCTATCGGAGCCCAATTTGATATGAATGATATTGAACTAAATATGAGTAAGCAATCTCAGTTTATTTCTATCTATATTGGTATTATTTGAAATACGGTAACTACGGCAAAGTTTAAGACCAATACTTCAAGTTATATTCAGGATAATATAATCTTTCAAAGAATATTTATATATAAGATTCGATAAAGTTAATATTATAATCTTTTGTAAATTAAAGTTTTTATCTAAATTGAAAAATATTATATAAAATCGACATATTTGAAAATTTTGTTCTGTATAAAAAGTTATCCCTTATAGTCTAGTTCCGTATAATCAGATTATCAACTCTTGAACCTTTGAAATATCTAGGTAGGTACCTAGTAGGTATTACTGTAATTTTCCAACCTCACCACTCACCACTCACCACTCGCAAATTTCTATGTTCTGACTCCAAATGCAGGTCGGCATATACCACCAATATTGTTCATTTTGGGCATTGCGAACATGCTTCTCTCCTAATATTACAGTAATGTGAAAATAAACTGTCCAGATTTCTTGTTCCTTTTCACATCTTGAAATGACAAACTCCCATATATTCCTACCCATCTCCATGTTCTTGAAACTCCATCATTCAGGAGCTACACCAAGAACCGTCACAACACCCTCATTATTAACAGTGATCAAACTCTTCGCCTCCTCGCCCCACTGCACTGCAGTTGCTGGCAAAGCTAAGCTCGTAGCATCCGACCAGGATTTTGTAGATTTGGTGTATTGAGAGATGGTAAGCCCTCTTGGTCCTGAGGCTGCCAAAAATTGACCCGTGTAATCCCACCGGATAGCATCAACCGGTCCACCAATTTCTAAAATCTTTGCCTCTGCAGCCTTTCCTTCTTTCCTGATGTCAAAAATCACAACACTGGTAGATTCTTTGGCAACGGCGGCAAACCATATACCATTCTCAGAAAAGGCGACGTCCTGGACAGGCCCATCTATTTCGAAATTTACACCAGTACTCTCTCCTGTCTTAACATGGAATAATTTAATCTGGCCATCAACGCCGCCGGCTGCAAAAAGGTGACCATCTGGATGGAAAGCCGCCGTTTTGAGTTCTATTAAATGTTAATAAGATCTGCACCAGATAAGTTTGGAATGCCGACATACCTGAATCTGTATAAATTTGAATAGTTGCCTTCTTCTCAGCCAAATCATAGAACACGAAGCTCTTGTCGACACCAACAGATGCTAGAATTTCACCGCTTGGATGTAACGCAAGCGCATTGACTGCACCAGCATGCGATGTAAATGTATGCTCTTCATCTCCCAACAACTTTACAATTCCCTTTGCAGTAGACACAATAGGGATACCGCCAGAGAAAGCAGCTCCTGTGACTGGACCTCCGGCTTCAAATGACTTTATGATCTTTTGTTCCGTCAATGAATAGATACCTACCTCTTTCGATCCACCAACAATTAACTTGTCTTCACTTTGAGCGAGTGAAGTGCATCCAGGGTATAAAGGTTCCGAAGTAGAAGTGATCTTAAATTGGCCAATATCCTCTGCGGTAGCCCATCCCTTTGGAACAGGTCGCTTTCGACGGCTTTTGGAAAGTCTATAATCTGATTAGCAATTGATCTCATAACTCTTTCGTCAAAACTCGTACTCGGCTTGTGTAGTATCGACCAGATTCGCTAAGTTTTCTGGAAGACCTTGAGTATCAACCTGCATAGCATCACCATTTCCTAAATTTCCAGCTCCAATTGAAACCTTGCTTAACGCATCTCTAGCCTCATCTCTCTCCTTCGTCAGCCGCGCAATAACCCTCACAGCTGCATCATGTTGATATAATGCTGTTGACAACTCCTGTCGAGTCTGATGTAATTGTTGTCGTATAGTGAAGCTTTCCAGCGCTAATGCATCCCATTCGTTTTGGAAAGTAGAAAGGAGAGAAGGAATCGATGTGAGGGTCGGAGGTCGAGGAGTAACGATTTTGGCGGATTTGAGGTCGATTAGATCTGCAATTTCGAGGTCTTCTCCAGTAACTGGATCTTTATGATTTTCTGCAATATATGATTCGATAAGTCGTTTTTCGAAAATGTTGCCTGAAATCTGTTATTTTTAAATTCATTGAGAGATAGATACCTTGTTCCCAACTTACCTGATTTCGATGAAGCAACAGGTTGCAGTGGAGCTTCTCCAGATACTATAGAAAGTCAGTCGCAAGTCATAAGTCAATTTTATGAGCTCTTTAAACTTACTTGAGCACAACATGTTGATTCGCGTTGATATGGGGTTTAAAGCTCGAAGATCATGGCGCGACCCGACAAAAAGATATTTTGAGGTCGCGACCAATTGCATTTGAGCTAAGCTATTTTGGGATTAGTTTGTAGCTCGAAAGCTCCCGGCGCCGGCCTTGTGGGGAATTCATATTCATTTGTGACTTCATACTGCCGTATTGATATATATAATACTCACCTGCAGCTAGCTCACATATTTTCTTGAATAAACAAACAATTTGTTTGCCAAATCTTCTCCTTAATTCCTCATTAAAAGTTTTTCTATCAAAAATATCAGGCACAATGAATTCCCTACCTCCCATCGCTGGACTTCCCTCCCTATCCACTATTGAACGATCCAGTGTCCTCGACGCCCTATTCGAGCCATGTACTGCTCTCCACACACTTTCTATGGATCTACTTCATACCACAACATTCGAATCTTACAATGATCTTATCGCAAGTGTCGGTGTTCAACTCATTGAATTATCAGAAAGTACATTACCAAGTGATAAAGAGTGGCTAGACAAGATTCTTGGTTCTCATCCTAGGTTAGGTGAGAAGAAAGTAGATAGTCTACAATCAAAGGCTGAACAAGCTCAACTGAATACTGGACCTACTGAAGAGGCTGAGAAGTTAAAGGGTCTTAATGAGGAATATGAGAGGGCTTTTCCAGGCTTAAGATATGTGTATGAAAGTACCTATTGCCTACAGTAGATAAGCAAGTGCTAATCATGATGTTAGTGTTTTCGTGAATGAGAGATCGAGACCTGCAATTTTTGAAGATATGAAAAGGAGAATATCTAGGGGAGATATTAGACTTGAGAGAAAGGAGGCTATTCAGGTAAGACGTTGTGTGTGAAATTAACAATGATTTTGTAGCTAACTCCAATGAATGCAGGCAATGTGTGATATTGCAGCAGATCGCGCCTCAAAACTCCAGACTTAAAAAGTAGTATTAAAAGACTTTAACTCCAAGAGACCCGGCTGCCTATGCTTATCTTTTTTTTTTGTTATTTTTAATCACCTTCACATGCTCACGCCCACGCCATGACTTCGGCCACTTCCTCAAAGCATTCAAGATAGCCTCCAATTTTGAGATTTAAGGTCTTTACACAGCCCTAGACAAGGAACTTCGCCTGCGAAAATGGATAGTTCCGAACTTTCTCCTTCTTTCATATCCTGTTGTAGCCCTTGAAAAACACCTCCCAGTTCTCTCCATTTTCTCTTCATTGCGTGTCGTAACCCACCGGCAACCTCATCTACGAACCCTCAAGACATACAAAATAGCTGTCATGCAATCTCTCCTCCTTCAAAATCTCCATAATCCTCCCTTCCTCCGGCGGACTCGGCGGCTGCTCCTGCATATCCTCCGGTGAAAGACCGTCAAGTGTATCCATATACTCATAATCATCTCCCTCGCCCGTCGGACACATCACATTGAAATCACTATAGATTTCCTTCTCACATCCATCCTCCAATTCATCCATAAACATCTCATCTTCAGAATCCAGAACATCGTAGTTCGATCTTCCAAGCGGACTCGGCGGCAACACAAATTCATTCCACCTTTTGTTTTGTTTCTCTGTCACCTTCACAATCTCCCTCAAATGTATGCCTATATCCAATCCTAATCTCTCCTCCTTCCGCTCACTCTCACTCCCACGACAAACACTCAGAACTTCCCTTGCGCTATGCATCTGCATCTGCATCTGCATTTGCAACCTCACCCGGTTCAATATCGCAATTTTCCTCAACACATTCTTTCCACTCCCAATCCCAATTTCTTTCTTTCCTCCATGTTCTCCGAATCTCCTTTTCCCTCCTAACACAAAATTCTTTGCACAACTTCCTCGATATGCAATATTTATGTTAGTAGCAGGCACAGAAAAAGGCCGACTTAATCGCGATGTAACAAGATGAAGACGCAACCTTCTCTTTTTCCGACCTTCCTCGACGAAATTCCCGTTACCATCGACGTCTGAGAGGGCGCGCGCACGTTTGGAGCGGTAGGGAAGGGATGGAGATGCGAAAGAGGGTAAGGAGGATTCGTTAGGGAAATCGGTGAGGAGTTTGAAATGGAATGGTTCTTGAATTTGGGGGTGGAGTGAGATGGGCATAGAGTGGTGAAGTGGTACCATGTCCACATTCGTGTGTATAATTTCTTGGAAGAGAGGCCCAGTCAAAACAATATCTTCTTCATTTCCTCAAGGAAGAAGGATAGGAATCGGAATTGGATCACTCATTTGGTATATGCTCTGCTGGTTGGTAACAAGAACCAACTTCACATCTTCTGTATCGTTTCGTTCAAGTCTCAATTATCAATCGAGTAAAAGTAAAATAAATCCTATGAAAAAATGATCTCAAAAAACAAGAATCATCACATCACAAACAAAATAAAAACAAAATCACAAACCACAAAAACACAGAAACACAGAAAAAATGAGCCGCCGTTAATCACCCCATTCCACACATCCACCTCACCTCACCTCTCGTACAACCTCTCTCCTCTCCTCCACAAACGAAACCAACCCAATCTATCCATCTACTGTTCCACAACCTCTACGCATTTGCATATTTGCAGGGAAAGGTCATTCTCTCATCCCTGCCTTATGTCTACAGCTACGCACCAATACTTCTTCCATAAAACTCACGCCTCTCAAGCTTAGTTCAAGCCCAGCTAAAGGGGCTTACTGAGGGCTTATAGAACCCTGTTGCTGATGCGATCACGAGGTCACATACATATTTTGCTTGCATGGATGGAGGTATCGAGGCGGTTGTATCGTATTTAGGTAGTATCTTATTAGCTAGCTAGCTGGGAAGGAAGGAAGATATAGTAATGAAAGAAATATTATTAAGTAGACCGATATAATCCGATTCAAATTTATATCAATTGATATTTATCTACTTATATATATCTATAAAAAAATAGCTAGTCTAAGCCATAACATAGGCTTCCTCCTTTCATTCGACCTCCTCTTCTCAAGAACCCAATCTAAATATCCAAATCCCCTCATTCTCATTCTCATTCTCATTCTAAAAACCCCCAAAACATTACTGCGTCTCAAACGATTATTTAGTCTAATTACCCTAACCTACCTATCTAACCTACCAACCCATCTAGCTCACCCAATACAACCAGTTCAGCTAAACAAATATCACAGTATCATAACCACCCATTCACCCATCCACCCATCCCAATTCACATTTACTAGCTTACCATCTATCCATCTGCATACATATCTGCTTACAGAGGAGAGGTAACCTTACACGACCATTTTCCCCCCAAAAAACAGAGGAGTATTGAAATAATGAAATTATTGAAATGTTGAATTGGAAGGTCTGGTTTCGCATCTATTGCTTCTATCTAGATCTACGAATAGTAAAGCATCACACTAGAACCACCCCAGATCTCAATCCCCCTCTTTCCCCCGTACTCTATCTCTCATCCTATCCATACTAAAATCCATACAAACACACCTAGCACATACTCCATAAAATCTAGAAAACATCCCGATCAAGAAAAACGCAGGAGACTAGCTACTAGCTACTAGCTACTAAATAAGATTATACATTCATACCAATTGGAAGAAGCGATGTGAAATTCAAAAATCGATATTTTACCAGCTGGTCAGGGGAGTACTGGGAAATTTCCGGGGCTAGGTATTGTAGCTGATGGATGGGTGGACGGGATATCTAGACTCGGGGTTCTATTGGTGCCTACAGTACTGTAGATCATCTACACGAGTAACAAGTCAATCCGAGACTCCGAAGAGAAATACAGTAGGTAGATGTTAAACTTTTTTTTCATTATCATCTCTTAGTTCTACTTTTCGTTTTCCCTTCAACTTCTGTTCTAAACACTAATCGTCTTAAAAACATTAAAGTTCTCTCCCGTTCCCACCAGCGCTCCCGGAATCTGTGGATGCCAATGCGCTTCCTTTACCTTCGCCATATAATGCACAAACAATAGTTGTGGCGGTACATCATTAACACCACCTGTATCTTTACTCTCCTCATCATCCAATTCTACCGCCAAATCCCAAAGCGTCAACGTATCATCACCAGCAGCTACAGCCACGATACTATCATCCGTAGGATGCCATTCTACACTTGTAATTTGTTCTTTGTGGAAATTGAAACTGGCTACTGGGGTAGGTTTAGATGGTAGAGAGTTATTTGTAGGTTTCCAGTTTCGGAGATCCCAGACTGCCCAGACTCCATCGTCGGCGCCAGAAGCGAGGAGATGAGATGTTTGACGTGACCAGGACATGACATTAACGTCTGTCTCGCTTACTTGGACTGTAAGAGCGGCAGTTCGACTTTTACTTCGTACATCCCAGACTTTGATTGTACCATCGCTAGATGCGGATGCGAAGACGTTCTTCTCAGAAGGACTCCATTGTAATTCTTCGACACTTCCAGTATGGCCTGTAAATGGACGTGAGTCGGCTGCCCAACCTTCTCCAGCAGTTCTTGTAGTGACATAAATTTTGCCATCATTATCTCCTGTTACCAACTTTCCAGTAGATATCAGAGGGGACCAATCGACGGCATAACCTTCCGATTTGTGCATTCGAAGAGTAGATAGAGGTTTGTTTTGTTGTGGAGTGATAACAGTGCCGGGGGTATCAAAAGAGGATAAATGAGGAGTAATATCGTGAATGAGAACCTGACCAGATTCACTCATCGAAGCAGTCAGAGTAGTGGGAGGCCGCGACGAGTCGGACGCGGGTGTCTGGTGTGAACGTATTCTGTTTGTAGTAGCAGTAAGGGGTATCGAAGCCGATTCGAGGATAGGATCCGAGTCTTCATCTTCATCTTCATCCGAGTCTTCTCCGCCTTGTTCCCTCTCCATTCTGCTCAACCCACTGAACTTCATAACCATCAATTGATTTTCCTTTTCCCGTTTACTTTCTGCCTGTGTTCCTGCGACTGCATACATAGTAGCGGGGTATGTTTTCCTGTTGTCGCCCAAACCATCCTTAAGTATATCGAAAGAAAGACAAGGCCAAGGAGTACTCAGAGCGTGAAGCATTTCGTATGTGGAAAGATCAGGGGATAATGTCTGCCCTGGTTCTAATTTATTCCTACCAACTATGAAAGTTTGTTGATCGACTTCCATGGCCTCCTCTATAAGCATATTAGTAAACTTTCCAGACATGCGCACTTGAAATTGCTTCATAATTGCTTCTACGAACCTGCTTCTTCAGCCTCCCTCTCAGCATCAGGTCTTCCATCTACACCTGCTTCCAAAATCTCATCTTCACTCTCGTACTCGTCCTCGAATTCGTCCTCAAATTCTCCCACCCCATCATCTAACTCCGGTTTTTCTGGCCTCTCCCCTGCCTTCAACGACAGGCCCGTATTCTCATCTTCAGCTGGGCGTTTCGACATTTTGTATATTTTGGCTGCGACCCCTCAAAAAAATTATTGAATAGATTGTGGGGGTTTTCTTATCGACAATCACAATCGCAATGTTTTTTTATTTGTAAAATTAGCGTCGGCAAATCTAAATTCCGGTTGATTTGAACAATCTTGAGTGGAGACCCATCAGTATCAAAATTCGAATGTAGCCACCAAGATGTTGTATGAGCTCGTCGCAATTGTAAGTTTTTTGCTAGAAGATAGGATACATCAAAAGAGTATAACTAACAAGTCTCCAGGTCCGACCCGGCAACCTCGTCGAGGTCAAAGAGTAAACCACCTCTTCCCTTCCCCCTCCTACCCACCTCAAACATCAAGACTAATTCCTCCTTCACCTACAGAATTGCCCGCACAGCTGGATCTCTCGTCCTCAGATCCGGTGGTACCATACGCGGTATACGTAACTGGGGAATATCTAGTTTACCCAAACGAACTCGCAAACATCAAGCACAATACCATGAAGGACATTACTTTGTCATGAGATATGATGCCTCGAGCAAGACACAAGATGATGTACGGACAACTCTTGGATTAGATCCACGGATGATCAAGTTTAGTTCGGTGAAATTGGGAGATGGTACATTGGAGAGTTTGAGTAAAATTGGTTCGACAATTCCTTGGACAATGAAAGAACATTTGAAAGAGAATTGAATGGGTGGTATGATATCATTTATACTGTATGTGTAGGGGTCAGAAGGGAAATCCAGTCAACATTTGCATGCCGCCAGGGTATGGAGGTTGAATTTATATTAAGGGATTGAGGTCTTGGTATTTCCTCCTCACTTGCTTATGTGGTGTCTGAACACCAGTCTTACTACCTAGAACGCCATCGTGCAAATCAGGAATATGCTTCGCTGCCAAGTAAAATAAATAAAAAGTGTCGCTTCTAAAGCTTCATCATGCCTTCTCAATCAGTCTCCATTGTCTCTCCAGCTTCCGGATCGCCCCTGTTCTTCTTCACCCATGCAACAAATTCATCTATGACGCTTGGCCATGCTCCATCCTCGTTCCAGAAACTCAGACTTTCATCCTCCATGGTCTTTGCATGGAATTGGTATGTTTGGTTCCATAAATCTTTGTTCACACTCTTCTTCCAGTTCTGTCCGAGAAATTCCAACCATAATGTGATCCAATCTGTCGAGGCAGTCTTCCATTGCCTTCCTGGTGCATTGAACAAGAGTTCCCAATATACACTGGCAAGTTCTAATGAGAGGGCTTTCTGCCCTTTTTCACGAGCACATATAAATGTGTGTTTGTATACTCTCTTGAACAGCTCTAAATCAGTCGACAATGATGCTACAGCCTTCGAAATGTGTGACTTTTGCTTTGATATTGTGTCAAGGCTGTTAATTATATGTCAGCAGCGGAGTGTATATAGTGTTAGCGGGGGTTATTACCCAAGCTTCTTCCATCCTTCAACAAAGCCCTCTTTTGACATCTCTCCTATTGATGGTACTTGAATGATTTCGCATGGGATAAGAAATTCAACACCTTCGAGATTGACGCCCAAATCATTCCCGAAATACTTCATAGTGCCATCAACACCGACCATATCAACATCGTCACTGAATGCTAAATTGCCAATATTCAGCTTCTTTCGTATTAAAGTAATTTTGGGAGAGAATGTGCAAAGTACATACTGCGGTAACTCTCGAAAAGCTTCGTTAAAGTCTCCTTTTCCTTTGCTTGGGCAGAGGGAACGGCATTATGATTTGCTTGGAAGAAGCTATTATGGTTGAAATGTCAGTATAGATCGGATATTTAAGCTGTAATATGAGCTGGAAGAGCTTCGACCATGAACTCGAACCGTCGACACTAAGAACTGGCGATAAGGAAGAGACCAGAGGTTTTCCTCCAGAAGTGCCGTCTGCGGCTGAAGGCACAGAATCACTTTGGAATGGATCCGAACAAAATCGGGCATATCCAAATCACAGAAGGTATAGTGAAGTGGAATATCGACGGATTCGAGTTGAAGAGAGTCCTCTGAACCGGTAATCCTCCAACTCATCGGTGTTTTGAGGAACGAAGTAGCGGATAGAAGCAGGCGCCCCGAAGTATTGCCTATCCTTGTTCCTTGTATGCATATCTGCCCATCAAACTCCATGCATAGTGACAGATTTGACCAGCCGTACATGCTCCAAGTAATTCCCAAAGATGCCATCGAAAGTCCATATTCATCTCGGAGATCGGGAGGATCGTTGATCGTTAATCGAGTGTTGTCCATAAGAATCGGTATTCATCCTGCGCAGCTGCTACTAGCTATATGAAGTAGAATGTTCGCTCACCTATCGCATGCTGCCTCTAATGTCCAACCTGTTCCTTTGAGGATCTGCAAGACCGATATCTATCAGCATGAGGTCCTTGTGTTTACAGTGTGGAAGAGCTTGAGGCAGCAATTACTCACTTTTGTGCCATTCCTTTCTGAAACGCCAGTAATTTGCATGAACTCATTAAGCATGGAACGCTGTGGGCCAGTTAGAGGCATGTTGAGAGAGTTGGTAACCCTGACCTCTAAATTTTGGGTTTATTGAATTGCCTGGTGGGGTTGTGATTTTAATAACATGGACTTTTGGTCCGGTCTTATTACTCCCGGAGCCTAGCGCAATAAATAAAGTTTATGGATAAGAGAGTTATCATAAGCGATATTTGTTTCATGTTGATTTTTGATAAAAGGGGGCGGATGTTCACTACCTAGTAGGTAATTTATAGTATTTTCACAAGTAACCTATGGTGTCAAGTATACAAGCGGCTCATGAAACTTATTTTGAATTTGTATAAGGCATTATTAATTCAATCTACAATTGCCTCCCTTCAACTTTTACAGTCTAAATCTAATTGTCTGATGTCGATATACTTTGAATGATTCCGTTGAACTTTAAAGAGGTTGTTCACTTTAATCACATTTGGTATTATTATTTTGAAGCATCATTACTGGCCCTTCATGGAATTCACCACACACACACCATGCCTCTTCCCATTCCAACATTCCAAACAATATTTATGTATACAATTATAACTGACGCTTTGAATAAATGAACCCCTCCAAAATGAATGCTGCTAATGGTATCTAAGTAAAGTTTTCAAAAGGACGCAAGGAAAAGCAGCCGCTATGCACTTCCTCCTAATCCGCCCCAATCTGCACACCATCTAGCTCTTCTTCCAATTGTCTCCAGTTATGGGCTTGAAGCTCCGAGTACTTTACACGTTCTTGTGCCCAGTCTTGATTGAGTCGAATGATATTGTACTGTGTTGATTGAAAGAAGATGAGCTCATCTCTGATACACTCTTTGATAAATATCCCTCGTGCATGTTGAGCTACAATGGATTCCTTGTCCTACAAATCATTAATTCTTGTGAGCTTGAATGAATCTGTGAGAAGCTTACTTTGATAATGGCTTTCGTGACCTTCTCAATTTCTCCTGGTTTAACCATATTTTCCGGCTTTGATCGTATTGTGACTAGTTTATTCTCGTTGTTCTCAATCCTACGTTCTAAATATGGTATGTTGTCCTTGTCATAGCGATCCCGGCGGTCGAACATATCTCTCATGCTGACAAGCGAATCTCGTTGTCTCTTTAGATCTTCCAAAACACCTTGGTCCCAGGCTTTAGCCTCATCTTCAAGAATACTTTGACTATTGGAAAGATGCTTTGCGGTAGAATGGAGACACTCGTTCAATAGTGGTACATCGTTAGTGTCGATTGCGTAGGTGTCTTGAGAGACATCAGTAAGCGATTGCAAACACAGCGCCATGCGTAGATGATCCGCAGCAAGGCCTTCGTTGCGTTTGGCGAGACGATCCATGAGATTACACATATTAACATAGGCATCTGCAGATCGTCGAATACCAGTTCTAGTCTGAGCGAAGAGATCGTTCAAAGTGGGCGGCAGGGAGTCTTCCAGTCCTGGAGGTAGTGGTCGTCCAACAAATTCCTCCTGGACAGATATAGTAGCCTGCTTTCGCCGAACAGCAAGCTCCTGATGCTAATTAGCCTGTATTTAGCAACGATATGTGAAACTTAAAAGAAGTGGATGCTTACGGTTGGAACAGTCAAAAACATTATGACCAGCTGCTCTTGACTAAGAACCGGGTGCCTGACAAGTGCATTGGAAAATCGTGCTAATCCTCTCCTCCGTTTCTCCATAAATGAGCTTTCGGCAGCCAAATGGTTCCCGTTCACTAAGGAGAACTTCTTGTTAGCAATGAAAATTTCTTTTGGTTGTTCAGCATACCTGCGACTCTCTTGGGCGGCAAAAGTGGTAATTGTCTGAAGGGATATCGCTTTTGTAAGCAATCTAACAGCCAGACAAAATCGCTGTATCTTCTCACAACCTTACTTCCTCTACGAACAGAAGAGACTTGATAGTTATGATGTTGAAACAGAAACATTCCCTCTTTCTCGGCTAACAAAGTGACGACTATATTTTCTTCCACTCCGTTGCTAGTCACACGACCACCACCAAAGGTGCGGGCTGGTGGAGCAGGTTCTTCCGGTCGCTCCCCTTCTCCACCATCACCACCAAATCCACCGCTTCCACCAACTGGGGCTGCTGCCAAATTATTGAAATTTGGATTCGGGTCATAGGAGCCCCATCCCCCACTTGCAGGCTCTGTAGGAGCAGTTCTTGATTGCTGATGTCGATTTTCATTTGATCCACCAGTAGAAGCAGTTGTAAAGCCACTTGTAGTTCTCACAGGCTCGCGTACTCCGTTTGTCGGCGCTCCATTCGATCTGGGGCTAGCATGGTTATGACCTTTATGAAGAGCTGGGCTGCCCCACGGATCAGCTTCAGGAAATTCGAGGGAATCCTTTCGTAACATTCGAGATTGTTGGGGCGAAAATGAGCTAGGGACAGATGGCGGAGTGGTAGGTCGCTCATAAGACTTCGCAGCTAATTCATCTGTGGTAGAGGATCCAAAGTTTGAGGTTGATATTGTTGTCAAGCTTGTAAGCTTGGGCACCGGGAGATCTGCGCATTTATCGGATTAGAACAAGCGAAATCAATTAAGAAAAAGCACTGACTCCTGCGTCGCTCATCTACGCCATCAAGTGTAACATCATGAACGTCCTCCTCTTCCTGAGCCAAACCAATCAATGCCAATAGTACGTTGACCTCGCTCCGTTCTAGATCTTGAAGCTGCGCAGTAGGGGCAATGATCTTCGAGATCCAGGTCGACTTATCAGGACTTAAATTTGCAGCATTTAGAAGTTTTTCGATGCCAGCTTTACTGAGCTTTCCATTAGAATCATTGCCATCCTTGAGTACATCGTCAAAGATATCAATGTAACTCTCAGGCACGTCGGATGTTGGAAGGAGAGTTTTCAGCAAATCTCCCCGATCTGGTCTTTTTGGCACTGATGTATTCCATGGCGAGCCTCCCGAGACATCGTCGTCATCTGCGAACAATGAAGATTTGGATCCTGGTGTTGAACTTGGTTCGTCGTCGAACAGAGATAATCGCGACTTCGGAGGGTTCGTTGCTTCGACAGGATCATCGGGTTCTCCAAATAGAGACATTATACCAGTAATAATCTCTGGGATGTATAACTATGTACAATAAGTCAAAATCGAATAAATCGGTATCGCACCGTCGTTATCATATATGATTGTTTTGGGGATTTTGGAAGCTTGGAAGCTCCAGACGCGGAAAGCTTGGACATGCGATCTCATGTAACCGCGCATATTTAGTGTATTACCTAGGTGGGACTGCGGAGGTATGGATCCTTTGGTGACAGGAACTCAAATGGAGAGATTGATATGAAATTTTTGAAGAATTATAAGATCACTTTGATAAAGTCGATTTGACATCATAAAATACTACATAATTTTTGAATTTAATTTCCTTTCATCAGCGTAGTCACGTTTATACAGCCTGTGATGAATGGAGTCGTCTAAATTGTGAGCCCCTTTAGTTCATGCAAAAGCTCAACGTTGGCTATTGATGATGTATGGATTTACAATGTTCAAATATTGCTTAGGCGTGGAAATATCATATTTACTCATAGTTTGGTTAATGTACAGAATGTTCAAGTTGGGATTTCACAGAGGTGTTTTAAGTAGAAGAGTATGATGCTGGAGACACTATAGGCAATATAAGATTCTACAATTCTTCATGTCTGTTGGTGCAAAAGCAGTCCGCGGGGCATTCTTTCGAAACTTTCCAGGTTACTACAAATGCATTGCACTTTTATTTCTTCGCCATACCGGATCTAGATCCAAAGCTTCGAGCCATACCAGAACTATAAATGAGGCTAAGGCTCGTACACCTTGGTCTGTCTTGTTCTCGTTGAATCGTGATATGATATATCTGCAGAGCAATGGGCATAGTTGCAAACATCGGAATGAATCGGCGCCATCTGTTGCCCTTGAGGCTGAATTTTGTAGGTCGACAGGACAGAGCAAAAAGTTCAGCCTATCATGAACTGCAAACCACTGTTCGATTCATTCCGGAACACGACACAGCCGTTTCATGAATTTAATATACAATGGCACCGTTTACCAGATCCTGTTATCCCTCGCCGCAGCAGCTGTACCTGTCTTCTTCGACTTCTTTTGGAAACTTCCAGTTCGAGGAGCTCTAAAGAACAAACTTGGTCCTTGGCCCTCCTCCACTTGATGACTTAAGTATCCCCTATGCGCCGGATCTCTGTAATATTCAATATCTTTACGACTCGTGGGATCAGGCAAGCGGTACGAAAAAGGTGACGCGGCAGAAGCGGCTGTGAGGATTGGTGAGTCGCTGACTAACTGGGAGTCGATAGCTGAAAGTGGGACGGAACTGGAGACAGATTCGCCTGCCAAAAGTCTCTTAATCGCTGGTTTTGTGTAGAATCTGGTTGTAACTGTTCCTCCAATCGCCTCCACTGCCTCGATTGCCGTTGCCGAAGCCCGAGAGACCAGAATATTGATTGGTGTCTTCAACTCCTCCTTCCCCCTCGCTAGTAGCTTCACACCGTCCTTCACTCCGTGTAAACATCGAGAATCTGCTAACTCCTTCAAAGTAATAGGTCGTGTGGGATCAAGTCGGCCCTGGTCAATCCAATCTTGTATGCGATTAAGATTTATCGGGGACATGTCAACAGAAAAACTGAGAAGCAGATTAGTTTTTTTTTGGTATGAATTCTTCTCGGAATGAATGGTGAATCTCAATTGGGCATAGAAAAAGTGGGAGACTCATACTGATTCTCAAATCCCCTCACACCATGAACGACGTCTTGTGGTGTTTGACCACCTTGAAATCGTGCTGGTACTTTTCCATGCTGCTTTTGGCCCTTGTGACCACGCCCTGATGTCTTTCCCTTGCCTGATGACGGACCTCGACCTCTTCGTATACGTTTATTATATGCCCCAGAATTATCCGATAAAGTTGCAAGAATCGAAGCGCTCCGAGCTTGCATAAGTGGCGCAAGAAATGCAGCCAAAGGAGTGGCCAATGTCGGCGCTGAGCGACAATACGCGGTAAGCGCTGGTAATTGTGGAGGCATGGTTGTTGTAGAGGGAGGAAGAAAAGTGAGTAGACTGTGATGTCTCGAACGATATCAAAATCGAGCCTCGCTATGAGTTTCTGAGTGAAATTTGTTGGTTTGCTTCCTGATTGGACGTTCAAAAATTATTGCTGCTTTAATATTTTAACATTGGATGAGAGCTGTTTTCCCTCGAAGTTCTGGCTAATTGGATGTTTAAATTGTTGCTGCTTTAATTTCCTAACATCGAATTGATCCGAATTGAGTTGTCTTCCCGAGGGGTTCTAATCAAATTCTAGGCATTTTCATCCCTGTGTATCCCTGTGTGTCCCTGTAGATAGCCTGAAATTAGAGACGAGCTCCGTCAATTTAAGCTTCTTTCAGCGTAGAATAGAACCATTTTCCACTTTTAGTAGATCAGATCAGGGGCGCGAACCTTATCAGACAAGATCAAATCAATAATCAACAACTGGTGAACTAACCTAACTAACATTTGAGGAATCGACAATTTCTCTTCTCCATGTTGTAACCCATAACTTCATCACACAAACTACAGGATACGAGTTTTCAAAGAAAGATCCTTTTTCTTATGGCCTGTTCAATGCTTTTATCATTTGAAATACTTTTATGACACAAACCTAGTTCTAACATATTCGAATGCGCGCATCAATTCTATAAACGACATTAAACTTGAGAAAGTACCTCAATTCGGCACCATGGGACTTGATCGCGGTCAGCGCCGGTTTATCCTCTTTCTAGTCGTCACTGGCCTTATAGTCCTCCTTTTCAATCTTTCCATGCTCTCTGGCACAGATGTGCAATCAAATGTGAAAAAGATTCCTATACCAGGGTTGAAAAATAAGCCCGAGTCTGATGTGAGTATTTTCTGCGCCTCTACCGAAACAAACTCCTCTGACTTAACTAATATTATCTTGTGTAGTCCACAAAATCGCCCTCATCGCATCAAGGTCAAGAGGTGGTGGGTGATATTGCAGACCAACATCCTATAGCTGCCCTTATGAAAGAGGCAGATGAAGCATTTCGAATTTATGACGAAAGCAGATCGAAAACTTTCAAGGAGACCGTTTCAAAATATAGAAGGAAATATGGAAGGCATCCACCGCCGAAATTCAGGGAGTGGTATAAATATGCTCGGGATAGGCACATCTATAATATTGATGATTTTGACCAAGTCATGGATGACCTACGTCCATTTTGGGGAGTCGATCCCGCTATTATTCGATCTCAAGCGGCACATCTCCATGTCAATCATGATGACGGAATTTCTGGAATCCACATACGATCTGGGAAAGTTTGGAAGTTGAGCAATGAAGGTTGGAGGGCAAAGACAATGCAAAATATGATTGAGCCCTTCGTCCAACACCTGCCGGACATGGATATTGCCATGAACATGTTAGACCAACCACGGCTAGCGATACCATGGAATGATTTGCAAGCTCTCCTTGCCAATGAAACTGCAAGTAGACTTATGTTGCCGGAAGCTGTCGCTGATTTCACTAAAAATATGTCTGGATTGTGGCAAAATGGGGCATTCTTATTCAATGAAGGAGAGACTGAACCTCTATTGAAAGACCCAGAGTGGTTCAGAGCACCTGGTCAGCAATATATGTTGATTGCAAAAGAAGCCTGCCCACCGGAATCTCATGCCAGAGACTCACTGTCTAAATCTGCTGCTGAAGCCACCTATAAAAGTCCACATGGAGGATTTATTACAAATTTCAATCTTTCTTCTGATCTCTGTACAATCGGCCCCGAAGTTCAAGATTTGCATGGGTTTTTATATGCAAGCAGCACAGTAACGGCCAGCAAGCTTCCACTACCTGTATTTGGAGAATGTAAAGTGAATATCAACAATGATATTCTTTTTCCTGCGAACAAATACTACGAGTATAATGATGCTCGGTATGCCTACAACCCGGCAGGTGACGTAGGATGGGACGACAAAGCGGATAGTATGATTTGGAGAGGTGTCACTTCTGGTGGGACTAATACAGCAGAAACTTGGAAGAAGATGCATCGTCAAAGACTAGTTTTACTCACCAACGGCACCATTATGAAAGATACGAATGTGGAGATTATGGCCATGGACCCGAACAATCCAGGTACATACAAACTTTATGACCAATTTCAACCTAGCGAATTCGCCACAAAATACACAGATGCGGGCTTCACTAAGGCCGCTTCCTGTGTACCAAATTGCAGCTTCTACGATGATGTCTGGACCTACAAGCCTAATGTGGAACTCACCGACCAATTTAAAAGTAAATTCCTCATCGACGTTGACGGCCATTCGTTCTCTGGCCGCTGGCACGCATTTCTCAAAAGCAAGGGATTGGGTATTAAAAGTACCATATTCAGGGAATGGCATGATAGTCGATTATTTGCATGGAGACATTTTGTTCCGTTAGACAATCGATATGACGAATTGTATAGTATCCTCACATATTTAATTGGATTGGGAGATGCAAACTCGAAAGGCAAAGATGGTAAACCTTATGTACAAAGACATGATTTCGAGGCACGAAAGTTGGGGAGACAAGGAAGAGAATGGGCGGATAAGGTTTTGAGAAAAGAGGATATTGAGGTGAGTTTAATCCGTCATTTGAACGCAGTTCAGAGTGGATGGATGGTGCTAATCGAACCAAAACATAGATCTATCTCTTCAGACTTCTAATCGAATACGCCCGTGTAATTGACGATAATCGCGATACGATAGGGTACTCTGGGGATGGTAGTGAGTTGGACAAGGACGATAGTAAAAATCCATTTCCAGAGCAACTTGGGTAATGAGGGAAATGAATTAAAGATAGCATTTGCATGAGCGTGGCGTTTGGGGAGGTTTTTTTTTCGTACGGCAGAGGAAGCGAGGACTTAGATGTTTGTGAAAATGGATGAGTGATACATTGTATATGTCCAGAAAATTGATGAAGGGTGGAGGCTACAATTGATACCTTCTGCATTTGATCTATTCTTCTAATTTTATGTCTACCTAAAACCAATTTGATTGCTTAAATGATAAGGATGAGGAAGAGTTCTCAAAGAGTAATAAGATTGTTTGGAGCAAGAAAAACTTCAACTCTCAGCACTGCATAGTCTGCATTAGCGAGCGTAACATTGACAAACAAAAGTATCATGCAATGCCACTCTCAGAAGAGAAAGGGGGATCAAAATGTATACAATCCACAGCATCACGATCAGTCTCATTTTATATAAACGCCGACATGGTACATCAAAAACAATAGCATGTCGTTTCTCCCAGGAACTAGGACGTTACTGTTGTTCAGCCTGTTGAAGTTGTTCAGCCTATTGAAGTTGTTCAGCCTGTTGAAATTGTTCTTTCAAGTTGTTCAGCCTGTTGAAGTTGTTCTTTCAAGTTGTGTGCAGATGTAGCGGTATTGTTTAGTGTTTAGTAGTGGTGAAGTGGAATCCTACCCATCGTTTTGGTCTTGTTAGGTTATTGGTTCATGAGTTAGTTGTGTTCGTGTGGGTTTTGTGTTTATTGGGTGGATAGGTATTTAGATGGTTTGATATTGTTGGTAGGTGTTTGTTCTTGTGGTGGAAGATATTGTATGCAGATGGTATGTACATGATGGACAAAGATGGCAGCTTATTTGCTGTTTTAAATTCTATACCATTGTATGAAACTACAATACGACCATACCTTCGACTGTGGATGGAAGGAAGATGGCTGAATCATTGCAGCCCCAATGGTGTGAATGAAGTGCTGTACTACAATTCGGATGATATGTTATTGTCGGCTGACTAGCACCATATACTGTAGAAGACTAGTTATCCGGATCATTTAGCCCCCGGACATTAGGACATAGTTCTAGATGAACCATATTTGCAGTGATATTCGTCCCGGATCATCAGCGCACTTCACGGAATCTTGAATCCGACTTCGGAGTTGCTGGTAAAATTATTTGGACGGATTATTAGCGGTGTAGACAATATCTTCCAACCTGAGCAATTTAAAGAGGAAAACTGACGTAGTATTCATCCAAAGTGCATAGGGAGCTGCACGTACATTCAGAACTAGTATCGTAGACAATATTATATTCGCTTGAATAGATATGTACATAGATTCCATGATCAACAAAATAATACAATCAATCAGAAGAGAATTGAGCCTCTATAAAGAAAAGAAAAGTGGTATCTTAAAATCAAACATCAACGCCATCCTTTTCCCCGCAACCACCCCAATACCAAACCCTGACGTATTTCCTTGCATTATTGCCCCATCAAATCTCTCCCAGAAATGCAATATACATAAACAAGTAAAGAAATTCGAGGTACAACGAATACGGCATTCTAATCGGCATGCCAGATTCTCCCATTTCTAATCGCCTTCTCCAACTCATCCGAGTCCCGTGGGGTACTAGAAAACCCATGAGCGCCACAAAGATGGGCTCTCAAATCGTCTTCCCTTGTAAAGATCGTCTCTTTGTCACATTTCTCAGGACACTGGTACCTATGACCTGTAGCCACAACATCCCATCTAAGAGTCCTGGACCTCTCTTGTCGATTTTTCACTAGAATTCTAGCTACTTTCTCCATTTGTGTACGAACCTCGGATTGATTGAGATATGCAAGCGTCTGTTCTCGTATCGTTTTGAGCGTCATGTTTTCCTTATTATGAATACGCCATTCCCCAAGATTTATATCACCGAGCCCACCGTCGACGTTGAGACGCTCATAGGTGCATCGACCCGAGGTCCGGTCCTTTACATGTTCATGGATGTGCTCCGAGTCGGTAGTTGTAGCTGCGGTATATTTAATCATTTGTCGATAGTGACCTATGAGTCCACTATTCTGCCTGGCTATTGGCGGGACTTTTGTAGGTCGACCAGTACCGATGCTAAGTGTGAGGGCGATGGTGCCTTTGCCATGAACTTGTTCGACCTCTGCAAATGTTCGCGAGGTGGGGTTATTATAGCCATATCCGCCATCTACAAACCGTTCGTTGTTGATTTGAGATGGTTTAAAGTATGTCGGTGCTGCAGTTGTTGCTCGAGCGACCTGCCATATAGGGATATAGAGAGGGGGCCCCGGATTGAGTTCTTCATAATAGTTGGATTGTGATTTGAGATGCTCATATGTTCGAAAGAGGTAGGGCGCATTAGCAGAATCATTCTCTCTGACTGCTAACACGATTCTTTAACACATTAGTAAGGTAAAGCTAAAGAGAATCTGGAGGCATACGTTCGACAGCGCTCTGGGTTAGAAGGATAAACAGAGTCTGTAATTTGATCTTGTTTCCAATCTCTCCTTTTGACGACATCCTTTATAACCTCCTCGAGTTTGCGATGGTCGTATTTTTCCCGGTTCCACGGTATGGGACCCCGCATTGAAAGTTTTCGTGGTTGACCAAATATTTTCTCTCCTAAATTCTCGTATTCTTGGATACAGTCATCGATGCTCATTCGTAGTCGGCTTAGCATTATAGCAATCAACCCTCCAGTACTTGTACCTGCTGTAGGGACATTAGTCCATAGCTGCTAATGCTACAGAAGTAGAAAATTCCCTTACCGACATAGTCAAAATAATGAACCGGTAAAAATTGTGCACTCCTTGATTTTTTGTTGCCGACCGTTGACCCTTGACCTTCTTGAAACGGACGCGGATGAAAGCTTGACTCGATCTGCGGATCTTGACTCTGCTCGAAAGAGCTGCAAAGCACCATAAGTTGTTGGATGATAAGTAGAGTGGATAAGCCACGCACACCCCCACCATCTGTATGTCTTGATTAGTTGAGTCTGTAGAGTCAAAACTGGATATTTGTTATACCTAGTGTAAGGACATATTTCTTGTTCCAAGGATTATCGCGACAGGTACTGCTACTTGGACTATGACTTATGGATCGATCAGCTTGTTTTGTTGGAGTAGTATTTGGAGTGATGAGCGACGAGGCCATGAGCGAGTTCGAACGACTGGAGCCACGTGAAGTTCCATCGCTGATTGATTGTCCTCGGGGTCTTGATACGTCTAGATTCCACGGTGTCAACGACCTTCCATCCATTATGATTCAGGTCAAATTTTCAAGAGATTGAACGAACCAGTCCTGGGGGGCCCACGACTTTTGTGCTTGGGGATTCCCTGAGTACCTTCCCAATGTGAAGGTTGCAGCCTGCAATTGCAAGTCAAATTGCATGAACTTGCATGAGGCTCTGCTTCAACTAGGGTTTTGGCAAAATGCCCCCAAAAACAATTGAAATCTGGTGGCTGAGTAAGGCATCACTATGAAGTCAATAGGTTAATGTATGACAATTGTCTTCATTTGTGGCAAAATTCTTCAAACTGCGGCCATTGTGACCCAATGTGGAAATTTGAACGATAAGGCTCGAGTCACATTGTCCCTAATCGCGACCGTTCGAAGGAGGGTACACGGAGACTTTGTGGTTGGATAAGTATTGATCTATCCTCCAGCCTTGCTGATGGGTCGTGCCGTAAATCTTTATGAGGACAGATCTTCAATACTCATACCTTGTTCATGCTGCATCAAATCTCACCAATCATCCACCATTGACGATAAGACTTCTCAATGGTGTGCGGTAGAAAATAGAAAATGGCACAAGGTGTTATCGAAGTCGACACTGACGGAGGTTTTGATGAAACCAAAGCAGCGGTGGCTAAATCCTTGAAGACCGTTGTGAAACGATTGGCCAAAGAAAGAAACTAAGCTGGCGTTCAATAGCCTACATGAAGTAACACACGGGGGCAGTTTACGAGGCAAACCGCCCAAATCTCGAAGCAATCTGCCTTGCAAGGCAGACCACGAGAATGGATGATCAGCTTTGACGGGAGAGCGAAACAATAGTAGGATAAATCTGGAGAGGGTGAGATGCAACGCTGACACCACAAATTTATGCCCCGTGACGAATTTTTGATAATCTGCCTTGCAGAGCCTCTCAAGGCTTTCACAAAAATCTGGTATATTGTTAGGAAGATGTCCCCTTTCTCCCACGGTCAACGTTAGCGATCAATTGGATAATCGATCTAACTACACACCGAAATTGCACTGTGATACAGCCATTCACTATTCATATTCACTATGCCAAGGACCTCAGGACTCACTGAATCGATTATTTCGACGAACGATTATATTGAGAAAAAACCCAAACGAACCAACAGCTGGGAGACGAGGAATGCAATTGTCTATGATGTATCCTCACAAAAACTATTAAAGACGGAGCGTAAAGTCATCGAAGGTATGTGATCGGTTTCGTTCAAAGAAGTGTTTACTGATATTACTTCAGCCGATCATACTCGTATTAAGATCCCCAAGCGCCCTCTAAGTCCTTTGCAGAAGGACAATGTTCGCATATCCATGCCATTGAACTCAACAGCAGGGTCGGATGTTCTTGCAGAAGTCAAGTTGAGCAGTCTTGGATTGAAAGTCGCATTTGAGCGGTATCGGGGTAATATCGACGAGATTTGGATAAAGGGTATTCCACAATACGTGCTTTGAAGAAGTTGAGAACATGTAAAGAGCGATAGGGCATTTGGAAGGTAGAGATAAGGATATCTCCGCATGTATTCGAGTGCCGTGTATTATCATTTTTGGCGTTATCGGACTAAGACGGATGTTGGGACATTGGCCTGGCCCACTAGACACCTTGATTTTTTGACAATATGGATTCATCAAGTTTACCGAGACATGAAAACTGCACACAATGCATATCTCAGGGAAAAGATATGCCTTAAGGTTGCTCAAAGAACTTGGTATTCACAAACATCCTCGAAGCTCGTCGTGATAACATATAATAAATTCATATGGATTTTTGCGGGGTTTCGAATCTAGTCATGATCGAAAGGCTCACTCCGGAGTTAGGAATGTAGACGATTTGAATTCTCGTATTTGGTAAGCAATAAAAGCTTTATAATTTGGCCGTAAAGTTCTGTCATCCCAGTTTGTCCAGTAATCGTCTTCGTCGTCTATCGACGAGCTCTTCCTGAACTTCTTCGCTTGTGGGTAGTCTCCATCCTATGCCGTCGCCTGCATCTCCTGGTAATGGCTCCCAACCATCCGGTGCTTTCTTGTCTTTGCCTTCCAGAAGGTTCTCATAAGCCTCCTTTTCCTTTTGTATCTCATAATCTAGTAAAGTGCCGTCTTCTTCGTCGAGGTTGTAACCATAATACGAAGCATCAACTTGTTTTCGCAAGTCTACTCTTAATTCTAGAGGTTGGTCTTCGCGAGGTTTTATCGTTGCAGCCTCAAACATTTCTTTGACTCCAGGTAGCTCTCTAGCACGGCCAAAATACCTAGACACGGAATCTACCATCAGCATCATTCGCACATAATTCGGTATCACATGGATACATACCTATAACCCTTCCCACCACCTGGTATCTCCCGTCCTTCTTCATCATAAACTTTTCCTCCTCCCCGCATATAATTAGGGCCCCCTAGATTCTTGATTTGTACCTCCCACATATATTTTTCCCTCATGGCCTTGTTGATTTCATCGTTCAAATCTCGAATCATAAAGTCACTTAAACTTGGATCCTGGATCTTGCTGACTTTGCGTGAGATCTCTTTCAGAACCTGACCTCTCCATTTTTCGCATGCTTGTATAGATGACACTTCCGTTATCATCTTTGGCCGTCGCGTCCGCCCAGCATCAATGATACCTAATTCTGCTTGTTGCGCTTCCCTGAAGCGGAACAGCATCGACTGGGCTTTCTCCGAATTACGTGCCTAGAAATGTTAGCAGACATTATGCAAAGAGTTGAAGTGATACTCTTACCATGATTGCGATGAGCCTCCGTGGATTATATGATTGTAATTGGGGCTTTGAGGTTGAGATATGGTGGAGTAACTGCGTCAAGTTATATATATTTATATTTATATTTATATTTATATTTATATTTATATTTACTCTCACAGTTTAACCTTGTACAATTAAGCTTGGACCCACGAGGCTGCTGGAAGTAAAGTTCCTAGGTAGGCTTTACTAGTGCATTTTCTAGCATGTTTTTAGCCAAGCGACAACGCGTTGTAAGTATTTCAGCACGCGCCTGGAATATCAATTTCATCTCAATAACAACCTGCAGTGACGAGAACACTCATTGAGCTTACACTACTTAGCATTTTGAGAAATCAGAAGGTTAGGAATGTGTGAATAAATGAACAGAAATCTTAGCAGGCCTCCAATTTCATCACCTCGATTACCTTTGTTTTCTTGTTTGGTGGTTGCAGGTTATGGTTCTATAATTTGGATCGAGCCACAATGACGACAATCAGCTCCTCTTGAGATGTTCGCTATGTTCTACCGTTTTGATTATTCGCCGATTAAGTTACTGAGAAATCAGTAATGAAAGCCGTGGGCATTGATTGTGGTATTACATTTGCACAAGAATTATCGCTGAAAGTGGAAAATAGTTTTCAATCGGAGTAGCTTGGTAAGAACAAACCCATCTCATCTCTTATCCACAACCATATATTTTCACGCAGCAGATTTGATTAAGATCTCCAGTTTTCAACATGTAACGTCAAGGCCGTGCTAACGAGATCTAGTTTCATGTTTTCAATCATTCTTGTCACCATCCCTTATAAACTTCGATAGTGTCGATGTGGAGGTTCATGGGAGTTTATTTCTTTGCCCGGTGATGACCAAACGTGTCCAAAAAGCCAAATTTGCAGGCCAACCTACTGTCTTATCGCTGCCTTGGGGCTAAATAAGATGGAAAAGTGTTCGCAATGAGAACTTGAGAGCTTATCTGAGGGCACCTTCAATTTTTGCTTTTGCTTTTCCTGGGGAACTTTTCCTCCCCGCTTCGTTTTTTATACTTGTAAGTTGTTCGTCCAAAGCGCTAGTAATTTTTTATTTCAATCTTATTACACATCAAGCCTTCGCTTTTAGTGCAAAATTATCGTGTGCTTTTTCGTGCGGTCACAATAGGACGAGACTGGCCATCCATGATATGGAGAACAAAGAATTATGAACTCGTTTGCAAACACTCCGGACTTGATGGTTTCAACCATGTCGCACCTCTCCAACACTTCGTTCTGAAGGTAGATGAATTTCGTCGTCTTTTACAAACTTGATTTTTTAGCCATTTTTATCGAATAAATATATATTTTAGTAGCGTTATGCTGCCATGTTCTCGAGGCTCTCTATTAATTCGCATGATTCTAGCGACCAACCTTCACCCTTGACGTCCTCATCCTCAACTTCTTCCTTACTCGAAGGTGCGAATCTATCAATAAACACTGCAGTTGAACCATCTGAAGCTCCCGATTATGCAATTGTATGTGTTAATGGATTATCATCCGCTGGATTGTTTGAGGACGCGGCAGTTATTGCCCAGGGATATTTACACGAGAATCCAAACCATGCACTGCTTATGAGGCACTTGGCTAAAGGATTGTTTGAAACAGAGCATTATAGTGAAGCCAGCCAAATATATCAACGTTTAGAAGCAATGCCAGGTCTGGCAGACGATACAGAAAAAAAGCTTTGGACCATCGAGGCACTGCTCAACGATCATCGACCTGGAGCAGCGCTCGATATATTCCTCAGAACTCCATCACTAGAGGAATGTGCTAAGGGTCTCTACTTTCAAAGCCGTGCCTTGCGCAAATTGAAGCAACCTGCAGCAGCAAAGGTTGCCGTTGATCGAATGGTAGAAATTGCCGGAGAAAATATTATTGACGATTTTTGGGTCGAGTATGGATTGATCTTGTATGATTTGCAGGACTTTGCTGGGTCATTAAAGTATTTACGTCGAGGAGCAACTGAAGACGTCATTGAATCAGCCCTGGGACTAGCGGGTCAAGCGAAGGAAGCAGAAGATATGTTTCATTCCCCGCAAAAGTTGAATTTATGTCACCGCCGTAGAATTATCAATGGCCCGGCCACCGACTGGGAAGAATTTACGGGGAGAGCAAATTGGATGAAGACACTTCCGGAACTACGTGCCCTCGTACAAGTTTCCTTTCAAAATTCCCTTCCAGGACCAGACGACTTGGCCAGCTGTTTATGCATATTAGGTACAAGACACCGGGAGGCTGACGCTCACGAAGCAGCCTCCGCGTGTTTCGAACTTGCACTTAAAATCGATTGTACATCTGCATTTGTGCTATCAATGGCGGCCACAAACCTGGCTGTCAATGTGCCTCGCAATGAAACCGGCGAAGCTCGTTTTGCACGCCTTCAAAAAGCGGATGATCTCTGGGAGAAATTGTTGCAAATTGAGCCATACAGTGACGGCACCTTCGAAGTTCCACATGCCGAAATATATCATCGACGCGCGGAGCTATGGAAAGGGACCAAAACACCGCTCTACGAGAAGTATTTATTCAAGTATGCAGAAATTGTCAAGTCCCCTGGGGAATTCATTTCGGTGGCAAAAGTTTTAAGGTCCAATCAGAAGACTGATGGAATCAATACGATTGCATACAAAGAACGTGCAGAAAGAGTCGATCGATTATATTATGAAGCGTTACACTCTCCAGAATACTCACCTACTCATGCCCCTCAAAAGGCAGCTCAAGTATATGGATGGCGTGTGGACAACCTTGCATATGGTGATATTGATCCAGCACGACAAGAACGATTCCTCCGGCAGAAGATGGAACTTGACGGAAATCTTGACCGCTTATTAAACTTCATAGGTAAAGCAGGAGGTCGTGACTACGAGGTATTACAACTGTTCGAAATAGCAGAACGCAGATTTGGTGGGAAATACGTTGCATTGGTCAAGGATCAAAGAAAATATGTCAAGAGTCTCGAGAAGATACGAAAAGCAAATGCGAAGAAGATACTTGATGATACTCACAAACATGATCCGGTTCAAAGAAGCATCAAACAAACAAGAGTAGCAGCAGGTTGGCACGCTTGGAAGGCACAAAGGTGATATCGGTGGCTTAGTAGGCTAAAGACCAGGAGAGGTTTGTAGTATGTGATTTTAGTGACAAATACAATATTAACGCTTTCTCACAACAAGGTTTTCAACATTTCGCAAGCTTAGAGCAACGTTGAGTACATTTGCTTGATTTCGACACATTCATTCGATTCTTCGGATCTTGTATCTTTGGTAACTGAGTGCGCATAGTGTATGATGAAGGTGATTGCAGAGACTTCCATTCTTGATTGAGATTGAAAAATAAAATCTGATCATGCATTTTGGTTTATAAAAAGACTGATGGCTGCTCTCCAGAGAGAAACTATGAGATGTGAATCGCCGCGCTGAATTACGGTATGAAGCTGATGATGTTGATATTTCGATTTCGTTATGATTCGATGAGAACAGTAAGGGAGTCATGAGTGTTACTCCGCTTACAGGCAACGAATTCCGTAATCTGCTTAGAAATCAATAGTTAGATATTACAATCTAGAAGATCAACTGTAATAACAGTAATGAAATAGATCATTGGTAGGCTTGAAAGTGTTATGATCTCGGAAGTATGCTCTAGATTGGTCCTCGCTGTTGTCAGCTTTACTTGATCAATTGTTGGTTCAACTCTGCCGGCTGGACGTTGCCATTTGAAAGCTGCTTCCCTGAGAAATTGCCCCAACGGTTGCATCAGCTTGCAGACTACTATGTATTGGTTTCCCCATCTGTTTATCAAAACTATATCAAAAGAATATACGAAATCTAGCAATAACCAAGTTCACAACTCCACCCCCGAAAAACTCCCTTTTGTCACGGACTGCTAAACCCGTCAATGCGAACGCATCCTAAGTATCCTGGACACCGCTCTCCAGGGCAAAGAATAACTTGTAGGAGACAAATGCACATATACGGATTTAACATTCTTTATATGGAATGTGATTTTACCATTCAGCATTCGGTAGGTATACAGAGGGAGAGACACCGTTGGTTACATTTCCTAATGTGTAGAAGTGGCATCAACGTGTTGGGGAGAGTGAGGCGGTAATGAGAACTTTGGAGAAGAAAATAGAGTTAATGGATAAGCATGGATGGATTGAATGAGAAGTTTTTGCCCAAGGATATTAGTATTGAGGACATGGTTAAGAAGATGGAGGAGGGTGCTTGTGAGAAATATGGGAAATTATCTAGCGTTTAGATGGTTAATGGAATGGTGGGGTGAGATTCAATTGGGAGTTCTACGATGTTGAAGTTACTTCGAATATTGGACTTATCTCGATAAGTAAATTCATTCATTATTGAATTCTTTTTGGGTAGGGATGTTTCTGATATTCTCTTTTCATAATTCATTTTAGTATCCAACCAGTCCTACCCATGACTTATGCCGCTAATGATTGCTCCACTTCCCCTAACAATAACCGAAAAAAAAATGGTCCAATATTAGGTAATTAATGCTCTACTAGTAAGCATGGGATGATTCCAAAATCATTAACGGGTGCAACAGTTCTAAAAGTGTAATTCTTTTCGTTCTAACTCACTCTAAAGGCGAAATATCAAAGACTCAAAATTTCAGATGAGCTCTTCCCATAATTTGCTATGAATCTGAATATTGAAAGTCATTACACCTAATCATAAAGCCTTTACATCCTTCAAAAAGTTTTGTTGCATATCTACAACATTTAAAAGAAAGCTCTTAACAAACTAATACTAAAACTATTATTCTTTTTGCCATACCCTACTTCATTACTGAGCTATTCCGTATTACATATTATATAAATACCTATACTTTACTCATACAATCCAATCCACGGAACTTCTCATTAAAAAAGATTTTGTTGCATAGGTATCTACAAGATTCTTGCAGGTATTGTAAAAGAAAGACTTTGGGGATTGAATTCTAATACAAGAGTTCATTTTGGCGTAGCTCATTGCGTCGTCGAGAAAATAGGTATTTTGTATATTGCATCCATCACCTTGGGTGGATACTCGTGAATGTCGAGTTCGGTGATGAAGACACGCCCAACCACATCCCCAATTTTCTCCTGTTTTCACACAAAAACCCCTAAATACACATTTGCAAAACCAAGATCTTACACCTCTCTCCACCCCCTCTCAATTCTTAACTCAAATATCTACCTACCTATCGAATACCAAACCGCTAAACTGCAATACCAGCGCTCTTAAACATCAAATCGGATGAGTAATTCAGAATTTTGTTCTTGGAGGTGAGGTGAGGTGAGGTATTGGAAATGTGGGATGTGGATGCTGCAAAAGTTTTTTGATGAAGGGAGAGATGAATGAGTAGGTAGATTAGGTGAGTGTCTATATATTTATTGGGTGAATTGGATGTTTCGGGGAGTAGTACTCCAGTGAAACTCCAAAATACCATTGCAGATATGGAAGCGATGAAAAAAGCTCTCGCGCTTGAGCAGTGATGAGAAAGTGCAATGGGAAGGTAAGATTAATAATCGATTATTTATAATCGAAGACACAATATCGTATCAACAACAACAACAACAACAACATATAATCAGAAGTCCCAAAAATAGACCCATCCACCCATCCACATAGTATATAAGACTCAAGCCTACCAATGTGACAGCAAGACAACAGCTCAGATAGACAAGATTTGCGTGTCTGATCTCCAAATAGACATATGAGCACGAGTGAAGCGAGCGGTGCTTTGCAATCCAGGATCGTTATGTAGATAAGTCTTATTAGTTCCGACCTAATACTTTTGACAAATCTCCATTCATAACTCGTAGTCAGTCACATAATAACATGATGGAAGTTTGTAATTAATGGGATGGTAGAAGTAGATGAATTATTATTGAGCGCTCGCTATCCATCACTCTAAGTAGGTATGGAAGGAGAAATTAATACAACAAGTCCCGCTGGATGATATCTATAAATCTGATGACTAGCATCACCACTATTTCATCTTTTCCAACATGAAGGACAAGTATATGCTGATCCACCAGAGATTTCTTTGCTCGGAGACTTGGTCACAGGAAGGAGAAAAGAAAGGATAATCAATTGAATATCTCCCTCCTACTTATTTTCGAAAATAAATTGGTAATGTCAATCTCCCTGTACTGGATGAGTGCCGACGTGCTGGCTTTCGTCAACACAAACTGGAGAAGCCTCCTCGATACGAACAACAGGCTCAGGTCGAGTATTACCGTCATCGTGAGATTTGTCGTATGTAGCAGAAATTTGTGACTTGTCCATGAGAGATTTGACGTTGGAGACTCCAGTAGCCTCTGCCCCTAAACTCTTTTGGGCTTTACCAAGTCCGGGGACTTTGTACTCGTGAAGCATGCCACCTGGCCGAGCTAAGGCTTTCAATGGAGATAACTTTGGCGCTGCTGTAGATCGCAATTTGGGAGATAGTACGATTCTCAATGGGTCCCCATCAACTTCCAATAGTGCTCTTAACGTAAGTTCATTCATGATGGGTTCATCCGGATGTCCTTTCCAAAGCCCGCTCTGATTCTTGTGAAAGTAATTTATGAAACGTCGGTAGTGGGATGCACGTGAGTTACCAGAGATACCAAGGCGTTGGTTTGCACTTTTCGCGTTGGAACCCATTTTTGACTTGGCGTTCGACTCCGTCGGCTTCGCGCAAAGGGATGCGAAGAACATAGATGAAATGGTCAAGATTGTGAAGGAGTCGTTGAAAGGAATGTCCAAATTTGAGAAGTGCGCACCAAGATAGAAACACTATAAAAGATTGTGTACTTTAGAGGAATCATTGAAGTCAATGATTGAATCAATTTCGGACAATGAATCGGGTGTAAGTTGGACCAAGAGAACAGTACTGGCATTGATAATACTCGTGGCTATGAATGGTATCGAAGATGAAAAGTTGTATTTAGGAGAGGTAAATCAATGGATGGAAATTGACATTAGATAGTGTAATTGATGACTCTTTCCTACCAGTTGTTCCTGCCATCATAGTACCCTTTTGCGGAGAAGGAGCTGGTATCAGTCTGGACGAGTCTCCTCCGGGGAAGCTAGCGCTGGCCAACCAATGCAAGGAAGGGTAATTTGGTCGTAAACATCAAACCGCTATGGAGGACTATCTCATCTGATGTGAAAAGCAAAGTATGTAATATACAATCCCAGCACTTCTAATAGGATACGCAAATTCCAAATCCGGGGACTGTTGGACCTGTTTGGATGTCTGTAAGATGGAAACGAGAGGAAATATGTTAAATCAAAGACAATTGGTAGAATGTTTGATGTTGCCATATGAATAGCACCAGAGAGGAAGAAGAATTGCTATGAATTCCATTGGACAGAAGTGACAGGACGGAGTATAGATATCACTTCAGCCCTATATCCACATGTCGCAGTCATCTTGGGTATCACATATGAAATAACATGGATTTAAGTCAAGAATATCAGTTCTTCCCACCCACCCTTGTTTTTGAAGGCGTAACATGACCAAAGGGCCTTGTCTGAATTTTGACTCTCGTAGGAGGTTGATCGGATAATAATAAATAATATAATAATAATACTATAATATTATTTATTATAATAGTGGAAGACTTAGTCGTATTTAGCTTAGGAGTGATCGAATATATGTACAATAGAATATTGAAGTCAGAATTATATATATATTGAATATTGAATTTTTTATCTGCTTATTTTTTCGAAGAATTCTTTGAAGAAGATCTTCGTATTTATAGATTTTAATGAGATTCTACACTATTCTATGATTATAAATAAGATCGATTTAAATCGAATCTTATAGAATCATTTTATATAATAAAAGGAAATAATAACCAATAGTATTCAATCTGAGAATAAGAAAATTCTATATGCTTCCATTTCATTCTATTCCATTATAAATCATTCTGATATGATATATGATCGAAATTTTATATAATAATAAAATTTAATAATATGAAATCATATTATTAATATATCACGTGATCATATAACTATTGGTTCGGTAAATATTATTAAGTGTTTTAATAACTTATTAGGAATTCTCACACACCCCCATAATAAGTGTATTAAATATTTTAATAATATTAATATAAATTAATCTGTTTTAAGAATTCGATTAATTTAATTCGAGCTAATGGCTTAGTAAGGCCATCGGCTTTTTGATCATTAGTAGATATATAAATTAGATCTAAATCACCTGAATTTATAATATCTCTAATATAGTAAAACCGTATTGCTATATGCTTGCTTCTTTCGTGAAATATAGGGTTTTTAGCAAGTGCTAGCGCGGCTTGATTATCTGTATATAGTGGGAATTTATCTTGTTTATACAGATTGAGTTCTTTTAATAGCTTTTTAATATATATAGCCTCTTTAGCTGCAATATTAATAGCTATAAATTCAGCCTCTGAAGTTGATTGAGCTACTACTGATTGTAGTTTAGATTTCCAACTAATAGGCCCTTCTGCTAGTGTAAATACGTATCCGCTAGTTGATTTATACGTATTAACATCACCCCCATAATCCGAATCACAATAACCTTTAATATAAGGGTTATTATTGCGTTTATAATTAGTACCTTTATTAATAGTACCTCTTAAATATCGTAGTATTCTTTTTGCGGCTTGGAGATGTATAGAGCTAGGATTGGACGAGAAACTAGCTAATCTACCGACGTGAAAAGCTATATCTAATCTAGTTCCAAGTGATAAATATAATAAAGAACCAATAATTTCTTGATATAATTTTATATCCTTATTATTAGCTTTTTCTTTATTATAGTAAAGCTTTATTTTCGGATCCATTGGAGTGGAAACAGGGTGTGAATCTAGCATTCCGAATCTAGCTAATATCTTTTTGGTATATTCTGATTGGTGTAGCTTTAAACAGTCGGCTTTTCTTTCGATTTGAATGCCTAAATAGTCTTTAATAGGCCCTAGATCTTTTAAATCGAAATGCTTTTTAAGATTACTAATGAATTCATTAATAATCTCTTGATTTGGAGCTATAATAGCTATATCATCGACGTATATACTGAGAATGATATTCTTATTCTTATTGATAAAAATACATTCTTCAGTGATTAGATTATTGAAATCTAATTTGTTTAGAATGTCTTTTAAGGTATAATACCAGATTCGAGCCGATTGTTTTAGACCGTATAAAGCCTTATTTAATTTTAAAGCTTTATTATTTAATTCATTAAAGCCTTCAGGAGGGGTTAAGATCAGAGGTGTATCGATATTGCCTTGAGCAAAAGCTAATACCATATCGATTTTATGAATTAGCCAATCATTTTGGAGAGCTAATACGAATAATAGCTTCCAAGCCATCGATTTAACTACGGATGCATGGGTATCAATATAGTCTAATCCGTATAATTGCTCGAATCCTTTAGCTACGAATCTAGCTTTGAATTCGATGAAATCACCCAAATCCTTTATTTTATAAACCCATCTAGTTTTAAGGGTTTTATTGTTATTTGGATTATTAATAATATCCCAGGTTTTATTCAATTCAAGGGTATTTATTTCGTAGTCCATAGCTTTTAGCCAATATTCTTTCTCCGGTGAGCTAATTGCTTCTTTATAGGATTTTGGTTCGGTCAATATATGATCAGGCTTTTTAATAATGATTTTGTTGTTATTATTAAGCCGAATATCGAAGGCTAATTGAAGGTTTTTCGAATTTTCGTCGTCGATTTCGAGTTTCACCCCTTATTGATCGAATTAAAATACCCCGAAAAAGCTAGACCATAGTATGACACACCTTTATGATCATATGAAAAGCCTTTATTTTCAGGTTCTAGACCTCTAATTCGTTTAGAGGTTCGAATTTCGGGTTTTTCGAAAGAGTTTTCTTCGATTTCAACATCCGAAAGCTCTGATTCGTCGGATATTTCGACTATTTCCCTTTCAGGAGTAGGGGTTTCTACTATAATTGAAGTTGAATTTTCTTCTTCTTGACTTATAGTATTAATAGGTTCGAAATCAGGGCTTTCTTCTTCCAAAATATTTAAATCCTGATTTTTATATTCATCGGAATATTTTAAATTCTCCTGAATATCAACATCCCTTGCACTAATCACTCTTTTTATTGCAGGGATATATATTAGAAAGTTATTAGAGGATTCAAAACCTACTAATATACCTTTTCGAGCCCTAAAATCCATTTTCCCTTTTCGAATTTCTTTGTTATTCAATATATAAGTGAGTGAACCTAGTATTTTTATATAATCTAGATTAGGTTTCTTATTATATATCAATTCGAAAGGTGATGATTTAATAGAACTATTATAGGTTCTATTCTTGATATGGGCTATAGCCTGAATTAGATAAGGCCATAGAAAAAGAGGAATATCTTTTTCTTTAATTAGACATAATAATCTTTCGATTATATATCTATTTAATACCTCAGCTATTCCATTTTGGGAATGCGTATACGGGCTTATATACTCTGAAATAATCCCGTGATTTTTGATGAAAATAGACCATTTATTCGATAAAAACTCTAGAGCATTATCTAGTCTTAATATTTTAATGTTAATTTTAAACTGAGTTTTAATTAGATTATAAAACTCTATTAGAATATCGTAGGCTTGTGATTTGAATTTAATGGGATATACCCAAATAGCTCTAGTAGCCCATTCCGTAAAGGTTAAAAAGTATTTTTCACCTTTAATTCCTGTAATTCGAAAGGGCCCTGCAATATCAAGGCTGAATTTTTCGAATTTATTCGATATAGGAGGTATTTCAGAAGGTTCTCGGCTTATTATTTGATGGAATTTGCCGAATTTACATGGTTCGCATGTATTTAAATCAGATATATTATCTTCTGATTTAATATTTAAGGATTTGATGAGATGATCCTTATTGATATGACCTAATCTCTTATGCATTAGATTCAAATCGATTTTATTGGCTAATAGCTCTGGTTCTTCTTCGAATTCAGAGCTGTTATTGGTATTAATGCTTTCGATATATTTAGAGTTTATTTTAAAATCTAAATAATAAGCATTATTGATCCAAGGAGCTGTGGTTTTAATATTATACCCTTTATGAACTAGGTTGATTTTGTCTCCAGGAGGGATAATATGACTAGCCCAACCTCTAGTAGCTATTTTATTCGTACTAATTAAGGTTGTAGCTAATTTGGGTATATAATATACCCCTTGAATAATCACCTCTGAATTATTATTAATAATAATAGGAATATCGCCTATTCCTTCGATTGAGACGTTTTCACCACTAGCTACAGTGATACAATGATTCTTTAATGGTTTATAATTAATAAACCATTCTTTATTAGGGCAATAATGTTCTGTGGCACCGGAATCTAATATGAATTTATATTTCGAAATATTAGCTAAATTAGCTATTCCGATATTATGATTCACAGTCATTAACTGTTTGTTTGAAAGAGGGTTCTTTTTGCTCGAATCATTATTCGAATTCGAATTTGAATTAGAATTAGATTGCTTATTATTAGCACCCTTATTATTCTTTAATTCAGGGTATTTAATGAAGCATTTTGATTCTAAATGACCCTTCTTTCGGCAATGACTACAATAAGGAGTTTTATTCTTATTTTTAAAGCTAGCCTTATTTGCATTGAAATCTGTATTAGATTTCATTCTAGCCTCTTCAGATATTAATTCAGAAAATAAATTATCTAAATCAATATTGTTGTCATTATTAGCTAGCTCCTTAGCTAATTCTTCGTATTTTCTAGAGGCAAAACCATCGAAAGAACTAGGTAGGCCTCTAAAAAGAAACCATGCTATAAAAGCCTTCGGAATTTCGTATTTCATTGATTTTAAATAGTTATACGATGATTGAATAGAATTAGTATAATCATCCATATCATCAGAACTATTATAATTGGATTCTATTAGTTTATTCAGATATCTCCCCATTAGTTCTAGTGAAGATTCTCCGAATATTTTATTAATAGCTTCCCAGAGAGTTTTAGCCGTAGTTTTATCCTTAAATCTTTCGACTAATTCGAAGCTAATTATAGATTTAATAGCTCCTAAAGCTCTCTTTTCATTTCGAAGATATTCGGAAGCTTTTTCATTGAATTTAATAGCCAATTCTGGGGTATAAGGCTCTCCTTTATCATTTACATATAATGATTTATTTGGAGGCGTTTCGGATCCATCGATATAAGGCATAAAACCATTAATTTCGAGGTATAATTTAGCCTTATTTATCCATTCAATATAATTAGACCTCCCTTTTAAGGGTTCTCCTTTAAAAGTTATACCAGAAGCCATTTTTAAGCTTTTATATGTAAGCTATATGGACTTTTAATCTAGTATAGTATTAATACTAATTTTGATGAATTTAGTATTAAAATTTGAATGGAATTCGATAGTGATTCGATTTAATATCGAAATTAGATCGATTTCGGTATAATAAACCAGCCACCTCTTAAATTAGATCTTTATTTTAAACTTTATAAAATAAAGCCTAAATAAGCTAGGGCACCTTGGTATGAAGAAATTGATATATCACCCGCTATGGGTAGCGTATAGCTTAAATATATCGTCTAGGGACCTAATTTTATTCACTCAATTAGGTTTAGCTTCAGGGACGCAGGCCTCAGGGTTTATTTTAGTATATTTCGATAATAATTCAATATGATATTGATATTATATCGATATAGTGATATTCGACAGCTCAATAGCTATAATATTATAGCTTTGAATCGAGCTAGTACCCCTTTTTAAGCTAGTATTTGACTAGCCGGGCTCATAACCTCTCGTAGGAGGTTGATCGGATAATAATAAATAATATAATAATAATACTATAATATTATTTATTATAATAGTGGAAGACTTAGTCGTATTTAGCTTAGGAGTGATCGAATATATGTACAATAGAATATTGAAGTCAGAATTATATATATATTGAATATTGAATTTTTTATCTGCTTATTTTTTCGAAGAATTCTTTGAAGAAGATCTTCGTATTTATAGATTTTAATGAGATTCTACACTATTCTATGATTATAAATAAGATCGATTTAAATCGAATCTTATAGAATCATTTTATATAATAAAAGGAAATAATAACCAATAGTATTCAATCTGAGAATAAGAAAATTCTATATGCTTCCATTTCATTCTATTCCATTATAAATCATTCTGATATGATATATGATCGAAATTTTATATAATAATAAAATTTAATAATATGAAATCATATTATTAATATATCACGTGATCATATAACTATTGGTTCGGTAAATATTATTAAGTGTTTTAATAACTTATTAGGAATTCTCACATTGACAACAGAGTATGAACCCATTTCCGAGTAGTTGTAATGTTGTCAATGTTCCCAAAGATCTTGTACATGTCACAGAATCTTATCCAATCTCGACACCTACTACTTTATTTTAACGTGCGAATCTCCCAATCTCCCACCTTATTCATCCTTATCGCCATCATCATCGCCATCACCATTGCCATGTCATATTGCTTATCAACCAAACGAAACGTGGCATCCATTCATTCTCCAATCACATACGTACAGCCTTCAGGACCAATCCACACTTCATGAACCCTACCAGCATCAACGTCAATTCTATCACCAACACGATATGTAAATTTTTGAGCATCCTTTTCTTTCGGATAGGTAATGATGAGTTGACCTTTCGTGATCAGATGTGTGGTTAAAGCATCATGGGAATGTGGATTATAATGAGTATTTCTTGAATGAGGCGAAGTTAAAAGTTAGAATCAGCCTTGTTATGGAGTCTTTGTGGAGTAATTGAGGCTGTGTAGTATGGGTCTCTACTCACGGAGCATCCGTCCAAGTAAATACTGAAGAAAATCCCCAGGAACGAACCTTTTCCTCCAATTGAATTTTTGTTTCGGGGGCCATGAATGTCTTGGATGTATAGGTTGTGAGGAATTTGATGAATTTGATGAATTTGATATATATATATTTGATATGTAGTGAGGCGGTGTTATGGTGTTATGGTGTTATGCTGTTATGCTGTTATGTTGTTGTTACTCCAGTAGATGATGGGCTGAGGGGCAAATTGAAGAATCCACAAATCAAAACCCTGAAAAGCTTGTTAACTCTAGTACGAACCAGTCAGTCGTCTTGTCGATACTTGGCTTTGAAGTTTGATAGTTTAGTGTTTCAGAAGTGATTTCGCGGTAATGTTATCCAGTTATTGTTGGTTATATCGAATTCGAAAAGCTTAACACTACAATAGTACGAATCACTCATAGATAGTCCAGCGCTTCAATAGGCTTTAATAGCGTGTTCCAGCGATGGCCAAGGAACACCAGTAAAAAAGGTACGGGCCGGGGTTATTAATTAGCCTTTCAACAAGTGGATAACTAATAACAAAGAGCTCTAAAAAAAAAAAAAAAAAAATACTAATAACTTTATCTATCCATAGAAAATTATCATCATGAAATCATGAAATCATGAATATTGCTATTTACCCACATCTTTCCTTCATAACACTCGCTCAAATCTTGTCTCTCTGTACATGTATTTACTTTCCTACTTCCCTATCAACCTACCCGCCATCAAAACATTCGTACCCACCTAGTTCTAGCCTTGTCAGCATTTAAGAATAGTAACAAAATCATAGTACATTTGTACCCAGCAGCTGAATGAGCCTCGTCTTGGCCCCTTTGATAATCAAGAATTCATTCCCTGCTTCGTAAATCATTCAAAAGTTTATTCATCATACACTCCTCATGCAGTATTCAAATCAACTTCTACAATTCATGCTAAGGAGAGATGGTTTCGTTTTTGAGGAAAAAGTTCCGGAGGTAAGTTATTTTCCCTTCTTCTTTGATTATCTTCCCCCCCCCCCCCCACCACCAGGTCTACTGAATAGGATCGAAACACGTCAAGATCACCGTACTTTTGGCGATATGAATGAATCACGATGGATCAAGAAACTTGGGTGTTGGACCCAGTGTCTTGCATTCATTTGTGGTTCCAATGTGTTGGATTATGATCCATTTGCTAATACTATTTGCCCTCATAATAATAGAATATCTACCATGCCTCTCCTCACTCCCTCCGGAAAGCAATCCTCTCTTCACAAACTTATAGCTATGTCTACAATGGTTACGCCTGGGCATGGAGTACATCTTCCACCTCTCAATAATACCACGGCAGGGGATCTCCCACGACAAGTCTATCTTTCACATGAGATTCAAGAATATTTACGGAAGCTTTTCGATGAATTAAGAGGTGCCGAATCATGCCTTGGGAGAGAACGATTTGAGAAGTGGTTGGCAGATGTTCAGGGACATACAATTACACTGGAAAAAGATACATACAAATTCGAACAATTTCTCGAGTCAGTGTACTATAGTCATTCATTAGAGGTTATGAAACGTATTTCGGAGTTAGATCAGTCAAAACCAATCACCAACTATTACATCAGCAGTAGTCATAATACATATCTGGAAGGGAATCAGCTGCTATCAAGGAGTTCTACAGAAGCATACAAAACGGTAAGCTGATCTTGATATCATGAAGATTTTATGCTAACTGCCATCAGGCTCTCACACAAAACTGTCGATGTATTGAAATAGATGTACACAATGGAGAAGCAGCAGAGAAAGATGATAAATCAATATTTTCGAATAAAACCGATCACAAACGGCAGCCTTCTGGAACTGGAAGCACACTTTCTAGCCGAGCAGCAGCAGCTATTTTGACGGTGGAGGAGAAATTAGAGAGTGCTAAAGAGAAGTTGGAGATTGCTAAAGAGAAGTTAGAGGGTAAACATAAAGTTTCAAAGACAAGTTCGGGAGATAAACTTAAGGTTGTGGATGAGGACGAACATGGTGGAAGGCCGGCCTCAATACGATCATCGATGATTGGAGAACCTTTGGTTTTACATGGTTGGACATTGACAGCACCGGTGGGATTTAGAGCTGTTTGCAAAGCAATTCGGGAGAATGCCTTCACTACAAGCCCTCTCCCAATTATCGTCAGTTTGGAAGTTCATGCCGATCATGAACAACAGGAAATAATGGTTGATATCATGAAGGAAGAATGGGAAGGTCTCTTACTCGACTCTCCATTCGAAACATGTAATCCGGAAGAAAGGGTTCCTAGACTTGAGGAGCTTCTCAACAAAATTTTGGTCAAGGTCAAGAAAGCTCCGGAGCTAAAAGATGCACCGGAGCATTTAAACGAGCTCACAAATGGATCCATGAATGGATTATCTCCCACAAACACGGATACTTTAGAGAAGAAGACGTCATCCAACACATTAGTACCGGTGATCTCAAGAAAGGATGCAGAATCTGGACATTCAGGTTCTGAGGATGACCGAGGAAGTTCAAAGAAAAAAGCAAAGATCTGCGAAGCCCTTAGTAAACTTGGAATCTATACTCACAGCGAACATTTTGTGTCGTTTGATGTTGGAGCAGCCACAAAACCTTCTCACATTTTTTCCGTCGGCGAAAAAGTGATCTTGGAACTTCATGAATCAAATCGAGAACAAATGTTTGCTCATAATCGCAATTTTTTCATGAGAGCATTTCCAGCTGGTAAACGATTCGATTCATCTAATCTCGACCCTTCGGTCTGCTGGCGCAAAGGCATTCAAATGGTTGCCTTGAATTGGCAGACTTTGGATGAAGGTATGATGTTAAATGAAGGAATGTTTGCCGGATCCCAAGGGTGGATATTGAAACCCCCAGGCTACCGCAGCGAGGATGCAACATCCGAAATTTGTGCAGCTATCCCTTACAAGACCCTTGATTTGAAAATCAGCATATTCGCTGGGCAACAAATCCCCTTTCCTCAAGGTGAGACTGAAAAGGGCTTTCATCCATACGTCAAATGTGAGGTGCACGTCGAAAGCCAAGAAGAGCTCAACGGGCAACCAATTGAAAATGGAGGCAAAGCAAAAGAAGGTGAACACAAACTCAAGACGGCTTATAAATCGGGTAGCAAACCGGATTATGAAGGCGAAACTCTTCACTTTGAAGGTATCAGGAACGTGGTGGAGGAGTTAAGCTTTGTAAGGTTAGTACATGTTACACTACTTTTCTTCAACATTTCTCTATTTATACTTCCGAAAGTTACACAAGCAGGAAACTAGACAAGGTCTAGATTTATATGATTTGATCATTAGATATTGACAAATCATGTACCTGCAATTATGTCATACGGCTCAGGTTTATGAAACTTTTACCCAAGTGCCTGGTACATACAAATTTCTCCTCGGGCCTTTCTTCAGTCAAATCTCCAACAGCGCAACGGCCCCGAGCCGGCTGGGCATTGCTCGAAGTTCTATGCAGATCAATTTAAGGGTGCAGTAGTGTAAAAATCTTACCGACGTTTGGCTGCTCGGGTGTCGTTCCCCAGCATTCATCCTACCGAATCATTGAAATAATTTTCAGCATTGATGAGTTCGGCTCCTAGTTGCTTCAAATCATGTAGTACATGGCTTTTTTTCGGCTACCACAATCCTATTATTTGACTGTTTGGTGCTCATCATTTCCATTTCGTTGAAGTTTTTTCCTTACCATGCATGCGTTATTTTCTTTCCATGTCTATGATGTATATGCAATGTAACCCTGATATTTTCTTTTCTCCTATTTCATTAATCTAATCAAATCAAATCCATCAATCTACCTCCAAATCCCAGGTCACATCATATCATGTCATTTTACTAACTCCTCTTCCTTACGCCTACAGATTCAAAATTGAAGATGCCAATTATTCAAAAGATGAGCTAGCGGCATGGGCTTGCATCCGACTCGATCGTCTTCAACAAGGATATCGATTAATTCCTTTGAAAGATGTCAAGGGAAATTCTACGGATGGTTTACTATTGGTGAAGATTGAGAAAGTCTTGTCTTGATTTTAGGGTGACAAGTTTTAATGTAACGTGTGATGAATGTTATAATTTGGTTGTGGAGCTACAGGACTTGGCATTGGTTTGTATGAATAGGTTTATTTCATGTGTGGTCTGATCACTTCTGATTGACAGGAATTGAAGAGTTGGGTTGCGTTGTGTTAGGTTGCGTTGCGTATTTCTAGAGCGAAACGGTGAAGCCTAGTGAGGCGCAGGAAAGGTGGAAAGAGCTAAGGAAGATGGGGAAGGAAATTAAAGTAAGGGATCGGTTGATGGAAAGGTGTGTGTGAACATGGGAAAAGACGAACGGACGAGAAGAGAGATAGCATGGAAAGAGAAGATACCCCATTAGCATTTCACATTGTTGGTCATGTCATTTCTGGTTTGATTTTTCAGTTTAGTTTGGTTTGGTTTGATTTGTTTGGAGCGCAGGTGTATGGCGTTTTTGAGAATTCTTGGAGATTGAAGAATGGGACTTGAAATTGGGAGTGGAATGATAATGGAGTTGGAGAGTATTTGTGGATGGTCTGATGGTGGATGAATGGTGAATGAATTGCTTGGATCGATATCTAGTAAATAACACTAGATAGATGGCACTAAATAGATAGATGGAAAGGCAGATGGTTATTTGTATAGTACAACATCAAGTACAGTATGATAAATATAGTAGATAGATAATAGATATAATCCGATCGATCGATCGATCGATTCAATCATACACTCATTATGATGTATACTAATATATGAATACATTGAATATCTTAAGATAAACAACAAAATATTTATTCAATAGGAAGAAAGGATGTTTGATCTCTGATATGTAGCTGGGTATTTTATATACATAAGATCTTTTTAGTCGAGTGTATATATATACATATACATCTATACAAACCACCACATTTCCCTCAAGAAGTATATAGAAAACACAGAAAATATAATGTCAACACCCTTCTTACCTCACCCTTCATCTTCCTCACCCCTTCTCTTCTCTCTCTTCTCTCACAAGCTTAATCTTAACCTTAACCCCACCCAGTATATATTTCTTTCAATCCCTCAAATTCTCACCCCTAAACCATAAACCGTGAACTGTAAACCGTAAAATCCTTACCCTAAAACTAAACCCAAAAACTCTCGTGATAATTCATTGTAAATATTCTAATAATCTAGTCAATAATCCAATAATCCATCTAATCTATTATGAGTCGAGGGCGGTATATATAGACTAAATGAGTAGTTATCTAGCCAAGGAGTGCCTTGATTAAGCTAAGTTTTGAATGGTAGTATATCAGGGTCTCCTAGTCAATCGTAAAGATCGACAGGATCTAGAAGAGCCTTTAAACTAGTAGAGAAGTGAGTGTATGGTAGTCAGCAGGCTATTAGGCATCATGTGGTTCTCCGTGACACCATCCAATAATCCATCCATTCATCTACAAGTTAGTTATGAATTCATCCATTCATCTAGCCATTAATAATCCATTAATAATCCATTCATTCATCTAGCCATTCAATAACCCAATAATCCAATAATCCATCCATTCAAAGTAGTACATAGTACATAGTAATCTTACGGAGTATATACCGGCCCGGTATCCCCCCATACACGATGTAACCCTCACGTACATCCGTACAATCCATTATTCCCGGTATACAATCCCAGCATCCCGGCATGTGTTTTTCTAAGGATTACTCTGTAGATAACATATATATATATATATATAAAGTATAAAATATAAAGTATAAAATATGAAGTTTGAAAGATAGAAATGAATATAAGAATCGTCAGTTGTGAGTACAGTATATCAATACACAAACCATTAATAATAATTTCCTTTCAGGATATTGAATCGGATTGAATCGAAATATTAGCTATTGTAGACTAGAGCAGAATAGAGTAAAGTAGAAAATTCAATCCTGTATATCCAACCTCTTTACTCTTTACAATTTCCTCTTCCCTTTCAACAACCAATCAATCTATCGTAACACAAGAGCACAGAGCGCAGAGCCAGCGCGTTAATCGATAGATAAACTCGCTATATATACAAACCATATCATACAAACCATACCATGCCATCCCATTCGTTTGAAAATATGCTTGACATCAATTCCAGTTCCTAGTTCCAGTTCCAGACGCATCCAGACCTTGATGATCTTTGATAAAAAAATTAAAAATTAAAATGTGGTAAATTTATCTGACTCTAGAAACTTCTCCATCTCCATCTCCATCTCCATCCATCATTTAACAAATACCAAACAAAACAAGCAGATGGACAAACCAAAACTTTATCCCTCCCTCCACTCCAAATCCCAATCCAAATCCCATCTACTCTGCCATGTGTGAGATAATAATTGGTATTCTATTCTATTCTATTCCATTCCATTCTATTGTACTCTCTACATTCATTCGATGTTCATTCGACATTCATTCGACATTCAACAACGCCACACGATGAAAATGAAACTGACAAAGAACAAAGAACAACAACAATTCTCAACACCAGGATTCGACAATAAAAAAAATAATAATAAAAAAATGAGGTGATCATGATTCATTCTGCAGCAACCAACAAAAATCGACACCTCGACGGGAAATCTCTTCATATGCTGATTTATCCCCTCAAGATCGCACAAGCTGGAACCCAATAGCACCCAACCTACCGGTTCGCCATCCACCGCCACCGCCACCGCCACCGCCACCGCCACCGCCACTTTCGGATGCAAATCATCGAACATCTTCATCGGCATGGACTTTCATCTGCACCTGCAGCTACAGACAGATACCATCGGACATTTTAATATCCGAATTGAAAATATATGCCATGCTCCGTGACAACGGAATATTTTAATTTTTATTTAAATTTTTTTAAGTTTTTTTTTATTTTTAATTTTTTTTTAAATTTTTTTTTAATTTTTTTAATTTTTTTAATTTTTTTTTTTTTAATTTTTTTTTAATTTTTTTTATTTTTTAAATTTTTAATTTTATTTTATTTTTTTAATCCTTTAATAAATTTTTTTTTTCTTTAAGATTATTTCCCGTTTCCCGTTCCCCTCAAAAAAAAAAAAAAATCCCAAAAAAAAATCGAAAGATCGAAAATGTAGTCTCGCGCATGCATGCCAATCCAATATCATACGATGACTCCGTACTCCATAGAGAAGAGCGGTTTTTGTGGTGAGCATACACCTATTTGAGAGCCACAACTGGTCAAATTATATAGGTTATATTGTACTGCGCACCATGAGTTGCGTTGCGTGACGATATTAATATATCGAATAGACAACATTGAGCGGAAAAGTAAGTAAGTTATAAAAGACAATATGTTGTGAGATGGAAGATACGGAAAATTATCAAATGCGAAATGCGCTCATAACGATTGATTGATAGCGACGATGAAAAAGTATCTACGTACCTACCTTGATAGATTTAAAACTGGGTTAAGGTTATCCATTCGTGATATGAGATGATGTCACATTTCCTGATATTTTGTAGGTATTTAATGCACTTTGATGTGTTGGCTTATGTTGCTCGAACATTGGTCCAATAATACATACAGTATATGTGTGAAAGTAACACAAAACCATAAACGGCCTGTTTTATCGAATCACTTTCCGAGGGAAATTGGCAAGGGTTAAATTCCAATTTGCATATGAATTTGCATGGCAATGTCCAAGAGGAATACAAATAAACTTCCGGATGTAAGTCCGTCCACTCCGTATGTTGTATAATGTAACACACAGATCCTCTTTCCTCATCCCAGATATTAAAAGAGTTTGTCAAGACAAGACTCAACAAACTCCCTGTCGATCTCAACCCATTATGAGATTTGGAGAATTTCGTTTTTTGGATCATGCGCTTTCCATTTTTAATCTCGTTCGATGAGCGCAGATTGTCGGTGGATGATGCGTTGAGTTGATCGATATCAATTATTGACATCTTTCAACATTATTGACATCTTTGTTGAAAGCACTCGATCCAATATGATTGCGCCCAAAAACTCGCGGGTCTGACCAGTGCTGAATGGTTCATATCAAAACATTCCGACAATTTGGTAAACCCAGCCACAAATACATGCATAGAAGCCAACTGCCGTCCTTGAATGGAAAGATTATTTTTGACGTGTACCATCCGATACACGCCGTAAAAAGTGACAAGTCGGAAAATAGTTTTTTATTTCTGTCAAAAATGACCTATCACAAATCTCCACCCACGTTCTGACCCCCAACATAATTAAAAAATGGGGTTGTAATTTTCCAACTACTAGTTGGGAGGCACAATAAATTGTTGTATTGGAATCACTCCAGCAATATCATTTTTGATGGGATTTCGAGTGCGAAACATGATATGCGGACATGAATTCGTTGATCTCTCCCCTAGGCTGGGGCTATAGGTCAGGGATATTTCGAAGTACAAGGACAGAATGACTTGGCCTCGACTTGCAGCCTGCATGAAGGGTCTGTCGCTTAGTAAAAGAAATTCTTCAACTGTTGGAAATTTTCCGAACACGCTCTCGAACCATGCGAATTTCTTATTCCGCATGGGGTACTTACAGAATGGGCAAGATCATTGGATTGAAACCGAGAAGCATTAATGCCTAGTCACATTTAGCTCTTAAGAGTTGGCCCGGTCAACTTCAGGTACACTCCTTGTACTATTCGCTGAGCGGCCATGTCGAATTGATAACCTGGTGCGAGGATTCCTTGTTTGTGGCCAAGTAAGATCGACCTATCAATATACCCTCATTACTGACCGACGATTGTTGCGTTTAGGTCAAAGGGAGAATACCAATGCATGTAATAGGTCTGCTGACTTGAAATAACACGGACATCTACCTTACTTTCCATCACTAGTACCATTGATAACAAGTGTCGCTCAAGTTTTCCATCATGCGGTGCTGCACTGTTTGGAGTTATTCATTGTAAGACTGTGCTCAAGAAAGGCACGATTGTTCCTAGTTTCGGGTGGTCCATTTAATCTGGAAAGGAATTGCAGCTACCCTTTTGATTAGTTGCAGATGCAGATATACATTCGACGATGCAGGCAACCGCAAAATCATAAGATAATTCATCTTTTCTTTTGTCAGATCAAGTTTCAAACCCCTCTTGACTCGTTCTTGAAATTTATATAATGACCACTTCCACTCGACTGAAGTTGAAGCTCATCAATCAAAGAACCTCATCAACCCAAACAACTTCATTATTCCAACACACGATCGTCTCGCATTTGTTTATCAATTAAAAGATTATTCTCAATCAACTACAATCAAGATGCCTTTTCAACCAATTCCATTCGAGACCATCTTTCAAGAAGAGATGAACATTCTCCCTTCCATCGAGCCACTTTTGATGCCATTGAATGAAATTTCGGAGTCCTTTGGCGTGACTGAAATGCCCGGCGTAAGATATTGCATCTGATATAACCGTGGGTTGAATTGATACTAAAAGATAACCAGATGCCCGGTGTCAGATGCCCAACTTGCCTTGCCAATGGGCAGGAAGTCTGGGTCATCCCAGGAAGAGCCTGTGGCGCTTGTGGCACTGGCTGTTAAATCATTAGGTAGGGACACAACTTTCGGACCGTCTGCTATGTTACTAACATTATCACCAGCTTGGAATTTCAGTCTGAAAAGCTTCCGACACATCATCGGGGGCGAACGGCCATTTGATTTGGGAGGGCTGAAAGGTTAAGTGCTGATTTCACTCGGAAGGAGATGAGAAAAGTTTTGCCTTTTTTATGATTTAGCAAGAATACAAAAGTTTGCGGCTTCAATACCACCTCAAGCGTGATAAAACTGCCATGTGCTGTGCCTTGACTGTTTTAATTGCATTCCTTAGCTCTATGAAGTCAACGTGCGAGTTTGAAAACGGCTCAAGGAGCGAAGATGACCTCCAACCTTTGATAAACAGTATTTGCCATGGACCTTAGACACTGACAGAAGTTGTAAAAATCCCATAGTAGTTGTTCCAAATTAAGTAAGTATGCCGGGAGGGGAATAAGAGGCGAAAGGAGTCAGAAGAGTTTAAACAGATTGGAATCAAAGGTCCTCATATATCAATCAGTAGGGGTAGTTGAAGAAACTGGGGCTGAGCGTTTTCGAACAGTGAGCTGTAAATCCAGACGTGGCCATCGTTGCTATTATAGCATCCAGAGAGACCCAAGCATCGTCACTTGATTGGCAAAATATTAGTGTAGTAGCACTAGTCAAATATGCCTATGTAGCGTTTGGATATGAGATTATGATACATCAGAAGTGGAAGATCTCCCTCGCAAGTATATCAGAGACCAATAAGATGGGTCAGGAACGAATTTATGAAAAAGGATCCTAGTCGGCCATGAAGTTTTTGCCGGCATTCTGAGCTACATGAGAAAGTTAAATATAGTAAAGTCCGCGTATCGTCCGAAATGCAGTCAAAATTTGCACAACCTTGTCGGGAACATATTTGGACCAGCCCAAAGGATGTTCTCCAAGATATCTCCGACTGGAGCTTCGATGATGATTGATACCCAAGAGAATCAGAATTCGGGTAATTCTTGGTAGTACAACGCAATAAGTTCTCAGTGTACAAGATATCGCAATCAAGAAAAGGGGAATGAAATGAAATGATGAACCTTAGGGACATGAAAGTGGGAAAGAAGTTATCAAGTGAATGGAATTTTGATGGAAGGAGCGAGCACAGCCACAATGCCTACCCATGGCGGGGTCTCGGACAAAACTTCTTCCAACCGAGGAGGAATCTATGTGTGTGTTTTTGTATACATAGGTAACTTGTATACAAATATTTAAATTTGGGCTTCCAAATATTACTAGAAGCTTGCCAATATTGTTTATCAAAAATCCTCCATAAAGTATAGAAAAGGAACTTTCCAGATTCTTTCATACAATAATATTAGTATCATTGTGGAGGTAGGAACGATCCCCGTTTTCAGCCACCATTACAATTCGATTCAACATTCCTAGACACAGATGTACACAAAACGACGATTGGGTGTCTACACACGTGGTCCAAATGATTGTGTACAGCTTGAGGTTGATCATAACACAAAAATGGTTGGCTGAAGATCTTTCAAGCGGGCGTCTCATGCCATAGAGAATCACAACGTGTCTTACTCATTCTACCAATTAAGACTAGCTAATAAACGGAGGGCAATTTCAGAATCAACTAAAACCCGAATAATAAGCAAGCCAAACTAGCTAAGAATTAATTTATCTTTATCCTAACAACTCCTCAGGTTGGGCGGGGTGGTTTTTCGGGTGCATAATAGCCGTGTTCAGTTGCACCACTTCCTTGCTGTTGTGGAAACCCTGATGGACGCGGAGGCGGATAGTAAGCCGGAGGAGCCTGCTCCATGGGATTATGACCTTGATGGGGCGGGCGTCCTGGAGGTGGAGGAGGATAATATAGGTCGTTACCCTGCGTATATCCTGGATGCTGCTGCTGTTGATATCCATGCAGTTGTTGCTGAATAGCATAACCCTCGGCCGTGTTCGGGTTTCCATACTTCTTCTTCTCATCCTCACTAGCCTCTCCTGAATGTACCACCTCCACATCTGCGGGAGCTGGCTTATCGTAGACTTGCTGCAAGAAAGCCTGATTTAGATTTGGCCTTCCTTCAGCATCCTTCACAACCTCCATCAACAATTCAGCCGTTGGTGGAAGTGATGGGACTCTCCCTTGTAAAATCTGTGCTACTGGCAACCTTTCTCCATAGTATCTTGCATTCTCATCGTTGCGCTCGATAATTATGGTTCCATCAACCTGTGCTCCTGCATACAAACCTCTGCTTTTCATGTAGGAGAACAAGGGCTTTCGACTTTTCAAGAGCTCGCTCTCCAAGACCGCCCCACTTCCAATTGGCCCAGCCACAACAGATATCTCACCACCGAGGGAGACACGTAATTTACTGAATGCATCGAGAGCCTTGCGGTCGTTGATAACAATGACACAGTCATATATATCGATTCCGGCCATGAATCCTACACCCAAAGTGTGAACGAGAATTCCGGACGGTGGTGACCATTGCCCCTTCTCGTTCTTGGCAATTAAAACGCCCGATCCACCTGCTCCAGAAACCCATAATCCAGAACGCATTGTGGTGTAAATTGCAAGACCGATACAGTTCTTGATAACCTTTTGAGGGATTTTGACAAGAACTTTCGGTGGTTTGCTGGGACCATCTTGGACTTTCTTCTTAGCCTCTAGATCTAGGGATGCATCTTTTTGTTGCTCCGCCATAAATCCATCTTCTGTCAAATTGTTAGTGGGTCGTTTTTAGTTGAGAGTATTAAGTAGACGTACTACAGAACGATTTGAGGATTCGAGCAGCTTTCTCGCATTCTTTCTCCATCCCGGTTGGCCAGAAGGCCTCAGATCCAATCTTATTCGTGAGCTTGTTGACTGGACCTCCTAACTTCTCAAATGCAGCCCATCCTTTATCAAAAGCAGCTTTACTGCCAGTCTTGGTTTTGTCCCAAGCTGACGGTTTAGTTGTATTATTTGATGGTTCAGTCATGGTATTGCTGTAGTAAAAGGCTTATGTTGTCGTTGCTGTTGTAGAATTTGTTATCTGTAACTACAAGGTAGTTTGTGGGTGGGTAATGGAAGGTGGGGTTCTTTGAGATGGTAAGGTTAAGGATAAAGTTAAAATCAGGTGTGAATGTGACTGTGAATATCAATCACAAAGATGACGAGCACAAGTGAATGTTCATATAAATACTTTGTAATAATAATCCTGCTGGGTGGTTACTTGTGATCCACTGGTGAATTTTGAATTGTGGCTTTGCAATGATTGCATCACGGCTGACGAGGCATAGCCATAGCCATAAGCCATCCTCTGAAGCAATGGCAACGGCTAGCAATGTCCTACCTTACGAACACACCTATCATTGCACAGAAGAGACTGTACGATTTCGGATGAATTCGAAGTGCGAATACGAGATACGAGTAGTCTAATCGCAATGGTAACTCGAAAAGCCGGATTTGAGTTCAAAATCCGTCATACGCAGTTTCGTTAATGTGCTTCTCTACCAGGGGCGAAAAAATTAGTTGAAATGGAGTCCTTTTCAATGTCCACGCTTGAATGAGACCTTGAATGAGACCATAGAATTAAATGGAGTATAAAGGAAAATGATACATTAAACAGTTTTCTATGCTTATTGAACTTGATGATATTCTATAAACGTATATATATCCTTCTGATGTTTGGGAGAGAGAACTACTCGAGTAATGAAATGGTGGTTCTGGCGTTGTATGTATTCTGCAGGCGGTGAACCAGCCAGCCAGCGTCATTAGGTTAAGCCTCTCCTGTTATTTTATGACATCCCAAAGCTCATCAATTCTCCGGCAGCACAACTTCAACAACATGAGGAAAGCTCTCAAACATCTTAATTTTACCCTATCTGACAACGATGTCCTGAATACGCCCTGGCGATCGTCGAAAAAAATGTTAATGCGTTGGAGAATCTTCAACTGAACTGAGGAAATTTTACCATCATTCCTCCTCCTCCTCCTCCTTCTCCCCCTTCAAAGGTCGAGATATGTCCTGAGTTTTAGCATTACCAAAATCTAGCTGTCAAACTCAGACGAAATGTTCGACTAAAAATTCTATACCTAGCCGATTTCGAAGTCGAAACCATATCTCTTTCCTATGCGAAAAGATCAGACGAGAAGTGTCCTATTGCTACGACTCACTCGAACAGTGGCGCCGATATCCTCCAATATGCAATATAAAACTTACAATATGGGTGGAGTTGAGGGTCCTTTGATGCGCATGCTGGACCGTCCAAGTACCCGAGGAACATTCATGAATATCTGTGTCCCGTCCTAAGCAATCTATAAGAAGCCATTCTCCGTCTGCAAATTACGAAGTGATAGCCGTCACAAAACATCAGGCAAGATGGCTCTGAATGTGCAAGAGAGTAGAGACTTTCTAAGGTCTAGGCCTCGATATCTGGCTGGAATGTACTGGATCCTCTACGCAGGGTCTTGACAGGCTTCTCAAAGCTTTACCTAGCTTCAGTACCAACTCATGCGTATACCATACATAATGTACACTTTGCAGCTTTATGGTCTGATAAGAAAGACAGTAAAGGTTTGCCATTTCTACATATTCATCCATATGGGGCACTTGAATACTCTTGGTTAGTACCAATGAGGCATGCATGATTATTAGATGTTAGCTATCTTGTTTCAAAGTATTTTTACCTTTTTATGCTTAAACCACCACTCTTCTAGCACCAAGTCTCGCACAAGACGGTCGCATGCCCCGTCATCTGCATGATTCAATGTGGATATTTCTTCCTGCAATGGCCTCTATCCATAGTCTATGGTAGTACTAGTTGTATGCTTATGTTTGTTGGCAGCATCTGCAACCCTCCCAACCCAGCATTTATGTCTCGCAATAGAGGAGAATTCCGCAGCAATATTTTGCCGTGTAATAATAATAATTTCAAATTGAGTTCACAAGCACAGCATCAGTTGTTGTCTCTCATGGACCTCACATGACAATTTTTCTAATGTTTATCATATTGGCTTTAGCCCCTCAATCCGGCTGATACTTCTACCCACCATCTTATCAACCGGCTCCTCTCTATTCGTGTCTCATATAAAGTGTTATCTATTTTTTCGCTGTCGCGGATGTTTGTCGGATCTTTTCTGCATGAGAAATCACGAGTGTGCCATTTTCTGAACCCCTGTGCAGAGATAAGCACCATCACATGGCGTTTGCAGCAGACTTTCATGGCTTATCAACTACACACCAATTATTTTTACTTGCAGAATCGGCCGATAAGGACATTAGTGTAACAAAATCAGAAGGGGGATTTTCTAGAAGAAAAGAAGACTGCTCCCTCGAGATTTCAATGTGTGGTTAAGTCAATATTCAGAGAATACCTCATATCTGCATGGCCATTTCACATCTGTAAATTTTTTCATCAGCTACCCTTCCTCGCAACCACGGATCTATTCTTTCCATTTCAGGACTTCAACCTCATGCTTCACCTACCATACCCATTTCCAACTCCCGCCAGAAAGATGGAGTACAAAGCTCTCCCAGAAAACTCCTCCCCAGAGGAATCCAAGCCTTCCAGCATCATGGTACATCTTCATTTCCTTGAATCATCATGTACCATCCACTAATCGCCACATATAGCAACCGTTTGACACCATCGATATCGAGAAGAGCGCGGTAGTTTCATCGTCTGGATACGGCACAATCCAATCATACACAAGCAAAGAAGGCGTGTTGAGAACTGCACGGAAAGAACAAGGTCGAGGCATTTGGATAAGTTTTGTTCAAAGCCTGGTGGCTGTTGGCATGTTTACTGCTATGGCGGTGACTTTCGTTTTGGTTATTTTGTAGAGGAGCTTGGGGCTATTTTATTCAACGTTGGGGGCTTATACTTCTTTGAGTTATATGTTTAGGACGCATCACAGTTCGTTCAAATTTTTTGCAGGCGTGGGGAAGGGATGATATTGGATTACAGGGCTAGAGCTGTCGTTCCTCTTGCATTCTTTGTTGTTTACTTTGGTTTGTTTTGGCTTGGTTTGTGAGGGAGGATGAGTTAGATACCTCTGGAGATTTGGATAAATAGGTTTATACCCTAGCATATTTGATATATGTTGCGCTTACAATCAACGAGTAAAGATACATAACATGAAATTTTTTCATCAATTTGGTATACTCACCCATTCACCAGTATCTCATTCACGCTCATCCCTTCTCCAATAAATACCCCGAAAACATCTTTCCCTCTATCCACAAAAAACCTCATCAAAAAAGCCTAGGCCAAGTGCCCAACACGATGAGATATCTTATCAAGTGCTCTTGGCCAGTTAAGGTAATAGAGGAGAAGCAAGTGTAAGCCCCTGCCAACAACACGTTTTTCTTTTCATTTTATCTCTTTCATTCTATTTTCAGGAAGTTGAAAGATGAATAGAGAAATTTGAATCTGGCTATTTTCAAAAAGTTGAAGACAAATAGAGAAGTTTGAATCTGGCTAAACCTTTAGAAGTGGTGTTTAATGGGAGGAAGTGGAGTGAAGTGAAGTGATCAATAGATAGATACATATATAAGTATAGTCCCCTGATTGAAAAGAAGGGACATTACAATGAAGTTCTTCATATCCACGGACGAGGAATGAATAAGCACGTAAATAGTATGATGAGTTGTAACTATTGGGTGATGAAAAAGAAATCATTGTGATGGTGCTCACTTCCCTCGTATTAATCTATACTATTCTCCGAACAAAAATGTACATCTCTATAAAATCCTCTCTCCTCCTACATCCCTCCCTCTTTCCTTCCCACCCATCGAAATGGGCAATCCACACCCAAAATCAAAAATCCCTACCTACAAACAAAGATGACACCTCCCCTCCCTTCCCCCTCCCACCCTCCCCCGCCCAGCCGCACACCTACACCCTCCCCCCCTAACCACCTTCCTCCTCACCGCACCCCCCGCCACCACCGGCCCCAAAATCGTACATAAAACCAGCGCCCAAATAATAACCAAGAATATCTGATCTTCTACTACATTTAGATCTTTGATTCCTTTTTTGTTTGCTGAACCTTGGAACGTTTCTTCGATTTTTACTGTACTATTTTGAAATTGTAAACTTTGTAAACGGTGTAAACGGTGTAAACTCAGTGTTCCCGAACTCTGCGCTTCGGATGCAACGAGGAAGCCGAAGCCGCCGCGGGCGATCATGGTGGAGCCGACTATGAGGGCGTCTAGATGGGGTGGTTTTGCTGGTTTTTTTAAGAGGTGAGTGGGGATTGCGGTTTCGTGTTGTGAGATGTCGCGTTGCAATTGGGGATGTTGTGTTTGTGAGGGGGATTTTGGAGTTGTGAATTTTTGGGTCAGGAAATTCATGTAGAGCACTAGTCCTACGGATGCTTTGGCTAGGAACATTAGGAAGGCGTAGAAAATTCCTTTGTAGATTATGGATGGGGAAAACATTTCTGAGATGGGGATCGAGAAACCGATTGAGGCCTATACTCGGATAAATATATACATAGTTAGGTGGGTGGGAATTCATACATCCTTAATTATGGATGTCATATGTAGAGTAATAGTAAGAAGGGAGCTTACGAAGAAAAAAGGTACGAGTATATGATCCATGATTGGTTTGTAGTACTCTTCGAACATGAGAGTAGGTCGATCAATCTCCATATCCAAATCCGAATCCAAATCCGAATCCATATCACCACTTTGCCACGTATATCTGACGATTGCTCCTGCTAGAAATGTAGAAAGTAATATAGATCCCTCTACACACGCAGCAATAGCAACAAGAAGTATAAGTATCAAAGTAGAAAGTATAAATCCGGTATGTCGCGAAACACCTTTTTCCGTACCATAACTCTCACCGAAAGTTCCGCGGTTAACTTCTTTCTGATTTGCGAAAATGGAATGGAAAGTTTTGTAGATGTGTTTGATTAGAAATGGCACCAGGAGAAAGGTGGCAATAATGAGACTGAGGCTTGAAATGGCCGGTCGAGCTATTCTCCATGGATTTGATTGTCCTTGTCCGAGTGCTGTGACGATTTTAACCATTACAAGGACGAGAATATCATCTAGCATTGCGGCGCCAGCAATCAATGTACCAGTTGGAGTTTTCTGTAAGTTTGCTGATGCAAGTATGATGAAAGTAGATCCTAAAGAAGTGGAACATAGCGAGACACCAGCTGAGAAAGCAGCCAAAGCAGTTGGATATCCCGAACCTTCGACTGTATCGAACTTCATACCCATGATAGAGAATGAGAGAGCCATAGGCATGAGGATTCCAATTGCTGCTGCGGAAAGTGTTACCCATATTGTTTCTCTCAACATTTTAAGATCGGTAATGAGTCCGCCTTCGAATACTAGACAGATGAGTCCGAGATATCCGAGATATTGTATTGTTTCTTGCGTTTCTATACTGAGCCATGATGTTCCTGTGATGGGCATTCCGTATAGTATACCGATGAATATTTCCCCAATGAGTCCACAGTAAAGAAAGTTGTCGAGAACATCTCGTGTAATGTTGAGTATGAATATGAAAGTTGATAGAGGAAGGATGATTTCAAGCCCAGGTTCGACATAAGGAAGGTAAGCCATGATGGAGGAGTTTGAAGAATTAGAGACCTGGGACAAATTCATCCAACGAAGGAAGGCTCTCAGATCCTAATAAAGATCTGGGAGTACCTAAAAGTACTCGTGTCAGAAACTACACAAATCCATTGTCTTGATCATCGTAAAGTTTATTCTCGTAAAGTTTATTCTCGTCAAGTAGATCCGTACCTCAAAATCTGACTCTGCCTTATCAGATGGCGTCGTGTCCAACACTCTACAGGCTGAACACTCAATTCCTTTTCTCCGTATTTATCCTCTTTTTATATTTGACACACGTGCAAATCAACCAACTCACCATACAAGGTCTTCTAACGATGTTGTCATTGACTCACCTGAGTGATTTATGATATGATTACGACCTATCACCTTGTACAGAGACGTATCATCGTTTTAGATGTTAAACGAGTTACATAAGGGGGGTAGGACAATGAACCCTTGGGTCGAAAATTATATGCTGATAACCTGGATATCTCCGTCGAAGAGTGTCAGATTTAGTTGCGTTATCTGATCGTCAGTATCGTGGGATAAAGTTTGGCTAAGTTAAGCCTTTTGCATTTGTTCTTTCTTGCTTCTGTCAAATAAGGGTCCTGGCATCTGACAGGTATGGTGTCTGTCATACGAAAATGTAGCGCTGAGCCTTGCTCGCTGGAGTTCCATGATGATGGTAACTCACTGAAGGTTACAGAAGGTACAGGTTTCTGATTAATTTCCCGATCGAGGATACTACCAGAAAATTGGGATGTCGCAAAAATCAATGGCATTTCCTCGACACATGCGAAAGTTTCAAAGGCCAAACGATAACTGAAAGAGAGGTCGGAATGATATCGATTCGTAGTACGTCGCTTACTTATGAGTCCTGAGTATCGATATTACGCCCTTTTCGACCGAGATTCAGCTAATTACCTTTCATTATTCACCAGCCAAAGAGCACTCAGAAGTTAGTCACTCCGGGTTCATCTTCAAAGCCCGTAAGTAAGCACCGTCTAGCTTTGTGACCCATGGGCATTTTCTCAGCTAATGAACACAAATCGAACTCGTCCTTTCGGCTTTCAAGCATCTTGTGATTAAAAGCGTAGGCATGGTAAGTAATAATGAAAGGTAGTATACTTCCCGGCTTCAAGACTCGTAAAATAGCAGGATTTGAAGCGAAATCGTGGAGAATTGAAGAGATAACAACATTTATTTACCTGGATAAAATGGTGAGGTTGTGAAAAATAGCATCACCGCACAAAAATGTTCTGATATTCCCCGGCTGTGTGGGTTATCGAAACATACCAAAATCAAAAATACTAAGCAACTCCTCCCCTTTATCTTGCTCACCCAAAATAACCAACAATAATTCAATGAAAAAAAAAAAAAAAAAAAAGGAAAAAAAAGGAAAAAAAAGGAAAAAAAAGGAAAAAAAAGGCAAAAGAAATATTTATTCTGCCCGTTCTAGGAATCGAACCTAGGATCTCATCATTGATCTATTTGTTTACCTTTCGGAAGACTACTAGTGATGCGCTTTACCGCTAAGCCAAACGGGCTATGATGTGATTAGAAATATGGTGGTTGTTTGGCAATATACAGGGAGGGCGTTTGATAATACGGGTCATGATTTCAAATTTGGCCGGGATTTCGATGACATGAATGGGATCCCTGTGTCGTGATATGGATAGAAGAGAAAGAGGAGTGAGGGATTCAAAATGTAGATTCTGGGTTGGAAAAAAACTTAAACTTGTGTATGAGTGAATGTTGTCCATGTGGTGGTTGGAATTGTGGTGAATGTTAGAAGGTAAGATAGGTTAAGGTTAAGGAAGCATCGATAAATAAAATGGCAGGTGCTATGAACAAGCAAACATTAAATTAGATCTACATCTTCTAGTTCCATATACGTTTTCTATCAATACTTATTTATATACGAGTTCCAATTCGGCCATATTAAACTACAGGCGGCATTCAGAAACTGGCCAACTAGGTAGGTATTCAAGCTTTTTTGAAATTTGAGCTTTACAATAGTACTGAGTTTTGGTAAAATCTACACGGTACTTTGAGAGGGCCAATTATTCATCACGCCAATTCAAAAGAAAAGGCTGTTTGGCAGTTGTGCAGCAATTACGTTTTACATTTTACGGGGAAAGGCGGGGTAGCTGGATGCTTTTCCGATAAAGAAGCAAACAGGTCGGTATTTTGAGATTTCGATTTCGATTTCGATTTCAGAAACTCTTTTTTCTTTTTTGAGATGGATCCAAATCTTCTTCTATACAGCCCGACCTGAGTGGGACCTTGGCTTTCCCGAGCTTCTTATGATATCAGTCTTTCATTCAATTGCTTTTTTGAACGTTCTCGAGCAACGTTAAACTGCCATGGTTATCAGATATCACATTCAAACGCGAAACGCGTTTCCTATCAGGACCTCAAGACCTTCGTCCCACGCAAGTTCTATAACCTCCTAGGAGGAAGCTTTATTTCACACCTCTACAATCTTGTCAATGAAGTACGGCAATGGATACCAATTCTCCTTCACAGTGCAATGCACTGAATGTGTCTGATGAGAAACGCTGCTTGGAGACTGCTACATCTATAAATGGTCTCTTTTGTAGCTTCCACTCTAAACAATGCCAAGGTTTCTATGTCCCCAGAAACGCTCCGAGATAATGAAGAAATCTAACAACCTTCAGGTCTCTACCGCGGATACAAAATTCGCACAGCTCGACTTGAACGCCTGGACAAGAATTTTCCTCTGTACTTTGCGAATACGAAAACTGCCCTGGGAAATGAGACGTTTAAGGGCGTAACAACGGAGGCAGAATGCAAGGAACTACATGATTGGTTATGGACCAAATATCAATTACTAGAAAGAGTAATAAGGGCAAGAAGGTTGCACCATAGTCGATTCTTCAGTCAGAATATGGATTATGGGCATGCGAAGTTCTTGGATCAACTCATGAACCAGAAAATATATGTTACCAAAGCTTTAGAAAGACTCGAGAGAAGAACTGCCGATGTTTGTCAATCTTCGATAAATACTATGGACTCTATGCTAATTAAATTCATCTCAGATCTTGTATAAAAATCATCAATGGTTCAAATGGGTACGAGAATGTCAGGACGACGAGGAAGCAAATCGAGAAAAGGAACAAAAGAAGATAAAACAAGAAGCACAATTATGGCAAAGAAATTGGAAGCAAGCAAAACAAAGAATGGAGGAGAGATTGAGAAGGGAAGAGGAGAAAAAGCAAGATACTTTTCTGGAGAAACTTTATAAGGAGAAGATGAAGGAGGCAGAGGAGAATGAGGGCACGGATGAAGATATGGAGTGGGACCCTATTGGAGATGAACTGGAGGATGGGAGAGGGAACTTTATTGGTATGTTGAGTTACACTCTAAAAATCTCATGTGCACACTTTGAAGGGAGGACTTCACGTTATATGTCTAATCGATACAAACTGACCATATCTAAAAGATCTCATGCGACATTTTTTATGGATGTCCTCAGAAGAAGAACTAAAAACGGAAGAACCAGAAATGGAAAAACCACCCTCGAATGAAATTGACAAGAATGATTTGACCGAGAATAATGTGGCATCTCAAGAACCAACCTTTAACACAAATAGTATCGACGAACTTGTATCCCAAATTGAGTCCTCTTCTATATCCAAAAAGTCGAAGAAGAAAAAGAAGAAGAATGGAGCAGCTACAACTACCACTCCTTCTCACGCGGCCAAGGCAAGCAAACCGACTCCCAATCCACAAGAGCTCCCTGATAAATCTCTAATCGAAACCCGAAAGGACATACATCATAGGTTGGCTCATGGAATCAAAATTGACCTTGATGTTCATGGAGTAATGGTGGCTGGTACGGCAGAGAATCCTCACGTTCAAAAAACAACCCGGACCTTTACAGAATTTGAAGTCCAACGACTACTCGGCGAGATATCTGAGATCAAGCACTTATTGTTCTGTCGATTATTGCTTGGGCACGCCGCATTACTCCCAGCAGCTCTTCGCGCTGATAGTATCGAGGCATTCTTTGCAGATGTGGAAGTGACTGGTACGGCTCTGAGAGATGTCTGTCTCAAAATGGAGAAACCTAGCCTCCAAGAAATTCGCGATGCATGCGCAGATTTCTTTCGGTCTGAAGAAGAAGCAGAAGAGGAAAATGAACCAGAGGCTCCAACCAATGACGCTCATGGTCACGAAAACCATGAAGCCGACCTTGCTGACCCTTATGATTTAAAGATCAGGTTTACACGGAAAAAGCGTGGTGGATTACCTGGAACATGGCGTTCAAAGCAAGAGATTTCCCGAGAAGAGGCAGCTGAGAGTATGCGTGGAATGGTCCCTGGAATGGCACCATCCATGGAAAACATTATGGGCGGTGAGGAAGGGGGTGCTATTGATTTCGGTAATTCTAATAATGCTCAGAAAGTACGCAAGAAGATCCGCGTAAAGATTTGTGGTAGAACGATATGGAATTACCCCAGTGATAAAGCAATGAGTCGTGGAGGGTGGTTACATTTCTCCATCATCGCGAAGGATAGTAACCTCAATACTGCAATCGAGCTTTGTCGAAATTGGGACGAGTTCTTTGAGCTGAGCATGTTGGCCTATTGGGGGTACTTTCCTGCGTCAAATTGGGCATCATGGATTGGAACTAAACTGAGGCAGCATGCCCTACAACTGGCGAGTTTTATTGGCCCTACTTATGATCGGCCAACTAACGATATCCTTGATAGGGCTTCGTCATGTACTACGAAAGTATAGATCCGGATGCCAAGGAGCTCAGTGTGAGTTTCTCACAAGCAGGTCGTAACAGACAGGCCCGGCGTCAGCATGCTATATTCCAAGCAAGAAACGTGATCTGTGCCCATATTAAACGAGACGATCAAGCAAGTCGCCGATTCATTCAATATCTATCCATGCAAAGTCATCGTTTAGTTTTGCTTGTTAGAGATGCTGAGAGTGCTAAGTTGTTGGTGAAACCTCCGGAAGAAGAACGATGGCTATGGCGAGAGAAACGTGGTGTTGGACGAGTGGTCAAAAATGAGTGGAATATTTTAAAAAGAATTGGACCTGAATTTTTCGAGGAAATGGATCGTCATCGGAAGTGGAACTTTTCCTTCAAAGATTATTATGATATTTATGTTTGGGATCTTGAGCCTGGGGGAAATTTTGGTGCACTGTATTATAATGTTCAGCAGGTAAGTTACCCCGTTGAGAGAACTTATCAATCCCTACTAACAAAGCTTAGATGCTTACTAAGGCACTTCGGTGTCGCAAGGTTACAGACTTGTACAAACCGGCGGCTTCTATCTTAAAGGCGCTTTATCGAGATGAAGACTGCCTTCATAAAGACGTCAGACCAGGAGGCCCCGAACAGTTCATAAACCAATGGGACTGCCATCAAGATGAGAGAGCAAAAATCTTTCATGACCTCGATGACTGGAACCAGCGACCGACTGAACCAATAGATTCATTGACGAGCAATCTCTTTTACAATGAGGCAGATGCTTTGGAGGACGAGGTATTATTTCCAGAGGAGCGAGCCGAAGAGGTATCGAATTCCCAGGTAGCCGTTGGGAAAAAGGATTCATTGAGAGCATTTGAGGAGGAAGAGCTTTCCACGAAAACATTCGTCGAAGGAACCTGGAATTGGGAATCAGAAGATTCCGGAAATGAATCTCATGGGCCTCGTAAAAGTGCGGTCGAGGATGACGGCGGTGATGAACTTGAAGATGTGGATGACGATGACTATGATGATGACGACTATCCGAAAGAATTTCCCAGAGAGCTTCGGCCCGTTGTAGATAGACTTGTAGTCGAGAAGACTCACAAAGATGACTTTCCTATTGATTATTTAAAAGGAGATTTTAAAAGGTTCATTGAGAAGACAAAATCAAGAAGTATGATTCCAGTCCTCTTCTCACATTCCCAAGCAAAACTAACTTATTGAATAGCTTTCAAAAAAGTTTGGCACCAAGCGGACTTTACCCCCAATGGACGGGAGCGGTATCTACAAATGAAGAAAATGACCCGTGAATCCTGGTGGTACAATTGTTCTCGAAAACCCTTCTTTAAAGCACCTTCAACAGTGCTCAATTTTGAGGTGATGAGTTGGCTCAAGGTCACAGCTGACGACATGAATGATGTAGAGAAGGCGGTGAGCAAAATATACCCGTTTTTTAACCCAGGCTTCCTGAATTCGGAAGAGGGAAAGACATTCAAAGACTCTTTGATGTTCAAGCAGGGGGAGCGAGCCAAGAGTTATCCAGATATTAGAACAGACAAATCTATAATCCATCAGCCCGAAGGATTTTGCACCGATCTCGACAACTATCGAAGGCAAATGAAGTTCAGAGATGATTACGCATCATTCCCCCTTGAATGGGATATGAAAATTCGACCTATCATTGCAAGACGTAAGAATCCGCTCTTTCCTTTTCCCAGAAAGTTACTGACACAGCCTTTTGCAGTTTACAAGTCTGGTATCATTCGTAGTCATGCATCGATAGGATCCAATTGTCAGGCATTTCAGGGTACAGAATCCATTCGTCCTTCCAAACCTGACTTCTTCGTCGCTTGGGGTCCTGTTATTCCTAATCCCGAAATGCTATGCCGGATGGAAGATCCCTCTAGAGTCCCGCGCCTCTTAAATACTGCCAGAAAGTTCTCAACTTCTCACCCCGATGCCAAATTCGCTCTACTTCGCTTATGGAGCGCTCCATATTTCTATCCTCTAACAGCTCGTCACGATATATGCAATGAATTTACCTTTTATGATCTCACAGGGCGCATGTTCACTTGGTTATTTGTTCCGAAAGATCAGCCGTTTTCAGAGTTTTGTATGCATGAGACGTGTAAGAATCTGATAGAACCTTTTGAGAAACAATTTGAGGATAAAGTGATAGCAAAGAGGGATAAATATTTGGTTATGGCGCCCGATGAAAAAGAGTTGGCGAAGATTGTCGCGGGTGTTGCTTTTGCGGTTCAGAAGAGACCATGGATGCAGGAGGTGGATTTGTGGAGGAGTTTTGTTAATGTGGGTTTGAAGTTTTTGGAGGGCTTGGATAAGAGGTGGTGGGAGTGAGGAAGTAGGGAATGGGGAATGGGGAATGATGTGTGTGTATGTGATGAGATTTGGGCTTGTTAGACTAGTGAATGAAAGGCAACGTTGGAGCTCTAGGAGATAATTTAGATGGCACCATATTATGCGAGAGGAGAAGTATGCAGGGTTGGCAAGGAAGCATAGCTCCAATTACGGAAACATTTCATCGATATAATATCGCTCCATTCTTTTATGGTATTTATATAAACATTGAGTTAATAAAAGAAAACATTTGAGGAATCACAGATCGTCAATTCGACAGTAGAAATATCTATATCAAGAAGCCAAACATTTACGGAATACAATCGCAAACAGAATCGGCACTTTGTCGGGACGTCATGCATGCCATCAACTGCCGAAGTCTTGCCCTCATTACCATGCATGAGAAAGATGGGGGGCCGGCGGGGCGGAAGTGAAATGTCAAGCTTATATGTTGATATTGTGAAGTAAGTCTTACTTTTTATATCCCGTGATGTGGGGCTCTAGCGACAATAAGATATCGATCTACTGGTTTCATTAATAGTATGATTTTTAAAGAATCCTTATTTACCTTAGTTTATCCTAAGCTTTTGAGTTTATACAGCTAGCTCGCTGCGGGCAATTGCCGTTATATCTCGTAACTGTGCATTTTCACCTGGCTCAATATAGTCACTGATCACCATGGTACCCCGCAATTCCCCGCATATATCTTCTCTTACCTTGGAATATCTGATTTGTCTCCATCACGGGGAAATCTACACCGAAGTATCGTTGTAGCTATATAAATCTCAGAGTTCTTATTGTATATACATATATCTATCATGCTTCATTCTCCTCCCGTACCACAAAATGTTGCCTCAAATCCTTTTTACAGCGTTGAGCTTTCCCGTCCTCGTATTTTCCCATCCTTCCCCAGAGGTCTCCATCCTCAAGGAAAAATTATGCATAGTAGAACCCTGGGCAAACGGCGGCGATAGCGCCCCGGCCATCATCCGCGCCTTCTCAGAGTGCGGTCACAACGACGGAATCACCACCCACGGAACCATCCTATTTAAAAACACAACCTACAACATCCAAACCGTAATGAACACCACGAATCTCTCCAACGTCAAAGTTGATCTCCACGGTACACTACTATGGTCACCAAACATCACGTACTGGCTCAATAATTCTCTTCCTGTCGGCTATCAAAATCAAAGCAGTGCATGGTTATTTGGGGGTCGGAATATTCATTGGGATGGACATGGATATGGGACGCTGGATGGTAATGGACAGGTTTGGTATGAGTTTATTAATGGCACGAATAATTACCCCGGGAGACCCCATCAGATTACTTATACCGGGGTGACGGATTGTGTGTTTGAGAATATTAGGTTTGTGCAGAGTCAGATGTGGACGATGACGTTAATTTATGCGGAGAATGTTTTGTTGGAGAATATTTATGTCAATAGTACGGATGTGAGACCGGTGGGGTTTGAGTTTAGTAGTTTGAATGTAGGTTTTTGTTTTATTTTAGCTCGATATTCTGGAGAAGAGACTAACGTGAGGTCTAGACTGATGGTGCAGATACTATCTATGCGGATAATATCACGTTTCGTGGATGGACGGTAGATAATGGTGATGATTCCATTTCCATGAAAGCAAACTCTACCAATATCCTCATCGAAGATTGTGATTTCCATACCGGGCTCGGTGTAGCCATCGGAAGTATCGGTCAATACGGTAAGTTCTCAACCCTTTCCTCGCAAACTCGCACTAATTCCCTATCAAAGAGGGTAGATACGAAATAGTAGAAAATATAACCGTCCGCAACATCCGCTCCTACAACATGCGCTACGGCGTCTACATGAAAACCTGGACCGGTCTCTCCACAGGCTATCCACCCAACGGGGGCGGCGGCGGTCTAGGTCACGCCACCAATCTCTCCTTCACCAATTTCACCCTCCATAACAACACGGGTATATTCGCCATCACACAATGCACATCATATAATTCCGCCACGGGCAATTGTGATACCTCGCTCTTCCAGTTCTCGGATATACTGCTGTCGGATTGGAAAGGGACGGCGAGTAGTGATGTGGTGGCGGAGTTGCAGTGTAGTGGTGCGGCGCCTTGTACGGGCGTCGTGATTGAGGATATGAGGGGGCTTTGGGATACGGTTAATGGGACGAGGCCGGGGCAGTTTCTTTGTGATGGGGTTGTGGCTCCTGGGGGGTTTAATTGTACGGGCGTGCCGTTTGGGGAGAATCCTAGGTAGATGGGGTGGAGGGGAGAAAGGGGGGGGGGGGGATGAGTGGGGTGGATGGATGGGTGGATGGGTGGATGGATAGAAATTACGAAGAGATATTAAGCGTAGAGTTTTGCATGGATAGAGCAAAAGAACGATGGGTGCAAATAACAGCTCAACAAGACTAATAGTAAAGGAGAATTTAAGAACGATGATTGCAACTCAGCAAGACCAGTATGAAAGAGCATCTGGAGAAATGAGAAATCTCGTGAATTTCAAAAGCAAAATCAGTTTAATCAGTCTGCATCATCCCAATTCCTCTCAATTCTAAAATCAAGACCAAAATTACGCTTCCATACACAACCCGCACTACATGTGCTAACAAACAAATGCATAAGCTCTAATCCCCTTTCCACCGATCAAGATAAACCCTCCACGCCCTCCCCAAATCCCGCGGCCCAACCGGTTCAAAAAGATCCCTCCACCACCCCCTCCGACGATCCCCAACCCCCAAACCACGCAGCAATTTATCCACATAAAGCACACTATCAAACGCTGCAAAATTTCCCCTCTCCCCATTCGACAGATATCGTCGTCGACACCATGCGATCCAGGTAGCTATTTCTTTTTCTCTCTCTTCAAGTGAAGGTAGGTTGATTTTTTGATCGAGATAGCCTACGGCCCACAGGGCTTGGGCTTCCGCGGCGAGAAATTTATTGCCTGCTGTTAGGTGGTTTAGGAAGAGGATGGAGGGGTCGTATATAGGGGCCATGCTGTTGTAGAGTCGATAAGGGGTTGTGTTGATAGTTTTGTGGAAATGAGGAGGTGGATGCGCGAGGAGTGGATATTTTTTCAATACGTATTTATCTGCTTTTGCTGATAGAATCTTCCATTTTGTGGTTGTTTCAGGCGGTTCGTCGCTTTCTAGATGAGGTAGGTCGAGTTTTACGACGAGGGGGGTGCGGAAGAATGGGATGTTGGGTTTCCAGCCTGTGCCGCATAGGATGCCGTCGCATGGGATGTGTGATCCGTCGCTGAGATGTAATGTTTTTTTTTCTAGGGCCTCTACTTCGTCACGGTGGATCGTGACATTTTCGGCGATGAGATCCCAAAAATCGTTGTGGTGAAGTGCGCCGCCTATGTTGTTTTGCCAGAAAATACTTTGATGGGTCAGTTTTAGAAGCGTGACGGGATACAATGCAAACTCACTCAGTATCATATTCCAACTTCTCAAATCCCTTCGAACTTTTCCTCCCTTTATAGTCCGCCTTTTCCCGCACCGTCTTATCCAGTACAGAGAAAATCCACTTCACAATTGCCACGCCAATAAACGTACTATGTAAAAACCAAGTCCACCAGGTATCCCTATTAAGAAGCGAAGGTTGCAACGTCGACATAACCCGCGTTTGCGCCGCCTCAACCCCATTTTTATACGGAGTCTTCAAATCTATGGGTGCGAAAAATCCAGCACCGGTTCCTGTCTTTCGAATGATCCAGGAAACTGTTTTCCCGGCTTTCACTGCTTCGTATATCATATCTGCCGATGACTTTCCGGCACCGATTACTGCGATGTATTTCACTGACTCCGAGGAGATGATGTCTGATTGTCCGAATTCTTCGGAGTGGAGTATGATTCCTTCAAATGACTCTTTTCCGGGCAGATCTGGCATGTTTGGTAAAGAGTTCTCGCCATTCGCAACCATTAACTTCCTGGCGGAGAACAAGACCGGAATGTTTTTTGAATTCATGCATGAGATGACGAAATTCTCACCCTCTTTCTCAATAGATTGAACCTGGACACCAAATTGGATTCTGTCACGCAGTGAACGTCCAGCATGACGTTTCTCATCCACACATTTTTCTAAATACTCCGTCGTATACTTGGCTTTGAAGCAGTCATTTTTACAATCTTCTTCTGGAGGTCGTTCCATATGCATATCGGAATACTCTGCAAGTCCGACGATCCATTGTGTCCAGAAATCTTTGTATAATCTCCCTGTTATATGTTTAGTATACTAAGCGTTGGGCTGTACTGGTGATGATAGAATTACGTTGGCTAAAGACGCCGCCTATGCAGTAGTCTTTTTCTAAGAGCGCCAATTGACAATTTGGATGTGCCTCGAGGTAGCGTTGAGCGGCGATGATGCCTGAAACACCTATATTCGGCACATTAGTTTGAAATACGAGGGTCTTGTTCTCGAGCTACGGCCATACCTGCTCCGATGACTATGACTTCGAAGCCATTTTCGCTCCCTGAATCGTTCATCATCTTTCTGATCAGTTTACAAATATTGGTCTTCCGCAATGGGACTCACCATTTTCATAACTGTAAGCTTGAACGGATGTGTTGAACCGACAATTGTTGTTTCTCACCAACACAGGACCAAAGAGTGGATAAGATCGACGCTTTAATTGCGGCACACAATTATGGTAAAAGGTGTGTGCCCCGTAAAATATAAAAGTACCAGCCAATTGTTGGTATACTCGATTCGGAAATTATGACGGAGATAATCGGCACTTGTGTAACTTGGCAACTGTAACCTTAGGGTTTCAAAACTAGATTCATAGATGTATATAATCGAATACTTTTACACCCTAATGATCTCAACTTTTTCTGCTTTGCGAAGGTGGTAAATAGGTAGCACGAGTCTATAAAAACTGCAACTACAGTCTATGAGTACCTTAAATGTAACATTGAAGCGCGCAGTTAATCATTTGTGTCATTCGCGACTTTCCTGTCTCAAAAATATTCATACTTACTCATAGAAAGACATCAAGATCTTAACTACAATGGACCCTGAGCTTAATGATGACCCTCTCGATAACATCGAAGAACATAAGTATCCCGGTGGCTTGCGGCTTGCAGCAATTGTGACAGCCTTCGTCTTGAGTATATTTCTGGTAAGTTTGTCTTCCAAGTCTGTAAACGAAACAAGACAAAACTAATCGTTGATTTCAAGGCCTCATTAGATACTGTGAGTATCCCATCTTGCCGCCATATCTATTATCTCGTCTAACTGACGCGGATTGAATTTGCCACTAGACAATAATCACGACTGCGATTCCTTCAATCACGGACGATTTTCATAGTCTTGAAGATGTGGGATGGTAAGTACGGTTCGGCAATGTTCTTTCCCTTGGCAGCCACACAATCTGTTTGGGGAAAAGATTACAAGTATTTTCCGTCAAACTAGTCTTCATAGTTAGCATAATGATCTTCGAGATTGGAAGCCTTTTATGTGGTAAGTATAGCAAGCAATTAGCTATTGATCAGGGCTGATTAAAAGTAGCCCTTGCACCAAGCAGCCCAACTTTCATAGCTGGGCGCGCCATTATTGGAACAGGATGCGCTGGAACTTTCGCAGGATGCTTCATAATTATTGCATTCTCTTCAAGGCCTCGAATCAGACCTTCAATGACAAATGCACTCTCGGCGATATTTGCGATAGCTTCGGTAGTAGGTCCGCTGATTGGTGGTGCTTTTACGCAGAATATAACTTGGCGATGGTGGTATGTCTTTTTTCTTCTTACCTCGAAATACTAGTATCTAATGTTATGAGGCAGCTTCTATATAAACTTGCCTTTTGGAGTGTTTGCAGCTATAGCTATGGCATTCGCCTTCCGCCCACCAAAAGCTGCAACGCCAACACCAGCGACAACGAAAGAGAAGCTTTTGCAGATGGATATCTTTGGGGTGATGTTAGTGTGCGCTGCTATTGTGTGTTTTTCCCTTGCTATGCAGTGGGCTGGAGTACAGAAATCATGGAAAAGTCCTGACGTTGTCGGAACACTGGTTGGAACTGTAATATTTGTCGTTGCTTTTGGATTGGATCAATGGTATCAAGGCGAAAGAGCACTCATTATGCCGAGCTTTTTGAAGAACCGCACCCTCCTTGTGGGTGCAATCTTTGAGTTCTTGTAAGACAAGCTGTGTTCCAATTAATGCGGAGAAAACTAATGTTATCCCAATAGTATTGCCGGATGCTTTAATCTCGCCTTGTACTATCTGCCCATATATTTCCAGGCTGTCAGACGAGTTTCAGCTATATCTTCCGGCGTTCACCTTATTCCACTAATCTTGGGTTTAAGTAAGTATGCCAACATTGTTTTGACCATGTAGGGACTGACTATTCCAGCTATAACCCAGATAGTCACTGGCACAGCCATCACTGTCACCGGTATCTTCAATCCATTTTTGATTCTCGGGCCTGCCATTGCCGCTATTGGGGCAGGGCTACTTATGTTACTCCATGAAGACTCGAGTGCGGGGAAATGGATTGGATTTCAGATTTTGCCGGGCGTTGGGGTGGGATTCTGTCTTACAATCCCGCTCATGCTTTCACAGGTGGTGGTCAAGGCTAAAGATGTCTCCATCGCCACGCCTATCATAATTTGTAAGTTACCTTTCTGAATAGTAGTCCTAGCACATCCTGATAATCATGAATACAGTCGCCCAATCCATGGGAAGTGCCTTTGCCATTCCTGCCGCACAAGCAATCTTCCAAAGTCAACTAATTAAGTCCCTCCGCGCCTTTGCTCCAGATATTGATCCTCAGGTAGTTCTAGCAGCTGGCGCCACAAGTAAAGGTATCTCTAGTCTACCTGAGGCAAGTCTTCCTGAAATTTCGAGGAGCTATGTTGAGGCGTTGAGGTACACATTCGCGCTTGGAATCCCAGTTGCTGGAATGGCGTTTGTGGTTAGTTTTTTCATGCCGTGGTTTAGGTACCAGGATGCAGGAAAGAAAGAGGAGGATGTGAATGGCAGGACAGTTATGAAAATGGCAGCTAAATAGGCAACGGAGTCAAGATGAAGACCAGACAACGAAAGAGAAAGTAAGTTCGGAAAAATGGCATGCCAGTGCAGGAAAGAATGAATTTGCGAATTATATAAAAATATTGCTATACAATTGAGATTTTGATAGTTTGAACATTGAGATGAAACAATCAACGGGGATCCTAACAAATGTTTAATTATTATCTAAGCACGTGACTGGCTACAAATAATATGGTCTGTGCTTCTCGGCAGAAACAAAGTTAACATCTTCTTCCTCCAACCTCTTCGATTTCACAAGTTGAGTGCCTTGCCTGCTCTTTCTAGTGCACACTTTGCGGTTTACTTCAAAGAATCCTCTTCGGACGCCCTCTTACTAGGCGCAACACCCAGACCATTACTATCCTAGACGCAGTGTATCGAGATCTAAGGGGCGGCCCTTGTAACGATCTGCGTAGAGCGAGCACAGTTGTTCCAGAAATTTGTCGTTCTCATCTTTGACGACCGGACTACAAACCAGTGCCCAATAAACATAGACCCTAGGCTATCCCTAAGAATTTTAGGTTCGGGCAATTGACCAGGCATTGAGCAAGTTCATCTGTTATGTGAGAATTATTACCATAAAAGTTGTAAAGATCAAGAGATGTCAAATTGCAAAATCCCTCCAGAGAACACCAGCAATTGGCGTCGGCAAGGTTTTCTTCGGGAAGATCAGCAGAGAATTCATCCATAGATGTTTAAGCCTTGGATTTTTTCTCAACTTGTCCATATTACTCCATTCTTGCAAAGCGAGAGTTCGGGGGCTGTTACCTGGTATACTCCGATCAGACCATCTGAGATGCATTTGTCAGTATATGACGATGCACAAAGGGGTATATACCACGATGTGTGCACAAGCAGGAGAACACAATATAGATCTGGTTACAAATGTTGATATTTGAACCTTGTTGGATCATTTGCATGTCGAGACATGCATGTGAGACTTCACAGAGCAATCGCAAATAGTCTGAATCCTCCAAAATTGTTAGTAAATGCTGTGAGGTAAAGTTGAAATGCTGTAAACGTAGTTGGAGATGTCGAGATTTCGTGACCTACCGAAAAGATCGAAGATTTGGTGTTCTGTTCAAGACTTTTGCAGCAAATTCATCGAATTCTTCATAGTTGGTCATATCGTCTCCAATCATGCTGTCTTCGATTAAGTGAAATTCCAAGTCCTTCGTATGGATAAGAGTATTTGAAAGGATGCTGTGATTATTGACCACAGGGAGTTTTGATTGCCAGCGTTTATCGACGTAGACGATTCTTCGAGAATAAAATATTGGGATGAAGACATCTGAAAAGACTTTACAGGTCTGCGCAAGAGCTCCTAACGTTGAACAGTTGTGAAGTGTGCATCTAATAATTACGGTTAATCAGTGTACACAGGCGGAGAAAGAAAAGCGTTTCGGATGAAATACCTGCTCCCTAACGTTGGTCCATATCTCAAGAGGTAGATTCGATAAACAATGCTTTCCAGCGCCGGAATTATAATCCCTTGAATGTAGATCATGTGCAATGATTGAGTCCCAATTTCCAAGCAATAAAGTTGCTCCCTTTAGTCGTCATGGAGAACAGAGAACCGCATATGATCAGCCGGCCACCCCACAGCACTGGACCTCAGTTACCAGATTAGTCTTCACGTGAACTCATTATGTAACACCTATTGTGAACATTGGAGACACAATGTCTACATAGTTATGGAATAAGTATTGTATGATTGTCTTATTGCACTATAGTCTGACAAGCAAGCTGGCATTCTGTCTTTTGCTTCAGATAGAAATCGATGATCTGACGAACGAACAAGAAACCCAAGCCTCTACATGTCTAGGTAGATAAACAAGCGTTATGGTACCCCATCACGCTCTTCAATATACAACAGTAAAAGTTCCACATCAAAATAGTTGCATTCCAAAATGTTCCATGCAAATGCGAATAATTTCTATGAACAGTCCCAATTCTAGTAAGTGTGTGCTACTCAGACCTCTTCTCGCCTTGCTACAACGGCAGGCGACTGCAACTGAGATAAGGAAGGTTCCCGCGTGCCCCACTCATCGAGTTGAACCCAGTGATCTGAATGCTTCCGCAAATGGCTATCGCTTGCACCAGCTTTGTTAGACTGCAAGTGCTCTCCTGACTTGACGCTCTTGCCGAATGTTCGACTACCAAAAGAACGGAGCCTATGGAGGAGTCCAACCTCAGGAAGTAATGGCTTATAAATAGGTGCACAGCAGCATATCACACTACATGCTTGCTGAATTATTGCCCAGATGGGGTCGAGTAGTTCGATTTTTTCGGAACTCATGGCTGTGAAGCCTAAGCCTATCTTGACAAAACCAAGGATACCTGCTCTATTAAACAAGTTAGCTGTTGTGTCTGAGTCAAGTACTTCAGAGGTCTTATGACGTAACTTACAGACCACCTAGACCGAACAGAACCGAGAGCTTAACCTTCACCGAAGTCTTCATTTGCAAAGATTGTACCATCCAGATGGCCAGTCCAACCATTGCAAAATCCGTTAGTGAATTTGGTGTCTCGCCGGCGGCAAGGAACGCAGGTGCATTGAGACAGTGACCTGGTAGCGCTGGATTCCAGAGCTTTTGAGGTGGCGTGCATTCCAAATAGTGTGCCACATAGGTCGCGATGGACCAGAGTAGTTGAACAATTCCGAGAAAGTAGATGCAACGAACGAAGGATCGATTTACATAAAATAAACGATAGTACAGGAAAAGAAGACTGAGCTTTGCAAACAACTGCTGCATACAGAACTGAGCTGCCATGAAATATCCGGCCTATCGTGGTCGCGTAATTAGAAAGAAGCCTGACTGCACTTAATTATGCTGAGTTTACAAACCTTTGTTACCTTAACAATGTCATCTTTTGCGAGCTTCAGAATATTTCTTCCGTTTATTATGACTAAGACTGAAGCAGCACACTGTTAGCACGGTTCATAATTGGACTCAAAGAAGCAGTAAGGAACGGATTGAAAACTTAAACAGCAGATACGCACTGTACAGAAATGGCACAACATATGCGACGTAAAAGAAGGTAGCCAAGACTGCAAACCATTCTTCCCAGTTAGGCTTGCGAGCAGCACGCTTCGTGGCCACAAAACGGAGCACGGTAGCCAATAAAGCCAGCGCTACTCCAATGACGGCTATAATGAAAGCCGTCTGTTGTAATGAGTCATTAGCGATATCAAATCCCATGATTAATGCAAGAAAAGATTCTATGAAAATTGCGATCGGTGTCTTGATGGAAAGCCTTGTGTAAAAAGCAAAGTGCTGCTGTGAGATTTTGGCCCTTTGCACCACCGGAAGCTAAATGCTAAAGATTTAAATCTGAGTGCTGAGCCTCATTGAGAGATCATCGGGGATTCTGATGTCTTCATGTAAAACTGCCAGATATGTGCTTACGCTCCTACAAAAGTCTTCACCAAAATGTTATAAAATTAGCTCTACCAATCACCTAGAAATATTTCAAGGCGTTTTTCAGTTTGGGGAAGTTCCTCTCAAAGTACCAGGATTCCAGGACTAAGTTCAAGGGCGCGTGTAGTTCTTTTTACGAGTATCAATAGACTTAGGTATGAATGCATTCTGCTTTCCTCTATCACCCTGGGCGAACCGATTGCTAGCCAGCGATACAGTCAGTAATTCATGGTTGTGTCATTCACGGACCAAATGGATGAAGAAATTAAAGCAGCGCGGTAGTAGTTTCAACCATGAGTGAGCATCTTGTCAAAATCACTCATTTTTCAAATGCAATTCTAAGGGGAAACTGAAGATCATTTCCAAATCGCCTGGCTTGGACGTACTGCGACGAAAAATCAAACCATGTATCGTAATTAGCTGAAACCAACGAGACGAAGTATGGTTCGATCGTCAGAAACAGGCATGGAAATATTGCAGAAAATAGCACACTTGAGATCATTTCTCATGGCTCTTACCTCATCAGCTCCAATCGCTAAGATCAGTTAATTTCAAGAAGCTGCGCCGTAATCTAGACATGAGACACCGAGTTGATTTCTTTACTCCCATGCAATGCGCGGCTGAAATTTTAGATTGATATTGTTATGTGCCGATTTTAACGGAGCAATACTCATTGCAGCGACCCCACCCGATTCTGAAAGTAAGCATGTGAGAAAGAAAGTACTCACTTTTCCCGAGGATTAATGTGGAAGAAAACTGTACTACAAATATAGACACCTTATTTTGTCCACATAGTAAAGCCGGCTGGTAGTCAATTTACTTAATAGTTGAAGGCTATGAAATGGTTAAATAAGATTTGAATTACACAATTACAATCCAGCAAGATGGGGTAGACTTCATGTATAAAGCATGCTGCTCCGATCAGATGATTGGAAGAATAAGTATTCGGTTCAGCAGCATCATTTTCTCCATAAGAAATGTCTCCATCAATCGCTTCTCATAGAATAAGACTTCTCAGCAGTAGGATATTAGATGCTAAAAGAATGTATTTGAATTAAATTCCAGGAGTGATGCTCAAGTCAAAAGATGGGCAAGTCAGCTCGTATATTGAACTAGTGACGAAAGAACGGTAGAATAAACTGTCAAATCTCAAAATTCGCGACTCTCGCCAACAGCCCATACATCAAAAAGCCCTGTTTGAGCAAGGCCCTTGATTTTAAGAGCCTCCTTAAGCTTTTTCGGCGGTTCGTCGACAGCCTCACTTGTCAATGCCCACGTGCCCCAATGAATTCCCAAAGCGTTCCTACATTTAGTATCTTGAAAAATCTCAACAGCATCGTAAGGGCTTGCGTGCACTGGACTGTACATAAATCGCGGAGCATATGCCCCAATTGGGATCAAACCCAGATCAAACGGTCCTCGTAGATTTCCAACGTCAGAGAAATTCGGGTTGCGGGGAAGCTCATTGAAGCCTGGCCCGAGTTCCTCCATTCCTTCTGGCACATATCGGTATCCTGTATCCCCGGCAAACCAAACGGACTTGCCACCTGACGTGACAGCCCAAGATACCCATAGAGTGTGATTGAAGTCAAACAAGGTTCGCATCGAGCCATGCTGGCTGGGGAGACACGAAATTTGAGCATGGATACGATCCGGGGAAGATGCAGTACTTTTGTTGTCGTACTTTGTGTCCAGGTTGTTCACATTGGCTTTGGGGCTGGTCCACTTTTCTAGGACTATATCGCCATTGTCCCACCAGTCCATTTCTGTCACTGATTTAATCCCGCTATCGTGGAACCACTTGGCCAGTTTCAAGCCAACAAAAAAGTGAACGTCTAGATTCATGCAAAGGATCTCCTTCACGCTTGTGTGTGAGAGGTGATCGGGGTGGTTGTGGCTAATGAATACGGCGTCGATGGCAGGCAGATCGCCCAATTTACAGGCAGCAAGTGTGAAGCGCTTGGGCCCTATCCAGCTGTAGCGCTCCTCAAAGACTGGGTCAAATAAAGCACGGAAACCCGATGGAAATTCAACAAGGCAGCATGCATGGCCTAGCCATGTTGTGCGGAGGGAATCACCATTGCGCAATTGTAGAAAGGTAGGATTGACTGTTGGTATTTTCGCCTTGGAGGTGTCCGGAACAGGTAGTTTGCCTTCAAGGCGATAACTAAAATCCAAAGCGTCAAAATTAGCTTCTTTCGCTGCTATGTCTGCTCGAATGACAAGTGACACATACCGGAGGAAGATGGAACCAGCACGAAGAAAAGGAATATCTTTCCAGCGTCCAAATGATGGGAAAGGGTTTTTGAATTCAATAAGTCTCCCTCTCTCATCCTTAACATGATGCGACTTAGGGTTTCTCGGAGGAGGTTGATCGGATAATAATAAATAATATAATAATAATACTATAATATTATTTATTATAATAGTGGAAGACTTAGTCGTATTTAGCTTAGGAGTGATCGAATATATGAACAATAGAATATTGAAGTCAGAATTATATATATATTGAATATTGAATTTTTATCTGCTTATTTTTTCGAAGAATTCTTTGAAGAAGATCTTCGTATTTATAGATTTTAATGAGATTCTACACTATTCTATGATTATAAATAAGATCGATTTAAATCGAATCTTATAGAATCATTTTATATAATAAAAGGAAATAATAACCAATAGTATTCAATCTGAGAATAAGAAAATTCTATATGCTTCCATTTCATTCTATTCCATTATAAATCATTCTGATATGATATATGATCGAAATTTTATATAATAATAAAATTTAATAATATGAAATCATATTATTAATATATCACGTGATCATATAACTATTGGTTCGGTAAATATTATTAAGTGATTTAATAACTTATTAGGAATTCTCACAGGGTTTTCTGGTGCCGTGCCAGACTCGACAGAGACGGTGCAGTTGTAGCTGCTCATAGCGGGAATATCTAAAGAAAGCCGCTGAGTGAAGATGTTTGCGATTCGATACGAAAGACTTGAAATATAATCGATGATGCCCATAGTCGAGAAAGTCTAAGTAATGAATGGGATGAAAGTTCTGCAAATGATCAAAGCACGTTCGTAAGGTCTAAATTATTGAGACACATACCACTTGAATTGACTCAATTTCATTAATACAGAAACATACCTAGTAGGTAACTCCAAAAGTCCCAAATTTGATGAGGCTCCATGATCAATATCGATTACCTGTTTGTCCTTGTGAATTTGATTGGGTCGCGACGCGTACACAGCGCTTACCAAAATAATACCACCAGTACCTTGTACACCGCGAAGATCCAACAAGGGCTTAGAATTACTGCAGGGATGAAATGCAGAGAGCTTCTTCTTTTGAAATTATTTGCATATCAGAGCACACACATCTTACAACTACGCCGCAATATCACACAGTAAATGATCAAATAAATTGGCCGATAATATGATATGCATTAATCACTCTCAATGCTTTGCATTAATTGGTGGGTATATGAATAGTCTATATTGGTATTATGACGCCGCATGTATCCCAGCCATCCAAGAAAACTTCAGATCTGCATCTTCTGTCCCTAAAATGAAACGAGTCACATCTAACGTATCACCAAGGGATTCGCACCACCAACTTCTGTCCTTGAGCCTTGCCAGCTTGCAGGATGTGTAAGCCTCTGACAATCCCCTCAAACCCGTTTTCAAGCTCCCAGATTGGTTGCGTCGTAATGCGTTCGGTGTCAAGGAGGGCTTGCATCTCCTCAACCCAGACCCTTCCCCATATGCGAAGTCCAAGGTTGGCTGTTCTACTGTAGACAGTATGTCCGAGGTCGACACCCACACCCAGCAATTCAAAGCCCATTACTACCTTAACCTTTACCGCACGCCTTGTTTGCCATGAAATATGGAACTCCTCGAGACATGCATAGCGGCCACCGGTACGACCCATAGCTCCAAAACAGATCGACGCAGAGTCAATATCCGTTATGCAGTCAAGGGCATGTCGAATTGGGTTATTAGCAGCGAGTAGCTTGATTGACTCCACACAAGTCTTTGAAGTGTACGGCGTTGCCCCGATAGCCCCGAATCTGATCACCAGTGGCGCAGATGTTGAAGAACATACAGCAATAGGTATGTAGCCTGATCTTCACAAACTGTTAGCTAGTCGGTCTTAGAAGGCGCAAGAACTGTAATATCCACGTTGCTTCCTGGTTGGGCGCTTGATTTCATCATCCCAGCGAACAAATGTGACCTACCTCTTCAATATCTGGATTGCCCATTGTAGGCGCCAAAATCTCCGGTGTTTGCGGTGATGTTGAATTAGAAATCTACCCTTGAGTATGGTGAAATGTCGCGGGTGAAGTTGCCTACATGATGATTAGATGTCAGTTAAACGATTTATTTAACCTGACTGAGAGTTGATGCGGATTGTAATAATTATCATTAACCCGAATAAAAACGTCTATTTATTCGTCCCTAAACACCACAGTTAGACCGGAATCAAACGGAGGGAGAGGGTCAAATGATTTGTGAAGACATACAAAATAGGTTTGGGCCTGTTGATAATGCTCTCGATCACCAGGAGATCAGTGTCACGGGATTCTGGACACAATTTGACAATTGAATCTCCTGGAATTTCTGCAAGGCTGCTGGGGTTTCCGAGTGCGAGAGGATGTTGTCGATTTTCCTCGATTGTTCTGCCTAGCGCAGCAGCGTATAGCATGTAGCTGGCTAAAAGCAACACGTCGAGATGAAAGAATTCAATGTAGTACCTTCGATTGAAAAAAAAAAAAAAAGGGTTTGAGTGCAGCAAAGCAGAATGAGAGGAGGAAAATCAGTAGAAATGAACTGTAAGTGTCGTGTTCGCGCTTATAACGTTAGATAATGCTGTTTATGATACCCAGATGAGAAGAATAATATTGGGAACTCGTGAGTTTTCTGATTGGAGAAGATGCAAGGAAACGTTGCGAGTAGTCGGGTGCGTGAGCTGAATGTATTCTTTCAACCCTTCTGCGCCACAAATGCGACATAGCCCTGCGGCGCGTATATGGCTCGCTTAACTATTTAGAGTAAGTTACACTAACCCGAAACAAGCGACTAACAATATCGTGTCCAGTGCGATGAGGTTGGTTGGATTTGGTTTTAAGGATGAACGTGTCCATTATCATGATGCCGAGATATGGCGCAGAGAAATGGGATTAAAGGAATAATCGTATGGAAAATTGCTCGCTTGCCATCCCATTGACCTAGATCTACTAACACGAAACTATTAGTAGGCAAATCAGAAATATTCCGAATCCAACCTCGCAACATGATCTCAAGTCAAACCGTAAGAGAAACAATGTTGGAGAGGCGACATTCAACCTCATTACCACAACTTTGCCTCGAAATTTTCCTTAACCATCAATTCATCTGCTATTCCGTGAAGTATACAGCCACCATTTGTTCAATACGATTCTTCGATTTCTTACCTCGTATAGTTCTTCTTGATATCACCAGGGAGAAAGAATGGCTTTTGAACCGTGATTGAATTTAATTACCAAAGCCTGAGGTGTTCAAAATGCTGTGAAGAAGAATGATATCCTGATCTTCTCTGTACCCACCGTTGGTGTCAGGTCAGGGACACATTACTTGCTCAGATTCCCATTTGTAACATCCATGGTGTAAACATAATTTCTCGCGCCACGTTCATACTAATTTATGTATTGATGTGCTCCGCGACATGTGGAAGAGGCAAGTACAAACAGGACGGCCTGATGAGAGCTAGGTTCCAACTGATACAATTTTAGAAATGAACAACTCGAGGTGTGGGAGACTTTGTTGTAAAGTATGGATTTTTTCAATAAAGTATCAGGTTAGCTTCTCTATATAACCTCTACTAGCTACCACAATAGATGTAGAAAGCAAGATACAAAACTATCGTTATACGCATACGCTCTTTTACATTGAACTTTCAACTTTCATTCACGCTACGATGATACTATTTGTCCTATTCTTCTTTGCAGCGCCTATCCTTACCTACCCTACATTAGACGCTGAGGAGACGGTTAGCCTCCAGGATAGGACACCTTCTTTCGAATGGACTGCATGGGGTGACTCATATGCTTCTGGTGTGGGAACGGGAGAGTACATCAATGGACGTCGATGCCTACGCTATAAGGAAGCATATCCGTGGTGGATCCAAGACGATCCAGACAAACTTATACCTGGATCAGGGGGCAAGCTGAACAATGTCGTGTGTTCTGGTGCTAAAGCCGAAGATGTGGAGGAATTCCAGTTCTTTACCACTGATCAAACCTGGGGTCAACCTAATTGGCAATATTATCCAAGACCAAGCAGTGGTACACCCACAATGGGTACACTCAGTATTAGTGGAGATGGCATAGACTTTCCAGGTATCTTGAACAATTGCATCATTGACGGGTTTCCGTGAGTTGAATGGATAGACTTTTATATTCCTCAAGATACTAATACTCTGCTAAGGCTCCCTATAAGTGCGGGTTTTGTTTCACGTTCTTGCGATGCGCAGAGGGAGCTTTCATGGTCTTTAATATGTAAAGACGGTGACAAAAATACTTTAAACAGTGATCTTGTATCCAAGATCGAGTCAGTGATCAAGAAAATTGTTGAGTACGGCCAGGCAGCCACCGGAAACACCTTCCGGCTTTATGTGACTGGTTATGGTAAATTCTTCAACGATCAAGACCCCGGTTGTGACACTGTAACTTTTGCAAGGACGGCCAATCCGAACCCTGATGGCAAGGAACATCCAATGATGACTACAGATTTGCGTCAAGACTTCAACTTGATGACTGTGACGTTGAATGCTGCGATTCAGCAGGCTGTAAGTCAGAACAGCGGAAGTAATGTTAAGTTTATTGACATTGATGTCTTGCTGGGAACAGGTCATCGCTTTTGCGAGCCAGGCGTCCAGGAGCCGGACCTAAAAAACCCAAATCTGTGGTTTTGGCACTATCTTACGACTCTAATGAACCGAGCGAGATGTCAACGGACCCCACCATTATGTATTTGAATAGCGTGCAGCAGGCTAACATTGATACCATCAACTGGGATCAAAATACCACGCTTTGGACAGACTATCTCAATGATTTCTGGTCCAAGGTCGACGAGAGTCAGCTGAATCAAACATTCGGTGGAAATGCTACAGCCCAGGCTAACATCTGGCCGGATTTTATTGGCTACCGTGCGAGGGTATTTCATCCACAGATGGTTTACCATGAGGCGATATACAAAGAGATCATACAGCAGTATATTTCGAACACTAGCGCAGATAGCAACACAGCGACCACGTCGTCAGCTGCGCCAACCAGCACGCCACCACCACCCCCACCTCCCACACCTTCACCACCACCTCCAACTTATGCTACTGGCACATGTTGCTTCCATCTCATCGAGTGGGAAAACTGTAACCCGGAAACCGAGGACTTGTATGCAAACATAACCCTACTTGACAACAGCAAGAAAGTTATCTACCAGACGCCGGCGTCATATTTCGATAATGAGGGCTTGGGCGAGCCAATAAATGATGGCAATGGTACACCATACAAGGCCCTCTGCCCAGTCCACTAGCTATCACTGGGGAGCATGAGAACGACTACATCCAATTCATATATGGAAGTCTGAGCTGGACAAGTAAAAAAGCGAACGGCGGAGCACAATGTCCTAGTGAGGGCTGGAATCCTCGGGACGGACCGGTGTGTGGTGATATTCTGCTCCCTGAAGAATTACCGACGGACAACCAGATGGATTGCTGCTTTCCATGTTAGAAATCCTTTTGGCGAGTGGGAAGTGAGACACAGTGATTCCAAGTCAAGGTGCTGTTTGGAAATAGGTATCGATGATATCAGATTGGAGCCCATGCAGGATTTTGGTTGCGGAGTTCGTTTTTGCTCAGGGTTTGCTTTTGTCCGGATTTTAGTTGACCTCGGGTTTGTTTTTTGTTTTTTGTTTTTTGTTATTTTCCCTGGATAGTTGGAGTATGGTCTGATGCGGAAAAGATAGTAAAGCGGAGATTTGATTTTTGGTAGTACAGTACATGTTTGGATGTGATGTAAAATAAACCATAAACTGAGTAGAATGGACTGTAATATTAGGTAGATGTCGGCAGTGAAAGGAATCGCAAAATAGACAAAGTTGTAGTGATAAAAATTGGTGTTTTTGTAGATTACAATTGTAATTAGGGCGGGAGGATAAGGAGGTGGATGAAAATAGAAATGCTAGCCACGGCTACTCAGCCCGCGGCACAGGTGTGATGTGCTCAAGCAAATGGCGAAGAATTTCGGTTTTAAGGGCAAAATGCTCTCCACCAAACAATTCGACTTGACATGCCTTGAACGAGACTCATGTTCTTACTTGGTGAGTCTGTTTCATCCCATTTCAACCACACTAATATGGTAAGTCCTAACTCGTAGACCTCTGTAACTCTTTTGATAAATGATATCTACAGGAACTCCGATATCTGGACTCTCGTGATATTAGAGGCTACTATTCTTTCATTTATTGATGTCGATGTAAAGTAGAGAAGGGTTTGAGGGTGGGGCATCGGCGGGATTATGTGTATCCCGATCCGGCTCATTTCCCGAGAAGGTTATCCGAGGCATGTTTCCTTATCGGTAGTGTCCACTTCTTGATATCAAAAAAAAAAGAATCTTCAGCAAATAAGTCAGTCCGGTAGCAAACATCCTCTCCAACCTCTAGCCAAAAGAAGAACACTGAAATACCTCGAAAAGGCAAAAAACAAAATGTTTGCGTATTAGCAAGTCCCAGTTTCTGAAATTGTTGTTAGTATGAATTCTAATATCTCAAAGTATGATTGTGCTTACCGATCTGGGGACCTCCGGGTTATGAGCCCGGCGCGCTTCCACTGCGCCAACTTGCTTATTTGTGCTTGTTGTTTGATGACCATGAGGCTCAAATTCAAATCGATGTTCAAGGCATCGATGCGAATGGGATTGTGGAAACAATTAGTCACAGCGCAAGCCAGGGAAGATGAGTGTGAGTGTGTGTGAGTGTTTGCTCGTGGGATCAAATAGGAAGGAGGGCCACTATTCAGATTGATTTCGGGATGTTTTCTTCGGGAGAGGTGAGTAGAAGAATCCACGGGCCAACTGAACGTCTAAGCCTAATTAGGCGAACATACCAGCAGAATTCCATCATTAGAGCACTTTCGAATTGAATATAAACTATTAAGCTCTAAATATAATAAAGCGATAACCTAATTAAATTTGATCGTTCAATTGGTCAAGGCAGATGAACCTTTCTAAGGTGAATTAAGATCACGTGCTATCAGCCTCAAAGGAAACTTAGATTTCATTATTTAACACAACACTAACCATTCTTACGGTGTTCTTGTCACCTATCATTCAACTTATTCGTACTTTCCATTTCTCTAGTGCCTTTTTGCTATTATTATCGAAGGTCTGTATATTGCTTTCTCAAATTCTTTCATCACAATACTACTAATACCAATCTATTCCAACTAGATGATTGTACAAGAAGATATTTTTCAACCAAATCAAACGGATACAGAACATATACTAGGGGTAGCCATCATAATATGTAAAGGAAAGATAATTTCCAAAGGATACACAGTTTGAGAATAAAGCTGATAAAAGATGTTGGGAATTCTCGACCAAATAGGTCATTTTGAGGGTTTAATAAGTTGCTTAGAATTATATTCTGGTGTACAATTTATTTCGTCCATCGCTAGATTGCATAGGACAGGAATTTTGCGCTTGGGAACTTTTGACTACGATTATATGACCAATTTGATTGAATATCTATACTCTGCCTATTAGAAGAAGGACGAAGACTTAACCCTGTGCGCGGTGCGCGGTGCCCTCTACGAACCTTCAGGCCTGACTTGAAAGCCTACAGAACTAAGATTGAGTCATTTGATGGAATCGAATACGTTGGGAGAGAGAGAGAGTTTCCCGATCACGATTTTATTTTCATGGCCTAACGAAGGGATGTTTCCTTGGTGAGAGGTGGGTGCATGTGAACTTTTTTAACTGTATAACACCAAAGACAAAAGCAAATTTCCTTTACAAAATCTATATCATGTTTCTACTCAGTACAGAATGGTACAGTATATTCATCAAAACCCCAAAAATTATCGCTAACATTGCATCAGGATATGATAAAATGGTAATAGCAAAGCCACGTTATCTCCCAAGAAAACCATCATCCTACTAGCTAAATACACTTTTCACCATACATCCTCCTACATCCATATACTTCAACCCACTCAAAACCCCTCCACTCATAAGCATTTTATGAGATAACAGTGATATTTTCGGAAAGCGGTTTGCAATTCATAGGAATCGTAAGAACAGGCGAAAGAGATTCAACAGAATCACTGTACCGATATCCAGTGTTGAATCCAAGCAGCTGTCCAACAGTAGCATTATACTTCTCAGCCAAATCCTTGTACACACCATATGTGAACTGAATTGGTTGAATAGTACACTCAGAAGGACTGCATTGGGGTACCTTCATCAGAGTTCCAGCGGTAATAATCTCATCGACCGATGAAACCTTGAGCATGCCAGTAATAGTATCGGTTGAGAGCACCGAAACATCAACGTTGAATTTCGTTGCGATCTTGGTGATGGTATCATTGCGCACAGTGGTGTATGTGTGAGGTCCTCCGTATACACATGAGGTGGCATCGTTTGAGGCAGTGAGGAGACAGGATTCGTTGTCGGGATTGCAGACTTGAGCGGGAATGATAAGTACCATACCGGTATCGATGTATTCAGCATCGGGCATTCTGCTGGCACGTGCAATATCACAAACACCACGGTTGGTGGCGGCAGCGATGCTGAAGATGGTATCGGTTTCTGCGACAGTCCAAGTGGAGGCTGTAGTGTTGAGGCTTGAAGTGCTACAAGTTGTATCCTGAGCTAAGGCAATTGAGGCCAAACCTGAGGCGAGGAGGGTGGTCTGCGAGATCTTCATAATGATTATTGGGTGCAATGGAAGTTCGAAATGTGGTATTTACAAGAGATGAGCTAATGGATGACTGGATGAACAGATGAGAAAAGTAGGAACGATTAGAACTTCTTATACTTGAAGCTTTAACCTGTTCGGCAGTTTGACTCTCCTGGCGCTTGTGGCATTCTGTAAGTGCCGTGCAGACTATGTGCGGGAACAAGCGTACTGACTGGGGTACTGTGGATATACTGCGGTCAAACAAAGAAAATCACTGGGTTATTCGAGGGCATTGAAGGAGTGAGTTCTTGAAAGCCTTAGCTAATCCCCTGCTTTTGGACAAAAATATCACAGTAGAGGTGGTACGTACGCCCCTGCTATATGCTGCTGCATGCATACAAGATATCTAGTTATCCAGATACAGAGATAAAAAAACAACATCAGTGCACATCGAAACGGCGGGTCCGAAACGACAACAATCGGAAAGTTCAGATTTGCCGAGACACTTAACCTAGAAGTTAATCGTACGGCGCAGAGCGGATAATACACCTAAAGGACATCAAAGTCGTATCATCGTAATACATTACGAATCTAAAGTATAATATAAGCATAAGGGGGGCATTTGGAAGTTCCACGCGAGAATGATTGTGGGGGGCCCCGCATTGCCTTGCTTGCAGAGTTTCGGTACCGAAAGTCTTGGCGGTACTTCTATGGAAACAAATACGTCTGATCTCAACAATTGAGGTATGTGTACGAGTACGAGCACCGTTGATATGCCGAGATTGTTAATTCCCATGTTGCTTCAAAGAAGTGGTCCGAGAGTAAATGACTTCCTAACTTCCTAAGCGGGAAGTTGATGATAATTCTCCTTTAGTCGGTCCCGACGATCAGCTGGGACAAATTGATGCCAGGGAGGGGTATCAAGTATAGAAAGATGGTTTTCAACATTTTGAAATCGCAAAAGAGTGCTTCAACCGCATACTGCGGTGGATCACTGTAGCGGTATCATAAACAAGATGTTGATGAGTCAAGGATGTTTGTCTATTTCTCTGAATTATTGACAGTCCAAATTCCTAGTAAGATTTGAGATTGATAAAGAGATTCCTCGCAAAGCAATTGAAACACATATCTGATCAGAAGAAACATTCAATACTTTACTAGTATATTCCACAAACGCACTTGTCATGTGGGAGAATATGAGAACGGATCACCATGCTACAGTGTATGCGATGATAGATATTTTGCGCCAATTGACCGCGAGTTGTTGGAGTTTGCTTTCCACCTTGTATTTGGTTTCCCAAAATAATATTTTCTGCGCAAGTTACGCTTGTATATGCATCGAGGCAACTCAAGGTTCAAGTGTCAAAATAAATCGCCCTCATCTTGAGCTATCTGCATTTTCTCATCATTTCCAAGTGTCTTGAGGTGACTATGCTTCAATAATCATAACGCTGTGATCTTTGTCTGAAGTCCCACTCCAATGTTGTAAAAGCTTCACTCTACCATATGCATGTACTTTAAACCTTTGTTTTCACCCCATCCACAAGTTCACCAAACATTCCTCTCAATACACAAAACTTAATTATTGATACAACAATAACAAAAAGTTACCATCCCATTAAGAACCTTATAATAGTTCTGTACCATCATATTTTTGTTCAATCTGTACCACTCGAACACCTCAAGTTCCCTTTACTTCTCACCGAAACCTTTATCCGAGATACAATCTCAAACATCCCACCAACTCATAACCAAACATCTTTACTCCAAGGTGACATTTAGCAGAGTGGTCAGGACCATGCACTTAACAACAAAAATAATGAAAAAATCACAACAACAACAACAGTTATCACAACAAACATCAGAACAACCATAAATTCGAAAATTCGAGAATTCCCCAGATTACCCGGACTTCGACGCTGTATGGTCCTGGTCGCTCTGCTGGCGCCGATATATTTTGCTTCTTTCTACTTTTTAGTCCTTTTTTTTCGATTGGGGAGGGAGAAGATGGAAGTGGGTGTAAGGAATGGGAATGATAGAGAAAAGATGCGAAGTTTAGGTAATAGGGCCCATTACATTCCACTCGTAAGGTAACACCATTATGTATGATCTAGGATTGATGTTAATATTATTCATTATATCGGCAGTATACCTGACGTTTATAACATATTGATTACTGTCGAGAAGATATGGCTAGAAGTGTATTCTAACCGTCGTGTTGCGGATAAAAGCTAAGGCGCCCTCACAATCACTTCTACGAGTATAAGATGAAATTCACCCAATCGTCTGGTGGAATGAGAGGATATCCTCCCTTCAATAAGATATATCCTCTTCATCAGAATACATTCCCATCAAAACCTTCCATGACTCTCCTCTTCCAACTAAAATCCTACAACACATACACAAGTCTAGCATAAACATACCTTCTCCATTATCAATCATCTTTCGAATCCCCGGCTCTCGTTTTGTAGGCGCAGCTGTGTAGTGGGAAGTACTCGTATCCAGGTCTCCAGTTACAAACAAAGCAATTCTGAGATATCGATTTGGTATAAACATTGAGGAAGCCAATTCCCATGGCAAACAATACACTCTCCTTCTATGAGTGGGTAATAATGCAAGGATATTCATGATAATCCCTAAACCGGACGATGACTATAATAACCATAGAATTCTGCAGAACTACAAGAAGACAAAATTGGCCTCCAAAATATACTTTCTATCTGATCTATTCCATTGCGGAAACCTATCGAATGACTTATGGAAAATAATAATCTTAACACAGAATTTCGAAAAGTTTTCTTTCTCATTAGGATTTGGCGAGGAAAATACCACGCGTGTTTCAATCAAGATCCGCCTCTCCAGTATTCGTGAACTCTTGATTTGGGATTACAGAGACGATATCGAGAATAATAGATGCTACCATCATTAAGCACCCATTGGAGATTATTGACAATGTGGGTTCACCAACACCAAAAATGTAATAAAAATGCCGTCTTTCGGATTCCCTTTCGGCACAACATCGATTTTTTGAATTCTTGTCCCTGAATCTTGAATGCGTTCGTTGGATTTTGGCACTCCATGCATATCTCTCAACGTGGATTATGAAATAAAAACAATAATTGTTATTTTGGTGTTAGTATCATGAAGTAAGCTTATGTATAATAAAAGAAATTCTATACTCATCAAATGATATAATATACCTAGTTTTTCTTCATACTAGAAATAATATACACAATCATTTTCTCATTAGTCAACCTACTATAAGCTAGACTATAGCCTTAGCAAGTGATGGGATAAAAGAATTGTGGTTAAAATACCCGCTCAGGATTTATAAGCGTGACAGGAGGGAACATTACAGTTCGTATTTGATGACATCATCGCTTCGCGAATAATAATCTTGCAATTACGAGATTGGAGGTAGATATTAATCAGTGACTGTATTTTATAGAAAGAGCCCCTTCCCTCCCCCCCCCTTTTTTTATTTGGCTGAAATCAAAAATACAATTCTCATCTGATAATTTATTAATCTTCAAATCATCTACATCAATCCCAAGATCACAAACCATGAAAACTTTTCCATCCTGAACCCCAACCTATCACATCAAACCCAAAACCTGCCGCTCAACACTCCTCCAAAGGCAAAGCCCCCTTATAACCGAAGGTAGCAGCGGCATCGTTCCAAATCCACTCTCTAGTTCATCATCACATGCATATCCCCAATCGCTCTTTTAAGCCATAAACAACAGCTTCTTCTAGACACCAAAACCCGGGCCAAATGGACAGATCCTTGATGTGATGTCGAGTTATTGCGACCACCACCGATATTACACAGGAAGGCAAAGTAGTCATCTCCCTTTGCTCAATCTATCGACTTTGAAGAAGGGAACGGGAAAATCAACGATCAGTTGGCAATGCGGTGAACCAAGATTGGGTCTCAGGCCCTCAAGGCTTTCGTTTTGCAAGATGCAGGTAAGGAATGGAAGGACAGAATCCAACTGTATGAAAACCATGTAGTTGGGTGTGATTTAGTTGTCCTCGCAGCGAGCTTCCATGCTTTGCCCTCGCAAGTCGCGGAGCACGATTCTTAAAGGCAAAGTTGTTGTATGCGAACTAGGATGTGGATTAATTGAAGCTAGAGCTGCGCGCATTGCAAAAAATATGGCGAAACTAAATATCAGATTTGTTGGACGGCCATTTGAGGATGAAATTCGGAGCTCCCAAATCTCAAGTAGTGCTTAGCTGGCGTTTGATAGGGCCACAAAAAGTGCAAGGCAGGCAAAGTATCTTCTAGCAGCCCTGTCTAAGGGAAGAGCTTGCTTTTCTATTGTCGTGAGACAACGAAAATGTCCCGCAAATCTAAAGCCATTCCGACCGAAACATTGAGACTGTAATTTTTCGTTCTTCAGACCTACCCCAGACAACGAAGGTTTGCCAATCCAATACTTTCAGCCCTCGGCAGTCATAGGATTGTCGAATGTGGAAGATATATGCTTATCCAACAATCTCAAACCTGCACATCAGTCCTCCCCACCTTCTTCATTTCTCAACCCACTAAACTCCGTCCCCTGATTCACCGTACTTAATCTTGCACAAAGACCCAGAAAAACAACAGTTTCTCTAGCCGAAAAATGATTCAATGCATCGATGAAGCCTTGAAGACTTTTCCCAAAGCTATATTCGAATTTATTCATCAAATCGCGCAATTTATCGAGTGGTGGCGATTCATCTGTCGTAGAAGCCGGGCGGTCCGAAGTAGGACGAGATTTTTCGGTTTGGAAGCGTTCCCATTGCAGTTTGCACATAGTTGCTGGTCGCTTGGAACCTGTCAGGTCTGAATCCAACTTCTCTAACTCCTTGGATAGACGGCCTGTAAATGAAGCGAAATGAGTACATGTTTGTATGAGTTTAGAGTGTCTCTGTTCACCAAGTTAGCTTAATCTAGGCTCTTCGACCATGGAAAATACCCTCAAAAGTTTGCTATTAGTAAGCATACACTCCTTCAAACAAGTATCCAAAAAATTGACATGATCCTGCATTAGCTTATCAACCGTATTGACAGCCGGTTTCGAACCATCTGGGCCATTTGATTCGAGTTCAGCCATCAAAATTTGCCAATTCGGCTCAATCACCTCGGAGGTACAGAAATTCAAAAGTTGTTGAACGAACACCAGCATTCGAGCTCGTAAAGTGAAGACTCGACGTTTCCAATATTCGATCTCCTTATTCGATGTTTTGTGTGACCATCCAACACCTTTATTTTGAGATTGCCAGCTTCCTAGCAATTGTCGCTCTAGATATCGTAGCGAGAGTAGAAATCGGAATAACACTTGGTACCTCCAGATTGTTTTTCGGCTGATAACTAGCGAGACGGGGAATGGCACCGAGTAATCTAGCTGTAGTGATGTAAACCCAATAGGTATTCGTCCACTCTCACTTTGCTGCGTAGTAGGTACTTCAAAAGTTTCACCTTGCTCCATCCCGGAGATACTAACCACTCGATTCAAAGAATCAATGAGACTAATCGAGTTCATTTCAATCCGAAGATCTTCTTTAAAATCATTTTGAGTAACTCCTGGCTGATGTAAAAGAAGATCAAGCAGAGATTCTACTTTACTCATATTAATCTTGTCGATCGGCTTTCGAAACTCAGATGCTCCTAGCTCGAGAAAGGAGGTGAAGAGATGTGATCTGTCAAGCATGAAATAATGTTTCATTGACCGAAGTCTAGCAGGTAATTGATGAGTTGTGAGTAGTAATTTCAGTAATGATTCGTTCGCATGCGCATAGGCAGTATTGATATTCTCCGAAAACCGAATATCATCAAAGGAAAATGATTGTAGAAGATTTCGAGTAGTTTTGCTCGAATCTATCCCTCCACATTCACGCACCACATTTAGATATTTCCCCGCTAACAGAACTCTTTCCTTGAAAGGTTCTAGCTGAGTTGGAACTTCATTCCTGATAGTGTACCTGCGGTCCCAGTATTCGTCCGTATAGTCGTCTTCCAGTCTTTCTCTTTTGATGCTCTTTTGCTCCTTTATCAAAAATTCTCCTTGTGAGTCTTGGATAACGCCATAGTGTAGCCATTTATTTAGCATCAGCATATAAGGTCGACTAGCTTCCTTCAATAATGAATTAAGCATAGCGCGGGCTGCAGGATCACCCGACATCATTTCCAGCCGCGTCGTAAGAAGCCGTAGAACATTTCCACCTATACACAATCGCTCTTTTAGGAGACTCCCCTTAGTTAGATCCCCACCCGAACGCAAAGCTTCGAGAATATTATCAACATCATCAATCTCACCATCAGAGTCATATTCCGAAAGTGAATTTTGTTTCAATATCTCTCGTCCAAGTGAGTATATCTGAAACAACATGTGACTTGCTGATAGAGTATGCAGATTTAAAACATTCATAGTGAAGTCGACATTCGTGAAGAACTGGGTCTCCAATTGTACTATCATTACAAGATAGTTTTGCAAATGTTTCCTAATCGCAGCACATAAAGCATGATTCACAGAGCCGTATTCCCGTTTCCCTTCAACTTCCAGGAAAGCCTCAATCGCCATATAGTAGGTGGCCATTTTCAACATCTTAGTAGTCAGATCCTGCAAAGTGATATCAAACCCAGGGAGTATTGTGAAATTAGGACCAGTAAGACGATCCCTTTCGGAGGTTGGATCATAATTATCTGAGAATTGAATTTATTGTCCTTCATAACCCATCAGGACAAAAAGAAGATCCTCTAATATGATAGCCTCATGTGTGTCAGAAGGTAAATCCTTCAGAGGTCTGGGATGGCTTTGTATTGTAGAGGCCAAGGGTGGGCTGGATATGCGAGATCTAAGATGGGATGTCGTGTAATGTATCAATGTGGCTTTTGGATTCCATGGTACTATAATCAGGTCGTCAATCTTCTATCTCGAAAGGAATACTTCTAAGCACTCTTACTTTGTGTTACCCTGCCTTTTTAACCATCCCAATGGAGTTCCCAGCAGCAATTTTCTCCCCATGTGTTTGTTTCATCCGTCCGGTAGACTGTGCCGCCGATCTAGGCCGTCTTTCGAGTCCTGCAGCATCCTCTCTGATTATGGGTGCTAACCTCTCGCGATCAGATGGCCGTCTCCCTTCTGTATGCTTCATGCTTGACATATTGTTGTTGTAATCGAGTAAAATAATTAGTAGTTCTATCGGTAATAGAGATCGGTGAAATCAGGGAGTCCTCCAGCTTCGATGAGGCGCATCCCACTAATCGGCGGGGTCGATTATATTATCGCTTTTGCATACGAGGTAACTGCACCATCATTTCTTTTATAATCAGTGTTTGGCCCAGAAGTTATAACTTGTTGTGTCAGATCAATTATGTCGCGCGGTAGCAATTCACTTGACGCGACGGTAGCCTTAGAGGTAATTCAGCCCTATATTGTGCTATCTTGTTATCGTAAACAAGGGTCCCGCTTAATCTTGAAGCACTAATTTGCCCCGTGGGCTCCCGTGCCGAGCCGAGCCCTACCCGGAAGATCAGAAGATAGTACCTGGTAGCCCTTGCTCACAGAACTAGAAAGAATAAATTGAACACCAGAAATGAATTAAGTGGTCAAAACAGGTATTTGATGATTTGGGTCTTCCATTTTATCTCGCAGGTAGTAAAGTCATTTAAACTTCCTTAGAAAAAGCTAACCTGGTCTAAAGTTAGAGTTGGGGATCAACGATCAACAGGGTGCACGGATTCATGAAACGCTTCTAAAGTTTCAAACATTACAATCACGCTATTTGTTTCTTAAAAAAAAAGAGAATAGAAAACACGATGGAAATGGATACAGGATTGAAGAAATTGATGTTACGCATTTTATTCTAAACTAGGTTGAATCGAAGAGGTTTTATAGACCTTTTTGGATCACGTTACCAGCCTCCTGATTAGTACGGTAACAAGAATATATTATTTGATTTCCTACTTTGTTAAATCATACGATGTAGCCCTAGAATACAAAAAGATCTTTTTCAAAAGTATCATTATATTCAAATATCACATGTTTTCATGAATCCGTAACCCCACTTACTATTGGATCCGCAGCTTTAGTCTAGTGCTTTTGTAACCATAGCCTCTACAGCATGTCCAACCTCAAGAACGCCCTCCTCGATCAGATCTACCAATCTAATTCAATATTAGCGCCAAAGATACATCACAGAAGCAAGGACAAACTTACTTATCGAACAACGCTTTGATGAATTCCATGATGCGCCGAGTATCAAATTCAAGACAATAATGGAAAAAATGAAGATCCTTTCCAATCGTGCCTTTCACATCAGCCATAAAAGCGAAATTGCCAACTGGGCTACGCAGCTCTCCCTTCAACGACACATCGGTGATATCCACGAGTGATCCCAAAAGTCTCATGACTATCTGCCAGCCACGCATCGCCACTTGGGAGACCTCATGGCCGACTTGAACTCCGACTTGAACTCCGACTTTCGCCAGCAGTAATGCATCGTCGCCCCCATCTTTCGCAATTTTCAAAGCCAGTTCGGCAGCCTGATACTCTATCCATTCTGCACAATCAGCGAGTGCGCTAACCAACGCATGGGCTCCTGCTATGATTGCAGGGCTCTGATTCTTCACCGTTTCCAGTGAGAAATTGGCTGCATCGACAGCTGTTTGTCCTACCCTTTTCGCACTTTCCAAACCGGCGCTTGCCGCTTGGACAAGTTCACTGGTGACTTTATCCGTCAGTTCTAGCGCAGCCTTCGCTGCTGCAATCAGACCATGAGAACTTTGAAGCGCTCCATCAAGGGCGACGTCAGCCGCTGCCTTAGCGCCTTTACACGTTAGATAATCAGCGCCCTTAATTGTTTGCTCCAAAACCCAAAGGGACTTGTCAGCAATCTGTTTGGCTGCTTCGACTAAGCCGTATTTGGTATAATGGTATGGAAGCTGTGCTTTTGCGGGTAAATCCCATCTTCTGGCATTCTCACATCTATGGATATCGCGCATAATATTATCGGCGTCGTTTTGGAGAGAATCCACCTTCTGCCGCGCTGCAATAATTTTGTCCCTGCTCAGACAGTACCAATCTTTTATTGATCACGGGGTTTGATACTTACTCAAGACCTCCGAACCCATTGTGTAGAGCTTGAGTGGCTTCATCGACACGGCTACGCGCATTGCGAATATTTTCCTGTCATTCGGACTCAGTCCTTTGAAGAGATTCTGTGTCTGCTTTTATCTTTGCGGCTCACTCATTGTTCTTCTCGTTAAGCCATTGCTGCGCTTTAGAAATTTTTTCTTTCATCTCTCGTGAACGCTCGTCAAGCTGTGCCTGAAGGTTTGCGATTTTTGCTCGCTCTTGCTCCACGATGCGATCTCTATCTTTCTCCGTGTTTCCTTTCTTCGACATGTACGCGTCGTGAGCAGCCTTCTGTCGAGCTTCGCATGCTTCACATGCTTCAAAGGTTGCTTTCCATTGATTTCTCGCAGATTGAATCGCTTCGAGTGTGTGTTGGTTTTCGTCTCTTTCCTTTCGCGCTCTCTCCTCAAACATCCTGTCCAAATTGTCCGCAATGTTTCCACGAATATGCTCGTGGAATGATGCTTCTAGCAGGTAAGCAGTGGAAGTTACTTTGCATGATCCTTCCGTAGGATTTTCATGAGGATAAGCATGAACCTCAAATTTGTACAGGCCGCAGAAGTCGAGATCGAACAAAAAGACAAAGGTTAGCTTCGGCTGGAGCGCAAAATGTGCCACGATAGCAACTCTACATTTGATCAGACGATGTTCGAGTAATCTCAAGCCAAAGGTTGGGTGGAAGTCTTACTGAGCACCATATATTTCCACCATGCCGTCAATTTGTCCAGATTGTTTTGAATCGGTGAGCTCAAGCTCAAAAATAGCTCGCGGCCCATTTACACCACGGACTGAAAGTGGTCCAAGGCTAAAAGCATCAATTCCACCTTTGCATATTATTCCGTCCGGGCCCACAGCGCACATCACGTTGGCATGGATATCGAAAAGTACAACGTCCGCACTGATAATGTAAGAATTTCTCCATAGCGACAGATTCCAAAACTTACGTGAACGAGAAACCTGGCGGATAGACCAACGTGCCAATTGTTGTTCCTCCAGGACAGACATATATTTCCACTTCCTCAAACTTCACCACATTAGGAGGCTATAAAATGTTAGTCTATCATCAAAAGAAGTAGTAATTCCGTCATACCTTTTCTATATTCATCGAGGTAATGGCACTGGCAAATTCAACTACATCTTGAATGTCCAGCTTCTCAACCTTGGCATACATCAGTTCTCCTGTGATAAACTTAGCAATTGTGCTCAGACGGTGCAGTCTTCCACTTACGTGATGGATCTTCATCGATGTTGAAAGCCATTTGGCCCTGAACCTTGCCAATAGATAGACCTCCAACAAACCCAAATTCACCTGGGCCATGCACAGCAAACGTCGCCCATTTCATGCCGACCTTCAAAGCCAGGTTGGGACCGATAGTTAACTTCTCGCTAATACCCATGGGGTTAATCCAACCTCCTTCAGTTGAGAGCTGCCCTGTCGCCGCGGCGCCTTCGGCATCCAAATCCAAATCCAGAGTGAAATGAAGAGGCTCTTTCTGGCCTTGAACAAACACTTTTGCCCCGGAGATCAACTTTAGGGCTGGAGTTGTTCCACCAAGAACAACGCGCAAAGTGAAAGGATCTGTGATAATACCTTGTCCGAGGTCAATGGCGCATTCACTAGGAGCCATGATATCCAAGGAAAAGCCCTCATTGGGTGCCCAGCCAGCGCAAAGTGTCAGACAGGGTGCCTGTTTGCCTCGGGAGAATATGGCGTTCGCCGAAGCCAATTCGCCGAGTTGTGCACAAACTCTGATTTCTTAAGAAGTTTTTAGCAAGTTTTACATAAAATAGGGAAAATGTTCATAGCAAACCTTTTTGAATCGGAAAGTTGGACTTGTTCATCTGTCCAAGTTCGGCGTCCTCACGGGAGGCAACGACTAGTGCTGCACCTTGGAGTATCACATCCTCCAAGAAACTACCTTTGAGCTCTGCGATCAAGCGGACAAATGGCAGACCATCAGCTCCTTCTTCTGTTTGGAATGAAGCAATGATTGTGTACTCCAAGTTATTCTTGCCGGCTTCTGGCGATTGATATACGTGAACGCCCACATCGATATCGTGCCCTTCCCACTGGACCTCGCCTCCAAACATTACACTAGTTTTCGAAGGGCTTTTCTTTCCATCCTTACCTTGCCGCTGGAAATTTATTTCGGTAAAAGCGTTTTAGATCTCAAAATCGTTGATTTTCAGAATATCACCATCAAGATCGGCTCTCAAAAGTACCCCTGCGGAGCCAATCTCCACAGTAGCATCAGTGGCTGTGTGCTCACCTATTTTTAGATCATGAATCACAAGACTGAATCCAGAGTGCTTAGATATGGTGATTGTCGCTTCACCAAGAAAGAGGTCTATTTCTGGCATTTCTAAATCGTCGTCAAAGAAGTGGTTGAAAATTGCTGAAAGTCCATGAAAGTCGAGGTTCATCAGTGTTGCAGACAACTCGAAGTTACCATCTGTGGAGTACAAGCCGCCAAGAGTCACATGAGTGTCGCCGATTTCGAAGGTTGCTGAGACCTGGAACATCAGACTTTGTAATGGGGGCTGAGTATCAAACGTTACACCCAGACTGACTTCATCCAACTTGAACCCATACGTTAGTAAGATTCTGAGTATTTGATTAGACATACATACCGTCAGGCATGAGATACCGAATGCATGCTCCCATTTTCCCTCCAATGTCGCTTCCAGAGACACACTGTCATCGGCCTCTTCGATCTCAAACTCTATCTCTAATGGTAAAATTGATCCGGGAACCACAAGGTGCATAGTCCCAAAGATTCCAAACCCATAAGTCAAGCCTCGAACTTCCTCTCCATTTTCGTCGTAGCTTTCGGTATCATAACCAGTCATCGTCAACCCCACGCTAGTCAACTGAAGTTTATCACAGGCAGGCTTTGGTTTTGCGTCTGTGAAAGTACCAGTCAAACAGAAGGAACTGATTTCTAAAGGAACTGATTTCTAAAGGAGCGTGCCATTCTTCCGGCTCTTGAAGCCCGCATGACATGCGAAGTGAGGGATTGTCAAATCTCAGGAATTTCGAGAGCACATCGTGCACAACACCGTAGGACTCATCAAAAACAATTGAAGCTTCCACTGTGAAGCCTTCCACTTTTGTTTGATCGAGAATCATGTTCTATATGAGGCGTTAGCTATTGTTACTATTCTTTCCCCCTCGGACTTAGTTGTGCTTGTTTACCTGATAAGTTATCGCAACATCTTTCAATGCAATGACATCAAACTCCTTGTCTTTTGCAGCTGGAAACAGTGAAGATAAACGCAAGTCATCTCGGAGTGCTGCCATCTGATACACAGGGATACGGCTGTCGCTTAAATCGGACGATTCCAGGGGCGGACCATGATATCCGTAGAAGTCTGCAACAAGAGTATCGAGGCCAAATAATGATATAGAACCGTTGAGGACAAACCCTTCAGGCGGTGCTACTTTCCCATTGAAATTGGGTGGCGAGGCGTCCCACGTCCTCATTGCGTTTGATATTATCGGAGGGAGATCGAAGGACACAGTCGGATCGAGGACGGTAGCTCCATGAACGACAGTCTCCGTGACATTCTCACGAATACCAGCGGTCCAAGCCGCATCATTGATTGCATTGTGGAGTTCTTGACAATCGTGAATGGGGAATACTGACTTGTTTCCAAGATTTCCCTGCGTCGCACCTAAATCTACTTGTTGATCAAGTATCTCGTGCTCGGTGATCATTACCGTGTCTTTGAGGTTCTTTGTTTCGGCCTCAACGGCCAACTTCTCGTTGATGTATATCATGTTGTCCAAAGGTTCCGGCATTTTGTGATTGTAACCAAAGTTTCGATGTAGAATATATGACTGAGGAAGTGATCTTTAACGAAAGTGACAAGCTCAACATGCAAACATAGTGAAAATGGTAAAGAATGGCTTCAAAGATAATGGAATGCGAAGAGGAAAAGGGAGAACTTTTAATGCATATTGAAAACATCGGCATTATTGGTGATATTGTCAATTTTGCATGGGGACTAATGATACGATAGATCTAACAAGGGCCATCTTTGTGAAAGAAGCCGGCTAAAGAAAACTTTCTCATACATTCCAAAAGCAAAAGGTTAGATAGATTGATAAAGTCATTCAGCCTCTATTACGCCACAATCCATACATTCGTCTTCGAGCCTTGAATACTCAACATGCGGAGATTACCAAGTGACTGGAAGCTGAGTCAGGGTGTTTAGCGAGCACAAGAATGGCCCCCCTGTCTGTGTCAAAACAGAAGTTAGGCAGTTATCGAGTTACACTAGCTTTCTTTTTTGGGCATATTTGGCGATGGCGGGGTGTGGCTTTAGTGGGGCCAGGTCAAGCCAAGCTAGTACCTGATACCCCTGGTGAGTGCATGGTGGCTGACTGAACAACTCGTTGATAGCCGAGCTGAAGAAAGGGCCCGTGGGGAACCCTGCATCGTAATGGAAAGAAAATAATCATATAACGTGGTTTATCAGTGTGCGGGTCATATCAGTGTATGGGTCACTTTCACCTCAATTCACTCTTTCAAACCCATATTATTCAACAACAATTAAATCAATTGATTAAAATTATAAAGATTCTAATAATCTAGGATCTATTACATTATTTTGACAAATCCTTATATTATACTCAATCTTTCTACACTTACTACAACATCGACTAGAAAATGCTTCCTCATTAGAATTCCCCCCTTTTTGACACTCATCATATTGAATCTGAATATCAACCTTTTGCTGAGATAATATATCGATAACCTCTTATCCAGTAAACACTCCTCCTTAATATAATTGAGTTTTTTTTGTACATCGATACTTGCTTAATACCTCATTTGCTGCCCGAAGTATACGAATCTTTGTATTTAAAAGTGTATTTTCATATATTAATCTCTCTATACCCTTAACTAAAACTAATACAATCTCGAATATAGATATAGAAAAGCTTGATTGATAACAAACCATTCGAGATCTTACTAAAATCGATTGTGAAAAAGCTTCAGTTGGGTTATGAAGGGTTTGAGAAGTCCATAAATCTTGATCGAAAAAGGGGGGAGTAAGTATACGAATTCGAATATCTAGTTTTGAAAGTACAGCTTCAGGATCAAATGGTATTAAACCTGTTCCTCGAAACCCTGATTTCATATTCTGAATCGTAATTGATTCTTGGTATACAGTTTTGAAAGTTATAAAGAATTCAATTTTCGAAATATAATTGATATGTGCCTTGATAAACCCATCAATTTGAGTACCATATGAACGTTTCAGGTTGCTAAAACAGCCAACATCAAATGGTTGAGTTAAATGATTTGAATGTAGTAGTAATTTTAAACAGATAATATCATTCTCTTTGCAATACAACTGAAAAGGTACTGATTCATAGCTTTCATGTTCATCTAGTATCAACATTCGATATTTGCCCTTTCTTCGATTCTTAGTATGCTTATCGAAGTGTTTCAATCATTCTAAATCTGTTTCATTGTTTGTCCATCCATTAGATATAGGTTTAATAGCCCATTCCACAGGAAAATCGGTTTCGGTATACCAATTGAAAAGATGAACCTGTCTTTGAACCACTAGAAATAAGAATATGGTTTCACCCTCCCCATTTCCATATATTATTACTGTAGCCCATTCTCGATTGCTTAATTGTACTGATTTACTTCTACTACATCTCTCAACACTAGTAATAATCATTGCAGCACATATAATCCCCATCATAAAGCCTGTTTCGTCGAAATTATAGAAATCGCTGTCGAGAATACCATATTTCGCTTGCATATTCAAAACCAGTCGAAACCACTTTTCAATAAGCTTAGAATCTTCGCAAAGAGTTCTTTGAAAATCATAAACACAACTAAAACGCATCTTTAATTTGATTCGATGCTTTACAAATCGATACACCCAGAACTTCCCAATATACTTTGCATCCCTCGATTCAAGAATATAATTCATCATATCTTCCACATTTCTGAATTTAGATAGAAATCCTCTTATATCTATATCGAGTATATACTTAGAAATGATATTCTCTTCTAGTTCTGAAAGATTATAAAATTTAGATCGATATTCGAAATGAGGAATAAAACCATTAATTCTACACTGTAATATTATATTCGAGATATTATACATCTTCGCAACTTTTCGAATGCTTATTTTTTTGTCTTTTTGAATAGCTTCGATAGCGAGGAATATATGAGCTTCTTGGTTATTCGAATTCATTATAGATTGTTGATAAAACGCGTGTTGAAAAAGAAGAGATTGAATTGAAGTGAAAGTGACCCACACACTGATATGACCCGCACACTGATAAACCACGTTATGTATATAAGTAACGTGTAATTGATCGATAATTGCCTCCATTTTCTTACTATTGATAGTACAGTCGTGCATTTATCAGTCTTTCAAAAACCCAACAGCTTGTCAAGTATTTGCCAACAACAACATGAGGTACACCACCAAAAAACGCCAGAATAAAGGCGGGAATCAAGGCGAAGGCAAGAACAACAAGCAGACCAGAGCAGATCCCAACGATGGGAATGTCAACGTTGATCAACTTCTGAAGTACGTGACACTTAGATCAGGAGACGTCAAAAGTGCAAAGGCTCGCAAGCCTTCCAAGCAGCAAATCCCTGAGAAAAAAAAAACTTCTTCGTTTGTATACCCCGGATCAGCTTTCTGATACTATATGTTGACCACTTTACAGAATTGAAACTTCGGCGCTGGGATCGTGCAACTGCTCCGGACCAGACAACTGTTCCGGGCCAGACAACTGATCAGGCTCAGCAACAAGCCATCTATCATGGTGCGTCTGAGGCTTGCCTCTTCAAGTAAAGTTTATTTTCATGTCAAACAAATGATTAAAACTCATAGGATTTACACTCCATGGTAAACGGACATTGGTCGTCACAGCACTAGAAAAAGAGTTGTGTGACAGCTCGTTTCTTTATAAATTATATCGCGGGAAGTTATTGGTCAGCGCGGCTTCCGCAAAACAGCATCGGGAGGTAAGGCTTCCCTAACGCCCTGACTATTCTTTAGCTTCGAAAATGTCTAATACAATGAAAATAGGCTAGCAAGGTCGAAGGGGACTTTCAAGAAATTACCGTCTGGACTTATCGAGGGACCAACAGGGACATGCAAGATCTCGATGATGGAATTGACTATGTCTTCTGCGGAGACAACACCAATTATAAGAGTGCATGTTGTATTTGACCTTACGTCTTTTAAGCTACGCTAGCAGCTATGCTTGGAACAAAATGTTCCTCCTGGCGCTTTCTAGTCTCACCCCTTGAACTCCCGCTGCGACTTTTTCATGCAAATAAGTACTTACCAAAACAATACTTTTTAAAAAATTGTTACATGAAATTCGCAGGTCTTGAGCGCCGCATTCGGCACGACCATGAGGCTCTAAGCAATGATTACGATGAGTACAATAAACAACTTCCTCCTTTTACGGTCTGGAGCGCCGACGGGCAACTTGGGAACATTAGGAACTTCGACGGAATGTATCAGGAGCGATGGCGAGGCGCCGGCAAGAACCAGGTTAATAATCGTATCAGGGAAGGATTCGCTAACATCATGAGTAAGCATTGACACATAATCTCAGATACAGATATTGGGAATCGAGAACCCCGTACTAACGTAATGCAACGTGAAGAAGTCGCACACAGCGCCCAATGCCAGCCCAAGAGACTCTACAATGTTCTTGCCCGATTTTGGGATCCGAAGTTCACTGCCACCGCCAGAACACAAATCGACACCGTCAAGCTCTATCTCGTTATACCATCCAGATTCATCAATCGTGTTACCAATGACTACTCGGAGCAGAACGCCATCAAACTCGTAAAGACTAAAATCGAGAAAATGTTTGCTGACTCAAAGCTGAACTTTAAACCCCAGATGAGCAATATCGATGTCAGGTTCTGCTCTAGTGCTAATTTCCTACAACAATTCCCATCGGACACCTACAAGATTGTGGGTCAGCATCCCATCATGTTGTATACTTTGGTGACCAGCATAGCGGACTTCGAGATCCTGAATAATGCCTCAATCACCAAGATTTATCGAGAACCATTGCAGCCCATCACTGAAGACCCGGCGGAACTCACGGCGATCTTCAAAGGAATAGTAGGAGAGCTGTACACGCTGAGAAACCCGGTGGGGCCAAATGGCGAGCGAAGTAATGCTATAAAGTTTGAGGGCGGTGTGGGGACAATCACGACTGTATCGAATGCCAGTGCCGAGGCCGCTGTCGGTATCAAACGTGAAATTACCCAAAATCAAGTCATGGCAAATCTTGGCGCCAACGCGGTAACTATCCTACTGCTTTCGGACAAGAGAACGTGCTGACAAAGACAGATTATGAGTCGTCTGTTCAAAAATGACCCAAATGATAAAAGAAAGCTTCGAGCCGAGGTATGTATGAAATAAACCTGGAGATATTACTATTGCTCATCCGCGTCTAGTGGCTTCATAGATCCGCTCGCTCATTTGGTGGACGCGATAACGCCGATGTTCCGGGACAGTTAGCCAATACACAAGCAGTGGAAAACTTAGTACTCGGGACTGTTGAAACGAATACCACGATGCTCAGGTAAGTTTCCGAAAGAGACTTCCTTAGCGTGAACATGGGAGCAATGGGATGGGCTGACAACGCGGGCTTATAGGCACGAAATGTTCATCAAGAGATATGTTTCCAATGCGAAAGTAACCTCTAGCGACCAGACGACCAGCTTGAAAGTTACGACACGATTGCATCACGCCTCCAGTCCGAATAGCAGAATTGGAGGTGGTTTGACCTCGCTTTGGTTTGGTCACCACTTGGTGTATAAATTTAGAGCAACGAGGAAGGAGCAAGCCCAGTATGCATCATCTATATCTCCCTATACTCTTTCCAACAGCACTCGAGTCAAATGACAGCGCATGAACTAACTCGAAATTGTTATAGAGAATTATCAAATGCAAAGTTTTCCGGCCATTCGATCGCAGAGTGCCATTGCGGTTAGAAGGTGAGTTAGATATCATGATGGAGGAATTAATGTACGGATGGAGCAGTCTAGGCAATAATGAAGATGACGTAAGTGACGACGACCCATTGATGGGACCAGCATCAGAGCAGAAGGAAGGGGACGGGAGAGAAAGGGAGATGCATGGAGAAATGGATGAAGAGGACGTTTAGACAGTAGAACTTGCTTATACTGGACTGTGACGGAGGAGCCTATTCTCTTGCCGCCACCGGCACACCGGTCATTCGTTGGATAATGTTTCATTCTTTTTTAGGCCTAGTGCCTCTTCATATCATGTATAGCTGACCCTTCTGGCCCTTAATTATAATCATTATTCGCAGACTTTGAAGCATCAAATCCGATATAAATTGAAGTAAAAATAAAATTTTGTTTTTTCAACAAAGAATCATTGTACAATTATTTTCGAAAATATCAAAAATCGAAACTAAAATGTTTATACAATATTCATAATACTGATATGAATCATTCGGATATCTCTTGATACCGAATTTTGATCAATCGAAATTTTCAGTTCCGTATAACGAAGTCCTACTATGCATGGAATTGAGCTGAAGGCCTTGCTTATAAAGCTTTGAGGAGTCCACTTGGACACCACACCCAGCGCTCACTTGTATCAAGCCATCCTCTATTAGATAAATATTATTTCGAACAAGCCCTCTCGTACTTTGTTAGCCCTATGTACCCAAGATGGATCTCGTCCGTGTTGATAATAACATAGACATCATCAATCCAGGAAGTAATGCGTTCAAAGCAAATATGAGAATGCTATAGCACGCGATAGAAAACCCGGTGATGAGGTGAACCTCCAAATGCGGAAGCTCCATTGGATAAATCTCCAATTCCATTATTCGTGTTCGTCATATCAAACTCCTTCGCCTCATATTATCCACATCTGCACACTCGGTTTCCCCTTAATCCACTCATCATCCCCATGTTCCACCTCCCACTTCACTATCTGTACATACCACTGACACTGTGCAATTTCTCTATCCGTCGTCTGCCCCTCAAACAGCATCCTGCCACCCAGCAACTCCCTGCTCCTCACCAATCTACTCATCTCAACTCCTTCTCCATAACCCTGCTGCTCCTCTTCATACCGCCTCATAAACAACGTCAAATTCCGCAACCCATGTAAATATTTAATCTCCGAAAGAGCATCGAATCGAAACAGCCTTAAGATCTCCCATAAATGCACATCAATGTCCACCCGTTGAATTAAACTGCTCTGCGCACAATTCTTAAAATCCAAAGCCAAATCTCCTATCGGTGAACATTCTTCGTGGTCGAAACAAAGCGTGTCGAGGGAGAAATTTATGTATATTGTGGAGTTGTAGGAGGGGTTTAGATGGAGTAGGACATAGTGTTCGAGGAATAGAGTACGGGTTTCGGATGAGATAGATAGGAGGATTGAAGGAGGGATGGGAGTGAAATAGGATTTATTGACTCGAGAGTAGCGGATCGGAAGGGTACGAGGGCCGGGGAGAAGGTTAGACCATATTTTGAGGCGGAGCTCGGAAGGGAGGTTGAGGAATGAAGGGGCTGTGGTGGTTGTGATGGTTGTGGACATTGTGGGGTTTCGACAAATCGCGATTCTGATAGAAGATAAAGATTCCGCAATCCAGGAGATACTTGTGCAGGCGATTATTCTATAGTGCTGCGTACAATAGATTCGGGATTTGGTCGTGATTGTGAAATATAATTGTAATTGTAATTGTAATTGTAAGTGTAAGTGTAAGTGTAAGTGTAAGTGTAAGTGTAAATGTAAATGTAATTATATTGTAGAGTTAGAGTTATTATTTAGGTATTCAGTCTTGTTGTCATTCGGGATGATGTCGTAAGTGGTAATGATCATTTAGTGGCTCTTGCTTAGCGTGAAGCCTATTTTTTAGCGGCTTACCATAGAGAAAATGCTTGGCATTCACTGATCGCTCCCCTTTCGTTTCGTCACATTATAATAAGTATCTACCTAAGTACCGGTACGTTGTATTGGGTTTTTGGCTGTCTACGTAATTATTTATAGAAATTGAGATACCCAGTATATACATCAGATTGCTAACTTACCCTTGAGATATTATCAGGTTAGAATCAGACACTAAAACATTTGTTTGATGTCTAGCTAGCTTATAGTAAGGATATGTATGAGATGAGCGTTCCAATTGTACATATGAGCCATGCGTTATTACTATATCATACGATGTATACGTAGTAGGTGAGTAGAATCAATCTCCTATACGAAGAATAACTGGAACGCTCTCAACTATAGAAGTATCAGATGCTAGTGCAGCTGTGCTATTGGGCCGAGTGATCGCCCTCGCCTAATATCAGATGACCTTACTATTTCACTAGGTGCCACATTGAGTCACGAGGGGCCCGAGTTCATGTAGTATATAAACTTTCCAAATTCTTCTCTGATCCTCATCTGTTTCTTAACATTCGCCTTGTACTATATGCCTAGTCAACATACACAAAATCCACAAACCTACTCGGATGTTCCACTGTAGCACAACTAGTTTTCCCATGTTTAAGGACTTTGAAGGACTCGCATTCGAGTCATAATACAGATATGCTGTGTTCAACACGAATGCATTTCCCGGCCTGTTATCTATACATTCCCCAGCATATCCTTCTCCATCCTTATGCATTGTCATCTCCTTCTGCCTACTCATTGATAGCCTTACCTTCTCTTCATATACACGATCAAGCGCAGTTTCCAAAACGTTAATTCTTTGATAAGGCGAGACTCAGTAGAAGATCAATCTCCCGGAGTAGAAGGCAAATAGAGGTGGTGCGAATAAAAGAATCGCCCCAAGCGACTACTTTCTGCAATTCTTTGAGAGATCTACCACATTGCTGAGGTGTATGTCGATGATAAAGGTCAATTCACACGCTCTTTCGAGAATAGCAATAGCATGGCGCAATGAAAAATACGTAATTCTAAAAACAGACCTACTTTACTCCATACCGAAGTTGGTGTTTTCTGCTGGCCTATGGATGTAATTTGAAATAGAAGGGGTAAATGTTTGGAGCCAGTACTTCTTATCATTAGTGATAACTGATCGGTCTTTATTTGAGGAGAAACTTTCTCTGTTCTAGCTTCTGGTTGAGGAGAAACACTTTTCCACCCAAATTATAGATTCTGAAAGTGCGGACAAGACAATTTAACAAAACTTCTAGAAAGAATACTTCACAAATATTCTATAGCCAAAGAAGCCTTGTAAACTTTTCGTACCCAGGTATATTTGTCAGAGTAATATCCAGGGGAAGTCCAATCATTCTGCACCAGGAGATGGCAAGATCAACTATGAAATTGCGTTCGCAAGCAAAAAATAGACTCCTCTGCAATGAAAACAATCTCTTCTTTGGATATAATTTCTTTCAGGAATATTCATAGCGGCAAGTAAGAAGCTATAAAACCAAAGATTAGCCCGTACAGTTCCTGAAATCATTAAAGTCAATACTTTCACCAACATTCTTCGATTTTCACGTATGATTCGCTCATCCTAGTATGCGCTATATCACCAAACCTTTCGACTCAATGAATGATAACCGGTCCCACAACATTGATTATCAACAATCTATAGTAATTCTGGGAAAAGAAATTCTCTTCTATAAACAACGAGAAGAACTCTTCAGAAGGAGAAAAGAGGGATGAATAAACAAGGGGTATGCTGCGAGGGTCGTTAGACGATCAGAAATGAGGAATGAATAACTTTAAGTTGAGGAATTCAAAGTGTGGTGTTGATATCAGATATTTTTTAAGTATATTTATATTGCATTTTTGTTGATAAGAACTATAATCAAATTTGCGAATACTTCCAGTTCCATCTGTCGAGAATCTTCACACTCGACACCTTTTCTTCGAGTTCCTTTTGAAGTGAATAGATAGATACCTAGTACATCACTTTCATTGCCTACTCAAAGTTCTCTATACCCCATAAAAAGATTCCCCTGCTCCATCCTCACATCATGACATCTCAATCACTGTGTCTAAAGTGATAATACTTATCCATGACCATAAGAGTCATTTATAATAATGTTTTGGGGAAATGGATAGATATGAATTGAAATCCTTTTCACTCAATCCTCTTTCCTTTAGCTAGGCAGAGATATATTTTGAAAAAAAATGAGAGGAAATACTTCATCTACTGAGATGGGAAAAGTGAATTTATTGTTGTAATATAGATCCTATGTAATCATACCTACTGTTAGAGGAGAGTTAAAAACGAAAGGAGTATATAAGTTGCTAAGCTTAGACAAGAATAAACGGGAAATAAGAGATTATAAGACTTACAAATACTAGATTCATTCGCAAACCAATGACGGAAAAAGAAAGGAATGTTCTAATAACTTCGGATAAGAGTGTAAGAGTAGTAAAGTGTAAGTGGGATTAGGATCGTTAGACTTCTATATATAGTCCGGATGGCACATTTTGAGATTCAACAAAGTCCCACAACATAGGTATTCTAATCGATACTCCTGCAAGTATGGCCTAAAAGCCAGAGAAGCCATACAGAGCGTAGATGCCACAATTCCAAAGCTAACCCACCCCCATTCCAACCAAAAAAACAAATTCTCACCTCATCCCTAATCAATACGCCATACCCTCCCACTTAACCTCCCTCAAAAACTTCGCCACAACCTCCCCCACTTCCTCCGCCCGTTCCTGCTGCACCCAATGACCCGCCCCATCCAGTACTTCCACACCCTTAAACTTCAAACACACATTCTCCATTTTCTCCAGCGTCCCCGGTTCTTGGTACATACCCCAATCCTTCTCTCCACTTATGAACAACAGCGGGACCTCTATTTTTTTGCCCGCGAAAAGTTCAAGATCTTTCATCCAGTGCGTATCAGTAGTAACTCTATACCAATTTAACATTCCCTGAAATCCAGTTCGGGAGTATTCATCTACGTAGACTTTTAATTCTTCGTCGTTGAGCCATCTACTCATGTTTTCTTGTACGTGTGATGGGTTTTCATTTTGCATTTGTTGTTGGATTATTTCGCGCATGGAAGAGTGTAGAGGCATGATGTAGTAAGGGGGAAGTTTTTGGAGTTCGGACGCTTTCCAGGAGGTTAGGGGGTGCGGGTTGTTACTGGTCCAGTGACCGGATTTGAGGTAGAAGTATCCGCGGAGGAAGGGGAGGAGCTCGGATTTGGGATTGTCCATTTCGTCGGCTGCGGAGGGGGTCGAATAGTACCATTTGTAGTGTTTGTGGGGAGAGGAGAGACTGGCTAGGGCTTCGTGGATGTCTTGGGTTGGGGATGAGGGGTTTGGGTTTGGGTTTGAGGTGGTTGTGGGGAGGATGGGAGATCCTTTGAAGGGGTGTGACATTATTATGACACTATATCCCGTTAGGAAAGGCTGCATCACAAATCACAAATATTCAAAAAAGAAGAAAGAGGGAAAGATATACGATTTAAACAAATCCGGCCTAATCAATGCACACCAACTCGCAACCACAGCCCCAAAATCATGACCCAAAACACATTTCACATCTTTATACCCCAGTGCAGTAACCAAGATAACCGCATCGCGCACAAGTCGCACAAGTGTTGTGGAATTTAAATCAACGGAGGAGAACGGTCGAGTATCCCATCCTGTGGTTCGTCCGCTGCCGCGTTGGTCGTAGGCTAGCACGTGATAACCTTCGGTGGCGAGGGCGGGCATGAGTTTACGCCAGGAGAAGGCGAGTTCGGGGAAACCGTGGAGGAGGAGGAGGAGTGGGTGTGAGGGGTTGCCGGCGCGGAGGATGTGGTAGTTTAGATTGGGGGTGTGGATGTAAGTGGATGTGATTCCGTCTGGGAGGGGGAGAGGGGGGAGGGGTGTGATCATTGTTGATGTTGGATGAGAAGATTATTAGAGGAGAATGATTTGTAGCACTGGCTTTTGAAATTGTAGTAATATAATATAATATGTATTCTTTCCCTCAATTGTTCATTTCTCGATGTTGTAGCGATACCAAGTTATTAATTGTTGCGGAGAAAGAGATCTACAAACGACATCCTCGGTACTCTGTAGATCCAAACAAATGCGCCCAAATTGCCAAGCTTTGGCCAGAGCTTCTTGGTTTACCGGTTTGAATAAATCTCACATGGGGATTTTCACCTCTTCTATGATGTTTATTTGATATTATCAGAATTCGTGAAAATACGTATCACGATATTGGTATTCGGTACGGAAGAAACGAAAGGGGAGAGATTCGCTCATTACCTACCTAGTCAAGCATATGAGGGAAGGTGAAGTAAATGAATACAATGAATTTATTTGTCAATGAAAGAGTGTTTGATTAGCTATTTAGCTACGTCATAACGCGTTGCGTACTAGGTACCTGGATATAGTATTTGGGATAGTTTGAGTCTAGTCCTTTTCAAAGTGTGGCTAGAACGGATCTTTTAGTGACCGAGATATGTTTTGATGTTTTGTTGATCCTTTGAATATCTATCCGTGACGGTTGTTTCGGAGAGAGAGATCAATGATATTTCCATACCCAAACATCATATATAAAGCAACCAGTGTTTCAATTGGAAAGATTGATGGGATACGATGTAAGAATTGGAATCTTTCAAGTTCATATGAGTACCGGTAGCACGATCTCTGTTGTCCTTTTGTGTAACATTCATTCCAAAGCTTCTCTACCAATTATCGCATTAATAAGATGTAGAAGAATCACATCTAGCTCAACTCACGGACTCAAATCATGAAAAATAAAATTGCTGGTAAAGACAAGGAAGGGAGTTGTATATAAACTTCGACCTTTGAATCATGTAAACAGCTAAGTAGTCACCACGGAAATTCATTGGAGCATTCCAAATAGATCTTTGGATATTCAGCTTATATGGACAAGCTCAAAGAAGAGCGGCTGGCACAAAGTGGAGTTTGAAAATGTTATGTTTGAGTCGATGCATGCGGTTTGAACTCTTAATTGGTAAATTGGAAAACTCACTCATATCCGGCTTTCGCTCTTGAACTGCCACGATTGAGAAATGATTGAATAAATGGATGGAATAAATGGATGGATGGATGGTGTAAAAGATATTAATGTGTGCTGGTGCTGGCTGGTAGTATACCTCTTGGCTATCACGAATATACTTATTTTACCTACTGTATCTATCTACTAAATACAATATTAATATAACGTGGTTTATCAGTGTACGGATCATATCAATGTGTGGGTCACTTTCACCTCAATTCAATCTCTTCTCTTTCAACACACGTTTTATCAACAATCTACAATGAATTCGAATAACCAAGAAGCCCATATATTCCTCGCTATCGAAGCTATTCAAAAAGACAAAAAAATAAACATTCGAAAAGTTGTAAAGATATATAATATCTCGAATACAACACTACAACATAGAATTAATAGTTTTACTCCTCGCTCCGAATATCGACCTAAATCTTATAATCTTTCAAAACTAGAAAAGAATATTATTTCTAAGTATATACTCGATATAAATATAAAAGGATTTCTACCTAAACTCAGAAATATAAAAAATATAACAAATTATATTCTTGAATCGAGGAGTGCAAAATGTATTGGGAAGCTCTAAACACATCGATTCGTAAAACATCGAATCAAATTAAAGATACATTTTAGTTGTATTTATAATTTTCAAAAAACTCTCTACGAAGATCCTAAACTTATTGAAAAGTAGTTTCGACTGGTTTCGAATATACAAGCGAAATATGGTATTCTCAACAGCGATTTTTATAATTTCGACGAAACAAGCTTTATGATAAGAATTATATGTACTACAATAGTTATCATTAGTACTGAAAGATACAGTAAAAGTAAATCAGTACAATCAAGCAATCGAGAATAGACTACAGCAATAATATATAGAAATAGAAAGGATGAAACCATACCCTTATTTCTAGTAATTCAAGAACAGATTCATCTTTCCAATTGGTATACCGAAACCGACTTTCCTACGGAATAGACTATTAAACCTACATCTAATGGATAAACAAACAATAAAACAGATTTAGAATGATTGAAACACTTCGATAAGCATATTAAGAATCGAAGAAAAAGCAAATATCGAATGTTGATACTAAATGAACATGAAAACTATAAATCAATACCTTTTCAATCATATTGCAAAAAGAATAATATTATCTATTTAAAATTACCACTATATTCAAATCATTTAACTCAATCACTTGATATTGACTGTTTTAGCAACCTAAAACATTCATATGGTACTCAAATTGATGGGTTTATCAAGGTACATATCAATCATATTTCGAAAGTTGAATTCTTTATAACTTTCAAAGCTGTATACCAAGAATCAATTACAATTCAGAATATGAAATCAGGATTTCAAGAAATAGATTTAATACCATTTGATCCTGAAACTGTATTTTCAAAACTAGATATTCGAATTCGCATACCTACTCCCCCCTCTTTCGATCAAGATTTATAGACTTCTCAAACCCTTCATAACCCAATTGAAACTCTTTCACAATCAACTTTAGTAAAATCTCGAATAATTCATTATCAATCAAACTCTTCTACACTTATATTCGAAACTATATTAGTTTTAACTAAGGGTACAAAAAGATTAATATATGAAAATACACTTTTAAATATAAAGATTCGTATACTTCGGGTAGCAAATAAAATATTAAACAAATATCGACGTACAAAAAAAACTCAATTATATTAAGAAAGAATACTTACTGGACAAAAGGCTATCGATATATTATCTCAACAAAAAATTGATATTCAAATTCAATATAATGAATATCAAAAAGAGAGGAATTCTAATAGGAAAGCATTTTCTAGTCGATACTATAATAAATATAGAAAAACTGGGTATAATACAAGGATTTGTCAAAATAATATAATAAATCCTAAATTATTAGAATCTTTATAATTTTAATCAATTGATTTAATTGTTGTTGAATAATATGGGTTTGAAAAAGTGAATTGAAATGAAAGTGACCCACACACTGATATAACCCGCACACTGATAAACCACGTTATAACTTTATCTAAAACTCGTTCTTATATTTCGAAAGACCCATTTCAAACAAAAATCCTTCAAATCCTTCCTGTTTTTTTATTTGTGTTGCTGTATCCTTTCATTACAAGGATTCATTTGAATTATCTCATTTCGGTCTTCACAATATATCTATCTATGCTATGTACTGAGTATACAATATTTGTATTGCACACAACTTTATTTCGACCTCATCTCTTGAAGGTCCACAACAACTCCAGAATCCCATCAAATACTCCCTGATCCTCTCATCCTCACCCGCATTGCTGCATCTTTTCAATATCCACCCCATAATCCATTTTCAAGCATCAGAATTCTCCATGAACGACCTTGATCTACCATCTGCCGCCGAAAAAAAGCCAAAAGGGATCCATAACCCACTGTTTTCCTGCACACAAGCATCATCAGCCACAAATCAATTCAACCAAACACCGTACGAGAAATCCAAAACACCCCAGTGATTCCGAATTTCCTCGCCTACACCACCAGTCATCATCACGCATCTTGCAGTGAATGGTGTTACAGGATCGTCATATTATTGTATCTAGAAAAGGGAAATCCATCAGAAAGTCATCGTTTCCATTTTCTACATCATTTTCTCAATGCGATAATATCCTCATTAGCCCATAGTTAGCAGAGGTTTTAAAAAGGCGATTACGCCTACGACGATCAATATGTTTGGGAATAGAAAGAGAAGAACGACTTCGAATCCGGTACGTTATTTGCATTCCATCCAACAGTCGTTTCACGGAATCATAAGTTTTTCATGTTGCGCGACAGCTTGATCGCATTGGTCCGGAGATCTTTTTAGAAGACATGCAGCCACAATTGTAACAAATGCTAACAAGTTTTGATTCTACAGCCAATTAATTCCAATGTCAGCGCATCTGCCGCGACCGCCGCGGCACAGGCATTTCTATCCTCTCAAGCATCGAATACTTCCTTGTCATCCGCTGCAGCTGCCGCCGCATTACGATCTAGACCAACTACACCTACATCAGTGGCAGATATTCAGACGAAAAGAACAATTCGGAGAAACGGTTCAACCTCTTCTACTAGAAGTTCTGTTGGTGGTTCCGTCCGTGGTCCACCAGGATCTACCCTTGTGAGAAGAGGAAGTTCCGGTTCGATGACTAAACGAACTTTTCGGGATCCATCACCATCTAGATCTTCACCGGTTCCTAGTGCATATGATGCGCCGCCAGTGCCTGCGATTCCAAAGAATATAAACACAGCTGGCGGTAAATCGTCACGGAGATCTGCAAGTATGGATGCACCTGGATTAAGAATTGCATCACCACCTCCAACCAAACCTGGTGGGCGTGGTTCAAGTCTAGGACCATCGGCGACAGCATCGCTGGGGATGGGTCCAAGAAACCCAAGTGTATCAAGTGTATCTGGGATGAATGGGGAGAGTAGAGGGTCCGTCAATTTTTCTTACCCTACGAATACAAGGCCATTGTCTCCTGAAGGACAAAGACGGCTAACATGTCATCAAAACTCAAGTGTAAACCCAAGAATTGTTTCGCCAAATAACCAAGATTTAGTATACGATCCTAATACAAGGCGTTTCTTACCGCTGGCAGATATTCTAGCTATCGAGCAAAGACTTAATGGAATTGCTAATGCACCAGTGAAGAAGAAGAAAAGAACACCGTCAGCGCAAGGTACACATCTTGCTGCTGGAACGGTGGGTGGGAGGATAAAAGGGACCGCAGTTGATGCAATGGAAAAGGCATCGAATACACCAAATGCACCAACTGCACAACAATCAATATCACAACCTACTCAACAATCAGTATCACAGCCTATATCAAAAACTACCACTATACCGAAATCGCCACCCGCACAAGTCGAAAGTCCTTGGGGAAATTCTGAGGTCATACCTGTTTCAGAATCACATAGTCAACAAGCATCTTCAGTGACAGCTCCACCGAAGAAGAAAAAAAAGAGGGTTATTATCACCGATTCTGATAGTGACCAAGCATCAATTCTACCAAATTCATCCGCTGATGAGAGTGATGCACCATCCCAAACACATGATTATAAAACTCGAGCAGGCGCGTTGTTGGTGAAAAAGCCATCCGTCGTTCGTGAAGATAGAGAAAGGGAGGAAGAAGAGGATGATTCTCCATTGCGCCGTGGACAAGAAGGCCTTTCAGCTAATTGGAATGAACCTCCACGGACTATTTCTCCATCACCGTTACCTCGGTCGGCTGCTGGCAGGGGTCATGGTCGAGCACAAGCACCGGCAAATTTTTCGGAAGAACTTCAACATACCAGATCTGCAAGTCAGCCTCCATTGACTTCTGTACCCGCCCCTTTAATAAATGGAGAATCTCCTCGTGGTGGCCGCGTGCAATCTGTGAGTCCTGCGAGAACTCCACATTTTATGGCAACCCCCGAAACCTTAATGGTCAGACATCAGCCACCTGCACGATCTGTATCTCCTCGAAAATCTGCTTTAAAACATTCTTCTGTGTCCTCAATTGAACCGAGAGGGCCATCACCTTCTGATGGAGCTTCCCTTCGACCTAGTGAAGCGTCCAATGATGAGGACCAGCCAAGAAAGAAAGGAAACAGAGTAAGCTTTGATGATGGTAGTAATATGGTTTTAGGTCAATCGACAACAATTGCTTCTGATTCGCCTGTTGCTGCTAGTCCACAAACAAAGCGTGGTTGGTTTAATCTTGGTCGTGGAAAAAAGAAGGATATACCCGCGACAGATGAAGATGATGAAGTAATGAAACCAAGGCCGGCTCTCCCATCATTTGGAAGCGTGAGGGGAAGAAAAAACCCTCGAGAGGCAGAGGAAAGGCCTTTAGTCAGACCACCAAAGCCAGTGGACACCGTTGCCCCGGTCATACCTCCTGCATCACCGCGGTTCACATCTCAAATGGGAGACGTGTCAGAATTCCCCATGGGACAATCGAATGATCATGTAGCAGGTGCAATAATTGCTCAAGATGCGACTTCAAAAAATGCAGCGAATATCTCGAAATCTCGTGAGCCTTTACCTCCTGATGTAACATCTGTGGAAGGAACAGGAGAGCTTTCTGATGCTAGCAGCACCTATAGCATGGATACCAACACCATTGGCATTGCTAGAAGTAACAGTGTGAAAGTTGGACCTGAAGACGGAAATGTTGACACATACCGAAACTTGGCAAGTCCAACGAGAGACCAATTTGAGGATCACGATATGTATGAAAATATCCCGGAAATTTCCGTTCAAATTCCTACTCCAAACCCTGAAATTACGAAATCTAGAGAATGGTTGGATATACCTGGCGGTTTCCGGAATTCAGGCAGCTCTAGTTCAACTTCTGAGGATCAAATTAAAGATGGGGGTTTTCCTAATGCTAATGAGAATGGTGTGGTTGGCTCAGCTACTATTACGGATTCAAAGACTGATGACTCTAATATTTCGGAATTCAATGACACTACACGACAAAATTCGGCAACTCATCCCGCACCAATTTTTGAAGAGTGGGAAGAAGAATCTGAAAATGAGAGCATTTATAGTGATGCTGCCGAAGAATTTGATGAAACAAATGACGGCGGTTTTATGTCCTTAGATGCTGTGGTAGAAAGTCCTGTAATGAAACCGGCTGTCCTAGCATCTGACGCTTCTGTACCAGATAGTCCGACAGCCAGGTTGACGAAAGAAAGAGCGTATATGTCAAGTCAATTACAAAGAAAAACTAGTGAACCTGATCCAGAAGAAGGATGGGAAAAAGCTCAGCAATATTGGACGAATTTGTCAGTGGACAGAAAGAAGCAATTGGAATTAGAGGCACAAAAGGATGCAGATGCCGAAGGAGAAACTGAGGAGGAAGAAAAGCCAGCTCCAAAGTTAAAGAAGGCGAAGAAAAAGTCGGTAACGATAGAATCGCCTATTTCTCCTATTATGCAAACAATGCAAGCATCTTCATTTCCAATAGTTCAAAAGCAAGGAAATAACGAAAGGAATTACATGGTTCAGCCAGGGTCAAAGGCAGGCCACGTTCAAACGACTATGCGATCATCTTTGCGCTCGGAGCCTCCTCACGCAGAATCAGATGTTCAAATGAGAAAATCGATGAGAGGACCCGGTTCAACAAAAGGAGCGACAAGAAATGGAACAGTTCAATCTAATGGAACACTTCAGAAGAAGCAAAGGCCTGCATCCCTTCCTGTTGGTGAAATTCGAGCAAGTTCTCAAGCTGGGAATCAGCATCTACGACTTATTCAAGGTGCTGCTGCTACTGCTGCTTCACCTGTTTCTCAAAGGCATATTACAACGGTGGCACCAACTTCTCTTCGACGTAAATCATCCGGTGATAGTGATACTAGTTTCAAACGTGCTAGACCCGCAACAGATGGAATTAGTATGAGGCGATCCATGCGTCGTGGCAGTGAAACATCAACTAATGGCCGTCAACAATCACCTTTAAGTTCAAGTCGATTTAGTCTTCGATCAGCATCACCTGGTGGACCTCCCTCAGTTACCATGCGTGGGACGATGCGAAAATCCCTAAGAAATTCCAATGAGTCTACTCCTCGGGCAAAATCTCCTATTCAAATCCCTGGATTCGGCAGAAGTTTATCAGCTAGACCAGCACAGAAGTCAAAGTCAACTCAAAGAGCAAGCAGATTCGCTGATTCCAGTGATGAAGATGAACCTCGTCCTGGGTTTAGAAGTCGTTTTGTTGATTCGAGTGATGACGATGAACCAACACCTATAGTGGCTCGACCTATATCATCACGGGGTACACCTCTTCGAAGTATACCTCGACCTGCAGGTTATCAAGATGGAGATTCTTCCGATCTTCCAGATAGTGATGATGAGAGTAGGCCGCCGACAGCCAAGAGTATCAAAAGGTCTCAACAAAACGGTATCAGACCATCATCACGAAATACAGCTCTAGCATCTGAGAATTTGCAACGTTCTGGTTCTGGTCGCGAAATGCTTAAAGTTGTTAATGGTCAAGGTACAGTTGTAACTTCTCCTGTGGGACCAACTCATGCTAGACGTGGAAGTATATTATCTATTTTCCGCAAAAAACCAGATTCTAGTAGTAAGGTGAGAAAATATAATGGAGAAAGTCCAGCGAGGAGAGATACACCACTTGAACGTAGTAGATCGGATCTTGAAGCCATTAAACGGCAAGACTCATTAGGTAGTCCATCGTCACCTAAATTACTAAAGAAGAATCCAAGACAAAATAGCGGTTCATGGCCTCTTCCTGATGAAAAGGACGATATAGGGCTGAAGGCACCGTTTGAAGAAGGGAGACCTTTTTCTGCAGATACAGGAGGTGGGGTTGTCGGTGGGGAAAATAAAGATGTTAATTTGGATAGTAGGCCAGATGGAGGAAATCGCAGATTCACGGCTACGGGATTGAGTGATGTGGATATAATGGCTCATGGTGGACAGAGAAAGAAAAAAAAGTTTCACGCTTTGAGGAAAATGTTTAAGTTAGATGATTAAGTGGTGGTAATTGGTAATTGGTAATTGGTGATTGATGGTTTGAACGAGTAATTAATTGTACATGCACTATGGTTTTCTTTTCATTCTACTTTGTTGTTTGTATTTCGGTTAGGGCTTGGAAGTCTGGAGGCTGGAGGCTGGGAGGCTGGGAGGTTGGGAGGTTGGGAGAGGAATAGATACCATTGGGATGAAGGATTGGATGGATGGATGGATGGATGGATGGATGAACAGATGGAAAAGGATTGCACGTTCATTTTAGAAACATGTAAAATCTTCTCTAATATGTATTTTTTTACTCTTTTACTTTTTTACCCTTTATTTTCTTTTGATGATAATGTAATATTTTGTTTTTTTTTTTTTTTTTTTTTGATGGGGTGAGTGAGTGAGTGAGCGAGTGGTGATTTGTGTATATTGGATTGATGGATGGATAGGTAGGAAGGAAGGAAATGGGATTGTGAGGCTGGGGAGTGGGATTGAGAGGATTGGGATTGGGATTGGGATTGGGATTGATTGGATGGATGGATGGGTGGGATTGGACTGGTTGGATTGCGTCGGTATGGATTGGAATGGGTTGGAATGAATGGAAAGAATGGAAAGAAAAAGCGGGTATATATATAGGGAAAATGATGGCGGGAAACTTAGCTGAGATGATTAACTTGAGAGCACTCTGAGCAACTTACAATTGTCTTACACGGATTTCTTCAATCAAGCACATCGAACAGCAGATTTCAACAACATCCATTCCTCCTTATCAATAAAAGAAGGGAATGAATGCTACCCCGAATGATTCTCCCTCGTTCGGAATCAATTTGGAACCCGCCAACCAACGCACCGATACGAAAATGCTTATGAAATTCGCATCCAAGCTGCACGAATAGCTGGAGACCATAGAGAAAGGGACTTGGCAACGCGAAGAGAGCTGCTTGCTGGATGGATATCCTCTCGAAAGCGTGCTGCAAATATCGCCGGAATTGTGCACTCTGGGCAAGACTGACTTTGCCGAAAGTTCAATCCGGTCCCATGGCCACCGAAGCAGCTTCGAGCGCCACGGAAACGGCATTTTTGCCTTGCTTCGATATATCAGTAATGCTCATTCGCTTAAGTTGCTACGTAACACTTGTCCGCATTTACGCAGGTGTCCTGGGTCATTTCCCGAATCACCTCCACTCGCGGCCTGCATCCAGTACGCCAAACGGGGCGTTGTCCACAACTTTATACCCAATGGCGTACGTGTCTTGGTGGCTCGTTACCAATTAATGCTTCCCATTATCACACTCATACCGCTGTCGGCATTCTTCTTGATTCGCTCGAGCAGGTTGAAGAGGCTTTGGGACTACCTGCCGGATTACGGAATTCCATTCATTCATCCATCTCCTCACTCTAATAGTACTCCCTATCTTATACCCACATCATTTCACCTCCCTATCACTAGAACATTGATTATTTCTTCGACGTAAGATAAGTAAATACCCGATGGATTAGATTAGATTGGATGTAGTAACCACTTGAATTCAAAGAACTACCTACTTATATCAATGACCGCATCACCCAACAACCCAATAACTCACGCACTCCCCCAACCCAAAAAAATAAACTACAAATGAAAACCCAAACAGACAAAACAGATAACGCCCCCAGTAGCCAGCCACCTAACAAATCCATTCGTTCATCGCCCATTGCTTACCCTAGCAAACTAAAACAAAAACATTCGCTTGCTCATTTGCTCGCTTGCCTTGAAAATGCATATCAACTTCTTTCTTCTCTGATCTTCTCATCTAGCCATTTATCACTTCCGTCCATCAAGATCTGATTAGTCCTAACCATACAGAGCTACAAGAAAAGCTCGACTATCGAAGAAACAAACACCCTCCCCTACCATAGCACAGATATCATATCATATCCCCTCGCCCTACCGTTCAAACTCTAGCACTTTCTGCGTAGCCGAACTAGAACTTCTATCCCTCCTTGAATCTCCTGAAATACCAGGCATCAAACCTCCATTCTTAGTTTGTATCCCGGTCGCTTCAACTTTCTCAACACCACTTTTAATACTACCAGCCTCTGCATCCAATCCTTCCAATAAATCTCTATCTTCACTCCTAACACTCCTCCTCTCAGCATCTCCACCATAACCACCTGAAACTCTTAATCCATCATCTTCTTCCTCTTCATCTTCATCTTGTACACCAGGTCTATGAACCGCATTCCTTTCCAGTTCCTTTTGAGCTTCATCCATTCTCCTCCTAACCTCCGCAGCAACTCTCATTCCATCAGTAACAATATTATCCAATACACCCCTAAGTCCTTTTCCGGGTGGTACCACACCAGCAGAACTAGGGCCACTGACAACATTTGCCGCATCATTTGCTGCCGATTTACCAAATCCAATGCTTGTAAATGTGGTGAGGGAAGAGGAGGAATTGGTAGCATTTGAAGTTGAGGCCATTTTATCTAAGATACGGAAGGAAGCTGGGAATGAAGATTCGAAGAATTGTTCTAGGAGTTCGTCGGCCAGAACAACCATGCGGAAAGTGGGAAGAGTTATGTGAAGTGGTTTGGATGGATCGAGAGCAGCATTAGCTCGTTCTGACTGTGCTTTGGAGACACTGCGGGAAGGTGTGGGGAGATTATTAGGCTTATTGGATGGTGGAGGAATAATTGGAAGACCAATTTCCTTTTTAGTTTTCTTGGAGTCGGTGCCGAGATCTAAGAGATCTTCTTCCTCTTCTTCATCTTCGTCATCCGAATCACCAACAGCAAATGAGTTAGGATCGACGAGACCATTTGTACCATATGAGGCATCTTCTGTTTTGTCTTCGCTTTCTCCCTCAATTTCAGCATTTTCCTCCTCATCCTCAACATTTTGTGGATGATCTGGATCAGCATACTCAAAACAACGTCTGATGAATGCGCTCACGCTATTCAAAAACCTTTCTTGTGTTGTTGTATGCGGACTATTGAATTGTGCAGGGTTACCAGCCTCATATTCACTCAATCCAGCCATAGATGGCGAAGGCGTTAAAGATCCATCTAAACCTCTTCGAGAGAGAAATAGTAAAGCTTCAGATATCCGTAGAATACCCTCCCTATCCACCTTTCCATCTCCATCGTCATCATACAATTCAAAAAAGTAAGTAATGCTTCCCATAATATCACCCTTGCCCTTGATGTGAGCCAATCCCGTTACAACATTTTGTAGTGTCAATGCGGAATTCATATCCACATCCCATCTCCGGAACAATCGTTGCATGAATTCGTGATCGGCCGGTTCGGGGTTACCAAAGCCCCAAGGAGAAAGGGAAATATCTTTACGCCGGAAAGAATTGCCAAAGTAGGAATGCTTTTCCTTCTCGAGTTCCTTTTCTTGTGGTGATGGCGAATCTGACACAGCCCATCTAGTTATTCCAGCAAGGAATTCTCGGAAGCAATCATAATCCATCAGAGTAGGACTTGGACCAAGCCCCACTCTACCTTTTTCAATATTTTGATTCTCCCCTAAACCAGCAATAAAGCTGGCTCTGTTGGCTTTTGCTCTTCTTTCTTTCTCTTCTTGTATCATCTGACTTCTTTGCTGTCTTTCATATAGTACGCCATAAAACCTGTCATACAAAGCGCCCAATTCGTCAACACTCAACTTCTTGCTGTCCGGGCCTAAGTTTCGTATCGAGGTTCGTTTTGCAAAACTTTCAATACTATTCAAGACAGCATCTTTATGATTCATGCGTTGCTCCGCAATGGCATTTTGTGTGATTCCCGAAAATTCCTTGAAAGCAACAACCATCAACTCCTGGAATCTTGTGACAGCTCGCAATTTGGCGTTCTCGGATTTTGGATGCGCAGATTCATCGAGTTTCGAGAAATAACCTTTCAGCACAGAAATAAAAGCGCCATCATCAGTAGCGTCTAAAAGTTCTTCTCCGTTTATGCGTAAAATAGCGAGCCCAACCTGAAACAGAACCTTTGGACCTTCTAAAAAGAAAACATCTAAAACACGAAATGCAAATACGAGGGGCATAGAATTAATATACAGAGACAAAAACCAAGGAAGAGAAACGACTGATAGCTGAACGTCCGATTTAACCAAATGATCCCATAATATTGGCATGGTCTTCTCTACTAAAGACTCAAATACGCGCTGGTCTAGTAGAGTGCCGTACATGGTTTGTGAGTAATATCCCGGTAGTAATCTGTCGCAAAGCGCAGATAAAAGGAAGTAAGCTTGCGATTCAGACATATAGATCAAGAGTGCTGCCACAACGATATTCATGGCCTGGCAATATCCGACTTCTTCGTTGGTCCAACTATATGCTGTGAGAACTCGCCGCAACCGGTCAATACCTTCCACACTCTGAAATCCAGGGTATTCAGGTAAACTTCGATTGAGATCCTTCTCTATTTCATCAATTGCAAGAGACTCTCGTCCTTCAAACTTTGCTAGGGTGTCTGTATATAGCGTCGGATTTTCCAGGCGCAAAAATAATGATCCGGATGTTTGCTCCCATATTTCTCCTCGCAGTCGATTCGGTAAACCAACTCTAATCAACTTATGAAATGTAGGCTGGCGTATCAATGTAACATTTCGCCCATTCTCTCGAAGATACTCCCCCCATAGTCTCATTTTGCTTTTGTCCCGTAATTTCCGAACATCACCAGGATACCTGAACAACATTCCAAGTCCCGCATCTGGAATTTCTCCCGTTTTGCTGTCGCCTTGTAGAAGATATTCCGAATAACACTCCGCGACAACACGTTTCATCTTCGCGACTTCGCCCACTCCTGATTTCAGTCCTTTCTTTAAACCATCGCAAAACCTTTCGCAAGTTTGGCGCGTTCCGGCAAGATTTACTGTAATTTTTTGTTGATATGAGGGTTGTTTCGAGCCATCTTTTGCTGCCATATTTGCGATTCCATTCCAGGTAGTAATAGCTAAGGCGAACTTCGGTCGATGTCAGCAAGTAAATCGTACGAAAACAAGGGATGCATACCTGATAGGATTGACTATGAAGCCGTTCAACTCGCCTTATGGCACATAAAGGTAAAGTGAAGCCATTTCCTCCAGGTCCAGCACCATGTGTTTGTCCATTGAATCCAGAAGATATACCTGTACTTGCTGTTTGGAGGAAACTTGTGGGTTGTGTTGAGAAACATAGGTATGCTTCACTCAAGTGCAACTTTCCAGCATAATGAAAGCCTCTATCCCTATCCCTATCCTTCTCTCCTTGTGTGGCATTTGGTGAGTATTGATTCGGTGGGGCTATTGTAAGTTCGGCGGTGATTTCTTGTAGAGGGGTTTGGGAATCTGGTAATCTGAATTGATTGCGGAAAAGGGTAGATTTGGCAGGGTTTCGATCAGAAGCAGAAATATTGAGAGCTTGAGTTGGGTCAATGAATGATTGAGCCTTCTGCACAAAACTTGAGAAATTGAACATTGTTCATGGTATCTGCTGGTAATACAGCTTTATTTGTAGAAGTTTGGTTCTTTAGAATCCAGTTGAGTTGAGGGACATCCAGTTCTCAACTTCCGATGTCATCAGCCTCGGCTTATGTAATACAGTTAAACCAATGATAATTCACTGAATGGACCCCTTAAATACGATGTGTGTTTTAGATTTAATACCAAAATGAGTTTTATTTGTAATTCACAGATTCTAGGACTGCTGTTTATGATTTTACGACATTAACAAGTGTAAAAATGACATTGTACTGTATACCTAGCTTTACCATTTCTTCTAGAACTATCTCAAGTTTGGAGCTGGTGGCCGTACTCTTCAATATATGGATTTTTGGCATAATGTGGAATGAGGAATGATTCAGAGAAGAAAGTGAGCATTATGCTGATTTGAATATTCAGACTATCGTAATAGATTATGAGGATGTAGATTATAAGGATGTATCGACACGGCTACCGCTACCTAGGTATTGAACGTTCAACTTTTTGGGGGGACAATGGAGGTTATGCTTCACAAGCACAAGATCATGGTTTCATGGTTACCGTGCAATATCAGTAGAATCAGTTTTGATTGAGACATTGCCAAGTTTTTAATGATGTCCCCTCTTCACTAAAGTATCACCATAACTACCAGCCATGCCAAAGCTCTGACTCAAAACTAGTCAATTTCAAATCCAACCACTAACTTCTCCATTCCCTAATACAATTGTTGAATGCTATCATTGAATCCATGAGCCCCTTAAAATTGAGCCTGTGCATTGGTAAAAGAAGTATCAATCGTATTTAAATCCGCAGCCAATCTTGGCTTTACATCAGAAGAAAAAATGGCAAGGAGTGCCTTTCCAAGAGCATCAGTTTCTTTTTTCAAATTTGCTAGGTCGCTCGCAACAGTTGAATCGACCCCTGCGGAGGCGAATGTAGATTTCTTTCCTACTAGTGCATTGAGTGCCTGATCGATATCGGGCTTTAAATTGTTGATTCCGACGAGGATGCTTTCAGAGTCGGTCGAGGAAAGAGGAGATGTGTTGCTGGCATCGGTGGCAGCGTTTTCGATAGCTGTGGTAGGAGTTAGTTTCATTGATATTGGGGTATCTCGGCTTAATACTCACAAGTTTCCAGAGTTGATTCAGCACTGCTGACTGAAATCAAGCCCAAGAATCCACCATTGTAGTTGTCCACAGCAGTTGTAAGAGCTTTGACGTCGGTATCAATTGTGGTTATATCAGAGAGAATGGTTGCCGGTGTACGCTGAGAAATAGCGGCGGCAGAAACTGCGGATATGAAGAGGATAATGTTTTTAATAGCAACCATTGTGTCGATTTGAGATAAATGATAATAAAAGGGGGATTAGTAGACAGGTTTATTAGATACTGAGAAGAGGAAGTGAGTAGATGATGATGATTGGAAGTATCTTTAAAGATATATGTGGGGGTATTTATGTATAAAGACGATACATAGATATCACTAGTGTGAACAATACTAAAGCTTTCTTGATATGGTTTGGTTTTTGTCAAGTAGCTCTATGATCGAAGATATCTTGATCACACATGCTGTGCCGCGAGTAGAGGACATAATCAAATGCTTGCAAAGGCACACATATTCTCGGTGGTACTACTCCAGCTCGCAATCCTACAACAACCCCGCCTCTGGAAGTAACATTGTGCTCGTCATACCGTGAGTGCCATGTAACTTTTTAGCATCAGGAGACGATCATATCGGTCCTTCGTACCGGTTCTAGATCGAGCCGATATTAAAGTGAGCTGAAAATCGGAAGGCTAATAGCAGATGTGCTATGTCATAAATTTTTCTAGAGTAACTTGACAGCAGTAAACATCTCTAGTGAGCTCATATGTCTCAAATATTCGCGACAAAGCAACCTCGGATATCTCCATTATTCTTCTGGTGTTTTGAGGGATAATGCTGAAATGCAAGCTTCGTTTGTCTCGATTCATACAGTAGTTGGAACTTTCCAATAGCTCAATTATAATGGACTGTCATACTTAACAAGTATTACCACATATAAACTCAATTAACAAACCACTATAAGTAGCAGATGGAGCATGTAAACCGATATTGAAAAGGGACTGATTGCCAAGGATAACGGGTGTAGATCTTAAACTGACAGGTGAACGGCTCTTGTAGCTTCTTTTATGGGTATGAGATAGGAAGGAATACTCAAGTGCCTTGAAAATAGCAGTGTCATAGGCGAATCATCCAACGATTTGTTGGTAAGAAGAAAAGTTTCCGAAAAGAAGCATGAGAAGAGAGAAGTTCAGATTTGTTTTCCTCAACCTTGTACAAAATTGAAGCCGAGATCCGGTTGCACGCTAACCATATTGAGAGTGATGCCGTTTTCGGTACCTTGGAGAAGTATTCGAGTTAGTTCTCAATCCATTCAAAGTAGATGTCTACATGTTGACTCATATAGCTCGATGTTGTAAAGGCGAAAGTCTCATTGCCATTATCTCTCCCTTCTTTCGTTAGCATTAAGCATCAACTCATTTTGTCTCTCGGGATAAAAATGAGCCAACGTGCCTGCGCGTGTAATCATAGGAGTGTGGTGTGGTGTGGTGTGGTGTGTGTCGAAGCACTACCCTCCAATTCCCAAGTGAGACAAGTAATCGTGGCTTAAGTGCATACAAATCAGCTTAAGGATATTGACGGTTCGACCCTTCTTAGATTCAATATTCACAATTGATCACCCATAGAATTCAGGGAGATGTCGACACCTAATCAAGATACCCATACATTCGGTTACAGCAGCCGTATGTAAATGGGATCCATCTACTGAACTTTGCTGTTATCGTTCTGATAGTTTCTGCAGATCTTCTGGCTCAAATGGAGAACCATTGTCAATATGGCGTTTTGAAAGTTACTCTTTATGAAGGCTCCGGTATCTCCATGGTAGGTCAATATTGCGATATCTTCCATGGGCTGGAGCACGAGCCTTCTCATGAATATGAGGAAGATCTGAAATGGGGGTTTCGCAGTTCAACCTTAAACCATCAGTCTTTACCATATGCCCTTTTGGACTTTGACCATTCGCAAGTGATTGTCGACGCAGTTTCAGGAACCACGAAGAGTCCTTTATGGGCAGGAAAGGAGACTTCATACGGGTTTGAAGTGTCTAGGGTCGCTGAGTTGACGGTTTTTCTTTACCTCAGGAATCCACTAGCTTCCATGGGGCATCAGGACTTCTTCCTTGGTGCCGTAAAATTGCACCCTTGGGCTAATGAGAGTTACAAATATGATGAAATGAATGTCACAGCGAGTTTGGGCCAAGAAAGTTACGCTGCTGTTCCAAAATGGCTGAATGTTCAGAATGAGGCTGCTAAAATCCTTATCGGAGTTGATTTCAAGGAGTGGAAACATCCAAGTGTGGGATATCTCCATCCATCGGACAATTTCAACTACAGGGAAATTATTGGAGGCGGAATCAACTTTACCGTGTCTAGGGTTGGAATGATGGAAACAAGTAGATCTTGCGCTGTTAGACAGGTTAGAAAGGGGCATAATTCTGTGGCTGGTGTGAATCACGCGCTTGTTTCTACTAAGATGGACCCTTTTGTTATACCACTCATACGTGTTTTCCAGGATTCAAACGGTTTGACTCTCTGTTCACCATTTGCCAGTGGTGGACATTTATTCTACCATCTTCAAAAGGAGCGGCGTTTCAATATCAACAGGTCAAAATTTTATTGCTCCGAGCTTCTTTGCGCATTCGATCATTTACACGACCTCGACATCATTTATACTCGCATAAAACCCAAGAATATTCCCTTGGACACTCTGGGACATATTGCTATTTGCGATTTTAGCCTCTTGATGTCAAAATCTACGATTGCTCCAGAATTACGAATTTTGGAGTATCCAGCACCTGAACAACTGCGTGGTGAAGAAATCACGGAGGCTGTAGATTGGTGGACATTGGGAATCTTTCTCTACGAATTTCTGACAGGACTACCCCCTTTTTACGATGAAGACACTATTAAAAAGCATCGCAAAATACTTTCCGAGCCCCTCGAATTCCCAGGACCAAACCTCATCCCTCCAGCAGCCCAAGACGTACTGAACAAGCTTCTCAATCGCAACCCGAGCAAAGACTCGGGACAAAGGGTGTTTCCGAAATAAAAAACCATCCTTTCTTCCATGGCATAGATTGGTACAAAGTACTTCAACGAGAATATGAGCCCATTTTTCGACCCAGTTATATCAAAGAGGTCTTTCGAGAAGATGCACGACGCTCCGGTGAGGCTGCTTGGAGAGCAATCCCCTTGAAAAATCCCAGCTCAAAGAAGGATGAAGCAACTCAATTATCCAAGTGGCTAGATAGAGCAGATTCATCATCTCACGCTCAAATAAGCACGGACCGAAGTGAGGGATGGGAGTTAATATGGGAAGATGTATCCCAAAACTTTCACTTCCGTAACCGCTACACGGGTGCTATTCAATCAGGAAACATCCGAGTCCCAGAGCTCGAAGTCAAACCCGCCCTCATAACTTCACAGTCCCCAGAAAATGAGATTCGGATTAATTCTCTTCCAATACGAGACTTGCCTAGTCAAACTCTCAGATGCAAGATGCACTTGAGGTGGCTTTGAGGAAAGGTTGTAAATCCGCGATTTCGCAGCTCCTAGAATACAGCATAGACTTAAACATTATACTTTCCAGTGACGCCAAGACTCAAACACCACTCGAATGGGCTTCTGAGCATGAAGATCTTAATTTAGTAGAATTATTCCTGAGTAAAGGGGCTGAAGCCGATTTTACGTCCGCTACTTTCACCCGAAATCCAGCATTGATAAAAGCCGTGGAGAAAGCAAACGAGAGATTGGTCAAAATATTAGTGCCCAAAACAAACCGAGTGCTTTCTACAAGAGCATTATGTCTCGCTGTGGGTCGAAAGAACATTGCAATTGTCAACATCTTGCTAGAACATGGTGTTTGCTGTGATTTCGTTGATGGAGACCAACAGCCATCTAAAGACGCTAGCGATTGGCGTACAGAGGAATCTGCAGAAGCAAGAGCATTCACACCGCCTCTTGTACGCGCAGTAATTATGGGCGACATAGAGCTCACAAGAGTGCTGCTCGTAAATGGGGCGGATGTGAATGTTGGCTATCATGATATTGGTCGTGACCATGGAAGGCCGTTAAAAACGGATATACCATGTGGGAGAGTCATACAAGTAGCAATGCAGCTGAAATTTCACGAGATAGTTGATTTGCTACTTGAATTTGGGGCAGACATCAACCTTCCACAACCTGTTTGGGCATATCATCAATGTAAGAGCACGCCGAGGAATGTATATCTCAAGACTACATCTGGATTAAGAGCTGCTTCAGCGTCACTGGAGCAGAGGAAATGAGAAAAGATTGTCATTAGTTCGTATAGTTGATGTTATGCTCTAATCCATATGTAGCGGGATAATTTTTCTGACTGCCTGCAATATTTCAACTTTTTTCATTCTTGTGATTTGATGTTTTGATTTGTGGAGACCATTGGATACAGACAAGCTTGCTATTTTCCACATCATATTGCAAGAATAATTTCGAGAACAAATTTCTTTTCATCCCTGAATATCAAGCCGATTTTCAAGCGTCTGAAAACTTTGAAGGGAATGTCGCCTTCAAATGTAAGATCTTACCTAGAAACGACCTAAAGCTTCGTTGACATAAAAGAAGCTTTGTGCTCGCTACTAACGTACATATGTATCAGCTCCGTGGCTGGACTCGAGAAGAAATTAGATGATATTGTTCACTATTCCGAGTACTTTAAATCATATACCATGTAAATCGCCAGACTGATATCCAGTCAAATTAATATCATTTACCTACCGGACTTTCTGTGTCGTGTTAACGATGAGATACCAGAGAGTTATGGTAGTGATCTCAAGTCAACATCCACTAGTAATGGCGGACTACAGACTTCCATTCTACTGCTCATCACTGTCAAGGTTAAACACTCTATTCGATCTTTGGTAATGATTATGCATATGCATTGATAATAATGTTCCGAAGTGATACGGCGTCATGCTTTCCTTTGTTCTCATACCTTCGAATATCTCGCCTCGTCAATTTCAATTAGAAAGGTCAATTTTATGGAAAGCTGTGGTAGCAGCTGCATCCAGCCGTAATCCGCTCCTGGCATTTTTAGGCCTTAGCAATTATCTGTGAGGAACAGTGCTCATCGTTCCATTACAGCATTACTAAGATTGATTTGTACGAGGTGGGTTGAAGTGATGCTGTCCACCCGAATTTAGATAGTCTTGAGCGATTAAATATTCTCAACTTGTGTTTACTATTATTCAAGTCCTTTCTGAACGGTAAAATTTCCCAATGCGTCGACTCTTCTATTGGCGACGCTTATATCACCCGGATATAAATTGGCTTTGGGCTTCTAGTCGCACTCATCGATCAACCTGCAAAGCCGATGGCTGGAATCGAGATTTCGCCGCTCACCCCTCAATATCAAGCACAAAATAGGTTTTCTGGTGGAGAAGCTGAAGAAGATCATCTCCATTCGAGAAAGGAGTCCTGAGTTATAAACATCAATCAGCACCGCCCCTGAAAAGACACATTTGTTCGGTTCTCTCGCCAATCACTACAGATCAAAAGATAGTACAAAACCAATTTGCAACAGAATGCTTCTAGTCCATATTTAAAGGATGAAGCTATCTTACCTATTACTCAAAATGATGAACCGGAAATGCACCTCTCATTATTCGGGAAAATTACGTTCAAGATGGATTTTTATGAGTTTTGGTGACAACTTCTGACATGCATTTTCTAATTCTAATGATAAATTTTGAATGGATGTTCACATGCGTGGTATTTTTGCCTCTTTCGAACTTCATCTCATCAAAATAGAACTTGGAATATATGAATGGGTTTGTGAGATTGCTCCTCTGATAGGTTGAAAATATGGCTATTTCTCATACTTATAAAATCTTCATTTGATTATAAATACGATTTTCTATAGACGGGCTATCTATTAAGAAGGGATGGAAATGAAGAAGTATATATATGTTTAGGTAGAGTGTAGATATAGATATAGATATAGATTCAACGATAAGAAAATGAGGTAGAGAGAGGTATAGGAATTTATATAGGTAGAGCGGGGTTAGGTATAGGTGTAAGAATAGGTATATAAATCATGTAACGTATAATGCGATCAAACAATCTTGATAAGAATGAGAATAAGAAAAAAACAACCAATGCAATAAAGTAAACAAGCAATTTCAACCGACATTTATAGGATAAAACAAAGAATCCATTCCATTCCACCCCTAGTCTCAATCTCATAACCACCAGTCAACCCTAGCATCAAAACGTGCATACCATCATCATTTCATATCTCATAACCCTTCCCATCTTCCCATCCCCCTCAAACCCTCCCCACCTAAGCCAAAGCACCCATCGGATCCCAAAGCCTCAAAACCTTCGGCTCCATCCCCAAAACATCCCTAACCTCCTTCCCCACAAACCTCGGTTCCACCACCGCCTGGTAAACAAATTGATCCATCCACCCATCACTCATAACAAACCAACCGTGATCTCCCGCGCCCTCACCCCAACTATTCTGTACTCTCCACCTTACACTCTTTCCCTGCTCATCGAGATGCACCGCCGTGAGAACCATCGCATGAGTCATTGCACTTTCGCCCGTCATGAGACGTTGTGCTTTCGTCATGCCGAGTTTAACATTGAAGCCTAATTCGTAATCGATGAGATTGAGATCCATGATTCCTTTTTGGGAATTGCTGTATTTTCCTACGTCGGATCCAAAGAATATTGGGAGTCCGGCTTTTAACATGGAGATGCAGGCGTTTTTCATGGTGGACATAGGAACATTGACATAGGTGATGGGACGACCACCTACGATGTTGCCGAGACGATCAACGGTGAGGAGGGTATTGTATTCATTTCTTGGATCATTGACTAGAGAAAACATATCATGGACGGTAGAATTGGTGATTCGAATTGATTTTGGAGAATTCAATTCCTCTGCGAATTCGATAGGTGTAGTCTTTAATTCTTGAGCTTTGCCATCTTTGTCTAGATATTGCCATGTAAAAGCAGTATCAGAAGGGGGAGGTGGACCAAGAGCAAGAGTAAGTATGAGATGAATTTGGCGAACCATATTTTCCTTCATGTTGTTCAAGGTATGTGTAGACTTTGAGGCAGCAGCAACTCTTAACTTGAGAGCATCTTCTCGAAGTTTGGTTGTGATGATACTGTCGATCACAGAGGATGATTGAGCATTGAAGCTATCTGGATAGAGAACTTGTGGTACGAGTCCATATTTATGGACGAGGTTGTAAACCCTATATGCAAAATTATTAAAATCTTAGCTCAAGGTTAATATCATTTAGTGAGAAACGTACATATCCCACTGCCCACCATCACTAACTGGACTCTCCATCAATCTCTGCACCAATCTTCCATCCAAGTCCTCTCCCACTGTATCAAGAATCTGTTCTAAAAACCAATTCGCCTTTTCCAATTTATCCCAAAAGAACAGGTACGCTTGGGATAACTCAAATTCCTTAAGATTATGTCGTTTCATGATCGCAACTCGAAAAACATTGGTAGAAGCAAATAACCAACATCGTCCAGATTGTCTTTGATTTGTAATGGGTGCTCCTTCAAAGGGGATTTTAACGGAGAAAATTTGTTGGTCTTGATTGAGGGTTGTGCGGGATGTTAAGACGGTTCGGGGGTCCGCACCGCTGAGAGCACTGAGAGCAAGTCTGGGTTTGAGTTGTTAGTATATTGAAGCTGGAGTATGCAGAAACAGCCGATACCCCCTTCCCCTGATCCTCTCCTCCCCTCTCCTCTTAATTTCCATCTCCTCTTCCTCCTCCTCTTCCTCTTCCCCTTCCCCTCAACTCAACCTAAGCTTACACTTAAATAAATCAAACATACCGATTCTTAGGATCACTCAAAAGTTCCTCTTCCCATTTCTCAACCCGTGCAGCACTTAATGGAGTCCAGTGTGCGCGCGAAGTCTGGCCCCCAGCACCCTTCTCATCAACATGAACATAATCATCCTCCTGATCCTGAGCAGATCGGAGTTCCATATTTTGAATCTTTTCGAGGAGGATACGTTGAGCTTCTGCTGGGGAAGTAGAGGTAGATTGTGGGGTTGAGTGTGTTGAGCCCATTTTGGGGGATTTTTTTTTGGTTTGCGAGGGTGAGGTTTGTGGTGAGGTTTAAGATTTATGATTTAGGGAGGTGAGGTGCGGGATTTATGATTGTGATATGAGTTGAAATATAGAAAAGAACGCAAGACCAGGAACGTCCAAGACAAGATTTCAAAGGAGTTTAGAACACAAAGCAAATCTAAAAAAAGCATCAATACCAAGCGCAAGAGCACGATCAATATAGAAACCAAAAAAGACAAATTGAATGAATCAATCTAGCTAAAGTTCCCTCACATAAGCTCTCCTTATCTATCTATACAAATAGCGGGGAAATAGAGTTAAAACTTAAATGGTATCATGGTATCATGTGTATGATTGCATATCTATCTAGATAAAGAAGGTACCTAGGTGTACCTCGTGTACATGTACCTTGTGTTCTTCAAGACTTACTTACCTGAATAGGTTCCAATACCTTGATGGGTGGAATTGGGTAACCCCCACCCTCCGATTTCATGACAGGTTTTATTTATGAAAGATTGAATGATTGTCACCCTCGGGAATCGGTGTGTACATTTTTGATCATGGCTGAGTACATTCCCGAAATCACATTCTTTCAAATATTACCAGTCACACGATGGAATTCAATCATCAAAAGTAAAAATTTAAGTAAAAGACAAGCAGCGTGTTTTCATTCTGGGTCTTCTCCTATTTACACAATTACAAAGTAGAAAAAGACCTCAGCATCAAGAACCCTCTCAACCATCATGCTAATACCACCGAAGTAGTATCAACATGAATGGCATCAAGGAACCACTTGAATACATCGTTAAACTAAAATAATCCGAAAGACCAGATAAAACCCGATCATCCAAACTTCATCCCTCATTAATCAATCTGAATCCATATCTACCCCCATCATACGTTTCAAATTTTCCCTCCGAAAATGCACAAAGAAATCATGAAAAAGAAAAGAGACTCCACCCTGGAAGGCCACTGGATATTTGTCGGTAGGACGCCATGGTATGACTGGTACAGGAAATCTATAGACGGGATCCGTGGACGGTCTTCATGTCAACGGCGATCTCACGACCTCCATCGGCAACGACCATGATGCGGATGCTACCACGTCCACCTTCGAAGGCCTCCTTGAGACGGGTCCAGAGGTTGGATTGGTCCAAAACGGGAATGGCTTGTTTGACATCTCCGGTCTCGGTCATGGCGACAACTGATTCAACGTTAGAATGAGATACTTGTGTAGGATGGAGAAAACTTACCGCTGTGGTCTTGGAGATCAAGAACACGGTATTGCTTGAAAACTGGTCCCAACATGGTTTGGACGACAACACTTGGGCTTGGGTTGGCGATGAAAGACGACTCCTCATTCAATTGTCTGGTGAAGAGGTCGACACCCAAGTAACGGTGTTGGCCAGTGGCAGCGGAGGTGGTGATACGGATAACCTGGCAAGGACGTCCTTGGAGCATCAAGAGGTCACCCATACGGATGTGGTGGCAAGGGATGGTAACGGTATTGGCAGGTTGCTTTGGAGCAGCAACGGCTGGGGCTCCGGCTAAATCGAGAGAGTCAATTGGGTCCTGGTAAATATCCTTCCCGTGTCCATGGAAATACTCCCCACGCAAGGAGTGGTAGTTCCCTGATGATGATGCTTAGGGTACATAAGGGGGTTAGAGAAAAAAACAAACAAGAAGCTTACCTTCATCATCGTAGTAACCCATTTCGATATTGACTGGTTTGAAACTTGTGGTGGATTTGGGTGCGGGTGGAGAGTACTTGACGAGTTGACTTTCACGAACTTCTTCAGTGAAAGTAGATCTAGCTGGTGTGCGAGGTTGCTTGACGTGAACGACTTCCTCGAATTTTTCTTCGTGGAAGGTTGACTTGGGTTCGTGAGAGTGAGTAGATCTAGGAGCTGGTGGGACGATAGTAGTTTCGGTTATGCGGGTCTCCTCGATGTATCTTGGTTCAGAAGCACGAGATTTGGGAGGGTCGACGATGACAGTGTCTTCCTTGAAGCTTGGTTGAGTTCGGGAACGATATTGACGTTCGACGAAATCGATGTTGGTCTCGGTAGGACTCTTTAAAGGATCAGAGTATTGAGATTCAACTTCGGAAGGTTCGTAACGAGGTTGACGTGTACGTTCAAGTTGGAAGTCTACCTCAGAAGATGGACGACGTTGATGATGGTGATGATGATGATGTTCACGACTAGGAAGTTCGATGTTAACTTCAGTGTGTTTATTAACTTCAGTGTGTTTATGGTGATGATCACTTTCTCTATCGAAAGAAGCTTCGAAGTGTCGGTGATGGTGTGGGGTGTTAAGATCGAAGGAAGCAGAGTGGTGTTTGTGTTTGTGTTCTGGTCTAAAAGAAGGTAAAGAAAACAAAAGGTCAGTTAATGAAGAAAATTAAACGGTGAGCGTTACTGTGTCAACACTAAAAGAAAAAATAGCCCATGTATTTTGGGGTAAAGGGGGGCTGGGACTAAACCGAAGATCGTTGGACTGTGCGTCGTAATAAAAAACAAGAAAGCTGGCAAATTTGTCTCAGAAGGACCCAATTAATTGTTAATTGGGGACTGGGACCTTCCGATATGGCCAGATCTTAAAATGTTGTATAACGAGTAAAATAGGAAATGGTACAAAAAATGTGAAAAAGAGGTGAAGGGGTGAAAATGTAGGTGTAGAGATTTTGTGGGTGTTTTTTGGCAAGTCGATTTTGAAAGTGTAGGTGTTTTTTTTTCTTTCTCCTTTTGATTTATTGATAGTGGATTTTGGGGGAAATGGTGAATTGAATTGTAAAGAAATGGATTTTTACTACTAACCTGCGTTCTTCACGAATATAAACTTCTTCTTCTTCTTGTCGGCTCGGACGGTATTCAGAACGTCGGTCTTCTTCACGGATAATATGAATCTCTTCTTCTTCTTCTAAGTACTCCTGTGGTCGTTGAGGAGGGGGGGGATGAGGAAGGGCGTGTTGTTGTTCAAGTTGATGATGTTGCTGTTGAGAGTAAGAAGATTGAGCGTCCTCTTCTTGACCTTCCCGTCCGACGCGCTCGTGATGATGGGGTAAAGTAATTTCACCTTCGACGTGAGTCTCGGTGATATGTATGGGTTGGGCAGCGGCGTCGCTTCTATACGACGACGGGAAGATGCTGAAGGGGATCGGTACTCGAGCGTCAAAGTCCAGGTTGACGACCTTTCAATGCGAGAACACTTCTCGAATACCTTTCAGCGTGCCGAAAGGATATCACAAGAAGGATCTCTACTTCTTGAGGTAGAAGGAAGAGGGAAGAAAACGTTTTTGGTTGAACGTTTCTTTACTCGACTTTCAAATTTCAAAAAATTATTGAGGTCTTTCAAATTGAACAAAAAGTAGCAAGAGTATATTGTTATTGCGATGTGCAAAAAAGTAGTGTAGGTATGAAGAGGTGTGTATGCAAAGTTGATTGGGGATTGGGAATTGCGATTTTGAGGTTGTATTTGTGTAGATGTGGGGTGGAGGTGGGAAAAGAAGACTGAGAGGGAAGGGTGGTGGTGGTGGGAGAAGTTTTTTTTTTTTTTTTTAGAAAATCAAGGTGGTTGGATGTTCAATCTGGTGTAATCGATGCAGCAGGGTAATTCAATTTTAAATTATACGGGCATTTTTATTTTTTTTATTTCTTTGTTTGTTTACATTCACTTTTGTTTTTTTTGGATGGTATTATTTATTACTAACTATATTGAGTAATTACCTCACTGATTCAGATAGTTACATCGAAGGGAAGCCAAGTTACAGTGCAGAAACTGAGGGAAGAGGGTTGTTTTATGATGGATGAACAGACGAATAGATGGATGAGGGATGGATGGATTGAAGAGTGATAAAAGTGACTTTTCGTGTGATGAGACGGAAATAAAGAAAAATGATATTTGTCACGCTGTTCTTTTTTTTGAGGTACCGGTAATTTCATTTTATCTATTGAATTTTTGATTTGAATGATGAATGGAATCAGGAAACTGGTTGAAGTTTGGTAGGCTCCAATTTCTTTTCTTTTGATTTCTTAGGTACCTTCTCTTTATGGTATGTATGGTATGGTCTGTACCGGGTATCTCAGCTACCCCAGATAGTCTAAACATCAGTACCAACAGAACACCGAGTTGGGAGTTGGATCCATTCGTGAACACAGCTCAACTCAACTCAACTCAACTCAACTCAACTAGGTACATTTTAAACTATTCCGACTATGGATTTACAGAGGTTCTTCAGTTGTTCACTAATATCATGTGTAAAGCATACAGTATCAGATCTTCTCATGAATTTCTTTGGTTCTGCTGTAATCGGTCTCATCTTGAAGTCTTGACTTTTTCTTGTCCTTCCATTATCGACAAGCTCTCCACTATCCTAGACTCCGCTTCCCTGCTGAATGTGGTATGGGGCATCAGTGGATCTTCGTGTTCATGTTCTCGGCCCCCAGCCATCGTAGATTCGCAGCTTTTACTTCCAACTGTGCTCTGTAAGTTTCCGATAGAAGGAATCCTCCGGTTGGATATCTTAGTCAACTTTCTGCAAATCAAAACGACAACAACAACCAGCAAAAAAAGAATCTAGGTAGCCTCACAATTTGGCCGTGTACCTCGGACCATGTCTAATGTGGATAAGTCAAAGTTTCAATAACTTTTCGACATGAAGGTTAAGAATTTAAGTGGTCTGTTAAGAAATCAAATCCAATCTCCCTTGAGCTTCAGCTCCTCACAATTTGTAACATCCTTGACGTGACTCGTGTCGTGGAATCAATTCATTGGATGATGGGATGAAATGGAGTGTAAGCTGTGTAAGCTCGGTAAGCTCAACGTAGGCTTGCCTGCTGTAGCTCTCTCTACCCGAGCTTCTAAAGTTCTCACATGTGTAAAAGACAGCAAAAACTCGAATCAGATTTCAGTAGGCATGATGCAGAAGGAACATGAATCCAGAGCTTCATAAATCAATCAATCAATTGGATTTGGATAAGTTCAATTATTCATATCAAGCTGCATACGAAGCTGCCACACTTGTAAGCTTCATTAGATAATTTTGATAACATCTTACATCATTAGAATTGATACCGATACGAGTTGGTTGATAAGGAAAAAGACGCAATTTGGGTGATCTGAAAGCTTCCTTTAATTTGCACCTCGGTTCTCCTCTTCTTTTTTTCCCTCACACTTCACCCACACACTTCACTCACTCACACACTCACACACTTCACTCACTCACACACTTCACTCACACTTCTTCACTCACACCGTCCAAGCTTCCAATTAGTAAGGGGTTGCTATCAAAGTTATCAAGCTATCTCATTAGTTGCCATGGTAAACCCTGTTAAAGTTCAGGTACCTTGTTCGACCTCATTTTAAATTTCTGTCCTTTCTGACACAGCGCCGCTTCCGACTCCCGTCCGAGACTAGTTTATCCATTAGCGTCAAACCTACCTTACTCCGCAAATTCTTGGCAAATATCCGACCTTCTGAATTTTTCTGATCCAACCGAAGTTTCTCAAGTGGAAACAATCAATCATGTTACTTTCTTTCCTATTGACCGAGCGTAACTCTCCAGCCATCTTTTCTTCGTCGGTGTTGTATCAATGTATCATTGAACACGTACCGAAACTTCGAAAGGTGGCAGGAAATCTCCATAAGTGCTTATCCGGTAATTGCAGGACGGTGCCGCCGATGCGGTACAAGGGCTACAGCTACATTAACATCACGGATCAATTGCACTTTTTCTGTACCTCGAATGAATATTTTTTTCGTTTCGTTTCAACCACTCTTCAGGCGTAGCGACCCCAACCCCGCCCTTTTCAAAGAGTGGTTCGCTCGGAAAGTCTGAATATGCAATACAAGCTGGGACTATTCCCATACCATAGCTTCATCTGCACGTATTTGTTTTTGCTATCCACAGCCATCCTATTTTACTCACCGTGTTAAGATCCGTCAGCTTTCGTGGCACAAAACTGGCACGGCCACAACAATATACCCAGCACTCGGTATCACCGTTTGTTGACGTGCCAGCTTGAGAAGCGAGTCGCAAGGTCTGCACGATGTCGGGCGATACCCGAGGATCCATAAACACGTCGTCGTACCTTGCGCGGTGTGGTGAGGTGGAGTCGACCCATTCTTCAAGAGACTCCATCAGTGATGCAGTCAGTGTCTTTGCTGTGAAAACAACTCAGAGAGCTGAAGCTTCAGACTTAAGCCGAGGCATGTTGACATCACCAGATGAATCATTGTTTACTTTGCCATCAGTCACGTTGAACTTACAAATTTATGCGTGTTGACCTTTGACTAATGTGCCAGCTATCATTGCAGCCAGCAAGGTATCGGAAACTGCGTCCGTAGATTCTTGTCGACTTGATCAAAATCTTCTTTGCTAGCCATAGGAACAAAACTTACATGAATGGTACGGTACATGTCTCGTACGATTGACATGGAGTTAACTGGTTCAGAAACGTCGATTTGGAGTTGGTTGTGTTGTGCAACAAAAATTCCCTTCGCTATTATATCTCCAGGACTTGCGGCAATAGTACATGGCAGTTGAATCGCCGTGGAAAACGAAATCGAGTCTTCCTGCATGGACATCAGAAAAGTTCTACAATTGATACTGGAAATTTCAATGTGCCCATAAGAATTTCGCTTGCCTTGTCGCATAGGAGAGTCATTATACAATTCTGATCTCCTAATGCTGATGTTCCAACAGCTCTTGAGGTCTTCTATTTTGAACTCGGATATTGGGCCGTTGGGTAACTTAGGTTGTATTGTCAGATGGCATATTGGAATGTCGTTGTCTTTTTCTACTTACAACTTGACGTGGTCTCTTCTACGCTTACTTTAAGCAACAATACTTGTGAAATTATCCATCGTTCATGTTTTTCTACTTCTCATTCAACTTTCAAGTCAGGCGATGTAGGGATTTATTTTGATTTCCTCGCAAATGTTTCTGATGATTTACCTGGCAAGGGAAAGAAATACAAATCTTAACCAGAAGATATCCTTACCAAATGAGGATCCTCCATATGGCCGAGAAGCGCACACGATTCTATGCTCTTACATTCGAAGTTAGCTTTCGGCTGGTTTACTTCTGATGAGCTAACTCGAGTTCCTGTTCTAGATTTACTTAACTGAGGATACCCTTTTGTTCTGTCAATTGATGGAGTTCATCATGTGTACATGATACATTAGGTGATGCAACTACTTTCTCCCTCGGTTTGAGAATGTACTCCGGAGAATGAGTCCAAAAGAGTGCTCATAATTGACTGCTTCGTTATCCGCTTTCAGCGTGCGATGACTTAGGTACATACTTGCAAAACATGATTCATGTGGCTATTATCATGTAACTAATCAATGCGGTATTCAACAAAGTCAGGCTATCCCACATCTCAGCAGTCGCAACTCTCGGAAGAAACACCTAATCCTAAATAGAATACATCGTGTTAGCAGTTGCCATAAGCATCGAGGCGATCGGATCGGAGAGACGTCTCATAGTTCAATATTACCGTATCCGGAAGCATCGGATGGTCTGAACAGCGGCACTCATTTACAGCCGAGCGATAGATATTACTCAACCGGCCACATCCCATTTCTTCCGCGCTCTGCTCGGATATACCTCATTGGTTTCATCCCTACTTGTGATTGGCAAGTCTAGGCCCAAGTGTTCTTGCTAGCCAGGTTGGGGACACATATGATCTTTATGCTAAGGCATGGTTCAATTATTGACTTTAAGAATTTGAGGTGTATTATGTCTGGAGTGTTGGTGGGTTGTATTTGGGGTGGCCATTTTTGGTAGCCCAATTTTGGGAACTTGGGGTATTTGGACCGTTGAAGACTTTGGTACTGTCATCTCGGTGCATCCTGTAGCTTGCTTTCTTCGTCTCATTCTATTTCGGAATTGGATTTCTGTGTTCATTCTTCTTTTTTCTAGGTTGTATTTAGTGGTATTTTCAACCCAACCCAGTTATTTCTCCGACTATTTTCGCCATCGATATGTCAACATTTCGAAAGTTCCAACATCATAATACTAGCTATTTCATCCCCAGTGCAGAGATGCGAAGACATTTGTGCCCTTCGCTTTTGAAAGACCGTGAGTGCCATTACCTCTTCCCCTCTTTTCTTTCCTCTCCGCTTCCCACCCCCTTCAGATCAATCCATCTACCCCTTATATTTCTCAGCCAAAGATATCTAACACTACCATCAACCACCGAAGATCCCGAAACCAACGACCTAGGACAACAATTCCTTCTCCTCAAACACTATCATAAAGACTCGGACGATATATCAAGAATCCCAGAACAAAACTCTTACTCAATGCTGCTATGAAACTAGAATCGCATTCTTCCTTGCCATCTAATGTAGTATTTTCATCTTGCCAACATTATCATTCCCTGAATCTAAAATTTTCGATATAGCACGCACTTCAATCTTTGACAGATACAGGTACACAATTCTCGTTTATATATGTCTAAAAGTCCTCTCATTTTTTCAGTATGTTTCAATCTCCTTTCGATATCAAGTTTGTATTGTTAGTGTCTAGATACTCCGAGTTCCCTACTTTCATTTCTTTATAGAAGAAATATGATGAATGGAAACGATGTTAATTATGTATATATTTATAAATTAGTAATTAGTCGGTACAATATATTATCTCTTGATGCAATTGTCTTCTTTCTTACGTTTCCGGGACTTGAATGTCGTGGGATGGGGATTTGTGGGGGTGATGAAATTTGGCGAGTACCTTTTGGTTTGTTTTCTTTCTTCATCACCGTTTTTTTAGTTGGATTCTTTTTGGTTTTTTCTTGGTCTTCTCCAATGTATATGCACGCAATAGTGGGTTAAGACCATGAATGATGACACGAAGCGGGGAGATCTTTAAAGTCGCTAAGTGTCGTCACTTGGCATGAAGACTATTCATTCCATTTCCATTATCTTAGAACGAGAACTTAAGGTTATCCAAAACTTCAGGAATCGGGGGGAAACTCCTTTTATGGCCTCACAACAAATCCACGATAAGGGGCCGTTGAAATCTTTGTCTGTGGAAAGAGTGGCTAGTTGTAGTTTCGAGGAGAAGGATGGGTGGGTAAGGCTTCAAATAATTTGTGAAATATCGAGAAACATGTGGCGGCAATTGGCTGTCAATATTCCTAGCATAAAGTACCACGGGGTTGACTGCCGTCTGGATTGTTGGGAACCCCGAGGAGGAAAATCGAAGCAAGATGCCTCATATCACTGAATGCCTTTACTTTTCGGCTTTTTGTTCTTTTGGTTTCGCCCTTCTCTCACTCTGCTTTAGCTGATTATTTGGAATGTAAATATCTCAATTAATAACTTTTTAACTTTTGATATTTTATATAACAATTTGTGTTATTATTTGCGTCGCTTGGTAGAGTCTACTCCAGAAGAAAAAGCAAAACCATTGCCGCATTATCAGCATCTGCTTTTGGGCATCTCATGTGGTTGGCACTGGTGAAAGTGGAGAAAATCCATTTGTTCCTTCAAGTGCTAAGCTAGACACGGAAGAGCAGATTAATGCTCTTTTTGACGAGTATGCTGGTCCTTGACTACATGACATTGCTAACAAATACCGTTTCGATATAGATATAGAGATAGAGTTGATGTTCGTCTCATAGATTCCGTGGGAAACGAAGTTATTCGCAAGGGAACGGGAATTCTCGAACACATGGAGGGTCTTTTCGAATTTTACGATCAAGGCTTAGGTCTGGATATGGAAAATCGTCACTTGGCGCGCATGGTTGCTCAAGTAGCTCATCTCTATCAACGAATGAAGATACTTGAAATTGGTATGGACATGTGTCGCACTCCCGCTGCGTCTGACTGATGCTGGCCACACAATTCATAGGTGCCGGAACTGGAGGGTCAACAAAAACTGTTCTTTCATATTTAGGTTCAATGTTCTCCAGTTATAACTATACTGACATTTCTAGTGGTTTCTTCGAGGCTGCTCAGGAGCGCTTCAAAAATTTCTCTAATCGCATGATCTACAAAACCTATAACATGGAGCTACTCCCCACAGCTCAGGGGTTCGTCGAAGGATCCTACGATCTAGTGCTGGCTTCCAACGTATTACATGCAACAGACAAACCGGAGGGAATGATGAAGCACGCACGCCAACTTCTCAAGCCTGGTGGGTATCTCATAGCCTTGGAACTTACAACTAAAGATACCATGCGCGTTGGATTGCCAATGGGAAGCTTGCCTGGATGGCGGGTTGGAGCTGAAAATGGACGTTCTATGGGCCCGACAGTAACTTTACCCAAGTGGGATGCCTTGCTACGCAAATGCGGTTTTGGTGGAATAGACACGAGCACTCCCATGCTGCACCAGTTACATGTTTCGACTGTGTTTGCCGCACAAGCAGTCGATGATCGTGTGAGTATGCTACGGTCTCCCTTATCTTCGATAATGGCGCTCCCGCCGACAAGTGCCCCGTGTCTTCTTATTGTGGGCGGTGAGATGCTCTCAACTCACCGCATCTCACAAATCGCCATGGATGTTCTTACCATCAGATTCAAAAATATTATACGCGTTACCTCCTTTGAAAACCTGGATGAAGAAACGCTTCCATATTCGAGCACAGTTCTATCCCTTACGGAGCTTGATGAGCCTTTGTTCAAAAACATCACTCCCAGAAAACTCGATGCTCTAAAAACTTTATGGCGACAGGCAGGCACAATCTTATGGGTCACTCGAGGGGCGAGGTTGGAGGAGCCTTTCTCGGCCATTACGCATGGACTGGGTAGAGCTATGATACATGAATATCCCAATATCACTTTGCAAGTACTGGACCTTGAAAAACTCGTCGACGATGAGAAGACTGCTCAAATACTTGTGGAAGAACTTTTGCGCTTGGAGGTTCTGAAGAGGTGGAAGAACGAGGGTCAGAGTGAAGAATTTCTTTGGTCCATCGAGCCTGAGGTGTGCTTTGAGACAGGCGCTCGCACTGTGCCACGACTCTACAAGTGCGACGAAGCAAATAAGCGGTGTAATAGTTATCGCCGCGCAGTCACCAAAGAAATCAATCCTCAAGCATCTCCGGTGATATTCGCTGGTGAGGGTAAGTTGTATGAGCTTCACGGTCCTTCTCCTCTCTATATCTCCACCAAACCACCTTTTCTCACTAGAACAAGAACTATTCGTGTTTCCCATTTCTTATTGCAGACAATCGAAGTTGCCTCTTACGGGGAAGCTCATGCTTTGTGCTGGAAATGATGAAACCATCGGGGAACAATTGCTTGCATTGTCACATACGACAGAATCCCGACCAACGGTTTCGGTTGACTGGAATTTGCCGATTTTAATGGGAAATACTGATCCGGTCAAAGCACTGACAGTCATCACCGCTCAAATTAACCGTGTAACATTCTCAACTTCGCACCGAAGGGAAGTACGATACTTGTACATGAGCCAGACCATTTCATCAGATCAGCCTTGGTCCAGTAGTCCCAACGATACTCGATCAAAGTCTTGATCACCACCACAATTAAGAGCCAAGCAGGTAATTGCTCGCGCTTCGAATTCAAACAAGGCAACTTTTCTCGAAGGCAAATTAAGCAAATATTGCCGGTTTCCCTTCGGCATTCGTCGATCTGTCACAGGCCCCTGGATCGGCGAAGGTTGGGCAGCTTATCGGGGAATGTATCCCTCAGTTATGCACCAGGTTGCGCTTCGAACATTTTTTTTGGAACGATGACCGAGATTCGTCCGGTAAACTCTCCCAGTGGGGTAGCCAAAGCGTTCGAGGAAGCATGAAATAATGCTTGTGAAAACCAAATCCGGGTTGAAAGTCCGTCCCTCGTTCAACTGTCAATCATCTCCAGTCTGACAGTGACTGAGGCTCTCCTCTTACAGTGGTTGAATGTTCAGATTTCGCGGTTCCGGTAAAGGTCCAGGCAATAGATTCGGGGACTATATTTCGAGCCGATAAGACATACTTTTTAGTTGGCCTGTCAGGACAGGTCGGGCACTCACTATGCCAATGGATGGGGGAACATGGCGCAAAATATGTGGTCTTGATAAGTCGACGACCGCAAGTACATCCTAAGTTCATTCAACTGATGGAGAAGATGGGTGCAACCATTAAGATTCTACCGCTGTAAGTAAATTTGCAGCGCTACACCATCTATTAGAAAAGAATGAGAAGCTGACCCGCTAACCTATTGAAGGGATATTACCAAGGAGTCTCTTCGAAATTGCTACGAGGAAATCACCCGAAAAATGCCCCCTATTGCCGGTGTGGCACAAGGAGCCATGGTTCTGGAAGACTTCATGTTTGAAGGTTTAACATTTGAAAACCTCGTCAAGGTTCTGGAGTCCAAGGTCACTGGCACCCAGTTGTTAGATGAGCTTTTCCATGATGCCCCTCTTGATTTCTTCATAGTTATGTCATCTCTCACCTCAATCGTCGGTAACAGTGGCCAGAGTAATTATAAAGCGGCCAACATGTTCATGGTAGCTTTGGCAGAACAACGCAGAAACCGCGGTGTCGCTGGGTCTTCCATCGCAATCAGTTCCCTGATAGGTATCGGCTATGTTGAGCGTTCTGAGAATTTTAGCAGTGACTACTTCGAGAAGATAGGGTACAGAAATATCTCGGAACAAGATCTGCACCAACTATTTGCGGAGGCTATTCTGGTTGGCCGCCCTGATTGTGCCGAAAGCTCCGAGATCGCAATTGGACTGGAACCCTTCTATCCCGAGAGGAATGTCAAAGCTCAGTTTTTCGACGACATTGGATTTGACCATTTCATTCTAGAGCATCAAGATGCTCAGAGCTTTGGGGGAGAGCTCTCCTCCATGCCTGTAAGAGTACAGCTTGCGGAGGCTAAGACTAGAGAGGAGGCCAAAGCGATTATAACAGGTGAGAAAAACGATGCACTACAGGACCACCTTTTGTAGGAAAAGAACATACAAAGCTAACTTCACCGCAGAAGGTTTCTGTACACGGCTCAAGCGCACGTTGATGATTTCTCAGGATGATCATATCAACGAGAAGGCTTCTCTCATTGAACAAGGTATTGACTCTTTGATGGCAGTCGAGGTCCGCACTTGGTTTTTAAAGGAGCTGGACGTCGACATACCAGTGCTCAAAATTCTGGGAGGCAGCTCTATAGAAGATCCTCTCGCCGAAGCAATGGAGCGAGTGCCGGCTTCGGTCGTGGATTTCGATAAATTTATCCTGAAGTGTAAACCAGATACAACTGAGACGCCCAAAGTCGCTCCTCGACCTCGACCTGAATCGAAGATACGAGAAAGTCTTGCTGAGACTCCGTCTTTCGGATCGCAAAGTTCGCCGACAAACCCCCACACGACCCCAGCCACGCAGGCACATACACCGCTGACTGAAATTGGGAACAGCATGAACAATATCCCCAAAACTAATGACCAAATTGAGGTTGTTTCGGCGAGTACGAAAGCTCAAACTATCTCTGGTAAAGGGTATTCTTGCGAGATATCTTATGGTCAGGCACGTTTCTGGTTTTTGAATGACTATCTTGCAGACAAGAAAAGCTTCAATATGACCGTTATGTTCAAACTCACCGGGATGATTCAAGTCAATTGTCTAGAGGCCGCTGTTCAAACTATTGCACAGCGTCACGAAGCATTGAGGACTCGTTATTTCTGGTCCGGGAATGGCGACCAACGGACTCCTGCAAGGCATATCATCTAAGTCGCCCATCCATTTGGAATATAAGCGGTTGGGATCGGAAGCCGATGCGAAGGAAGAACTAAAAAAGATGCACGATCGCACCTGGGATCTCAATTCCTGGCAAGCGGCACGAATGGCCCTTCTTTCCATCTCAGACAACGAGCATTATTTCCTTGTTGGGGGTCATCATATCTCCTGGGATGGCTACAGTTTCACTGTTCTATTTGTCGATCTTGATGCTGCATATTCTAGACGCCCATTACCCCGTCTAGGCCTCGACTCTCAATATCGTACCTTCGCCTCATTAAAAAAAGAAATGTATGAGGCCAGTGCAATGAAAGCCGCCATCGAAAGTTACTATCGTCCCATGATCGATCCACATGCGAAGCCCATTCCTCTCTTCTCATTTGCCAAGTCTCAAACATGACCCCTTCTTGACCATTTTGCACAATTTGAAGCCAAGGCAACATTAAAACCAGCACTCGTATCGAAGCTGAAGCAGCTCGCCCGAAAAAATCATGCAACCATGTTCCATCTTTTCTCGCTGCTCTCCAAGGCTTAGTCCTACGTCTTTTACCCGTAGAGAATGATTTCTATTTAGGCGTTGCAGATGCGAATCATCTCGACAAGAGATTATGGGAAGTTTGGGCTTCTTTCTTAACCTCTTACCTATTCGTTTCGCCAGAAGTCCGCCAGGTACGAAGATAAGTGATATGGTAAAGGATACTCGTAAGAAGGCGAACAAGTCCCTCGAAAATTCCTTCGTGCCGTGGAATGTGCTTCTTCATGAATTGAAAATCCCACGCAGTAACACGCATGCCCCGATATCTCAATTGTTTGTGGATTATCGTCAAATTGCCAGAGAGAGATCGGAATGGTGCGGGTGGAAGTTGAGTGACGAAGATTGGCTAAACGCTAGAAATGGTTACGACCTTACGCTAGGTATCACGGATAATCTAACTGGTGAATCCTTGCTTTCCCTGCGCTTTCAAAAAAAGCTATACTCTGAGAATAGTACCAACTTATTTCTTCGGTCCTATGTAAACGTACTAGAGACTATGGCCGAGGGTCTCGACCTGGACATAAGAGATTTGCTACAATGGGCCCCGAGCGATATCGAAACCGCCATGAGGGTTGGTAGAGGTAAGTGCTTGAAATCAACAGCTGGGAGTTTGAAACGATCATTTGGAACTGACCACGATCTGGGACCGTCTATGCGACTCGACTGGCCAGCCACTGTATCTCATCGAATTGGCCGGACAATTAAAGAACAGAGCAAGAAGATAGCATTAAAAGATGGATTTGGCAACAGTCTCACATATGAACAAATGCGAGATCGTGTTAATGGAATTGCCAGCGCTCTCATCGCCGCCGGCGTGATCATAGAGTCGCCCATTGGTGTATTTCAAGATCCTTCCGCAGACTGGATATGTTCCATGCTCGCAGTATTCAAGGTCGGAGGAGTGTATGTACCTCTAGATCTTCGCAATTCTGTTGCCCGGCTTAAAAGCATCGTGGAAGCGGCCAAACCAACCATTATTTTGACCGATTTAAGCACCAGCTCGAAAGTCTACGAAATCGGCGCTGCCAATGTCATTGAAATAGTAGCTGCGAAAGTGGCAAACTCAGCCCCCAACACTTTGTTAGCAAACAAAGCAAGACCAGATTGTAGTGCTGTGATTCTCTTTACAAGCGGCACCACGGGAAAACCAAAAGGAGTCATTTTAACTCGCAATAATTGGCGAGCACAATGTGAGGGATATTCCCGATTCTGCAACCTTCCTTCAATGGTGTCAGTGGTTCTGCAACAAACCAATTACAACTTCGACGTCTCTCTCGATCAGATTTTTGCCGCCCTGACTGAAGGTGGCTGTCTCTACGTCGTCCCGTCCAATAAAAGGGGCGATCCACAAGCGATAACCGAAGTGATGGCACAAGAACGCGTAACATACACAGTGGCCACGCCATCAGAGTACGAAATGTGGTTCAGATACGCTCGTGGAAACCTTTCCTCGTGCAAATCATGGCGGTATGCTTTTGGAGGAGGTGAGCACCTCCACAAAAGGCTCATTGAGGAGTTTGCTAGTCTCGCGGAACAAGATCTTCCTGAATTGAGGCTGTTCAACAACTATGGTCCCACGGAGGCCACACTGGCAATCGCAAAGGGAGAGGTGAGCCACAGCAGTTCTGACTTTGAAGATCACGTCGCAGCTGGCTTTATTCTGCAAAATTACAGTGTTGCTGTCGTCGATGAAGCCTTAAGGCCAGTGCCTCTTGAAGCGTCTGGTGAAATCATTGCTGGAGGGCCGGGTATTGCCGCTGGATACTTGGGCTTAGAAGGAGTGGTCAGCGAAGCTTTCATCTCTGGAGATAAAATGCACAACTTGGCTGCTAACAATAGTGACACCTGGTACCGCACGGGTGATCGCGGTCGTCTACGTGAAGATGGGGCGTTGTATGTCGACGGTCGCATTTCCGGCGATTCTCAAGTGAAGATTCGAGGATTTCGCATTGAGCTGGGCGAAATAGAGATGGTTCTTCTCGACAGTGCGAAAGGAGCACTCTCACGTGCTGTCGTCACCGCGAGAGGGGCTGGAGAGAAGCGCTTCTTGGCTGCTCACGTCGTGTTTGCACTAGAATATCTAGAACAATACTATGCAGCTATGATAAGCTAACTTGAATGCAGACTGCCCCTACCTACATATATGCAGCTAGCTGTCATAGTTGCACTTGCTAACGTATCAGTGATGATCAACTTCAAGTTTGACTGAAAGGCCATACAAGCACTGGCGCTGCCGGAAGCTACTGTGAATGTAGATTTGACCCAACTTGCAGAAACAGAGAAAAAGTTGGCAGAACTTTGGTGCGGGATAATCCCTCACGGAGTTCGCCTTCATGAGTTGAATTCTGACACCAACTTTTTCGACGTGGGAGGAAACTCGATTTTACTTGTTAAATTGAAGGCGGCCATGAAACGTACTCTGGATTCAGAGCCACGACTAATTGAATTAATGAACTCGAGTACTCTCGGAGGTATGGCACGGATCGTCAATGGCGCCGAAGGCGCGCCTGCCATTGATTGGCAGGTAGAAACGACTTTACCGTTGTATTCAAGTGGATACATTGACAAAGAGAAAACATTAAACGGAGCAAAGAAGAGTAATGATCTCATTATTATCCTGGCTGGCGCAACTGGCTACCCGGGACGTCACATCTTGTCTCGACTCATCGAAGCCCATGAAGTGAAGGAGGTACACTGTCTCGTCCGGTCTGAAACGCTCTCCAATTCGCCCCTTTCTTCACATCCTAAAGTCCATTACTTGCCAGCAGATCTCGCTCAACCAAATCTTGGTCTCTCTTCAACTGCTTTCATTTCTTATCACAAAAGGCTGACGTTGTTATAAACTGCGCCGTAAACCGCTCCTTTCTGGGACAACTACGAGATAATGCGTCCCGTCAACGTCGATGCCGTGAAAGACCTCATACGCCTGTGTGTTACTAACACTGCATCAATTCATGTGGTCACCTCGGGAGCCATTCGAATCTACGACGAGTCAATGCCGCCAATAGATGGAAGCGACGGGTACGTGGCAAGCAAGTGGGCCGCGGAACGAATTTTACAGAACGCGGCGTCAAGTCTAGGTTTGGAGGTTCATATACACCGTCCGCTCCCAGTTCCATTTGAGGGTGGAGGTAGGCACCCAGCATGGTCGGACGTCGTCTCAGCCCAGATAGTAATTGTTAAAGAAGAGCTCATAAACATCGTGCGCGCGATGGGCAAGAGACCAGATTTTGCATCATTCAGTGGGTATATAGATGTCGCACCTGTCATAGAGGTCGCCAATAGTATGGTCGAGTACTGTATCAAACAGAAAGCTTGTGAAGTTGGCGCCGATGTCACTGAATACGAAGGGCAAATACGGCTATATGTCGAGGATTTTGCGAGTTTGATTATGGGCGACGAAGAATTAAGGGGCTTGCAGAGTATGAATCCGTTGTTCTGGTTTGCTGAGGCGAAAAAAGCGGGGCTTGGACAGTTGGTTATGGCGCAACGTTTGGTGATGCATGTAAAGGGTGATGAGGTTGTTGCTAGGCGCTGATCAGAGGAACCCGTAGCGGTCGAAGTAGTTGTAGTTGAAATCTCTGGACTGGGATTGAAGAATTTTTTGATGTGGTAATGATTTTTGCTTTTTGCTTTTAAATTTCCCACAATTGTGTGAGTCATGCAGCGCAACATTCCACGCTTATTATTGAAGTTGAAAATGAATAGAATACATTGAAATCCGCGCATGCCTGTATGATTTCGATGGATCACCTTCCATCAAGCTACCAGCGTGAGAACACTTCAAATGTGACTACTTTCTTTATTAGATTATTATAATAGTATATAAAGATACAGTCGATGTAATAATATATTCTTGATAAACAGTAATATAGCTGATAATCTAAATAACTCATTCAATGAGACTATATATAATAAAGCTATATATAACAATTCAATGATAGTTAAGAAAACGAATTATCAGGCATCTGTTTTTATATATAACGATTCTCAACGCTAGAAGATCATTATCAGGAACAAAGCTCCGACTGAAATCCAAGATTGGAAGCTCGAGGATGATAATTTTTATATAGTTATTATCGATTGGGAGGGTGGCGGTTGGTTGGTGTCTGATGTACTGGGAATTTGTTATAGCTATGTTTGTGTATAGTATTTGGAGTGATGGTTGGTATAAATGGATTGGCAAAAGTGGAGTCCGTTCTATAATGAGTATGTATGGATGTAGATGTTTTGTATGAGCTTCTGGTTATAGGAATTCTCATGGTGATTCTCATTGCTACATTGATTGATTGTTTTATCCATTCGTATCCTGTAACATTTTCAGAATATGTAAGATGGCTCATGCTTTGGAAATTTTTTAGTGAGATTCTGTATGGGAGGCAGGCACCTGCAACAACTTGTTGGTGTAGCAACGTTGAATGTTAGAAGAAAGTCTTAATATTTGAACCCATATATCAATCAAAGTATCCACTCATGGCCTCAATCCTCGACCCTTCACCCAATCCAACCCCTTTAGTAGAGTACGGTTATCCTCCCATCCCTGGGACCGTAGAACCGTTTGTCTGGTTGATTACTCCGATATGCCAAGAAACCATCATGTCATCTTTCTCAAGATTTATGAGGACGGATACCGAACCGGTTTCCTTCATCAAGGCCTCGGCAATATTCAAGCTGGTATGAAGCATGAGCACAAAAAGGCTAAACAGTCAGAGATATATCCATCGGCTTCGGAAAATCTCAAAAGGCTTCTCGGCATCGTATCCCAAAGAACCACTCTGGTATCGCCGGTGTTTTCGGAGGAATTCCTCCATCCCAAAAGAAAACAGTTTGATCACTGATGGGTCGAAGAGAATTGCGCCTAGTGAGCAATTGAGAAGTTGTCAGAAGTGAACCAATGAAACCATCCAGGCTTTGGCGGACAAAGGTTGTTCTGGATACAAGCGCTACTGAGGTTGCATCTGCTTAGACGTTATCAGGCTACAGCAACCCCTGTAAGGATGGATGAGTGCGCTTCCAAGCACTCAGAGAATCCAAGTCTCAAAATCGATGCATCAGGATTCAACTAATAAACTCCAATACATATTCATAGAAGAACCAGCTTCTTGAAATGACAGACTTCCACCAAGATTCATATACAAAATTGCTCTAGCAAAAATGTACAAGGATCGGATCGTATGCAATAAACGAGATATACTCTAACGGAGCATGGCCAGACTTCGTGTGTGGAACATGCCGTCAAAGACGATGGCTTGTAATGCGATAAGAGTCAGAGGGTAGTGTGTTTTAATATACCGAGTCGAAATAAGAAATCCATTTGTTTTTCTTCGTGTTTCATTTTGCTGGTAAAAAGCTTGCGTATCTGCGCTGTCACTATCGGAATCATCTTGGCCAACTCTTTTCTTTCACAGCATCTTTCTTCATGTGGAGAAGTTTGATTGGAGGGGGATGTGAGGCGCGTTTCAAGGAAAATTATTCATGGAGCCATTTGGTTGGTTGGTTGTATTTTAGCTAGGGTGTCATTTTGTAAAACGAAACCGTCGCAGCTGTAACAGGGGTTCTTTTAGGCCATGTCCGCATCCGCATGGACCACACACTTCACTTCACTTCATACTTCATTCAATATTATGAGGGGTTCGGCTTGGTTTTTTTTTTTTTCTTCTTAAAGCTGGCTTCGGTTCTTAACTTGCCTTTCTTTACTGGCTGTGGGAAATTTCGCTAAATTCGTTGTTCAACGAATGGGAGCTGTCAGATCTGAAGCTGTCGATTGTTTGATGTTCATGTTCTCCATCACCAATTGGGCTTGACAAAGCCAAGTCAGCTTGGTTGTGTCATGTACACTTTTGTGGCTCCAAGGTCATCAGTCGGTCATAAGGGGCCCGTTATAAGTACTTGTATGTGCTTATTCGTAGCTATTAAGGAGGAATACGGAATACGAATCTAATTGAGGGCGGGCGATGCGAGAAATGGATCAATCATTCTCATCACAAACATCTCAAGCTGGAATACCCTTTCTCATGGCTCAAGTTCAGCTCTTCACAACGATGTGCTGTATGGAAGAAGAGGGGTTCGTGTTCACAGACCATGCATATCCTCAGTGCACACGATTAACACACGATTGATCGCCAGGGCGGCAAGCGAGAAAATTGATCATCGAGAACATCCTATATAAATCAAATCAGATATTTTGATGCAATTATCCGAATGAATGTGATAGAGACAAGCATTATTACTTACAATATTCACATGCATGCAAAGATCTAACGATTATTTCAAATTCGTGTGATATATATTAAATATTCGCCAGATCAGGACTGTACCTCATCTCATAAAATTATCATTGAAACGAATGATGATGATATGGATAATGCAATTTGAATAAAACCTGATGCAAGACTAGCAAGGGTTTCACTAAAGCACTTATGAAATTATTGATTTCTAGATCCTGCAGATCAGGACTACAGGGGTTAAGAAAAGGTTGAAACTCAAAAAGCATGAAAAACCATGAAAAACCATCTTTTGGAGTTTTGATGAAAATCTTGGATTTTTGGGATGGTTTAAGAACGCAAAAATTGAAACTCACACATTCAAGATCTAGCTGAGACTTTTTCAACGGCGATCCATACCATAGTGATGGTTTCTGATCATGTCTTATATCCATTGAGAGAGAAAATAGTAATGGCCAAAGACATTTAGGATTGGATTCATTCATTCATGCTTTGATTATTTTTGATGGCCAACCGCATCCACCACTTTAACACAAGCTGCCCAGATCTAATCTGCTATTTTCTCCAAGAATAATAAATAACTCTATTTATCCGAATCCCGCCAGATCCTATTATAGGTACCACACTTCTCTACCCTTGGAGTTGAATCTAAAACAATAGTTCATCACCATGAAGTCCAAGCTTCCCTGTGAGCTTCATTTCCTGAGATGAGCCTCTTCTCTCTTGGGAGTATGATACGATATAATATATTGTGTGTGCATCAGAAATTGATAGAGGGAGTCTCGTATCGCAACACATAGGTAAACTCATCGCCGTCGTTAATTAGGTATGTTTCGGTATCAAATATAGGAACTATTCACACATCAAGAAATTGCATGTACACATATATGCGAATTCATCCTTCATCCCATCTTGAATTATGATCTCAATGCTTAACGATAACAGCATTGATCTTCAACTTTAATGAAATCCTTACCCATCAGAGCAAGTAAATCGAGCCAAGCATAGAAACGAAAACGTCAAAAGTGGTGTCGATAATGGATAATTTGGATCTTCATCAAATTCCCAGTCCCTCCCTCCATAATGAAACTCCATATTTCTCCAATTTTCTATTCCTTTGGGAATTCCTGCAAGAGTGATCTTCAAATCCATCTACTTTTATGGATCACAACTAACAGTTACGTCTTTGGATACACGAATCCAGACGAATACATACGAAAGGACCTTTTTTGCATTCAAAAATACATGAGACTGGTGATTTGACTGGAACATATCATCTCCCCTCCTTTTCATCTTTTCCCTAATCTCTATCAAAACTTCAACCCCTCTCATGTCTTTTCCTAGGAAGAAGCCAAAAAGGCCAAACTTCAATTGTCGGACTATATATAATTGAAATCTTGAAATCGACATGAGTGGGAAGTAACGCATTGACTCTTAACCAAGGATCCTTCAACGATGCTTCATGTTTGACGGAATACCACGCTATTATACTTACACCCAGTATCCAACATCTATCCAACATCTATCTATTCTTTTAATATTCGGCTCCTGTATCCAGATCCCAAGGATCTCATCTTGGAAGTCAATCTTTCTGTTCCTGTCAATCTTTCAATATCCAGACAAATCGATACCCACGCATGTAAACTCGTATCACCATTACAATATCGAATACCCATTGGATTCAAACAATCATACAGCCCATCCCATACAGCCGAAAGAACCTTGAATCACAGCCTGGACAACCAATGAATCCATTCCCACCCTGTCCCTTAACCTAACTAGTATTCGGACACCAGTGCACCACGATTCCTTAGTACTAGCACGGGTGTTTGAACCTCTTTTTCTTTTCTTTCTTTTTGATCTACTTATCTACTACCTACTTAACTTGATCATTTTAAGAGGTGGAGGTGGTCTTTTTGCGCCTCCAATCCAATTAGTTCAATTAATCCAATCGAGCCAATTTATTTGAGAACGGTAGGCTTTATAAATGGGAAAAAAGAAGAAGAAGAAGAAGAAAAAAAGCATTTTAATATCGAATGAATTGTTTGGGTTATCAATATAGATTTAGCCTACTTCTACTAAAACCTATACTACCTGGGTAATAAATACACAGGATCCCGCTAAGAAGTCTTAAGAAGTCTTAACTTATCCTGTATACGAAATAACCTGAAACAACACCCACCTTAACAAACCTCGATTACCTCGAGAGCCTGAAAAAAGCCTCGATTTCAATTGATACATAAAACCTCACCGCCACCCATCCTGACCCACCAATGTGACCTTTCTCAAACTGCTGCGACCTCTTTTATGAAGAAGGAACCCCTCTTCAATTGCATCTGTTACTATTTCTTCTTCTTCTTTTCGAGCTTTTTATATCTTACAGCATCGTGTAAGATTACTAGTTTTGTTGATTATCTATAACAACAACATCTAGAGAGTTATAGAGAGATCCTTTTCACCCCCATCAATTAGAGCTATCGATATCACTACTACTATCACTCGATAAGCTTCCTTCCTCTTTCGACTACATTCGCAACACCATATCAGTATTACACTCTTACGTGTCGAAATATTCGAAAAGGAATCTCAACCCCAAAACCTCAATCCCTTTGAAGTACGCATACATATTACATCTCACCAGGATTCATTCCTCATCACAATAACAGTACACCTGGAAATACCCATCGCCGTTATTCATTCCCTACTACACTACGTAACTGGTAGAGGGTCAAAACTTGAGTCAAACCACCATTCAACTCACCATCAAAAATACGCAAAAACCTCACTTTATTACTGCAAGCTCTGGGCATCAGCTCTCAACTTTACTTCGCGACATCACTTCGCTCGTGTCACGCAACGAAACTGCAGTAATCAAATTCTACGCCGAATTTGTGGAAATACGCCGACCGACGGACGCACGAATCCGAATCTCGAAAGATACGGGAAGAGGGAGAGTACAAGAATCGGAAGGAAAGAGGTAAAAGGGAAAGAGAAGCCATTTACTACTGCACTACACCACATAAACAAGTAAAGTGTGCATTATTTTATTTACTCTTTGCATTGCGAAGAGCAAAGAGTGATTCGAGCAAGACTTTTACTTTACTCACAAGCGATTGATTGGAGACGAGGAAGCGAGAAAGCGAGAAAGCTCCCTCATTTTCAAACATCAGCAAGTTTCACCATCTCCCACACCAAACCTTTTTCTTTTCTTCTTCATTCATACAAATTCGTACCTCAATCAAAATGAGTACAGCTATTGCAATGGCTCCTTCACCTGTACCTCACGATAGATCATCATATGTTGATATTGCACCTTCGAAACCTTCAAATTCTCCTCCGGCGCAAAGAATACCTACCTCGGCCACACCGAACGTAACAATGGCGGCACAACGTACAGGGAGCGGAAGTCCAAGATCAACTCCAGCGAAACCTTCACCCACTACGTACGTACTTTTCTCGATTTATTATTAAATTCATTGATTGTTAAATACAATTATACTAACATTATAATCTCAATAGTTCTCGAAATGGTGCACCACCCAAGATAATTGTGAAAAAGGAACCATCCTCACCTGAAATAACAGCTTCTTCCCGCCATAGACCTCGAAAGCTCGATCTCACCAAAAACACTTCAAGTGTCAATCCGGGTACTGGAAGACCATCAGCTAGTCAATTGACAGGTAGAGGTGCTGAGTCTGGTGGATTGGGTATTCAAGACGTCGGATTAGCATGTCTCTCGCCAGGCTTCGTCACACAAGATCCAACGATGCGAGAACAATTACAGCGAAGTTTATCTGTCCGTGAACAACAGAGACATATCATTGAGTCGCGATTACAACAAACTGCAAAGCCAGGTGATGCGCCAATGGAAAGCGCTAAAGAAAGGGAATTGAGTGGGTTGCCAGCGAAGACACCAGGTACATCGAGGAGAAAGGCGCCGCCAGGATTAAGCATTGTCGCACCGTCCCACGAGCAATTCGCAAACGAAAGAGTAATTCAATCCGCTCCTATGCACCACAGTTTTCCCGGCAGACATCAACCACAACCTTTGACCCGTCACGTCGCCAACCAACCTTCGAATCTTTCTAATACATCTCACATTCACCACGTACCTGCTACTCAAACTACCAACAGACTACCGCCAATTACAGATGTCTTCGCGGCGGAACGTCTAGGCGCACACCGTGAATCACCACTAGCTAACATGTACCAAAATTCCAACTCGAATTCAAATTCATCGCATTCCAACTCGAGGCCAGGCTTCCCATCTCCAGGGCATGCTCCACAGCCACCTGCATCTGCAGGCCATCAGCGTCCTCGAGAATATCGTTCTGCTGAGGATGCACAGGCTGATTTGGCGGGTGGTCGCCCTGAACTTTTACCTAAGCTCGTACACTATGGAGGTCACCAACCACCTACACCTCCTTCGCCCATAAACGTCAACTCAAGAACTTCAGAGGCTAGTCGAGGCAGTGGTAGAAGAAGACTTAGAGCAGAGTACGAGGAGGGAGCTAGTCCACCACTCGGACAAGGTCCTCCAACTTCAAGAAGAACTGGTCCATTTGGCGAAGGACGAGATAGTCCAATGACCACACAACAGAAGAAGGAAGAGTTCATGCGCCTGTGTAATCGGGCTTGGGATCTTTTTCATTCTTAGTTAATTTCTCGTGATCTTTCTTTCTTTTGTCTATCCAACAATAATGCTATAACCGGAGCTTCACTTTTATTTCTGGAACGGCAATACTCCTTTTGCGTTTTATGGTGGCAGAGCATGTTGTACGTGCCTGTCAGTATACTTTCTTGAGCCATTATGATCTCATGGTTTATTTAAGTTCTTCATAGGATTGATACATTGATTCATGGTCATTATAATGGACCATTATATTTAATTCGCTAGGGTTGATGAAAGTGGTACAGGGTGAATTGGGGTTGAACGGATGGATGGGAAAAAGGAACGGTATACAATGATTTTCCATGAGGGTTTTTTGGTGCCTTTGAAAGTTGAGGGTGGGGGGGATAGTTATAGGATGGGAAACTTTCAGAAAATGAATGAATGGATTCTATTCTATTCTTTTCCATACGAATAAAATAACTCTCTAATATTTCTCTTCTTCTTATTGTTGTGTTGTGTTTTTTGGGATGTGATGATTTGGTTTTGGTACAATTACTACGGCACAGTACAGTATGATGATATTGCTGGCTGGTCATAAAACAGAACCGGGGAACTAAAAAGCAAAGCGTGCAGAATTCGAAGAGGAAGAGGGTAGCAGCGAGGGCGTTGTGAATTGAATGGCGAATGGTCGAATAGGGATAGGGATGGGGATGGGGATATGGATGTTAGAATCTAAGCAAGAGCAAGAGTAAGAACAGGAGCAAGAGTAAGAACAAGAGCAAGTACACAACATCTCAACATCTGAATATCTCAATTGATCTTTAATCTTTAATCTCTATTCACACACTCCATCTGACTCTTTACAATTCCTATGCTTATGAGTTTGAGTTTGAGTTCGAGTTCAACCTATTCATTCCGCCCATTCCCCATTCCCCATTCCCCATTCCCCATTCCCCATTCCCCAATCTCCATCTCGATCCATCCACAGCTTGTGATCAAGCCAATCTCATCATTTATTTACAGTATCGCAGGATCCACAATCGATAACTTTCCATTTTCCCTTCACCTACCCCCATCCATACCCATTCATCACGCAAACTTCCTTTCCCTCTTTCTCTTGCGCTCAAATACACAAAAACCTCCTTCCACCCACCCAACCAACCAGCCAACCAGCAAGCTGTGCACAACCATTCCGCCCTCTACCGAAAAAATCCGCACACATGTAACAAAAAGCTACAGTTATGAAGAGCAAGCTAATTTTAACTCATCCATCCACCAAAAGTATGACTATGAGAGAGCGAGCCAAAAGGAAAATACTTTAGGCAAGTAATCTCGAAAGAAGAGAATAAAAATTGTAATTGTCCAAAAAAGAAGAAAAACGACTGTATCATGCCATAGTCGGATTGTATCATGGGTACTCGTAAAAGAAGAAAAGACCCCTTCTGTATCGCTGCTCCACCAATTCGCCCTAGAAAAGGAAATAGACCCATGGCTAAAATTGAGGCTTAAAAAGTAAAGCAGCCAGGGTTTTGAAGAAACGAAAATGTGCTGTGCTGTGCTGCTTGTAAAAATTCCCGAAACGCCGAACTTGTTGCTGTAATGCAATGCTCATGTGAAATATGCCACCCCTCGTTGCGCAATGCTTGTTTAAGAGACACCAGTGTCGTCTTTAAGTTCCTTATATGCTCCCATTCCAGTTGGGTCGTAATGACAAATGAAACCACACTCATGACATTCGAAGTTGCTGGTTGAGCGGAATTTATGTTCAGTCCTACATGGTTTCATACCTCCTTGGAGATTTGCTTGTTCGATCATGCTCTTGAACATGCTCTTTCTACATGTAATTCCACTATCCAGCACATAATGTCAGAGTCCTTCCTCACCGGCTTGGCAAAGTTTTATCTCACGGCCCCATTCAGACTTGAGAACTTGCGAAGCAGTGATACGACGATGAGGGTTAGGATCAAGGATCGAATAGATAACATTACGACAGCGTGCCTTGTTTGATGTTAGCTCATGTAGGTACGAGATTTTGCAAATGGGAGACATACCCGATGTAATGACTCGATGGGAGCATATCCCTCCTCATCCCTTCGTCCTTCTAAATACCTCTCATAAAACTCATCTTCATCTTTCTTCGCGACTCTCCAAAGGTGACGACCTGTACGCATTGCCATGTAAATCACACCTGTTGCCCAAACGTCGACAGCTCTTGCGTCGAATTCTTTGTCAATATACTCTTCGGGGGCGATATAAGGAGCGGAACCACAAAGCCCAGTTACCATGTGTGCGTCCTTCTCCCACGCCATTCGAAAACATTCGCCATTCCCAAAATCTGTTATTTTTAAAGAGCCGTGTGTAGTCAAAAGAAGATTCTCTGGTTTTAAATCTCGATGGGCAACTCCCATCTCATGCATATATTCGACGCCACGCATCATCTGTTTAAAGTAGCAATCCGCTTCTACAACTTCGAGCTTTCCAGCTGCAAGGACTAGAGTATAAAGATCGCCACCTGCGCAGAACTCCATAACCTCACAATAATCCCCTTTCGAGTCTTGGAGGAGATCGAGCGTATGTATAACGTTAGGGTGCCGTAATGAGGAAGATATACAGAACTCGGAAGTCAGTCTTTTGCTGTATTTTCTTTCATTCTCTTCGGGTCTTCTTCGGAATTCCTTCACGGCATAGAGTTGTTCTGTTCCCTGTTCGGATCTTTTGTGAGATATCCTGACAATTCCGAAAGCACCACGGCCAATAACTTCAGTACATTTTCCATATTTATCCACCAATGTCGCTGTCGCGTTGGGTCCACCCTTCTTTTCCGTGGCCAATGATTCTTTCTCACGCTTTAGCTGATCCACCCAGTTTGACATTAGTGAGAGTTGTTGTTCGCCTTCATGGGCCTCGGATTGTTTCGCCTTCCCGCTAATCAAACCTCGTAGCATTTCCCCAAGTTTCTCTTGTCTCTTGGCACTCTTCAGATGATGCTCATGACCTCCTTGCACATCAGGCATGGTAAGGAATCGTTGATGGTTTGCTGGTGCCTTTTTGTCCTTTGTCGAACCATTTCTATCCCTCGTCGTAGATGGGGGACTAGGTTTATCGGAGGGGTTCTTCTTTTCTTGTGAGGAAGTCTTTCGAGACAGGGAGCCAGGCCTCGACGATGATGGGGATGTGGCACCATCTGCAGGCTTTGGGGTCGAAGAGGCAGATGCTGCACTAGACGAGATGTTACTTTCCGACCTCATCGGATCCTTTGTGGAGAACATTCTTGTCAGACGTTTCGTCATAGAGGGCTTCTCAGCAGTCGTAGGCATAGGTGCTGCCTTGAGAACCGCCGGAGGAGGTGGCGTAAGAGTTCCATTCATACTTAGATTTTCGGTACTTGTGATAGCGCTCATATTTGAGGTTGTAGGGCGAGATTGAGGTGATCCATGTGAAGAAGGTAAAGAGGGCGTGGGTGAGGGTTGTGCCTTCTCTACGACGAGATCTCTTGGTACCGCGACTGAAGCCATGATATTTCTGTTTTCTTGAAGAGTTTGAGATGCGCTTCGTATCGATTGCAATCAGTAAAAAGATATCCGCCAAAGGCGGAGGTAGCGGGCAATGCCCGTGCTTTGTTGGAAATTTGTGTTTTCGTGTTTTTGTGTGGGCGTGTGGGCGTGTGGGCTTGTAAGTTGTGACTTGTGGGACGTCTGCGGGAAAAAGATTGAAAGTGGAAAGTCCGTTTGAGTAATTATAAATCAAACTATGTCGATTCAATTGTTGAAGTGAATAGGTTGACTCTTTATATTGTTGTTGGGTTGCCTTAAAAAATATCGAATCTTTATTTGAAACTTTTCGTTGAAGTGGAAATGAAGTTGGAAGGAAGTCGGAATCTCGAATTATTAGGAAATTGGAATTATTTCTATTTTGATTTCTCTGCCACCAAAAAAAAGCTTATGTGATGTCCGAATCGATAGTGGGCGTTCTAACTTGGCAGTGTGGTGGGTGCTAGGTGATTTGGAGACTAATTCACCGGTAGACTTGAAAAATGTAGTTATGGATCCCGTGCGGATAGTTTTGGTAGGTTTTGTACGTAGTAGGAGGAGCAGGCTTTGAGACTCGTAGTAATTTCTGTATGTATGAAGGAAGTGGTAATTTCCGTAGTAATTTCTGTCTGTAGTGCTTTCTACCCTTCTCTCTACTCTTTAGGGTAGTGTACGGAGGACGGAGGACGGAGTACGAATACCTCGAATATCGAATATCGAATATCGAATACCTATGTGGGTAATAAGTATTGTAAGTAGGGAGTAGGTAGTTTAGGAGGGAGTAAGTAGCAGCTGATGGTTGCGGCTTGAGTACAAACAAGTAAGTTAAAGCACACAACACACAGCACACAGCCTTGCTTGGAAATAATTATAATTAATAATAAAAAGTCAAGTACAACAAAGTACTAGGTATGTAGGTATGTAGGTATGATATGATAGGAAAGGTCCTAGGTAGGTGAGGTATAACTGGCTGGTGGAAGAAATCGAGAAAAAGATTCTCAATGAAAGAGGAGGAGGACCCTTTTGCCTCTTTAATATTTCGAACCTTTGCTATAAAATTTGAAGAGTGGGAAAAGGGATTCCTTAGATATTATTATTATTATTATTATTATTATTATTATTATTGTATATCTAATAACTACCTACCTAGTAAGTAACCGACTTATGAACTTATTTTGACTTATTTTCAAACTTGGAAAGAAGGCCGGTCCGCTTTCAGTACTTCTCCTCACTATTTATTACAGTTACCTGTGGACGCACACTCCCTGGATTCAATTCAAGGATTTAATCAAGTTGTATACAGAATAGATAGATTTGATAATGTTGGTGAATAAATTTCATTTAAATACTAAGTTATTTCTATAAATGGTAAGGTTATCTATCTGTTGTGAGAATAATTATGAAAATAACTCCCCTCTATACGGAGTACAAGTATGTCAAAAACGTTGTGATTAAAAGTTCCTCGGTCCAACAGGTAGGTCTATGAAGAAAATTCTTTCACCCAAAAAATTCTATGCAAAGGGGGTTTCTATGAGGGATTAATCTCAAGTTATCCCGGTTGGATTTTCAATGGCTGGGTTGGTGAATATTGTGTGCAAATAAACTGACTAGACGTTTTACTCATATACATACTCCACACATACATATATATCTATATATATATCCATTACCGTACCTACAAAGATACATACATACATACTTACTTAGTTACATACTTACATGCTTAAAGTACATCATACTCACTCATACCTTCGACAAAATGAATGCTGAGAATGGGAGTTAGAGTAGTGTAATCCTAGTCTCTGGTCAACAACCTCCCGATTTCAGAGGTGCATCATGCAGATTAATTCATTAGTTGCATAATGCTGACGTTGAACGGTTGGAACATACTAGACTAGGGGTGGGTGACTTTTCATTCAAAGGGGAACAATTTCAAGGCCGTTTTCATATTAGGTGTAGGTGTACGGAGCAAGGTGTAGTACGGGTCGTTTCGTTACTCGGTATGTGGAAATCTGATCAGGCCAGGGTCTCTCTTTTGACCGACCTTTGGTTTCTGTTGGTTAGCAGAACTATTGCTAAGTCTTACATGTATCATTGATTGTCTCTCCCTTGTATGTGGATTTTTGCTACTCTTCAGCATTTAGAATTTGTGGGATTAGCTATATACAAGGCGGCAGTATAGCATTATCGTATCAAGTGCAATGAGATCACCATGCTGGAGTTGTTATCAAAAGTCGGCAAGATAATGTGCCCCTTATCATATTTTTCGACAGTCCAATATTTTGTAAAATTTCTTGAAAGGCGAATCTTTTGAAATTTCTCAAGAGAAATTGATTTATATAGAGTGATATATAAATCAATTGTCGCTCTTACTCAACAGATCAAGAATCATGATTCATTCCCATCAACTTCAAGTCCAAAGATCAATTCATAACAAGTCATCTTGCCAAGGTTAGCCAACTCAAAGATTCCACTCCACCTCAAAAGATCCCGAGACTACAACACCTGATTGATGGATGGATATGTGATGATGGAAGATGGAAGATCTCAAAAAGGAAAGAAATGAAAAGAAAGTTCAAGCATCGATCGTCATAATTGCCGCATCAAATCTTCTCTATCAACTTGCTGTTTTGAGACTCACCTGTTTCCCGCATTTGCCCTGGTGTGTTGTTGATTGCTAAGCATACATAATAACTTCCAGAGGAACTTCAGAGGAACTTCCGAGGAACTTCAGCAAAGGATTTTATATTGTTGCCGCAGCTCTCACCACATCGGTTAAAGAAGGATACAACAGTTTTAATAAGCAGTAAGCAATAGGCGCTCCTTCCGAAAGATGGATGTTAATATGAGCATGAGCATGAGCATGAGCATGAATTGGAATAATTGAAATGGTGTGAAGGCTGACTTACAGAAATCGTGTCGCTAAGTTCCACTTGGCATCAAGGTATCAAGTTGGCTTACCTCTTCCCCCTCCCCCTTATTACGCTCGTATAGATACACCAGTGGTCACGATTCTTGGCTCTTACTTTATTATTACTTCACTACCTGATTCTTGACGGTCTTTTAATGAACCCTATGAACCCCATGAACCCTATGAACCCTATGGGGGCAGAGCATTTTAATTTTCTTTTCCTTCGTTTAATTCATGAAACCATCGATAACCATACTATTTATTTACTCGTCCATGGCCAAACAACAAAGAAAACCTACCAACCTCAATCAATTACCGCCACCATCAAATTATCAATCGACTAAGACGGAATGATTGTTTGGTCTTACTAGAAATTAGAACCTTTAAAATTATCCATGTCAATATTTTAAATATCTTCATCCCTCAAACAAATAAAATAATTTCAATACGAGATACGAATATATAGGCCTCCATGTGCATATATTTCAGATTCAGCCCTATATGAAACCAAGAGTTCTGACCCGAGGTTTCTTGTCCATGCAAAAGCAAAAGCAGAAGCAAAAGAGCAGAAGCACTACTCGTAATCTGTACAAATTGGATTCTTTTTATCTTTTTATCCGCAAATCAACCGACGTTACATTGATCAAAAGTCTTCATTACCCCGCTCCCGCTACTCCTCCTCCGCCTAAACAGAACATTGCCAGAAGTTGTATGCAAATTTGACTGTCGTCAATTTGTCAAATCATTATTATGTACCGCTATCGTACAAATACCAATCTCTATCTATCTATCTATCTATCTATCTATCTAGCCATCATTGTTATTACCTCATTCTTTTCTCCAGAGATATCATATCGATCACGCAACCTCACTCCATTTACATAGTTTGCAATGTGTTTACGAATAGTTCGCTGTTTCTTTCCTTTTTTTCTTCCAAATCTATTCCGGTTCCTTATCTTGTACCCCAGATATTCTTTTACCTAACGCGGAGCATCTTACATATGTACATGGAAGTAGCTCAGGTTAATGTATGTGCTGCACTGCACCTCTGGAAAGTTCTCCATTTCAGCTACATTTTTATCACCTAAATATGCGGGAAAAGACAAGCCATATACCTAAATAGTTCGGACGGTACAGTACCCAGAATTATGCCAACACACCCAGCATTATCACCTCCCTGCTTTGGCCTGCCATTTCTTCAACATCTACTAGGCTATATCTCTTAGGATTATCTCCCGCAAGTGCATTCGAATTTCATATTTCACATTTCCAAATATATCCCATGTCCCATGCATATAGTTATACCTTGTTTCTCCGCATCAAACCGACCTCTTTACTGCATTCCCTGCATTCCATCTTTAACCAATCATAATTGTCACTCCCATCACAACTGTCGACCTTTTACATTCTCACACTTTTGAACCTCTTCATTCCATCACCTGAAACTGAGTCCTCTTCCAACCTGCTGGTTATTCCGACGTTGTGTTACCATTACACAGTACCTCAAAATAAGCTTTTTTAATTTACATTTCATATATATTTTAAATCCCTCATAGATCAATTCCTCATATTTCTCGGTACCTTGGCATCTACCGTCACATCATCATGACTTGTGAACTTACAATACATAGATTGCTGAGTGAGAATTGACCAATACAATATTGGCAGGTTGCTATGGTCATTCTAGCATGTGTATCCAAGATGATTTTCATATCAAAAGTAAGCACTTTGAATGGATCGACGGACAGTACATTCCTTTCAAGATATCACATTTCTGTCTCACCACACAATATCTCTCATTCCTAAGTTTATAAATCGTGTCATCTAACCTCACACAAGCTTATCTGGACACACGTGTGAGAGTACCATAACAACCTGCCATTTCATGGCTTAATATCAATGCATCCGGCTCCCCGGTGAGCGCCACATCTCTCAACAACCACACCTAACCCAAGCATATTCAACTCTCAATTGATGGGAAGTATATTAATTTTCATGTGCAATTTTCACATAGTTACAGGCACCACTTAGCCATCCTCTGTGTACCTCAAATACATATCACTAAACCCATATTCACAATTTCAATTCCTCACCGCAAGATGTTCACCACAGTTTATACCCCCACGTACAAGTTGTTACATGCTACACAAGGACGGCACTTACAGTAGTAATCTCAAGTTGAGGCGTTTTAGGCATTGAAGTGAGATACCACGAGTATGACCGTCACTAGCGCATGCCCGCAAATGCCACCATGGTGTATCTCAAATGAATATTTGTTTGTTCCTTACGAGAGTTCCAAGAGCCTGGACTGTATCCGAAGATGAGATATTTTTAACTGTTGACCCCCAATTCATATGTTTGTATTTATTCAATTCGAGATTTTGAAGTCATCTGGGACATTCATTTGGGACACCAAAATCACTTGAAGTATTAAAGTCTTTGAACATTGAATCTATCTTATTTTAAGCTACGTTTAAACATCTACAACTTTTAGAATATTGAAAGCTGGAAACTGTTCTATTCCGAAAAGTATTTTTCTTTTCTTCCCCTTAGATTTCCCCTCAAGCACATGTGAGTATCAAAATGCGATGCACATTTCTTTTCAGCCACCATTCCAAGAATCATCATTGGCAATTGGCGATTGGCAATCTAGCTACAGCATGAAGTACATTCGCATGTGTAACGGATGCGTATGTGCCGGCTGCCAATGTAGATCATCCGGTACCGGGCATATTTTTCAGCAGCGGTCTGTCGTTGCTTTGTAGTTGCTATGGTGAGATAAAAATTTGAATATACCATCATATAATGCCTTACCTGAGGTGATGCTCACATCATTCCTGAATTTTCGACTGCATCATCTCATTATATCTTATGGAATGCAAGATCGGAATACGAATATGAGGTGCCATGGCTTGAGCTTGGGTTGGCTTGGCTTTTCTTTTCTTGGCTTGGCTTGGCTTGTCTTTTCTGGGCTTGGCTTGAATGGTTATTCATCAAAAGTTGTGGTATACATGTATGAATATATTATTATAAAATTTTGAATTCATCGGGTATGGGCAATATCACCCTATCTAATTGTGCTCCACCCGAGAAACTAGATGGTGATATCTAGGCATCTATAAAACTTCTCGTGAGCTGAGCTCAAAGTAATCTCAAGCTAAAGTCCATGATCTTCCCGTATGCAGATGCGTAGATATGTATATCATTCGTCTATATTTATACTATCATATACCCAGGAATATAAACTTGAATGAATGATCTTTCGTGATGTTATATATGTGAATTTTATTTAAATGTATACATATTGTTTTTTTTGCTCTTATATTGTATGCGCGAATCGATGTGTAGGGAATGGAAGGAGGGGGAGGGAAGGAGGGGGGGTAAAGGAGGAGAGGGGGTAAAGGAGGAGAGGAGAGGAGAGTAGAGAGCAGAAGGAAGAAGAAAAATAGAAAAAATAACAAAAAAAATAGTAAAGAGAAGAGTAGAAAGGATAGGGGAAAGAGCAGAAGGAAGAAGAAGAAAAAGAAGGAAGATCTGACAGAGAATGAAATGAATTGCCTGAATGGAAATAATAGCTTTGGATTTAGATTCGGATTATATATATGAATTAAAAAGATTGTACTATAAGAATATACTATAAAGATAAATATATATTTTTGAGAATGATTTTTGCTGAAGGTATTTATCAGAGATACTTGTCTTGAGAGATGCGGGGAGGGTTTTATACTTATTTATATACGTACGAAAACACCATATCTCAATTCCTCTGAACGTGCAATACTGGAATATATTTGTATACAGAGAAATTCCTCTGGGTTGGTATAATATATCAATACTATCAGTCTCATTTTCTCTCTTCACCGTGACAAATTACAAAGATCTGGTTTTAAACTTTCTCTAAAGGAATATGTGAAAGATAGATGAATGTTGTTTTTTCATTTATATATTATATATGTGTATATGTGTATCTAATTTGAATAAACGAGTTGAAGTTATAATACGTTGGTTTTGAGTTGAGTTTGGAGGGAGAGGAAGGGTGAAAGGGAAGGGGAAAATTTGAAAGGAGATGGTGGAGGAAGTGATGGAGGAAATAGTAGAGAAACAATAGAGGAAATATTAAAGGAATAAAAAAATGAAATGAAATAAAATGAAATACAAAGAAAAGGGATATAGATTTCTAACCGAAAATAACCATTGATTCGATTGTTGATAGATATTCAAATAAATCTAATTACCTCCCCTCTAATCATTTCTACCTTCTACCTTCTTCCCTTTTCCCTCTCCCCAATCCAATCACCCAATACAATAATATTAATACATCCAGCAATCCACTCAAAACCCTCTAAACCTAATCTAATCTCTCAATCTCCAAATATACCCTTCGAACAAAATACTAAAATACATTATAAATCTCTACAAACCCTCATATATAAATACATCTTCTATTAATCATCCAACCTCTAGCCCGTTTCCCTTTCCTCCAAAAATCTTCAAATAAAATACTAAAATACCAAAATACCAACTAATCATATACATATACATCATATCTTTCTACAAACCCAAATATCCAAATACATCTCCTTCTTCACTTACATCTCCTACATCTCCTACATTTTCTACTAATCATCCAATCACCCCTCCTTTCTTCCTTCCTTCCTTTCTTCCCTCCCCCTCTATCTCCCCAATCCAATAATCCAATAATTCATAAACTCCAACTCCAACTCCACTTTCACCCCCAATTCATCCCATCCCACCCCATCCCAGTCAAATTACCATTATCACAACCTCTAAAATCCATCAATCATCATCCATCAATCATCCATCAATCATCAATCATCCATCAAACACCCCACACCCCAATCAACATCACTCAAATTTCAATCTTTAAATTCTCCCCCTCTCCCCCTCTCCCCCCCTCTTCCCCTCCTTTTCTTCCTTTTTCCCAATAAGATTTATCAAAAGATCAAAAAGTAAAGAGATGAAGAGATGAGGAGATGAGAAGATATATATACCTATCTATCCATCCATCGATCTATCTAGGCGAAAATATCAGAGTAAAAATATAATTTAGATATCTAGATATTGAAAGAATGATTAAGTAGGTAGGTTGTCAGATATTATGAGATATATACTTCAATCAATGTATCATTCATTCACTTATTTAAATATCCATTTACTTATTGACTTGTAACTTATCGACTCATTTATCTACTCTTGCATTCACTTATACATCATATTCACAACAATAAAAAAATAGATTTAAGGGTAAGCTTAAGCATTTCATATATTGAAGGAATTCCCTCATTCCATCATTTCTTCACATCATTATCCTTTCCTAACTTGATACTCTCAATGAATGATTTTCCCGTCTAACAACGAGCAAGCCAAGAGTAACCTAATCATCAATCAATTCTTATCACTGTAAGAATTTGTGAAACTCCTCAATCGCCAGATTCATTCCTATTCATCCGTCCGTTTGTCCTTCCTTCCCAGATATCCACCAACCCATACCTATATGCAAACCCTATTGTAGAAATACGTGTGAATATTCCCCCTACAGCGCCATGCATTATGAGAAATCCATATCCATGTCCAGGTCCAGTACCAGATATAGTCAGAGAGTACAAAAAAATCAAAGACCGAGAAGTTACCGCCCACCCTAATTGCTAAGTACCTACTCCAAACGCAAGCACAGAAATAGTCCACCCACACTTGTTTCCCAATTCCGAAGATAGCAACGCAAAAACGCAAGACAACGCAAACCAAATCAAAAACAAAAACAAATAAATAAAAAGACCTGTTAATCAAAACAATATGTACCCAAACATCATTATCATTAACAAAAGGCCCTGAGGCTTTGCCAAACTCTACCAATATCCTATCGAGTCCCCTGAGCAAAAATCAACTTGTCCTACCCTTGAAGAAAGAAGAGTAGAAGTTGATGGCCCAAATTTCATAATGTCGTAACATTCATTAAGTCATTATGCGTGCACCTAATACACTATTGTTCAAGTAGCCTAGAAGCGTGAAGTAGAACTTCGGCCCATCGATGGTCGAGGTGGTTGATTCTTGGATGTATTCCTTGATTGTTGTTGCTGAGCTCCGGATCCAATTTTTGGGAAGCGCTGTGTAATATCAAAACCTGCATAATCCGATAAATCTTCAGTGAGGAACTCGGAGTTGAACAAATCATCCTGAGGAAGGTCGAAGTTACCAAGGTTCAAGGTTGGGGAATCGAATTTTAAAGGAGAGTTGTTGTTTGGTTTACATGGAGAATCCATGAAGTTCAAACCTCCTTTCGTTGGGGATAGATATGTTGAAGGTCCACCAAGCGAAGGTGTAAGTTTGAGAATTGGTGTAGAGGTGACGCTCTTGTTCAAGTTGGAATTTGTCACATCGGACAAAATATTTGCAGACCTCGATCGATCCAAACGAGGTCTCCTAGCAGATCGCTTCTCTGGTGATCCATTGCTTGTACCGGGAAAGGATGCTGTAGAATCTTGGAATATATCAAAGTCTGGTACATAACCGGAAAACATGTAGGAATTATTGTCAAGATTGAAAGCTGGACTCCATGCACTATCTTCGAGAACGGTTAGGCCACGGATTGGCGAGCCAACGAGTTCCCTAACCCTATCACGATGCATGCGAAGGTTTGTGTTTGGAGATATTGATGGTGGTGGTTTCACAGGAGCCTTTAACTTGACAGCAGGAGTAAGGGGTGGCAGCATCTGATAGTTGTCATGTGGCTGAGCTCGACGTAATGGAGAAGATGATGGAGGAACGAATCCACTAAACGACCTGCCTTTGCTGGGGCTATCGTACGAGGAACCACGAAGACGAGCGATTTCCTCCTCAGCTCGGCCACGCTTAATCCTTGGTCGATCAGCTTCAGATGTTAGCAACCGACTGACACCATTTGGTCTCATAGCCGAAGATTCAAGTGATGAAAAGTACCCACTATCATCCATGGACGCAAACTTTCGTTTGTGTGATCTAGCCTGTGATGAAGATGGAAAGCGTGGAACAGGAGGTGGTGTATGATTACGTCTCGATGCATGGCGAACCACAGGAGGAGAAGAATGCATCAATCCTGTTGGTGGGGATGATTGCATTTGCGGGGAAGATGGAGGGGCGTCTTCCTCCTCGTCAACTTCTTGATTGAATTCTGAAGCAGGAATTGTAGCATCTGAGGATAACTCTGGGATAAGAGGAACTTCGTTGTCTGGCAAGGTAAACGTTGATTTTGGCAATGATACATCTTGGCTAGACGATGGTAGATCCTTAAACATTGGCGTGGGTGGTGTAGGCTCTGGTGGGTCGACAGGTGTCAGGGCTGTATTTAAGACCGGGAGATTCTCGTTGGGACCTGCAGGTTTCCGTGTAGTCTTCTCCTTGATGAACTGATATTCCATTCCTGGTTGAATTGCCCAATAATTGCCTTTTCCTGGATCATCCTTTGGTCGCTCCTGTTTTACGAAAGCCTTGTTAAGACTAAGATTGTGACGAATGCTATTTTGCCAGCCAGCGTCCGCTGCATTGTAGAAGGTGTAGTTATCAGATATCCATTTGTAAATTTGCGCTAAAGTGAGGCGTCGTTTCGGAGCTCTTAAAATCGACATGCCAATCAACTGAGCATAACTGTGAGAAGGTTTGAAGCCATCATCGTGAATGGGCGGGAATGAGTCCGGTTCCGGAAGTTCTCGAGGTCCTGATGTGTCATTTCCCTCCTCTGCTTTCGACTTGTTCTGAACTTTCGCTTCCTGAATGGGGGCTGCGTCCATCAAAGAGCGCTTCAGTGAAGGTTTTCGACCATACAATCCTTCCAAGGAAAAGTTGCTGCTCGAAAAATCGTCGCGAAAATGTGGTTGCGAATGCGACGAATACATAGAATGTGGATAGTTCTCTTTTCCTTGAGGTTGAGTGTTCATGAAAGTGGTGAATAGTGCCTTTTGTGGGGCACTCTTATATTTAGGTTGAAAGGGTTGTTTCTTCGCAATCGAGTCGGTAGTGTATCGTGATCCTGAAGGTGGTGGCATCGGTACCATGTTTAACTTATTGCCAAATGGTGCTCTCGAAGGCGAACTTGATATGTGGTTATTCGACTTCAGCGGTGAGTGTTTGCTAGGTCCATTTTGAGGTGGGTTGAAGATAACATTTCGTTTCGAGCCGTTGTTCTTGATTGTTCTCAAGGGCGAAGTTTTTTTTGAATTTCTTGAATTTTTCGTCGACGGCATTGGTGCGCTATCATAAGATGTGACGGGGTCTTGATAAATTTGCAGCGGCTGCTGCGTGTAACGCGACGAAGACATTGTAGAGTGTCAACGACGCGCTGATAAGTATTGATGAGATATATTCAATCAACGCGTGATCTGATGATGATGATGTGGTAATCTTGAATAGGAACCGGTAAGTGTGAAAAAGCTGGAGCATTTGATGTTAGCCCTATGGAAAATATGTCATTCTGGAGAAAAACGCTCGATGGGATAACGAGGACTATCTAAGGGCGTGCATACCGGGAGTGGGTGCTCAAGTGTGTGTGCTGTCCAGGATCGACCACGGATCGGATTGTGGAGCGAGATTACGGTGGATTCCAAGTTTGGAAAAGCGAGGACGCAAGGGCAAATGGTCTGGATTGCTGCCACTATGATCAAATTATTATTGCGAAGATATCGGTACCGAGACTGAAGTTTTTAATGCTATCGAAAAATCGACAAGTTGAAGACGAAAGCCAGATGTATTGAGATGCGTTGTGGTTGCGTGGGGAAGATCGTGGCACAGCAATAGAAGGAAGAGAGCGGAAGCAGGTGATGGAATTGTACTGTACGTAACTGTACGAAGGCTGAGCGGGGAGGAAAAGGATGGGAATTGTAAGATGGGTGATATGCCGAGCACGAGAAAAAAAAGGATGTGTGGAAGCAAGGAAGTGGCCCGAAAGTATGTATGCCTTGGCTAAAAGGTCCGGTTCGAGCTATAGTAGACCGGCATGTATCAGGTAAAAAAAGAAGTCGAATAGGTCTGTATGATCCTTTCAGAATTGTTTGATAAGTTGATAGAAGCAAAAAAAGGAAACCCTGAGCTAAAGTTCGAGGTCTTTTTTTTCTTTCTTTTTGAGATTAAATTTTGCCGAATTTTTAGATTGACTTCGTTTGATCAACCTACAAAGTTTGGTAGAGTAGTATGGCAGGTATGGGTATAGAAGTAAAAGTTACTCCAATTGTAGTAAGGCAAGAGATGTAGTGATGATTTCACAGAACAGCAAGGTACCTCCTTCTGTATGCATTGAGTGCAACAATGTAGTGAAGATGCGAAGAGTGTTGTTTGTTAGTTGTACTTTTTCCCGATGGTCAGGATAGTACAGTAAGTACAGCACGGGACGATACCGTATTGATATCGATATCGAATTGATTATGAGAGTTGTAAAGGGTTTGAGGGTAACTTGGCGTCTTAGTATACCAAGAGTGTTACTGTAATGGAATTGACATGAAATCGATTGGATGTGAAGTAATTCTTCCAAGGTGGCTCAAAGGTGGTTCAAAGGTCGCTCAAAGATGGCCAGGGCGTCTTAAACTTCTGGGGTGTTGGCGCTTCGGATGGATCAAATTTTGATCTTTGATTTTCTTGTCCAGTCGTAGATTTTGATTTTTGTTGGATTGATTTGGATTGGATCGGGTTGAGGCTTTGTCAAAAGTGGAATATGGTTCTGGTTCTAGTTCCAGGTAACAATCAAAAAAGGCAACTTTGTGGTAGAATATCGAAAGGATTGATTACAAGGTAAGGGAAGATCATCATCGGTCGCAAAATTGAATCGAGATCGAAAGTTATCAAAAAGGATGAAAGCAAGGCAAAGAGGAGGGGAAGATGAGGGAGGGGGAAAAAGAGAGAAATCGAGGTGGTTCGCGACCTAAAAGAGTTTCTTGTTTACATTTTATATTTTACATTTTTCTAAAAAGCGCGTTTTAGCGTGTCATTTTCAAATTCACCAGCCAATTAAAAACGAACTTGGGAGGGAACGGAACGAAAAGCAAAGCAAACGAAACCTTGGATGGATAGAATACCGGTAGATGGATGCCAGCTATGTACGGAGTATGAACTTGTCAAATGTGAGCTGAAAACCATGAAGCCATGAAAGATAAATCAAACCAATCCCCAATCAATATCTGCAAGGGTCATCATATATGATGCATTACCAAGTTCGTCCCATAAATAAACTCTCTTCATCTTTCCCCATTCCCATCTAATAACCTTAATGAAAAAATTCTTTTCATAAAAAGATTCGGAGTAGACATCCTCTGCTGGGTTCAATCATGAAGATCTAAAAATATTCTTCCACTTCCATTCCACCACACCACCGAAAACCACAAGCCAACCCAAAGCTTTCTGCACCCCACGGTGACGCTGATAGGAAGCAGATCATTTGCAGGAAACGGGAAGAAAAGGCAAATTTGTAGACGAGGTATGCCTGTGGCACCAAGACCAAACCCTTCTCGTCCAAATTTTAAAATTACATTTAGTACAACTCATCGTGACATTAACCCCCCCCAGACCAAAAGCTAGACCTAAAAGCGTTGGGACAACCCTAATCAACCCTAACTCTTTCGCTTTCGACTCACATGCCAATCTATTTCATGAATTCCATCCATACAATCCATACCCTTCACCCTTTATCCCTGGATAATCAGCGACGACCCCTCACAATGCCTGTCACTCTTTACCTATATCGCAATCGGAGCATCAGTGAACCACTGACCACCATGACGAAACAATCCTAGCAAAGAGCGAAAAGGGCTGACTTTGATGAATATGATGGGAAACGTTCGGTCTGGCCGGAGCACACATCCTTAAAATCCTTAAAATCCTTATTAAATTGACGTTACCCATTACGGCCTTCCTCTTCTGGAAAATGAAGTCGATATGATATTTTTGCGTTATATGAGTATCAGCGTGAATATGTAGATACTTTATCTTGGGACTTATTTCTTAGCATTGAAAGTCGTTCTGGAAGTTACTAGGTATAGGTGTGGTGAGATTGTAGTAGGGCTTTAGATCTTCGGCGAAGATGGAGCCTGCCCCAACGCCCGATGTTCATGCACATGTGTTATACGTGACTTTGATTCGTGGAGAGGCGGTGAAGAAGTACGAGACGGAATGCTCCCCTGATGCAGCTCGTTTGTTTCACTATCAATCACGTGGAGCAGGAGGACTGGTTGATCATTGTCATACACTTCATATATCGCACAAGTCTATGTAGTTTCATGGTCATACAAAAAATGCAGCGTCATACAATGCCGTCCAATAGCCTCGAATGCCATTCGACCCCCTCTTGTAGGGGTATTTCAAAAGTGCCATTTAAATCAGATCCGTTTCCCTTTACGCCGCCTATGCTACCTTATCCAGATTTTAAAATTGCTCAGATGCCACTCAACATGAACATCGTACTCAACATTGCCGCTCCAAATGCCATTGTTTGTGGTATCGAGCTTATACTCCCAACCGACCGATCATGTACAGCACCGGGATAATTGCACGTAACTTGCCCGCTTTCATTTGCCGTTCTTCGTATGCCATAACTTGTATCGAAGCCCGTATCTCCTGGGGTAGGGCACGCGAAGTTCATGATGGCCGGGCAGGCACGGACAATTCCATAGCATAGATCATCGCAGGGTAAGATCTCCTTATAAGGCCCGGGTTGGACCTGTGTATCGATAGCCACATTTCGAGAACCGTTCATAGCCAGTGAAGAGTTTGCTAGGCTGAGTTGCTCGGGACTAAGCGTTGTATGGTTTGGAAACGGCTGTCCCATAGCTCGTTCCTGTAACCATGGAAGATCATTTGAAAAATCGGTACATCTTGGTATGGTGACTGAACAAAGCCAGTTTTTATACGCAGCATCACAAGTAGTGCAATTTTGAGCAAGCGAATACTGAGCAGACGAAGTAGTGTTGCAAGGAATCTGTGCTAAAGCCTTCTTGAAATACTTGTAAGACTCGTAGGTTGATTTATCGTACCATTCTGCAAGAGCGGAAGTGTTTGGAAAGTTGTTGGGATTTGACGGAACTGTCCAGGCAACCTGATCGCAGAATGTGAGATTATACACGAGAGCGCAATTGTCGGCTATACGGGGAATTAGCTTAATAGGTAAATAACAATCATCACAACCACATACCCGAAATTGTGGAAAAGGTCATGGCTTTCCAGACTTGTCCACCACCGCCTACTCCCTCGCGCCCAAGAGCGGTTGCGTTACCATTTATTGCGAGAATACCATAGTAGGATGTGCCAGCAGTTAACCCGTCAAAGAATAATTGCTGTTTGGGATAGTCATCTTCCCCTCTTGTAGTCATCGACACTTGGATTTTGCCAGTATTCTGACCTCCATTAATGGTTCCTGCTATTTCCGCCTTGTTCTCCAATCCACAATACGAATATTGCAAGCCTGTCATGGAAGAATTGGCCGTTTTGCTGGCGAACATGGTGAAAGGAGGTGTCAGATTAACCCAATCATTGTATATCGAGCCATTATCTGTGGTGAGATCATGGGTAACAAGCAGAGCTGACCCACTATCGCTATCCACAAGGACGAGATTTGACTCATCGCTGTTGTAATAATGGTAAGGCGCGTCAATCGACGCAGCAATCTGCGCGTTCCATATGCCTGTGTAGTCTGCGCTCATATTTGAGCCCGACAGACCAATGTAAACATCCCCGGTAGCATTCAAAGTGACCACTGCGGCTCCGCCATTCAATTTGTAAGATTGCTGCAGACTGTCGTCCTGTCCAGGTCCCGGATTCTTGTTCTCCCCAGACTGTGATATGTAGAGTTCTAGCTGCGAGGGTGCCTCCATGTTTGCCCCTTTAGCTTCGGGCTGCGTGCAGGTATTAACCGTGATATATAGCATCCTAGTACTCGCGGAGCTAGATTGTCGAGGCCACAGAGTGGAATCTGCACCCTTATCTTCGGACAGAATCTGCTCCCCGGCTTCGACTCCAAGAAGCTCACGGTCCGAAATCTCGAAAGCCGCCTCACCCGTATCAGCGACGCTCTCAGCATTCCTTTTCCGAAACCGAACAGGAGAAGGTAGACCGCTTGCTTGTGGAGAAAGGGCACCCCATAATGAGGAGTTTAGGAACGAAAACGATATCGTTTGTCCTTGTTCAATGTTTGTCGTTACAGCGCGATTGTTAAGCAATGGAACGGGATCAGTCTCCGATGCAACCCTCCCAATTATGCTCCGATCAAATCCTACAAACTCGGCCTCATATCCTTCGACTCCTAGTTCTATAACCTCGTGTTCACTATCCGGTTCCAAGATATTTATATCCATCAACCTCTCATGGTTATGATCTTCTGGTCGTATCGAATCAACATCGGCGGCATATGCGAATTGAGAGGATGAAAAAGTCAGATATAATATCAGTAGCATGATTGATCCCATGAGAGACGCAGCCAGCCGCGATTGCAGCGGACTGAGCTTTGGCAGAGGCATTGCAATTGCGGTATGGGAGAATGCCCATTGGAAAGTCGCAAATCTCGTCGCTGGAGAGTTTAAGCATCAGTTTTATTTATTTCAGTTGATAGTGGATCCGGCCTGCGAATTTCATGTCTGCAATCGACCCAATATTTAAAGAAAGTGGGTTGTTCGTTGAAGACCGTTGGGGAGTAACTTTTGGTGTTTGAGTGAAGTCTCAAGCTCCTCTAACCTTACTGTGTACTGATCTCTTGGCCAATGATAGAGCTTTAATTTTAGTTGATGCCGTAATTACCCCTATATTGTATGGTTTACAATTTACGAGTCCCGGTATGGCAATCACGATGGTATTTAAAGTAAAACGTGAAAATATCAAATGTAGATTTGTCATTAAGTATTTCGAGGTAGTTGTGGCACGAATTTTATCAATTCGGCCTTCCTATTGTCATATCATACGTACCACTACCTAAATTAACCATCAACAAAATGTCCCCTACCACATATCCCATCAATTTGAACCAAAAAAATACGAGACTATTGGTGAATTTCAGGTAATATCAACAAAGCACTCGAATTGTCCCACAGATGATAAGAAGTTCGTTGCAATGTTCCACTAACATCATTCATGCCTGGCAGTTTCTGCTCCACCCTCTACGCCCACGGCTCAAGACCCCGGCCCCCTCATAGTCTGACGCCTACAATTATCATTCGTGGCTCTACGCATGTTCCCACCATTCTGCCCATGTATTGCTGAGATGGACGATTTCGGCAGCACGATAGTGGTACACACTTGCTAGTCCATTACAAGGACTTGTTTACAGTAGCGTTGACCTTGCTAGCACCAGAGAAGTATCTGGAAAAGACTGGTGAAATGAAGGAGCGGAAGACGACTTGGGCACCGCTAATAAAGAGTATTAGCCCTATCTGAGGATGCGTGCGTGGTCGGGGTCATATGAATCTTACCTGGTGACTGGGAGTGCGAGCCACAAAACGAGGATGAACTTGAAGGTGTAGTAAAAAGGGAGCCAATATACAACGGTGAACACACTCTCAAACACAGTCAAGAAGGCGAAGACAACCCAGTACTGGAGGTTTAGATATATTAGCAATAGTTCGATCAAGTATCATTTGCGAATTATTTACCGTGAGCCACTGAGTGTCGTCCGCTTTTCCAACACTGAACAAAGCTTCTAAAGAGTAGTATCCTGGAAGAACAAATCCAGCAAGGTTCGTAAGAAGTTGACCTCCAATGTTGAAGAAGATGAAAAAGAAGTAAAATGCGATAACACCCAAGAAAGCGTAGACCTTGGGAACGTTGCTTTGCTTTTCGAGGTTGTTCAAGGTTGGGTATTTGGAGAGCTGGGGTCACACAATCAGCCAAACGGTTCATACATCAACAGAGTTTGGCACGTCCATCATAGCCGGAAAACCATCAGTCTTCGAGAGATTCGCATCTAGATCCGGAGTGTGCGGGAACTTACCTCCTTATCAATTTGGGTAATGATTCCCTGAACTTTGTCTTGGAACGACATTTTGAAAAGATATATGTTGCGCAAAGCTATTACTTAGGTTGTTGAGATTGTATGGGTGTGTTGTAGAGATATTGTGAGTGCAAAATTTGGAGGAGCTTATTGTTATTTGTGTTGTTTGTGTTTGTGGGACAGTTTGTGAGGAAGGAAGATTCTATGGTTGGGCAGAAAGTGTTCTTTGTCTGACGCTACTATGACGAACCGGAGAAGCTTGGACAACCGATCGGGGAGCCGGGGTCAACATCAAACTCCACGCACAAAGAGCAAATTGGTAGAAATATACTGGAATTTATGAATGCACTCAAGGAATTCTTTTCTACTCATCACAAAGAGATTTGTTTAAAGGTACTTTAAAGGATCTACTCAGATAATCTGTTGTATGTATCAAGTTCTTGAAAGTTCTTGTCTTCCTCTTCTTCAGTGCGGAAGCTGGTAGAAAACCTCGGAGGAATGTGGAAAAGACTGGTGGGGGGGGATTAGGGTTTACATTTTGTCTCCTTTTTATTGGTAGATACCGACCGGGAAGATTTGAATATGCCAACTGTACAATCAATAACTTTGCACTTCTTCCTAGAGAAGAAAAAGCCGCGGACCAGAACAAGCCAACGAAGGTTTAAGATTTAAGATGGTAAGCTTCGATATCAGTGGTGGTGAAAGAAGATCGAGTCATTTCATTTTCAGTTCTCGAGTTAATCCAAAATATACATAAGATGAATAGACATAAATGATGAATGTATATTGAGTTATTTCATAGCCATCTAGTCGTCGAGCTACCAATGAGCCAATGGCCTTGATCATAGTCATCTACAAACCATAATCCAAGCTGTACGTAAGATGAGAGCTGAGTGTTGAGTTAAACACAGTGATAGCTTGCTGTTGGAAAGTAACAGGACAAGATCAGCCAACATTCTTCATGGTAATGAAGAATACCAAATCCCGTCAAACAAAATTACGGATTAGTCCTTCAGACGATGGAATACATTCGAACATCTAAATACATCAGAATAGCAAAACAGATGTGAACACTGGAATAGATTAGAGTAACAAAATAGACTTGGACATTATAATATACCTTGATACATAAACATATACCTAAATATTGGGAAAGAGCACGAGTAGATTAGAACATTGGAAAAGATTAATGACATATATGAATGCTAGTTAATCTACAGATTACAGAATACAGAATAGAACGAATACCTAGGCACCTACTACCTTTTACATTGAGCTTGCAGTAACAGTTTGTAGAGCATGAACAGGTGATATTACTTGGTCGGTGGTCGAGGGCTGTTCTTATATTTCAATCTGCTTCTTTCCTTCTTTCCTTCTTTTCCATTCCTCCGTACGTTACTAAAGTCCAATAGCTGATGAAGGCTAGTGAAACTCTGTCATACAGTTCTGGAATAACTTTGACAACTCCCAATAATATGAGATGCATACTTTCATTCAAGACATTTCCATTACTTTGCATGCGCTAGCTGCGAAAAGTCGAGTCTCCGAGTTCACCGCCAACATAAGGGAAATTAAAATTTGAAAGAATGCGAATAATGATGATATAAATAATGCAAGTTGATTTATTTCTAAATCCATATCCAGTATTCAAAAAAGTATCTGTGCAGTACTTTCGCCCATTCGAAGAATTGAAAGTTTCACCAATTTTTCAATCCAACTTTTATTATGATTGATGTTTGTTTTGTTGTGAATCCTCCAATCATCATCAATCGTTGAACTAAGCCTAATTTAGACTGGGTTCTGCTTCCCCGTTAACCGGAATACCTCAAGACTTGGTAAACAATTGAAATCAACCTTTCAAAATACATATCACCACAAAGGACGACAACAGGAAACGACTCGCTCTCCTTTCAATCGGTAAGTATCCATATCCCAGGATCAGATTGGCATCAGAGTATTAGGAGTTCATAGAGGCCAATAGTCAAGTCAAGAAAGGGTACACATCGCAAAATAAACAAAGCCCAGCCACTTTTTCCGATCATTTTCTTCGACTCCACGAACAACAACCTCGCATGGAAATTATGGGTAAGTGATGATACCCTTCTCTAATATATGACGCGCCGCAATGCGCGAATTCTTCCAATATGTGTATAGATTCTAACCCCTTTGAAATATTGAAGATCAACAACCATCCGGTGAAAAAATTCCTGTCAAACGATCGAGATCCAACACCGCGATGTCCGCTAAACCACGCAAACGTCCTCAATCTCGAGCTTCCACAACAAGTATTCATAGCGGACTTGCACAGCCAGTATTGGAGCAGCAGTATATGGACCCGGCGCAGTGGTATGAGCACAACTCCAATCCACAACACAACAATATTCCTCAGCTGTCAGCCGAAGACATGGTTATGCATAGTGCTTCGCAACTACAAAATCCCCGACCTTATGATATGGAGCATTCCCTCAATGGCGTCTCGAATCACAACATGCAATCTTATCATTCGGAAGTGCAATATAGACCTGAAAACGGACGTCAATCCATACCAATGGACAATTATGCTCAAAATTATGGAGAGGGTGACAGTCAAGTCTTAGAAGGTCGCAGTGATGAGCAAGACGAGGTAGACTCCGTAGCGGGGGCAACTGGAACAACAAAGAAGGCCTCGAGATCAAGCGCCGCCAATGAGTTAGAAATGAGACAGCTATTCCACTCGAATAAACACCGCACCTTACCCGAAGTTGCTGCGGAACTTCTCTTAAATGAAAGAGGACCACAGTCGGAAAGACAGAGACAAGTATTTGCTATGCTCTGGTAGGTGCATCATGTTACGGAGTTTGAATCGCACTAATAAATTCCTTTAGGATCAACAAAGTCTGCGATAAAGGTACAGGGTCCGTTCCAAGAGGTCGTGTTTATGCAAACTATGTTTCGAGATGCGGCACAGAGAAGGTAACGGTCTTGAATCCGGCATCTTTCGGCAAACTTGTTCGTGTGCTTTTTCCAGGGTTAAAAACTCGGAGACTTGGTATGCGCGGGGAATCAAAGTATCACTACGTCAACTTCAGTCTCAAGGATGACCAGCCACAATTGCATGAGACTCAAACTCAGCAGCCCATCACAAACTTCAACGATGCGAATTTCGCGCAAAGCTTTAAGTAGGTTAATCACTATCTCATATGTGAATTTATTGCTAATGCTAATCGAGCAGTCAAAGCATGACATCGCAAATTCAGTACCCCGTTGACAAATATCCAATCGATAGAGCTCCATTCCCATCTCCCGCAATTGCTCAAGATCCTGAGCAACGCAAACAACGATCGGGAGGATTCATTAGACCTCACAGCCTCTACACCCACCCAGTGGTCGCGAAGCTTGCAGATCTCGAATGTACAACAAAGACACCGCAAGTCCTTCATTTTGCACCTTTAGGGGAACCTTCTTTGCAAGAATATGGAGCTATTTTGCTCCCTAAAATCCAGCCATTTCTGCCCACGGGCACGGATTCAGATTCAGCACTTGCATTATCTGCGCTTTATCGCTCCCATTGCACTTCTCTCGTTGAACAAGTTCGTTTCTGTAAAGAGAAAACATTCTTCCATCTTTTCACGGCTTTTCAAGGCACTCTAACGATGCCCGTGCAAAAATTGTTTGCCGACAAAGCCCTTGCACCGTGGATTAACCAGTGCGATATTATTATGTACCAAAGTATGATGCGTGTCGTGGCACCTCTGACACTTCAAGTTGTGCCTAAAGTAGTTTTGGACACTTTACGCAACATTTCCGACCGTCTAGTTACACATATTCAAAACTCATTCCACGGCCAACCGGCACATGTCATTGAGGCGAAAGTCGGACCGGCTACGACTTTTGCTAGCCTTTTGGACAAAGAATTAAGAGTGAATCTAACTGCTCATGCTGCAGCAAACATGCTGTCCAATCCTTTCAATCGTGATTCAATGTACGAGGACTTTATAACCATGGTCAACATAAGAAAGGTTGCGGAAAGCGTGCCTACGCGAGGGATGGATGACGTAGTTAATCTCTTGATAACAGAACTACGTGATCTTCTCGATCCTAGCGAGGTGTCGTGGGAGATAGAAGGACAAACCGCTTTTGGAGAAATGGTTGCGCGCATGGGCCGTCAACGACAAGCGAGCGTCCATGCCGACCCAACTACGGAAAATGTTCTCGATCGTTGGGTAAACATGCTTCTCTCGCTACCTGCCAAATTTCCGTATGCTACACATGCAGAAATAGTTTGGTGTGTCCAAAAGATTGGTACAGCTGTGATGAGAGATCTTACTATCGCCCAAGGGAAAAGCTTTGGTGCTTGGTGGGTAACTAAATGTTGGATAGATGAGATGATTGCATTCATGGCAGAGCAAGGGGGCTTTATGCAGCGAGAAACCAGTCAAGGAACGATAGGGGATATGCCTAAAAACCCCACAGCGAATCGAAGAAATAGTCAGCAAGAAGGCCGATACAGTAGTGGAAGTGATGAATTTCTTGGGCGTGGGGCGAACGGTGAGCGGAGCGTCTCAGGTCCTCGGCCAATGGATCTTGCAAGAGAGGCTGCAATGAATGCAGCTGCTGGTCATGATGATAGTGGGATTGGAATGAGGACACCTGATGATGAGTTTTCAATGGGAAAATATGGATTCGTCCAAGATGATGGGCATGCATCGATGGAATCTAATTCTCTTCATGCTATATCACAAGGATCCATGTCTTGAGTTTTTGAATGAAACTCTACATATTGAGTAATTGGGTCAAAAGCGAGGCGTAATGGATGGTCAAGGGTTTGGGGTTGGATAATGTGACAGGGAAGGACGATTTTTTAACGACCAACGATTATACGAATGGCTGTAGAATGGATGGATACCTAAGGTGTAAAATTGGGATGGTCTTGATTATCTTACTCTGGCGACTTGAGTATGTGTTCGCTGATTTATTGAGGGATTTGGCTCAGCATCTTTGGAGTATCGGGTTGTATGGCGTTTCCCGTGTGAAGGGTAGCTTTACTATTGTAATTATCTATGACGGGGTATAATGGTGATAAGTAAGGAAACGCACAAAAATTGGTTTCCATCTATGATTCAATACTGCTTGACCTGTTCTTAAAAACTTTCCTCGTGACAATGTCCTTTCAAGTAATTTCTAGCGTCAAGGAACCAAAAACCTTCTCAAAAATCTAAGTATCAACACTCTTGTTGATATCATTTGTTTCTCTATAAAGAATGATTTACTTGTTGTCTTGTTAGATGGAAACTATTCCAAGTTATCATTCTTCTAATGACAATGAATAGACAGTCGCAACAAGGGGTACCTGATTGGCGTTTTGTTACATCAATGAAGGCTCCTCGATTACTAATTATTCTCTTTGTGAAAACCAGAAGTCTAATCTAAGTCTAATAAGATATAACATCACGCAATATCATCTCTACCTCAATAAACTCAGACGAATGTCTACTCTATACTCAAGATTATTTAATAACTATATGTATGTCAGGTCAGCCTTCAAAATCAACCTTCTCCCCCTTTTTCCAATTTCCCAATTTCTCCATGAATCTTATCTTAGCTCCAATTTATTTTCCTTAAAGGCTCGCTAATGATAAAGAACTTGAATTGTAGGTCTGACGTGACTGAACTGGTCCCGCATTACTGGGGTCCGATATGATGCCGATGCAGGTTCGAAAATAATTGTTTCTCCTAACGAATTATACATATATCTCTGGTATGACTCTTTTCAAATCATTCTCTAAACTTTTCTAGACTTATATTTTCTACATTTTCCCTCAAAGTAGCACAGTTATTTATTTCAATTTTAAAGCTAATTTACCTTGCAGCAATCAATTGGAATTATCCACTGGCAGTTTTGGACAATGACAACCGAAGTTCAGTGCAACGGGCATGTTGATGCTTCACCGTTAATTTCCAATTTTTTGAATCACAATGACAGTCATCGAAGCTGGGTAGTACAGAAGTTTGGTGGCACAAGTGTGGGCAAATTCGCTGTGAATATTGCAGAAGATATTGTACGGTGGGTGGATTGTGGAACATTGCCAGTCAAAGCGATTCTGAAACTAATTGGCCTTCCAGTGCAAGCTTGAAAGATCATAGAATCGCAGTTGTCTGCTCCGCGAGGAGCACTGGAAAGAAGGTCGAGGGCACAACAAGTCGGTAAGGGTCTTTAAAACCGGAGAGAATTGCGCATGAGCGGATATACTAATGCTGGTCTTTACAGATTATTAGAGATCCACGGTGTCCTTCAATCAGTCAATTCTTTGAAAGACTCGGATTCAGAACACTACAAGAGCTTGGCCAGCAAATACGAAAGGCTGGTGGATGTTATCTGCGACGATCACATTGCGGCAGCGAAGTCACATATACAGGATGAGGCTATAGCCTCAAAGCTGGCAAAGGACATTGAGACGGAGTGTAAGGAGATACGAGAATATCGATTAGCCGTTGAACGATGGCACCTAGAAATCGATTCAAGATCGAAGGATCGCCTTGTCAGCTTTGGAGAGAAACTTAGCTGCAGATTTGTCGCAGCTTTATTACAAGATAGGGTAGGCTTTATTAAATATTTTAAATTGCCCGGTGCTTACAATAGTCTATAGGGAGTTGATGCCGAATATCTAGACCTCTCAGACGCCATACATTTCAAGTCACCGAAGGGAATGAACTTAGAGTTTTACAGAGACGTGGCTGTGGCAATAAAAGAGAAGATAGACGCTTGTCGGAACAGAGTGCCTATTATTACTGGATATTTCGGAACTGTACCGGGTGGTTTAATGGATGGAGAAATTGGACGAGGATATACAGATCTCTGCGCGGCATTAGTGGCTGTTGGAGTCGCGGCGGAAGAATTGCAGGTATGGAAAGAAGTTGATGGCATATTTACTGCAGATCCCTCGAAAGTGCCAACCGCGCGACTTTTGTCCACTATAACACCATCCGAAGCAGCAGAATTGACGTTCTATGGTTCCGAGGTCATCCATCACTTGACTATGGACCAAGTAATTCGAGCGACCCCACCCATCAGGATCCGAATTAAGAATGTTAAGAACCCGCGAGGAAATGGCACAATCATTTTACCTGATCCTATATTAGAACCTTCACAGCATACCCATACCAGAAGCCCAAGTCATGTAGACTTGAAAAAGACGCCCAAGCGCCCTACAGCCGTTACTATCAAGGACAAGATATCCGTCATCAACGTACACTCGAACAAAAGATCGATTTCGCACGGGTTCTTCGCCAAGGTGTTTTCTATACTAGACAATCGGCAGATTTCTGTTGATCTTATTTCTACCAGTGAGGTCCATGTTTCCATGGCCGTTCATTCGGCGCACATCGCCGCAGAAGATATGCAGCGGACCAAAGCGGAGCTTCAAGAGTGCGGCGAAGTAAGTATCCTTAGTGAAATGGCCATCCTCAGTTTGGTTGGATCGGAAATGAAAAATATGGTCGGAATTGCCGGCAAAATGTTTTCTACCCTAGGAGAAAACAACGTCAATATCGAAATGATATCTCAGGGTAAATTCAGAATCTCCGTCCCATGCATCGATTCGACAACTAACAAGCGACATTCAGGGGCGAGTGAGATCAATATATCTTGTGTCATAGATGCTTACGAAGCCACACGCGCGATGAACATATTGCATACAAATCTTTTCACATTTTTAGAATAGATAAAAGAGAACATTCCAAGGGAATGGGCGTTTTGGAATTTATGGAATTGGGCATGGTGCATTGGCGGCATTAAAAGCTTTGGGAATGAATTAATGCACGTATCCACAATGTGTATGTTTATATTTTCGTTGTATAGAACTTCAAATGACCCGTTCATACCCTGCTGCACATATCCTCTCAGGCATTGGTTCTGACCTCGTTCCAACTCAATTGTTTATCCCGATCATCTTAAGCCATTTTTACTCTATTCTGGGGGCATCCTTCTCGTTTCTTCAAGACCACAATGAAGTCGGCCACCTAGTAGACCAGATAGGAGACCTGCAATGAGAGGTTTTAATTTTCCAATTCGTTTGAAAGATTGAATATATCTAGAATAACAAGTAAATAAAACATGCTTGGAGATTATGGCTTTTCGAACATTCAAAGCTTAGATCTGGTCTGTTACTTCGGAAAATTCAGTACCATGACTGCACCTCATTGTGATTTCAAATCAAAAGTTCAGATACCTTTCCTTGGACACTTCAATTCCGTTTCAAGTGGAGCACACAGCATGGTCTTATGTCGAGACATGGTGATGATCTCTGAGATTCTATTCCCAGAACGGACTTGGTCGCAACACCGCAGTCATCCTAATATGTATCTCGACCAAAGCAATGCTAAGTGCCACTGCCATGCGACTGTTAAGTCCCGCACCGGAAGATAATCGCCTTCATGCCCCGCTTTTCATACTGTCAGAACTGGTGTTGTACAATATGATATCACATGTGCGGGAGCTTATATACCTATTTTCGGCTCCCCTCACTGCGTGATATTATCTTCCTCCCGCTCGATGTAGCTTTCCGTACCATGCTAAGGAAATAGCAAGCACTATGTCTGATAAGCTACTAGGTGGATACTTCGAACGATTTAGTCTAGTATTGCCTGGTTCTGTCTCATTTCCTATGAGTAGATTGCGCAATTCAAAATTGATGTATGACCAAGCTGACAATTATCAACCATCAGAAGATCAAGATTATGAGCCTCATTTAACACAAGTCTTCACCGATTACAGTGTAAGACGCTGGTTTTCCCTTTTTGGCACATGCCAGAATCTCGTTCGATGTATGTTCGTCCCATTCTATCATCACTTCGATTGATAGAAACTTATTATCGGGTTTATTCTTTCCACATTCGATATTTTCTCCAGCTGTTCGTCTTCAACAGCCAAGCCATCATTGACCAAAAATCGGCTGTACGCTTCGGATGATATATGGTCCGATCTTCAATATCCAATCTCAACTCAAATATTTTTTTTAAAGCTCTGGAGGTAAGAAACAATAATACACCAGCTTTTGTGGATATTTCAGCAACAGAATTCTCTAGGATATGAATAATAACTGGCTCTCATCGCATTTGGAGAGAACTGCTCTCTACAAGCTAACCCCAGAAAACGTGCCAGTGTGGTTCATACAAAACCCCAATTCCACAGCATAAACTAAATCCCCACCGGCTGTACAGCATAGCGCATACATGTACATACATCAATGCACGTATATCATGTCTAAGGGAAATCTGGTAAGGTTAGAAGTTAAGTTGGTTGCTTTATTGCCTCTTTCTCAGTAAAGTGTTACGACAAAAGCAGTGAGTACCCGTTTGTCAATGTTGCATCCGTAAGGCTTCTCTGCTTCTTCAATATCGGACCATTCAACTAATTGTTTAGAATCGCTAACTCTGTAAGGTAATTTACAACTTTGTAGAACCATTTTCTATGATTGGGTGTACTTCGTCGGCTGGCAAACGAACTCAGAGGCTCAAAATTGACTCGAAAATGCAATTAAGCTGGCCTTTACACACCACAATCGCCTTCTTCAGTCAAGCTTGGATAACTAACCGAGGATCAAAATGTAAGAATGATATCACGGATTCATGATTCACGATGCGCAAAAATGTGAAACTACTGGCTAAAATCAAGCTGAACAATCCCAGCTAAGAAGTAGCTGCAGCTTCGCTGACCACAGCGGCCGGTATTGTGTTACGAGGAGAAAACACTGCAGAAGTCGTTGCCATCATGACAACGGAGGTTTGAAAGATTGGGGATGAGGAAAATATGTATCAATAATCCAAGAAAGCAAAGTGGCACAAGATTACTCGCACAACAGCCAGGAGAAATGAGTGTTTGGCTGTCTCAGAATTTGTAGCCCCAAGAACGAAACACATTCTTAGAATCAGGTTTGGATTTTTCAATGCAGACAGACTTGAAGACTTGAGCAATTTGGAATTCGATGAAATTTCGTTGGATAGGATACCGACGAATGGTAATTCTGGTCGTTATCAGTCCTTGGATGATTGGCAACATCAAGAATTTTTTTGGACTGGCTCAAGACGCGATGGCTAATTTCATTTCGCAACATTCCTGGTAAAACATCCAGTACATATCGGTATTGTCCGGTAATTTTCCGTTCCAAAAAAATTAAGTCTCTTCTAATGTTCTGATCAGCTCGGCAATTAGGAGTATTTGGAATTCATCACTTGTAACATGAGAGAGATATTCATGTTCCTACTGGACATAGGCGGACTTATCTACGTCTGATCATAGCGAGTCAAACTGAATTCTGTACAAATTACTTCTAATGTATCAGATAATGTGGGCAACGCCGAGCTGCTCCCCTCGGTAGTGTATCCCGAATCTGGCGGACTTGATTCCCAAGTGGGTTCTTGTCCCGATTTGAGAACGAATATATCGAGCAAGGTGCTGCAAAGATACTGGGGCGGATTGATAGAAGCTTAGTCTTGCGCCCAGTCATCATTGGACAAATTCATTATTAAATACTCGGGGAAAATAACCTTAGATAAAGGTGTAGGGGTAGCAAGATTAATCAAGCCTTTCAAACGTTGAGCCACCCTAACTACGCCCATTAATCTGGGAGTTCAGATCGATCCAGGTTGTTTGACTGATTCTGTCATGCTACACGTTACACACGGCTGCAGTGACTACCGGGCATGTGCCATCCATATGCTCTGTTACTATTTCCGCCATCTATACTTTGCCTTCATCGTATTTTTATCTTTTCTTCCTTTTGGCTCAAAGAGTCTCCAAAATTTGATCCCGCGCTTTCGGTCGCAACCCGTTTCTCACAGCGCTTTCGATCAGTTTATGCAATCCAAACGCCTCTCGTATTAGAGTCTTGACGGAGTTAACTTCGTAATTCTCTGGAACCTTTATATCTTGCGTTTCATGTCTATAACGGATGAATGTTGGAGCAATCGGATTTATTAACTTTTGGGCATATCTCAAACACAACAAAAATTCATATTCATTCTACCTTGGCCGAGTTTGTCAGTGAAGTCGGACAATAATTGGACAATCTTACCTGGTTGATCAATAATAAATACTTAACTCTTACAATCATCTGTTGCCATGTATATAGCATCGACCATATAAAAGGACTCACATCACAATACATTTTATTCAAGAGAGGACCACCAACTTCATTGCATGATAGAATATACAATTTTCCATCATGGGTTGGGTAACTATAGTTAACGGTCTTTTGACGATTCTAATGCTTATTGGAATTTAGGTGGAGAAGACGAATACGGCCGTGGCGAAGAGCCCTGTTGGAAGACGATTCAGGTTGGAATTTTCTGGGCATAGATACGAGAGAAAAGGCTCCAGGTTTCTGACAGAAGTGAGAGCTGGTCTCGCCACTTTTTTTGCTATGGCGTATATCATCTCAGTCAATGCTTCCATCGTATCAGGTAAGTTTTAGAAACATATTTTAATAACTTCGCTGACACCTCCCAAGCTACTGGAGGAACATGTATATGCCATTATCCTCCTGATTCCACGGATCCATTTTGCCTAGACAGTTCAACGGATCCTAGTTACCAGATATGTGTTCAGGAGGTCAATCAAGATCTGGTTACAGGTACGGCAGCTATATCTGCTCTAACGAGCTTTTGCATGGGGGTCTTTGCAAATATGCCTATAGCTCTAGCTCCAGGCATGGGGCTTAATGCATATTTTGCTTACCAAGTCGTCGGAATACATGGTCAAGGACCCGTCTCATACAGACTAGCATTAACAGCTGTCTTCATTGAAGGACTCCTCTTTGTTGCACTTTCAATACTCGGGCTGAGGCAATGGCTTGCTCGCGCAATACCTCGAAGCTTGAAGATCGCCAGCGGTGCAGGTATCGGACTCTACCTCGCTCTCATTGGACTCACTTACAGTGCGGGAATCGGTGCTATCACAGGCAGTAATGCCGATGTACCTCTCCAAGTAACAGGTTGTGTACCTGAACTCATTGCCCCAGACGGAACATGCACGTCGGGTAAAATGCGAAGTCCGACTATGTGGCTTGGTATTTTCGGTGGGGGAATGTTCACGGCGTTCCTTATGATGTACCGCGTTAAAGGTGCCATCATCGCAGGAATCCTCCTCGTCTCCGTCGTTTCATGGCCGCGCAATACTTCCGTTACCTATTTTCCTCCCACCGTTTCCGGCGATGCGGCTTTTGAGTTTTTCAAAAAAGTCGTCACTTTTCATCCCATTTCTCGAGTGCTTGCTGCGCAGGATTGGAATATCACAGGAGCTGGGGCAGGGCAATTCGCATCCGCGCTTATAACCTTTCTTTACGTCGATATCCTTGATTGCACGGGTACATTATATTCGATGGCGCGTTTCTGTGGAGCTATCGATGAAGATACACAAGATTTTGAAGGCAGTGCCGTGGCCTACCTAGTCGACGCCTTTGGAATATCTCTTGGCTCCTTCATGGGCTCTCCGCCCGTCACTGCATTTATTGAATCTGGCGCCGGGATCTCAGAAGGTGGAGTAACAGGTCTCACGGCCGTCACTACCGGTTTTTGTTTCTTCATCAGTCTGTTCTTTGCCCCGATCTTCGCTAGCATCCCTCCCTGGGCAACCGGCTGCACCCTCATCCTCGTTGGCGCGATGATGGCGCGCGCGTGCACAGAAATTAATTGGCGATACCTGGGCGATTCTATCCCGGCTTTCTTGACGCTAGCCATCATGCCTTTTACGTATTCGATTGCCTACGGACTGATCACGGGAATTGTCACATATACGCTCCTCAATACTTCAGCGTGGGCCTTGGCAAAGATGTCAGGAGGAAGAATCATGCCGCACGACTATGAATTGAAGGATTACTGGACATACAAAGTGCGAGGGGGTTTATTACCCGGCTGGGTGCGCAGAGCCACGAGGGGAAAGCGAGATTTTTGGAGGGAATGGGATTTCGATGCTGAGGAGGTGGGAAGCAAGGTTGATAGTGTGAGGGGACATAAAACGAGGGGAAGCGTGGCGAAAAGTCACAAGAGCACGAAGAGTCATGATGTGGTGACGGCGAGGAAAGATGAGAATATAGGGATTCCGAGTGGGAATGGTCATGGAGAGAGGACGTGGGAGATGCCCGAAATGGCGTTTCCGAAGAGCGTGGCGGGAGGCATTGGGGAGGCGATTGGTGGGGAGGAGAGGAGGGAGAGTACCAGGACTGTCAGTTCTGCTGGGAGGAGCTTAGGGAGAAGATCGTGATTGCGAAGGCTATAATCATGGGCGGCTTTGGTTGGTGGTGATTAGTATCGGATTATATCCGTGATAGGAGTTAATTGGTTATGAGGGAGGAGATTTCTAGATATAAATGGGGATATGGATTGGTTTGGATGGATGACGTAGATAGATTAGATGTTTATATTCTTCAATACCTTTCAAGATTCTCTCAAGAGAAGCTTGAGAAACTCCAGGATGGTTTATGTGAATGAATTGACTGTGTGACTTCGATGCTCATCAATCGGAGACTTTTATGAAAAACGAAATCCCTTGCGAGACTGAATCAATACTTTCAGATAGCCATTGTCGCACCTTTATAATTTATCCTACCAATAGCAGAGCGCAATACAGCGCCTCCTTCTAGCAACCTACCACCCTTTTAAGCTTCTATAGCCATATAAGGACCGAGATTCTCACATACAAACCACCCAATCTATAAATCACCCAATCTCCTACCTCCAAACCTCTCACCTCACACATCCACCAACAACCAACCCACCGCACCCCCAGCAGCCCAAACCCTCTTGATCTACCCTCTCCAAAAAACATCAAGGACGCTCTATATAACAAAATCATCAAGACCCTCCAATCCCAACCTGGCAAACTGATTCTTCGCCTTATTCATTCTTCAACAAGACAATCGCTTTAAAGTATATATATATATATATATATGTTAACAGAGATGCCATACCGTTTGAGGGAATGTAGTATGTGAATATACAGTGCATTACCGCAGGAACTGAACCACTATGGCTGTTTATTTGTTTGTTTGTTTGTTTGTTTGTTTGTTTGTTTGTTTGTTTCTTGGATGGGGGGTGGCGAATTACTGTGGGTTGTGTTGTTGTTCGGTTAGGTTGTTTGTTTGCTGTTTTTGGTGGAGGGGCTAGTTGGTGAATATATGTGTATGTGTCCGAATGTGGGATTTAAATTATGGGGTTGGTGGGATGATTGATATATTTTGTATTTGTAGTGAGAGATTGTGCTACAAGTTAAGGTATATGAAATTGAGAAGAAGTGTGAAACGGAAGGTTTGGAGTAGAGACATCACAGTCAAGCAAACATAAGGCATGCGTCAAAAGCAAGTTTGGAGAATGTACTTCGTTTAGGATTTAGGAGCGTTTGGATCACTTCTTTATACCATACTCTCAGTTAGATCATACCTGTGTACGTATAGATCCCTCCGTGAGTATGATCCGAAAAGGTTTGGCAATAACCCGTAAATACCACTAGAAAGTCTGCACATACAAGCATTTTGTAGCAGGACAAAAATATCAGTATTAGAGCAACACACTGGAGGCTATAAGAAAAGACATAAATACAATCAAAGCATTGCAATAAAAAGCCGGTAGAAGTAGTAGACAACGTAGCTACCTAGAGAGAAAGGGAATGCTAATACTATGATGTTCACGGCGTTCGAGACGTTAGAGGCGTTGCTATCTACCCACACTCATAAAAGTACTTGGTTCGACACTATCGATGATATAGCCTACTATAGCTAGAATTCACTTTCATACAGTGGCAAGACTGAAGGCATAGATACCATCTCAATGTCAAGACCAACTCAAATATTGAGGAGTGTCATGGTAATTGTTGAAGCCAAGTTCGCAAATTGAATAGTGCAATGAGAATGAGGCGCCAAAAACTTATAGGTCATTCCATCCTCCCCAAATACAGAAGTCAAAATACTCGTTAGACAGAACGGCTTCGCTTTCACAATATTTTGAAGCGCACAGGGAAACCATTGTAAGGGCTCGGCCCATAACCTTAAGATGTTCGCCTGAATTAGAAAAAGACTAAGTACCCCTATTGATGTGTCCTTCCTGTTATGTCATATCCCGCTGTGCGATCTCGCAATTGCATGTACCGTAGCATCGATGCCGCCTTGTGCCCATTTCCATACCGAGTTTAACCTTATATCTTGGTCATCATTAATCATAGCAGTCGTATCATTCGTAAGAGTTCATTCATCCCGCCCTCCTACCTCCCGCCCTCCTATTACCCCTCCTCCCCTCCTCCCCTTCCCCCCTCCTCCCCTTCCCCCCTTCCCCCCTTCTCCCCTTCTCCCCTTCTCCCCTTCTCCCCTCCATATAAGCCTGGCCCGGGTGCAGGCAATTCCAAAATAGCAAAATAAAATAAGCTAAATGAAGGAAGGTATCAATAACAGAGCATTCTCGTAAGAGTGGTATTCGCCATTGGATATTCCGTATAAAGTTTCGCCCGGGCCGGCTAGTCAACTACTCTCTCCTCCACCCTCTGGATCAACGCTTTCAGTAGAGCCAGTAGATGATTTTCTACCTAGAGCTTTTGCTTCTTCGAGCTCCATCTCATGAAGCTTCTTCTTCTTTTCGATTTCTGGGTTTGGCCGAGTTATATTATCGTTGCTAAGTAGCATGTGTCCCGATACGGCCTCGAATTCTCCTTCATCATCGTCCCCTTCTCCATCACTGTAATCATCACCGCTCATGATAGGACTGTCAAGCTGTACAGAACTAGGACTCTTCACAAGCATCTCTGGACTTTGAGGTCGAGAATCGAATCCACTGGTACAGCTTGTTGCTTCGCTTTTGCCGGAATCTATTTTTTTGAGAGGTCGACTACCCTCAAGAGTAAATGGCGTCAATGTAGGATCAAACTCCGCCGGTAAACCGAGAGCTGCTGCTACCGCATGCGCCTCAATAAGAGGGCCGGTCGCGCTCTCGAGATTGCTTGCAACGATTGATGTTTCATGGCCATTCACTCCACTCTCTTGTAAGATACGACTGTAACTTTGACGTGCAGGATCTGCATCTCTTTTTTGTTTCTTCTTTAACCTCTTCTCCGTAGGTCTTACGACAACAACAGGTATAGGCGAATACTGCAAGCACCATTTCGAGAATGAATTTCTATTTCCTACCAACCCCTGAAAACCACCGAGACTTCGCCCTCGAGTTCCGACGATAAGCATTGCAGGTTCGTAGATTTGAATCTGGACAGGCAGCTTGTTAGTAAGTGGCATCAAGCTTCCGCGAACGATTGAATAGTACAAACATACCATTTTCTGAAATGTGGTATGGACTTTTCCTATGGCATACTCCAGTACAATACTAACAGCTCTATTATCATCATTCTTTTTCTGTATAGCATCCAGTAGCTCTCTTGCCTCCTGCTGATATTGCTTGATCTCCAGGGCTCTGTCAGTGATCATTTTCGAGTCTTTATCAACAACCCTTAAACAGATAATTTGGTCCCCATCATCAACAAGCTCCTCTAGCATCCACTGTAAAGCAATATCCGAATACGAATTTTCATCTATGCCGACCATAAAAGTCCTGGAGGATCGTTTGTACTGATATCCCTCATGTTTAGAGTTTTGTGTGTAGCTTCTAGTATTCCTCTCCGTGGGCTCTGATAGTGATCCAATGCTGTCGAAGGAGACTTTTCCTTGAAACTTTCTATTTAAAGGAGCCATTAGCGTTAGATTCAAGTAATGCAAAGAAATATTAAGGTAGTAATGTAAGAATGGTCCTAATCAACCATTGAGAGCTTTCTTTGCGCGATATAGAAGCCAAGTGGGGTTGATCACCCGCCCCCAGATTTCGGCCGCCAGGATCCGGGAAGGAAAGCTTGAGATGTCACAAAGTACTTATTTGATGGTACATCTTCTTCCTGCCTTGCGGCGTACCAAACCATTGTTACATAGAGTATAGGAAATCTGACAAAGAACTTACGGTGGAGGAGGCGGACTCGAGCCTCTGAGGCGAGGACGGGTCAAAGGCTTCCCTTTACCATTTCCTTCTTTTGAGGGCCGCGATCCTTTCGAACTTCCTCTGAAAGATATGCTTGACATTGAGTTTAGCCGTTGGCTAGGCGGATGATCATATTGGACATGTTCGGTGATAGACCTAAGCTTTGGAGAAGTAAAATAATCTGCATTCGATGGTGCAGAAGTATTGGGTGAAAGAGGAGATTTTGGAGATGGCGAATCTGAACTTTTAACATGTGGGGAAGTAGATGCTGACATGGTAGGTTATTGTTCAGTTATAAATTAGACATTTGGTCTATTCGAAGTGATTTTATTGTATTTTTTCAAATACTTTGTGCTGAATGAGGTGAGCATAAGAACCTTGAGATTGTTGGTTTGGGATTTGTCAAAGTGGATGGTCCGTCCTAGGTAGCTTCAGGCGAGAAACAGCGGTGTCGTACTAGGATTATTTGGAGATTTATTATTCATGCCCAGATGGTGAAGTTTTAATGTTTCTGGATAGCCAAGCAAAGTTATGGATGAATCAACGATTGTGTATGCAATTTGTTACGTTATTGGTAGCCTTTATGATACATATTGAATGCCAAGACAGCCGCGCCTTCCTTTTTAGCCTTGCGAATGCTTACAATACAGTGGGAGTGGTAAATCATGCACGTCGTTTCAAAATTAAACAGTACAGAGAGTATCTATGGATTTTGCTTCATAATTTATTTTATTCTACTCGTGAGGCTCCTCGCCTTCATGCCATTTTTGACAGACCATTTCGTAGATTTGTCTTTTCCACCCCCCCAAGTACGCCGTACCAATGCCATAGAGTTGAAAGCAATATTGTCAAGAGAAAAGCGTGAAAGGTGTTTTAGTATGTGCGAGCAAGGTTTCTGAGATACCAATCCACCAACTTGCGGCCGACCTTCACTTCAGAAATATGGATAAGATCCTAAACAAGTGATTAGCAAATTATACATCAAATGTCAGCTTTTACTTACCCCTTGCATAGCATAATCGAGATCATTAGAATTGACTACCTCTCCGTCTAACAATCCATTATCGGTCCATCTGATTTGTCTGCTGCGTTGCTTGTTGACTAATAACCATCCCCTCAACTTCTCTGGTTCAACCTCTAAGAATCCGGCCAACTTCTTTAAATCCATGGTCGTGTATAATCGGAGATAAGACTTCACAGTTGGGCTCCACATATTTGTCTTAACCTCATCCATGAAGATAGATAGATGGTGCTCGAGAGGGTCAACGTTCAGCTCTGGGTTGTCGAAGTCGGGAGGAGTAGGAGAGATGAATTTAGGGCAAGCGGAGCGGAATAGCTCTTCAAAGATTGGGAGAGATTCTGGTCCACCGCGTTGAAGCTTTAGGAGTTGATCACCATACTTCTCGCGGAGAGCAGTGTGTATGGTGTCATCGAGGCGAGTTGGGTGGAAAGCGACACAGATGGCAATGAGAGCGTACATTTGATCGTTCTTCTTTGAGATTGAGTCATACTGTGCGTTCTTTTGGAAATTCTTGGTTCTTGAAACGTAGATCAAGATGTGGCTGAACATGCGGATGGCATCTGCGTATCTGCGCATCATCATGTATGAGAATCCCACGTAGTAATAGGTAGTGAAATGAGCGGCCATAACACGTGCAAACATAGCCTTCTTGTTAAGCTCGATATCATCAAGGGTTTTCAAAGCGAGACTGAAATCACCGAGAAGACAGTGAACTCGCAACAATCCAATGATGGAGAAGTATCCGAGCATTCTGTACAAGGACTTTGAACCATAATCACCAGCGACTGCCATAGGCTCTTCGTTGCGCTTCATGGCAGCTAGTTGCTCGTTGATCTGCGATCTCTGGATGAGAGAGTATAAAACGTTGAGAACGCTGTAGCATCCCCATGTGTTTGGCGCTTCGCGGAGGATTTGAATTTCTTCCCCATTTGTTCCTTGACGCGCGACGCGGTTTCTGTATGAACAGAAAGAGTTGAATTGGTAGATAAATTCGTCGATAACATCCCAAGCCCAGTAGTACTGTAAGTATAATTAGCATATCACACCATCAACGAATGAACAAAGAGCTTACAGATGGAGGTTCGAGGTCAACTGGCCCGTCGGAGTTCAAAATAAAGTGAAACAAACTACAATAATTATCGTAGCTCGCAAACTTGACTTCCAGAGGAGCAGAAAAGTCCAAAGGTTGTGCAGCAGCAGCAAGCCTCGATTGAATATCATCCGTCTGTTGTGCCATGCTCATCGAGTTGACTTGTTCCAACTCTTCCATTCCCTCATATTGAACCTGCTCCTTATAGTCGTTGGCAAGAGCCTCCTCCTCAATATCGGAGTCATCGTCCAAGGCTCGCGATGCGATGCCTCCATTTTGAAAGGCGCTCATGATGCTGTAATTTTGCTGGGTCGTCGTCCGTCGAAAAAAATATAGTTCAACCCCACCAATAGATTCAAAATCAAAAATCGCGGGTTCGGTTATCTATTATAGGGCTAGTAACAATTGCAATTTCACTTCCCTAAATATTCAGCACTTATTTTGCAAGCCCCTGGCTTGTATTAATTCAATTTCGGTATAGATATTCGAAAACGATGCACTTGTTTATTTATTGCCAGTTGGAAAATCTTCTACGAAAATATTTGGGAATCTGTTGTTGTAACTGAAAGTGAATTTGGTGAATTGATGGATGAATTTTAATTTCACGGTCACGTGGGAACACAATGAAATGGTTTATCTTTTTGCTGCCCGAGGATAAGGCTTGCTCAAAAAGACACTAGAACAAAATAATCTTTAAAATAGTATTTGTTGTGTATATGGTTATGGTTCAACACGAGATAGATGGGATAGGAAGACAAAAAACATTTGCTTCCAGTATCTCAAGATCCAAAGCACCTCTATCTAATGATTACTCCATATCGCGGGCCATAGCAAGCAATTCCAGATTTCAGGCAATAACTTATGCATTGGACGGATTGTATCATGAATGCATCTCGTTCCTCAATACTACTCACTATGGGAATCGTGGAAACCAGTCTACCTACTTTTCGCTACCTCGCTGAAATGCTCCTGTGTCAGTACATAACACCAAATTATTTCGTCACCTTCGTGTCATGCGTAATAATCTTCCATCCTACTGCATATATTCAACCAGAAGACTTCTGGCCTCGGAATTTAATCTTTCGTTGACGAAACCCGAAATTGCTCTGTCGTGTCGTGCATTTGCATCTCTCAGATATGACCCCACCCAAAGCTTTACATCCGTGATCTCTGGCCATTCGTCATCCGCCACCTTCTTGCAAGTGTTAAGTTGTGTAAAGCCAACTCCAAAGCTAAGATCATCAACGTCTGCTTCAGCAACTACATCATCCGTTGTGACGGGTAGTGGTGGATTTTCCAACAACTTGAGTAGAGCCTCACAAGTTTTAGACCAACCCTTCTTATATTTGACAGCAAATGCTTGTGAATCGGTCAGGGTCTTTGTCAAAGAAATGACGGCTATCTTGCGGTCTAGTGGTCGAGGGAATTGCTGGGTAATTGGTAGAATGATGGTCAAGTAAAGAGGCACAAATACGGTGTCTTGCACAGCATCTGATTGCTTTATGAAGAAATCTGCTCCAAGGCCTTGCTGATCTTTAGATGAGATAAGGTGGTAGAAGCGGACGAAGCGACGCTTGAAGGCTTCCGGAGGGTTGCTGTTAAGACGCGTGAACATGATGTTCAAGATCGTGGGGAAGTATTGTTCGATGGCAGTGCTATTACTTGTTAGCATACAAATGGTGTAGATACGGGGATTACTTACACGTTGCATGATATAATCAAAGCTTCCAAGACATCGAAACTTTGTAGTTCGGTCCTTGATTTCCCGGCCATTAGTTTCTGAAAAATACCAAGAATTGGCTCGAGTTGATTGTTCGCTACAAGTTCAGCAGCGCATTTAGGGATCATTGCGGAAAGCAATCTGGTGAGTGCTGGCACATTTCCACGGGATTCCCAAAGATTAGGGCTTAGAATAGGGGTGATCAAATTTCTGTAGTAGTCAGAAAGTGTTGTGGATGGGTTAGCTTCCAGAAGAGCGGCGAATAACTGGAAGACGTAAGGCATGAATTCTTGGTTTTGTTAGTGCAGGGGTCCATATTTCGAGCGGATATTGAGCATACCTTGAACATCACTGGAGAGAATACCAGCAAATGTTGGATACAGGTCATTCTCAAGCTTATCGGGTTGTAAAGGTGCCGACCATCTATGTACGTTAGATATGAGCTATGCATAAAAGATTTGTACATACCTAATCAAAGCACCAAAGGCCTCAAAGTGATAGTAGTAGAAGCGGGGGTTACTGGGATTTTGGCCAATAACTTGAGTGATCTTGATCAAGTGTTGCAAAACATTATCTGCTATTGGAATAACGCCGTCCTTGATGACAATGAGCACCCTCATAACACAGCGCATAAGGAACTCGTTCTCTTGGATTTTTTCTGGTGCAGCATCCTTTTCGATTAAATGGAACAAATGATCTAACAAACTTTCAGCAAGCGGCAATACATCTTCCTTCCCAAAGATATGCTGGTTTGCATCGTTTGTGAGAAACAAAACTCTTTCCACGGTGATTGCGGCATAAGTGTATACCACATAATTTGAGGATCCCAAATTCTTAACCAAAGGTTCGAATGCCGCTTTCCATTGATCTTTCGTCAGTTGACTACGAAACGTGTAAAGGAACTTGATAGCATCTACTTTCAAGATTGGCTCCACATTCGTTTCCGCCAGAAGATCATTTGCAATGTTTTGCTGGAAAAAGTCGACAACATCCACCAAGGGGTTAGTAGTTTTAACTCCTTGTCCAGTTGTGATGACACCTTTTGCTGCGATAGCAGAAAACAAGTATACAGCAGTATCTTTAGATTTCCAATGATCGCTACCGTTTTGCGAGAATTGGTCGAGGTAGTGTTTAATGTATCGCCCAACAACATCCGTCACAAGTGGCTCAAACTTCTCCAAAAGCTTGCGCAAAAAGTCTGTTGCTGCTCGTCGTCTGGTGTCAGCGTCTGAGCCTTCCAGATCTCTTCGGATGTACTCGATAGGCTCATCCTCGAATTGTTCGATATCGGTTTCCCTCAAGCTAACATTGGGCAAGATGACCTTTTCGACCACCTGGCTCAAGATATCACCGTTGTTGAAATTTTGAGCATGCTTGTCGAGACTTGCAACAGCAGTCAGGAAATGCAATGCCTTGCTAACAAGTATGTCGAATTTCGTTTCGGGGCCAATAGTTGTCAATAGACTCCAAGCGCTTGTAATGAAGGGCTCACAAAGACTTCCAAATGCGTCTTCGTATTTCTGCATGTAAAGTGTTGAAACCTCACATATTCCGGCTTTCACAAATTCGAGAGGTCCTGATTCCGAATCATCGTCTGTCGCTAAGAGAGGGTTCTCATACGTCAGGTACTTGTGCAGAAGTTTAGATAAGTCCCCAATATTGTCCTCGAAGATAGGAGGGAGATCTTGGCACGAAAGATCAAAGAAAACCTTCATCAAAAGATTCATCGTTTCGAAATGTTGCTTCAAAACCTCCTTATTATCCTTATTAGCTTGTATCTGCTGGTCGGTGCTCTGTAGAAAACGAGTTAGCTGATGCTTATAATAGCATTGGGCGAGTTAAACCATACCGCTAGAAGCTGTACAAAAGGTTGTCCAAATTTTGATAGTACGTGGTTGACTTCTGTGTATAGAGCATCCGAAGCAAACAGTGGTCTCCATCGCTTGAATATCGAATGCGCGACTTCCAGTACACCATTATTGATTTTAGCATTATCGCGAGTGAGGCGCGAGACCAAATCCTACATATTGTCAGTAATTTTCCAGTACGAACATAGATCCGCTATAAAAGTAACTAACATCCACCAATGTATCCCATCTATCCCAGAAGTCCGACTCTGCGATTATACTAATAGCTTCTCCAAGCTGGGCTTGTATACTGTTTGGAACCGAGACCATGAGCCCAATTAACTCAGTCTTTATCGTAAAAACTTCATTTTGTGGAAGCTTGTAGTTTCTCTCTTCGTCCTAGAGATTTGTTAGCAGAGAAGTGGAAACAGGACGAGATACTTACCACATAGTTGTACTTGATGAAGTTCTTAAAGCATAAAGCTCCCGAAAGTCTGGTATTAACTGGAAGATTATCTGCCGCAACGATGTTGAGTAGGAGGAGAGAAAATCCAGGTTTGCCCTGCTCGACTTTCAAAGCTGCCTCAGCTACACAAAACAGTCAATAATTACTTTACAAACATGAGCAAAAGTAGTTTACAAACCTTGTTTATGCTGCCTAGGGTCCAAAGTAGCTTGGAGTAGAGCTGCAACTGTCTGAATATCTGAAGACATATCTAAAGAGACCGTGTGAAGATCTAAATAGAAATCAAGAGCTGTGATTGATACAGAATGTTTGTTTGTAAACTTTCTAGAATCTAAAAAGGATGGAGCTCGGAGGCAGAGATAATCCGGAATCCGACTTCATAGAAACATACAATGGATCAGGCCAAGAAAGTCTTTCAAGAATGATTCCTTGATTCCAACTAAAGCAACAAACAATTTATGAGCTATTTGAAAGCAAAACGAAAGATGTACGTTAAGTTTTTGTTATCTCCAAGAAATTTCATCAAACATGCTATCACACTTAGATATCTTTATTTTGAAACTTTTTTGTACTCTTCTCTGATCCGGTTGTTGAAGAAACCTATCAGGAGTCTCTCATTGAAGACTAGTGTCATCATCAGTCAAGTTGGCAGCCTTATAGCCTTACAGGCTTGACAATAGTTTGGTAGCCTCGGAAGTGATGTCAAAATTTTATAGAGGATATTGTTGAAGTACATGCCATACCTCTCTTATACACTTAGGCATATCCTGTATCCCATATCAGCTTGATTTTTAGATATTTATTCATCTTTATAAAAGTTTTTGAAAGTTTAATTTTTTGTACATAGCCTGCTTCACTCCATTTACCCTTCAGCCTTCATATTGCACAATCCAACTTTCTTTATACAGTTTCGGAAAGTTTGGTTTTCTGTAACTGCTTCAGTTCATTCACTCCTCACACCTCTACAAGCAAGACATCTACTCTCTATGATTTGAAGAACACAATTAATGGTTAGACTTCACATTTTCACATTCATGCAGTGCTTGTTAGATGTCCTTGTTGATCTTTACTACATTGATTTCCATCAAGGTCAAGCTCAGTGAACCCGGATATAGAAGTATGGGCTTGGGATATCCTCATTAGCTGATTATCAATATCCATTTCATCCTATTTGGTGGAGCTAGACCTAGAATGGCCTACAGTCAAGTTTTTCTGCTGATGTATTCTTGTTCATGTGACTCAAATGTGAATTCCACATACAATGTTAGAGAGCATGTAAAATAGAGCAAGGTGTCGGTTGCCTTAGAAATCTGGGAACATAATTGTCTCGGCGCTTCACAAACACCTGTTGCCTTGTTCTTTTCCTCTTGTCAACTTCGATTGCTTTACTTGCACACAACACTGCAATACAAATCTCTACAAGAAAAGCTTCCAATATGTATCCTGCATTTACTAACAGATGGAATCTCGAAACAGACTCTCGAGTTCAACGAAATCCTCGAGCTTCGACCCCTCGCGCTTCGAACCCTCGAGCTTCTATGCCTCCACCTGTCGGAGACGCAGCTCAGACGCCGGAACCAAGGAGCTCTAGCGGAATTGCGAGTGTATTCAAAAGCTTGACTGGCGGCAAAATCACCAAAAGTCCAAGTACGCAATCTCCAGCAACAGGTCCCTTACAGCTCGACAATGGAAGCATTCCGCAAAAGCTTAGCCATGGTAGTACACTCAACCACGAGCCAACGATTGAACAGCTGCAGGCAGGCCACAGCCTCGCAGATCGCATTCGTGCAGCGGAACATTTACGTCGTGCCGTGATTGACTACCCCATGGAAAATGTAGGTAATCTAGATCGAGATCTACCTGCTGGCTTACTAAAATTGTGACATAGATCTCCATGATATTCAATGCAGGCAAAGATTTGATTGAACCGAGTCAGACACAGCAGGCGCGAATTGCGGGTTTCGAATTGTTGACCGCCTGTGTTCAATGTACATCCTCAAACGATCCCGAAAGAGCAAGCTTTTTCCAAGTATTGAGTCGTCCCTCGAACCGGGAAGATTTTCACCTGCAACTTGTCTCATTGATCGAACTATCACGACACGGCAAAGATCTCTCCGGTTTCCATTATGAACTGCTCCCTTTGTTGACTACATGGCTGAAGGATACTTGGTCAGCAGCCACAGCAGAACGAAATGCACTTAAGAAGGCCACCCGTCAGAGCCCCTTGCCAAAGGAACAGACACCTTCAGAGGAAGAGTCTAACCTATCTCTGCTGTTTGTTTTTATTGCGGATGTTATCAAGTTCAGTTCCAATATTGTCACGGATTCAGCATCATCCCAACTTCTTTCTCAGATTCTTGAGATTTGCACTTCCTCTGCTACGGAGGCGGATCTCAAAGCTTGCAATCAAGTATTCGATGCCGTTATAACATACGGAGATATTCCAGATAGCGAGCTTCAGCCGATTGTGAAGGTGCTGTGCTCTATACACAGTTCTCTCTGGAATGTACACCAAGACGCATGGAGATGCATTAGCAACTTGTGCAGATCCCATCACGGGCTCACGATGGTCAGAATACTAATAGAGGTACTTGGAAAGCCTCTATTAGGCAAGTCCGACGATAAGCAATACAGCCAAAATATCAAAGAGGTCAGAGGTGCTATCTCAGCATTAGAGAAGTTATTTGCCAAGGACGCAAAGAATGGCTATCCCTTGGTCCCATTCACACTTCTCATGACTTCTTTAAGAAAGGTCCTTGAGCTTGATCGTACTGCAGTCGACTGCGATACATTGCAGTTGATTCATTCACTTTTTACTCACGAAGGTGGAATCATGCAGAATGTGCTGGACGAAGACTGGTCACCAATGTTTGAGATTGTGTCTATATGCTCTAGACGTATTCCAGACCCAGTAACGAATCGATCTCAGATATACAATACTATCAACGGAAGTCCGCCCTTAAAGGATGAAACTCCGCAGCAGAAGTTCGTAACAAAAATGGAGGAATTAATTCGTGATTTGATTCTGCGTGTGGAGCAATTGTTGAATTCACCTCCACTCAACTTCGTTCAAAAAGATGACTGCTTTAAATTCTTTATCAGATCTCATGCCTATCTTCCAGACACTTGCGCAAGATTGGTCATTGATCATTTCATCGACTATAAATGTTGTTCGCCATCAGATCTACGATGGAAGGATAACATTAACCTGATCCTTGGCGGGTTTCTTGCCGATCGGTCCCGTCCGTCCGACATTCGACTACACGCTCTGAAAGCTGTCACAGATGTATACGTTATCGTCAGCGTTACTAATCAGCCTGAGATTTTTGAGGCTTTTGCGGTGACAGTCTTGGCATATGTCCGAGATGAGAAGGATATTGCAATATTGCAGGAATTTATCGATTTCGCTGTTGTCATGGCTGAGCAAACTCTGGATGACAGATTGTTTCAGCATGCTATAGGCATTATGAGAAGTGTTGTCACCAGTGACCGAATGCAATCACCGCTTGGCTCACCTCCTGGGTCTCGTCATGGCATATTGTCGAGCAAGTCTGCAACTTCTGACGCCACGCCTCCTATTGTGCACAGCCCTTCCAATGTCGTTGTGAAGGGTTTTATTCAAATATTTATGCGAACCATGTTTACGGATGTCTCCAAGTCATTACGGGTGTTCGAAGAATTACTTGCCATTGTGCAGGCTTCCGACTGCCCTACTGACTCCCGTATATCTGCTCTAAAAATGTTCTTTCGACTTCGAGCAGACGTGATGAATAGAATTTTCCTTACCCCCTTCACCGAATCAGATACTTTAGCGGCTTCGCTATATCGGACGGCAGAATCTCTAGCTAGGAAGCACGCCGCAGATGAAGCTGCGCAGCAGACACGTCTAGCTCGAGTAGATGATTCTAACTCTCGTCTTTCCCGGACTACCTCGGGTGGCCAAGCACAGTCTCTCCCTAAGCAGACTTTCAGGCTAGGTAGTGGCATGAATCGAACTTTACAGCGTAACCATCAGATGTGGATGTCTCCAGATGCAGACGCCTTGCCGGACACCACAACTGGCAATGCTACTCTACGTTTAGTTTCAGTTATCGAAGATGCGGATCAAGAGTTTATTGCGCAAGATTCGGATGCCACAGGCGCAGCTTCTGATCAAAAAGGTTTGCAACAGTCCGCTGTTCAAAGTATCATCACCGAATCAAACGCAGGAGAGGAGCATAAACACGACTCCGCGATAGATCCTTCCGATAATGTCTCACATACCTCAATCGAGTCCGTCCGTCCAGATACAAGTGGAGCCCAAGAGAAAGGATCTGACCACAATGATGAATTCAAACCCTGTCAGCCAGTTGTTCAGACTGTCCTGAACATTGACTCTTATCTCGATGTTCTTTGCCAACTCCTCGATGGCGGATGTGACTGGGAAGTTTACAGCTACATACTTGTTCACCTACCATCTCAATTGACAAACCAAGCGCTTTTCAAGTCATCAATTCCCCAGATAAAGAAGCTCAGATCTTTGTTGTGTGATTTAATTAGAGATAGTAGCTTTCAGGAACCCCCAGTGTCATCTGGGTTGCGCAAAGCTGATGTTGCCATTTGTCTCTTTCATGTCTTAACAATGGTCACAAGTTATAACCGAGAGTTTTCCAAGGCCGAGGAAGACGAAATTGTAAGAACCTTCTTACAAGGTGTGGGCGCGTGGGAGCGGGCCGCCAAATGCTGTATTCACGCCCTTTCAATTTGTTGCCATGAGCTGCCTGGTTCGACTAGAAAAGCACTGGTAACCATTCTTCAAAAGATGTCGCAGATTATTACTCAACAGCATGTCGCAATTCACATTCTGGAATTCTTGGCTTGCCTCTCAAGACTTCCAGAGCTATATGCCAATTTTCGGGAAGAAGAATACCGAACTGTTTTTGCTGTATGTTTCCGATATCTCCAAAATGTACGGGATCAGCCAAGCAAGGACACCAATGCAAGAAACAACTTTGCTCGAGCTCGAGTTTCCTCAGCACCGTTTTCCGCAGAACACAATTTAGCGGATCCAAGCGCCCAAACTAGCAGCTCGGATGATTTGCCACAGTATGTGTATGCTCTTGCATACCATGTCATCGTTTTTTGGTTCTTGTCTTTGAAACTCACTGATCGCGCTGGCCAAGTTGGCTGGATCGCCAAAAACCTTGTCTCGACTGACGCGAATGGTAAGGAGAAGATTGATGAGCAGGCACAAGTAACTCTGGATTTTATGCAAAGGGTTGCCTATGCCGATGTGGACGAATCTTCAGCTGATCCAGACTTCACCCCGGAATTATATGGTGAAATTCTGAAAAAGCGCTGGATCATTGGCCACAGCGTTGTCACCATTGAACAAGCGACTCACAAAGGTTGGGCCCAAATTACCAAGCGCCATCCTTCAGGTACTTCTTGTTATATGGTTCGCGAAAAATTCAGCCCGCCGCCTCCACATCAAATCTCTCTCACCACCGATGCTTTACGGGATGCAAAGCACTCCAATGCCAACGTTGTTCTCCCTAGCCACCTCCTCTTACAATTAACTGCTTCAATCCCGCAAGGCATTGAGTTCACGCGTCCAATTGCTCTTCCTGATGACGACATGACTAGACGTGCTGTGTGGGCTCTTGATCGTAATCCTACTGTGGATGGCCACAAAGTTGGAGTTATTTATATCGGCGACAACCAGACACAAGAAGTTGAGATACTCTCTAATATCACAGGTAGTGAAGAGTACTACACATTTCTTGCAGGACTTGCGACACTCACCGAATTGAAAGGGGCTAAATTCAACACTCAAGGTCTTGACAGAGAATATGGTATGGATGGAGAGACTGCATTTTGTTGGAGAGACCGCGTTTCTGAAATAGTTTTTCACGTTACAACACAGATGCCGACAAATCTCGAGCACGATCCACAATGCTCTCACAAAAAGAAGCATATTGGCAACGATTATGTGAATATTATCTTCAACAACTCCGGCTTACCATTCAAGTACGACACCTTTCCGTCTGACTTCAACTACGTTAACATTGTCATTGCTCCGGAATCTCGTCTATCCTTTACTGCTACCAGAGATCCACGGGAAGGACGATTGCGAAAAGATCCATACTACAAAGTTCAGGTCATGAGTAAGCCCGGTTTCCCGGAGATTTCCCCTGCTGCTGAAATGAAGATCGTCAGTCTGAGGAAGCTGCCGGAGTTCATCCGCTTGCTGGCAATGAATGCTTCAGTGTTCTCCTCGGTCTGGGCAAATCGCGAGGGTGGAGAACATGTTTCCCCATGGCGCAATCGCCTACGTGAAATCAATCGGCTTAGGGTGAAGCATATACCCCCGAAGCGGTCTAACTCTATCCATATCTCCCCACCGGGCACATCGAACGGTGCAGGTTCTGATGCTAAGAACCGTGAGAATATGACTAGTATTCGTCGAGCATCTGTTGCCAACTTCAGCTTTCTCTCTAGTTCGATTGACTCTAGTTCTCAAAGATCATCGGCGATGTCTACAGTGGAGCCAGAGAAGGACACAAATGGAGACGAGCTCATGGTTGACCGTTTAGACTTCTCACGATGGGCATAATATGAACTGCGAGGCGTTGGGCTGTATTGAATGACGGAAATGATTGGGAAATACCATAAAAGTTTCTGCTTTGTTTTATTCTTCGTTCTCTTACAAGGCTGGATGGGTGCAATTATGATGTTGTGGGTGGCCTTTGAGTCCGGTCCGCAAACTTTCATGGGCAAAGAAGGAGTATTTTATTTTCCATAGTCGTTTACAAGCACATATTAAGATAGCTTGGCATTTACATTGAGTATTATCTTTGAATCTTGTTGCATGTTTGACCCTTAAATCAATTCCATTCGAAACTTTAATATGAAATGCGTATCTAGCACATTTTCAATAATTCATGGAGGCATGACTGCCTCAAGCAGTCATGACCATATTCTTCTTCCACGTCACCTGCTAAGCTTCAGCCAAAAATTATTGACTCGAATTCATCGGTTGACGTCAGGTCGTTTTTGCTGATGATTAAAACCATGTCTTTGTTCAGAATTTGTCGAAACAAGGCCTGCAGTCTGAACGCAGACTTCTAGCTGGATAGGCGCACATCGGGCTGTACACGACTCATTGAAGCTTGTCTCGTTTTCGCAACCAGGACGAAGTCATACACCGTCTCCGATTCTTTCTTGTCCTGTTTCTTTCTGGCGACGCAATGCCCACGAGATCTAATGGTTCTCCTATCCTGAGAAATCGAGCCCCTGATCCAGAGGAGCATTCATTACTGACGTAAAATAAGGAATTATCCCAACCCCTTCAATCCTCAATCATTCCACACCCGCTCGATGTCCTCCTCCCCCACCAAACCCCCCAACCAATTCGCCCTCCCCTTCACCCTCCACCCCACCTGCTCATCCCCATTTCCCAACCTCTTAACCCATCCACCCAGCGCCGCTACCACCGCACTAGCATCCTCTCTCATAACTCTAATCCAGACATCCTTGCCCTCCGTCTTCAAAATATCAATCGAGATAGCAGAGCCATGGAGTCCCAGAAATTGTGTCAGTGCTGACGTAATGTATGATTTTGCTGTAATATCATCTAGCTGTGGCTTTTTCAATGATGAGGTTTGAAGCTCCAGATGGATGTAGGAAAAAAGTGGTGTGGTGATGGTGATAGCTTTGTGCTCGTGACCAATATGGGTTTGTTTCCGTTTTGAGGTTTTAGATGTTGGAGGTGCTTCTTGCATTGGGGTATCTACGGTGACTTCTGTAGTCTCAACCATTTTTGAATCCTTTGAAAATAGTTATTCCCAATTTGTAGTTTTCTATCACGGACATCTGGAGAGCACTGGTGAGATAAAATAGAATGTTCAGCCGTGTCGACATTTTTAGACTCTTGGTCCAAGCTTTTTCTCAGCCTTGCAGGAATAGTGCAAGCTTTCTTTGACATTGCTCAACTCTTTCAACTATTTGAATCCAGCCCTCTCAGTTTTGAAAGCCTTCTCATTAAAACTCCAACATCAGTCAAAAAAGAACACAACAGACACAATGACAGAAAATTACGTACCTCCCAACCAGCAGCGCAACCTTCGCGCATGCATGGTCTGCTCAATCGTCATGACCCAAAACGTACGCAGCAGCACCTTTTCTTTATTTTCCCCTGCCATCTATCCGCGTAGTAACCAAAGACTAACATACATAACGTCAGCGCTTTATGCGAGAGGGATGTCCCAACTGCGAAGACTTTCTACATTTGCAAGGATCCATGGAAGCGATTATCGACTGCACATCTCAAGTATTCGAGGGTCTCATTACGCTGGCCGATCCATCTAAATCGTGGGTTGCGAAATGGCAGAGGTTGGATGGTTATGTGAGAGGTGTGTACGCGACGAAGGTTAATGGACAGTTGCCGGAAGAGATCGTTTCGACGATGGAGGAGGAGGCGAGGGTTAAATATATTCCGTGAGTGGTTCTGCGCTGGGAAAGAGCGTCGAAACATGAAGCTAATATGAGATTAGGAGAGATGGAAGTGCTACGGAAGCGGATTGAGGAGGTTTGAGCGATGGCATGCAAGTGAAGGTAAGAATACTTCTACTGTTCTTGGTACTGCGAGTTGATGATACGTCTACATGATGTTTTGCAATTTATTTTATAAAGTATTTGCTACTTCAGAGCCTGGGAGACCAAGCCATGAGACAACTAACACCATTGCCCTGAAAAGAAGTCCCTATAACTCGCCATGTACCAAACAATTTCAAAACTGTAGTCATTCTGAACTTTACTAATTGCCATTAGGTCAACTACTATGTTTCATGGGACGGGGATTTGAGTCTGCGACACGGTGCATAATTTTCGGGGCGCTAAGGAGTTAAAGGGAGTTCAGATATGGGAACAGCTACAGAGAAAGGACATCAAGCTTTGAAGCGTTATTCGAATCAGACCATAATGAATTGCTTGGTACATTACAACAAAATTGATTTCAATCCCATTTGTGGAACTAACTACTAGGCTTTTAAAGAGCCCAGTACGATCACTGACACAGTCGACGGTGGGGAAGTGGAACGGCTTGAGAAATAGAATTTCTTGCGCAGGTTCTTCCATAGATGCAAGTGGTATCAAACATAACGCCATATTCCGCCCACGTATGTGAACTGCCTTCATATTTAACTCCATGCAATGCCAAATTTTCATGATAGACAATTAAAATCGTGGTCGTTTTTGAGAAGGCCCTCCATGTGATTGCTCCCTGGTTCTCTTGCGCTCGATTTCTTCCTTCATAATACGTTCTGCTTCACTCATCTTTTTCGGTTGTTCAAATACAGGGGCCTTCTTGCCTCCTAGAGCATTCTTCTTGGCCGCTGCAAAAACGTTCTTTGGCTTGCTTTGAAATCCCATCTTCAAGGAAACTTTGGCTGGAGGTGGCGCCGCTGCATCGGGTTTCGTAGACTCTGTAGTTTTACCGTCGCCCTTGGCCGGTATCTCAGAGGGTTTATCCTCATCTTTTGCAGTCTCGAGAGAAAGCGCATCGCCAGCCGGCGTCTTGTTCTCCACTGGCTCAACAGTTTTGCTCTCGGGGTTTGAGACCGTAGGCTTAGCGCCGAAGCTAAGCTTTATTTTCTCCCCCTCCTCCCTCTTGAGGCCTCGTTCTTGCTCATCCATCTCTGACTCTCCGCGAGCTTCGGCATCTTGCTTCGCGCGACGTACCTGCTCTTTAATAAGCATTTGCTCCCGCTCCTCATCGCCCTTGTCTTGTCTCTCCTTCTTCCTGATCGCATCTTGTCGTCTTAACGCCTCGGGTGAGTTGTCAATCCATGCTACTTGTATACCTTTGTCCGTTTCCTCCACCCGGCACAAACTTTCCCTGCCTAAGAACTTTGCATACTCTGTCAAGGATGGCCACTTCGTTGAATTCATATGGACATGCTCCTTGTTGCTAATATATTCCTGGTAGAAATGATTTAAATTGACTTGTTTCTCGCCATGAGAGGTTCGTAATAATTGTAGAAAGTCGCGCTGGAATTGATTGCTATAATCATTGATAAATTTCTTAGGATCTTCGCCGATTAGGAGCATCTGTCGAACATGCGACTCGGATTGTGTATGCATTTTGAAGCCATTTTCGTCCCGCATTTGTCTCTCGCATACCTATTTATGATGTTAGTCGGCGGATATCTATTATCAAAGGGGATAAGCTTACTTGACAATACCATCGTAATCGCTGAAGACCTTTGGACTTTAATTTGTTGTTCAGAAACTTCGTTGATCCAACTTCTGCTTTCGGCATATTGTTAATGTGAGGGTTTGGAAGTTTTGTTGCAAGTTTGAGGTCAAAATCAACTTTTCACAAATTGCGAAAAGTAGAGATTTGATGGTAGTTTTGGTATCAGAGAGGTTCCAGTATTTTAAAGAAAATTGACCCAGGGATTCTGGAAGGGTGGTTGTGAAGTCTTGGGCGAGGGGCGTTTTGGTTGAATATGATGTAGAAGTTCATTGCGCCGCGTCGTTCCTAGCCTTGTGGTCTGTGCACGCCAATCATCTATTAGGCTTTCCTCGCTATCTGATCTCTTCAACCCCTAAGATTCTGGGATAAACATCCTAGATGTTTCAAAATCATGCTTTTTACACAGAATTTGGATATCCAATCGACAACTCCAAGGCATATGGACAACTATACAAGAAAGACTCATATGTAATTCATTTTTAGGATAACAAAAACTATATCTAAGATATAAAAATGAAGTTATCCCCGTGTAATCTACAAGTTAATTTTGAAACTATTAATTGTCACGGTTCGAAGGATTATGTAAGCCGATCACATGCCTGTATTTAGTATATATAACCCCTTCGAGGCCATCGACCTTTCGATCGCTAGTTATAGATTCTAAGGATAATTGAACCCTGATTTCTCAGCTCTTTACGGCAATTGTGTCACATAAAGAGCTGATAAATCAGAGTTCAACGAAAGATCGATAATCCCGAAGGGATTATATATGCTAGCTACAGGCATGTGATCGACCACAAGCGCTGGCCGCTCGTGATCCGAATGGTGCGACCGGTATATATAATCCTACGAACCGTGATAGTGCGTTGCTCAAACCTTGATGGGCGGACAGACTTCATCTTAAGATTAGCTCTCGCTTTCGAAACCCTTCTCCTTTCTATTCATCCTGGTTTTACTGGGAACGAATTATGTCAGCTTTACGTTCCATTGCTGCACACAGATTAAAAGGCTTCGTACCCTCGTTTTCGGACCATAGTCACCAGCCGCGATTCAACACTTTGACTGCTACTGCAGACGATCTACAACAAAAACTTACCAAAGGCCTTATCAAAAGCACACAAATCGTGGAAGAATATCATCGATCGATTGTTACCCATAATGCCGCTCTTAATGCTGTGTACGAGCTATCATCTGAAGCAATGAAGCAGGCCGAAGAAATGGACAGGCTGAGGGCCCAGGGGACAGTTTTGAGTCCATTGCATGGTATCCCGATTCTGATAAAAGTAACCATGAGCCCCATGGAATGTGACAGCGTTACTGATTGTTTTAGGACAATATGAATTTGGATCCTGCCTTCGGCTTGGCAACATCTGGAGGAGCACTTGCCCTGGAAAATGCGATGCCATCCTCATCGGCCACAATTGTAGTGAAGGTTAGTTTAATCGTTTTAGTTCTCTCATCTATGAGATGATGAGTTAAATTATATATAGCTACTAGCAGCCGGTGCTATTATTCTGGGAAAGGCCACTATGTCGGTTAGTTGCCAGCTACTTCCAACAAAATTTCAAGGGTCTGCTAATATCAGTAGGAAATGGCGTTCTTCAAGTAAGAGTTCCCCTTTGAATCTCTAAAACTCCGCGTTTAATTCATTCTTTCCCACAACAGAGCCACCGATATCAGATGTGGATGGTCTGCGGTGGCAGGACATGCCCCATCAGCCTATGTGAGGGGTGGTTTGGATATGGAGGACAGTATTGTTGGTCATAGTGTAAGTCTATGCCAATTAATATGTAAAATCGTTCCTTATTGGCTAAAGTTAATCCCAGAGTCCTTCTGGCTCCTCTTCCGGCAGCGCAACTGCTGTCAGTGCTGGGCTAGTTACACTAGCTCTTGGCTCCGAGACATCTGGATCACTGGTCAACCCTGCTCAGAGAGCTGCTCTATTCACTATTAAGCCCACTCTGGATATAATATCTGGGTATGGAATAATGCTGATAAGCAAGAGCTACGATATTGCCGGCCCATTGGCAAAGTCTCCAAAAGATTTTGCGGATCTATTGACGATACTTGTTGACGAATCGAAGACAGAGATTCCAAAGAATGGATATTCTTCGGCACTAACCGGTAGCTGGGCCGACCTCAAGGTTGGGACACTTGCTCCGGAATTTTGGCGTATGAACAGTTTGGCGTATGAACAGCTTTGTGTTGAAACCTGTCGAAGAAGCGACCAAGCAAATTGTAGATATATCGATACCTATGAGCTGGTTGTCCGCTTGAATCTAACATTGTGTAATAGAACAGAGAGGCTCGCGCGGTTTACGAGAGAATCGGAAGCCTTGCAAAAAGTTATCACGGGGATATCTCCCACATGTCGTCTGATGATGAATTTCAGCTGAATGGCAAAGATGCCTTGACTGAAATCCTCGGTTAGTCTTCCAAATTCCCTGCAGCACAATGACATGAAGTATTTACTGATTCGAATCAACAGCCTTTGACATGGAGTCTGATCTTAATACATACCTGGAAGATTTAGCCCTTTCTCCAGTTCGCAGCTTGAAGGAGCTAGTTGATTGGAATTTTAAACATGCAGACGAGGCTTTGACAAAAGGTATTACTTCCAAACATCATGAAATAACGTAATAACAGTAGTAGAATATCCAAACCAGGATTTACTTGTGCTAGCTCTCGAAGCTGATCATGAGATGAAGAGACGGCGAATATTACAAACGCATGTCGAAAGTGTTGCCAAAAAGTTCTTAGATCTATTCAATGAGTATGATGTAGATGTGATCGTGGCACCATCTGACTCGGGGTTGCACAATTTCTCCGCCGCTGGGGGTATGTTTTTCGATCTCTATTCCTCTATATAACTATAACCTTGAAGTCTAATTAAAACATACAGGGTTCCCGATTGCGACTCTTCCAATATCTTGCATTAACTTCAATGGTAGACCTTTTGGTCTCACTATCGCTGCACGGCCACATGAAGAAGCGGTGCTATTCAAGGCAATGCATGCTTGGGAGACTACATTCCCGCCAAGGCAGACCCCAACGGCGCATATATCTCTCCAACCAATTGAATAGGTCAAAAGGAAAGTGATAGTCATCTTTCAATACATTCTTTGGTCTACAACATGTCGTTTCCACCCATCAACGCGTTCTTCTTTACCCTAGGCTAACTCACATTTTTGTCTCCACTTTCAAGAGCTCAGCAAAACGACAATGTAATAGAGATACTACCGCATCCGCACTACCAGCATGCAACCTTTCTGGCGGCATAGCATCAGACTGCTTGGAGCTGTAGGTATCACTGTTGTGGTGATAATATGAGGTGATATATCAAGCCCAAGAATAAAGGGGATTGAACTTAAATGGGAGTTCTATTCGCGTGTTCCTGGGTGAATATGGCCGAGAAGTTTGAATATTGACACCTAAGTAGTGCTAGTCCGCAACTTTCGCAATGGCAACTGCCAAGAAGAATATCAGCACCAGAAATAGATAATATGATATGGAAAAATAGTCTCCGCGATTAACATAGCCTATGAGATATCAAAATATTTCCTATTTTGGACTTGTTTCAGAGAGGTTCGGAAAATTAGCTCAGATTTAGATGTCGACATTTCTAGACAGTCTTGGTCGTTACAGCTTGGCGTCTTCATTTATCTCATTATCTGTCTTTATGCCTCCCTCTTGTAAGTTTCAATAGTACAATAGTAGTGTAATTATAAGCTCAAGTATCACTACCATCAAATCGCCAAATAATGCCAAGTGGCGGCTAGATCTCTTACATCATTTCTCCCCGGATTTAGATCTCACACTTGGCAAGCTTGATAATAATAGCCAACCCCACCACAGATCCCCATGCCGACCGTTACTTCTATATCGAAATCCATTTCCCTGCGGCAGAACTGAGGATTGACCTGGATTCGTTTCACTCAAATAGTAATCTGCAATTTATCCAACGTTTAGACACTATTACTGGCCAAATAAAAATACTCGATAACCTTCAAGACCACTCCGCCAGATATAACAGCTATTAGAAGTATCTTGCTTCTGTCTGCTTAATATTCCACTATTTTGGGCTCCTCCGTGTTCCCCTCAATCACTTGTGGAGTCATAATAAGATTTATCATCTTAGGCATTTAGACCATTACATCTTTTCGCCAACCTCTAACCGGATCTGTCGACCTATTTCCATCAAATTTGCAATAACTCAAATCGAAATTAGTGTGACACAGCTGCTGTTGAACATACTACACAGAAATGGGAATAGAAATGAACCCCAGATATCGGTAAAAGCAAACAAACCCCTATGTAGCTACGAGCACTCCCCTAGTCGGGATTTCTAGCTGTTCAGATTCTATATTGTGAGAAAGTTGGATTACTTGGGCCACATACGTAGCTAGTTCATGGGCATTAGGTTATATAATCCTTCGTAATTAAATATAAAAAGAAAGCTTCATTTTCCCTTCTAAAATAATCAATCGTTTTCACTAATCTTTTTGCATACCCATTATATACAATCCCAACCTATGATTAATACTATTAATTCTACCATTCGAAATTTGTACAATATAATCTGACCAATTCATATCCTATTCCCCCTCGCAGCGTGCTATCGGGACGCACGTATCTCGACCTACCTCTTTCACAATATTCTATTACATCATTGTAACATAGAAGGAAGGCTCTTAATACTCGAAACTATACTATATATTGAATTTTTGTAGAACACGACGTCATTGGGATTAATAAATCCATTTTAAAACAATACCTCGATTAGAACAATTCAACTACTTTGAAAGGTGCACAGCTTTTCAAATACAGGATGGCGTCAAACTGTGTTATATGCGTGACTATCAGACACTTTTTTTTTTTTTTTTTTTTCCAAAGTCAGATTTATTGTGCTGGAGCTTTTGTTGTAGCTAATGCTCCCCCTTTATTTAAGAATACTTTATATGCGTTCCTAAGTGTCTGTGTGTTTAGTTGTATCGAACTGTAGAGAGAGATTGCGGCATGAGTAAATATGGATTCGGTGTGGAGAGCGCGAGATGATTTGAGATGAATTAGGGAGATGGAAGGAAGAGAGGAGTAAGAGGCGCTCGATAGTATTACAACAATGTGGCAATTCATAAAAGGATCGCTAGCATTCTCCAGTGAATGTGGCTCTATCGAATTGGACTTGATGTTAAACATTCATATTCCTATGATTTCCAGGGTGATCTATAATCCAAGAATGTACCATAATAGAAGCCAATCCATCGTCAATGGCACTCCAGTATGTATCTAATCATCTAATCTCCATACATGACCAACCCCCGCACCAAAACCAGTAAATCTTCAATTCTTATTGAGTGTTTTAAATTTATACACAGGGATAAATACAAACATCAATATCTCCTCTCGAAAAGCAGGCGGCAAGTATCATGGATTTCAACCAGCCTTCATGGGGAATCGTGCTAATAATATTTGTGAGGGATAGTGACTGTTATTTTTCTAAATAATTAGGCGAGTATGTATGTGGAGAACTTGGAGTATATCGAATAAGGCGGCTATCATTTCAAACTGTATTTTGTAGTGAATTAGTCTACTTGCAAGGTTTTCTATATTTTCATAGGATGAGGTCACTTATGAATAGCTTCCGCACGACATAATACCTTTGATCACTTGGCCGCCAAACAACCTTTAAAGGGCGAGAGAGTGGTACTGAGCTGCGAGGTGCTTTTGGAGATATAATAGCATCGTTAGCAATCTCTTTCGAGTTCCTAACTATCTTGGATGCTGAACGTTCGCTCGCTTATGATTCACATACTACGATTCACCCCTTGAATTCTGGCGAGGCTTCTTTTTGCGTAAATTCAATGTTTGATTGCTTCAAACCTATCTTCCGCTAGAAAATATCATTTATGTTTTATTCCCGGGATCCAACCCACAATTCTCTGGAAGAAAAAAACGAAGAAGTTAAATGTACGCCACTCATATACAAGGTAAGCGAGGCCTTCGAATTCATTCACTCGAGTACAGCCTCCAAAACACAATCTCGACTTCGACCAGCAGCGGTAGGCCACTGTACCTTCAAAACCTTCAAATCTTCTCCCCCCAAAAGCATCCTCCAATGTTTTTCCGTGCGTTCAATACCCGAAAGCGGCATCATGTTAATATCAAGAAGAGATCCAATCACCGAAGCGCCAATATCAGGCAATATTGAATCCCCAATCAATATCCGCGAGTTACCTTTCTTCATAGCGGGGATAGTTTGCTGAAGGATCTTAATGCACGTGCTGTCGGGCCAGTCGTGAAAAATGTGGCGGAAGAAATAAGTGTGTGCTCCTTTTTTGGAATTAGATGATTATGTAAAGGGTCTAAGAATGTAACGGTACGTGCCTTGGATTGTTTGAGGAGTGAAGAAATCATGTGTCATGCTTTCGATCCCATCACATGCCTCTCGTCAATCGATCTCCTTGGATAAATCCTATACAATCATTCTTCCCTTTAAGTCTGGTCTGGTTGCCCTGAGATCATTCAAGATCTTGCCTCGTCCCCGCCAATATCGACGATCAAGACCTCGTTTTGTTGAGGCTCTTCGTATTTTTCTGTCTCGTTACTTCCGATATCTACGATTGGGAATTGTGAAGGCACGAGCTTGGCGGCAGCGCCTTGTGCTCTTTGAGAAGAAGCTTGCATTGTGGAGGTAACAATCTCGAGTTCGCGAGGCTTGGTATGTAGCCATTCAAAGTAACTCAGCTTGGTATTCATGGTATATTGGAAAAGATTTTGTTGAGCTGTGCCCGGATTTCGGAAGGAAGTGCTGGCGAGATATTCTGGCAGCTTTACTAGGTAAGGAGTCATGATAGAGGACCTTGTCATCGTTAGTTCATTGGTGGAGCTGAATAGAGGAAAATACCTACATTCCGCGCATTAAAGTACGAAAGAGGGTATTGGTGAATATTTTAGACCGTGTGTTGTGAGCATATGTCTCTTCGTCGACTTCTGTGAAAATACCGACAGATACAAGTGCTCTCATGATACGGACTGCTCAAGAGTTAGATCTGCGCTCTTCATTCTCGCAACATGTTATTCGAACACTAGAATAATGGATCCAGGACTTGCCCATCAGTAATTTCTCCGCTCCGGTCTGCTCAGCCAGCCAAGCATCATTTCTTGACTCGCCATTGGGCTCAAAGACCTCAAATATTCTCATTTCAATAGCTGACCTGAGTGCCGCATTTGCCTGAGGCTAAAGAGATACCAACAATCTATTTGAGTCTCATTCCATGTAGAATGAGAGAAAGGCTTCTACTGACACCGAAGACGACTCTCCAGACCCCAATTTCTGGCCCCTCAAGCTTTTCTACAAGCTCCTTCGCCGCGGATAGCAGGTCCTGTTTCTCGTGTAATGGAATCGCATAGGTAGGAGAGTCTAAGGATTCTGAAGCACTTCTGATCTCGTTTGTCAATTTGGTTGCCATGCTGGTTTGGGCTTCGGAGGTTGATGGTAAGGCATTTGTCTTGCACCACACCATCATTTATTTTCTTCTACTACACACGAGCCGGCAAGACAAGGAGAATCGGTGATCTAAAGCTCAGTCAATTGGAAACTCTATCAGTTGCCTACTTCATGATCACGTCCCTCAGCTTGTACTGGCAGAGTACGAGCTAATTCGGCGAAATCATAAAGTAGTTTGCTATAGCTACCAACAGATACGGAGGATGCAGAAGAACTTATCCCGAGTGTTGTTGAAGCAAACGGAACACAGAAGATAAATGGAAAGCAGCTTGCCCCAGTTGATATTGAAACCCGCCCGTGTCCGCATTGTCCTAGGACTTGACATAACCTAGAGAGGGGTACTACTACTACCCGGATGGTTGTTGTTGTAGAGATGAAAGATGTACTCAAATAGAAAAGAGTTCGTACTTGTGATCAGGATGAAAGTATTTGTCAAATACAATGTATACAAGTAACTGATCGAGGGTTTAAAACCAAATCTCTGTTGGTATATATTGCACATCTAGAGGTGTGTATAGGAAGAAAAAGGCAAGTTACGTTTTTCAGGTCATGCTCCTCAAGATACATGTGAATGTGTTACCAACTAGTCAGATTCGATTCTGTGAGCTTCAGGCCAAGATGATGGTATGCAGGGTATCGATCATAGTACTACTCCGTATGCTGTTGGATTTGCGATTGAAAAAATACAAGGATTCCGAGTACCGTTCGTTCAACCTGGGTACCAATTATCACCTGATACTTTCCATGGCCTGGGTGGTTACACATCCAAATATATGAAAGTGCTTTTCAATTGAAGATAGATAGCATCACACAAGTTACGACGGGGTTTGAGTATATAGAGATTGATTACAAGACAAAAATTGTATGTGCAACCAGCGGGTTTTGAATTTTGTTAAATTCTAGTTGAGTATTCGGTATTGACAGTGATGAGGTGATGAGATGATGATGTGAAAATTCTCGTACTTTTTACTTTTCAACTTTCTATGAATGGCGCCGGGAAGGTCTATTAATAGTATCCCGTATTTGGGTTCAGGAAAATAGATACACGAGCCAATAGAAAGGCTCATTAGCGATGCATTGCCTCAACTTGCCTCCTAAACTTTTACAGACCACCCTTGTACCTGACTGACTGATCAATTAAATGTGCTGCTATTCGAGTAAAACCCGAGACATTCCTAGTGGATACCCTTCATTCCATTCTCCTTTACTACAGAATACAACAATTTCAACGCTACCATCGTTTACATTTCACATCATTCAATCTTCTCATTCATGAAATCGTTGCAGTATTAAAATACCTTCGTTTTAATATTCTTCTAGAAAAACAGTATACGACCTCACTCGTTCGGTCGGAAATCATAAATTCCAGAATACATAAATATTATTCAACTGCTTATTTCACTCGGACAACACAACCCTACCACAAAGTCGAATTGGCGGACTATACGAATCAACAAAACAAAAACATCCATTGAATACTCACCAATTAATCATCCAACGAGAAACGAAACATCTTTTGGAGAAGTTTTTTGTGGTTGATCTGATCGGAATATATTTCGGACTTTGGAAAGAATATTTAGGAAATCAAATAGGAGATTTTGATGCCATTTAAAGGCGTTTGAAAATATCAACACACACGATGCGGACTCAACGATCATTTCAACTATATTCCATCATCCTACTTTGTTTTTCTACATTTATAACTGCATGGCCATGGCCAAGATGGCTACCAGAACTAGATTCCGTAATTGTAGTACGACAAGACGACACTTCTTCGAGGTCTTCTGCTACTGGTATGAATCTCACCATCAATATTCTGGTGTTCACGTACTGACATTTCAAAGACAATACAGCATCTGCCACCGCTACTGCCACTGCCACTGCAGCATCAAGGCCTACAAACACGGCATCAGAGACGGGCTCTCAATCGGGCGATTCCCGGTCAGCGACGAAAACAAGCTCGCGCACAGGCTCAGATGCAGCCACCACTTCTGGATCGAAAGCAACAGTAACAGGTTCTTCTAGATCTAATTCTACAGTCCATGGCCACACGACCTACAATGCAACTTATCCAGCAGGTGGAATCTCTCTAATGACCCCGGCCGCCGCTTCCACGACATTCTTCAAAATTGGTGACTATATTACCTTCGCCTGGAATTATACATCTCTCGAAGCCACTCCTACTGCTGTCAACATTATGGCCACTTGTAAAGCCAACGCTCAATTATACACGATAGCCACGAACCAAACTGTCACGAACTCCGTACAAGCAGTAACCTGGGATACTAGTGGATATCAAGCGACTGCTGTTACAAACCCGTTGCTCACGGAAACTTACACTTTGATCATTTATGATGCGGAGAGCAGTATCAGCGCGACTCCTCAAGCGGGATATCTGTCGACATACAGTCAATATTCTTTCGGAATGTATGTGCCGCAGCCATACGCTCCTCTTAGTGATTGGGTATGTGCTACTTGCAGCGGTGCATTGTCCGATATGGAGAGACAGGCAATGAGGTTGATGTTTGCCATGGGTGTTGTTACTGTGCTCAGCTTTACCTGGTTTGTGACTGGATTGGATGTTATTTGGTAACGAAAGGACGCCAACGCAATAATTCTTCTTCTTAATTTCGGGCATGGTGGATTGGAGGAAAATGGAGGATCAGAAGAACATGAAGAAATATTGGATGGCATATGGGGAACATTCCTTTTGGACAAGATTTGAAAATGAAAAATCCTGGTTGGGGTAATGGTGTTTGGGTGCAAGTGTGCATTTTCTGGATTTAGCACTTTCACGCATGCATAGATAGCAGGGAGAAGTTTACAACTACCTAATGAATGATTGAAAGCAAATTGCTTAAAATAGTCAAATATTAAATCTTTCCCTTGGTTCTAGATTCGTGAGCTTTTGCATAATATATTTACACCTATAAAATCATGAGGAGCTGGAATCTTGGAATCCCGGAATATCCAGAGCACAGAGTGGTATGTCTATGTCTCTTTCTCACGATACATCCATAGTATAGACCAGGCCATCCATATTCTCCATGTTTAACATGGCCATCTCTATCCTCTCAAATAAGCTTCAAGCTAAATCCGGCCCCTCTCTCAACCTCCTCTCCCCCTACACTCCCAAACACCCCGCTGAAATCCAACACACCTCCCAGTCCCTTAGGAGCTTCTCCTCTCTGAGGAGCATCCGGAGTCCCTCTCCGTCTCTTCTTCTCCAATCCCGCTTTGCTCGGAAACGTGGGAAACATATCTCTACTCTTCATCTTGGGGTCTTCTTTAAAATATTCATGTTGCAGAACTTCTTGCGCAGAAGGTCTTTTCGCAGGGTTCAAGCTAAGAAGTGATGAGAGTAAAGATGATCCAGCTGAGGTCAGAAAGGGGAATTTAGACCGCAGGACTGAACCTTGAGTGGCGGGGTTGGGGTTCTTCGGAAGTCGGAGAGAGCGTGCGTTGGGCAGGCGCTTGAAGGAGGGCCAGGTGGATTCGGTAGGGAGGCCGAGGAGTTCGAAAATTTTGGATAGTTGATCTACTTCGTTCTTTCCGGGGAGTAAGGCGTCGTTGCTAAGTAGTTCGCCGAATATGCAACCGACGCTCCACATATCTATACTTTTGCCATATCGTTCTTCGCCGAGTAAGAGTTCGGGACTGCGGTACCAGAGAGTAACGACTAGTTGGGTCATTTTTGGAGCTGGGTCGCCGCAATAGCGGGCCATACCAAAATCGGCGATTTTGAGCACGCCTCGATTGGAGAGGAGGAGGTTGGAGGTCTTCAGGTCCCGGTGAAGGATGTAATGGTTATGGAGGTAGGCGACCCCGGTTGTGAGTTGATGGAGTAGGAGCTTGAGTTCGGAAGGGAGAAAAGGCTCCGAGAGGGATGTGAGGAGAGTTTTGAGATCGTGTTCGAGGAAATCGAGAACGAGGAATATACTGAGGGGTGTGTATGTTAGCTAAGACTCTCCAATAGATTGTGCAAACTGGACAAACAAAAATAAAAATGGAAGAATTGGACAAAATAAGACGTACTTCTCAATCTTACTTGTATCCTCTCCAACCACCACTTCCCTTAACCTCACAATGTTCTCATGCTCACAATCCATCAACGTTTGTATTTCCCTCAAGCCCGTCACTGGCACCCCATCATTCGCATTCTCCATCTTCAGCCGCTTTAGCGCAACCACTTTCCCCGTCCGACTATCCTTCGCGCGTGATACCCATCCATACGCTCCCTCTTCTATATCATTCAATTTCTCATAATCTTCCACACTGCGACATTTCCCCCAATTGGGCGCCGGAAACCGCAGTAGTTTTGCAGGTGGTAAATCGAGCTTCTGGGCAGGCGCGGGAGAGTGTGATAAACGACGACGCTTCGAGGGCCTCTCAGAAGAGGTTTCTGGTTCCGGGGGAGCTTGAGCGGGGAATTTCGCGGCAGCGGCAGCTTGTTCATCGAGCTTCCTCTGTTTCTCTGCCTTCAGTCGTTTCTTTTCTTCCTTTTCGCGTTTGCGCTGTAAATCTAGCGCAGCGTCTTCCTCATCATCTGCCCAGCGCGACTTGGCTTTACTTGACATAATTGTACCTTGTTGGGTATCGAATTTCAGCCTTCTGCGAAGTAAACAATTGAAGCTCAATACGCCCCTCGCCCAGAATCAACAACAGCTCTCTCAAATTCGACGAGACAGCTTTTCTAAGATCGCGCAACCTTCCTCTTCCCGGACACGCAATAAAATTATTCTTTAGCAAAAGCCCCGAAATTAATTTTCACCTCGGACATGCAGCAAAACTTTTGGGAGTGGTAGACAAGGTTTTGGGCTACGGTGAATTTCAAAGTCGAGGCTGAGGATTTTGAGGTCGCCAATGACGACGAGGCCAGACGAGGTTGCAAGGCTTTCACTTTTTACAACTTTTCTTTCTACCCTTGCAATAAGCTTCCGAAAGCATTGAAATGTGCTTATAATAAGGGACAAGACCAAAATGAGGTCTAGGATATTATTGCAGACGCGCAATTCTTTGCGTTGTGCTGAAAATTGCAGATATGGAGCTTCATATTCGGCTTTGAGATGGTCTTCGACGGAGACGAGGCAATGGTCTACGCCCCTTGCAAAACAGCTTTCTGAAGCTATCACTGTAAGATTTTTCTATTTTATTCCAAACTTGGGCACTTTATTGATGTGGTTTAGGCTACAGGACCAATTCCTTTGGCGTCGTTTATGCGAATGTGCTTAACGTCCGATGTAGGTGGATATTATACCTCGAAACAAGAAGGGAAAGATCAGTTTGGACAAAAGGGAGATTTTATCACCTCACCGGAGATATCGCAAATATTTGGGGAACTGGTTGGGATTTGGTTTGTGGCAGAATGGATGGCTCAAGGGAAAAAGAGAAAGGGTGTTGAATTGGTGGAGATAGGTCCAGGGAGGGGCACTTTGATGGATGATATGCTGAGGGTCTGGTTGAGATACTCTTGTTGTAATTATGGATATGGGCTAATATATTGTATAGACAATCAGAAATTTCAAACCAATGGCTAAGAGTATAGAAGCTGTGTATATGGTAGAAGCAAGCCCTGCTTTGAGAGATGCGCAGAAACAGCTTTTGTGCGGGGATGCGCCTATGATTCAGACGGAAACTGGATTCAAGAGTACTAGCAAGTATGCTGGTATTCCTATAATGTGGACAGAGAATATGCGATTTGTACCATCTGGTATGTTTTACACGGGAACCGGAAAAGAAAATGTCTCCTACTAAACTTTGACAGGCGCGGACAAAACTCCATTCATCGTGGCCCACGAATTCTTCGATGCTCTGCCAATCCACGTCTTCCAATCCGTGCCCCCAAACCCCAATGCTTCGGAGCCTACCACAATCCAAACGCCTACTGGCACTCATCCACTTACTCCCTCTACCTCCAAATCATCCACAGCCAAAACTCCCCAATGGCGAGAAATGGTTGTGTCGCCCACCCCGCCAAATTCCGCCCATACCGATGTTCATACCCCAAAATCCCTCCAAAACCAACCCCCTCCGGAATTCCAACTCACGCTTTCCAAATCCTCCACTCCGCACTCCCTTTATCTTCCCGAAATCTCTGCCCGCTATCGAGCTTTAAAGTCTATACCCGATTCGCTAATCGAGATCTCACCTGAAAGTCACACTATTGTTGCTGATTTCGCAAGTCGAATCGGTGGTTCTAAGACAAACCCAAAAACTAATCCTTCGGGCGCTGCTCTTATTCTAGATTATGGACCCAGCGTTACCATCCCAACCAATTCTCTCCGGGGAATCAAAGCACATCAAAGAGTTTCTCCCTTCAGCGAACCAGGAATCGTAGATCTCAGCGCGGATGTAGATTTTATCGCTTTGGCCGAAGCGGCTATGAATGCGAGTGAAGGGGTAGAAGTTCATGGGCCTATGGAACAAGGTGTATGGTTGGAGAGTATGGGGATTAAAGAACGTGCAGAGATGCTGGTTAAAAGCTTAGGGGGGAGAGATGACGAGGTTAAGAAGAGGGTTGAGGGAGCTTGGAAGAGATTGGTTGATAGAGGGGGAAGTGGGATGGGGAAGGTTTATAAGGTTATGGTTGTGATGCCGGAGAATGAAGGGAGGAGACCACCGGTTGGATTTGGTGGTGGGGTGGTGGGTTAGATTATTGATTCTGAGGTATATATATCCTTGGTCCAACTATACCTTGGATTGGAGGTGTAGGAATTTACTCTATATGATTTATCATAGTTGTACATTACATATACCCACCACCAGAGTAGCAGTACCTGCAAGTACGAATACTTCCAACTTCCTTTCTTGCATTGCCTATTGAGAAGGATCACATTCTCCACAACTTATCAACTTCTTTTCCAGTCGCAAACCGAATGGCAGAAGTTGAATCTCTCCTTTCCAAATCGCAACACTCCGTGCCGCTTGCTGAAGGAAGAGCGGATGATAGTATAAAGTATTTGAATTTCAAATCAGCATTGAGTAGTATTTATTCAGTGTATCCAGAACATTATACAAGAGAGGGGAAGAAAGTTCAATATCTCGCTTAAACTTCAACATGTGAAGATAAGAGGACAAAGTTATAGTATTGAATATCGAGGTTTTAGATGAAAGTTTCAGAAAACTAACTAGTCTGAAGTTTTGAGAATATTATTAGATGTAGCAATATATAATGATCTATCAAAGTATTAGTATAGACTTTAATTTATCAACTCTATATCTTTTATTCTTGAATTAATATGAAAATTATCATAGAGATAAATATGATAATAGCGTAGTTAATATTTAGTGGAATTCATCTTGTAATTCATTATTATATTCACTAACAGATTCACTGCTGTCAAGATTCGTCTGCAAATTCGCTACTAGATGATTCCCTGCTGCTAAATTCATTATCAGGTTCATTTTCAAAGTAGTCCGAGATCTAAATCTAGCTATAGATCTGCCAGATCTATACATTTGTTGTAGTACCTAGCACTTATTATCATCTCCGATTAGTTTACTTTGTTTCATGTCTACTCAAAAAATTGTTTGAGAATTAGCTTCGGCCTTAGCGAAACATTAAGCTCAAGTTTTGCAAGACTTACACAAAACAGAAGCGAAGACTCGAAGAAGCAGTGTGTATCAGTATACACGTACAAGGTAGCAGCGGGGTAGGTAATGACGCCATTCTCGCCATGTAGACTATTCCAACGTTGAACATTTGAGCAACATACTCTTTCGCCTAAAACTACAATCCACGCGTCAATACTCTAATTTCCAACTTTTAACTCCTTGAACCCGTTCATATTATCCCTAATAGCAATTTCCACCGGTAACCTCTCCATGCTACTCGCCCCATAAAACCCATGAATCCCCTTCGTCCTCGCCAACACATATTCCACATCCTTAACCTCCGCCACCGGTCCCCCATGACAGAGCACTATAATATCCTCTCGCACTCCCACCGCCGCATCCCTAATATCCTGAATAGCCTTCACGCATTCATCCAAAGTGCTTCCCGTCTTCGCACCAATCGTTCCACTAGTCGTTAATCCCATATGCGCTACCAATACATCTGCGCCCGCTTTGGTCATTTTGATCGCATCTTCAGGGTTAAAAACGTAGGGGGTGGTAAGTAAATCTTGTTCGTGGGCTAATCGGATCATTTCGACTTCTTTATCATATCCCATTCCCGTCTCCTCTAGATTTTCCCGGAATCGTCCGTCGATAAGTCCCACAGTAGGAAAGTTTTGCACGCCGCAGAATCCGAGGTCTTTGAGTTGCGTGAGGAAGGTGGGGATATGGCGGAAAGGATCGGTGGCGCAGACCCCTGCGAGAACGCCAGTATCATTTACTATGGGGAGGATTTCGGATGCCTGTTTTGTGTATCAGTCTTTTGCTTAAAGTAAGAGGGTGAAGTGTAGGAGTTGAAGAAGGGGAATAATGGATATACGCACCATTTCGACGACAACTTGATTGGCATCTCCATATGGCATTAGACCAGCCAGTGAGCCACGTCCTGCCATACGGAAACGACCGGAGTTATATATGATGATGAGATCTGCACCACCTGCTTCTACCGATTTGGCTGAGAGACCAATTCCTATATATTGGTTAGTTATTGACTCATTTGAGGGTGATGGGGAGTATGTCCAATAGTCCAGCCCGTAGTCCTACAATGAGGAGCGTTTAGATATTCGAACCATTTGAACAGTGGAATAGTGGAATCTGTTTGATTATCAAATCTATTCAGAACAATAAATTCAATGAAACAACAGAAGCTAATCCAAAGACTCAAAGCTTGAAGAATCTCAAATCGGACTGTAGTCCGGACTATTGGACACAGTGCTATGGGCTGGACGCTATATGTGTAAGAGGATAGTTTACCTGCTCCTGCTCCTACAATAATCTTCTTATTCTTAACCGCATCCTTCAGTCTTCCTAGAACAACATCGCGAGTTGTGGCTTTCGTCATTGTGTAGGATTTTGACCTCAGTTGCTTCTTGTATACTCGTAGAGTAGGATTGAATTAGTTGCGTCTGGTATAGATAGGTACTTGCAGGATTAATTCGAGGAATGAAGATATCACAATATGATGAAACGAAAACAAAATAGAAGAACTTTTCCAAATGAATAAATATATATATAAATTCTCCAACAATGACTCAAAACTCGAATATACAAATTTCTCAATCGTCCGATTGACACGAGTATTAAATCAAAGTTCCTCTGTATAAAAAATGACGATAGTGGCGGGGTTAACTCGTAATACGTTGATTGATGTACCCCTGCCATATTGCCCCTCCAGAGCCCCTCATTTATTATAGGGAATCCCTATAGCTACCAATAGCTACTAATAGGCACACTCCGAACATCCGTTTGAGTTCCGGCCCGCATATTAGCTTGTATGAATGTAGCTATTGTGGGGACGGGAACTGGATATCATCAAGAATCAAGATACCTACTAGTTCTACCCTACCTAGTCGAGTTTCCAAACTTGTTTGCTGAGAAATTAATCTCTCACATTCTGCTTTTGAAAGCTTCATTTGTCCTGGTCCTTCCTTTTCATATACACGAATTCCAGGCCCTTTCGTTCTAGTCGGCTATTGTGTATATTATATATATTATATACCCATCATCACCACCCATTCTCACAGGATAAACCATAACCGGAATGTCCAATCCCACCATCCTCCTCCTTGGAACCCTAGATTCCAAGCGCGAAGAAATTCTCTACCTGCGCGCCCAAATCCTCACCCACTCCAAATCCAACACCAAAGTACTTCTCGCCGACGTAGGGCGAAAACCAGCCTCCGATCCCGAAATAGATATTCCTCAGTCTGAAATCCTTTCTCATGCCTCTTCCCCCATCGATTATTCCACCGTCTCCCGCGGTGAATACATTGAGCACATCTCCGTCTGTGCAACCTTTCTCGTGCGTAAGCTCTTCGAAAAAAAGTCTATCCATGCAATTATCGGAATAGGTGGATCTGGAGGAACTTCATTATGTGCATATATCATGCGCAACGCGTTACCTATCGGATTTCCCAAGCTGGTAGTTTCAACCATGGGAAGTGGAAACACGGGACCATATGTAGGAGAAACAGACATTACAATGATGTACAGCGTAGTTGACATTGCCGGCACAAATTCAATACTGAAGGGAATACTAGATAATGCAGCTGGCGCGATTTCAGGTTTAGCTTATGCATATTGGAAGCGATGTAAAGAGGAAGAACAGGTGAATAGTGAGCCTAGGAAGAAAGGGATAGGATTAACTATGTTTGGAATCACAACTCCATGCGTGGAAATGGTAAAGGACATTCTGGAGAAAAATAGCAAGGAGAAGTACGAAATATATATTTTCCACGCCACGGGAGCCGGTGGAAAAGCAATGGAGAGATTAATCCGAGAAAAACGCATCGATGCCGTTCTCGACGTGACCACCACCGAAATAGCCGATTACATCTGCGGGGGCATATTATCAGCAGGACCCGAAAGACTTTCCGTCGCGGCCGAAATGGGAATTCCTCAGATTGTAAGTGTGGGTGCATGCGATTGTGTGAATTTTGGACCGAGAGACTCGATACCCGAGAAATTTGAGGGGAGGGTGTTGGTGCAACATAATCCAGATATGACATTGATGCGATCGAATGCGGATGAGTGTGCTGAGATTGGCAAGTTTATTGCGGGAAGATTGAAGGAGAAGGCGAGGAGGAAAGACCTGGTGAAAGTATGTTTACCCAGAAAGGGAACAAGTATGTTAGCTGTGGAAGGAGGGAAATTCCATGATGTTGAGGCGGATAAGATATTATTTGAAGCTATCAAGGATGGGTTAGATGGGACTGGAATTGAGGTCTTGGAGAAAAACTGCGCTGTTAATGATGAGGAATTCGCTCAATTTATGGCAGAGGAGCTTATACAAATGATCTCGAAATCGTGAAGAAGATGTGGATTATGAGAGGAGATAAGCACGAGATGATAATGATTTACTTTATACCCCAAATAGGCAACTATCGACATCTTCAACTTATGACTTCATGGCATCACACGCCATACCATCCAAGCGATCTTGTCCAAGCACACCCAAATAACCAAAATTTGAGGCAATAAGAACTCAACTAATGTTAACAACATATTGTACTAGATAATCTCTCCCAATAATCCAAACAAATCCAAACATCTATGCTATCTCATCTTTAGGAATATGAATAGCATCTTTCACCACTTAAAACCAATGTGAAGATTCATCCCATCTCCTCAATATCTAACGTCTAGCCTGGGAGTGAAAGAATCATTTATACCTGATGGGATGACAGGCACTAGCCTTTCACTCTCCATGGGTTTTCTACACAAATTTTCTACAACCGTTGATTCAGACTAGAAGATTATAATGCATTGCACGGAAAGAAAGACGTGTGATTTCCTAATAAAAAGCTTGATAGGTATGCTCAAAACAGGGTATAATATTCGCTATCCACTCCATATCCAGTAAATTCTTGAATCGTACATCACCATGTAAAAATCGGCATCGCTAATTCATGCAAGTAAGGTATAAATACGACTCCTCCCTTCTCGCCGCGCCCATCATTCGTTGAATCATGCACCACTCCCCTTCTTGTAATCCATATCTGCGTAATATCAAGTGAAAAAACACCCACTTTAGGTATACCGAGCCATCTAAACCGAACGATCACTTGTCCAAACTCCAATAAAAGTACAGTACGACCACAGCCATAGAGTATTAGTCCCGACTAATGCCTAACTCAAACCTGAACCCAAACCCAAAAGTATTCGAATAACTCAAGATTGCTTTTGTCCCAACTCCAAATCACCTTCATACTCGTCATCCCAATCGGAACCCGAACCGGCAATTTTTTTGTCCACGAAAATTCCCACGGCAGTTCCAATGCTAGCAACTAAAAACCACCCCTCAAACCAAGTCTCCACAAATCCAGGCTCTAATGGACTACCCAATGCATCGCTCACCGCACTTTTCATCTCAGATGGAAGATTACTTCTCATAAGTAATGCGTTAGATATCACAAACATTGCGCTGATTTGTGCAAGGATGAGTGCCATATTAGCTTGAGCCTGGTAGAGGAGCGAGGGAGAGATTTTGGTGAGCATATGGAAGGTCTGAAGTACAGAATTGAAAGAAGCGAAGAGAATTACGGCTGATAGGATGAAGGATATTTGGCGAGACCATGCCAATTGATCAAAAGTTGGATTCACGTGCTTGGCAAATAGAGAAAGAATACGATTAACCGGATCTGTAGATGATGAACTGAAGGAAGATGGATCGGCTGGCAAGGTAAGACGTCGAAATACGGCCAAAGTGGTTGTTCCAATGCGATATATACAATATAGTGAAAAGGCATAAGAAATTGGTGTGAAGACGATTTTACCGAGAGGTGAAGAGGATCGTTGTTTTGATGCGTAACGATTTTGCAACATTGATAGTGAAGTCGAGAGACTTAGGGCCATAGATGAAAGCCCGGATATTTCCAACTCCAGAGACTTCAATTCTTGTACGTCAGCGTTTCCCCGTATACTTCCAATAACCTTCGTCATGAATCCTTCAGCTGGATGATCATTAACTTTGCGCTGAAGGGCCTTTAGTCGACTTCGTTTTGCAGCGAGCATATCATTCGTAGCGTCTAGACCTACTTGTTTGCGTGCAATATCAGCTTCCGAAACAGGTTTCGGCCTTGCTCCAAATGTTTGCCAAGGAGCAGAGACGGCCGCGAAACCAGAAAGAAGTGCCATCAAAGAAATACCAATGATGCCAACTCTATCCAAGCAAGCTTCGCTAAGTCCTTTCCCAGGTACAGATGCCATCGTATGGATATACGTTCCCGGTATCCCTTTACCCAACCACCAGAACCCCATCAACCATATTGTAAAACCAACAGCTTGAAGAAGCCAGGCAATTGTGGAAAATTCCCCTTTCTTCGATACAGTGAATGTCCACCCAAGCCCCGTGATAATCGATTGTAATTCGAGAAATGGTATAAGAACAACGAGTAAGAAGAGAAGTGTAGGAACAGTTATTTTGAGCGCAAACGCCCTTGCCGCGGGATTGAGGTAATTCGAGATTTCGCAAAGGATCAATTCGGCGAGGACAGTCGCCAATGCAATAGTGGTTGAAAATGAGATAGCGATAGCCTTTCTTCTCGCAGTCTTTTGACCATATTCTTTATGCGATTGTCGCAAACTGGGAGGGGCATCGCTAGGAAGATAATGAAGTTGATCTTCCTTGGATTGTTGTAGGCCAGCTACTAAGGGGAACAACTTCTGGAGAACGACGAGACTAACAACGAGAAATGTCAGGATTAAGGGAATCGAAGAGAAAGCGAGCGTCGAGAATGATGCAGAGCTCAAAGAGCGATTTTGATGACCTGGCATGACACAGGCGTCGTCGCATTTGTCGTCTGGAAGTATCGGCATTGATCGCTTAGATAGATTCGTTATCGATCTTTACATTATAAATGTCGATATTCTCGAGGTAGAAAGAGAAGCTTTTCCATACAGTTTGATTTTGGTTAAAGTGTCAACTTAATATAGTTCTGGCTACTTTGCATATGAAACTGGGAATTGGAAACTGGGAAGGCCCAAGAAAGGGCGATTGGGCGACCGCGCGTTCGAACTAACTGTGATAAGATTACGATAATCTCCACGTGATGTCACCGAAACAAAGGAGGGGGTGAGGTGAGCTATTTTTAGGATGACCCCTCTCAAAGGCTCACATCCCAGTTAAATTGGTAAGGTTACTAGGTATGTATGGAGTACTTGTTAATGGGTGGATCACCCGTAGTAGACAACAAGCTAAATTTTCCGACGTTCTTCATTCTCCTGCTGCAGCAGTATTTACCATGTAAGTATGGAACTATCTATACTACAGGACTGTAAGTACCCCCCCAGTCATCCACATTTACAGTGAAAACCACCACTATAGTCTGATCAATTACAAATCTGAAGCACAAACAGACCATCCTTCAGGGGTATCCGAAGCAGCAAGATACACAAAAACACACAGATATAGGTGTCTAAGTATCGCCATCCCTAAATGCCAAAAACTCCCTGTCGTATCGCCTCCCAACCCTGGTACACAGCTCGACGTAAGTGATAGTATTGACCAATCTTCAGCCCCGTGGGGTGCATTGGGAAACTGTCAGGTCGATGGGGCTCTTCTCGCTCATTATTCCGCATCATCATCAATTTTAAATAACAAGTCCGACTTGAGGAATCGTCTGCATAACCGAAACGCCCATACCTTCAGTATCTGACTCCGATTCATCCTCCCTATCAATGTTAAGAAGTTGAAACCGATTTACCAAAGGAGCCTTCTTCTTGCTGGGAGGAGGATTGTCGGATTGGAAACTTGGACGTCTCGCCAGTGGGGCTGCGCATTCATCGTTATCCCATTCAATCTTTGAACCTTTATAAGCGCTAGAGAAGAGTTAGCGAGCTCCGAAGTGATGGTTGGATCCCAACATACCTACGACTCATCATGCAAGTGCGAGCAAACATTGCATTATGAACAGAATTTGTCGAGATAAAAGCGTTGGAACCATTGAACGCAACCTTAATTACGACGAGATTATGGATATGCTCGAGATCATCCCGAATAACTTTCTCGGTATGCTTAGGGTTGCAATTGTGAATGACGAGGTTTCTAGTAGCTCCAATGCTTACTTTATTTGCGACATGATTGGGTAAAATGAATTGCCTATCGCTCCATCGAATATCGACCTATTTATCGTCAACTGTCTGGGTCCTGATAAAGATTTAGATGAACCTACTCTCTTTGAACGAATATACAAGTCATTGCGCTTTACATGGCGAAGGAACTCATTGGCATGGGCCTGTTCCAGGAAAGATACACTGGCAGCATGATCATGAGTGCGAAGGTATATATCCAACAGCATTCCTCCCCTAACAGCATCACAAATGTCTGCATGTGTGGTACCATCTGGCAGATTGAACAATAGTACAGTACGCTGGGCAAACTTTTCATAAGTTGGACGCTGAAACCTGGTCTGCGAATTATTTCCACTCTCAAAATCGAAGGTATCAATCCCATCTGGACTATTAAAATGATCGTCATAACCATCCGTATGCAAATGGTTCGGGGACTGTTGATACTGGAAGTTATGAGTTTGGAAGCCTTTATAGTCCTGAGGACGACGTGGAAGAAGTGTGCTGCTATTCCGTGGTGTGCCATATGTATAAGCTTGATGGCCATTGGCGTCTTGAGTTGACGGAGGAGGAATTTGTGTCATGAAGGCAGTGCTGTTATCGTGATCTTCATGCGTCGCAGGAATAGTCGAGGTTCCATTCTCACAGCCACCGTTCTCATCAGCGAGCGTGTCATCCTTAATCAAGATCTGGAGAAACGATATTAGAAAACAGGAATAGGTAGGTATTTGAATGCTGCCATAGCTCCAAAGACTCACATTCAAGGTCTCCTCGGCAATACCACCTTTATAAAGGTTGCGTCGCAGATTCTCTGGAGTATTGAGTTAGTCTCTCGGGTCCATCATAGTAAATATCCCTCATAAATAAACGGGTAGCATACCATATTCACGAGCAGATTGTATCTGACATATGGGTATTAGATGAGGTTTATGTAAATTCACAATGTGTAAGATGCTTGCTTACCAGCGCATTATGTTCCTTCTTCGGGATTATGATCTTGTCAGAATCGTAAGAAGTGGTAACATCACTATTCTCCGAAGTATGCTACACATAAACAATAAGTATTTGAAACTTCATCCCTTCTCTCAAATAGCTATCGATATCGACATACGAATTGAGCTCTATTGTGGGGTAAACGGTTAATGATTGCTTCACGCAGCTAAGACATTTCGTACAGGGTTAAAAAGTAGATCACTTTACCTTCTCAGCAAAGTCTCCAAATAGATCTTTTCAATAGTTACCATAGAATTATCGGAAGCCATCTTGAAGGAAAAGTTAATCTTTTTCGTGTTGAATACAATCAAGTATTCAACCTCGATCTTCAAGTTGAATGAAAAATGAAAGTAAGTTGACGGATGAAAGTTCAAAGCTCTCTTAATCTGGCCCAAAACATAAACAGTTGGAAGAGGTCGCTCCATGGTCGGGGCTGGTGGGGCCAAGCCAAGCCACTTCGTTTAGATTTAAAGTTTTGAACCAATCAACATTGGTTTTAGCTGTCTGCAACTAAACTTTAAAGCTTGGACGCCCGATGAAGGTGAACATTATTCAAAATGGGTTTGGCGCAATGCTTACTTAAACAAACGAGTCCTCCTGTTCGAGATGCATGACCGTTTTAGGTCTTTAAGTCAACGTTGAAATCTTATCTATCGTATATGTATAGTTGGAGACGAACTACAAGTGTGAGAATGCCAGTGTATTTAAGCCTGGGTATCAATCAACCTTATCATACTCGAGCATAAGTCTTTCGATATCCGACATACTGGATGAACCTCTTCCTTCTACCGCAGTGCTGCAAGATAAGATTAGAGTGATGCAATGAAAGACTTCGGAGTCCGGATACCTGCCTGCATTTACAATCTGCAGCCCTAACTGGAAGGTCATCTCTTTTAAGTAAATGAGGTATCAAAAGGGGTTAGATTGGTGGAGAGAGGTGCTAGTAGACCTGTATCGTTCTGTTATCATCATACTACTGTTGGGTAGTCTTGAATACTTTCAATTGATCGGAATGTTAAGGATATAAGAAAGTGAAATCAGCAATGCCGTGTCATCGGAGGGGCGGTCCGTATTAAGTGTACTCGGAAGCTTGAGCTCCTTTTGTTGTTTAAATGTTCCGTCTCCAAGGAAGCTGCTAGTAAACTAGTAAGGAACAAAAAGAATTACAGGTGGATTATGAGATTAGCCGTTTATTTCTTTATCTAGCTACGTTTTGTTTATCCAGCTTTGCTTCTTTCATTCATGGCTCTTTGTCCAATATGCTTAGTGACCAGAAGACAAACCACTCTCTTTTCTGAATTAAAAAGAATTATATCTGCAGCAGAAACTTTGACGATGTAGAGCAAGCCCCAAGCGCTGCTCAGTCAACTATTCGGCAGACCATCAACAAAACAAACCAAATCAGTCCCTATCTCCCGTCTACAACATCTCCCTCTCCACCAAACAATATGACATCCCGGAAGCCAACCCCCGCACCCAACACAAAATCAGACACCCAGTGGCTAATAGACTTGGGCTATCTCAACGGTTTCCACGACTTCATGCACGATTACGGATTTATAGACGATGAGCAAGATCGTCGTGATGCTCTAAGTCTCTTTAGACAATTCCGCAATGAACAACAAGAAGCATGGGAGAAAACGCATCATGAAGAGTCGAAGTCGGACGCTATTATTGAAAGTTCACGCACCTATTCGAGAACTAGTATGTCAATATATTCTTTAAGTGAGCATAGTGTTCCGAGGAAACGCAAGGGTACTGGTACTGGTACTGTTAAGGGGAGTAAGGCACAGAAGTAAGGAATTGATGCTCTCAATCTCCTGAAGAATTCTAGAATGGATGGCAGAAAGCATAGGAGGACTTGTACACATCGCACTTGTATGATGTGTGGGAATCGGAGAGGCGAGTGGAGGTAGATATGAGAGGTAAATACGAACTTGAATTTAGTGAGGTTATGGGGCGGGAAGTAATTGGAGGAAAAGAATGGAATGTCGGATTTGATTCGAGTGGAGGGAATATGTAAAGCAAATAACAAACCCATCCCCCTTCACCCCCTCACCTCTTCACCAAATACCACACTATCTAACACCGACTTTTTTTTTTTTTCCTTTTTTTTTTTTCTTCTTTCTTCAATAACTTCCAAGCAAAAGAAGGGGAAAAAACCCAGAAAAATAAAATACTCCTCAAAATTATCAAAAATAGAACAATCATAATAATAATCATAATCATAATTATCTTCGATTTGCATTTCCGGTTCTAGAAGACAATCAGCTCTATCACAATCCAATCTAACCTAATCCCGCAAATCTTTCATCCATCCATAAATCTCCCGCGCAAAAAGCATATAAAAAAGTAAAACCTACCTACACACGAAAAGGAGGTGAAGCGTAGAAATACTATATTATACTATTCAATACTATATACAATGCTATACTATAATATACTGCCTTGAATCAAACCAAATCAAACACAAGAAATTTCAAGCATTAATAGTAATCTTACAATTCCTCACTTCTCTGAGTTTCTCACATAATACATATATAACAAATAAAGTAATACACATTCCATAATATTCATTTTAACACATATATAATACACTGCACAGCGACTATCCTCCATTCATCTCATCTCAACCCCCTACCTCCCCCCCCAAAAGAAACATTCAAAAGCGCAGATGCAATTCATGATTCATCTCAGCCGATTCCAGCCAAGTCCTTCTAAGTAAATCCTCGCAACAAAATGCTATTTCACAAAACAGAGTAGGAGAGTGATGTTGTTTTTTGCCTTAATCTTAGCTTTCTTGCATTTACCCGCCATTCGTCGGGCATGCTTTGATATCCCCTCTCTCCACCCCGGAGTCGCCCCTTTCCACTATCCGTAAAATAGGATAGTTTATTGATGAATGAACCATCCTGTACAAATCCCCGGTCCTTCCCGGTCCTTCCCCAATACTCTCCTCCCCTGTAATGATTTATTCTTTATGGCTATCCTTAGGCAAGAGGACTAGGATCCTCAGTAGGCGAATCTGTACTCTCAGTTGCTGGTGGTGGTGGTGCACTCTTTCCAAATGATCCTCCACCAAAGTACTTAACAAAATCCTTGTTCTCATCAAAGGGTCTGGGTCCCAGCAACCTCACCATATCATCTCTACCCAGTACTTCCTTAGCTAAGAGTTCCTCTGCAATAATCCCCACTTCCGCCTTCTTCTCCACCAGTAAATTTCTACATTTGTCATATGCTTCATCGACAATGCGTCGAACCTCTTGATCGATAATTTGAGCTGTGGATTCGGCAAAAGGTTTCATGAGTTGATTTTCTCTATCAGTCTCGAAATGGAGAGGGCCGAGCTTTTTTGACATGCCCCATTTGGTTACCATAGCAGTAGCCATACGAGTAACTTTGTTGAAGTCGTCGCTAGCACCACTGGTGACAGTTTCGAAGTGAAGTTCTTCGGATACACGTCCACCAAGAGTCATAGCCATACGATCCATAAGTTGATTTACGTTCATGAGGTAAGTGTCACCAGCAGGAAGGTATTGTGCGTATCCAAGGGCGCCTTGACCACGAGGGATGATCGAAACCTTGAGAAGTGGATCAGCCCACTTGAAGTACCAACCGCAAATGGCATGGCCGGCCTCGTGATAAGCGACTGTCTTCTTCTCTTCCGGTGATAGAACAAGAGATTTCTTCTCAAGACCACCAATCACACGCTCAATGGCTTGTTCAAAATGTGCCATGGCGACAGATGTGGCCTTTGTTCGGGCAGCTATTTACGTTAACACTAGTAGTAAAATTGAAGAGGGATTGACTCACCAATCAGGGCAGCTTCATTGACACAGTTGGCAATGTCAGCACCAGAGAACCCAGGAGTCAAGGCAGACAATCGTCCAGTCAGGTATTCAATATTCTCATTGGTGACAATCTTGCCTAAGTGAACCTTGAAGATCTGCCTCCTACCATCCATGGTCGGCCTGTCGATAGAGATGTGTCTATCAAAACGACCAGGTCGCATAAGAGCCTTGTCAAGTACGTCGGGTCTGTTGGTACCAGCAAGAACAACAATTTGCTCAGTCGTGTTGAAACCATCCATCTCAGTCAAAATTTGATTGAGTGTAGCTTCCCGTTCATCGTTTCCACCTCCGGAGAATCCGCCAGACTTGCCACGAGACTTTCCAATAGCATCGATCTCATCAATGAATATGATACATGGAGTACTTTTTCTTGCCATGGCGAAGAGGTCCCGGACTCTCGATGCTCCAACACCAACGAACATCTCCACGAACTCGGAACCACTGACACTAAAGAATGGTACTTGAGATTCACCAGCTGTTGCCTTTGCTAGTAATGTTTTACCAGTACCTGGTGGACCAGACAAAATAGCACCGCGAGGAATTTTAGCACCTAAACGCTGAAATTGCTCCGGTGTCTTTAAGAAGGAGACAAACTCCATAATTTCCAGCTTCGCTTCATCCATACCGGCGACATCCTTAAATTTAACCTTTACATCAGTCTCGTGATTGAACTGCTTTGCTCGACTCTTTCCCATTCCAAAAATGCCACTCTGACCTCCAGCACCTGCTGAAGCTCGTCTTGACATGTAGAAAATAGCACCTATGAATAAGAGCGTAGGACCAAAAGAGTAGATAAGAGCCCATGTATCCCCATCACTCGCGTAACCAATTGGTATCCTTTCAGAAACAGGTATTCCTAGATCATTTTGTGCTTGTTCCATTCGCTGCTCAAACCCTTCCGGAGAGCCTATGGAGAAATAGTAATGGAAGTTGGGATCACTGGCTGGGGAATCGGGATACATCGCTGCAGTCGCTTCGGTATGGAGATCAACTCGAACCTCCTGCTTGTTAACCACAGTCAATCTCTTAACCAACCCCTTATCAAGGAAATTGTTTCGGAATTCCTGGAAGGTGATATCCTTCTTGTTAGTGCCCGGGAAAAGTGTCTGCCATAAGAAGTACGTTGCAAAAGATCCAATCAATAAGGTTGTGGTATCAAGTTTCATATCCGATGGGTTGCCAAAATTGAACCCTTCCTGCTGGTTCCCCTTCTTGTTGCCCTGCTTGTTACCCTGATCCTGCCTCTGGCCCCCTTTATTACTATCCGCAGAAGATCTTGGCTCGTTTGAGTTGAAATTTGTTCCTTGTGACTGGACCTTGGCAGCGGACCACGCCATTTGCAGCACCAGTTTTGTAAATTTTGCAGCCTCCGTCAAAGTCATCGGTCTGCCCTTCACCTCTTGCATCAGGTCTCTCAGTTCGGATGGCACCCCTGACTTTTGTATCGCCTGCAGAGATCTCCTCAATTCTTGGGTCTGGCCTTTGCCAAATTGCATAGAAGCAATTACTTGCTCTAGCTGCTTTATCTCCTCATCCGTCAATCTTACATAGCCCTCCACCAGCGGTGGCTCCTCGTTTGGCTCCGCGCCATTCTCCGAGGGAGATAAGGGCGTTTTTCCATTGTAGAGGTTTTCCGTTCCAGGGGCGGGTTTGCTGGGTGGCTCCGATGATTTTTGTTTTCTCGACTCTACCTCCGACTCATCCTCCTTCGTGTTCTTGTCTGGCTTTGGTGGCTTGGTTACGAATGTGCGCGCCCTTTGTGCAGCTATCCGCGACCGTAACAAAGGTGCAGTCGATGATGTACGGAGAGAATTTCGTGCGGCAGATTGGATGGTGGTTTGAGAAATTCTAGCAAGAGAGCTGCATTGCCGTAATATCGATGTCATGCTTGGCTAGAGCTGTTCGTGTGGTAATCAGAAGATAAATGTGGTCTGGAGTCACTAGGGATGATTTGCCGTGACTTTGACCACTATGTGAGAGGATTTAAGAGTATGTTCGAGGTGGTTTATGGTTGTCGGAGTTAGAGGTGGGAGGCAAATCATATAGTGATGATGCCTCGATTAAGCTTGATTGATTACAACACTAGCGCAACTTTGGTATCGAAACTCAAAAATATATTCAATCTGGAACCTCGGACTTGTTTCCCAACTAAAATCATAAATAACATTGAATTCATTATTTTGATCTCTATCATTCCATATCATATTGTTGTTTTAAATTATTGTACAATCTTGTGTAAATGTTCCATAGCAAGTCATTAATACATTGGTTAAGGCATATTGAAGCCATAACATAATCTGAGGAGAGTACCAGTTTACACCCTTCCCAATGAAATTTTTGAAAACAAAGGTAATTATCTTCAAGCCGGATGAGTTTTCTTGAGAAACGCCATAATCACCATGCAAAGCAACTGCTTTATGAGTCCATAATCTGTGCCTCTTCCAACCCCTCACATGCCCAATAACACCTTTACCTCCAATTTTCCTCCCTCATGAGAACGCCAAAATCCATAGCTTACAAGCCCCCACCTTGATTTTGTAGATGTGCATTATTATTCATATGAAGATTAGGGTCACCCACAACACCATTCTCGAAGCTTTGGTACACGCCTCCGGTCATCTCTGCCCAGTCCCACTCGAGGGTCATTGGCATCTGCCAGAGATCCTGAGGGACAAAAGGTTGTTGGAAAGCATTTGGATTGAGTGGAGAGTTGAACTCATTTTCATTCGTAAAACCTTGAACACTTCCAAATGGTGTCGCAGTATTTTGTCCCATGAAATCATTTCCAGAAGTACCAAAATCTGGTTGCCAGTTTGAGTTCGGAGAAGCACCTTGCAAAGGACTAAAGCCGTTCTGTAAATTCATATGGTTCGTCGAGTTAGGAGAAAACGCTCCAGGCATGGAATTTGGAGCATGGCTTATGGGAGTCTGTGGTGGGCCAGCCCTGGGCATATGCGATGATTTACCCGAATCATCATGACTCTTGCGCTTTCTCCTTGTAGATGTTTCCTTTTCTGCTTTGTCCAAAACAACTTTGGCTATTCTCTCAAATTCTGAGCAGACCCCCAGCATACGTTTTACACCTCCATTTTCTTCCTCGGTGCCCAACATGGAAAGAAAGTTAACAACAAGGTTCATAAGACGCACATCAGAACGTGCCCGAGGATCTTGAGGATTTTGTAAAATATTGCCGAAGAGGGTTACAAGGGCAGAAACGGGGAAATAGAGAATGAGCCTAAATATGTTAGCTTTTAATTGAGTAGCGTGCAAGTCTGACTTACCAGACACAAGCAAAGTCGCCTTGAGGAACATATTTAATGAGATGTATGGAAGCGCGAGCAGCAGACACACACAATGCGGCCGAAGAAAAAACACGGGGATTTAGAGGCCTAGCATTCAGTCCTTGGATGGCATAGTTAGAAAGACGGCTGGTCCAGTATCCGTGGTGAACAGACATTCGATGAATTGTAGTGAGGCAATTATAGTAGGCGAAATGAAGCACGACAACGTGAAGAATTAGTGGAGTATGTGAAGCCTTGATTTCGTGCTCTGGACGGAAGTCGACTGGGATACTATCTTTCCATTCTTCGAGTTGAGAATCAAGCTCCCCTATGGTGTTTAGAAGTTCTCCATCAGATTGTTTTGAAGCTTTAGTCGAATAAAGCTGCTTGTATACCTTGCTCTCGATGGTTGAAAATTCACACATTAAGCGGAAAAGGTTAACTTTTCCCTTCCCATCGGCGAGAGGAATATTGCCAATGTTATCTTCGGGGTCGGCACTCGGTAGTTCGACATTCATATCATCGTCGTCCTGTGCAGGAGGTCTCCCCGAGCGCAAACAGATGTCTTTGTCTAGCATGTATCCTATCCAGAATACACGTTTGCGTTGCTCAATCTCCACCGGATTGAGGTTGAAGCCAGACCCACGTTTATGCAGCCCAATGCTGTGTGAAAGACGAATAGCGGCTGCTACAAGAAAGAACGAAGGCTGAGGATTAGGCGTACCCTGCATAAACAAAGCCATTCCCAACAATGCTTGTACACTGAGTAAATCAGTGTTCCGCATGGTGAGCTCGGTGAAAACACCCATGGCATTTTTAAGGTAACCCCAAGCTTTTGTATCTTCCTCTTGTGGCACGAGATGACTCATAACACGAAGACGATGAGCGATGGCAAGTGCACAGTTGAGACTTGCCCACCATCCGGAGCCTTCATAGGGGTCACTTGAATATTGTCGATCGACTAGATGCATGAACGTAGGTTGGTGGAAAAGGGGAAACATGCAGTTAAAATTCTCGAAAAAGTCCTTGAGCAAAGACACGCACTCGTTTTTAGGGGGAAGTCGCCTCCATACTGGACGTGCAAACAAATCCGAGAATACTTCTGGTTTCCAATACATCATCTTATTGTCGTCCACAGAAGCGGATGAAATCATTTCCTGAAAGGATGAGTCGCCTGTTTTCTCGTTGACCCATGAGATACCTTTAGGCGAGAATATGGAGAATCCAGAAGATGATCCTAAATTTGTCAGCAAAGTCCTTCCCACCCAGCAACATTTCATACCTATATATCGAGTTTCTCCGCAGTTGTTTGTGACTAAGGAGCACATCATATCTGAAAGCGCCTCGACTGGCTCCTCTTTTTCCTCGCTCTCCCCATTTCGACCGTCTTTACTATTACGCTTCTCGGAGTCTTTGCTTGGTTCTGGAGATGCTATGGTACTCCGAGGGGTCGATCCATTTACATCAACCGGGCCACCTGGAGTACTTTGCACTGGGGAAGTTGCAATTGAACCAGGGGCAGCAGATGCTCTGCGCGAAAGGTTCTTTTCCTGTAATATTTTCTCCAACGTTCCCAGATCCGTTCGCCCACCATCTTCTTCGCTGAGGAGACCTTAAATACTATCCGTCAATCATTGAACATCTGAATATGCCTGAATTGATGGGACAAACCAGATAACTTTAACAAACTTTCCATGCGACCTAGACGATTCTCGAGGCCCTCGATATATTTCGCACTACCCAGAAATCAGCGGCCATAATACTGATCGTTCACCTAGATTTCTCACCCTTTTGGCGGGTTCCTCTTCTTCTCGACCTGTGTAAAAATACATTCTGTTTTATAGTTGATGCAATGCGTACAAGCTGGTAACTTTCCATCGCACTTGATCTTCTTCTTCCGGCACATGTCACAAGCCTGCCGTCGTCAGCTTCCTGTCCAGATCCCTTCGCAGAACGTTGAATCCTACCCTCGCTATCCTCCTCCGCTTTGCCTCATTGCTTTCATCGAGAAGGGTTCCATCACCGAAAAGCGGACCCGTCAAATCTGGTATTGCCGAAGATATCGGTAAACCTTCTGCATTGTAAGCCCCGAATATTTGAGGCGGGGGGTTCATCAAGGGTGGTGCCGATATCTGGGGCATAAAAGCATTGTTGTCATGGTGCATAGAATCCATCTTCGTTGATCATCGCATAGTAAAATAGCTGACTTTGATGGAGGCGCAAGTAATTAAAGTTGTATGCTGGGCGTTGAATCACCCAAGTAGAAGTTTATTTCGTATTCGTACAGCTTCTGTAGCAGTTGCGGGACTTGGCTTATTAGTTGCAGCCGCACTAATCCTAGAGTCTGGGTTATGTATTGGGTGCCGAGATTTCTTTATGACTGAGTGGCTGTTTGTGGATCCTAAAGGCACAGCCTGATGACGAGTAAAAGTGATGATATGATATGCTGGGATGATATTTGGTTGTTTTATTGAACAAAGAGTTAAAGGAGCCAGTGAATGTATTGTGATTTGGAGTATTGGGGGAGATGGTAAATAATAGCGTCTGCAACTACCGATGGTTGAGGGGTCGTTTTCGGCGGACGAGTTTAAGTTTAGCCTTCTAGAAGTTATAAATAGATAAATTAATTGATGTCTAAGCTTTTTGGAGCTATAACTGATATGATCAAATATTAAGATGACGAGGGACACATAGAAATGTATGAAGGACCAATAGGAGAGGGATTTAAAACTCAATTTGAAAAGAATAGTATTGTCTCGCTATCTGAAATCTTACGTGTTCCATCATAGGAGTCTGTCATCACTGATCCCATCTTCTCACGACTCATATCACCACACACAACACCACCTCGGCATCTCTTAATTTGACGAATCAACAATATTTTGAGATAACGAAGGTAGCCCAGGCAAAATAAAATAAAGAGAATTATTCCTGATGTAAGGTATTATTCGCTTTATTCCAGTTTTTATCCATCTACCAGAGATGTTAATAGAGAGAGCTACAAGTCAACTGCCCTGGGAATGTTCTAGGGATAGTACAATATTGATTGCTTGAAGGTATCGCCGATGTAAGATTACATCATCAGGTTGGTCGTTGTATAATACGGAGTACACGAAACCAATAACTCTTCGGTGGCTTCGGGTCTTTTGGCCTGTCCTTTCTCTTGTACTCCTCAAGTTGTACTGTAATATGTATCACTCAAAGGCTTTCATCACATGGCCATATTAATCCAATATCTTCAATCTTCATTTTACTTATCGAGCACAACTCTTCAATTCCGATACTACGGTAACAAGTCCAGACGCCATCGGCCAATGTATATCTTATGTACTGTTAATATGGACCAATGAGTTCTCTAGAAGATTGACCTGCTACACTGCTGAAACGAGAGGAGAGATTTAATCCGCCTACAAAATAATGGCTAGGTACTCGAATAGCTAAGTTACTGTCCAGTGTGCCAAAGTAGGTAATATCGATATCGAAAGGCTGTCCAATGCCGTAGTCAATGAGGAGTTAGGTAAGGTAACCCAGAGCTTCCTGCATCGAACATCTTTCGCTTGGACTCGAAAGGCTACATACATATCACTGCAGGCAGCATCATACATACATACACAGCCACTCTGATGTTTGTGTGTACAACCTGATTTGGCATCAGAAAATTGTCAGGCACAATGCACTTAAGCTCCAATATGGCACGTTGAGTTTTATACATAGAAAGACATTATCTTTTATCCCACCCTCTCTGATCTTATATCCTAGCCATTCGTCTGATGCTACAAAGTGGCGCCTATATTATCCAACAAGATCATCAAATTTACCACGAGAAAAAGGACAGGTATCAGTTTATTACCGATCCCAGGAGAAATGGCTATCCTAAATCAACTATTCCCTCCCGAGTATTGCCGAGAAGCGTCGTAACATAAGAAGCGAATCAGATAAATCTTCAAGCGCTCACTGGTATCAAAAGTCCTGCATATCAGGACAAAAACGCCAAACCCAAATGCAGAGGTGCAGCAAATATCCAAGGACAGCCCTAAACAGGTCCAATCCAAGACGGGATCCCCACAATAACTAAGAAAAAGCAGGAAAGCTTCACATGTATCAATGCCGGCAACCCTCCAACCAAAACCCTGTACAATCTCAGGAATGTCTTATTTCAGACTTCTTCTGTAAATCTTGAGGCGTGGGAACCATCTTGGGAGGGAAGTGAACGACCCAGAACATCTGGCCTCGGCGGTATAGGCCCAGGTGGCTCTGTAAAAGGGCCATGTTCCGTAACCGGGGTTCTTGCCGGACTTGGCCTCATGACCGGGACTCCAGAGTCTCTGTTTGGGGGTTCGAGAGGTGGGCTTGGCTGTCCTCCATAGAATCCCTGAGAATCTCGGTAGAATGAGGTGCCACTTAAAGTGTTCGAGATAGGGATAGCAGGTACACCAGAGGAGTAGAACGATGATCCGCTCATTGTATTTGGATTTGGTTCACCAAACCCGTCACCTCCATGTTGTAAGACAGACGGAAGCTTCTTACCAGATACCCTATAGAAGCCTCTTTCACTTCCTGCTGATGAGACTGTATTAGTTGCTGTGTTTTGAGATGATCGCTTAGATTTCGAGAGGCTGGCCAGCGCTGCAGGTACGGCCATAGCGAGTGATCTGCGCTCCGTCATGCTACGAGGAGCTTGATTGGAGAAACCTTGGGATTGATCTGCAGAACCACTACCATCATTCCCACCAACTCCCCCACCCCTTCCACCACCGGCGATCGTCGAAGGAGGTACACTCCCAATTGATAACATCCCACCATTCTTCTTCTTCCATCTCAACACAAACATCAAAATAAAGAGAAGTGCAGCGAGCCCAGCTATTCCACCAACTACACCCCCCACTATCGTGGATGTGGATGGTGTCGAACTCTCAGCTGTTCCATTGCCACTCCCACCGCTCCCACCAACTGCAGTCCCTGTAGCACTGCTACTCCCGGATATCGAACTAGTGTCGGTACTTCCACCGACATAAACGCTACTGCTAGTCGAATCTGTTTGAGATGACGAGGACGAGGACGAGGACGAGGACGCGGTCGAGCTGAAAGATGTCGACGATGCAGCCGAAGAAAGAAATGCAGGTGATGACAAGAAGGAAGATGTTATCGTTGATGCAAAGATTTCGAATGAGGATGTCGAAGTTGAATCAGTAAAAGAAAGTTTGGTAGTATTAGCTGTGGATGATGAGGTAGAGATTGAAGGAGAAGCGGTTGCATTGGAAAATAATGTTGTCGAGCTTGAAGTTGAGCCTGAAAGCGAGATTGATACTGAGTCCGGGGTCGAATTTGGAAATGAGCTAGAAATTACTAATACCATACCATTAATATATTGTTTGCGTGAAGTGTTTGAAGACTTAGGTTAGCTTACATGTAGTTGAATTAGAATTAGGAATGGGCGTAGAAAAGCTAGTGGAAGGAGTGGAAGTCGAAGTCACATCAGTGCTCGACGATAACGATAGGATGACTTGGCCCGATGATGTAGGTTGAGCTCCAAGAACTGTAGAAACTGCAGAAGTATTATCTTTATTCGAAGAGGTCGCAATAGTTGTTGTTGTTGCAGCTTGTATTCTCAAAGACGAATAATCGGTCGCTGGAAAGGTCTGGACCGCAATAGTCGATCCATCGGCATCGACATCAACCTGTTGGACCACCGATATTGTTTGGATAACTTCTGTTATGGCGGATGCCTCAGCTGTTGCCGTTTCCACTACCGTCGTTTGCCGTTTGTGTAATTTTTGATGCTGTTTTAAATGATTGTGGTGAGATTGCCCGTATGCATACTCGTGTCTGGCCAGAAAGAGTGATGGCTCAGCGTCGTTCATGGCGCGCCCTTTTTGTTGCAGCTGCGTCTACAGCGCTCAATGGGTACCTGATAATTCAAAAGAGTGACTTTCGCCAACTTGGGACGTGATATTTACAACTCCTTCGTCGCCCTCATTGCCGTTGCGGAAAAAGAGGGTTTTGATTTTCGTTTTCGTGAAGGTTGGGTTTTGGGGGGGGAAATAAAAAGTGATTATTGATAATTCACAGGATCACACAGCATTTCGCTCAGGTACAACAGATCAATTTTTGGTTAGTTTTGATTAGCACGGGCCAAGAACAAATTTCGCTAGAGTTACTAGATCCCTTTTTGGTCCTTTTAGAGGTTCGTGAATAGTCAGGGCTGACGAATTATTTCACTTTATAGAAATTTACCATCAAGGATTAAAAGTGGATGATTCAATCAATTGACCAATTATGATATGAGAAGAAAATTAAATTAACATGGCAGTTATCGAATAAGCACGAGGCTTCAAGGATAAAGCATGACTGCATGGCATGGAGAACAAAACGGAGAGAAACGTTCCTTTTCGTCCCGTTAATTCTTCAAATGTTCTAGATACAAAATACGGTCTATAAGATGAGGGTAAATATCTAGATAGTTGTGGATGAGATTGATGACTTGGTAATAATTTGTTATTTTGAATTGATGACGTTGGTAAGTTGGTAAAGTTGGTAATAATTTGTTATTCGAATTGATGACCGACTTCGCAACAATCCATTATTTGCATTACTTAAAATAGCAAAAGTAAACAGTTGTCGAGACTCCTGGGGATTTAACCAAAATACATTGATCATCAACTTGTGGAGCGCTGCAAAGAATATCTCTAGCTTTTCTAATTGTCAACCTAGGAATAAAATACCTAGGTAGCTTTGCTTATATCGGAGAATGTACGTGCCCCTTTAATGTGGGTAGATACCAGAGACTAGATGTTCTTTACTGCATGAAAGGAGAGACAATCACATCATCGTTTTGCTCATCACATCTGGGCAAATTCGATGGACGCGGAGAGAGAAACTTAATAAGTGTCATCAATAATGGATCGTGTCTTTCTGTAACATTAGGATGAGCATTACTATTACTGTACGGGTTTCTCCTTCTCCTGAATTCCCGAGATATAGGCCATATTATGACCATTCATCGCTACCGAAATATCTGGCCAAGTAATCAATCGTCTTAATTAAATGAAATGGAATGGGAATTTAGGTATAAGTTGAAAGAAAGAATAATTTTCAACCCAATTTTCTTGGTTTTATTCATAGATAGATATATATTCATAGGATCCTTCAAGTAACTCTTTCAAGTAATTTTGCTTGAAGTAAGAAATATCCTACCCAGTACCTACTACTGCAAGTAGTTTACTGCAAGAACGGATCACTTAGTTAGTTTTTAGTTTAGTGTAACTCGTACCTGACTTGCGGTTTACAATTTTAAAATTGGCAAGATCAATTTTTCTCAAAGATCTCGCCATGAGCCATAATTGGCATGCATTAGTTGAGTGTTAGGTAGAGCTTTGATGCGGCGGTTACAATTCACGGAGTACAACTTGCCCAGCCAACCGAGCCAGACCAACGAGCCCAGTGGATTGGGAGCGATTTGCGTCTTATTAGTGGATACCTCAAGGTACTTTGGATGATGACGGGAAGATGATACTGTACGGAGTACTTTCTTTGTACTCGTATTATAGCTGATTGGCCAGGACATCAGATTCAGATTCTTTTATTGGGGAGGATCTTATGAAGTCAACAAGAGGAATATTCGAAACAATCTTCAACTAATACATAACAAACATCAGGAATATTGTTAATATAATAATTATTTATGGAATTGCTAGCTAGATAGTGAATATGCAACAAATTCGTTCGTTGCGCATAAATACATCATTTTGCATCACGAGTTAGAATTGCAGCACAACCCCTGACGGAACCTTGAATTATTGAAAGCTGTGTCTGCATGAAATCAAAACATCAATGATACAATGTTTCGCATCTAAATTCATGAACACTTTTAAATTCCAAAAAAGTGGTATTCAGATATTAAGGCTGATAAATCAAAACAAGCCATGGCTACTCCTGCTCAATTAGCGGAGAAGGCACGACAGGATCGTCCAGAAGTTCCAACAATAAGATATCATCATACCCCGCCCCCGCTCCCACCACGAGGAGAGTCTATCCAGGCCCCTCCACCGTACACAGATGATGATGCGAAGAGGAACGAATTAATCTCAGAGCAATGGCATTCAAATGACCCAAGATCATCTTCTACACATTCTTTAGTCCCTTCAGAATCTAATCGAGATGGCCGTCGTAAACTGTTACTCATTTATATTCATGGGTTCATGGGCAACGAAACCAGTTTCCAAAGTTTTCCTGCTCATGTTCATAATCTTCTAACTATCACGCTCGAAGCGACTCATATTATTCATACAAAAATTTATCCTAGATACAAGTCCAGAAAAGCGATCAACTTTGCTCGAGATGATTTTAGCAATTGGTAAGCCCTTCTTTTACTATCATCATTCATTACCAGCTAAAGATTGTGCCAGGCTAGAGCCCCATGAAGATTCTTTGACCGACATTATTCTACTAGGTCATAGTATGGGAGGGATTCTCTCTTCGGAGGTCGTCCTCCAACCTCCATCCCCTCCAGCAAATCGTCCCTTTCGCCATAGGATATTGGGAACAATTAGCTTTGATACGCCATTTCTAGGTATGCATCCTGGAGTTGTGCTTAGTGGAATTGGAAGTCTTTTTAGACCCGCGCCAGATCCTCCAAGCTCAAGAACAGGGTCATTATCGCCCACCGGGGCAAGTTCGCCGTCGATAAACGGTCCTGTGTCTACAGCAAGCCTCACAGACACACTCTCAGACTCGAATACTATGTATCAAGAAATTGATGGGCAAAGCATGACATCTTTAGCTACGCCACCACCAAATGATAAATATTACAATGCCCCTTTCTTCAACGATATCAGAATACCGGAGCGAAAAGGATTTGACAACTTCTTACATTTTGTCAACAAGCATGCTGAGGGTGTTGGGATAACAGCAAAGTTAGGTGGTTTAACTTCTGCAACCTCACAGTATTTTGTGTCCCATTTAGAGTTTGGTAGTTGTCTGGCAGATTATCCTGGCATGATGAATCGTTATTCCAAAATACGTGCTCTGGAAGATGTTGATGAACTTGCTGGGGGAAGCAATTTTGTCAATCAAAACCAAACCTCCCGGAGAAGATTCATCAATTATTACACTGCAAGTACTGGTCGGTCCAAGAAGACACAAAATTCTGCTGTTGAAGAATCCCTTCATGATAACGCCGCGTTGGAGGCAGGAATGAGTAATTCAAGCCTAGATCATTCCGAAACTCAGCCCTCAACATCAGCTGAGAATAAAAATATGACGGATATTAACCTTGATTTGGCCAATGGCATACATATGCAGCAGGTTGAGGAACAGATGCAAGAGTTAGGTAACAGTTCAGGAGTTCAGGAAGATGCTCCACGATCACCAGAATTGCGACATATTGATTCAATGCCCATTGAAGAAGATGAACCTGTACCTATGGCAACTCTATCCCATGCTGAGGAAACAGAGAACTCAAATACTTCTACACAAAAAGCACCCACCTCCCCTCCCCTCCCTCCTATTCCCGACACGCCGACAGAACCACAACCAATGAACTTCGATCTTTATACAGACAAAGACTCTCGGAAAGTCGCAGAAAAAGAACACAAACGCATTATGAAGGCTTATAATCAAGCCTTGAAGGATCGAGAAAGCGCTCTCAAAGATCGTCGCAAATTGATCGAGAAAAGAGAAAAGAAAGCACGAAAAGAAGAGGAGAAACAATTGAAAGCTCAAGACAAGCAGAGATCAAAGGAAGAAAGAGAAGAGGAAAAGCGGCAAGCTACATTGAATTCCAAATCCCCCAAAGGAAAAGAGAACGCCCCGAAGGCGGAGCAGAATATAGAGAAGCCAAAAAAGGACAAGAAGTTTTGTATGCTACCCCCAGAGTCTGGGGGAAAGAAAGATGCCTGCTGGATCCGAATTTATATGGAAGGAGTAGACGAAGTCGGGGCACACTGTGGTCTTTTTTCCCCAGGGCCACAATATGAAAGCTTGGTTGGAGATGTAGGTGAAAGGATTGAGACATGGGTGAAGGAAGATGCAGTGAAGAGAGCAGTCCTCTCTAGACGTTAGGTTTCACGAAACGAATGCGATGATTATTCTTCCCTCGATGAGGCAACCACGTGTATGAAGATAGCCTGGTCGACATGGCAAATGCTCAGATAGAACTTATGAATGTTCAAGCAGTGTTTTGTTACACTTAGGCCGAAATATTCTCCTACTTGCCGAAAATATATGGTGAAAAGGTTTACAAACACATCAATTCGTTATTTATCTGAACAGCACAGCTTTATCAAACCTTAATACAAGATTATTGACCTTGGCATGCATGACAAGAGAATCATTCCTTTGAGTCGTTGTTTTCCTCTGACTCGAATATTGAAATCATCTATGTAGGCAGCATGTGATTGGCGGGCTTATAGTGAGCAGCCGAGCCAGGATCTTTTTCATCCAATCTTCAAAATGTTGTCATTGGCGTCATCCGAAGTTAAGTTACCCCACAATATACAAGATGCCAAGAGGGTGGGTACGCATCAATTTTATTCCCATTTGACCACCCCCTCCTAAATACAAATATAAATAAATCGACAACTGACCTTTCTTCAACTTGCTCTCCTCGAAATCCCTCCCTCCTTCATAGAGACATTGTGATGCCTCAATTATTCCTCTCGGAATCTCCACCTCCCCGATAACATTATTAAAATGGCCACCCAATCTTCCAATCCTTATTCGCTCCCCAATCCTCTGCCACACAACGCCACCTCTAATTCCACTCGAGCTCCTCAAAATATCTCTACAGCAAAAACCTGGCGCAATCGGTTCAACTCCTTAGTTACCAGTGATACAAACTCTACATCGCATCATACGGAGGCAATGAATGAACACAATGGTTTGCAGACAGCGAACACAAATGCTTCTACGAGAAGCAGACATATCCCGAAATGGTATAAAATTAGATGGTTTAGAGGCATGGTTGATGATGTGAAGAGAAGAGCACCATTTTACTGGAGTGATTGGACGGATGCTTGGGATTATAGGGTTGTGCCGGCTACGATTTATATGTATTTTGCGAAGTACGTTACTATTTCATTTGGAGGCTATTCTTTCTTGTGCTGAGAAGAGAAGTCGTGGAAATGGATTGAGGGCACAAGCATCAACAAGTAGCTAATTGCATGACAGTATTTTGCCTGCACTAGCTTTTTCTTTGGATATGTAAGTCTCTTGTCAAACATATATGAGGGAAAGTTTCTGATCAAAATACAGGTTTACAAAGACGAACATGAGTTACGGAGTGAATGAAGTCCTCCTTGCTTCAGTCCTAGGATCAGTGGTTTTTGCAGTATTTGCCGCTCAACCATTGGTTATTGTAGGGGTTACAGGACCAATCACTGTTTTCAATTAGTATGTTCGGTGATGCGAAGGTCATATTTGATGCTAATATGGATAGTACTGTCTACGATATTATCGTTCCTACAGGGGCAAACTTTTTTGCATTTATGGCATTGATTGGATTGTAAGTATACGACATACTCTATAGTTATTATTATCTTTTTAAACCAAAAAACTGACGAAAGCAGATGGTCTCTATTAATGCATTGGATACTCGCCATTACTAATTCATGCAACTTACTTCGTTATGTCACTCGTTTCTCTTGCGATATCTTTGGATTTTATGTAGCATTTATTTACCTCCAGAAAGGTATCCAGGTCCTGACTCGTCAAGGCTCGGATGAACCATTCTACCTTTCTATCGTCATCGCACTACTAGTTACCGCCGTTGCATTCTTGTGCGGTGTTATTGGGGATAGTCCATTATTCCGGCATTATGTCCGAGTTTTTATAAAAGATTACGGCACACCTCTCACTATCATTTTTTTTACTGGGTTTGTACACATTGGTAAAATGAGAGAAGTGGATTTGACTACACTACCTACAAGTAAAGCCTTCTTCCCAACAATTGATAGAGGATGGTTTGTACATTTTTGGGATGTTAGAGTTTCAGATGTATTTATTGCCATACCATTTGCTATTTTACTGACAATCTTGTTTTATTTCGATCATAATGGTAAATCATAGCTCTTGCGTTTCTATACAGATATACAGTCACTGATGGAGCATAGTATCTTCTCTGATAGCCCAAGGAACTGAATATCCCCTCCGAAAGCCTGCTGGTTTCCACTGGGATATCTTCCTCCTCGGATTTACAACTGGTGTAGCCGGTCTGCTGGGAATACCTTTTCCGAACGGTCTCATTCCGCAGGCCCCATTCCACACCGAATCTCTTTGCGTTACCAAACTTGTTGCCGATACCGATGAATCGGGAGATTCAAAAGGTCATCTCAAGTCAGTCACATCACACGTCGTCGAACAACGCGTCAGCAATCTAGCTCAAGGTCTCTTAACCCTAGGGACTATGACTGGTCCTCTCCTTATAGTCATTCACCTCATCCCCCAAGGTGTTTTGGCGGGCCTCTTCTTCGTCATGGGTATTCAAGCTCTCCTGGGCAATGGCATAACTACTAAAATTCTCTTCCTTCTCAAAGATTCCTCGTTAACCACTTCTTCCGACCCCTTACGACATCTTACCCGAAAATCTGCCATCTGGATATTCGTAGCAATTCAACTCTTTGGTTTTGGTGCCACGTTTGCTATCACACAGACAATCGCGGCGGTGGGATTTCCAGTCATTATTCTGGCGTTGATTCCGGTTAGGATATGGATGCTGCCAAGGTGGTTCACGAAAGAGGAATTGGGAGTACTGGACGGAGCGACAGCGAGTCCTTTTACGATGATTAGCGTAGGGGGTAACCACGGAGAAGAGATTGAAGAGGAGGGACTCTCAACTGGCGCGGATGTTGTTGGGGAGGGTATGCTAGTGGGTAGTACTTCGGATGAGAGTGGCGGAAATGGAAAGATGGTAGTGGAAACTGAGGGTGATGGTGATGAAGGACGAGCTGAGCGAGGTGAATTTCAAACTGGTGGTCCCGGTACTGAAATGACGAGGAGGAAAGAGAGTTGGAAAGGGGAAGGTAGAAGTGGTGGATTAGGTGAGGCCATGGAGTTACAAAATCTTGGCATGAGCAGAAGAAGTGTTAGTAGACAGCACGAGTAGGTATAGTACGTCATTCAGGATGGTATTTAAGAAGCGTGTTCACCGTTGGCCACGGGAACTGTGATTGGAGTCGCAAGACTAATTTGTATTTGATGGTTACAATGAACCTGGAAGGTGTAATAGTTTCGCCTATCTGAGACTTCTGACCCTGGATGTACGGCTTTTACCAAGTGGCTTCGTTACATGATTCTGACATGGCGACTCGCTGGATAGCTGTTGATGAGCCTTTCGATTTCTTATCCCATCTCAATACTATCTGCATTCTTGAGTATTAAAAGCTAGAACATTAATAACTTCCATAATATCTATTTAATCTATAAAGTTCCTAAAGAAGCAAAGTTTCCCTTCGCATCCAATTCCCTATCATCCTCAATCAAGTTGTTCTGGAAATTTTTAGTATATTAGATTCCTCTGTCATTTCAGTTGGGACATTAACTCATTACGCATTTATTGGTGAACGTATTGTGAGAAAGTTGGATTGCTAGGGCCACATACGTAGCTAGTTCATAGGCATTAGATTATATAATCCTTCGTAGTTAAATATAAAAAGAAGACTTCGCTTTCCCTTCTAGAATAATCAATCGTTTTCATTAATCTTTTTGTATACCCACTGTATACAATCCCAACCCATTATTATTCATATTAGTTCTACTATTCGAAATTTATACAATATAATTTGATCAGTTCGTATCCTATTCCCCCTCGCAGCGTACTATCGGGACGCATGTATCTCGATCTACCTCTTTCACAGATATAGTGTATGCAAATTTACTAGTGCTTTTGAATCTTTTTGCTTGGAGAAAAGGTTTGAATGGTGCCAGAGGAAGGAAATGGGATTTTATTGGGAAGTGGGGAGGTCCTCACTCCGATTTCATCATGACTTTTTTTGCCCAGTGGGTTCTTTGGGTCTTTGTCTTTTATTTATGTGGTTCTACGATTTCCGAATGTATTTATGTGATGAAAAGGCTTTCATTTCGCGTAGAGAATTTCTAATTTTAAAGAATCCTCTTCAGCAAAAACTATCGGTCGACCAGGAACCTTTGAACAGAGTCCAAAAAACTAAACAGAATAGAATTCATCAACTTCAATCTAAGAAATTAACCTTACGCCTCCTCAAATACTCAAACTTTTCCTCATCAACCCCCCTCACAAGCAAAACTAGATCCTTTCCAGCATTCCAAACGCCATCCTCAATAGCATCCATAACCTGCACTTCCCAATACTCTGTTTTTCGAGAATAAGAACTATTAGGTTTTATCCATTTCCACACAGGAAACAAACCATCAACCGTAACACCCTCTTCGCAATCGCTCCAAACCGGAATAGAATAAAAACGCACAGGGAGATGTTTCGGTCCAGATGGCTCAGATAAATTCGTGAGATGTGAGATGATATACGTGATGACTTCCTGGTCACTTCGAGTGTTGTTTGTACTTTGTGCTTCAGGGAGAAATGATGTGAGGTGTTTGTGTAGGCCGTGTGCGCCTGTTGTTATTACTTCGGTGGGGAGATGGAATGTTCCGAGTCCGTGGGAGTCTTTGATGTTTTGGAGATTGTCGATGTGGAGGTGCGTTTGTATGGTGTTTAGGGTTGAGTGGTGTTGTTGTTGTTGTGACTGAGATGGCCAGTGATGAAGGGTTGTGGCAATGGTAGTGGTAGATGATTGGGGAAGAGGTGAAGTGCTTGTGGTGGTTATGAGCAGGGTGTGTGGATAACGACATGGTGAGTCGGGCTTGGGTATTGGAGCAAGTTGGTTTGTGGGGTTGGACTTCGGGATCTGTATATGGTGGTGGGTTATCTTCCATTTTGGGATTTTTTGAGAGTTTCTTGAGGGTTTCTTCTTGTATGTCTTTTTTTGTTTGATAGTTGAAATATCATACTGGAATAAACCTTAATAATGACCTTTGATATTTCAGAAGGAAACAAGTTATAGATGAAAACAATTCGCTTAGTCTTGAATAAGATTGTGTGGCTGGCTACAGTATGATTTCTGAGAGGGTCATCCGTTAAGTGAAAAGGCGAAAAAGGCGAAAATCTGAAATTCCGAAAATCAGAAAAAATGAAAATGAAAATGAAAATGAAAATGAAAATGAAAATGACCATTTTAAGCTTTTCAATTCTTAATAATTAAATAGAATTTCGAAATTGGTAATAAATAAATTGTGAAAAGGAGTACTTAGATATTATCAATTGAGGGTTTTCAGAATATAAATTCGTTCTATATGATTAATATAGCTGTATATTTTGTCAAATCCATAATATATATGAGTGAAGAAGTACCTTAGGGTATCAAGCGAATATAAAGAAGCAATTTGTGTTCTGCTAATGCACTTCAAAAGATTTTGCTCTTACAGAAGCCATATACACAATCGCGAGGATCTTGAAGAGGTATCTTGGAGGAAAGCTACCTGCAATTGAAAATTGGAATTAACCAGCATGGAGAAGTAGACAATGACATTGGTGCTTTCGATCAAGGAAGAATGCAAATTTCATTTATGATTCCTGGTAGCCTATATTGGAACAAGCTAGATTTAGATGTAAAGAGGATAATAAAGAGGTTAATAAAGAGGTTAAAGTCTTATACTTTTGTAATATCTAGACTAGTGGAGGTTTGGTCCCATGGCAACCATGAGAATATTTCAATGGACATGATTAATTAGTGCTAACTTAAAGTCCAGCTCGTAACAAGGGGCTGCACTCGCTCCATCGAATACATTGTAGCCATTCCACTGTTTCGATTGCACAATTCAGTGGCACGTGTGGATTTGCAGCCTTCTTTGTGACGGGCACATTAAACAGCAACTCAACATCTTGAAGCGATTGTTCCTCAAAGCAAAACTTGACATCCCTCTGCACTCGAAACCACAATTGTTGAAGCTTGTTTTTCCATGCCACATGGGTATACTGGGATATCAGATGGTAAACGGATATTTGGAAAGTTCTGGATGATGCGGATAACAGCATATGATGCCTCGATGAGCGCAAAGTCTTCTATTTTGTACCATTAGTTATAGTCATGGTGGCATTATGACAGCGCTTTCACTCACTACCAAGACAAATCCGTGGCCCTCCATGGAACGGCATGAAGCCCCATCCGATATGTTTTAGCTCTGATCCTTCTCATCTTTCTGGGCGAAATTCGTTAGCGTCTTCGCCATAGATTTCTTTGCTTCGGTGCATGAGGTATGGAGAATATTCAACTCCTGTGCCCTTCGATATGAGGACCGGAGACAAGCCATCCGAACCGCCACCTTTCGGGAGAATTGTGGTTTGAGTGGCTACGCGTATGTTTTGTGGTATTTGTGTATATAGCCTCGAAGCTAGAAGCAGTATTAATTAGCAGTTGTTGATATCTGTACTATGACCGACTCACTCTCGTTCAAAACGCATTTGAGATATGGCATTTTATTTATTTGAGCCCTTGTAAGTTCTGTTCCGCTACCTGTAGTAAGCTCTATTTCTTGACATAAACGCTTCAAAGTTTTCGGATGTCGAACTAAATTAAAGCTACACTGTATTGGCTCGTCGTCACGATTGGCAAGGAAGGTATGGCACTTACAACGTCCAGCTCAAAAGGCATGCTGTTGTATCTCTTCCAGCAATCAATACATGGATTATTTGATCTCGTACCAGCGCCGCATCATTAAGCTCATTGTAAAGGTCGAGGATGAATGGATGTCGCTCGAATGCTGCCTCAAACCCATTACTGTCTTTGTCCTGCAAAGCCTGCCTTACATAGTCGCCTGCATATTCCTTGACGTCATCACACGCCTTTCTGAATTTCCGGGGTGTATATAACCAGCACAAATCGGCAAGGCGCAATCGGATCGCTGATATCAGTGAACAGTAATCAAAATTCTTCTCGAAGAGCTCATGCTCGCGATTGGGAAGCCCGGAGGAGACTTCGCCAAAAATAAGAGAGGTTGTGGTAGCTAGTGTAAAACGAAAGAAAAATGGCTGTAGGTCAACGGTTCCTTTATAGGATGAAACACTTGCAAGCATATCATCGAGAGGTCTGTCAAATACCTTTACATCTTGGTATTGTATGCGGGCAAACTGACGACGCAATATCTCTCGGGAACGTTTCCAATGATGTCCATCCTGAGTAAAGATACCCTCTCCGATCATAGGTAGAAGGCCAGATTGTCGTGGCCCAAGTCCCCAGTCTATAGGCACATCAGCTACCTTAAGTCCCTTTCCACAACACGTAGCTTTTGGCCGAGGAGGTTCTTACCATTGAACCGTGTCGATAGAATGGCTTCAACATTCTCGGGGTGTGTAGTGAAATATCCAATTTCACCCAACAATTTGACTTCGAATGTCTGACCTACGGCGGTCTTCTCGAAATACTCCGCCTGGAATGAGAGTAAATGACCAGATACAAGTGCATCATACTGTCGCTTCAATACATCAAGTGCCAGCGGCCACTTATATGGCAGTCTTTTCTCTATCGGCATACAGCCATTTCGTTCTCCGAATAGTACATCAACCTGCAGTTATTTAGGGTTAGTTTTCAATTTTGAGGCGGGAAAAGATGTTCCAGTTGACGAACTTTATGTTGTCCTCGTTTCTTTGCATAAGAGTAAATCCAATACGAAAACAAAACAGCTAACACGATCGACTGAAACATAACTCCTAATATAACTTCGTATTGAGAAATCTTTGAAAAGCTGGACAGGTAATTACGGTGGAACCACACCTTGAGTTGTGAGGAAGACTTAATTCCGGTATAATGCTTTTGTGTATTCACTGCCATTCACAGACCTATTACAGATCAGATCGATGTCAGTCTGCTGGTTTTGTATCTTCACTGTCATCCACAGATTCATGAGAAATCAAATCGACTTGAATAGAGGTTTGAACTTTGATATAACGGTAAATTACTCTCATACCCTTGCAAAGTGAATTTTATTGCTCACATACCCCTCAAATTGAGTCTATTTTACTCTCATACCCCTCATTATAGACTCTAGCCTTATTGACTAGAATCGAGGTTGGCTGGCCGACTCTAGAATCTTGTAAAGTTTTACCACTCCCCCCTTCCAACCCTATAGATTCCATTATTTTATTGTGGATTCTATCATACCATTCTATAATTTAATTATCTGAAGATAGATTCTTATAGATTCTGTTATAGAATCTAAGTGGTATAAAAGGAAAATAAAATTAATTCGAAGGGCATGAAAGTAATTTAATTCACTTCGAGGGGCATGAGAGTAATTTGCCGACGATACAAATGCCTTTTGTTAAAATGCCAACGATCAAGGAAGGATGTGTGATACACACCTACTGGTGAAAAATAGCCCGGCTAATCAATCAAGCCAACCTTTTGACGGCCAACCTTTCATTCAATATGCATTTTCTTGTATTGTGGCCAACTTCTGAAATTTTCGTATCGAACATGCAGATTATTTGTTATTTTATTCTGTTATCTACTGAAACCATAACATCACGAAACTACCTTGCTGCAAATTCTGTTGTGGCCAGCAAAACTCTCATCAGGGATCGATTCCAAATATGCAGTTCGAGCGAAAGTCGATAAACGGATATCTGTCATTGGTTTAAATCAATCTTTATTATTGGCCATCAACTTCCATGTAATGGTGCGGGCTGAAGAATGCGTTCGTTCGGTTGGAGACCTTACCCCCTTTTGTACATGTCGTTGAGTATAATGTTACACCATCGAAGTTGTCAACGTCACAACCTACGTACAGAGTAGAATGACGCAAAATGATATCTAACAACTACTGTCAAAATAAAGAAACGAAGTGGCATTGTGGCAATGTCAACAATTTTAGTTTCGAGGACGAGTTCTATATATTTGCTTAGACGAGCCATCACGGGTGATCCATCCTATTGCGAAGATGGTGGCGGATAAGCAGCGGAAGTTATTGGATTTGCTAAAATGATGTTTTGAAAATGAATAAATTCCGAGTACGTTTGTCTCTCTTGCTTAACGATCATTGAATCAGCTCTATAAAGTCACACGGTATTTGAGCTTCCATATATTGCGTCTAGTGATTGATTAGTTTTAGATTTCAGAACCACTTTATGCATCTGAACTCGATGACGTTGAATCAATAATACTAGATTGATACCTATTTCTCTTGAGAGACGGCTATATGATGCGTTCATAGGTATAGTATTGAAGCGCCTGCTTATCGATTTGATCATGACTAACTTTATAAAAATCGATTTGAATATTCGAAGTTGATATGTATAATAAAATGCACAATTGTGAGTCAACAGTGAACAGTGAAACACTTTCAAGAGGTCGAGACATGTATTTTCATGTACAATATTTTAAATGTCACCATTTGCATGAAGAAGTTACAGACTTTTGAAATATTAAAAGGGGTATGTCATTGCAGATTATAAACCAATTTTGTAAAGCCAGCAAAATATCCCGTCCTACCACCGTTCCCGAATCCTTCATTCTTCATAAAATAATCATAGATATCATCGCAAAATGTCATTTAAAACTTTCTCTGCCTTCCCTGCTTCCTATAACAACAGTTACAATTTACAAGCGAGATTGAGCAGCTCCAGCAGCCTTGCTATTTGGAGCAGGAGCCAACTTCTCAGTTGCCTCCTCAATCTTGGAACCAAGGTTCATATCGACTCTGCTGAACATTTGATATGTACGCTTGCGAGTGTCCTCCTTGGCAGCTGCCAAGTGTCCAGCGACGTTGTTGATGAAGTTGTCTTGTTGGCCTTCTTGCCTGCCGAGGACATCCCATAGACCCTTGGCTTGGACGTAGTCCTCTGGACCGACCTCGGCCAAGTAGCTTATTGCGGCACCAGACCACTGCTCATGGTCATTGGTAGCCTTGACAGGCTTATGAGTGAGCTTTCGGTACGAGGATGGATAGTTGGGGTTAGCACCGTAGTTTCCGTTGACAGCCATAGCACCATCACGTTGGAATGGGTTGAAAGCTCTGAGAGGAGCATTGACTGGAATTTGTTGATAGTTAACACCAAGTCGATGACGGTGGGTATCTGGGTATGAGAAGAGACGAGATTGAAGGACAGGGTCGGCAGATGGCTCAATTCCCGGAACCAAGTGAGATGGCGAGAAAGCAACCTGCTCAATTTCTGCGAAATAGTTCTCGACGTTCTTGTTGAGAGTCATTTTACCGAATGGTCTCAATGGAACCTCACCCTGTGGCCAGACCTTAGTCAAGTCGAAAATGTTCCAGCGGAACTTCTCAGCCTGTTCTGGGGAAAGGACTTGAACATAGACGCTCCAGGATGGATAGTCTCCCTTCTCAATTGCGTCAAATAGGTCTTGAGTGTTCCAATCTGGGTTCTCTGAAGCCATCTTGCCAGCCTCTTCATTGGTAAATGTCTTGCTTCCTTGGTCTGTCTTCAGGTGGACTTGAACATAGTTGAAGGTACCGTCTGGCTTGAACCACTTGTGGGTGTGACCAGAATATCCATTCATATGTCTGTACGAATATGGTGTACCACGGTCACTGAAGAGGTGCATAACTTGGTGGACAGCCTCTTGATGAGTGGAGAGATAATCCCAAAACATGGTAGCATCCTTCAAGTTTGTTTGTGGGTTTCGCTTTTGTGTGTGAATGAAGAGAGGGAATTTAGTGGGGTCTCTGAGGAAGAAAACAGGTGTATTGTTGTAAACCCAGTCCCAGTTACCCTCTTCAGTGTAGAATTTGATGGAGAAACCTCTTGGGTCACGAGCAGAGTCTGGAGATCCCTTTTCACCACCAACTGTTGAGAAACGTGTGACAAGAGGAGTCTTCTTGCCGACTTTGCTTAGCATGTCGATGGTGGTGATATCACTGATATCGTGTGTAACTTCGAATTCTATGAATGATATATTAGTATGGTGGCGAATGAGAAAAAGAAACAGTACAAGAACTTACCTCCATAAGCTCCAGCACCCTTAGCATGTACAACACGCTCCGGAATACGTTCGCGATCGAAATGAGCCAACAAATCGATCAAATGGAAATCTTGAAGGAGAAGTGGCCCATTGTTACCGATTCTCTGAAATTCCTCTGGGTGTCTTACGGGACATCCATTAGAGGTTGTGTAGACTGGAGCTTCATCGTATTTGAAGGTAGACGCGGGCTTATCGTCGGCAACCATGATTGCTATTAAGATGGTTTGAGAGCTTGGCAGTTGGGTATCAAAGGTATATGTGAAGTAACTTTGATGATAATTTGATGATTCTTGGAGATGATAGAAAGCTTTTGATGCTTGATGAATTAAAAGAAGTAAAAGGAAGATGGTACAAGAAATGGTGGGATGGGAAATAAATAAGTAGAATTTCCGAAAAGTACCCCTCCTTTCGTGGCAACCAATCAAAATGAGGGGGTTGATAATTGCATTAGTAAAGCTCTCAAGGTCTGGAACGAGTTGATTATCAAAAGGGAAAAGATTGATGATCGGGGCCAATTCCGCATAAAGGAAACTTACTAACTTACTACTCCGTATGCGATGTCGTGACGATTTAATAGGATTTACCTGGTAAGTAGCTCCTAGTATAATCCATAGTATAATCCATAGTATAATCCATAGTATAATCCATAGTATAATCCATAGTATAATCCATAGTATAATCCATAGTATAATCCATAGTATTTCAAAGCCATTCTTCGAAACATGTATCGAAGGACTTGCCACCATTCTTTCCTTTCTAGCCTGTTACTACACTACCCACATAGACAAAAGCTAAAGCTAAATGAAGCCTTATCCGTTCAAACACTATTTCCGAGATATTAGTAGCCGGTAGTTCAATAAGATTCTATTCATCACATATACACATATATAATTTTCCATTCAAGAGGACCTGGCTGAATGAGTCCTGAGTCCTTCTTACCTACACTAGCCGAAGGTGTTCGCATTAAATCAATAGTAACATTCTATAATAACATCTCATACATGCATATAACTCGGGGTAACACGAAATGTTCCCCTCATCCTTACATACTTTTTCTTTTCTTGGCAGAGTTTAGTGCTTTTCTCCGCATTCTGAATAATCAATAGCGCCACTTGCGTCTTGGCATGAGCTATGAATCGCTCTATCTAGCAGATATACCTACCTATCTAGTAGTTGATTTCTAGTTATCATATCAAAAATAAATAAAGTACGATAAAGTATATCCTCACTTTGCAACATTGCGCATGTATTTTCCTCCTATTTTTGGGGGGTTGAACGCTTTTACCAAAATCTTACACCACCATCACATCGATGCCGTCACTTGATCCCCACCTTCATTTTTTTAAACAAACCCCTGGTCAATAATACCAAGTTGCCTGCCTACCCAGTATCCTTGTTATATTGCTTGCGCACATCGTCAAAAGGGCATTGTGGGGCATTTTGAAAGAACATCATGCCGCCAAATATCATCATCGATAACGAATAGTTATCAATGTATTACATACAAGCTACACACAAGTGCAACAACATCGAGATGTGATTTGTACTCCTCTTTAAAAATAACTTCGGGTACTGTCGATATTGCTGCAATTTTTACCACATCGGGAACATCTTTCCATAGGGAGTCGGAAAAAGAGTGGGAGTACCTAGGTAGCCACAGGATAATGACATCGGAAATCTGCTTCAGCAAAAGGTGGAATTCACCGCCCTTACCTTACTCGAGTATAGTGGACTCAATGGCGGCGGTATTATTATTCATATCAGAAAGAATTTTGCAACTGTCTTGCCTTGCTTGGAAATACTTTGTCTACATTCCAAGGTTTTCCTTATAATAAGAGCGGGTACCCAGCGTCAAGGTTCAGTATCCTAGCTTCAACCAGCTTTCTCAGAAGATCTCCATCAGATCCCGAATCTCGGTATCTATCGCGCTTGTGGCTCGCCAGGTTAGGATGTCATTTTCAAGGTTTTTTCTAAACATCTAGCTTCAAATATGGAATTGTGATATCGACATGGGATTTTCTCGTTATTTCTGGTTTCTTCGAATTTGTAATTTCATAAAGATATAGCAGTGACCATATACCCGGTATCCACAAGCATATGTGACAGCAATGGTATACATGGATCAGTTTTCTGAGACTAAAGACATACCTAGTCCCTTGCAATAGTTTTCTAAGCCGTTACAAATCTATAGATCCAGACTCAGGTGTATCACAAAGCAGAAGAATAGTCCTACGTAACCAACTTGTCGAACAGAAATTCCAGAGCCCAGTTTCCGGGGAGGTCTCATACCCAAGACGGCCAGATCAATGCCTCAATGACAATATGAATTCATCACTATTCCCTCAATCTAAAATTCCCATTTACAATAAAGATCCGAATGCAGTGCTCCCAATCCAGATGTAGATGCTCAAACATGCCCACACATCTATTATACTCTCGGGCATATTGGTCTCGTTCATATTCATGAGTATAGCGACCATGGAGCTTAAGATTTGTACCCCGGACTCCAGTTTCATCCTTTCCCTCAATTATTCAACTGATGTATAGGTATATCGTGATGATAGTACAAGGTCGCTTCTTTTTTTTCTTCCTCTATTACGACTCTTGCTGCACAGTTTGCTATTCTCATATTAGTATTCTCGTTCCTCAACTAGATCAGCCACATCCAAGTATGAAACACTTACAACAAGCCAATCCATCCCCTCATCCACACCACTACCATCTACGGCACTACATGCCACTATACTCCAATTTCTATCCCTTAACTCTCCTAATTTTAACGCCTCCGATATTTCACCAGCACCTTTCGCCCCTGGCTGATCTTGTTTATTCGCGAATACTAGTAATGCGGCGTCCTTCAACTCGTCTTCGTTTAACATTGCCGCCAATTCTTCTGACGCAGTGCCTAATCGATCGATATCTGTAGAATCGATAACGAATATTACGGCAGCGGTATTGGCGTAGTAACAGCGCCAATAAGGTCTAATCGATGTCTGACCTCCAAGATCCTATACCAAGCATATCAGCCAAGAATCGCTAGATGGCGGACCTAAAAAGAACAAGTAAGGGAATCATGAGCTTACCCAAACATTGAAATTTAAATTTTTGTATGTCACTGATTCCACGTTGAATCCAATGGTCGGTATCGTAGTCACCACTTCTCCAATCTGCGGGTTCCCGTTAGCATAAAGTCCCTCCCGTAGAATTCGATTTTATAGCCACACGAACCTTCAATCTGTATAGTAATGTGGTCTTTCCAGCGTTATCCTACCCAATTCGCAGACGTATTAGCTTCTCTTCTTCCTTACTATTCCTCAAATATCCAGCGAGCTATTCAGCCAGCTACTCACCAGTCCCAAAATCAATATTCGGATTTCTTTCTTCGAAAATAACATCCCCGACAGCCACGAGACACTTGCGCCCATTTTTCCTAAGTCTGTAATGGTATTTCCTGTCCTCTATACTTTTCTTCCTAAATTCGATCTCCCAAACAACTATGCTTAGCTGTCCCTTATCCTTGTCTTCCTAGAATCCTCTTTTCTTTGTTCCAATCTTATCCTCAATAAATCACACGAAATTGGTAGAATTCGTAGTTCGTCGTGCTATTTTGATCGTTTGCAAGGTTTGAGGTATCTCGTAGTTTCGTAAGGTTACTCAGATGATATTATGCTTTACGAGGTCAACTGTCTGCCCTGACACGCATTGCCTTACCGTATTTCCAATTCTAATCGCGGAGCCACAAATTCCCGATTGTGATTAGTCATAATTTTGATTCAAGAAGCGATCCACGTGAGTTAATCAGGAATTTGGCCTGAAAGCCTAACCTTAGTTAAAAGGGCAACCGAGAAATAAAGCCCTCGTCAGAAATTTTTGGTGTGTGAATCCATTGAACCTCTATCAAGAGACTTTTTGATTCAGCACGACAACGACAATATCGACGCCGACTTTTCAAGATGCCGGTATGTACTACCATTTTTAAATGACGCACATTCTCAATTGCTTGGAACGGAGAATTGGGAGGGGTTAGAGAAAGTAGGAGGATTATTGGTTCATGGGCGCAAAATTGAAGATGGAATTCACGATCTCGAACACCAACAATATCATCTTGCTGTGGAGGAACAACATAACACGACGGATCATATAGATGCTAATTCGATACTTTCCTGCAGTCCCAAAAGTCATTCCGCACCAAGCAGAAGCTTGCGAGAGCCCAAAAGCAAAACAGACCCATCCCACAATGGATCCGTTTGAGGACTGGTAACACCATCCGGTATGTTCACGATTTTGCGATACCCCAATCATCAGCACATAAATCAAATTTACACCTCTTCGATTCCACCTTCGACTCTTAAAGCCATTAAAGCCAAGCTGAATCATCCCGCAAACACCATCGATTTCAATCGAGCTTTTAACTGATAAAATTCAACAGATACAACGCAAAGAGACGTCACTGGAGAAAGACTCGCATCGGTCTGTAGATGCATCACCTCACAACAGCAAAACATTCCATCTTCTCCTCAACCTATACCCACGCTCATACGATTTTCTCTTTTTTTCCGCTTCTCACCAACCCACCAAACCTTACTCTACTTATTCCGAATTCGCACGATCTCAAGATACGAATGGCAACCTTTATGAGGGAGGAGCATGGAGAAATGAAATGATAATTTTGCTCGGTTTGGCAGGAGGGTACAACTGATGGATGCTGCTTTGGGAAAAGAGAGGCGTAAGATTTCTGATTGCTAGGCCGGTTCAATGAATGGCATATATTGCGATTGAGAGAGGATCATTGTGTTCATAGCAAAGTGATTCAGTGAGGAAATGGGATGTTTTACTGATTTCTCCATGTTACATTATTGGGTTTTTTGAGAGGGATACAGTTTGTGATTGTGAATGGGACTGATTACCTATGACGTGATTAAAGATATGCTCATTTCGAGCTTCTATGAGATGCATCCCGGATATCCAGACTCCCGGAGAGCCTTGCGCGAGCCTTGTATCCAGTTCGGATACCCAACTTCCGTAGTGTTCAAAATACAATCAGGCCGCCATTCACGAATCGCAGAATATTCTCTTTCCCTTCCTCTCCACTGATACAGTTGATCCCAATTCAATTTATGATTACAGACACCTTCCACAACACCCCATATTCCTCCCCTATACCCTCCCTTCCCCAAACCTCATCATATCCATCCCATCCCATCCCATTCTACCCCTCCCCAAATTTCCTACTCCATCACGTTCTCCACCCCACCCCCACACTCCTCCCCAAGGCAGCACACATAAACCCCAACCCCAACCCCAAGTCCACTTCCAACTCTACCTCTACATACAACGTACCCAATAACTCAAGCATCCATCCCACAGCCAATTACATTCGACTCCTCACTCACATCATAATAAAAAAAGAATTCACACACAAACACCATACATACCTCGAGTTCGAATATTCATCAAACTTTATTTGTCATCTGGAAATATTTATATTAAATGATTACTTGGTGTTTGGTATTTGATATTTGATATTTGGTGTTTTTCTTGTGGGTTATTTGGGATATATTTTATAGGTATATAGAGAGAGAGAGAGAGAGAGAGAGAGAGTTTAAGAATAGTGTATGATGTATAAGATATATATAGGATAGAAAAGATGGAAAGAGGGGGAGAGGGGGAGAGGGGAAGAAGAGATGTTGTGGGTGGGTTGTGTATATATATATGTATGTATGTGTCTGTGTGTCTATGTGTTTATGTGTATGTGTGTCTCTGTGTGTGTAAGTAAATACCTAAGTAAAGATTGATTGAGTGATCGATGAGGAATATCCAATAGGTAGATATCTAAGCACTGATATATATGAGCTTACAAGATTCCAACATTATAAGATTACAAAATTACAATAAAATAAAATAAACTCAAAAGGTAAAAAACCACTCAAGTAGTTTAATATTTCCATCCATTGAAAATAGAATATCATCAGACTTAGTTGGAGAATGCCAGAGTAGATGATCCATTCATACAACTAGATTAGAATGTATTGGATTAGATTGGATTAGATTAGATTTATGAGAGGAGATAGAATGTAATATAAAAGAAGAGAGTGCTGAGAAGATAATATCTATTGGGAGTATGATTTGACAAAAGTGACAAAGTGGTAAGGGGTGTCAGTAGTAAGTGTTATGACAACAAGGAAAGGTGCAAGCAAGTGCACGGTGGTGCGATATACAGAATAGGAAGAACAGGAAGAACAATTCAAGAATTTTATTTTGGAAGATCACCCCGCATCTTAGAAGCTGGAAAGAACCATTTTTCAAAGAGACTGTTTTCACAAATTCATATGATGAGTAAAGACATATCATAATACTTTAGTATCAGTGCAAATTCTATAATACCCGTTTTTTCTAACGCTGACTATCTTATTATCCTTCACAGACAAATCAAAGGTCAACAAACTTCAGTATCTCCCATGAACGCCCCCATGTGCACACTGCAAACCCCCCCCGAAGGAAAAAATAAAATGGAACCCCTGCACGCCTTGAAAGTGTAGACCTGGACTTCCGACTTTCGACTTTCGGTTGGTAGCTGGGAACAATCAGAGAACTCCTAAGATGCCGAAGTAATCTACTACTAGCAAAGTTATGAACAAACCCCCAAATCGTGATGGTATAAATGATTTGGTTTGTACCCAATGAGTGGCTTAGCGATCCTCAGCCCACTCGTTCTCGCGGCGGATTTGCTCCTCCTCCTCAGGGGTGAAGTCATTGGTGATGTTGAAGGTCTTTCGGATCTCCTCTGGTGACTTTCCCTTGATCATGTTTGCGACGGTCTTACATCCAACATCGAGAAGGGCCTTGATATCAAGATAATTGGCGGCCTATTGGTGAATTGTTAGAATGAGCAAATCATTTCATAATTGAAGTGCATATAACTTACAAGGATGATCTCGAACAACATCTCTTGGTCCACCTGCATGAACTTTTGATCCCACTCCTCAATATCAGTGGTCTTCTTGCGACTATCAGCATCGTCATCGAGACTTGGAGCTGGGTCGAGCTTGTGGTGTTCAGCCCACTCAATAACCTTGCGGAGAACGGCCTCATTGACCTATAAAAAAAATAAAACTGTTAGATTGAATGTGATAAGATTGAATGTGAAATGATGTCAGAATGTAGGCTTACGTTAGGGATAGGAACTGGAGTGGAAAGGACACCATCTCCGAGATCCTCCAACATGTTCTTGATCAACATGGATCGCTCTGCGACAGCACGATCTGTTGGTAAAGTCAGTATGGGCGCATTCCATCTGGTCTGCAGCTATCGCAATTTGCAGACAGGCGGGGCAACTTACCAACTGTGATGGAGGCATTGTCATTGCTGACGAGAATAATACTTGTGGTAGTACCTTCAGACATTTTGAAAGATGAAATCTTCTTTGTGTTGATGTAATGTAAAGAGTTGTGGTGTTTTGATTAAGTTGTTCTGTTAATTTTGTTTGTGGAGTTGTTGGTTGTTTGTGAATGGGAAGAGGAACTGAATGGGATTTGAATGGGATTTGAAGGTGACTTTATGTCAAGCCTTGTTGTCGCTTAAAAGTAAACCACCCCAGTTAAAAAAAGGCCGTAGGTGTTTTAGTACTGCTTCTAACCTCTAGTGTCTTCTCTGGTAGTCCTCCAAAAATCATTAATCACATCATTAAGAGACTAGAATGATGAGTGGGTACGGCATTTGGTATATGATGGAATTCAAAAAGTTTAACTCGAAAAGTCAAAAAAAGAAATAGGTGTGAATGGCTGTATGCATAATGAGATGATAGAGATGGGCAGTATTGAAAACCATTGGTTGCCTAAATCCTGGTGTTTTGAGCCATAGGGAGAATGCATGTGAATGGCAAAGCAAAGGCAGGCAACCTTGCCTTTTCTGAATTGTACAGTTTTCATTTCCAGATAGGTAGGTACCTAGGTAGTAGAAGTGTCTATTGTGGATTAGCACTTTCCTATTTTATCATTCGATGTAGGGTGCTGCCTCATGCTAGCCTTGAGGAAGCCTTGAGGAAGCCTTGAGAAGCTCAAGCTGCAATCGAATTATCGAATTATCACTGAAGCTTGGATCCAGATGCGCACTGTGGTAATTTAATGAATACCTTATTGGTAGAATGGCTTTTCTATGGATTTTCAGCCTTGTCTGGTTTAACCTTCTCCGCTTGAGTTTATATATAAGACTGTAGAGCATGAAGCACGATTCGTATCAATATCGATCCGATAGTATGGATTTGGGCCCAAGGAGTATGGCAAATGTAGGTATAGGTTCATAAGTCAGAGAGAGATAATTTAGATAGATAGGACTACCTAGATCATTGCTCACTACCTAGATAAATATAGTGTCCCTTATTTAGAGCATTACTCAATCGAATAGATTGAAAAAAGTATGATGTTATAGAACATACAAAACTTTCATTAGGATGAGTTCATTAGTCATCGATTCTATTAAATTTGGGATAGATACTAATAACTCCTTTTCTCTCCAACAGGGTATTCATCATCTATGTTCAGCCTAGTGAGCATGCAGATTATATATAAAAAATTACATTTTACCCATTAATAAGCATCCTATCTTGAACATCCACATACCCAGTAATAATCATGACTACTTGTACCAAGAAGAAATCTTATTGAAGATATAAATAATCTTTTAGCTGAAAATATTCTTTCTCTATACGGAGTTAACATCACAGAGTACAAATTGCATTCGGAATGAAAAGAGTAAAAATATCCTCGGTAGTGAATACGATTGGTCAGCCCACTTCAAAACTCCTGTTGCTCCGAGATTCGCTGATCTCCGTCATAATCATACCCCAATGCCATCCCTGAAGTGGAAGAATAAAATAAAATAGAGGTAAAAGGTAACAGGACTTTCAACCGTTTCCGTTTCGAAAGCAGCAACCTCTCCATATTTCTCAATCTCTCAATCTCTCATTTCTCATATTTAATCAGAGTTTGAGTGTCCTTTCGTCATTTTTCCAATTTTCCATTTCCAATGACCTCTTCCTCCGCTATTATCTTTCTATCGCGTTTGCGAATACTTTTTTAATTTAATGCGATTCTTCTTCACATTCTCATTCTTCATACGTATGCCATAGGTAAATATTCAAAATGCCTTTCTTCAGGCGTGCATACTTGTTTCTCCTTCTTTTACGACTTTGGTTTGCAATTTCCCCCAGTTATCTACATCCTGATGAGAATTTTCAAGGCCCAGAGGTTATAGCTGGTAAGTTTTATATGATTTCATAGCTTCAGCTAGCTCCGGCAGATGTGTGAGATTATCAGATCCGCAGAGGGGGACTCCTTGCATGAGATTGAAAAACACAGCTTCAGGTTATGTCTGCTAACAACCTGCAGGTCAGATCTTCAGCTATCCTGTCAAGTTAACCTGGGAATTCACCTCCGAGAATCCCATTCGAAGTGTCTTCCCATTATGGCCTATATACGGTCTGCCAATGCTCCTCCTTCGATGGCTCTGGATAGGGAATGGAAATGATGGCGAAATACCTCCAATAGCGGTGTTTTTTGCCTTGCGCCTTTTGATGTTGACTTTGAGCTTTGTGCTTGAGGATTGGGCTATCCATGAATTGGTTGGATCTCCGCGACATCGAAAAATAGCCGTCTTGCTCGTGGCATCTTCATACGTTACCTGGACATATCAGACCCATACATTTTCGAACTCGATTGAGACATTGGCAGTCGCATGGAGTCTCGTTTTGATACAAAGAATTGCGGAAGCTAAGGTAGGGAAATATGGAACACATGTCAAAATTTGGGATTTGAAACTGATAGATGTAGAAACATTCTTCCGTATTACCATGCGGAATTCTTGCATTCGTTGTAGTCTTTGGGATTTTCAATCGCATTACTTTTCCTGCCTTTCTTTTCATTCCCGGTCTTCGTTTGTTACCACACTTAATAAGAAAGTAAGATATTTCAGCCCACCTAAGATGCCCCGGCTAATCCTGCGCAGACCTCTTTCGCTCATTTCGATGATATTCTTTGGTAGCCTTGCTACATTTATCGCAATCTGTTTGGATACGAATTTCTACGCAAAAGTTCCTGTCACCTGGTCCTATCTTTTTTCTCATCCTACAATTACACCATTTAACAATCTCAACTACAATCTTGCCACAGACAATCTTGCGCTTCACGGTCTACATCCATGGTATCAACATAGTCTAATAAATCTCCCACAACTATTGGGACCTGCCACACTACTTCTCTTCTTACAACCTTTGGCTTCTCTTCGCCTTTTCTCTGCCATCTCGGGTGTTGTTGTTCTTTCGTTCTTCAAACACCAAGAGGCACGTTTTTTGCTTCCAACGATTCCCTTAATATTATCATCTGTAAAACTACCAAAACAACAAATTCCTTTGCGCATCTGGGTTGGTTTGTGGATTTCCTTTAATGTGTTACTGGGTCTTTTGATGGGTGCATACCATCAGGGAGGAGTTGTCCCAACTCAAGTTTTCTTGAGTAAACAATTAGACGCCACTCATGCTATCTGGTGGAAAACATATAGTCCACCAATCTGGCTACTGAACGGCAAGAATGAAGTGCTCGACACTCATGATCTCATGGGTATCAAAGGAGAGCTCATGATAGAAGAGGTTATCAAACTAGCAACTTGTCTTCCAAAATCCGGAGAAAAGCTTGTAGAAGCTACCTATCTTATTGCACCCACATCCGCCACTTTCCTGGACAAATATACGGCAAATCAAACAGATTTGTATTTTGAGGAAGTGTGGAGATATCAAAAACATTTAAATCTGGATGATATGGATTTTGGGGATGATGGATTCTGGAGTACGATTACAAGGGTCGTTGGGAGGAGAGGAATTGCGGCATGGAGAGTTACGATGGATTGTCCTGGAGAAAAGAAGGATATGGACAAAGTGGAAGATATCTTGAGGGACGGAGAAAGTAGTTAGGAGTGGAAAGTCTAAATAAAATGTTCCTTTGTTCTTCATCTCAGAATAGCCCTATTTTGACATTGCGCTATGAAGTATAAGCAGAAATGAGTGGGTGGTGACTAGGAGATCATAACTCACTCATACTCCTTGACTTATCAGTACGGATTTTTCTTCTTTCACTTTCACATTTACACACTCATTTGTCAATGTTTTAATCGACACTGTCTGAAGTACTGCTCATACACCGAGAATCCTCCCCAGGAGCTCGACGTACATGAGCAGGTGGGTTTACGCCAGAAATGCCCTCATGTTGGGATGCCACTAGTAAGTTCAGCGAGTCACCAATAGTGTACGGATTCACGAACCGATTTTCAAAGTTGAAAGACACGGTATTTTGGTATTATCCGTTTATACGTAAGGCTTGATTGAAGTTATTCGATATAGATCAGATAATCGAGCTACACGATTTGATCGAAGGAATTGAAAATTGGTAACAAATGCTAAATACGGCATGGTCAAATCTCGTAATTGTATATTGTGATTCTTTTTATTCATTTTCGATATTTATTTACGATATTTATTTACATTATTCATTTTTGGTTTCGTGGTGCTTTTCATTGCTTGATATCTGTTTGTTTGTTTGTTTGGTGAACTTTTCCTACTCTCTTCCCCCACTATTAGGTACTTGGTCATGGATCTGATACGTATCCAAACTGATTAATTATCCTATACTGAAAACACTGAACGGAAGAGGTTTGATTGATTGATTGGGGAATGGATGTAGGGATGTAGGTAGGGAAATTCCTCCGGGGATGAATTGAGTTTATTGTATATATTGAGTGATCAAATCGCATAGTATGATCAACCTTTCAAATACTACAAATCGCACTCCGTAACACACTGGGTGGATATATGTAGGATATCCTATCTTTTTTCTTCTTATTATATGCCGTTAATTTGCGCATTGTTCTTACTAGCAGAAATAGATGGAAGGATAGCTTCTACAGATTTCCTGTCAAGGAATCACCAACCGCAGATACAAACGACTATTCATCGCGGAAATGTCTTCAAAGAATCGCAATTGCGGCACAGCTCGTAACTCATAGCTCATAGCTCATAGCTCATAGCTCATAGCTCATAGCTCATAGCTCATAGCTCATAGCTCATAGCTCATAGCTCATAACTCATAACTCATAACTCATAACTCATAACCATCAGCACCCCTAAGATTTAAGACCAACACTCTCAAATGCCGCAGTGATTGCGGGTATATTATGCGGTATATTATATAACTAACAATCGTACAGATGCTTCGGGATCCCCTTTGGTTCGAATCTCATCACTTACTCATCTTTATCATACATGTGTGTGTAGAATTCTGCTTCAGCTTCATCAGGCAAAAATAGACGGGTTTTGCCTCCTGAAATATATCTTGGCACTTCTGTCTCTTCTTCTTGGTCTGTTGGCGCGGGATTTCGAGTTTGATGTGCTGGGGGTGGCGTATTTTGTAAAATCTCAATCCTATGTCTTTTTCTTGATCCTCATGTAGTGAGTCTGACAACCAAAGGTAGAAATCCATAGGTGATGTCGAAACCAAGCGCCAATATTCCATAGCATAGCACCGCCCAAAATCCACTTCCATTCACCGTAGTAACAAATCTCAAATAGGATTATGCATAGGTGGCAACGCACCCCCCAACCTCGGCGTACTCTCCATCTCCGGACTCCTCCCCTTTGACTTTCCCTCAGAACTCGCACCCACCGTACTAGTCCCCGCACTCACAGTCCCCGTTCCCAAACCCCTCTTCACCATCTTCCCCAAAATACTCACCAGCTCCGCCGCATCCTCAAACATATCATCGTCCATCCCCTCATCCGCATTATACACTTCGCTAATAGTTTTCTTGGCCAATTCTCGCGATCGATGGGCTTGATCTAAACAATCGTATATAAAAGCTGTGTATTCGACTTTTACCGAGAGACGAAGGGGGTGAGATCCCCAGAGTTGACGGTCGGCGAGTGCGGAGGCGTCTTCAAAACATTGTGTTGCGAAGGGTCGGTAATCGAGGGCGGGGATGAGGAAACTACCTACGACGTCGGGTGGAGGGATGGCGAGGCCAGGAGGTCCTCCTACGGGTCCACCTTCGAGAGGATGGGTCGGTTGGACGCTAGATGGACGTTGCGAATCGGGTATTGGGATTGTATCGATACCTCTGCCTTTATCCCTATGATGTGGAGAAGCCAAACCAGGTGGTGTAGATATTTTTGAAGTTCGAAGGGTAATAGCGGGAGTGTTATGAAAGAGGACGTAAAGATGGTAATAGCTAGCTCTCAACTTATAAACCAAGACCTTCAGCTCACCAAAGCCTGCAACTAGAGGTAAAACGAATTGTTCTAGAATCTTCAATCCTTCTTTCGCATACCACACAATTCGTGTATATAGCTCGACAGATTTGGTATCACGGGTCGTATCAAGGCGCCTGAGCTTTCGCGCTTTCACAACCATTTTTGAAAGCATTGTGAGATTTCCCAGAATTTGAAAGAGATTTTGCGCGAGGATTGGATGGTCCAGTTGGATGTTCTTTGCGAATTGTCCTAGGAACTTCGTGTCAACCTCCGAGGATGCCATTGTGTTGGGTGTAGAATGTGTAAAAGTTGACACAGCAGAAAGTTGAAAGCAAAAGCAAACAACTTTTCGATGGAGTAGGCTCAGAAAAGAGTCAATTGCTGAAAGAAATATTTATAGATAGGCTCGATCCAGTATTGGTTGCTCGATGAAAGAAAGCGCGTTGAAAAAGATAAGAGCTGGAAACACCAATTGAACAAATCCAGTGATAAGCTTCTCCTGGTTGATTATGTTAAAAGAAAGAAGGAAGCCAGAGAAGAATTGAAGGCGCAATCCGGTGATGTATCCAACAAGGTCTTGACAAAATTAAAGAGTGTTGAGGTTCGAGAGTTGTGATCTCAATGAATGAAAACAAATCGTATTTACTTCGGCAGCCACCAGGTAAACAAACGTCTTTTGAATCCCTCGTCCCAATCACCAATGTTCCTACCCTCGCACTGCTGTAGTCGAGTCCTATATTCAAGTATCCTACGGGTTTGATGTTCTGTAGAGAAGGCGCAAGATGAATTGTGAATGCCTTGGAGAATTGGATGGTGATAAAAAGATGGATTCGTCCAGCCGAGTGAATAATTGAGACTGAAAACCAAATAACCTGAGTGAAATGTTCCTCCCGTCTCAACTTCCAGGAGTTATAATTTTTAATTTTTAATTAGTATATTCCTCGCATCGAATGAATCGATCAACGACGAGATCACATTACACACAAAGCATACTACAACTTGTCAGAAAAAAACATCATCAACCAAACACATACCCCTGAAGCAATGGGAGAAAATCAATTCAAACAATTGACCCATTCACTGACCAGATATAATACAGCAAGTTCTCTCTGACGTGAAGCAATATTGACCTAGTAGCCAATTGCGAGTATACTTGGCTTGGCCTTCCTAGTAGTAGGCGCAACACACGAAAGAATCACCGAGAACCCTTTAATCCTTCAAACGAGAGATTCGAACAAGTACAAAACATTTCGACTCTCTTTTCGATGGGCGCAATTGCACCTGAAATCGAATTTCTTTGTACACGAAAGGCGGTGACGAAAAGATGTCCCCAGATGCGTTTTTGTACAAAAGTATTTTGGAGGGGGGTGTAAGAAAAACGTTGCAAGGAAGTTTCATATATTTATGTGCGAGAACAACCAACGTGCAAAAACGTTACTGTGTACGAAAGTACTGGAACTGAATTGATAAGAAGATAGGGAATTGCTGTTCCCAATTGAAATGAGCGTATACAAGAAGAATAAAAAGGCTAATGTTTAGGAATAGAACAGCATTCCTACTTTGAAACTTTGGAAAAGTTGCATTGACAGACCCAAAAGGCGATCTTGAAAGATCAAGAAAGGAAGTTTTGATCATAGAAAGCTACCTGCTTCTCTTTTAGAATGAAAATGCAAGTAAAATGCAACACCCCGACACACTTTAAACACTTTTACACTTTTGATTATGGCTCCCCCGTTGTGCAGCAGTGTAGTGGAGGGTTTAATGCACAAGCTACGATCTTTAGATGCGGAGAGCCTGTAGGTGCATATTTTGGCGTTGGATAGAGCGACCTGCAAAGATACGTGGCAGCACAGATGGAGTGAGGAGAGAGCGAAATGGCCCGTTTGATAGACAACAGACTGGTATAGTGATATGATTAAGGGTATGATATTGGAACTGGTACGAAGTACTGGTATTGTATGATGTGGTGTGGGATTAATATTTATTATACCTTAAATATAACTACATTGTATGTATTGAGCTAATGATGAAAATAACTACAAAACGGAGTATTTAAAGGAACACTCAGATTCATATCATTGAAGCAACTCCAAAAGAAGCAAAGAACACAATATAGCAAAAACCAACTAAACAGCTATTCCTCTTTCACCACCCAACCCATACCAGTACTCTACTATTTTCTATTCCAAACTTCTAGCTTCCAATTTAGAGAAAGGAAGTCAGATAACTGCACAGTCCATATCCAAGGGTTCACCTGCAAGGAACTGAATCTTTATAAGAATCCTTCCATAAGCAACCAGCTCTCAAGATTCTTAACCAATAACAATAACCATAAATCATTGTAACCATAAATATTACAGATGAAGCCGGTTAGCTATTGTCATTTTTTGATATTAATATCAAATCATTGAGATGGAATTTCTCCGACTTTGAACACCATACTCAACACAGGAGTTCTTACTTAGAAAGAAATATAAGATGAGAACTAAAGGACATCCTTCACCGCTCTTATTATAGCATCGCACCACTTCTCGAAAATTTCCTCAAAATCATCATCAATTGTCCAATCAACATCATTATCAAATCCACCAACGGTTATGAACCACCAAAATTACATTCTAACCCATTTTCATAATCTGTTCATCAAGATATGACGATATCCAATTTCTTAATTCTTACTTTCACAATTTCATACTTCCATAATTTTCACAATTTCATAATTTTCATTTCTGGTGCCAGCACATTCATTTTCCAAGCACCTCATTTCACAATTCGGTCATGAAATATGCAGCCACCCTTTTTATCAAATCAGAGTATCTTTCTTCCTTTTTCTCTTCTCTTTTGATAGGCAATACGCAACGCAGCCAGTTATAAGGGAAGAGGCGGTGAGAATCCACCATTTTCATTCTTTTTAGAGAGATTACGTGAGTTTCAGGCTTGTGTAAGGATCCCAATGAGGGTTTGGATGCTTGCTATTTTCTGATCTTTTGGTAAATTTCGTTAGGAAATGCTTTGGAAGGGGATTCATGCATGGTGTTGCTTTCGCTTCTCCTATCTTCAACTCCTTTTTTTTGGATGGGGAGATAGAATGGAAAAGAGAAAGAATTTGCTGATGGACTGACTGATGACAAGTTCATATATGTGCCATAAGGAGCTCACCTTCTGTTTAGGGCTCTACTCTTCCATGAAAGAAATCTCACTAGCCTGTTTGCCTACTTCTTACCAGCTATCTCCTTCAAATCTCCAAAGAGAAGAAAAGCCAAACATAGTATCTAAGCAGAATGATCTGATTGATCTATCCTATCTGATCGGCAAGTTGCCGTATCTTCATCTATCCTCCCCTGGATTCCCTGCACCCTCCTACCAAATCAGTCAAAAGAGACTCCAAAAGCCCCCAACTTCTTCTTCAATAAGGTCAACTCATCCAATCTCTTTTCTGTCCTACATATGTTTATGCAACAAGCCATTGCAGATATGTCTCTGACTCAAAACGAATATTTATACATACATATATACATATATGATACACATAACAACCTGATTAAAATTCTTCAAGTAAAGCACAGCAAATTATCAAGGTTTGTTCCCTTCTCACAAATGATATCTCTTAGTTCTTAACAATGCGAAGGTGCTGTGCATGATGAGGCAAACCTTCAATAGAGAGTAATTATATCAGGGATCTTGGGAGGTGATATAAAAATGCGAATGGGCACTGCCAAAGTGAGTTTTAATCACTGGATCAGAAGCACAAGTGACAAGTGACAAGCAGACAAGTAGATCCTGGTTTTAGATACATCACTACATTGAATATTCCTGTGATTGCCTCTCAAGAGCAAAGTCATTTCACTTACTACATATACATCTCACTCCCTCCATTATATCACACTCCACCCAGCCTCTCCTTCTACCCTCCTCAACCCCTACCCCGACCCCTCCAAAATGTGCCACTAGTAAGCCCCCCCATTCTCCACCCCGAAAACCCCCAATCTAACCCCCTCTCCCCACAGCTACCAATACCACTACGCCTGCACCCACAGCACCAAAGTACTCGCCAAACTCTGCCCAAAAGCCAGCTACAAACAAACGGCCTGTGAGATAATATCCGTTTGGCAAATTATTTGGCTGAGAGAAGAGTGTCGTGAGTGTTTTTTTTTGGAGGGGGGGTGGTTTATGAGGTGGGGGGGGAGGATGAGGGGGATAGGAGGGATAGGGAAGATGAGGGGGATAGGGAGGTGAGGATGAGGATTGAGGGGCCGGTTTTGGTGGATGGTGAGGGGGGGGAGATAGCAGGGTTCTTTTACGCGTTTCTTGATTGAAGGTCATCATCCGAGATGTCTTCCAGTTCAAATGTGTTTGTTGTTTGTACTGTCAATATCATTATCATTATCATTATCATTATTGTCCTATCCTTTAGATAATAGAACTACACTGCACACCCTCAAGAATCCTAAACAACACATAACAAACCAAAACTTATCATCAACAACATGTGAAAAAATTCTCGAATCACATCCATACACACAATCTGTATATACAATCATCAATCCAATTTCCCAGCCTAATCCTCAATCTTGTCTTCGCACAATACAATATCCTTCCTACACAAAACATCCACCAAATCAAGTGTAAACCAAAAATCTTCCCAAGAGGAATATATAGAGAGTAATTTAAGAGATCCCGAGGATTGAAGATTGATATTTTAATACAGACCCAAACCTCCCAACTTATAAGATGACTTATACATCCAATCTCTCCTTTAAACCTGCCCCTCTAAACATCCACCACACAATGCCCTCCCAAAAAGAAATCCTCTTAAATCCCAACACCCCACCTACAAAATCCACACAATTTATTAAAACCAAACAGTTAATTAAATTAGTTATTGAATACGTAGATTTATATTTACAATTACAATTAACTAAAAATATAATACATAACGAATACATAATTAAACTATAATCGAATAATATAATACTCTTCTATATATACAGACTAGTCGTAATGTTTAATGAATATATACTATTCTATATATAGTCCCGAGAAATGTAACCCCGGTATAAGACTAGTTCACAATGTAATACTATAATCTATTTATCATCTATCTATCATCTGTTTACAATCTATTTATATATATAGGGTAAAACCTTGCCAGTCTACAATCTAGGGAAATTTATACTCTGTATGTTCGCCATGCACTCGTATAGTACTCAAACGCCATGATTCCAGACCGAGCCCTAAAACAAAACAAATTTCTACAAACTGAGTTGGTCGAAAAGAAAGCTCTCTGTCTTTCTTTAAAAAAGAGCATGTCTCAAAGGAACAATAAATCCCACATTACTTCCCACATCTGCAATGATCAACGAATTAACCATGCCCCATCGTAGCATCCTTCTCCGCAGCCATAAAAGCCATCCAATCATCTATCGTATTGGAGGATGGACAATCTCCCAGTCTCAAATACGCAAACGAATAAATAAATGTACCACAAAGATGTTGTATTGAAGATATAATATCCGTAAATGAGACGTTCAAGCTACTGAGCATGGCTTGGTCGGAGTCCGGTGGTCCAGCTATAACTCGTATGTGCCATTTCTTGATCTCTTGGCATAAGAGTTTTATGTTCAAGATGCTGCTTCGTTGAAGCTGGCCATTCGTGTATATGAGGAGGGAGGTGAGTTTTTCGTCAAGCGAATCGAAGTAATAGCGGAGGTTTGTGGCTTGACGGACTTGTTCGCCGTCGAGGGAGGGTGAATCGCAACCTTCGCTGAATTTTCCCAGGAGGAGGAGGGCGTAGAATAAATGTAGATAGTCTGGTGCGGTGAGACTGCATAACTCAAGCGCCGTTAGAGATAAGATTGTATCGAGATAATCTTTCCCAGCTTGTAGACATCGGATCAACATTTCTGTTCTCGCGGAAGAATGATACCAGGAGGTTCGGATGGATGGTGTAGTGGTCGCGAATCGATCAAAATCCGATGCAACAGCGTGGAGGCCGATTTCCGTAACATATATGCGGAGATGCGCGTATGATACCCTTAGTATATCTACCAAAGTTAGTATGATCAAGATAAGCAATGTGTAAACTCAATACTCACGATTGCTCCAAGCTTCGGGGGGAAAGTATCGCTGGATATCGTGGAATTGCTGAGACAACGTCCTGTTGAGCATCTCGATTCGCACTGGATCGAGCTTAGCCAGCTCTCCATGATTGGAATAATCAAAAGCGTCGTTAACCTCCTCACCAAGTCGATGGATTCGTGTGAAGAATGGTAACAGTCTATCTGTTTCGGAAGTGCTGACCTCTGCCAATACTTGGCAACATTCTTCAATATAGTCATGGTATTTGAGACTATTGGGTTTCCTTAGACTGCGGCAAATTCTACAGGAGCATTAATTCTCGTTCGAACTCCAAGAACAAATAGACTCACGATGATGTCAGACAGAAACACCCGACAAGGGTTCTTCTTTCCTCGATCTCAATGGGAGTCAATTTTGTCGGACATTCAAAGCCAAGAGTATTCGAGTAGCTCGTTTGTGCTGCACTCGATTTCGGTCTGTGAAGTCCAAGGTCAACCACCATAGAATTTGCCATTTGCGCAAACCGGAATAAAACTTCTTTCACTGGTTTGTAGTGGTAGTGATGCCTAGGATAATCAGAACAAACCATTTCTTTAGAGGTGGGAACATTTGTGAGGCTTTACCAAGCAAGATGTAAGAGGATTCCCTGTAGTAAATCGATGCTCTTTTCTCCATGTATAATAGTACGGCTACTTATGGTTTCACGTAGCTCCTTCTCGAGTAGATGGTGGTGGGAAAGATTGTTTTGGCCAGTACTCGCCAGAACCGCAAGCAATAGGACAGGTCGTTCATGCCGCAGAGTTTCCAGAGAGGTTTGCGGAGGAAGAAGCACAAACGGGAAGGCTGAAGCTCTACTGGCAAATTCCCTTAGAGCTTCTTCGGCCTGTCTGGTGCTGACTATACACCTTGAGATTGCATCCGGCAAGCCGCCAAATTCAAGGGTTGGGGATGTAGACGAGGGTTTGGGACTCGTGTCCTCCATTGGCAATAGTGGAAAAGAAAGCTCGAACATATCTGATAGATCCAAAGGCATGGGTTCTGGCGGAGATACAGGTGCTGAGACAGGAGTAGGCTGAGGCTCAGTTTGAGTTTTGGTTGCCAAAAGATCCAGAATCCCATTGAGTTTCTGTTCCATCTCGGCAACACGGCTGACTATTGGTCAGCATCGTATCTTCCAAAAGACAAGATATAGACTTGCATTCTAGAGGATCTCATCTTCTTTGGTCGAGGTTTCGTCTCCAAGAACACACATTTCTTCCTACCCTTCAAGCACCTACAGGCATGTCAATAAGTTATAAATCCCGTGATCAAAATTCAGATAACATACTTTACACATCGAGTAGGGTCATCCTTACTTGGTAAACATCTCCCTTTGGACGACCGGCATGCTTCACACGAGCGCCTAAGTTTACTAAGAACTGGCGTCTCGCTCTCCACACTGGCAGAATGCTCGGAATCTGGAAGGTTCATATCGTTTATCAATTACACGACAATATTAGAAAAACAATTACAGAAAAACGCCGTAAGCAGCGGAGTATCTATTCATGCCGTTTCCAACAAAAATTATGACGAAATCTACGAAGGAAATCCATTTCGAAAAGGGCGTGCATCTTTGATCGTTTGAGGTTGACGAATGTCGGAATGAGATAAGAATCCGTGATTCCGAACGCTAGCTATATGAGGAAACGCTTAAGAAAGATGTGTCAGCAATCAGGGCCTAGAGGAACTTTTCTTGAAAATATCACGTGTAACCTCTTGAAATTCTTTGAATTTAGTACAGATCATGAAATATTCGAATAAATTGAAAAATAATAATAAGAATTAAAGCTTTCAAAAAAATATAATTTTTATACCTCCAGAGGACGAGTTGCGAGGTAGGTTTTGAGGTGCCCGAAAAATAAGAGGAGTGGCAGCTCCTCTTGCACCGAGGGGCCGGACTCAAAGCTCGTAGGAAATAAGGTATAAGAAATAACCTTATATGAAATAGCTTAGTGTATTCTATTGTAGGTGAGTTGATATGTTTGTGCCCAAGCTAGTATTCTGTTGTGGAGGGAAAAAATAAGAGTAGTTTATTTCTATTTATCTTGCTCTTGCTCTTGCTCTGTCTGCTTTAATCCAAGAACGCCTAAAATCCAACGACCCAAGGGTATTAGCTCCGCAAAAATTCATAAATCTATAAGGTTAAAGCAGATATTTTGGACGCATACGAAATCAATTTAACTTCCCATCATCTGCGCCATCCGTTCCCAAACCCGTCGCTCCAGTCGTCGACCGATTGTCCCCTACCAATGGTACGGCATTCAACGCTGCAATTCTTTCATCAACTGTCAACTCACTCTCTGCTCTCTTGATCTTGACAAAGAGTGCCATTATTATCAATGATACACCTGCACATGCAACTTCGAACCAAAATACTGCGTGGTAACTCTGTCTAAGACCCAGCCGATCTAAAGTATAAGTGTTGATGATATCTGAAAATCCAAGGCAAACTGCAATACCCAAATGTAGAATGAGCATTACCATGGAACCAGCAAGACCTTGCTGTGATTCCGATAGGGACGTAGTGAAAAATATATTGGCGACTGTGAACGTTATGTCGATACCAATCGTTGCACATATCATGGCAGGGAATATATATGCCCACTAAAAAATTTGTCAGCTTTTCACGAAGAACGTTTCTTTGAAATAACTTACATAATTGACGCCAGCTGGGGCAATAGCGAAGAGCAAAGGTGCAACAATCCAGGCTACACCAGCTGTGATGACAAGGGCTGTCCCCGGCAGTAAGTGCAGAACAAAGCCTCCAACTGTGGAGATTATGCATCCGCCCAAGGCCATTGGTGCATACCACGCCACAAGTTGTAATGGGGTGCCACCCATGACCCCAGTCATATAGAACGTGGCATAAAGTAGGAAAATTCCTAGAGAACCGTAGCACAAGAAGAGTGCGAAGACTAGCGGTACCATGGACGGAACCTTGAAAAATGAACTTGGAATCAAAGCTTGCTTAGTCTGCATCTCGATGTATGCAGCTACAAGAAGCAACAAGCAACCGATGACAAATAGAACATAGATATCGGGCGTCTTCCAGCCATTGGGTGCGTGGGCCGAATCGATGATGGCGAAAGTAAAGAGTATAAGTCCTACGACAATGAAAATTGCACCCCACCAATCCATTTTCACTTGTTCATCTGTGCCCTTGCGCGCCTCGCGAACTTTGCGCTTCTTGGCAATGTCAGAAGGAATTGTCAAGTAGGATGTGATAGCTGTTATGGCGGCCAAAAAGCATCCAATCCAGAACCACCAACCCCAATGTGTGTACTCGGCTACCAATCCAGCGAAGAAAATTCCCACGAAGAATCCCAGCGGCGCACATGCTCCATAGATTGCGAAAACTAAGTTCTTCCGTGGTCCTGGTCGATATATGACGCCTATAAGAGCTACACTTGAAGGTAGATACATCGCTGGACCCAGGCCTTGTAGTGCTCGACAAAAATTGAGCATTATAAGATCGGTAGAAAACCCACCTACCAGGCTCCACAAAGCAAGCCAAACGAAACCTGCTACATATGCCGGATACCCACCATACATATCCGACAGACGGCCGAACACCAGGAGAAAGCAAGCCAAAGTGAGCGAAAAGGCGCTGGCAGGCCACGTCGCGGAAGCCGATGGTATTTCCAGATTTTTGACCAAAGTGGGCAAAATAACTGTGAAACCAGAAACGAAATATTCCTTCTCCACTGTTAGAATCCGTCAAATAGATCAAGAAATCAAAACAATTGACAGAACTTACGGTCAGAACCTGTGACATGGAAATTGAAAAGACAAATCCGATCTCTGCCCACAGTGATTTGAAGATCTCTGGCCTTTGTCTACCTAGTCTTTCAATCCTAACCTCCGGAGATTCTTCTGATAAATCCCCCATATGTGAAGTCGAGTGAGGGTTATTGTTGCTATTTCGACTGCTGTGCCCCGAGGTTTGATGTTCACTTTCTGATGGGATTTCAAGATCCCCAACAGAGTCACTGTTACTTTGATCCATCGTCATATTATCGAAATTTATTTTTGGCTTTTTGAGGGTTGAGTTTGGATGATCTGATGATTGTCTTCACTGAACTTTCCTGCTTCTACACCTCCAATGTGGCGGTGATCAAAAATCTCGAATCGATCCGTGAATGGTTTTGTAGATGTGTGGTATATGTAAGGATGGGGAGGAAGATAATTTCTTCTCTTCGATCTCCATTTATTTTCGCAATTAACTGAATAAAAAGCAAAAAGGAAAAAAAAATGGGTTGTATGAAGATATGCGATGATAATTCGTCTTCAGACTCCTCAAAATTGACAATGCGCAAAATCTTGAATCTTCAGATATGCATCACCCTGCCAGAAATATGCTGTGCTGAAAAGAAAAGGAACCAAATATGATGTGCTTGTTGTACAAAAGGCGTGGGTCGTCAAAATAAAGGGCGTCACATAGATCCCCTACACCGGAAATATATATATATGTGTGTAGTTGTTACTAATGAATGATCAACCAAAACCATTAGTAACCAATGCTCACCCATTCACTGGATTACTGAGGGATGGGCGAAAAGAAGAAATTGATCTAAGCGATGATATGACCCAATCCATGCACAACCTCATGCGGGACATGAATAATCGAAACGACTAAACTGACAAAGCTAGACAATTAATGATTATCAAAATCCAAGAATCCAAAAATAACATAACTTCTGGAATTAAAATAAAGTAGTCAGAGTAAATGGTAATCTATAGCCAAGACAAATTTGATAATGAGGACCCGGGTGTTGTGTACGGATTATTTGTCGTGGAACCAAAAGAGGGGGTTTTAAGTACTACTTAGATGTACTGAAATGGTATTTGCCTAGGAGAATTCTTTGGGTGCCTTTGTACTCGGGTGTACATGCCCAATTTCATCAAGGGTCTAAATCCACAAGTCAGACCAATGGGAGAGCGACTTGGCATGCTTTGGTCACCATCAAGCACAAAGGAACTGTAGAAAGATATGGTCCATGCTTCCTTTGTGATGGCTTGATAAACACCCTATGAAGAGTAATGGGTGGAATTGAGAGATCCTGGCCAAGCATTGAGGTAAAAAATGCACAATAGAATGACGGATAAGAGCATCCTATGTCAAAGCAGGTGTCCATTGACAGATGGAGCATCACCGTTGAACATTATCGTGATGCAGAGACGAAAAGTAGACAACAAATAATTAGAAAGCTGGGAAAAGTTATGTGTGACATTTCCAAGGAAGTGATGCAGCTCCGCATACTCTGGTATCAACATGAGTGAGTTTAGACCTCCAGAGAATTGAGATTGATTGACACTCATTTGACAAGCGGTTGTCTGAGTCTACAAACATGGAGGAGCCTCTCTCTCGGGACTCGGAATTGAATGATATGAATACCTGTATATGAGGCTGACTTGTGTACTTTTGCTTGTGGTTCGACAAATGAGGGGAAATGTGTTTTAAAAGAATTGATATTTTGGGTTACACAGAAAACGTGACACCAAAATCACGTGTATCACATCAAATATTTGTTTAGAGCAAACATGACAAACTGAATCAAAAGCGCGCTAAAAAAGCTAATGGAAATTTTTTTAATATAAATATCTCGCTCACCTCCCGATACCCTTCTTCTTTTCTTCTTCATCATCAGTAGAGGTTATAATTAATACTTATAACATTTACATGGGGGCTTCGCTACGGCGACTTGCTGAGGGTTATCCTTTACTTCTTCGAAGTAAAAGTTGGGTTTTCTTCCGTTCCCGGCCCCCTTGAGAGAAGGTGAACACTCTTCCTTATCAGCCGTCTTCGACGATTCTATCGGATTTTGACTGTGGGGTGGTCTCTACATACTTTACTCTATGCAATCACATTTGTAGTAAAGACGCACATTGCGTACGATCTTGTAAAAGGATTTCTATGGTGGATTCAATTACTTTTTTGTGCGCTTGTGTTTTGACTCTATCTACGTGGCTTTATGGCTGCTGTGTTTGTGGTATGATGGTTAAAATTCCCCGTAATATCAAATAGTTTGTGAGATGGTGATTGATTTTTCGAAGTTGTGTGCTCCCAACATTTCTGCACTGCATATCTCGTAGTTCGGTTTTCGTCTCCGATTTCCCTCCCAGCAACGGGCATGCAAGTAGTCTATGAACATGTTGTACTCCCTCGTGAAATATTCACTGCATGCTCTCCATACTTAAGAGCCAAGGAACTGGAATTTCAGATTCAGCACAATATTTGCTCTGCAGCCTCTGGAGTCTGCATACATGTATGTCCTTTCAGAGATTTCGTGCGATGGTAGTTGTGTCTACGCTACAGCTGCGTCAATAATCGTAAGTTCAGGTCGGGTTTGCAAGGAGACCGAGATGAGAATATTTATCTTCTCGGAAGCCAGCGAGCCGGATTGATCTGGCAGGTTATTGTGTGGAAATGCCAAAGACACGGCAAACACTCGGAAGCAAAGTAGGATAGTGACATTGTCAATATTTACGATTATAATCAAAATTATGAGACTTTGTATCGTATCAATTCTCAACATCACTCGTGGCACAGAAATATCATTGGTCGTAGAAAGTTTATTGCTTGTATTGAGTTTTCATCTAGCTACCTGCAATCCTTACTACTTGCTCAATGAAGAGAAGAGTAATCTAGTAGAGGCGCTTGGGTGGAGACATAGATGCCTTGATGGTCAAGCTGCCAACGTTTTGCCATCCCTTCTTCAACAAAGAGACGAGGTAGTTGATGGCCAACATGATGTTGGAGATCAATTGATCCTCAGTCATCTCGACGTTTCCGACAGCAACACCCATACACAAGACCTTCTTCAATTGGAACTTGATGGTGGACTTGACTTCGTTGATCTTACCGGTAAGATCTTCGTTGTGGGAGACTGGGGTTGGGAATTTACCAGCTGTGAAAAGAAATATTAGTAAAAAATACCCAGGATCGAGAAGGGATAAAACTAACCCTTGGAAAGACCGGGACCCAAGAGACGAGGAATTTGCTTGATCAAGGTGTCGGATGCGACGAAAGCATCGTACTTGCGTGCGAGCTTCTTGATCAACTTCTTGTTCTTGTTGAGCTTCTTCAAGTCATCGGCGGACATGGCATCGACACCACCGTGCTTGGCACGATCGATATCGTGTTGATCACCGAGAATGCTATCTATCATCAGCCTTTGCCTCCCATATTATATATATTCGATTTCGTGGACATACCAGATGCTCATGTTTGGGCGGGGAACGACTGGGAGACGTACGGTTCCGGAGAAACGCTTGTCACGTTGGGGGTCATAGTTCTTGAGGCCGATTTGGAGTTCAACGGTCTCGAGGAAGTTTCTCTTCTTGGTCTCAAGAGAGTACTCAAGAAGACTTTGTACGTTGGTACGCACTCCGGCTGTGAGGCGAAAAAGTTAGTATTTGTTTTAATTGATTCTCTCGACGAGATGCTTATTCCCGAAGAACTGCGAGATAGAACAAACATACCGACTGTGATTTTAGACATGATGACAGTCTTCCAGTAGAATTGATGAAGTTCTAATGGTGAGGATTTGCGTAAGTTTGTCGATAATAAGTTGAAGATTAAAATTTTCGAAATTGTGAGATGGTGGGGAATTGTTCGAACTTTTAGCGAGGATCCACGTACTATACCACTATCCAATCACAGCACGGCTAATCGCTACCCAATTAAAGAAAAGCAAACTATTAGAATTCTATATGCAGAATTTCTTAAATTAACATCTACTCTGATGTCCTCGGTTAATATATCGATCATTCATACTGTTCGTGGTACCATTGCAAAACCTATCGATGCCACCTAGATCTAGTGATACTGGTCCAACCTTAATGTGGAGGGTTCCTTTGATTACCAAACCAGTATCAATCTAGATGTCAGAGTGTCTTTGGTTCCTCAAGTCACATACATAGAGCTCAAACAAGCATTTTCCGAGTGGATAAGCAGCAAACGAATTGACTGAACTGCTATTGGTACTACTGGATTACTGGATTACTGATTCAAATGCACGTCCTGTGTGACAATTCTCTATTTCATTGCCAGAAAATTTAAACAAATGGATGTATTCTGCGCCATCAATCAAGCAACAATCCTTCCAAGGTCATGGCCATACACTCCAGAATTCAGCCAAGTTTTCCATTCGACATCTCTGAGCATGAGTTTCAATAGTTCGGACTACCTTCCGGGTCCGAAAGCTTTTTATACAGTCATTCCAAGCGATATCGATACCGAAACTAACTCATCGTTGGAGTACAACCCAGACTATTGAAACCCCTTTGTTTGGAAGATCTTTTATGCTGCCAAGGTTGTTGTAACAGTCTCGAGCCGCGTAAGGCAGCCTTTTTGGCAAGTTGGGCAAGTAATTGGTTCTGTTGCCGTCACCGTTGGTGTAGTTGGGCATAATTTGTTTGGGGCCGGGATAGTGATCGTGCTGACCTCAAGCACAAGGCAATGAGGATGCACAGGACAAATTGTCTGCAACGGGCATGAATCTATTCATTATCAGTTCTACTCAGACATCCAATAATATTAAAGGGTCATGTTTCAGTTCTACATACGGGGCTTAGTGTATGGGACAGTTGTGGTGTATGTGAAGCACGATGTCAACCCTTGTATTGGGCCACCTTGTGGTGCTGCGAGTGCAGCGCCGCTAGATGTGAAACGTGAGTTAGTTGGAGTTGCAAAGACCGTCTAGTTTATAGGGGAACAGGGGGGGTTTGCCTCTCACCTAAAGATCATCGCTGCGACGAGAGTTTGAAATTTTGCCATTTTGAATTTTGGTATGTATTGAACGCCTGGTTTGATGCTAAACGGGTTGTCCGAATGTTTAAGGGTGTGTGGTAATAGAGGAGTTTCTTTTGGGGCTCCCAGTGCTTTTATGTGCCTTTCTCGGTCCAATACATCCGAGGAATTCCGCAGAAATCCTTCATGAGATCACACTTCATACGCGAGCTGAAGCCAAAATATGACACTGGCTACAAAACTCGTATTCATATCTCCTTACTTCCACTCTAATGATCTCAGCTTGTCTGCCCCTTACTTACTCAGGAATCCTAACTTGATGTAGACTGGCCTAGCATTGATCTGCATAATCCGCGGGAATATGTAGTTGTTTTGGCTTCTTTTCTATATTGGATCATACTTTCAACAGTTCTGCTCCACGCTTTTATTGATCTCAGATACGTTCTTAATCAAAGATGAATCAGTTCCTTGGGGAATTCCCAAAGCGTATGGTAATGGCTGTTGATCATCAAGGTGAGAATTGATTGCCATTTGTAAGATTAGAAAAGATTTACATTGCGGCGACATCCCCGATTTGTGCTTGATGGCGGTCAGCCTTATTACGAAAGCTTATCGTGCCTGTACTGTGCCAGGATTAATCGTATAGTTAAAACAAGCATTTAAACTCGTATCAAGCTTTCCTCTTCGACCGCTTGGCTACAGATCCAAACATCATCCGGGGTTTAAGGCTTGTCCAGAAGTGGGGTATCATTCCAAAGGGGCCTAAGCATCGCACTCAGATATGGTATGACAAGCCCTGTCAGATTTTTACGCGGCTGAATTCTTCCGCTCCATGTTGATTGCTTACTCCAAGCGTCGGGAGGCATGGTGGGCGGGTTTACTTCAAGGTCGTTCAACAGGCAAACATACGAGGATACGCGTCTGTCTCACTGACCCTATTCATGTGGCTGCGCCTCTTTCATACCTCTTGCTTTGACTTGGGATTTATCTACACGAGTTTCCTTGTACTGCTCGAGTTTCCTTCCACGTTAAGCGTTCACTGTCTTATACGAGATCTTGACTATTTCATGTTGCATCGCGCCCACTTACATCATTATCAACTTGTGGGTAGCAGATCAACAGGACACTAACCTAAGTTTTCATGCTCATAGAGAGACTTAAATTCAAAACAGGGCGTGCTGCGGTCAAGAAGTCACTGCTTGCCACATTTCAATTGGACTCCTCTATTTTCACAACGACAGCTTGTTTAACATACTTACTGGGGTCTCTGGGGATGTGGCTCATCAATCCATGATCGACCACGCGACACCAGCATTTTCTCCAGCACGGAAGTTGCTCATATCAACGTGGTGCATATATCGCACTCTTTATTCTCGCTAATGCAACAAAACAGTGTTATGTGTGCTACACTTAAATAGTATCATCCCGAATTTGTACATGTAATCCAAACAGTTGACTCTCAAGAGAGTAGAAGGCTAAATTTGCCGTCCATATAACACTCATGTACTCGGTGAGTACAACGTCACCCATAGATTCCAGGGCGAATGTTACTGACCACGATGCTTACTTCCAATAGACCTCAAATTTCACCGCAAATTAGCCAGTTCTGGCGGCCTACAAGCTCATCACCATCACATCGCAGATCCCATTTATCCACTAGAACATCTTTCTCTACCTATAATAAGAAGATAAGTAAGCTAGCCAGAAGGCCAACCTCGTTTACCAAGTTGACCGGAGATCTTTTTTAGTAATATGATTCCTACGGTTCTCTTTGATGTGATGCAGCATCATTTACAGCTCATTTCTTGCATAACACCAAACAATTACTCTCTAGAGCCAGCGGTATACAGATCTTTCTTCTGGCACTACACTGACTCGACCCTTTCATTCATGCTGGATGTCATTCATATGTGCACTGATGCAAATCTGCTTCTTTAAATATCTACGTTATTATGACGGAAGTCTCCAACATCTAAATGGTGGTTTCCGCAGGCCCAGACTTATCATGGTTGGTAAGTGACCTCATGGCTGTGTTATACTTGAACATTTCCCAATGGGAATATCTACTAGTTTGTTGAGGTAGAGAGGAAAACTACCATCATAAAGTTAGGATAATAAAGTAAATAATGTATAACCTCTCATGCTGTTCCTCATAAAATAACTCTCAAACAACTACTTCTCATTCCCTATGGACTATCCTCTTCCTTAAGGTATTGATATCCACTATTTTATAATTCAATTTGACGATGAACACGCAGGTCTCATACAATAATCTTTTCTTCTTTCACTCATGTTCAATCTTCACTTTCACCACACCTCACAGGACGCATGGCTAATTTGTTGGTCAAAAGCTTCAACTCATATTGGCGGTCGCGCAGCCGATATTTCTCACAGCAAGACAAAACAATTGAAATTTGGAATTTGGAATCTCAAGAGTAAATTTCTTTCTTTCCAGTCTACAACTTCTTCTAATTTCTTCCCCATCCTCCAACAAAAAACAACAAAAACAACAGTAATAGCCAAATACAAGGGCAAGCAAAACAAATCTCTTTGCAAAGATCTTACCTTCATTGTTTCTTTGCGACCAGGTCAACTTCTCTATTGCATTAAAAAGAATAAATCAATTCTTTCAATTTCAATCAATTTTTTTAATTCATTCCCTAGCTACTTTGATCTCACTTTGCAACCTCTACATCAAGCAAATTCACCAAATATTTCTCACATTGAGAATCGCATTTTGATGCTAGAGAAAATAGCACTTGCAATATTCATTGAGATAATAATTCTCGAGCCAATTCCCGTCGCGCACCTCTTATTGAAATCCATTCAATCGAGCGAGGTGAATTTAGACGCTCTTTTCATCCTATTACTTTTAGATTTTAATTGTGGCAGGAATTATCTCATTTTCAATCTCCACCTTCAAATTTCATTTAAAATCGAAGTTGAAGATCACAACAACCCAATCAATTCTCAACAACAGCCAACATGCCACCCATGGTTTCTCCAGCTCTCACTCAAGCCTCTCTCACCAGCCAGACCACCAATCCCAAATCCAAGGGTAAACTCCACGTTTCCTTCACTGACTGGGTACTCGGCGGCTCTCTCCTCTCCATCAATTCCTCTCCCAATGTTTCCGCAGCAACACGCGCTCGTAGCGATAGTCGTATTCGGGCTACAGCAGGTAAGGATAAAAATGGGAGAAGTATAGTAATTCTTGAAGATCGGGATCAAGATGGATTGGTGGGTGGTGAGGTGGAGATGTTGGTTGTGAGGAAGGTGGGTAGAAAGGGGAGTGGAGGTGGAAGGAGTAGGAGTGCGAGTGCGGGATCGAATGTCACGGTTAAGGCGAAGATTTCGGAAGAGGTTTTGGAGACGGTGGTTGAGGAGAGTGCTGTGGTGGAGAAGAAGGAGATGGTTGAGACGAAGAAAAATGAGGATGCTGATGGCAAGGGTGAGCATGCGTTGACTTTGCAGAAAGAAGAGGAAGGAAAGAAAGTGGAAGAGAAGAAAAGCGAGAAGGCCGAAGAGCCCACCGCTGATATTGTACCTGAAACAGCTTCTGCTCCAAGCGTCGAAGACAAGGACAAAGACAAGAAACCCGAAGCCGAGGCCGTAGCCATCGAGGTCGAAGTCAAGGAAAAGGACAAGGACAAGGATAAGGAGAAGAAAAAGGATAAAGATGTTAAGAAAGCATCCAAAGGCGAGGATGAATCCGAGAATACTAAGCTTGAAGAACCAAGCGCTGATACCACAGCCGCAGCTCCCAAGGAGAAAACCGAATCGATTTCCGAGAAGCCTACCGAGGTTAAAGAAGATGATAAGGATGGAAAAGTAGAACCCGTTGATGGAAATGAATGGACCAAAGAACAAGATGAGAAACTCATGGCTATGAAGAAGGAAAATAAAACATGGAAGGACATCGCTGGAGAATTGGGTACGGGCAAAAAGGAAGTGGTGGCAAGATATAAAGTTTTACAAGAACAAGAGAAAACCGAAGATGAGCAGGAAGAGGAAGAACAGAAGCCGAAGAAAACTGAAAAGAAAAAGAACATTAAGTGCACCGCACAAGTCGACAAGAATGAAGATACCGAAGAGGAAATTTACATCTCACCAGACTGTCCCTACCACCAACCCAAATCCAAGTCTTCCGCCCCTCCTCCAAAACAAGACAAGAAGAAGAAGCGCAAATCCTACGGCGAATTGGATAGAGATAGAGATGATGAGGAAGAGGAGAATGAAGAGCGTATGCAGGGAAATACAAATGAATATGGACGTGCAAATGAGCAGGGACGTCTTCGACCGGATAAGATATGGTCAGCGGAAGATTGCGAAACCTTGGAGTATTTGATGGAGAAACATAGGAGTACGCAATGGTTGCAATTGCAGGCTGGATTCTTTAATTATACGGGGAGGATGATTAAGGCGGAGTTTATTGAGAGGAAGTTTAGGAAGGATGGACTTGCTTAGTTGGTGGTTATTGGTAGGCAAAGCCTTGACCAGAGAGAGTAATAGAGAGGAAAGGGTTGATTTGATTTGCTTTGATTTGCTTTGATTGATTGATTGATTTAACGTCCACACTGAGTCTAAGACTATCTAGGACGGCTAGGGGCTTTATGAGCTCCTAATTGATGCTATAGAGAATTGTATGCTAGCTAACATACAGTTTGTATAGTTTGGGTTTCTTTTCAATTCTTGAAATGTTGATTGAGGGCAAGTGAAAACTAATACTGGAGAACAAAGCCCGATATCTTCATCTTCTAAAACCTTTCCTTCCTCGCTCTCCCCCTACCCCTTGCTAATTAAAGCATCCCACTAATATAATCTTCTTCTTCGACCCAATCTGCTATTCCGACACCACTTCCCACAAAGGTCAAGAGTCATCTCCGTCAAGATTACCTCCAGTATAGCAAAAGGGTCCTCATACTAATGAAAAGCAACTGGAAGGCACCACTCTCCTCAGCTCGAACTCATTCATTAGCTCCTTTGCATGCCTTCCTAGGTGTGATGATCTCCAGCTTTGTTTGAATATAAATAATCGAAACCGCCGAATGGAATATCGATCATTTGAATGTAATGATAGTGAGGCATGGCCCTAACCCTACCCACACATACACAAAAAATATTTTCGTAAAATCGAGGAAAAAACGTAATATCGTATCGATACCCAGAGCATAGCATTAGTTGATAGATGATGGTATTATCTGTTTCGTGATAATCGTAGTATTAAAATGAATATGTTTTCGATAATCGATTATCGAAAAAAAGTATAAAATGCAAATAAAACAATAACAAATTCCGTATCGAAAAGACCCTTCTGGAATAAAAGGGACTTACTAGACGTATCATACTTCATATTGAAGTAATAATCGATGGCAGATGTTGAATCTAACCAGGGCTTCTATAACCATCGTCCGTATTTTGGGTTGATGTTCGTTCATCCTTTCGAAGATATTGATACTGTAAAATCGTAATAACCCCTTCATCGTGAATATCGTAATCGGAAAACCCTCTCTCTCTCTTCCAATATATCCGATTCCATCAAATGACTCAATCTTAGCTCTGCAGACTCTCAATAGAGAGCTGGAGGTTCGTAGAGGGCACCACGTACAGGTGTTGAGTCTTCGCCCTCCTTTGATTTGCTTTAATTCACATTGATTTTGAGGGTTGAGAAGATCGACATTGAGATCGATTGGTATGCAATCTCAATATGCTGTTTTGCATCAATTACTGATTCTGATGTCATCTTTGCACGGAAAGGAATGAAAGTGAAGAGGGAATGACGGTCAGCTGCTTCATAGGAGAGCCGAGGATTTGGGATATGGAAGATAATTCGTTCTCTGGTTTATTCTCTGTTCAGCATTTGTGATCCAATCATTCAGGTCTCATATGCCAGTTTCTGCTTTGGATGGAATGGAAAGGAGTTGAAGGAAGTCGAGATTTGACGAAAACCCTGGTCAATATGGTTGAAGTTGGGATAGTACCGATGATGGATGCATGGATGGACGCACGTCTAGTTGACCGAAATGATATTGCTGTTAGCGTATACCACAGTTTTGAGATCAATCAATAGTTATTAAGTAATCATTTGCGATAATCCGATACTTTTTTCTTGCTGTTTGTATCGGGATACTTGTGAAATACGGCTCTTCTGTATACCATTGTTCAATTCACAAAGTATCCAAGGGCATTTACACTAATGGTATTGAACGAAACGGACGCCAAATCCACCACCATGCCCCAAAAACCTGATCCTTCTCAACCCGGGTATGCCCTCCCAAATATCCTACTAGTAGCACTACTATAGTTATCCTTTCAAGATTTCTCATGTGCAGTACCTTTAACGTATGACGTCTTAGCGATATCCCCCACGCTCTTGGCATTCCCCATCATATCATCACAAGGTTGGTAACTTTTGATAATCTACACAATTCCAATGTCCAATCGAAACATTAATCACAAGTCTTCTAGTGCATTTTTTATTTATTTACTTGATTATCTCACTCCCCTTCGCCATTAAAGCATGATCAAAAGCTCCAAAAAAACCTGAAATAAATCTTTAGAGTAATTACTCTGATAGACACCAAAAACGCAAAGTCGTGCCAAGAGAGTTACGACACAGATTCCAATAAAATCCAGGAGACTTGTATTGGCAGACAATGCGCCTGTGTCAAATTCCCATTATGTATGTTTATTTGCACAACTGTCATCTAAAATCCGAAAAATCCGATCTCGTAGTTTGAGGGATAATAGCTCTAGTACATTGAGTAGCTACTAGCTAGTATGTAGTCTTAAAAGTGGAGCGTTCATATTTATTCTACTGGTGGGAATTTGGACTAGGAAGGAAAACGACAAAACTTCAATTGCAGGAACGTCGACCGTTAAAGTTTCAAAGTTTTGGTTTCGGCAATGATAATGGCAATGGGAAATTTGAGAATGATTATGTATCACCAATATTAATATGTGTATACATTTCAACCGTGAACTGAGCGAACCTTAAAAGTCCATTCATCAATTACCAGATCGAGAGGGGAATGGAGTAAACCATCATTCAGACTAGTGTCTGGATAGCACCAAAACTAAGAAGAATCCAGCTAAAGATGCTGTCAAGGTTGCAGTACACTTGCACTTATACTAACTATACTTACTACAGATAGATAAGATCTCCGTAAATCACGATCGCTTTAGTAAAGTAAAAACAATGACGAGCTGTGAAGGTTTGACTGAGAACCCACATAAGATGCTCAACAGTCCTACCTACCACTTTTATTCAGAGCATATTTTGAATTCTTCATGTCAGATTTATAGTCATATATATACAACTCTTAACATTTAATCGCTCCTCTTTATGCTGCCTTAGCCAGCAACGTCATGTCGTCGCGATCAGGTGAAAGTAGTCCGCGAGGTGAAAGTAGTCAAAGTCAATGTCTTCCCGATGGCGATGGTAAGAAACCCAGTGGTAGTCCAAAAAATGATACTCACTCACACGCATTAGATAATTCCAATGTTGGTACGAAGCCATCCTCCAAATCGAAGCGCGGAACATGGAGAAAAGCCCTGGGACTAGGAGAGAAGGTTGAAATGACTGAGGAGGAGAAGAAAGAGAAGGAGGAGATAACGAGCGAAATAAAGAAGATACAGAACGAAATCCGCGAAATAAAGGATCATTACAAGAAGAATCAAAAGCAGAATAGTATCCAAAGAAGGCAAAAAATACGTGACTATAGGGAAGAGAAGAAAGAAACGAGTGCGGAAAAAGAAGAGAGAAGACTGAAACATCTAAGGACCGATGGACCATACACCCGGGACAGAAATATTCATCATGATATGTGGTCAATGGAGCAGCGCTGGAAAGAAGATGATGAAATCGCGGAGGCGGAGAGAGATGATCGACTGAGACGGCTGAATTTGAAGGAACAAGACTTACATTCGATGTTGAAGGAAAGAAAGAGATTGCGACACGAGGAGCCAAAAGCAAAGAACGAGATATCGGCCAAGGAAAGAGAGAGATTACAACGGCAAGAGTTGAGAAAAGAAGACGAGATATCGATAGAAGAAGCAAAGAACCGGTTGAGACAGCCCACACCACCCGTTATTTTCCAACAGCCCACCTATGTTAAGGAACGCAAGCCCTCTTCATCGCCTGCGGAGTTGAAATTGCAAATGATGATGGAATGGGACAATGAATCTTGCAAGGAGTGGATTTATGATCATCTTGAGGATTACCTTGATACCTACGAGATAGGGCAGGTAAAGGATGACTTGGAGCAAATGCAAGAAATTTGTGGACCGCGTATGTTCAAGGCGACAGAGGGGGAGTGGGAAGACTGGTTGTATGGTGCCGGCCGCGTGATGTATTGGAAGTTGCAGTCCATCGTAACGGCAGCAAGGGAATAGAGAAAGGCAAAGCGAAGCAACTATAGGAGCGGAAGCGGCCACGGAATGGTGTTGTAGAGAGCGCAGAACTCACCAAAAAAGATATAAATAGGGTTAAACAGAGCGGACTGCTCGCTTGATAATGTCGCCCTTGGATATATATACCATAATTGACAACACAATCTCAGTCTCATAATATCCTCTTGACAGCAAAAATCTCAGCCAGAAATTCCTTGGCATGGTTAACTCCAATTCCACATTTCCAAAAAGTTATCCGCGAGCTTTCCAGACGCCAGCCGTATACCCAGCCCATTGACCGTGGCATATTAGCTTGCACCACCCAGCCCATCAAAACCCACCCTTTTGTAGCTTGCTTAACCCAATGTACTATACAATATATAAACAAGTCCTCACGCTTCAAGCCCATAGCCATACCGTACACCTCATTATCCCAAACATATGCGAATTCATCCCAAAGCCTTCTGAATCAAACTCTTACTTGAATCACTCATCGGTATTTGTAAGGCCAAACGATGTCCGTCCTCACTCATTTTGCCCCAAGTTTTCCTAAGCATTAAAATGATCTTCTCTTCATCGTGACCCTTCTCAAATGCCTCAAACTGATCGTCCAAAAACACTAGACAAGCAACATCCTCCAAGATTTGGGTTTCCTCATTTTTCTTTAGATCCTCTTTCCTTATCAATCTAGCCACTTCTTCTGCTTCCTCGCTTGTAAAATTGCAACCAATGCATATCGCAGATGCAAGATCAGCCTGACGTTTCTTGAGAAAGGACCTCCAATTCAAATACCCAGGTTTTGTCATCGGATAAGAAGATCGTGGAACCTCCCAGCGTCGAAAATGTTGTGCTCGCACGGCAACTTTGAGGATAGGAGAAGCATCGGGAGCGCGGAGGGAAAGATAGTGTGTCATCTGTTGTGCGTAGTGAAGCTCATATGGTGTACTTTCGCCATTTATTATGCTGATGTTTGGGTCTAAAGCATGAGCTTCATCAATCAAAGTGATTGCAGCTTCGTAATTGTCTGCTGCCATTATATAGAATGGCTCTGTAGCTTTCTTTGGTGTTACTGATCGAGTTTTGCTAAGAATTCTCAAGAAATATATCAAAACAATTCAAAGTCCTCGTTAATATGTTTGTTCATTTGTTTGATCTCGGATGGCGCCGCGGGGCTCCTTATCGGACAGGAGATTAGTAATGTTGAGTCCACTGAATCATCACGTGATAGTTACTGGATATGGTTGTTCCTCATCAAAATAACATTCAATGATCCACAAACCTTTAAAGTGAAGTTTAACACATGTTTTGCACTCTGTGACCAAGAGTCAATTGAAATTTGCCTACCACTCGTCCGGTCTGGTCAATCAATTTGAGCCGCGCGCTTACGCAGAACATGCTGGCCTCAGAATTTGGCGGCCGTTTTCTATCCCGCATCATATATGTAGTAGTTGAAGCTTGCCTCGTCCACCTCACCCGAGGAGGTAAACTGCATTAATTCGGCCCTTGAGGTCTTTCATAATTTATTCGTCTCTTTGAAGCTCTCATCCGAAATGCTAGAACGAGCCCGCCAAAAGCCTGTGGCCGATTGATAGGATGGGTAATGGAACCTTCATGTTAGACAGGTCACATTCTTTTGCAGTCGAAAGAGCTATTCGTGGCATCAATCACATCGTTAGCAAATGATACTAGTGATTTGTTTGAGGACCGAGCGAAGACCATGTTGAGCATAAACTTCATGCCACCTTATCAAACAATGTATAGTCAATTCTACCCATAATCATGTGTCTTTAATATTCCAATCGTACTGTTATAGATAGTGCTTTAGGTGAAGAGAATTTACAACTGATAAGATATATTTTCTAACTAAATTCCGAAATTCATACACATTATAGCGGAGAAGCTAGAGCCATCTTATAAAGTACTTTCAAAAGGCCATGCCTTGCCTTTATCACGGCCACGGGTCCGAAAAGACTATGATGAATCCTTCCAGTTATAATTGCGCCACCAGGTCTATAGGGACAGGTAGGCACCGTTTCTTCCAGTCCAAATCCCGTGTAAAGAGCTCGATACGAGAGAGGCGCGGAGCCCGAACAAAAGGCCTCGTTGGAAAAGTTATCCCTAGTATAATATTGGTGCAGATACATATCTTCCTTCTCAAGCACACTGTTGCCGCCAATGTGGTATTCTATAGTGCCAAAGAGAGTAGTTTCAAGGACTAAACTGTTTCAACATGTCGACGCACTCACACCATGAGAGTGAGGATCTTCATTACTCAGAGAAAGCAAGTACCGCAGAACAACAGAAGCATGCTACTAGGACTTGTGAGTTAATTTGTCCTTCTAACCTTTGAAGCCTTCTTGGCTAAGCATTTTAACCCACGATGTATAGATTCATACAAGAGCTGCCGCCGTGGTGATAAAGATGATGAAATATACTGGAACCAGGAACACAAAATTAGCATTCGAGTTCGAAATGTCTCCTGGCGCCCTATTAGAGCATCTTTAGTTAGAGAGTTGATTGGGGATGTATTCGATAAAGATAAAGCACGGTGGAAAGCTGGCGAGGAAAAAAGATTCAGCCATAATGACCAGAGTCATAGTATTAAATGGACAGTGGACCAGAGAGATAGCATGGCACAACTCTATACATACGATATTTGTAAGTATAATAGAAGCGAGGAAGTTTTATAATACTTTATTAATCTTTTCCAGATGGACTTGACAAAGAAGGATTAACAGAGGGACGTGAACATCCACAAGGAATATGGATGCAATGTAAGCCAACATTGCCTCCTGCAATATACGAGATTATTTGGACTGATTACATACCTCGAAAAAACAGATCATACTCTGCTGGGCTCAGGATATGTTTTTAATGCTACAGATAGGTCAAATGCTTGGAAAAGCATCTCAAATGAAGCTAAAAGGCTTTTCGTACACTCCAGACCTGATCCGACGGGTATGCAGGGGGACTGGACATATTTCTTTTACAATGAAGGAAATGAAAAGAGATACAAGCTTGAGGAACGTAAAGATATCGATTCTTGGACCAAACCTGAAATCCATCGCACTTGGCTTGCTAGAGTCAAAACAGAGACAATTGAGAGTGGTGATATTTTACCATGTGAGTTACTACAGTTACTACTGCAACTCGCTGCATAGTCAGGAATGTACCGGGATTTGGTCTAACGCATATTATCAGACAAATTCAAAGGCTACGACTTACAAGTTCTCAATGACTGCAAAGAAAGATTGAATGTGGCAACTTTGGATAGCCTAGTTGGCAACACTGTTTCAAAGGAGATCAGAACTGATCCTTGTGCAAAAGCTGTAAGTACAATTGGTAACCCCTTTAAATTGAGGCCTGGGTCTCAATGCCTATTCATGCGTCTCATTTACATGAGAATTCATCCCATTTCCAGAAAGGTTATCTTTCTTCAATTGCTAACAAGTCGAACCTTTTAGTGGGTTCATTGGCGAATAACAGTTGAGAATACCAAAAATGGGAAATCCGACTTTGTTATTTCAAGATATCATCCTAGTGATTTGGAAAGACCATGTGAGTCTAGCTCATATCTCAAGCACCAGTTGATTTTCTACATAGCATGAGCTCTCACTGATACATAAGTTAGACCATACGAATAGCAACAAGAAAATCTGGATTACGAATGCTACCGACAACGAAAGTTACAGAACGGTACGTAAGCTACTTGAAAGTACTAGTCAATTCAAAGTAGCCGCAAAAGATGAAAGTCGCTGGATACTTGAGCGGCGCGAGGAAGAGGGTCGTGAAAATGGTCGACTTACCCTAAAAGAAATTAGCAATGTCAAGTCAAAGGAGAGGAAACAATCACGCCACAGAAAAAGAGGAAATGATAGCGACAATGAAAGCTCAAGTAGTACTTACAGCGACAGCGTATGGGAACGGAAAAAGGTTCAGTCGCGGAAATCACCTCCCAGTCTTTTAACAGGCTACACACATACTCCCTTTGCAAACTATAATCCGAATCTCATTTGGAGCGGTAGACCTGAAAATTTGCGGGGGTATGCGAAAGCAGGTATTCATAAAAAGGGTCGCGATTGCTGTTGTAAGTATCACTGACGCATCTGTATATCGAAAGGTGATTAACAATAATATGATGGACAGACTATGGTTATCTCCTAGAGAATAAAACAGGGCAAAATCTATGGTGGGATGAAATAGCCGACAGTTTGCTATCGAAGAAACTCATTATACCGAAAGGCAAAGAAAAGCAGGAGCAAGGTAGCCTCAGTAAATATAACGGAGATCTAATGATAGAGCTCGACCATCAATCTACAAGCCATAGGGTGATGCGATTGTCCAATCTTGGTGCAGCGTCTAGTGGAGAACCGAAAAATGATATTCACGAAAGACACAAGGTCAAAGTTTGTAAGTATTCCAAGATCTCAACTCCGTAAATCTGCTAACACTCTCTCGAGATACAATGTTCGAGAAAGATAACCCTGGGGAGCCTATGAGAGATACCTCAATCTCCATTCGAAACCGACTTAAAGGTAACATCTCATGGAACAGTACTCAGAAAGAAATCCACCGAAACCGAATACTATTAGGGAGACAATACAACGCCATCCCTCGAACAAATCAAGGCACTATATGCGAAATCGTACTGAAAAATAATAATACATATCTCATCGATCCGACTGATCAAAATAACGCTACACATATTCATGTATCGGAGATGCGCCAAAGCTCTTCTATTCCCACTTTTTCTCAAATTAGATATCGCTCGCCTTCTTCGGGTCAGCATACCCATCGTTCGGGAGCGGATACATATAATAGTTCCTCGGACGACTCGCAAAGAGAAAATAGGAAATCCAAGACTCAGCTGCCCATTGAATACTATCAACCTTCTCGCCACAAACTCCCTAGCACTATTAACAGTAGCAGCAGTAGCTCAGAAAGAGAAAACCCATCCCCTTACATAAATCCCCACCCTCAAACTCGCACCCGTCATGCCCAAAATATCGCCCGTTCCGAGCACCAGCGAAATACACGACACCTTCCCGATTACACCCAGAACCGTAATTATACTTACAACCACCCTACTCACTCCTCTTCTTCCTCCTCCTCAATCACCAACACCAATACTACCAACCAAACCGCACAATCTCAATCTCTCCCACACAAAAGCAACAACAAATCCAAAGAACCAGAACAAAAAAAATAAAAAAGTAAAACCCATATCCAAAAACTTAAAAATGCAGCACAGTGGCTTAAATCAGAATATAGAGAGGAGAAATATAGAGATCGGAAAGCGAGGAATGAGGAGAGGTGGAGGAATGGGGGGAATAGGATGAGGAGGGGGGTTGATGTTGAGGAGGGGAGGAGCGGTGAATGAGCTCGAGGGGAGAAGGGGTGGTGGGTGAGGTTCGAGAGGAGGATATTTATTTAGTATGGAAATTTTCTGGTGGTGATAGATGGTTGCTGGATAGTTTGGGGATTGTAAGAGTAATGTTCTTGAAGGGGTATATTTATATCTGGCTCTCTTTCTTCCTTGATTGTAAGATTGTAAGATTATATTTAGTCAGAAAGATAGATAGGTATCGAGATTTTATAGCCCAACTTTTTTAAGATATTTTCTTTCCCTTTTCATTTTTTTAATACCATTTATATAGATCCCCCCTACAAAAAGATAATATACATTTGTTGGAATACGAAATGTAGAGTTGCAAGTGTGTGTAGTTCTTATTGTAGTGTAGGTTCTATGGAAAGCTTATATATGAGGTTATACGGCGAACAGGATGCTGACTCAGCAACTTCCAACAACATTATATACTAAAAAACCTTATATCTAAAGGATATTCACTCTATAATTTCTGTAGGGGTTTGATTCTTGGATGAAGTGAAATTATCAAATCCTGTATTGTAACTGAAAAGAAGTGAATGACTTAAACAATAATTTTATTTTGTAGTCTTATATAACGTGGTTTATCATCATGTGGGCCATATCATCATATGGGCCACTTTTACCTCAATTATTACCTCTTCACTTCAACACGCGATTTATCAACAATCTATGATGGAAACGAATAATAAAGAAGCACGAATCTTTCTAGTTATCGAAGCTATTCAAAAAGACAAAAAACTAAGCATTCGGAAGGCTGCTAAACTGTATAATATCCCGCGTACAACGATTCAGCATAGAATGGACGGTTTTACTCTTTGTGCAGAATATCGATACAAAACCTATAAGATTATAGAATTGAAAGAGGAAGTGATTATTCAATATATACTTGATATAAATAACAAAGGGTTTTCATTTAAACTTAAAAATGTGGAAGATATAATGAATTACATTCTTGAATCAAAAGGTGTAAAGAAAGTTGGAAAGTTTTGAGTTTATCGATTCGTAAAGCGTTATATAGTATTAAAGATACGTTTTAGTTGTATTTATAACTTTCAAAGAGCTCTTTGTGAAGATCCCAAGTTTATTGAAGAATGGTTTCGATTGATATCGAATATACAAGCGAAATATAGTATTCTGGATTGCGATTTCTACAATTTCGACGAAACCAACTTCATGATGAGTATAATATACCCCGGAATAATTGTAACTAGTGCTAAACGAAATAACAAAAGCAAAGTAATACAATCAGACAATAGAGAATAAACTATAGTGATTATATATAGTAATAGGGAAAGGGAAACTATACCACCATTTTTAATAATGTAAGGATAATATCACTTTTCTAATTGGTATACAGAAAGCGGTTTTCCTGCAGATTGAGCTATTAAACCTATTTCTAATAGATAGACGAATAATGAGATAGAGTTAGAATAATTAAAGTATTTCGATAAGCATACAATTCATCGAATAAAGGGCAAATATCGAATACTAGTACTAGATGGGTATGAAAGTCACGAATCGATACCTTTTCAGTCATATTGTAAGTCAAATAATATAATAACAATAAAGTTACCATCGCATTCAAATCACTTAACCCAATGTTACGATCACGGATCTTACAGTTACCGATCATAGTGTGTGTGATATATTTTTCGTCCGAGGCTCTGTGCGAAGCACAGGCCTCAAATTCCCAATTGGGATAAAGGACGCCAGGGGAGGAAGGCCCCTGGGTTTCTAATTAGCTAATCTAAATTTACTAGTATTATATATACTAAATGCTTCAGCAGGGTTTACATGATTGCCGTTGCGTATTAAGTTAATCCCTTGGGTAGATATTTCAGCTGTCCTCTATAATACAATTAGATCTTTCGATTCCTGATCTTCTTTCCTTCGTCGTTGCAATCGAGCTTTTTTAATATGATTTTGTTAATATAAAGATTTTTTTTTTTTTTTTTAAAGTTTATACAAATTTAATCTTTCCGAACCAAAACCCAACGCTTTATACAAAGAAAATCCAAAAATAATATAAAATAAAAAAAATAAAAATAAAAATCAAAGCAATCCTTCAATTAATAAATTGTATAAGGAATCGAGAATATATATCCTGATAGAATTTTGTAGATTTGAATCAAATTGTTAGTTTCGTTGTTCCTTCTATGTTTCCCAAAAAATAGGGGATGGCTTCAGATGGTGGTAACTTTGAAAGGGTTTTTTGAGTATTTCCAATTTTACAAAAGTAAAAATGAAAAGGGGATTTTCTTTTTCTATATGAGTATAATATATAAGTATTTTTGTGATTGAAGCGATTGTGATATGCTGCGAAATCGCTGTGCTGAGATTTAGCTGTTAGGATATATTCTAGTATCGTTCGATCAAAAGAAAGTATAATCGATTTGTTGTTATAAGTTATAAAAAGATCATTGTAGTTTTGTGGTATTATAGTTGTCTATAATTTAGCTTTTGCTGATTTGGTATTCGTTTTAGTAATTCTTTTCAAGAAAGCGAAAGTACAGATAAAATCAGATGGGGATGAGAATGTTGCTTTCTCTTTAGCTGTTTTGTCCGCTACTTCGTTTCCAGGGATATCTAGATGCCCAGGAACCCATCGAATTCGAATTGAGCTAGGGCGAGTATATGGCAAACAGGGCCTGAGAGGTTAAGCTATAGTTAGTTCGCAGAATTCTTCAAATACAGATTGAAAGGATCTAGTAGAATGAAAGCCTAATTGTATAACAATCTCTAAGTTATCCAAGAAAACCCAAAGGTTTGTAATGAACCTAACTGAGGGTAGCTGTATTGTTGTTTGAGCACTTTTCAAAACTGTAACTACTTCGACATCGAAAACTTCAACATTACAGTTTAATAAGAAAACCTATCGATCTATTTACAGATTGTATTGATAAATCATTGATCTATCTCTTGTAGCATTATTCAGAATTTCGTTTTTCGAATCATCGAAGAAGACTTGCAAATCACTTTTTGGAATTGTAGATATAAACCTTTCGAAATCCTTAATTGCTCGTTCCTTCGAATAATCGAAAGGGCTATCGATCCGGATTTCTATAATAATATGTAATTCTTTGTTTCTCCAAGAAAGAAAAGCAATTAGATTGATATATTCAGCTTTTGGAAGAGCTAGGATAATTCTTAAGAATCTTGATTCAGCAATTCTAGTCCCAACTTTAGTTAGGATATTTTTGGTTCGAATTCGAAGGGGATGTTTAGAATCTAATCGAGCCGTTCGGGCAGCGAAGCTCTGGAATATCAAATTTAGTTCAATCTCAAGAGGTGTCACGGGGTCCCCGTATATGGTATACGGAGACCGCTCGGGTTCCGACCCGTAGGAGTCGGACTTCGGATAAGTGTAGGCTAGCCCTGGTCGGGGCTAGCGCTATACATAAATGTGTTTAAGGAACTATTCCTTTTATAGAAATATAGCTTTTCGAACTATATCTTATCAATAAAAGTGATTTCTGTTATCCTATCTGCTGCCTCCGTGATATTATGTAGCTCCTTTCTATCTGTGCCGATACTTCTACGATGTCGTCCTGTCCGCATCTGTTTAGCCAGTTCGGCTCCCCCGAAGAATTCGCTACTGTTGTAGCTAGTGATATTGCAATCTGGTATCGTTATCTTATTTCTCTTTACGAATTCAGTATAAGAATGGAAACAGAAGTGATCGATCTGCAATCTGCAATTCAAAAGTTTACTTTCGATCTGCAAGTCGAGAAAACTGTATTTATACGATGGAAAAAGGAGAACGATAGATTGATTACCTATCTAACTCAATTCCATCCCGTCCCCGTTGCTCTGCCTGTTTCAACCCTTACCGATCTGATCGGCCCCTCGTTTTTGACTTCTGTTACAATTTCAATTACCGCTCTTGTTCTGTCGAAACCTCAATTGAGTGAGAAGGTACCTGATCCTGTACCATTTGATAGAACGAAAATCGATCTTGATCGATTTGTCGATCAAATACAAAATAAAATGTATACCAATTCCGACCGTTTCATTTCCCTGTATTCCCGTTTGATTTATGTAACTGGAAGATTAATTGGACCCGCTGTTGTACAAATTCGATTGTATAATATCAAAGGATAATTTGTTAAATTTGCTGATTATAAGGATCTATTGCAAATACTGAAAAGAGTTTATGGAAACCAGAACAAACGAGCCAAGGCTTGAAAACTCTTGATCAATTTGAAACAAAGGAATCAATTGTTTCATATCTTCTATACTGAGTTCCAAAGACTAACATTGGAAGCCGGGATGGCCGACGACAACAGTACTCTGGTTATCCTATTAGAACAAGCTTTATCGAGTGAACTGAAAAACCAGATTGTTACCGTTAAGCCCCCTACGGATAGTACCGATACATTCGTTGCTTTCGTGTAAATATTGGAGAATCGTCGTCTGTATTTGATGGGACCGATCGGCTCCGGTTGTAGCTCAATCGTCCCGCTACCCTGCACTACTACTCAAAACCTGAATCCTGTTAACCGTATTCTTGCTCCGTCCCCGAATTCTATTGTCCGATTTGCTACTCCCGTTACGATTATGCTTGCTGGAGATCCAATGGATCTCAATTCCCAAAGACGTACTAATAAATGCGAACGAGGGGAATGCTTCCATTGTGGGTCTGCCGATCATTGTGTGAAAGATTGCCCGTTCCCAGATAATCGTTCTGTACAAGTTAGAACTAGCTTTATTAGTCTTGCTCTGTTATCCCCTGTTCTGTCTTCCGGTCAGATTCAATCGTATGCTATGTTACTGTACAGTTTGTCCCCTTCCGGCTCCCTGAATTCGGGAAACGGAGTCTGTTTGGTATAAATCGTTGTTAGATGAAAGCTTTGCATATATTATGTTTGTTCGCCGTTGCAATTCAAGGTTTATCTTTCGTTGAAGAAACAAGCAATCAAGCAAATCTGATAATATTGTTTGTTATTGTTCTATCGACGCTTGATCGATTTTGTCCTATTTATGCTATGGTGGATAGCGGATGCGAAGGATATACTTTCGTAGATCGAAGTTGAATGGAAGCTATCAAGTTCTTAATATACAAATTATTTGTCTTATTCGAAGTCATTAGATTCGACAGAAAAATACTGCCCGAAAACCAAGTGGATTGTTATATTCTAATCGATCTGCAAATCAATGATTACTATAAGAAAAGATCGAAAATCTACATTACTGAACTAGCTCATTATCCGATTGTCCTGGGGTTGGCCTGGTTAAAGAAGTACGATCCTTATATCGGATTCGCATCCAATACCTTTCGCTTTGATAGCGAGTTCTGCCGAAAGTCCTGTAATATGTTTATACAATTATCGAGTGTCCGAGCCTTATTCGATATCTCTATTAAAGTCTATTCTATTTATTTACTGTTTCGTTTTGAAGTGCTAAAGAAAAGAGATATAGTAAACGTTTCAATCCGAGTTTGTTCGATATATGTCCGTCGAAGTTATAAGATATTCTAAGCTAGTATCGATTTGATAGACCGAATCCTGAAGGAAAAAGAAGATTCTGTTCTTGAAGACCTGCTTTCTGAATTCTGTTTATGGATCGATGTATTTTCTTTATGTAACGCTGATAAACTATCTCTGCATTGCCTATATGATTATGATATCCGATTGCAAGATAGGGCTAAGCTACTATTTGGAGCCTTGTATTCAATGTCTCGGGACGAATTGAAAGCTTTGTAAGAATGGTTAAGGGAAAACCTAGCAAAAGGATTTATCCGATCGAGTTCCTTTGCTTCTGCTTCGCCTGTTTTATTTGTTAAGAAACTCAGTGGTGGTCTTCGATTCTGTGTAGATTATCGTGTATTGAATAACCTATCTATAAAAGACCGATACCCGTTGCCTTTAATCAAAGAGTCCTTGAATAATTTGAAAGGGATGAAGTATTTTATAAAAATAAATATCATCTCGGTCTTCAATAATATCCAAATCAAGGAAGGACAAGAATACCTAATTATATTCCATATCCGATTCGGTTTGTTCGAAACCTTGGTTATGCTGTTCGGGCTGATCGGAGTCCCAATAACGTTTCAACGATTTATCAATGATATTCTAAAAGAATATCTGGATATATTCTGTATTGTTTATCTGGATGATATTTTAATTTATAGCAAGATTCATTTTGAATATATAAAGTATATACAAAAGGTATTAGATGCTTTACGGAAAGCCGGATTGTATGTCAATTTGTCGAAATGCGAATTCCTGAAACCTGAAACGAAATTCCTGGGCTTAATTGTAGGCTGAGAGGGGATCCGAATAGACTCAGCCAAGATTAAGACGATAATTAATTGGAAAACGCCGAAGAACCTGACGAATATACAAATGTTTATAGGGTTTAACAATTTCTATCGATGTTTTATTCGCGACTTCTTCTTGATCATTCGTTCGATGGTAAATCTGATCAAGAAGGATATAGCCTTTCAATGGGATCCTGGTTGTAAGAAATCGTTTTTGAGTCTGAAAGCTGTATTTACGATAACATTTGTATTAGCCTCTTTCGATTAGGAAAAGGATGTAATCCTAGAGACGGATGTATTGGATTATATATCTGCTAGAGTTCTCTTCTAATACAATAACAATGGGATTCTGAAATTTGTTGTATATTTCTCAAAGAAGTATTCGATTGCAGAATATAATTACGAGATTTATAATAAAGAATTACTAGCAATTATCCGCTATTTCGAAGAGTAGCGATCCGAATTAGAAGGTGCCTCTTCCTCGATCAAGGTCATTACGGATTATAAGAATCTGGAGTATTTTATGATAACAAAGTTATTGAATCGTTATCAAATCTATTGGTTTGAATTTCTATTCTGTTTCAATTTCAAGATTACATATCATCTTGGAAAGCAAGAAGCGAAACCCGATGTTTTGATTAGAAGATCAAAAGATTTGTTTAAAGAGGGGGATAAACGTTTCCTTCATTAAAATCAAATTATTCTGAAAACCGAAAATCTAGATACAGATTTGTTTCTTATTATTAAACCAAAGAAGAAAATCCGTTTCGCGATTACAATCCATAACTAAACCCATACCGATACCCCATTGTCTATCCATAATCCCGAATCATCTGTCCGCGAACCTGGATTACCTGCCTATAAACCTGAACCACCTGCAATACCCGATAACTCAATCCTTATCCAATTGTCTGAATCTATACAATTGAAACCCCCTGAAGAACTGAAACCCCTACTCGCTGAAATTTACCTGTCCGACCCGCTTCCGTTATCGATCTTAAAGGCTTTAAAAAAGAATACTGCTAGACATCCACATATCATGTTATCTGAATGTACTGTGAATAATGATCTATTATATTATCGTAAAAAGCTTTATATTTCTAATTACGATTCTCTAAAAGCAAAACTTCTTCGAATGATCTACGATTCCTTTGTTGCCGGATACCCACACCATACCCGTACCTTCGAACTGCTTTCCCGAAACTACTATTGATCTGGATATTATAACTACATCTTCTGTTGGATGTACAATTGTCATAGTTGCTACCGAGCCGCCCTGAACCGTAAAGAACAAAAAGGAATCTTACGCTTTCTCCCGATCCTACAACAAGCCTGGAGAGATATCTCAATCGATTTCATCATTCATCTTCCGAAAAGCTCTAGATATGATACGATATTTGTTGTAATCGATCGATTGACCAAAATGAAGCATTTCCTGTTCTACCGAGGAATCTATAATTCCGAAGAAATCTTCCATTTATTCCTGAAGTATATATAAAAGCTTTACAACCTATCGCAGATCATTATATCTGATCGTAGAGTTCAGTTTATCTCTGACTTTTGAAAGCATATCTATAAACGATTAAATACTATTTCGAAACTGTCGATAGCTTATCATCCTGAAATCGATGGACAAACAGAAAGAGCGAATATAATACTCGAACAATACCTTCACTTGTATATATCCTATCTGTAGAACGATTGATCCGAATGGCTATCGATCGCCGAATTCTCGATTAACTCTGTCTAATCCAAAAGCTCCCGCCTATCGCCGTTCTTTGCCAATTACGGTTTCTATCCCCGAATGGATTTCAAACCCACTGCATTCTCCGATTGCCTTAGAGTCCTGAATGCTGAAGAATTCGTCAAAAAGATGAAGTCGATCGTCGATCATTTGAAGATTGAATTGATTGTTAATCAAGTCCGTTATTCGAAGAATGCTGATTCCCATTGTTCATCTACCCATCGATACCAATCTGGAGATCTAATCTAACTTAATGCTAAAAATATCCGAACTCTTCGTCCCCAGAAGAAGCTAGATTGGAAAAACTTAAGTCTTTTTCGAATTCTGAAAAGTATAAACTCGTACACTTACGAACTAAAGTTCCTTGCCTTTATAAGAAATTACCCGATCTTTCATATTAACCTATTGTATTTCGTTAATGATAATCTTGTCCTTGATCAATATAATCCGCCTTCCCCTTTTATCGAAGTTGAAGGTATTAAGTAATTCGATGTAGAGGAAATTCTAGATTCCCAATAAGAACATCGGAGCCGTGATAACCCCCGCCTGAAGTATACTGTCCGATGGATAGACTATGATACGTCTACCAAAGAGCCTGCAAAGTATTTGGAGAATGCTCAAGAACTAATCTATAATTATCACCATTGTTATCCGGATAAACCTGGTCCTTTTAATTATCTCAACAGAGCTCGACTCTAAGGAGAGAGATACTATCACAGAGTCCCCGTATATAGTATACGGAGACCGTTCGGGTTCCGACCCGTAGGAGTCGGACCTCGGATAAATATAGGCTAGCCTTGGTCGGGGCTAGCGCTATACATAAATATGTTTAAGGAACCGTTCCTTCTATAAAAACGTAGCTCTTCGAACTACGTCTTATCAATAAAAGTGATTTCTGTTATCCTATCTGCTGCCTCCGTGATAAGAGGTATCAGATTTGATTCCTTGTATAAAACAGCAGTATTAGTTGTACGGAATACAGAGAGGATTGCTCGAATACTAATTAATACAATCTTATTCAAAAACTTCAAATGTCTATCCACTTGATTCGAGATTGTGAAGTTTAGGCCTCGTTTTCTAGTTCGGCCAAACCACTAGGTTTCGATTACAAAGTAGTATTTTTTCAGAATACAGACTATAATCGCTTTTTGAAGCAAAATTGATAGGATATTTTAGATTGTCTTTTCAAGCAAACACAATGCATTCGTAATTGTGAAAACCTTAATTGAAAGGATCTAGATATGAAATTTGAAACTCAATTCTTTATCGAAGTAAACCCCTAATTATTTTAATGAGTTTGATTTCTTCATTATTGAAAGATTTTCTATATAGATAATAAAACTTTCGATACCTTTCCTGGAACTTCTAAAGAAGTAAATCAATTCAAATTTCATAAGATCGAAAATGATCCCTTCAGATTTGCTCCAATCCAAAGTTTTTAGCATTTCGAATTGTAGTTGATTATAATTAGATTGTAAGCTTGAAGAAAAAGCTACTAATGCAATATCGTCTGTATATCCAAATCTTCGAATAAGATTGTTTAACCAAAACAAAGGGGTTATATAAAGTATAAAAAGGATAAACGAAATTGGAGAGCTTTGTAGCAAACTATATCTAATACTAGTGTTGGGCTTTGTTTCGTTGTCAAGTCGAATACAAATTGTTCGATTTGTAAAAAACGATTGTATCCATCGAATTAGGTTATCAGGTTATTCTTGTTCCTTAAATCGACGGATCAAATGTTCTGAGAAAACAATATCAAAAGCACCTTTGATATCTATAATTAATAAGATAACTTTAAAATTTGAATTCAAAGTCATTTCCAAATCATATATAAGGTAAATTGTGAGATCGATTGATGAATACAAGGGAAGCACTCCGAATTGTTGCTTGGTTAGTACTTTGAGGGTTATAGCAATCTAGAACATTTTCTTTGCAATTAAATGTTCGAGACTTTTTTCTAATATTGAAAGTAGGGTTATTGGTTTATAAGATCTAGGATTTATACAATCTGATTTGTTCGGTTTTGGAACAATGATTATAATCGCTGATCGAAAGCATTTAGGATGGTAACCTATTTCGAAACATTTTTGAAAAAATTGTAAGATATATAATTCGATCAGTAGCTATGTTAACTATAGGATTTTGATAAGGATCTTGTTTATTCCTGAAGTTGTATTACTTGTATGAAGGATAGCAGTTTGAATATCCTGAATTGTGATAGCAGGAAAGGCAATTGAACGAATAAAAGTTGAAGGCGAATCAAATGGGATATTGTTAACTTCAGTTGTATTGGTCAGCAGATTATTGATGAGTAGATTTCTTTTAGTTTGAATTGTTGTAGCAAGAGAATAATCTAAAGGATCTACTAAAGAAGGAGTTCGATATATTCTAGTTGATTGATATCATTTTGTTATTTTAAAGATATCTTTTATTTTCTTAACTGAATCAAGTTTAGAAAGCCAGAATTCCTTTTTCGCTTTTTTGATAACCTTTCGAAGATTTTGTTTTGATTCTGAAGAGTTGTTCGTTCGGTTTTCTTAAACAGTTGTCCGGCAGGTTTCGTTTTATTATAGTTGATCTGTATTTCGGTCGAGTGATCTTTGAGTTGATTCTATGTATACTGATTGTAGAGCTTGAGTAATATCTAAAACTAATTTATCAAGATTTGTAATTGTATTCAAAATTAGTAGATCTAGATTTAATAAATTTTTTGTTAATAAAGTAGAGAAGAGTTTTTTGTTTAATATATTGATTCGGAGTTTTTGAATCGAGTTCTGAAACCTTGTATTCCAATTCAAAGTTGTCAATAAGGATTAATGATCGGAAATTGTATCCAAATGTGGTATAGAAATTGTATTGACTGTATATAATCCTAAAAGGAAAGCTAGATCGAGAACGTTGTTCAAATTGTAAATAGATTCATTGATTATAAAAAGAAAGTTGAAAGAATTTGTATCTAACCAGATTGTAAAAGATTCTACAGAATTTGAATATGAAGAACAAAAGAGATTCTATCTCGAATAATAGAAGTTTAAATTTCCTACAAGGAGTATAGAATTTAAAATATTCGAAAGTAAATCAAAGAGAGTTTGTATTACTTAATTCTCATTTGTACAATTTCTAAAAGCATTATAAATATTAATGATTATAAGAATAGAACTAATTAAAGATTGAATTTATAAAAATAATAAATCCCGGGAGAATACAAGCTGGAATTGATTAGTTCGAATGCCTATATTTTTATAGGTATAAGATATTATACAAGGTTGGGTTTCCCAATTATCGAGTAATATGAAAGTTTCATAAATAGAATGAGATTTAATAATTCGGTGTGAGATATTTGAGAATATATAAGGTTTTTGAATTAGAATTATATCAATATAAGAATCATTGGTTAAGGAAAGTATTAATTCGTATGAAGTAGTGTTTTTAATTATATTAGTTTATAAAATGGTTAATGATTTAGAAGATAATTTAGGATTATATATTAAAAGGAATTGGAAGAGAAGGAGTTTCTAATATTATAAAACGATTAGAAAGATTAGAAAGAAATAATATCAATGAAAATAATATCAAAAGAGTTTGGATTGGAGTTGAAGGAACAATAGGTTCTTTTATAAAGGAATCGGTTTTTAAGGTTCGAGAGTATTTTATATTAGTATAAGTTCTAACCTTAGCTTCTTTTGAGATTTTCTGGATAGTTTGTTTTTCCGATTTGCTTTTGGGGCTTTTGTGAGTAAGACGAAGGGGGCAATGTAAATCGTTTGTAGGATGGGGGCCTCTATAATGTAGACATTTCGCTGGGCAAGTATGGGTTGTATTGTATCGGGTTGAATGATTCTTTTTTGTATATTCGATTGTGCTACAGATTCGGTATCTTTTTGGATGAGAGTAAGCTCGAGTATTATACCATTGAAAGTATCGAGTATATTGGATTATCTTGAGTTTGAAAACGATTTGGGAAATGTTAATTGTAGTTTCTAAAATCCGAAGATTCTTGAAAAGGGCTGTATATTGCAAAGCTGGAAAACTCAAGAACCAAATAGAATTATACAATCCGGATTCTTTGTTTTGTATAGATTCAATTGCTTGGATCGTTTGTTGTTCTGTATTATCGATGATAGTATTGAGTATGGTTTCCGATTCGATTAGAATAATGATCAATTATTGTGAGTCTCTTAAAGTTATAACGATTTGTGGAATGTAATTCAATCGATAGATAATTTATAATTATTGTTATTCGATTTTGCAGATTTCGAATACTTTTTCGATTATATTTGAAAGGTTTTCTAAAACTATTAAATTCGCTAAAAAGTTTATATATAATACGAATCCAATATTTATTGCTTAGATTTTTTTCAAAAGTTTAATATCGTTTTCTAATTGTCCTTTCAATACACTAAGTATAATAAAGGAATTAGTTTTTCGAATTAAATAATCGAATCCAATTCGAACAAAAAGATGAGTATCAGTTTTGTATGAGATTTGAAATTGAGATTTGAATTGAGATCCGGTTTGGTTCCCAGTTTTTGGATTTGTAGATTATATAATTGATAGTAAAAAAATCGCAGCTTTTTGAATATAAATAGAATCCTTGAAATATTGAACTATAGTAGGGGCTTTTATAGGTTTAGCGGTTTCAGATACAAATACTGATTAAGAGATTTGTATATCAGGGCTAAGGGGATTGATAAAAGTTTTGGTAAAGGGTTTGGTAGATCGAAAAAGATGAGATCTATTGATAAATACATCGAAATGCTTATTTACTGTAAGAGAAATATCAGTACATAACACAATCAAGGGTTTTCGAAATCGAATAGGGAAAGCCCGAACTGCTTCGGTATTGAAATAATCATCCCATAACAAAGCAATAGAATTAAAAATCTATTGACCTTCATTTGCTCTATTAATAGCAATATTAACTATATTAATGAAGGCTTGGGAAAGAGAGGGGGTCGAGGGGACGGGAAGCATGATAGCGGAAACGCGTCCGTACAGCGCCTGCCGGGGCTGAAAAGTTTCGTTTTTAAATCCTATAGATGATAAGAACGATCGATTGATCAATAAAACGCGATAATAAACATGTTTTTCGAAAAATTCAATTCTTCGTTAAGATGATCGTTCATTACCGATCATAGTATATATATATATGTGATATTTTTCGTCCGAGGCTCTATACGAAGCACAGGCCTCAAATTCCCAATTGGAACAAAGGACACCAGGGGAAAAAGGCCCCTGGATTTCTAAGCTAACTATATAAAAACCCTTTTCAAAGAAAAATACTAACTTAATGAATATATTATATACTTCAACAGAATTTATATAATTGTTATTACATATTGAATTAATCCCTCGAATAAATATATCAATTACCCTCCTCAATACAATAGATCGTCCCCAATCTATATAATCTTTCTCCCCTAACCCACATCCTTTATAATATAACCAAATATTCCAATCGTTTTCCCTTTTATTTTTTATAACAATCCGTCTTTATACGAAACCTCGTAACCAATTATAATCCAGGGATATCCTCAAACCTACCTCTACAAACTAAAATTCACTCAAACATCGTCGTCCCTCTATTCCCTCTATCCTTTCGTAATTTCCTACTACCTATCTTTACCACAAATCGAAATTGTAATAAATTTCAGATTCGAATCATTCAGAACACCGAAGAAGACCAGTTCCCAGGCTAAGATTATTATTTTCTTCCAACATGAAAATCCTACAAAGTACTTCAGAAGAATCAATCGTCCATATCGATAATTGTACAGAGCACCAAATCGTACGCCTAGCTAAAACGAATAATAGCTTTGTTGCTAATTATCATTATCACAATATAGTCTTCTATTCTGATCGCTATTGATTAGTAAAGTAAAGTGAAAAATTTTTCGCCCTTATAAAAAACCCCAATTCTCAATTCAATCCAGCCTTTTCAACTCTGCTATGCATTCTCTCGTCAACTTAGATGAATGCCAAAAGCATCACCAGTTCGTAACCAGCACCGCGTACAGATGAGAGATCCGTTTTCGCCGGTCATTACCGATCATAGGAACAAACAAGTACAGATCATATTAGTATCAAATCATGTAATGGAGCATTGGAGCTTCGAAGACTCCCAACGCTCCTGGAGCATTGGAGCTTCGAGGGCTTCTAGGGCTCCCAAGTACGAAGGTCTATATAAGTAGGATGGATTCCTTTATTTGTAGAGTTTCGTGTTCAAGAACAATCATTAGTTTAAACATTATAGTTACTATACAATACAATCGTTATATCTTCATTCTTATCAAGTCCTTGTTTGATCTTTAGTAGAAATCATTATAGTTTTTCTATAAGTCCTTTGATCACTTCTTAATGATAAAGGATTATAGTAGTGTAATACTTTGAGTATTTTTATTAGTTCAAATACCGATTTGGTATATTTCACTTCATTATGTTTTTGCAAAACTCTATTATCAACACTTCCCCGAACAATAACAACAACGATAGCGATATTGAGTTACCAGATACCGATTCTGTCCTAGTACAGATCACGGAAACTTTATGAGTAGTAGTGTTCGACAAGTATTATAATAATCGAAAGGAACTCGAAATCTTTTTATTCCAAAACGAAATGTATTTCAAATTCAATATTGTCAAATTTGTAATTCTCGATAGTTATAGCCTGTATGCTTCCTTTTACCTTCGTGGAGAAACAGCCAAATGGATTCAATTTTATCTCAAAGATTACTTTATTAAGTCTAGAGATCATTGTATGATAGTCATACGAACCATTTTCGAAAGTTTTGTAGAATTCAAGAGAGAAATCGGACGAGTATTTGGGGATATCGATGAGGTTAAGATAGCTGAACGAAATCTATTCGTTTTGAAACAAATCGGGGTAGTGATCAATTATGTTACGGAATTCAGACGATATGCTAATCAAACCGGATAGGATCAGTAGGCTTTGCTAAACTATTTCCATTGCGGTTTTAAGGATCATGTAAAGTTGGAACTTGCAAAAAACATCGAATTTACGAATATCAATGAAATGATAGAATTCGTAATTAAGATTGATAATCAGTTTTACGAATATCAACGAAATAAGAAGTTCCAAAACTATTCGGATCAGAATTATAAATGAAACAAAGGAAAACGACGACAAATTAGAAATGAAAGCTATAAAGATTCGATAGAGCTAAATATTATCATTCGAGAAAAGCCATTCAAAAAAGAAATAAATAGGCATAGAAATGAAAAGTTATGTTTCGAATGTGGGCAATTAGGATATAGAATTGCAATTCATTGCTAAAAGAAACAAGGAAACTTTAATCAGAATAAGAAACCTTGGAAAAACAAAAAGCAATTCAATATGACATTCGTACCCCAGTTATGCACTCTAAATTGCATGGATTTAGATTTTAAAGAACAATTGAAGAATAATTAATTCGAAGAATCAAAAGATTCAAAAGAAAAATCAATTTTATAAATCAATCGAAAGCCAAGTTTAGAGGAACTTTGGATTATACAGTATATCAACGAATGGAATCGTCGAATTTGGAGATTTGGAGAAACAAATGAAGGAATTCACAATAATGATTTAAGTGTAAAAGACACTATAAAGGGAGAAACTTATAAGGCCAGAATCATCGATAAGTATAGAATCTTATAATACAGAATTACGATCAATTTTTCCTTTGTCGAAAGAACTTTATATCATTATATAAAAATGCCCGAACCAGAAGAAATATGGGAAGTCATTTATTCCTATCACAATATTAATCATCCTACATACAAGACACACCTAGTACGACAGGTAGGGGATGAATATTTGGTGCAAATCCAAATCATACAATCTCTATAAGCAATAGGACATTTTCTCCGAGTTATACAAGGATTACCTTTAGCTATTAAATGGAAAAACATGCTCGACGACGGGATTTCCGCCGGTCAAGCAATTACAAACGATGAGGAAGAAGATAGTTGGAATGTTTCTTTATCTGGTCAATTAAATTGCTTAATTGATCAAATTGACCAAATTGATCAAATCGACTAAATTGATTAAATTGACCAAATCGACCAAATTGACCAAATTGATCAAAACAACCGAACGGGTCAAAATAGGCAATTAAATGCTACAGGATACAGCGGATAGATCAATCTGATGGTTATGATCAATGGGCATCGGCTTAGAGCTATGATAGACTTTGGAGCAACCGGAAATTTTATTGTACAAGAAGTTGCGCAAGAAGCTGGTATAAGGTTCCAAACGAAGAAATATCTATATGTATTGCAATTAGTAGATGGACAACTAATTGATGCTGAAAATGGGATGATACGAATGGAGACCAAGCCAACCGAAATGCAGATAGGTGAACATCACGAGTTCATACAGTTTGACGTGGTTCCACTAGGGAATCACCAGGTCATATTGGGTATGCTATAATTGATACGGTACAATCCCAATATTAATTGGAATCGAGGAACTTTGATATTCGATCAATGTGATTGCGATCATCGAAATACATACGAATCTGCAAGACTGAATATACACTTTAGAGAGTTGAAAACGAACAACCCTATCGATGTAGGATACTAAATTCAGGATCCCTTACTGATGGATATACCAATGGAGTATAGAAAATATACAAAACTTTTCGAAGAACAAAAGAGCTATGAAGCTTTACTAGAACACAAACTATAGGATCACGAAATAGTATTAACGGAAAGAAAGATACCTTCATTTAGACCTATTTATCAAATATCGAAAGGAAACTTGAGGACATTCAAAAAATACATTGACAACAATTTAAAGAAAGGATAAATCAAAGAATCTATCTCATAAACAGCTAGCCTTGTATTATATACACCTAAAAAAAATGAAACCAAAAAACTATACATAGATTACCGTAAGCTCAACAATATAACAATCAAGGATCGATATCTATTTCTATTAACTATAGAATTGAAAGATCGATTAAGGAAAACTAAGATCTTCTTCAAGTTTGATTTACGAAACAGCTTCCATCTAATCAGAATAAAGAAAGATGAAGAATAGAAAATAGCATTCAGAATTCGATACAGACTATACAAGTATCAGGTTATACCATTTGAATTAACCAATACATCAACAACGTATATACATTTGATAAACAACGTATTAAGAAAGTATCTCGATATTTATTATATTTGTTATTTGAACGATATATTGATCTATTCGGAGACTTTAGGATAATATATTCAAGATATCAACAATATTTTAGTATACTTGGAAGAAACAAATCTTCAATGCAAATCCAGCAAATGTATATTCCATATCACGGAGACGGAGTTTTTAGGTTATACAATCTTTCCAGGAAGACTCAAGATGAGTTCAAACAAATTACAGATTATTCAAGAATAGAATCAGCCTACGAGTATTAAAGAAGTACAATCTTTTTTAGGATTTGCTAACTTCTATTACAAGTTTATTAAAGATTATTCGAAAATAACAACTCCGATATCCGAAATAACCAAGAAGAATCAGGGAGAATTCCAATGAACAGAAAAGGCACAAAAAGCTTTTGAACTATTCAAGTAAATCTTCATAAAAGAACTGATACTTCTATCATTCGATCCGGAACTACCAATTGAAGTCGAGACCGATTCTTCGGACTACGCTCTAAGGGCAGTATTAAGCCAACCAGAAGCGAATAAGAAATAGCAACCAATAACCTACTATTCCCGAAAGCTATCGCTAGCAGAATTGAATTATAAGATTTACGATAAGGAGCTGCTAGTTATAATTGAAGCATTTAGGGAATGGAGAGTCTATTTGGAAGGATCGAAATATACGATACAGATATATACCGATTATAAGAACCTAGTTTACTTCACTACAACGAAGGAATTAAACAGATAGCAGGTCAAATAATCCGAAATCATAGTTGTTTACAATTTTCGTATTTTATATATCAAAGGAACAGAAAACGCTAGAGCCGACGCTTTTAGTAGAAAACCGGAATATTTACAAAATAAGGTATACGAAACATATACGATCTTAAAAGAAGAAGATGGCGTATTAGTATATAACAAATTACAATTTGCTATTTTTTTTAGAGTTGATTATAGTACAATCAAGAAGCAATTGAAAACAGAATATGAACGAGATACTATTACGAAACGAATCCTCAAGAATACCGATAATTTGGAAAAGGGATTCAGTATCGATAAAGGGTTTATATATTTCTATAATAAATTATATATACCTTCTAGATTAATTAAAGGATATATTCGAAAATAATACGAACTTCCAATTCATAGGTATCAAGGAGTAACTAGAATCTTTGCTAGAATCAGAAAGGAAGTTTATTTTCCAAAAATGAGGACTACAATTGAGAAAATAATTGGGAACTACAATATCTATATACAGAACAAAGCTATTAGATATGTTCTATATAATTAGTTCAAGACCCTTGAATTACTTATTCAATTTTGGAAGTCTATTGTATGGGATTTTGTAGTAAAACTATTTATATCCAAAGAACTAGTTACACTAAAGGAATACGATTTTGTTTTAGTAGTGATAGATAGATTAACGAAATTCGTTTATATAATATCATTCTATAAGAAATGGATGGTAGATAATTTGGTTTATATATTCTTATGAAATATAATTAGTATATATGGTATATCAAAGGAAATAATTTCAAATAGAAATAAATTTTTTACATCAAAATTCTGGACTACTTTTATAATATTACTTGGAATCAAACGCAAACTATCTGTTACGATCACGCAACAGTTTCGTCAAAACAAGAAACCTAAACGGAGGCGTTCTCATTTCGAATCATCAGCGTAGGAACGTCATCGATCAGTTTGGAATGTTTAGTAAACAAGCTTCTTTGTATTGCTTATGAAAGGACAGGAATGGTGGCGAACTATAGGCGTTCTGATATCTCTTTATTGATTGAACTTAAAAGTAATAGTTTATTCATGATTAGAAAGGGTAATGAAAAGTTTGGCTACGGTTTTACGACTAATTGATTCTTTGCCTATGTGATCTTAACACTATCTACTGTATTTCACCCCCAAACAGATGGCCAAACAGAATATCTAAATCAGACGATGGAAGCTTATCTACGCTGTTATATCAATTATAAACAAGACGACTGGGTTGAATTACTACCCTTAGCTCAATTCGCATATAATACATCGGAAACAGAAACAACAAAGGTAATATCAGTATATGTTAATTATAGATATATTCTATTAGTTTATTATTCATTATTCTCATAAACAGCGAATGCTGACGAAGCTATAAAAGATATATCGGAAATCAAGGAACTACACGAACAGCTTTCATTGGATCTGTAGTTCATAGCCTTACGAACAGCTGTATATTATAATAAATCACGGAGTATAGGATTTATTTTTAAAAAGGGGGATAAAGTTTATTTGATTCGAAGAAATATTCAAATATAACGATCAAACGATAAACTAGATTACAAAAAACTAGGACTATTCGAAATCGAAGAAATGGTAGGATCTGTTAATTTCAGATTGAAGTTACCAAATATTATGAATATCCATCTAGTATTTTATATATCCTTACTCGAATTAGCGTCACTAGGAGTGCCGAATGTATCAGAAACTATAATCGAATCTATCAATTCGAATGCCAAATACGATGTCGAAATAATACTAGATTGTAAGTATATTAGAAATACAATAAAGTATTTAATTAAATGGCTCGATTATCTACATTCAGAAAACACTTGGGAATCCAGAAAGAATCTCAATTGCCTTGAAAAGCTGCAGGTGTTCTATCAGCGATATCCGGATCTACCCAGAAAGGATCAAGGGGATTCGAGAAAGACGAAGGATCGAAACTTTCCAAAAGATCGAACAGAGTATTGTTAGGGTTGGGAGCATTTTCGTTTGTTCTTTTCTTTTTCGTTTGTTTTTTTGTTAATTGTTTTTTTTTTTCCAAAGCATTCAATTCATCCAAATATTTAAGGCTACGATCAGCTATTCGTTTTCTACGATCGCATAGGAATTTCTTTTGTTTATACAAGCGCAAAATTTTAGCAAGTGTTTTTTCCTTTTCACAATCTAATTTCTTTTCTTGTTTATTCAGAGAAATCCAATCCGAAATATGAAGCACTTCCCGATCCTAATCTTCTTCCAGAAGAAATTTGGCATTATAGAGAATTCGAGCCAGAATATATTCAGAACAATAAGAACACTGAGGATTATTAATGTCTTTCATACAACGAAGTTTTTCATTATAATAATAAAAACAGGGAGATATTTCAACTCTACAATTATTGATAGATTGAACCAGAAGAATCTGTTCGGAACGTTTTCGAACGGAAAATGAGGATTTCTTAATTCTGGAGGAAGATATAATGAGAAAAGAGAGTTTTGCACTTTTTTTAGAATATAGTCTTACCTTATAAACTTGAAACAAGCTTTAGTTTAAATAGGAGATAATGTTACGATTACGGATCTTACAGTTATCGATTATAGAAACAAACGAGTATAGATCATATTAATATTAAATCATATGATAGAGCATTGGAGCTTCGAAGGCTTCCAATGCTTCTGGAGCATTGGAGCTTCGAAGGCTCCCGATGCTTCTGGAGTATTGGAGCTTCGAAGGTTCTCGACGCTCCTGGAGCATTGGAGCTTCGAGGGCTTCTAGGGCTCCCAAGTACGAAGGTCTATATAAGCAGGATGGATTCCCTTATTTGTAGAGCTTCGTATTCAAGAACAATTATTAGTTTAAACACTATAGTTATTATACAATACAATCGTTATATCTTCATTCTTACCAAGCCCCTATTTGATCTTTAATAGAAATCATCACGGCCTTTCTATAAGTCCCTTGATCACTTCTTAGTGATAAAGGATTGTAGTGGTGTAACACCCAACCACTTGATATTGGATGTTTTGATGTATTGAAACGGGCATATAGTTATCAAATTGAAGGATTTATCAAGGCTTATATCAACCATATCTCGAAGGTTGAATTCTTTATAGTTTTCAAAGCTGCATATCAACAATCAATTACAGCTCAGAATATGAAAGCTGGTTTTCGAGGAACAGGTCTAATACCATTCGATCCTCAAGCTATACTCTCAAAACTAGATATTCGAATTCGTACACCTACCCCTTCATTCATCGATTTAAATTATTGGGTTTCTCAAATACTTCACAACCCAACTGAAGCTCTTTTACAATCAACTTTAGTAAAATCTCGAATGGTTTATCATCAATCAAGTTCCTCTACATCTATATTTGAGACTGTATTAGCTTTAACTAAGAGTACAAAGAGATTAGCTTATAAAAATACACTTTTAAATACAAAGAATCGTATACTTCGAAAAGCAAATGAGGTATTAAGCAAACATCGACGCATTAAAAAGATTCAACTACGTAATGAAGGGATACTTACTGAACAAAAAACTAAAGATATATTATCTCAGTAAGAAGTTGATATTCAGATTCAACGCGACAAGCATCAAAATAGAGGGAATTCTAATAGGGAAGCATCTTCTAGTAGATGCTGTAGTAAATATAGAAAGCCAAATCATAATTCAAGAACTTGTCAAATCAATATAATAGATCCTAGATTATTAGATTCTTAATAGTTTCAATCAATTGATTTAGTGGTTGTTGAATAATATGAATTTGAATGTACGAATTGAGGTAAAAGTGGCCCACATGATGATATGGCCCACATGATGATAAACCACGTTATCAATTCAGCACATCTATAATCTATCTATTCACACCCAAACCCAAACCCAAACCCAAACCAAAATCCAAACTATCACCCTATAAAATATCAATCTACCAAGTACTACCAACTTCTTACTGAATATACAACTACAATACACTACTCCCTCACCCATTTCCCCTTTTCCTGCACATCACACGCACAACACACTATACAAATCATCCAGCCATCCAACCAATCTCTCTTCTTCAAAGAATATATTACTATAATTAACATATATATATATATAATAACAAGACAAGACAATACAAGACATCACAACACAAGAAAACACAAAACACCACCCATCAAAGTGTAAATCTCCATAAGAGCATAAAACCTTACAAACACAAGCCATAGAAGTATAAAAGTATAAAAAACACTAAAAGCGTAAACAATACTTTCATTTCATTTCATTGCATTCCATTCCGTTTCAATTCATATCATATCATATCAAGCATACAATGTGTGCTGGTAGCCTAACCTCGCGTAATATAATTTACCTCCGCCTTCCCCCCACCCCCAACCAACCTATCCCCATCCCCAAATTCATATTCATAGCACCTATCCACCCACTGGAAATCTCTCCTGTCAAACACTTTCCTCCCCACCCCATCCACATCGCCCACTAAACCATAACTTAGATAAACCTCCTCAAGCCATCATCAATTGCCACCGCTTAAACGAACCTAAAACATTCAGCAAAACTGGAAGAAAAAGAAATTCCGCTTCCATAAACTGCTCTTTCCCGCCCAAGATATAAAACACAACAGTGGATTGAGCAGCTATTATAATAAATATCACTTAGCAGCTCCTTCCGGTAAATGCAAGTTTTTGCTCGTCTCCTCCGCCTTTGCCTTCTCCACCGCACTTAAATCTATCTCTGGGGCTGAAGAATCACTCTCCATAGACTGAGGTTCCTCTTCTACTACACTTTCCATTGGGATTATTCCTTCATCTTCTTCCACCGCTCCATCGAACTTGGAATCATGTCCAGCTCCACTATTGCTACCACTAATACCGAGATTTGACGCGCCATCATTAACCTTTTTCGTGGATTCTGAGACGATTTTATCTGCTTCGGATAGTTTGCCAGATCCCATATTGCCATCGCCTTCGACACCAATAGCAGCATGAGAATCTTTTGCGGTTGCAACAAGGAGGGGTCGATTAAATCGAACGATCATGCAAGACAAATTATCGGTACTGAAACGAGCAAGAGCATATTCAACAAGTTGTCTAGCTGCAGCGACAGGGTCTTGTTGATGACGAACGAGATCAACGGCTTCTTGATCTGAACAGACATCCCATAACTATCATGATTTAATTAGAAGTATTCAATACGAAGAAAGGGAAAATACTTACACCATCGCAAGCCAAAATAATGAATTCATCACCATCAGGCTGTATAACAGTTTCAGTGGTATACGGGTGACCTGTAACCAAATCCTTCATATATGCATCTCCCAATGCACGAGTAACTGCCAAAACACCATTGACACGATTATTGAGAATTAAACCACCTGCATTTGCAACACGTTTTCCTTCATTCTCATCACTACCCTTATGATCATAAGATAGACGTAAAGCCTTTCCATTACGACATAATACAATACGTGCATCTCCAACATTAGCCGTATACAGAACTCTGGCACGGGAAGAAGTGCTTTTGAGTTTCGCCTGAACATCTCCAGTAGGAACATTTACAGCAGAAATTGGTTGTTGCGAAGTGGATTTGCTCAAATCTACACCATTATCTTCAGTCTTTGGGGCTTCCTCGGCAGCTTTGACAGCAGCGACGGTTGCGGGTGCAATAGCAGTAGAACCGGTGGCAGATGAAGCGTTTGGTATCCTATCCTCCCAGCGAAGAACCGCAGTAACCGCAGTGCAGCCACTGTTTTTCAAAGGTAGTTTCTCCAACTGCGCGTCAACAGTTGTAAAGGTCTGATCGAGAAGTTCAGGAATCGGTGTATTTGGATTCTTTCGTATAGTTTCTTCCAATATGAGATGTAATTTCTTTCCACACCAATCCGCAGCAAATGTACCTGCATGGCCATCAAAGATTGCGAAATAACCATTATCCGTTTCCATCATCGACTGTGCAGATCCTGGCCTAGCAAGACTATCGGATGAATCACTTGCGACTTTCTCCGACTTTTCCGATTTCGATTTGGAATCGGTTCCCACAACTGGAGCGGGTGTATGTAAGAAGTTATACAAGAAAGCATGTGTATCTTCCATCGTTCGACGACATTTCTTATTTCTATCTTCCCAAACCCCGACCTTAAACGTAGATCTAGGACCCGGACGAGATTCTCCCGCCGAATTATTATGCTGACCCTGCGGAACCGTCAATGCCGGATCTTGTTTTCCCAGCTTCTGCAACGGCGTCTGCGTGACCGAATCACCCGATCTACCAGACATGAATCCCGAGGAATTAGGACTTTGACTGAAGTGCAATGAATTTTTCGCACTGGCAAGAAGAGAGCTGGCTTTACCACCGACCCCGCTACTCCGGCGTTTCTTCTCTCCTGAACCATCGCCTGGAATTGCGCGACCTGGGGGGCTACCATTACCGCTGCGCTTTTCCGATGTGTTACTCTCACCATCGAGAGCTTTTAATGCGGTTGATGCATCGCCTTGGTGATTGAGACCGGTTGATGAATCGGTGCTGGATTCGGAAGAGGTAGTAGTAGGTGTGCTGGAAGCCGCGGGCGAGTCTTTTGGTGGGGAACTAGAGCTGCCAAACATTCTGTTGAGCAGACCTCCTTGGGAGGAAAAGCTCCTCCTCTTATTTCCTGCCAGTTTGTAGATTTAGTTAAATGTGTCTCGTAAAGAGACTGGTGATCGTTATCGAAGGAAAGAAAGAGGCTCTTTTGTTGTGGTTTCTTCGTTCCTGCTTCCTTGCTTTCAAATTGGAAACTTTGTAATATGACAATGGTAAAAGAAAGTGTGATGAAGGATCGCAGAATTTAAATGTTGAAGAAACTTATTCGCCTTAAGTTATGGATTGTGAATGAATTTTGCTGGGTCGAAGTTGAAGTTGTTTTGTTTTGGGCAGCACAACTGGTTTTGGTTCCTGGTTGACAGTTACCTACCGGTAGTAATTCTAGCTTGGATCACCCATTTACTCTCCCATGACATCGTTCGTGGGGTATTTGATATGACCCTCACATTCACATTGATTAACTCCGGGAACCCACTCTAAAGTACCACGGAGCTGGGATTTTTCGATATATTAATCAGATTCAAAATATTTCTAATTTTTTTGAATAACTTCATAAAAAGATAGATAAGAAGTGTTCGTACTTTTTTTTGAAGGAATACCTAATAATTGGCTTGTATGATGAGGTAATATGTTTTCGAAGGGTAGATACAGTACAAATCAATAATCAATACAAAGAAAACAAAGTTATGAATATAAGATTACTCAGTCAGTACTATGTATCGCAAGTATTCCGAATGACAATTATCTATTACTAGTATTACTAGGATTCTTATTTTGTACTATAAAAAGAAATACTGTGCCTCATCACTGCAGAAGAGGAAAAAGAACACAATTAAGAACTTTATTTTGAGATTTCCCCAGATTTTCTTTCGTTTCATTCAATGTCACCTTGGGTTCTTTCGCTTCTCCCACAAAGGGATATCTGGATTCATGGATATTTATACATCTACCTAGGTATATACGGATACTCCGTATATCAAGATGATTCAAAGCAAACACAAGTAAGAATCACGATACAAAAAGCCATAAAATCATCATACCACAAATCCATCTCCCATCACCCATCACCCAAACAAATCCAAACATTCTCCCCTCCAAAGCAAAACAAGACAAGATCTTACCTACCTATCTACCTTCCTACATATAGACAACCTATCAACCATCTCCAAATCAGCCATGGCTTTCCTCGCTTTTCAAATGCAGGGGAGAACAACTCACCAATCCACCTCTTGTGACCACCCAATCCCCAAAGCCTAATATGTACTTCGTACGCATGTGCGAGCCCATATGTACAAGCACCCAGGTACCTACCTATATAGTTTTGTACTGCAGTGCAGTGTACCTACCCGATGTACCCGTACTTGTCTATTTATGGATTGTACCTTTCATATGCGATTTAAAACTTGGTCTGGTACCTATCTACCTACCTATCTTTGTATCACAATACCATACTACATATCAAAGGTATTTATAAACAAGACCCAACAAAAATCCTATTATAAATATAAATACCAAAATTATTCATCTTTTCTTCCCCATATAAGAATTAAATATACATACCTACCTATCAATTTCTATAACTACCGCCCACCTTCCCCCCACGCACCACCCAATCAAACCTCACCAAACAAAATCTACAAGGTTGAATACCTACCTACCTACCACCAAGGATAAAAGGAAGAATTCCATCCCTCCCTCGCTGTCTATATCTACATCTGACTCTAAGTAGGTAATCAATCATCCATTCATCCATCCATCCATTCATTCACTCATTCATTCAATTAAACAACTACTTTTCCCCGATCCAATTGCACCTGCACCATAAGAAACCATCATATAACCATCTATCAAGAATGCAAAATCCTCAAAACCCAAGCTTGGAGATCATCATCATCAAATCATCCAGAGTTTACACACAAACAGACATTTCGAGGAAGACGGAATGAGGAGTAAGTGGTAGTACAATCCTTGTATTTAAACCTGGTTCCAATACCTATGTACTGTACGAAAAAAAAATATGATACTCCAAGGACTCCTAAGCTTCCCTTCCCGTTTGCATGTGGTGAAGACGAGGTGAAATTTCTCTGAAGCCCAACCCACAAACCTCCAAGAAAATAGATACATGGATGGAAACGCCTCCCACAACTCTGTAACTAACGCCGATATAAAAATCGTGAGTCTACTAATTAAGGAATACATTGTATCCTTTCCTTCCAAATGTCTACCATATATCGGCTGAGAGCTGCCCATTTCGACCTTGATGGCGATGTATGGTTGTCCCTTCTTGCAGATGTCGATTTGCTTATGATCGTGTTCGATGATGTATTTCCACTTCCCATTCAATCTCTCCTCAAACAAGCCCTCCCTTATCAATCCCTCCTCAAACTATCAAGTCTCGCCTGCAAATCATCATCACCGGGATCCGCACCTCCAGGACCCCCGCCCCCACCAACCGCCTGCGCAACCCTCCCCTCAGGAACCATCGAACTCTGCAGTCCCTGAGGAGTCTCACCCATAGCCGCTTTCAAATCAATGCCAATCTCCTCCAAGACCTGCTCTACGACTTCATCTCCTTCTTCCTCATCTTCCAACCCCGTTACATCATCAATCGCATCATCCATCATTTCTTGCCTCTGATCCATAATATCGTTCTCCTTCTCGAATTCCATGGCGATTCTCTGTAATGCAGGTAGATTCATGCTTCGGTTCATGCTTCCCAGAACTCCGGTTGCACCTTTCATCGCTTGCATCATTTGCTCATTCGTTCGAACCGTCTATTCGCCCAAGTAATTAGCCATCATCCTCTCATATCCTTCCTCTCCTCCTGCTTTTTCCAATTTCTCAAACAACACCCCTTCCCCCTCCCTCCAACAAAAACATACCTGAATCCTCAAACTAATCGCCTGCAACTGCGTCCTCATACTATAAAACTTCTCCACATATCTCCTCGTCCTCACCAAATCCTTAGCCTGAATTTTGGCCGCCCCCATCTGTCCATTCTTCGCACTCTTCTTAATTTCCTGAATCAATTTCTTCTCCTGATTTTCTAGCTTCGTGCGCTCGCGATCGAGTTCCCGTTGCGTTTTCTCGAGAGACCGTTGATGTTTTCGCAGACGCTCGGCTGGCGTCATGCGCTTTCCAAAAGCCCATTCGACGATCTGAGGAGGATGGTTAGTTGGGTGGAGGGAGATAAGAGGAGGGGAAGTGACGTACGTTCATGGTTGTACTTTGAAGTGATCAAATGGGGAAGTAAATGGAAAGTAGGTTGGAAGGGCAATCTGGAGGATCTAGTGTGAAGGTTGGTGAATTAAATGTAAATTACTTGATGTTGTGTTCTGCGTGCCCGCGCAAGTCGTCATGTAGTAGGCAATGATTCGGCTCTCATTTCGTAGCCTTGAAGCTTGGCAGCCTTGGCTAAATCCGAGCCTTAAAATCAAGGTTCACAAATATTCTGTTCCCACATGTCTCACCATAAAAGAAATCCATATGACACTTTGATGTGGTATTACTTTTCTTTTCATTCTACGGAGTAAATTAAGTGGAGAGAGGAGTCCGAAGTAGCTACCTAGGCACGCCAACAATCAATCCTAAATCCTACGACCAACGCCGCTCGCATTTCATTTTCCACACCTTCCCATCCATCCCCTGTTCCAACAACCCATATTGTCTTTGAAGTAAATTGATAAAAAAACGCCATTTTTTTATACCGACGGAGTAGTCATTGACACGTTAAGGGAAAAAGAGATATCGGGGTATAACAAGAATCTAAGCATCATATGCAGCGGCAACTCCTGGAGCTGGTCCCTCCAAATCCACACTCTCAACATTATTTCTAATCTCCGAACTTTTGTTGACCAAATTTCCAAAGTACTTTCTGGCAACTTCACTTTCGCCTCTGATCTTTCTGGTCTCTTCACGCTTGGTTCCGAGTTGTTCAACTGAACGTTGAAGACCAACACGGAGATTATCAGCAGGGAATCGAAGGACCTTACGTACTGATGAAGAGATACGATCACTGTTAGAGTGTACGTAGTCGATAGCGGCAAGTTGAGCGGAGATCTTGGAGGACAGACGATGTGGAAGTGATTGAGGGATTTGGTTTAGGACATAGTAGGCTGCGGCAATAGCTAGAAAGAATTAGTAAGAAAATACATGCAACTGAGATATCACGTAAAACATACCTCCTGCGATGATTCCTGGCACTACCAATCTGCGCAAGTTATTGTTACCCATAATCTTTGCGGCAGACATAGCACCATCAACCCATCCGACACCACCAATTGCACGACTGCCGATAACAGTGGCGACAGTCATTGCCATACCAGTCCCAGCCATCTTTTCCTGTCGCTGAAAAAGGGTTGAGAAATCGAAGAAATCCCACAATTCAGTCTCAATGTCTAGATGCTTAGCAAGAATATCACGCTTGCGTTTGAACATAATGTCGCTTCTGAAGCTCAAGTCTGTATACTCATCACCGAGATGTAAGATGCCTAGTTGCTTGATTTGCGTTACACCATCAACTGTCTTACGACGCGCATGTTCTTCACAGGCGGAAACAGTAGCAGAGATCTCCGACATGATAGCCTCCTTAATGTCATCTGCATATTGGAAAGCACCGAACAGCCCTGGATATGGGATTCCAAGATCACCATCGGCTGTTCTTGCTATTGTATCGTTGAGCGTCGAGCGAGTGTAGTCGTAGATATTTTTGCATGTCGCTTCGATAGTTCTGTCAATATCATCGCTCACTTCAGCCTTCGCCTTTTGAGAAGCCTCGAGCATTGGCTCTAGATCTGCCAGTTCTTTTGTGACACGATCCAGCTCAGATTGTGCAACCTCTGAATTGACAGTGGCAAGACTGTGAATATCACTTAGAACATTAAGCAAGTAAGTTTTGGCTGGAGCCAACTTGGATCTAGCCCGCTTTTCTAGAACGAATCGACGCAGTGACTGTTCAAGAATCTCGAAATCTCTAATCTTCTCCTTATCCTTGCCTTTGCCCTTTCCTTTCGAATCCGAACCATCGTCGAAGTCTGGTCCATCACCTCCACCTCCGCTAGAGCTACCGCTTCCGCCGCCACTTCCGCCCGGTGGACCAGGAGGACCAAGTGCAGCCGTGGGAATGGCATTACTTGATACGAAATGGACGAGTTCAGAGGATTCCTTGAAGGTTCTAGGACTTAGACCTTGAATTTGCTCCAATATCATTTTCTGGCATCGTTCTTTATCCCGAATATTATCATATCCGTTGACAACCATGAAAATATATGCCTTCTCCGCCGCCGCAGCCCAGATAAATTCTCGCGCAGTCTGTGTGAAGTGATTGGCGGCCGAGACAACGAAAACAACGACATCAATCTCTTCCTGTCGAGCAAAAACCGCAGTCGTCTTCGTAGTATCCAGGTTGAGGCCAGGCGCATCGATAATTGCAATATCCACCACTCCATTGTTCAGTAATGACTCGTCAATCGTGCGTACGTCCTTTACGTAGACCTTGCATTGTGTGTAGGTATCATTATCAAGAACGAGTTGTTCCAGGTCTTGAATCGTGTAAACGTCATAAGTGCTTTCATCATGTCGATCGTAGGTAGTTTCCTTGTGTACCGCATGTACTTCCTCAACTCCTCCATTTTCTCTCGCATCCAAAACCTCACAGAATATGCTAGTACAAGGTTGTTGATCTTCTGGTAAAATCTTTCTTCGGAGAAGTGCATTGCAGAATGTAGATTTTCCAGTATTTAAATCTCCGGTTACTAGTACCTTGCTCGAAGAATCCTCGATACGTTCTCGTAGTGAAAGTAGATGGTTGATGCTTGAACTAATTTTTCCATCAAGCAGAGATGCGATCGAAGCCTTTTCTAAAGAATGTACCAACTCGGTTTGATGTAAAGCTCCTAACTTCAAGTCTAGCTTCAGGATAGAAAACTCCTGTGCGATCTGTGGGGTCACGAGCCGAGGTTCCGGAGTGGCTCTTGATTCTGCCGCTTGACTTGACTCTGCATTGCTGCTACCCTCACCAATAGATGTCATAGCACGTCGCACTTGCCCAGGGCGAGGCTCAGGTGTTGAGGATCTAATGCCAGTTTGTGTATGTACCAAGCCTGGTCGTGGGTCCTGTCGTTGGTGTTGAGCTTCATCGCGCTGAACTGAGGGATAAATCGCTGGCCATTGTGCGTTCATTTCTTGTAACGACTTCAAAGTTTCCACCACACGATTGATTGATCTGCCAAGTGTGACACGATGTTGATTGTACCATAGTTGATGTATTGCATTTGCCTGCGATCGTCTCTCGTTCTCGGAAATTTCGTTCGATGGTCCTCTGGGAAGAGAAGACATCGGAGGAGTAGGTCTATCCTCGGTCAGTGTAGGATTCCATGATGGCAAGCCGCTCGAGCTGTCACCGGCCACACTACCTCCATACCCTGAGTCGTTGTCGAGGAGCGCTTGTAGTCTTGCAGCACTTTCCGGTGCACTTCCAGACCCAACAGTCATATATTGTGGTCGACCACCATTTGGAGTATTGTTGCTAGAATTATCACCCGAGCCTGCTTGTCCTCCTCTACCTCTTGCCTTTGCTTTTCTATTATTTTGACTCATAGTTGTAAGTTGCCAACCATTCGCAAATCGATATCAGTATGTTTTCTTGGAATGGCGTGGCTCGTTGTTGATGGGCATGAACTTTTTGGAGGCGAAATTCGCATGAAATCGACTGCTCGGCAATTTGAAGTGCGTGAGGGTCCAATAAAATTAACCAGTTAGACAATGATGTTTATTGGTCAAGGGATCCCTGTTCTTTAATGACGACAACAAACTTCGTAAGAATTTTTCGCAAATATCGAATCTACTGGACAAAATATAAAATATTAAATATGGATCAAGTTATAGTATAACCTCAAGTTAAGACTGGCCACATCCACATCCACATCCACACAGCAATTGTATCATCTATACAGAGTACTACTCATTTGATTACCATTTCACAAAGCCGTCGAATCTATTGAACGGAACATAAGATAACACAAGATAGCGATCCGATACTATATAACCTCAAATTAAAAGTGCACACATGCATCCATATAGTAACACAAAGCAGTTCATAAGTAATCGACATTGATAATATGTATTACCCAATTAGTATTCTACCATTCTATATCATTATGCTATGCTATGTATGTTGTATTAACAACCCATTCAAAATTACATTCAAAATTACCAAACACCCCGCCAATCATGATTCCGAACATGCCAGTCCACTCATCTATCATCTCAATATTCTCGTAGCAACATTACATCAAGTATAGCCATAATATTTTCCCCAGCAATATAACAATAAGGTATCAAATCCTCTCAAAAACATTAAGATCTCCCGGCATGTACACAATTTATCGAAAACTATCTCTTTCCTCTCACAGGACTCTGCGCGAACCTGATACCCCTGCTTCGTGCGGCCGGTGGTGGCACCCTCGGTGTATCGTCATCATCACTATCACTCTGTACGCCTTCACCAAGCGCTGCCTCCCTTCTCCTCTTTTCTGCCGCCGTTTCTCTCTCTTCTGGAACCTCGCTGTCACGAGCAGGAGAACGTCCCCTTCCCCGTCCTCTAGCTTCATCATCATCATCCTCATCTACTCCTTTCAAAGCATCATGCCTTCTTCTCCTCTCCGCAGCTGACTCGTCATAATTACTGCTTTCCGCTGCGCTGGTTCTGGAATTATCTTGTGCATCAATTCTTGCGCCCTGCTGTTTCGCCATTTGTTTCCCTATCACTCGTGTAGTTTGCGCGCTAGTAGCTAGCTGCGTATCTTGCGCTTCGAATAGACGTGAATTTCCCTGTGTTTTATCACTGGCGTCTCTCCTTGCCAGATCCTTCATCTCTTTGGGTGCATCGCTTTCTTCAACAATTTCACATCTTGCTTTGGGGTCTAGACCTTGAATTTCCTTCAAGAAATCTTCCTTAGTTAGCCGGCGTCCTGCTCCTCCAATGGTGAATCGGATACGACGATCGTCATCTTCTTCGATTTCTTTATTGTCAGTATTGGGAGCCGCCTTGCCAAAGTTCCAGGTACCCATTCGTGCTATGCCCTGGCGGGATGGATCCGCTTTTGTACCATCTGTTTTACTAGGGTTGTCGGCGGACGCCTTACTGCCACCAAGTCCAGTCCATGTGCCCATACGAGTTATCCCTTGGCGGACAGCACTAGGTTCACCGTTTCTGGGGGCCTTGGTGTTGGGGTCGGGTGGTAATTCATATGTTTTGACAACTTCTCCATCTTCATCTTCAACAATAATCTGTGACTGTGTTAGCGATGTGATCACATCAAACCCAAGCCGTGGAATATCTTACAGATCGACCATACTGGTAAGCCAAAGCTGGACCTCGAGTTTTGTGAGGCTCTTTCCCTTTCTTTTCTTGGGAGCTCTCACCCGTCTTAAGTCCCTTGGCCTCGTCTTTATTTCGCCAAACCCCCATTATCTTCCCAAACTTCTGGTAAGCTTTCTCTGATCCTTGCTTGATATCCTTTTCCAAGTTCCCAATTCCTTCCTTTGAATTTCCCGCCTCCGGGCTTCTAAGTGTTTTAATCACGTCACCGTCTTCATTTTCAATTATAATATGGTCACCCTCATCATAAACTTCCGCCTTGCCAGGTTGGCGTTGGGCATCTGACATGTGCTCATCACGTCGCTCGTCTTTATCGCCACGGTGCATGATTTCTTCCATTTCGGGATCGTGTTGAACTTCTCCAAGTTCACCTTCATTGGACTCGTCATCTATGTTTGTTTTCTCGTTGTCGGGCGAAGACCCGCCGGGTGTTAATGTATCGGATGTTTGTTCATTCGAGTAATCGCGACTCCGCCGGGCTGGATAAATGGCTGACTCGCTGATGGGACCGCCTGGGCCTACTCCATCGTCCCACTTCTTCTTTCTGCGTCGAGGAATCAATGAAGATGGACGACTGCTGGCTCGACTTGGATTATCTTCCTCCATTTGACGGCGCAAAAACCCTCCAGGTATCCCTCCAGGAGGTGGCAGAGTACCAGGAGGTAGCTCATCCATTGTCAGGTCTTCGCCATCAGTCTCCGATCCTACTGTCTTGGCCTGAGATCTTGAGGTGGATGAAATACGAGGAAGACGATTCATCCAAGTAGGCCCATCATCTCCAGCTTGGGTGTAGGACATCGTGAGTGTCAGGGTATTGATATGTTTTCCAAGAGTAAAAACTGCGATGGATGAACCATGTACGATAATAGAGGAAATAACAAGGAATGTTACGATTGGCCAAATCACCGTTACCAATTCCCAATTTGGAGCATTTCGATCAGGATAATCAGACAACGGGGTTGTACCTTCAGTCTCAAGCTCGGCCCTTGCAAGAATAGCTACAAAGATAGCACCCACCCCAATGGGGCCAAAATGACCAGCAAACAAAGCTTCTCGCCAAGTTTTAATGTCGGGTATCAGAGGTTTCAGTGCCATCATGATCGGTATGCGCCTGAAGAAAATGACCAAAATCGCAATGACAGCGAGCCTCCATGGCGTAGTTCCAATTTCCACGTCATTATATTGTTCCCAAGGAATGATTGTACCAAGGTAGACAAAATATGCCAAGTTGATGAGTAGATCTATGACGTTGGAAACATGAGATTCCTCTGTTTTCTGAGTAAACCAACCGTCATTTGAAAAGCCAACGCCAGCAGCGAAGCCAACGAGAAGATCATCAACTCCAAGAATACTCCCTGAGCCTGCGCAAAACAGGGCAAGAACGAAGTAGAACACGAGAAAGCTTTCACGGTCGACTAAATCATGTCTTTCCGCATATTTGATTCCGTGCCTTCCAATATAACCGACAACGAAACCATAGACTGCACCAAACACGCACTCGTAAAGAACAGTTATGACAATGAAGTCAAACGTAACTTCCTTCGCATTGAGGTGGAATCGAATCAAATATAAAGAAAGGTAGATAAACGGGAATGCCATCCCATCATTGCACCCTGACTCGGCAGATAGAAGATCTCTCAAATGTTTCGGTACTCGCTTTGCGAATTTTCCCTTTCCAACCACGGAACTGGCCAGCACAGGATCTGTCGCGGTCACACATGCTGCGACACAAAGTCCCTGCAGCCAGTTAAGCGTAGGAATTAACCACCAAATGAAAAGACTTGTGATCAGCCATCCAAATGTCATCACAGGTAACAACAGAAAGACAACACTCCTCCAATGCTTCTCCATATAATGCCTGGGCAATTCGACCCCAACGGCAAAACATTGAACAACGAGAACAATGCGTGAGAATTCTAAAGTGATCTGATCGGTGTTACCCCAAGTGTCAGGATTGATCAAATTGGCGGCATGTGGTCCAAAGATGATACCACAAATGGTGGCAACAGTGGCTTCACCGATATACATGCGCTCCTTGATGAAGGAGGAACACAGCATAAATAATGAGGTGAAGCCACCCAAAATTATATAAACCAAGTGAGGTTTATTGACGGAAAGGTGATCCCACGCCATCTTGGCTGTCTTAGATGGGTGCCGATCGGTACAGAATATGTATTAGAGCAATCGCAGTCGATTGCTTATCGATATCGATATTGTATTCGCGAAGGTTCCTATCGCGAACGGAGGAGTCAAGATGGTCAGGCTCAATCCGTTGGGTTGCCTCTCCTCGTTATACCCCAATCAGTTGATTCCCTCAAAAGAATTGCGTGATGTCGCAGCATTCGAATTCTGGTCGCGCCCAGTCGCCGCTCCCAACCTCTTCTATTTTATGTTCGTTATCCTCCCCCCTTTGTAATGATCGTAATGCACGTAGACTCGTGCGGCTAGGTTTCGCAGAAGTTTCTCTAAAGATAAGATTTTATTTTCGAAGTGAAGGATAGATTAGGAAGAGTGTCGAATGAATCGTGATGAAGACTGCGTGGAAGGTTGGCTAGTTTTCCATTCCAAGATGCCAAGACCTTGGGATGCCTCCACTTCTAATTATTATAAGTGATAAAGCAAGTTTCTTCGGATAGATGGGGTGGATGAAAAGGATTTAATGACATTCGTTTGCCAAGTAGAAAAGATCTTGTGTTCAACCTCCTTTCTGGTGGATAATAAGAATATTTAGAGAAGAGATGTTGGAAAGAAAAGACGTCAAATTATTAGATGTACGGACTGTGGTAGAAGTATGATGACAAATTTGATTGGACGCCTCTTTAGAATGCAAGGATAATGATATTCAATACTTTATTTCAAAGATATCAGTCGATGCACTCAAAGCCTGCAGTTTTAAAAAGTATCATTCAGGCGTTTCTTCCGTTAACTTTTATTTTCTCTGTTCCTTCATGAGTAAGTAGATAGCTGAGGTAGCTACAGTAGGCAGTGAGTCAAAGATATCCTGAGATCGTAATATCCCGGAAGTATGAAATGAGTGAAGGTCTGTCAGTCAAAACGTTATATCCATCCATGAATTCGAATTCGTTCTTTCGTAGATTATTGTAAGCAGTAATGAATTACCTACCAGTTAGTGATCCAACCCTTTCATCTCATCCACTCTCCTATCTTACATTTCGCACCTCACACCTCGCACCTCGCCCCTAACATTCACCTCAATCACACTTCAAAGTTCAATCACACTCTTGCCTTGTCAAAGATCTCTACCTATGGATTAAAGGAAGTAAATATTTATGCATACTTCCTTACCCCCCTACGTCACTTAATCCTGGCCATCAACAACTACTCATTTTCTTGATTGGTCCATTTAAATTTTTTTACTGCCAAGCCTCAGTACTTGGCGGTGAGAATTCCCCACATGCACCCCACTTTCCTCTCCATTCATCCATTCATCCATTCATCCACACACTGACGGGGCCAGAGACATTTTTACTTGAAACTTTCTTTCAGCACAACCCAACACGGACCTTCAGGCTTCGGTTAAGCGGTTGTTTAGCATACCAGGGGTGTCAACGAAGATATTCCGAATATATCAGATAAGAATCTTTCTTCATGAACTCCTTGGATCCACCAATCTTTGATGAAATTGATGGCATGCCCCCCACCATGACCCTACTGCGGCGATGCTCGGATCACGATTTCCGGAAACCGCATGCATAATAACTTTGTCAGACCTCGTAGGCTGTCTTGGATACCTTCCAATTGCTGCACAGTGCCCGTTCAAGCCATGAACTATTGCTTACAGTAGTCCTGTAATGTACGCAACGCAACCCTTAAGGTTGCTTCATTTGATCTTGTGACGGTCAGTTTTGTCCACCGTCCCGCTTCTTTACGACCTTGATGGTCTAAAGGGATGTGACTTCTACTGTTGAGCTCAACATAGCCACTCTGCAGCTGGGGATGTAGTTATCTCAACATCAGAAGATCTTGGTAACATTGGCGAATCTGGTGAAAACAGCTGGCGCCCCAATATTATGTTGTGTCCCCTCGATTAAATACTCCAATGTAATTAAAGGGGCGACATCACCTTCAGATCTTACAGGCATAAAGGCTGACAGAACTCTGGAAAAATTACTACCGACGTCTATCAATACTCCTATAGGACTTCATCATTGAGAAGTGACTCGTCTTCCTCCTTCTAGTCGGAGGCTGCATGAGTCTGTGGTACACTTTCCAGGGGATTAATCGTCATTCGAGACTAAGACCTTTTTGGATGCAAAAGGCTCTTGATGGTACAAGAACTGTGCAGAAAGTTGAACCCCTTTACGCGTGTCTTGCGTTCGCTATGCAGATGGTATTAATTACAGCTTCTCTCATCCGAGAAGCGAACAATGTACATGTGAATATCTTTTCTTCCTAAGCGCTAATTACATTTCTACAACATAGGGATTATAGTTTGAGGCCAATGACGACGAGATCACTTAAACTAGGATTACCACGGTTCTAAAATGCTACATCTACCTGCTAGTTGTAAGTCCGCCTAATTGACGCTGTTGAGGGAGTTAACAGGGGGATTTATGTAGACCAAATCCAACCATATCATCAACGACGAACCAATCTATAAGCATACCCTTAACTTTGTAGTTTTATTACATTTGAGTGTGGTAACACGAAATCTCATTTCAGCATTATCCATACTTGAAGTTCGTTTGAAAAAATAAACTCTGCAGCTTGGGCAACTAATGCAGAAGATCTAGAACCTAGAAAGATTTGGTGAACTCCGGTACAAATTGTCCGGTAAAATGCTGTACTTTCTTGGCAGATACATAGTTGCGCTGGTGCGGTTGTAAATTATTCTGCATTGCAGGAAGCAGTGAATCTTTGAATCTTGATTTATTTGTTGCACATCTACAAAATTGTGTATGAAAACTCTATATTCAGTCCCAATGGCGACCAAAAATACATCAAGTGAGAATAAAGGAGACTTTTGGATTTTATTCCAACATGAAATTTGACCTTTTCGGTTGATTTTGCCATATCTCACCGCCCCCACTTGATGAAACCCCACAATAATTTTTGAGCTTAAGCTTTGAGCTACACACTCTACACACTCACTTCAGTACCTTCAAATATCAAAAGTTAAGGTAGGTTTCTCACGCACAGCTAAGTAGCCAACTCCTGAAATGTCTTTAACCGTTGCGGATATTGTTTTCAATGAACAAGCAAATCACAACTTCTCAAAGACCCTCGGTGAGATCAAACGAGCCACTCTATCTATTCACAATCGGCTTCGATCTATTCTCGAAGATGCAGAATTTGCCCAGTCCGTGGCAAATGCCTATAGTAGGCCGCTTGTAGCAAATGAGAGATGTGGCAGCTGGTACATTGATCCAAATAAGAAAGGAGGCAGTGCATACTTCAAAAGTACAGATGGCCATACAGGTGTCTGGAAGTTCAGTTCACGAAGATTGAATTTACATCTGTTAGAGATAATCGGAGATAATGATGGGTTTGTACTCAAGTAAATTTTATTGGGCTACAGGCTGAAAGCTTCATGCAGATGTATCATTGTAGATTCTACTAGGCGCGGAAAGCGTTAGTCACCTCTTGCACTCTTTTCTCACTTCGGTATACTAATAATAGAAAGGCATGCCCGATGCATTAAGCAAAACAATACCAATATGGTGTTGTGTATTGAACCGCGTCTTTTTTCCTAACAATCCAACCGCCCATAAGCTCTACGCTCCGCCACAAGTAGTTTCGGATTCCGAGCATGCTCAAATGACGAATTTGATTCCTCAATTCGTACAAGCATTTCAAGCTCTCAATCTGCCCATTGAAACTTTCCGAAGTAAACTTCGCAAGCCAATCAGACCAATTTGGGTAACTCCCGAGTCTCAAGTATCTAGCACAGGCGATGTTTTTGAAGATTTTCACCCTGTCATCTGCTGTACGGTTTCGCGAAGGGTTACTGGGGGAGAAGTTAGCGAGGGGGGCTACATACAGGGGGCAGGAGATGATACAGAAAATTGGGCTCATGGACTTACTCCGAACATTTTCTGGACGAACCAACAGCATTTACTTGAAACATCAGAAGAGGATCTACCTGAGCTTATTGAGACGTTAATAGACCAATCGTGCTCTGCTCCAAGATCTAACAACAAACTCCGCCTTGTAAAACCTACTTCATGTCTTTCCATTTCGACTCTAGATGCAGTTTCATCTCTAGAAAACAATATTGGTACTTGCACTATTGTGCTCTCGCCAAAGGTCACCCCTAAAGATACATGGCACACCTCTCCCTCACGAATGGACATCGGTCTCGGAACCAAAAAAGTCGGTAGCAAAAACCTCCGCGCAGTCCTCAAAGACATCTCCTCATTCATCACCAAGAACCTCAAAGACTCAACATCACAAGAACCCTCCAACCAACAGCCACAAATAATCATAGCATGCGAATCTGGACAAGATCTCTCGGTTGGTGTGGCGCTGGCGCTACTGTGTCTTTATTTCAACGATAATGGTGATTTGGAATTGAGGAATGAAGAGGATCTTCCTGCAGTTAATAAGGATTTTATTCGGCAGAGATTGACGTGGATCTCGACTTCGATGCCGGATGCTAATCCTAGTCGTGCGACGCTGCAGAGTGTGAATAGTTTTTTAATGTCACCTTGATGTATTTACTTTGTTAAATGCTGTGGACTTTTCTTGACTGTGCTACAATGTCTTAACAACTGAAGTAATTCAACTGAAATGATTGTATATCAGGATACTTATATTTTTCCACATCTTTTTGGGGTGGATATATATGCATGAGCATTGAGGAGATGATAGGTATCATGGGATGCATGCACTGTTTAATTAGTAATTCTTCAAGGGTTAATGAACTTCATTGACTGGTGTGCTTCTAATCGCTTACTTTCCTCCTCTTTTCAACTCTTATACATTATATCATCCCCGCAACTTACCGACTACACCACCATATCCATCAACACGCCATACCATCGACCTATGTGCATCAATGAAACTACTACACGCTCCTCCTCCTATTTTGATCTCATTCCTTGTGTTGTTCTTATTACAAATGACTTCAGAGTAAGTGAAAGCCGTGTGAAGAATTGGAAAGCTGTCTGTCTTTTCGAGGTTCGAAGGATGATAATGATTATGATGATGAGGGATTCGTGTGGATACAGGTCGGCAATTAGATTTGAGAAGGAGTCTGGTATTGGTCTGGTATTGGTGGAGGCTTCGAAGGGCAATATAAAGTTTAGGGCGTGACAGGATATGCAGCATCACGCTGTCCCTTGTGAACTCTCTTGGACTTCAATCTCCCATAGCTAGAGAGACCACGAGTCTAGGTCAAATTCCCTCAAGTCTTCCCTCATCACCAATTTCGATCACCTACTCAACGGGCTAAAATGTCTTCTTTCTCGAACCAACCACCCGGTCAACTTTTTTTAACCTCTTCATCACTCTCATTAACTTCTTTCTCCTACTCTTGACGCTTCCATGCCGGCGTAGAAAGCCTAAGAGGAAGGCTCACGGGATCCCCGCGATCAAGTTGCTTTCTATGCTGCTGATGCTTTTGTATCGACATGGGAAGCCCAGGAGGAAAATTGAACGAATTACCATCAACATGAATCTCATTCTCTGCACCAGAATTACCCCGTACAGAATCTGGCGTCGGCGCTAAACTTCGTCTATTTCGATCACTTCCCTCTCCCTTTACATCCATATCCACATCTCCTGCTGTAGAAACACTCTCAAAAACCCCTAACTCACCACCGTCACTCATCTTCTCCACACTCGTGACAACTTCATCCTTACAGCCATCTGCTACCGACAGAGACGTCCCATCTACCAAAAAATGACCGCATGAGCATTCTCCACTTTCATATCTTCTTCTTCCTCCTCGTCTAAGAATTATACTGGCTTCTCTACCACGATCTTGAATTAAATTTGCAGAGCGAGGTTTTGACATTGCGTGCCGAGTTTTGGCATATATCCTTCTGGGTGTGGTTGAATAGGTGAAATTTCGAGGGTTTCTATTTGGATTCCGTTGGTTGTGTAATCTATGAAGCCGGCGAGAAAGAATTCGACTTTGGGAGAGGGAAATATGGTTGGCGTTTAAAATGCATGGTGGGTATGATGCAGATTTTCTTGGTGAGGACTGGGCTTGATGTGCATCTGATTTCTTGCTGGGTGTTATTGCCATGGCTAGGTGGATAGCTTGGTTGAGGGAGGGTATTGATGTTGAATCTGATGTATTGTGTATGCAATTGAAAAGAGGATGAATTAAACGATGGTTAGTGAAAGAAGTAAGTCGTAAACCTACATCAATGATTCATCACACCCTTTATGAGGAACTAATGATGATTATGGGACGAGTTGAAACGTAGAGAAGGATAGAGTAAATAGGTCGACAGGAGTAAGTATTCACATCACACGACTCTAATAGTTTGGGGAGGAGCAAGCAGTTGCAGATTCATTGTCAAATAATTTCAATGGTGGAAGGAGCAACTCGATCTCCCGAATGATTAGTTGTAAGATCTATAGTATCAAAACCGTCAAACATGTTGGCTTATCGACAACTTGGCTGCTCAACATCAATTCTTCGACCAACTTACCACTCCAATCCCTGGAATATCAAAAACCAGCTACAAGTATTTAGACCGGGTAATCAACGCGCTATATCATAATGGAGCTCTTTCAAGTGTTTCTATCAACAGCAATTTGTGCTTTTTCCCTTGGTTCAACGTCCCTATTAAGATATTCCCTTACACATATTTAACTTATATATCTGTTAGACCTTTCCTTGCTTGGAGATTACATCTTGTAGAAACATGAATCGAGGCAATGTTGCAAATGTCGCAAAGTCAGTCAATCGAAATCAATTGAACGAGAAAATCACGATGATTAATTATTCAGATGTGCAACAAAAGGTTTGGATTGTTTGATTCCTATTCACTATATAGGTATCTTATATATAGTAATAATCCGAAAGTGATGTATTCACTCTCCACTACCGAAATTGGAACTTCGGAAGAAAGCAAATGATTGAAAGTGGCGATATCTAATAGGTACTAGTATTCACTTTTCATTCTTTATCTTTCATTCTTCCTTCTCTGTGCTAGCTATAGTACCTACTCGATTCACTGAATGTGCTAATTTTACTTAGGATTCAGTACTCTCTTTTCATAAACTTTTGTATAAAACTTCAGATTAGTATCATAGATGTGTAATTAAGGCTTGAATGGGGAAGTCGAGAGTTGACGAGTAATTTGGGATGAAGCGTCGAGTATCTAAATTGAGGTAGATGTTTACATATATATAGAACTCGTCTGAGGTTTTAAGTGATTATTGCAGCTATGAGACATATCTATTAATCCCGTAAAACGTTTCTCACAACAACCTATCGCTTATACATATACCTTTCCATTCTTCAATCTAGATATCGCCTGCCTTTAAGGTTTTCCGAAGAGATTCTCGAGTTTAAAGATTACCTGTCCTCCACCCCTCTCCAAAGTCCCCCTTCAACCCCCTTAAACACCCCCTTTATCCCAGTCAACTCATCCAGCTTCCCGTACTCCACCACAGTCCTCTCAAACTCCCTAATCATCCACAATCTATGCGCTATAGCAATAATTTTACAATCGATACCGTCCCCAAACTCCTCTCTGATAATCCCTTGTGTCATTTTCTCCGTTTCATACCTACACTTGCGCTAAATTCATCCATGATGGGAATTGTAGAACGACTTCATGTTTGTGTTCATGTTTCTGTATATTGATATTGAAGCATAGCGGGCACTAAACAGAAAAATTGACGTTGGCCTTGATAGAGGAGATTACTGGTTTTAATGGAGATGGGAAGACCACCGGCTTGGGCGACCAGGGAAAAAGGCCGACTTTTGTGAGGATTGAGATGGCTGCTATATCACCTCTTTGACGGGAAAAAGAATCAAGATTCTGGTGTATGGTACCTTTTATAAAGATGAGTTCTTGTGGTATAACGACATACGCTCTTGAAGCATTTTGCCAGGAATAGTTAGGAGGTTTATAACATCGATCATTATTGACCCTTGATTAACTTCAAGCATATCAAAAAGAAGCGCCACAAACGTCGATTTAACCCGCTTTAGAATCTCTACAAATACCGATGTGTTGATCAGCACCAATATCAAGATTAATATTCCTGAGAGACAGGTCCCCGATCCCTCCCGTATGAAGCCTCAATATCCTCCACCCGAATCTCTCTTCTGGATGGGCAATCCGCAGGTACATCTCCCTACCCTCTTCCCGATTCTCACTAAAGTACTACTCACAAACAATTTTACCCTATCCACAGCACCAAAACTCGTTTCTGTAGTCATCCAATGTATAATCACCGCTGAAAGCGTCATGTTAAATCCCATAATATTCACAAAGTGCTAATCCTATAAATTCGCATCGGCTGCATATCTTAATTTCACAATGAACGCTACCAAAGGGCTGCTAGCGCGGTGACTAATAGGCCGATGACTAGTATTAGCTACACTTGGATGCAATAGATTAGATCAACAATATGATGCGCATAGTATAAACGATGTGCTGCATGGGTCACCAGTATAGTAATTGTGGCTAACCGACGAACTAATCCGTTCTTACCGAGTAAGCGAGTGAAAATGTGTTCTTCGCTTATGGTATCTAGACCACCGAAGACATCATCTAGTATCAAAATTTGATAATGGGAGTAAACTGCTCGAAAAATCGCCTGTTCACGTTAGTTTTAATTGTATAAGTAGTTAGCAAATAACTAGAATCGACATAAAACCCTCAATCTTCGACCACCGCTGCCGGGAATCCAGCTATCGTATCGTCACCTTATATCATTCCGTCAATATGTGTCTCTAAAGCACAAACATGGAGAATTTTTCGATATCACGCAGGTTCATATTCCTTCGTTTCGTTAATGCCATCCCTGATACTGCAATTCTAGATCCAAGGGATTTGATCGACAAATGCGCTGTCAATATGGATATTTCCTTTCGAGGAAGGAGTTTCTCCTAGAAAAACTTTGAGGAGACTGGAATTGCCACTGTCGATGGGGCTGACAATTATAGTTAAAGTGGTCTCTGACTATTGTTTTTATACAGTCTACTTTGTGCTAAATGCACCTGCTGTAAGGCCTAAACCGATGTACACGAGTCAAGAGGCGGCTATTAGACACCAGCCTTTGTTGGTTGTGGATTCGGGGTCGGGATTGCTTATGAGAGATGATTGTGTTGATGAAAAGTGGTTGCATAAAGCAGAAGAATGTTAATGCTAGACATGATAGAATTGGTGCTGTAAATGGTTCCAACATTGCTCGTAGCATAACCGTGACTAGAGTGTGCTTTTGAGTGTATTCTGTACCTGTACTGTGTACTAGTTTTTGTGAAAGGAGGGATCGAAAAAATTAGATGTCATAGGATTTCCCCTCTGCTTGGTGAACCCGTTTGCACAAGCTTCCGAAAACAAATCTCCATCCGCCGTAAACAAATCCTCACCATTAGCCACCTCTCTGAACCCCTATTTAGAAAGCGGATTCAACCATCAAAACAGGTCTCTGGAAAATAGTCCACTCAGGAGAAAGATAAACATATAAAGGGAAAAGAATCCTCGTTTTTCATATAGCTCCAAAAATAAGAACCAGAAGTTTAAGACCCAGAATATATAAAAGATGCAATTCCATGACCTGGTAGATTATCTTCACGAAGGCATCAGTTCGTAGTTGTGCGGCATCAAGGGACAAGGTGAAGAGAAAAAAATGCATTAATTATTGAACTTGCTCGGATATCCTCTCACTGTAGCTATCAATACGAGCAGCGCAGCGCCTAGCGAGGCACGAGTTTAAAGAGATGAGTGGTATATTTCAACAAAATTGACGAATTGAAGAATAATGAAGAAAAACATTGAGGAAAAAGGGAGGGCGAAGACTCAACACCTGTACGTGGTGCCCTCTACGAACCTCCAGCTTTTTATTAAGAGTCTGCAGAGCTAAGATTGAATCATTTGATGGAATCGGATACATTGGAAGAGAGAGAGAGGGTTTTCTGATTACGATATTCACGATGGAGGGGTTATTACGATTTTATAGCATCAATATCTTCGAAAGGATGAACGAATATCAACCCAAAATACAGACGATGGCTACAGAAGCCCTGGTTAGATTCAACATCTGCCATCGATTATTACTTCAATATGAGGTATGATATGCTTAGTAAGTCCCTTTTATTCCAGAAGGGTTTTTTCGATATGGAATTTGCTATTGTTTTATTCGCATTTTATATCTTTTTTCGATAATCGATTATCGAAAACACATTCATTTTAATATTACGATTATCATGAAACAAAGAATATCATCATTTATCAATTAATGCTATACTTTGGGCATCGATACGATATTACGTCTTTTCCTCGATTTTACGAAAATATTTTTTGTGTGTGTGTGGGTAGGGTTAAGGTCATGCTTTATTATCATTATATTCAAATAACCGATATTCCATTCAACAGTTTCGATTATTTATATTCAAACAAAGCTGGAGATTATCACATTTAGAAAGATATGCAAAGGAGTTAATGAATGAGTTCAAGTTAAGGAGAGTGGTGCCTTCCAGTTGCTTTTCATTAGTATAAAAACTCTTTTGTTATGCTAGAGGTAATTTTGACAAAGATGACTCTTGATTTTTGTAGGAAGTAATATCGGAATAGCAGATTGAATCGAAGAAAAAGATTATATCAGTAGGATGCTTTAATTAGCAAAGGGTAGGGGGAGAGCGAGGAAGGAAAGGTCTTAGAGGATGAAGATATCGGGCTTTGTTCTCCAGTATTAGTTTTCACTTGTCCTCAATCAACATTTCAAGGGTTGAAAAGAAATCCAAACTATACAAACTGTATGTTAGCTAGTATACAACTCCCTATAGCATCAACTAGGAGCTTATAGAGCCCCTAGCCGTCCTAGATAGTCTTAGACTCAGTGTGGACGTTAAATCAATCAATCAATCGAAAAACATTGAGGAAAATACATTTCGTCAGCATAAGATATTGATCATAGGGTGTAAAACTTACATTCTTCGTTGTGAGAAGACAGAAGATAGATGGCTACTCGTCGCCTTTCGATGCGATTTTCCATAAGTACAGAATTGTTGAGGTATCAAAATCATTAACAGAACTGACGGTGCAATTGAAAAGATTGTTTCTTCGAATAGAAGAGTGAAGATGAATGTTGCTTTACAAGAAAGCTTGTTGAAAAGTCCAATGCTATTATTGTCTATGAAACTAGTGACCCTTTCCGGCAAGAACCCGAAGCCACACTCCTAAGGAGCAATCCAATTCGCCGCTCCTCGGAGCCTTCAACCTCAATTCGTTCTCCGCTAGTACCAAATGCGGCTATGATCTACGAACTCTGCTCCTCGGAGCTTTAAGCCTCAATTCGATCCCTACTTTGGTGGCCTGGATCATACAATCATGCCCTTTCGGGCTTTAAAACCAAGCCTGATCAAGCCTAGTCCTTCAAACTAGGCTCGATCGAGGCATTCACCTCCACAGATCGACCTAACCGGCGAGGAAGATCTGATTGACGAGCGCCTATTGGCGGCATCCGCTTAAATGCGACCGAATGGCTTTTCTTAGGTTTCACAGGAAGGAGAGAATATATGGAAACTGATTGGTGGAAATGGACTTTAATCCTTGATTGTATATAATTCCTTAGATTAGCCTGTCCCTATACCCTTCGGGAGGTTGGGGCCTTATATACAAGGCCCCCTGGACGTAAAATACTATCATCATCATCATCATCATCATCTATGAAACCTGTTTCGTTCACCTCTTTAAATTCGCGAGGTTTATAAGTCGCCTAAATATCCATGATGAAGAGATAATTCCGGGTAGTTAAAGTATTCTTATATCCCAAAGTCATTGACCATACAACAAGTCGGCTCTATAGCTATTGCAATTCTCATCTTTGTAAGCTATTATTAACAAATATTTAAAAACTAATTCGAGCGATGTGAATTAAAGTTGATTGATGGGGAGTAGGAGACCCAATGTGTATATATCCTTATATATAAAAAAGCACAACATCATAAAAAAGAACGTGACATCTTCAGAAACCGAGGCTCTACCCTTTCCATCGTCTCATTCGCTAACGAGATACTCCTAATCTCGTAGACGGAGAATACTATGAATTTAGGTACCTTCTAGGTACACAGAAGAATTCTCCTCAACTATACAAGAAAATATCTATCTATCTTCGTCTAAAACAACACAGAGTGTACACGTGCATCGTCAGCTCTACAAACATCCACATTCCACATAATCCCAATCTCAGACTTCCCTCTCCTCGAATCACCGATACATACAAAATATCAGCTTATTTTCATAAGCTAACCCAGCCCGAAATATTATTTCCTCATGAATAGCAAAAACAACACCATAATTATCCATCTCAATAACTTCAACCTGCGGATTAGATAAATTAACATTTTAGAAATCGGGCGATGAGATACATAAGCGAGAAATCCCTGCTATATATTTCTTGTGATAGACGGTACCGAATCAATACTCCTCTGTATTTGATAATCGAAACGTACTATATATACTACATCTAGTAAATATTAACCCAAACTACCTGGTATCTAATTAATATTAAAACATTTACACTCCCTCTCAAATTCTATAATATATAATTCAATCTCAATCTCAATCTCAACCTCAATCTCAACCTCAATCTCAACCTCAATCTCAACCCTAGCCCTAGCCCTAACTCAAACCCAAACTCATATATATACAAAGAATACCAAGAAGAAGAAATAAACTTCCCATCTTCTAACTTTTCAGCTAAATCAAATGAGTTGAAAAGACAATTAAATTGAAGAAGAACTGACACATCTTTTCATTATTATACAAAGATAAGTAGATAGGTGTATTTCTATTTCTACAATGCGTATCTTTCTTCTCTGTTGCTGTGTCTATCTCTGATGAGTATCTGACATATATATACGGAGTATAGGATATTGTGAAAGAGGTAGGTCGAGATACGTGCGTCCCGATTGCACGCTGCGAGGGGGAATGGGAATAAGAATTGAATAGATTATATTATAAAGACTTCAAATAGTATAATTAATAGAATTAATAATGGATTTGGATTGTATATAATAGATATACAAAAAGATTAATAGAAAATGATTGATTATTTAAGCAAGAAAGAACGAAGCTTTTTTCTTATATTTAACTACGAAGGATCATATGATCTATTGATTTATGAACTAGCTATGTATTTGGCTTCAATAACTCAACTTTCTTATAATAGATAGATAAGTATCAAGAGCTTTTTAATTTCTGGTGTCAAACCCTCCCCTCTTTCCCCCTTCTTCCAAGGAATCAGAAAACGCCATATATGCTTCACACGTATTTTATACATTTATCACATCATCCATAAATATCATACAAAGATTCAACTTACATTAGAGATCCTATTCTCCATCAATACATACGATAGAATCTTTTTTACCATCTCCCTAATTTCCACCCGTGAATTCGATCTTGAATATCATCCCAACTGAAATTTTTGTATACTCTTCCTTCCTCTTCACCTTCTTGTAAAACCACTGTGGGACTACCACTTCCTTGTCCTGCATTGTTCACCAAGCCTCCGAAGACCTGTGCAGCTACCCTTCTTAAATCTTTGACTGTTAACTCTTCAATTTTCTTACACATTTCTCTCACCCCCACTTTTCTTCCATGTACTTGTACTTGTCTTCCTAAATCCTCTAATTCTACCATTCTTGACTCCAAGTTCATCAATAAACTAGATCTCAGCTGATTCTTCGCACGGTTGACTTCTGCGGTTTGCAATGCATTGAATCCGGTATCGAGAGTGAGGCTTTGGAGTTCGCGGCACATGACATCGAGCATATTTTTGACGTAGCCAGGGGAACATGATGAGGAAATTCCAAAGAGTCCAGAATCGGTATAGGAATGGTTGAATGCTATGCAGGATTCAACCCAACCGTGTTGATTGAGGACGTTGGTGTAAAGGCGCGAATACATGCCTTTTCCAGGGCCACCGGCAGAGAATGATCCACCTCCGCCAAGGAGGGTTTGGAGAGTGGCAAGGGCGTAGATATCTGGCGAGGAGATAGGAAGAGCTTCAAAAGCGATGTGGATATGGCTCAGCGCGGGGATTGAGGGGTTCATTGGTGGTGGGAGAGAAGGAAGTGAGAGGAATCCACCTGTATAATGTGAGGGGTTGTTGAGGTCAAGGGGGTTTACAAAGCCATTTCGAACGGAGGCGTTCTTGGGTGCGGAAGTGGAGATGTTCTTGAAGAATGGGATACGTGATATTAAGGTGGATGGCTTTTGTGTAGGTGATGGTGGTGGTGGTGAAGAGGAAGAGGATGATATTGAGCTATTGCTGCTGGTTTCACTTGATGATGAGTCGAGAGATGTTTCCGATCCGGTTTGTGACAAGACGGGAGCTGATTTTGGCATATCCCCAAAATGTTGTTCGGCAAGCTTTACTGCTTCGTCATGCTGTACACCCGCAAATGCAACTACCATTCTTTCAGGCCTGTAAAAAGTATCCCGGTATGCTTGTATAGTATTGCCGTTAATCTCTGAAAGTCGCTCTTTCGGACACAGTAGAGGATTTCCAAGAGTATTGCCCTTGTACGCAGCCATATGTACGATTTCCGGGAGAATTAACTCTGGCTTTGACCAAATTTCACCAATCTCATAAGCAGCGGTTTCTAACTGTTGCTCGACTTCTTCTTCGGTGATTAAAGGATTGCGTATGGTCTCGGCAAGTAAGGCGACAGTAGTTGGTACTGCGGAATTAAATGTGGCAGATTGATACATCAGAGATTCTCTGGATGAGGCGCATTGTATATTTCCTCCCAAAGATTCTATCGATTCTAACATCTCATCGCTTGATCGTTTCGAAGTGGACTTGAATGCCAATCTATCCATTATATGACTGACTCCTCTCAGATCTTCATTTTCGTATCTGGACCCTGCATCAATGTATACCCCAATGCCGGAAAAATGACCAGGTAATGCTTCAGTTGCGACTCGAACTCCATTGGGAAGGGTAGTAATTTGATCTAACTCGGCAGGATCCTATATTCACGTTAGTCATGTTAGGGAGTTGGATTGTCTATCTTCACAACATGTACCTTTTGTATAGGCTCCACTACTGTAGCCAAACTTCTTGAACGTAAAGCAGGTAAAACATTGGGTATGGTTCTTTGTGTTGAGAGGGCTCTCCTAAGAAACCTCGTCGAAGGATTTCTTAACATAATGAATGGTTGCTGGTTGTAATTGTAATAAGTTAAGAGATAAAAATCGACCTCCTCGCCGCGAAAGTTCCGTAGTGGTTACTATCGTTGATAAGCGATATCGAAAAAAACTTGAGTTCGGCAATTGCCGATTCATACAAAGTGAAGTGATAGCGCGGGGGGCGTTCAGCCTTAGGTAATTGCTTACATCAACTTTTATCGGTCTAGACATTATTTTACTCCGTAGTTAGTTATGCAGGGTAACAGCGTGCAGGGCAACAGCGTACAGGGGGAACATTCCAATCATTCCAGCTTTTTCTGCGACATGACTGCGCCGTTATTCAGCATCCTCACGTGCCACATTATTTCCCGCTTTTTTTGGATTTTGATGGAGGGTTGTGGTTCACCGACCAGGACTTTAACTAGGAGTATTGACTGACCAGGACAAACCATGCCATTCAACGGTCAAAGCATTTTACATCTATTGTGGCGGCAATAATTATTTGAGAGAGGAAGAGATTGTTCAACTTTGGTACTTTTAGTTTTTAGATAGATATACAATCAATACTCAAGGTAGATAGATAGATGTATATGTCATCGTATGATTTTTAAGTACCACATATATATATGTATATATATATATATCTGCCTTGTACAATTTCTTCAAAATATAAGATCTTACAAGTATATAACATTTATTCTCAAGAGATCTTATTTAATGTTAACCCAGAATATCACCGTGGCAAAAACATGGCTATTGGGATGGAACATTTTGTTATCGAATCTAGCCCCCTGTTTCCGGCCATTTTTTAAATGCTCTCGTGCCATTCAAACTGATTGCACACTGGGTGGGTATGTATCTAATGGGGCATGTACAAAGGGTACTTTCGTATCATTTTGTGTTGATGGAATGATCTGAATGATCTGAATGATTTGGATTATTGGATTATTGGATTATTGGATTTTGAATATAATGAGCTGATTATTTGACCTTTTTTCTTGACCCATATTGATTCTGATCTTAATTTTTTCTTTCATCTTCTCCATCTTGTCATTTACAATACTATTATTTATTTATTATCTGGGATTTATTATTATAATCTTGTACTACTCCGTATTCTAAGATTCTACAAATATCATCTAGAGACGACTAGAAGCAACAACATATTAAATACTACCATACCAACTTGGAATCCTCCATAACAACGACAACCAAAATTTAAAGATATCTTTCTTTTATGGCTTATTCCCCATTCTTAGAACTTCTTGCATTGGATACCTACGAGTACTTTATTTCTATTTCATATCTACTGCCGTAAATGTTTTAACATTACACACCGCATACCCCATTCAAATTCTTTCGAATTCCAACAAACAACAAGAAGGATTGTCTATTTAACTCCCATAGAATTCTCCCTTCTAGAATTTCTTCAACTCGATCCAAGCATCCAAGTATCCAAGTGCCGCACTATCTCAAGTTAACACAAGCACGACAAGCACGACAAGCCACAGAAACGGATCCAATCAATCGATCAATTAATCAATCAACACTTTGACTTATTACCTACGAAGAAGTGCAAATTACCGGGTACATAACATCTCATATCATACCCCCATACATATCTCCTACATACATACCCTTTCAAGTTCATTCAAGGGTTTTCTCTTATTTTATCACTTGATTTCCTGGTTGAGAACGAGATCATCCTTTGTTACTTTGATTCTCAAAATCTATAATTATATCATTCATTCTATATTTATCATCTCTTTCACCAATTAACTCTAAAAAAAAGTCGAGGATTACTTTTCCTCGTTCTTTTTAATCAAAAATTCTCCCCATGTATTCATCGGTGCCCAGTTCGCCCTGGAATCCCACTACTTCAATAACATCCATTGTACGAGAACGAACATCTTCTGCGCAACCAGTCTCACCTATCTCCCCACAACCAGCTTCCCCATCATCACCCACATCATCTAGAGGTCGTCTAAGGGGTTTAAGTTATTTACGAAGTTACACACAAAATCACATATTATCAAGGGAGAATCACAATCACAATTCTTCGACAAATAATCAAAATTCACGGCCCACAATCTCACGCACTACATCTTATCCTTCATCCCCCACGTCAGCGACTGCACCCTCTAACGCCTCTGCTGCAGCCTCGCCTGCGATTCCTGCAACCGAAAGTCTTCCTCGACAAACTTCACCAACTGCACAAAGATCCACAACGACACTTGATTTGACATCTGGAGGAACGAATAATCAGGAAAATCTAGGTTCTACGAGTGGGTGGTTACCGACAGTAGGAGGTCACAGCGGAGTGTCAAGAATCGCAACTCAACCACAACCTACTGCGACTGCGTCCTCTTCAGCCGTCTTATCGGCCAACGATTCATCTGCGATAACCTCGGATCTTGCGGCGTCGATGGCAAGGACTCGATCTGCAGGAACCGGAGGAGCAGCAGATATGCCTCTACTCAATGGTCTGGGAGAAAATGGTCCTGCAGCTACAGGGGGCACCATGTCACATCAACTACCATCAATTCGTTTTTCTCCGCATCAAGATCCTCGAGCTCATCGCCCATCCCTCGTGTTTGGTACCATGAGTCGAACACTGCCGACGGGTAAAGAAGTCATAAAAGTTGGTCGATATTCCGAACGAGATAATCAACCACCTCATGCTACGAATGTGCCATCATTTGCACCAGTTGGATTCAAGTCAAAGGTCGTTAGCAGACGTCATTGTGAATTTTGGTGTACCGGAGGCCGCTGGTTTATCAAGGATGTGAAAAGTTCATCAGGCACATTTCTCAATCACATACGATTAAGTTCTCCTGGAACGGAATCGAGACCATATCCAGTAAATGATGGTGATATAGTTCAATTGGGAATAGATTTCAAAGGTGGTGAGGAAATGATATTCAGGTGTGTTAAAATACGAGTGGAGCTCAATAAGGGATGGCAAACTGGTCCGAGCAGTTTCAAGTATGTATTCTATTCTGATGATGAAACTGATGTATTTGCTAACGCCCTATCCAGTGTACAATCTCATAAGCGTTTACGCGAGCTCAACAACAATTTAAAGAAACAAGCCGCCGGTGGCTCGAGTAATTCCTCGCAAGATTGCTCGATTTGTCTTGGACCTATAGCTGTAAGTCAAGAAATCGCACTCATTACTTGATAGCCTTTAACTAACACACAAAAGCCTTGTCAATCTTTGTTCGTCGCACCATGTTCTCATACATGGCATTACAAATGTATCCGAGTTGTCATTAACGGTCCTACTTGGCCTCATTTTATATGTCCAAATTGCCGTACAGTCGCAGATCTCGAGGCAGAGCTTGATGAGCCAGATGTGGATTGGGAGGAATTGGCGGCATCTGAAGCAGAGCCGGAAGAAATATCAACACCTGCAGCAGATACAACAACGCCTCATGATACCGAGGCCGTAGCTGAGGAAGCTATTCCACAAACGAGTAGTCCCACAGCAGCTCCAATTCTACCAGAGCAGGAGACCTTTGAACCTCTGAATATGCATCAGGCCGATGATGATCTTGATATTAGTGACGATTCCAGTACAAGTGCTCACGCCCATGAAATTGGACTCGAAGATATGGCATATCTCCACGTAAGCGATTCAGCGGCCAGTTCAACTTCAGCCACATCGATTCCTCAGATCAACAATAGCTCTACAGTGTCACCGGTCGATATAATTGCAAGAAAACCAGTTCCTAATGCCTTAGCTAGCTCGTCTTCGCGTGTCGAGCACATCCGTGGCTCGCCAAGTCCTAATGGGATGCACCCCGCACTAACAGATCCCCTTACTGGCGAAGGACCGATGACACCCAGGAATGATGTTGGACCATTTATTTTCGATGGCGGTGCGGGTCGAACAAATGGCATTCGGCTAGCAACCGGAGCGGGGGATTTAGATTACAACGAAACTCCAACCACAGCTCACGTAGCACCACATTCTGCTCTATAGACAACTCTTTATACGAGGAATCAGCGCGAGGCAATTTGCCGTTGAAATATTCTGCATTTTAGCGAAGACGGAGTCAAAGTGGGCGGCCATAGGTCTAATGGTATAATCGACAATTTTGTACTCTTATGATGATGGATAATGAACGATCAGGGTACATAGTTTCGAAGAGATAGGTGGCTGATCGATTAGTTATCACATCTACGAAAGTGGTGGGCGTACATTTGAAGCGATTCTAAAGTCATATGAACTCAGGGGTGGGGTTAATTGCTTATTATCCTTGCTGGGAAAGTACCAGAATGAGGGGGCGAGGAGCTAGGAGCTAGGAACCTCACTACATACCTACGCATTTGCATATACATACGCAGTGGTGAATAGGAATAGAAATAGGAATAGGAATCAGGAGCGAAGCAGGAGGAGATATCTCGCTTGATTTGAAATGGAGAACTATCACAATGATTGCTCGAGTCATCATGGATATGATCAGGCGCTGAAGTTGGTGGGAGAATGAGAATGGAGGGATACCTAGGAGATGTTTGATAGTGATAGTGATAAGTTGATACTTGATACTTAGTCTGAGAGGAGATGCTTATATGGAAATGAGAAATGAAGAATACATATTTTGCTTGCTTGCTATTTTAATTGAACCTTTGAATATATGTTTACTTATTTATTGTTTGTTCGTTTACTTATTGCATGATAGGAAGGATGTGTAGGCTAATAATCTTTCTGTGGATAATTCTGGCGAGGACAATTTGTATTTATCAGATGAGATGTATAAAAAAACGTATGAAATCAATAAAATGAAAACCAACTCTCCCGTCATAACCGCACACGTATATCTAACTACCTAACTACCTAACTACCTACCTACCCATTACCACGAGTCTCCCAACTTTCTCTCCGGACCCTTTCACTAAACCCCAACTCATCCAACACCCAGCAGCTATATCTTCTACCTACTTCCTCAAACCCCCCTGCACCCCAATCCTCTCCACCTCCCTAAACTCCACACTACCCACCGCACACGACTCCAAAAGTCGTTCCCACTCCCCCGCATCCTTAATCCTCACACATTCCTCCGCCGCCCTCGCCTTCATCGCACATCGTTCCCACAGCTCCACGATCTCCTTCCCTTTTACCTCGCCCTGCGCTTTTATCTTCTCCACAAAGATGCCTGCTAGTTTCTGGTTTCCGGCGTTCAGGATGAGCGTGTAGAAGGGGAGCCAACCGATGGGGGATTTGCGGGTTTTGGAGAGATCTTCCAGGGCGGACCAGTCGCGTCTGGAGACGAGGGCGCGGAGTCGTATCCACGTGGTTGTTTTTTCGGGGATTTTGAATTCGGTGGTGAGTTTTTTGGCGCGGGACGTGTAGCCGAGTTTGATTAGTTTGAAGAGGGTTTCGTTGAGGGAGAGGCCGGTGAAGGATTCGGTTAGGTCGTGGTCGAAGGATTCTTGCATGCGGAGGAGGAGGGAGGCTTCGTGTAGAGCTTTGAGTTCGAAGGATGTTTCTTTGGAGTCGGAGAGGAGTTTTGCGGCGAGGGCGAGTTTGTCGGATGCGGTGCGGGAATCGGGTTGCTGGAGGGCTTCGCGGATGAAGACGGCGGCGCCGTCGGTGCGCCGGTCGTCTTGGTAGTAGAGATCTTTGAGGAAGGAGGAGTCTTCTGTGCGGGCGGAGGATTCGACGAGGGAGGTGGCGATGGGTCGGCTGTTGATTACGCGGAAGAAGGAGGCGAGGGGGAGGTTTTTTTTGAGGTGTAGGAGGACGTAGATTATTAGGTCTGAGTCACCGGATTCGATGGCTTTATCGAGTGCGATTTCGTCTTCTTCCATGGAGAGGAGGAGGGGGACTTGTTTGCCGGCGCGGGGCTCGTGGTTTAGGAGGGAGGTGGCCAGGCGGCCGCGTCCTTCGTCGTACGCTGCTCGAGCGATTTCTTCAAATGAGATGCCGCGTTTGCCGGAAAGTTTCTCGACGATTGCACGGCAAATTGTGTCTTCGTCTTCGGAACCTATGCGTACTTTTTGTGATGCCCAGTGGACGTATATTCTATCGGTTGGAAGGCGCAGATAATCGGATATCTTGAGTGCCAAGAGATATTCTCGACGGTTGATGAGACGCCTGACAAGCTTTTCGGGAGTAAGGCGTAGAAATTGTTCATATGATAAAGGTATGCCGATTTCGTAATATCGAACAGCGTTCAATACACGAAGTGTTTCGCACATATCAACAAAATCATCGCTATTATAAATGTCAAGTACTGATTTTCCGAAAGAGGCGGCCTTGAGTAGTTGCTTTTGCCAATGGATGTTGAATTCATGACCAGCCGCTTTGACCTAGAAATGGTCAGTTGTAGTATCAGAATATTATGTAGATTACTTACACAGGTATCAACTGCCTCTACTAGATGAGGCCTGATCAATTGTATATTATCATCTGCTTTTGGAGATTGTTGTTCCAGCTGCTCAACAGCGTCCAATAATATTGATGCTGGTGATTCTGTACCGAATCGAAAAGTTTCATCCGTGACTTCGGGTACTTTTTGCAAGAAATCGCAAACATCATTGGTTATCAATCGAACACCATCATGATCTACAAACTGATTAACAAAGATCTCAGTTGGATTCAAGAGGCTACAAACCAGCAATTACGTGAACTCTGCCATCATAGTAGAACTTTGCAGCAGCATTGTTAGGGCCGATGAGATGAACTTCATCCTCCCAAGCAATCACCACAGCATCATTACCACACCATTGAACGTCTTTTGGCGGAGTTTTCGACCTTGAATTATATTCACTTAATCTGTTCTGGAAGTCGCTCGTGATGACATATGCGTTTCCTGTTTCTGTGTAAAGGGCTACAAATTTGCCGTTTGGGGATACACTGATATGTGTAAAAGGTCCAATGTCTAGGAAACGATCTTCAGACTCAGCTGCATCGGCTACGTGTATAGTCTGACCGATGCTCAATAGAACTTCAACTGATCTTGACAGCGTGTATGCTGGCGGTATTAATGTCCACGAATGAACTTCACCTTCAGGGGGTGTTGCTAGTAGTTTTGGGCGTGGCTCTTCATATCTAGATACTGAAATCAAATGATTATTGGAGAGCAATGCCACAAATCCGGTGCCATAGAATCTGTTCGATATGTAAGCTTGGACCCAATCAAAATCAACTCGAATACAAACCTGCAAGCTGTTACACCATATTCCTCAGCACCATTTCCAAGAGAAAATTGATTAAAGTCTCCTTGCAAGTCATAGTAACATCGTACAGTGCCGTCAGCGGTGACTACGATGAGCTTTTCGTCTTCGGTCCAGCCGAGACCTTTGATAGGTCCTTGGTCCCAATTAATTCTCCTAACTAGTTTGCCAGCACAACTGTACAAATCAATACTGGATTTAGATGCCTGCGATCCTCTGAATGTTTGAAGTTTCGTTTCGTCTCGATATAAAGCTGGATTATAAGTACAATGTAAGCAAATAAAATGATGCACACTATGGTCTGCAGAGATTTGAAGACAAGCACACGTCAATTATCTGATGGATCCATGAGGAGCACTACTCCTGGAGGGTTGCGGTGACATGGAACTACGTAGCTTTTGCTTCGCGACCCCCCAACTTGCCCCTTGATGGTTTACATAGATTTGTGATTGCAGTACCCGCTGCCCTCCTCATATTGGAACCTCTCGAAGTTTACCAGCAGAATCCTGACAATCAAAAAGAAACAACATAACGCACCAATTGCTCCTCCGTATGAACATCCCGTGACCACGTAGTTCTCGAGCTCCAGGTCCTGGTCAAATACCGCTGTATATAATTGTATTTTTCGATAGAATTTATCCCCCACCTTCTCCCATTCTGCTGTAGGACTTGTCATTTTAATAAGGTATGATTCTTCATTATACTCCAGGGTGGTTATTGTTGTTGCTTGAAGATGTTTCATTACATCTTAAAGAAGCTCCCAATTCAAGATGTGGTCAAAGCTCGACGCTAGTGATCATCAACAACATTCAACATTGTGCGCGACATCAATCTTTACACAACTCAGAGTTATGACAATATAACTATAACCAGTGAATTGTTTGATTTGTGTCTTGAATCCATTTCACTTATAGAGATGGGCTTTGGTTGAAACCATTCTCTTCATGGATTGATGGCAGACGAGGAGTTGATCAACAAGATTCACGAGCTCAGCGACTTGGAGCTCGCCGCATTAATATGTTTAGTCGCAGAAGAGCACTGTATCATTGATACAGATCCTGATGCTCTAGATGATCTCATACAGGAGTTACAGCTGGTGAATATATCTTTTCATCCCCGTACCGAGTGTGTACTAATCTTTTGCAGGTCGCATCTAAAGTTTTCGGCTTAACATATGCTGTCATTGATTGCAACAGCCATACTACTCTCGACGATTTCGCCCATGCTATCCTTTCCGTCGATACCGCTCCTACTCGAACCGATTCCCCTTTGGTAAATCGCCGCGACTCCTACCTCCTACAAACTCCCGCTTTTCAGTCAATCAATCGATCGTCCGTACCGGAAACGACCGATAACAAGACGATAGCAAATGTAATCATTGCTAGGAATCTTGATGAAGCACCGCGGCAGATACAGATTCAGGCATTAGAGCTAATGCGAACGAAACGACTTTTCACAAGGACATCCATACAAAATGCGCCGAAACGTTTCTTGTTTATTGCGGCCATAGCAGGCGGTCAGGGCCCGAGGTTGACGAAACATTTAAATGACTATATGTTCATTTCCCATGTCCACGATCCGCAAGATGGCTTCCCGAACTTAGAAGATCTGTTTACAGATGATACGAGCTCAACTCTATCTGTAGTGAAAAGGAGTTCAACGCTACAGGCTGAAGAAAGTTTATGGGCGAGAATATCCCCGATGGTTAGTGATCTTGAGCATGTGATCAGGTTATTGTTACTGATCTGAGTACAGGATATAGAAAGTCTAGCTCAGCAAAGTAAAAACACTACTGTTAGTGTTGAGGTAAAGCAATATCAGCAAAATATTGCTTCGTTCCTTAGAATCCACCGTGCCGTAGCGACTGGTATATCTGCAATTGCCACAAAGCATTTTGATAAGCTAGTCAGGTAAGCATGATCCGGCCTACCTAAAAAGATTCATTCTAACTCCTGTTAGATGTCTCGCGCCATTGCATGGACTCCCATACGTTACGCCATCTCTTGTTGCTCTTGCCGCTAGAAAAATTTATCTTCATCGTATCGATATCGCAAATCCGGAGAGAGAACGCAGTATGCAGTGGGGTAGTGACTTAGATGCCATAAAAGAACTGTTGGATGGTATAGGACCAGAAGACGTAATTGAGGATGTTTTGGGTAGTGGAGGGGCTGAGGCTCCTTTGTAAGGTAGATAAACTTGTTGAATATAAGAATTTGACATCACCTGGGTGCTAGTAACACTTCTCACAAATGTTCCGGTGGTAGGATGAGCTTCGCCGCGGCGTCAAAAAATAGAGCCACTAATAAACTTTATTGCTACACATGTCACCACAACAGCTTATAAGTATGAGTATTTTCCTACCTTCAATCATATATGGTGCGTTTTAACTCCACCTTACAATCACTTCATTTTCCTCGCTTAGACATTTATCTCAAAGCCTCAAAATAAAAATTTTGTATTCACCAAACGAGGTCCACAACAGTCATATTGGAATGGTGAATACACTTCCCGGGAAAATTCGGCAAAAATCTTTTGTAGACTCATCCTACAAGGACAAGCCGATGACAAATGGAGGATTGACCAGGTGTTTAATGCTGAAGATGCTGAATCGGAGTCAGAGAATCATATACAACCCTTTCATTGAAAACACTTTTGTTAAGGCTTTTCGCATAAGTAGACTCATATACCAACACATTCGGCCTTTGGTATCATAACCTCTGCCTCTACTTAACACGTTCAGTTCTACATATTTACCAGCATCCGACTTGGTCCTGAATATCTCAGCTTCATAGACTTTTAACTACTGGATTTGTTCTTCGAGCAGCATAAGCGAAATCACGTACCAACATATTTGGCCTAGCTTTATAATAACTCGTACCCTTCTACCTACTCCGCCGCCTTCGAATCTTTTATCAACATCCATATCGGTTCTAAATATCTCTTCCGATTCCTTACACTTCACCAACAACCAACTCTTGTTCTTGTTTCTTGGTCACAAACCTTACTTACACTGACAATAACTTCACTTCCATCAAATTTCAGTTACTGCGACATCATGGCAAGTGGCGACGTACCTTTGACTGAACTGGCTGCTGGTGCTACATCTCCCCAGATCTGCTCGACCTTGGGAATTCATCCGCATCAAAGCTCATCCCCATTAAAGTATGTATTCACAGACCCTTCTATCGACACCATTTACTTCGGTCAAAATACTTGCTTAGGTACAATGTGCTGCTTTGTAGACAGTTTGGTCAGGACAAAGAAACAACTTTCGCGTGTTGCGATTAACTGCGTCACCGACAGACGACGCTCTTGTATGGGGGAGTTAGGGTATCTTTGCTCATGTGTGACAGGAGGCGCCCTTACAATCCCTTATCAACCTTTTAACGGCAATATACTCAGTAATAATGAGGTGCTTTTGTCTTTTGGATTAAATTCTCTTCATGGTATGCAAATGGATAAGCTCCCGAACTTCCATGATGGATGGCCGAATTTGGAGGAGATTATTCTTTGCGTTTCATTGTTTCCACATGTGGATGAAAGCATTACATTACGCCCAGCTATGTACACCGGAAAGTACTACGAACGAAGGGATATACATAACTTTAGAAGTATTCAATATTTAGAAAGAGGCGAATCTCAATTTGCGAAATGGGTACCGGGTAGCCGGCCAAAATTCCATTTTGCTTCCTTATCCAAACGCGCTGAACCTGGCAAAGTATTCGACTTGTTGGTATTGGAACCGGCCTACCGGCCTACATTGTCCAATCAGGAGGGGTATGTAAACGATTTAAAGAGACTATCAAATCCACACTGTCAACTCAGGCTACAACGCCCTCCGCGTGGTTCTTGCATTGACATTGAGTTCTATGGCACTGAAGAGGGAGTCTTCGCTGCGAAGAAAGCTTGCTTGTGAGTATCCAGTGATGATAATGATGGGCTTCACTGATAAAAAAATTAGAACTCAACCGGGCTCCGTCGAGGAGCGAGATTATGGTGATATCTTGCGTCAAATGACCGACGATCAATGGAATGAATGGAACTTCCAGTTCGCACAACCTTTTCACGATTGATTCATCACTACTCGAGCATCCAACTCTGGTATATTGACTTTTAAACACCTTGTATTGTTCTGGGCTGGCACCATATGTATATTAATAGCAGTATCGTCAACCTAGCCAAGTCTAGATTGAGAACGAAATTATTACGAAGGTCCTTTTTCGCTTCATGATTATGTGATTTGGATTTCGATTGTAGAATTTTATTCTTTCGCTGTTCCCTTTCCCTTTCTCAATGGAATCAATATCTCAAATTTCACGAGCTCATTATCGTTGCAAGCAATATAGTTCGATTTAGGCATTTGCCCTTTGTGCCACGTGTATCTTTAAGCTTTATCCTAATTTCTCCTCGTTCCGCCTTGGTTAATAACCCTCCATTCTCTTCCTTACGTATCGCTTTCTACGTACACATCGTCCCTTCTAGACAGACGCATACAATTCTAAGATTACTCTCATTTCATCGTATAGTTCTAGTAAAATGATTGTCATCTTATCTCTCCAGCTAGGTGAGGGACATCACGATATCTGTTCTGTCTAGGACTGAAAACTATCATGGCTGCTTGAGAAACCCAATTATTATGGAGGCTAGGTATACGTACTAGATATCTCGTTGGTTTATCTTCAGAAATACTAGGTACTAGTAGGTGATTGACAAAGGAGACATCACATGACCTTCACATGATTGGCCTGATGTACGGTAGAGTTCGCTTGTTTGATTGGATGCCGTTACTAACCGAGATTTGATAGCTCCAACAATTATCTAGTGGTCTACTCCAAAAAAGTTGTCAACCATCGTTCACACTTACATGTCAGAACATCACATTATTGAAGTTTTTCCTACAAAAAAAGTAAGCATGGCATCTTCCATCGCCGACATCGAGCCACTACTGGCCAGCTCAATGAGAGTTTTACGCAACCAAACCACCCTTCAGGATCTCATTTCAGCTTATCCATCTTTGAAGGAAAAGCTCTTTTATCGCTTTCTACCATGACGGAGTCGGAACGACGCGTGGTTCTCGATCTTCCTGATCCGGACATGGAAACTGCCAATATAAAAGCAGCAACAAATCTTTCACGCGCCGAACTGATTGAGAAAGCTGTCACGGATCGTGGCAGTCTCACAGACGCAGAAGTTCTAGTTTTGAAAAATCGGTTTTGGACATCTCCTACGAGAGAGGAAAATTCACGAATTACTGATGGGTTCATGGACTTGAGTGAAGAAGCGGGAGACGAATTTTTCGATGTCAAAGCTCCAGCGTATCTCCCGAACGAGGAAGAAGCTTTCAATATTGGTATTCAAGAGTTCTGGGGTCGTGAGAAAGCATTAAAAGATGTCCAAATAAACAGCGCAGTCAATGCAGCCTTGCCCTTTGCACCGGAATGGATAAGGCAGCTTTACAGGGAGGGGAAACAGCAATGGGGGTACATCTGTCTTTATGATGCTGCTGCTCAAAAAATCGATGCAGAACGCCTTGAAGAATTTCAATCTGCACTATGTGGCTTCTTCGAACATGCACTTCGGTTTAATGGCTCAAAAGATATCATCAATGGCAAATGGCGATATATGACGTTTAATGCACCAAGTACTGCGTTTGTATCTCCTGCAACCTCCTTACAAAACAAAGATAGCAACGGCGAGAGCGCTGATCAGGATGCCGGTTCTCTATTCCGAAACGCATTTCGGGAAATTCTAGAAGATCCGGAGACATATCAGAGAAGAGAAGATGTCGTCCCGACTGATGAATATATAGATAATCTCGACAATGGGATCGCCGATTCGGGATTCCTCACAAATACCTTTCTTGTATTTGATCCAGTTTGTATCGACTTGGTTGTGGAATCGGGATATTTCTACGATAACATGCGTGTATTAGCATTTGAGGCTGAGTTTCCCGTGCCAGGAAGGACATATAAGGAAGGATATCAGGGTTACACGTGGGTGAGATTAGATCAATTGGTGTACTACTTTTATGATTTGAGGTTGAACAAAGCCGACGAGGTTGGGATGGATAAGATATGGGAGGCTGCACAGAAGAGTAGGAATGGTGCATTCGTCAGCATGGACTCCGAAGAAGCCATGAATTGGTCACATTCTCGTCATCAAACTACATTTACTTCTGATAGTATATTAGGGAAAAGACGGTACACTTTAAGAGAGGCCCTAAGGCAGTGAGCAGGCATTTGGTCGAATCAAAAGTGTTTGAGACTGACGAGAGATAAAAGAAGAATTGAAATACAGGGCGGGTGGTATACAATGGCTCGGAAATAATCGTTCTCTTAGGAGGGTTTAATCGTAGTTCGTTCTACAACGGTTGAATATTTTTGAGGTTCCGCGCGATCACATAAAATTTTCTCGGTACAAGGCAGATTAATAGCGTGATATTGGGTCTACAAATGGGTTGAATCATAAATTTTAATTCATCTCTACGGAGGTGAACACCGAATATGGACGTGGCAATAAGCATCTCCCAGGCTCAAGCCAGGGTGTCGGCCCTGTAGGTACACTAAAGTGGTCTTTCTGCTTATCTACTGTCACAGGCAGTCGGGTATCATTTAGGTGTTATCAAGCTTAAAAAGAAAGATGAATCATACATTTGCACCAGCAAATCTTTTTAACGGATTTCCCAAAACTGGCAGCTGTTCGCGGATGACAGGGGCAAATGCCAGGGAAAAAATTAGTTTTGTTGGTGCTTAGCACCAACCGTTGGTGATTCGAACGATCAACAACCAGGCCATAGCGCCATGTCTATGGAAGGGCAGATTTTCGTGTGAGGGATATTTCTTCAATTCAATCTACAGTACCGGCAAAGTGGAAACCAATCAAACAACTCCTACGCTATAGGCATCAATCGATCCCTACTTAATTCTGTTACCTATTTTGTCCGCTTCGGCGCAGCCTCAAGATACCTTCTGCTTTCAACATCCCTACACTTGAACGTGCAGCTAAATCCACAGCTGATATTCAAGAAGTACTTACACGGAATTCAATTCAAACGAACCAGCATAATAGTACAGAGATTAAAACATGTTATATTGCTATCCGGATAATGAAGGTGATCACAACAGACGATATTGTCATGGGCGAACTTTTTCCATAATATCAGGAAATTGAGGCACAATTATATGCAAGCTCTACGGCTATCATTAATCCCATTCAACTATTGAGGATCGCTTCGTGTACATTCTAATGCAAAGAAAAACAGTCATCGAGATACCAGATATGGTAGGTACTCGAAGTATCGAGATACAACCCCCCCTGGACTCGAGGTCTAGTTGATAGTTGCCCCTTGCACAAGCGCTTATTTTCTGCAGCTTTTCCCAAATATCATGCCACCCGTGGACTTTGCTGTTAAGTATAGCAGGTTACGAATAAGAATTTGCAAACATACGGATAGTAGGGTTACATAGCCTTGGCAGTATGCTATCTCGCGGCGTAGTCAGACCAAGAGGTTTTTGCTAGCGTGAAGAACCTCCTCGCATCGTGCATTTGCACTTTTGAATATCTCTGGTTTCTCCATGATCTTGTGCTGATTAGCAGTGCGTGTATGAATCCCATATTTCACAGGTATCTTCCAACATACAAATTGCTATCCAAGTCGGCTTTTGTTCAACTATTTCACAACCATCCCTTAACCTCATTGTTTAACCCTTAACGATTAAGTGAATCAGATTTCAAAGCATACAATTCATGACCATCCTGTATTCTCATCACATCGGAACATTCTATGAATCTGCGTATCCACTCTTGGACTCGTTGTGGCTTAATTTAAAGTCCAGTATTTCTATGGTATGTGATGAGGAAGCTGATTGGATTGGAGTTGTAAAATATGGGTGTGGGTAACTAGGCAGAAGCACCTTTGTGGCATGAGACTTCACTATTCCAGGAGTCAAATGAGAGTCATACCAACATGAGTCCAACATCTCTGCTTTAGTGTATCGTCAATATTGATATCCTGTTCTACAGTGTATTCTGTATCATCCCGAGACGCGCCGAATGGAATGGTGGTGTATGGCTATTCGTCAATTATACCCAGGACCCTAGTCTTTAACAATTATATAACTAGACATCATGCCTTCATTTCATATTTCTACAAACATATTCCATCGTTAGCTGTCCGTCGTGAAATCATCTCTCGGGCTGAACAGAAACCTCTCCGCAAATTCTTAGTCGATGTGCTTTATACATAATGAAATGGCTACATATCTTCACGGTGCTGCTTGTCCCATACCAAGTACAAGCGGCTGCAGTTTTTTCCCACTTCATGTTACACATGATTATTCTGCTGTAACTTCAAGCGGTGCTAACAATATCTTTTAGGTTGGAAACACTCAATATTTTACGCAGAGCGATTGGGAAACAAACATGCAGACAGCAATGGACTACCACATCGATGCGTTTGCACTTAATATGGCTTATGGTTGGATTGACAACGCAAGACAGGTATCGTTGGCTTTCGCTGCTGCTGACAGCGTAGGCTTTAAGTTGTTCTACTCATTTGACTACGCAGGCAATGGACCATGGCCAAAGGCTGATGTCATTCAATTCATCCAAAACCACGCATCAGATGTATCGTACTATCATTACGACGGACAGCCATTCGTCTCTACCTTTGAAGGTCCGGACTCTTCTGGTGACTGGGTTGATATCAAAGCTCAGACCGGATGTTTCTTTGTTCCAGACTGGTCCTCTATTGGCGCTGGCCCAGCATTAGCTAAAGGTGTTGCAGATGGACTTTTCAGTGAGTTGGACTTTTCGCAGTCTTCACCTCGTGCAGTTGAGCACAGAGTTCCTTGTTAATGTTAGATTAGGCTGGGCAGCATGGAGATGGGGTGATTGGAGGATGAATACTTACTCGGATGCTGCTTATAATACATCTCTTGCTGGCTTGCCATATATGATGCCTGTATCGCCTTGGTTCTACGCGAATCTTCCAGGTTACGACAAGAACTGGCTTTGGTCGTCGGATGATTTGTGGTTTGACCGCTGGCAAGAGGTGTGGTCTTTTCAGCCGGAGTGGGTTGAGATAATTACTTAGAACGATTTCGGAGAATCACATTATATAGGACCCCTTGTAAGTAACTACCGTGTTTTCAATTTAATGCTCAATCCTCTGTATCGCAGCCATTTCGTATAGAAGACATGTTCGGTTACTTTGTCTTGTATTTAATATGCCTTGATTTGAAGGAAACTAACATGTTCGAAGGATGAAAAACAATACGATCTGTTCAATGAAACAAATGGGAAAGCGCCTTTTAATGTAGGTCACACCTGGAACCGCTTCTCATGAAATAAAAACAGCATACTTACAAATAATATAGTATGTCAATGGAATGCCTCATGATGCCTGGGGTTTATCGCTTCCGTATTTAATCGACACCTATAAGAACGGCGCGGGGACTATAACTAACGAGAACCTTTACGTCTGGCATCGTCTTTCACCAGCGACAGCTTGTGAAAATGATTTTACGAAGGGCAATACAGCTAGTCAGTTACAAATTGAGTTCCTTCCATGGGACATTGTCACCGATCGAGTTTTTTTCTCCGCATTGCTCGTTTCAGGCGCATCTTACACTGTTACGATTGGAGGTAAGATCGCCACTTCCGAATCGTTGGATTGGACATCAATTCCCCATACTGGTACTGGAGGCCTATATCACGGCAGCGCTTCGTTCAGTGGTCTCACTGGTACAGTCAAAGTGTGCCTTGAGCGTGAAGAGCTTGGCACTGTTCTTTGTGTCGATGGCGGAACTAGTGAGCAACCCCAGAATCCCTAGAATATTGTCACTTTTCCCTGCTAAAAGCATATAGTTACGTCAGATTGCTCCAGTACCGCTGGTTATACCAATGTAAGCCTGACCGACCCAAGATCTTCCTTTCGAGCGACCCTCCACAACTTTTAATACAAGTCGCATGAGGACCGCAAGATTGAGTCTATTACTTTTTTTCAATGTCTCGAGAGCGAGGAAGGTGCTGACCGTTCTTTTAGTGGAATGCTTTCACCGCATTCGAAGCTGGGGATAAGACAGGCGGTGAGTCCATGCTAAATTTGTCTGATCAAAAGTGTATTGAGGGCTTTGGTACCAACAATTTTAATACTATATGTGTTTTTGTATGTGGGCTAGGGTAAGTTCTGAACAAACTGGATTCATACTTCATCGGTACATCAACGCTAATAAATTGAAAGTTATTGTCCTCCAGCGGCGTGCACTTGCGCTCAGATGGGAACACCTCCAAAGGTGCCGGATGTCACTGGGTTTACTGGCTACTCGGCAAATGGCATGATTGAATATCAGGGTCTTTGTGCTTTTGCTTGCCTTTATGTGGGTCTTCATTTCATGATGACTTTTCGAAGCAACTGCTAAATGGATGAACTAATAGGGCTTCTGTGGCTTTGCCAACAATACTGTCTGCGTGGACTCTCCAACTGCCCTATATATTCCCACGGTCTCGCCACTCAACCCACCAGCATGCACCGGAGGTAGCGGAGAAGGCGACTTCTCTGATTTGTGCAATTGGTCTTGCCAATATGGATATTGTCCCATCTCTTCATGCACTTGTAACACGCAAGGCGATTTGGTTGTCCCTCCCGCACAAGTCAGTGACGTGAAAGCCACCTTCATCCCAGTCACAGGTGTCATGGAATATGATGACCTCTGTGCATTTGCTTGCAGTCGTGGACATTGCCCCGATGTTTGCGCCTCTGATCTGGCCTGTACATCAGGTTCAGGTACGGGTAACTACATCGGCCTGTGTGTCTATACCTGCCAATACAACTTCTGTCCAGAACCATGCGACTGCCTCGTTTATGGGACTGAGACTCCAGCTCCACCTATAGTACCCAACGTCACTGGTTATGCCGCGCTGGGCTTGGACTCCGCCACCTACGATCCTCTTTGCAACTTTACTTGCAGCCATGGTGAGCAAATCAGTTCTTTTACCACACTCCCCAATCCTAAAACACAAACCTCATACTCAATACTTTATACCCTCTTTTCTCTATACTCTGTGCTACAACTGTGGCCCCGAACTCTCCTTTATTCCCTGAGTTTGTTTTGGAATGCAATCTCTAACTACCCTATTATCCAGGATATTGCCCGAATGGCGCCTGTTCATACGAAGAAGCCGTTGACCCAAGTACATCACTTGTTTTCCCTTCAGATGACGATTTATTTCCATTTGATTTAAGCACAAGTTATAGCGCTGGCGATGGCTTCTTGTACGATACGCCTGAGCCTTCGAATCTAACACTTAACATCAACTTGTACGGTACGCCAGTAGTTTGGGGAGACATAGATTGTAGTTCGCTATCAGGAGAATATGCTCCAGGGGTCGATGGAGATACTCTCGGATGCATTGCGGCATCCGTTTAAGTGAGCACCTTCCATTCTTTCATTATAGTCCCTCCAGTCTCAAACGTCACTTCTTTCTTGCATTCCATTTTTAATGAGCCTTGAATACTTGATTTACTGAATTCCCCGATTTGATAGTTTCTAATATACTCAATATATCAAGACGATGGCAAAGTATCTACTTCCCGGATACGAAGTCTATCAACAAATTATCACTTTCAAAGCCACTCGGAATGGGAGCCTATCGATGAGTGCACAAGGCAATGCATGCTTTTAAATGGTACCCCAGCAAACACCTGGACTTCTGTGGGAAATGGGACATACAAAGGCATATATCACGAACTTCATTTCATACATAATGATAAATTCTTCGGTTATGGAGCATATCAAGGTCTCTCTCCTAGCTCGTCCCAGCTGGCTAATCGAGACGCGGACTACGGCTTGGGTTCAAAGACTGGACTTGGAGTAGGATCCGAGCTGCATTTTTTGGACAATTCAGACATTGGTCTCACGACCTTATTCGATGAAGTTGGTCTAACACCTACAGAAGCAGCAGAATTCGTAGGATATGCTACTGAAGCAACAATATCGGAGTCAGATTACGAGTTCTTCTGCTGCCGGTTCAATGTCCTTGGTCAAACTGCGTCCACCGCAGCAATGCGTGTTGAGGTTACTACGCCTCCCTTTGGATGGGACTCTCCTTATGAACCCGACCAGATACTCGGTATTTGCGAAAATGGAACCATCGGTAGTGTTATTTTAACCTGTGCATACAATTTAACAAGCATTGACCCAGAATTACTCGATGATCCTGATGGAAACGAGACGGAATATGTCTGGCCGGTGTTGAGTACCCGGGGCGATCATTCAAGTCCACCCGTCGATTACATAATTACGAATTACGCCAACTCAGCACAAAGAACTACTTTCACATCAGCTACCTATTCTAACGGCAATTATGGGCAAGATCTGCCAGCATATGGGGGAGATCCGCACGCTTATGCGCATGCAACTACAGACTGTACCGATGCATCTCTGACCAACAACGCAACGATTGGCATGAATGGAGTCCGGGTACAAAGCGAGCACATTATTGAACGGGTAACAATAAGAAACTTCATGGAGTTTATTCAAAGTCCCTGGATGGATCTTGAAGATGGATTAGGCCTACAGACTGTCAGCAGTGACCTCGGAATTGTTCCATTTGCGGTCATCAATGATTACATGAACTTACCGTACAGTCAATGGCCACTCCTGCAAGGGCAACAGTTAAATGGTAACACACTCTTCGAAAACTTGCCCAATGCTCTGGGCTCCACTTCGAACCCCGGAGTCATGCCCAACTTACAGGCGTCCTTGAATAATCTGAAATCTCGAGTTTGGGGCGCTACAGTGAACGCTACCTCCAATAAGATATTCAACAAACTGGCTAATAATCCAACCACCCGCAGTACAGAAAGAGCTCTCAGTCTCTTACGTTCGGTAAGTGTCCAAAAGTCTTTTGCTTTCGATATTGGACATAGGGATTATATACTAACATAACTATGTGAATCAGGGTATGGCCGTTTTCAACTACATTAATGACCCGAACATACAGACTCTTATGGGACGGGTTCATCAAGGCATTCACGCAGCTTTGACCGTTTGACGCTCTATACAACTCACAACGTCCTCTAGCTCAAACTGTACACACGGCTGATCTCTGGACGGAATACATCAAATTTTTGGCGAAGCGGATAACGAATCACCATTACAATTATTTGACCGATCAAAATACTGGAAGGATTAATTTACTGAGGGCAGGCTGGCAAAGAGTTTTGAATAACAATCCAACGCGTCAAATGATAACTATTGCTAATGCGAACCTGGATAAGATCAATGCGCTCAATACCCAGATTGCAGCAACGGTGATCTTCAACGAAGCTCCATTCAATCTTCCAAACTAGACACCGGAAAGTTGCCTGAGTATTTCCTGAAAATCAGGTGGAGGTTTGAGTCTCAAGGGCAGTTGAAAAGTGAGAGCTTAGTTTTAAATCAAGGGAAGTCACGTCTAAGACAGGAGGACTATTTAGGATAGAAGAGCGCTTGGTATTATATACATACATGTTTGGACTCGAAAGTTCGACGTTGGTGATTGAGCGAACTTTGGCTTTTATGTTTAAAAACCATTAACAATCATTTAGCAAAATCATAGTATATAGGTATTCATAAAAGAAGAGAAGGAAATCCAAAATGGGATATCTTTCTTATGAACCTCAATCGAAATGTTTCATACCACATGCAGCAGTGCAAACCAGCCTTATTCCGGTGTTTGCTGTCAAGCGGAACCACTGTTGTTGTCTAGACGTAAGATGCTTTGTCATACATGATTAAGCTCCACTTTAAATGAAGGAGCTGCAAATGTTAGACATGATACATGATTCATCAAACGCTAAGACAAGATGACGGAAATCAGCGAATGGTGGCTCCGGAAATAAGTTAAACCCCACGCCTTAGTTACACAAGCACATGATGATTAATGGTGGTACAGATGGATGCAAATGTGAGATAAGCCACGCCGGGTTTTTTTCCTAACAATTTTATGTTTTTCTCGGAGCTCGAATTTGACCTTCAAAGATTTCTATCCCAGAATTTACACATTCACAATTAGCATCAACACAATGTCCAAACGAATCCTCCTCACCGGAGCCAACGGCTTTATCGGCTCATGGGTGCTCGATCACCTCCTCAAACAAGGCCACTCCGTCCGCGCCATACTTCGATCTCAATCCAAAGCCCAGCAAGTCTCTTCCGACTTCCCCACCTACGAATCCCATCTCGATTTCGGCATTGTCCCCGATATCACTACCCCGGGAGCGTTTGACGAAGTCGTCAAATCAGATCCTTCTTTCGATATCGTGATTCATACTGCTTCTCCATTTCTCTATAAAGTCATCACGGATAATCGTGAGTTTCTTGATCCAGCGATCAAGGGAACCATGGGTGTTTTAGAGAGTGTGAAGAAAAATGCGCCGGGGGTGAAGAGAGTGGTGGTTACGAGTAGTTGTGCAGCCGTTGTGGATTTTGCGGGGGAATATGTTAGTCAGCCGCAGAAGGTTTATACAGAGACAGATTGGAATCCTACTACATGGGAGAGTGCGTTGCATGGGACACAGAATAATGCGTATCAAGCGAGTAAGAAATTTGCGGAGTTAGCTAGTGAGTTTTCTTTCTCTCGGAATTGGAAATCAAAGATTGGTACTGAAGATTCTAAGGTTTTATCTATCTATTAATGCAAAGGAATCTAGATTCTATTGATACTAGATGTTCAGTTTATGCGGTGCCATTTACGATTGTTAGAAGGTTTCTGTCTAATGACAGTAACCACTCACGCAAGTATAATCCGCATTGCAAGGACTGCTTGCGCTACAGTCCCATCCTTCACAGCCCCATGTACAGCTTGCTGCCTGATGACAATAACCACTTACGCAAGTGAGACCTCCACTGCAAGGACTACTTGCGCTGCAGTCCCATCCATCACAGCCCCAGGTACAGGTTCCTGGTGGATGACAGTAACCACTCATACAAGTGAGACCCGTGTTGCAAGGGCTGCTTGCGCTACAATCCCATCCTTCACAACCCCATGTACAGCTTGCTGCCTGATGACAATAACCACTGACGCAAGTGACACCTCCACTGCAAGGACTACTTGTGCTACAGTCCCATCCGTCACAGCCCCAAGTACAGGTTCCTGTTGGGCTGGCAGGCTTAGTGGTAGTTGGTGCGGTACTCTTGGGAGTAGTAGAAGGGGGCGATCCACCTATATTCCAAATCAGTATTTTATTCTCCAAGTGGAATTCCAAGAGATATCTTACCAGAGCCGCAACCTGTCTTCGTGTTATGCAAAAGTAATTTCTGGGTGGAAGACAGAATTGATGAACTTCCCTCCACAATCAAAAAGTCCGATTCTTTGTTGTACTCGAACCATGATGCCGCGATGTAATTTGGATAATCGCACATATTTTGATTTACCAATTGACTAACCCATGCTGCATTTCCAGAAGATCCAGCATATCCTGTCTCACCGATGGCAAATGGGATGTTGTATGCGGCGGAGTAGGTTTTGTAGAAGTTACTGTAGCAGTTTGAAAAGGCGGAGGAGGGAAGAGGCGAATCTGAGGGATAGCAATCGATGCCTACGATATCAACATAGGATTCCCCGGGCCAATATGGTGCAACCGGGGCAGATGAAGTGTCAACGTTAGGCGACCAGTACATTTTAATTTTGTGATTGCTGGAGACAGCTGCGTGGACATTCTTCCAAGCTGTGATAAATTCGTCAGCTGTTCCATGGTATGTATTATCAGTCTAGTCAAATGTTAATCGAGATAGCGGTAAGGCTCGAGATGGTCAATACTTACCACATAGTAGTTCATCTCATGACCGAATCTCAACCAAACCTCCACTCCCTTTGCAGTGAACTGTTCCAACACACTTGCAACCTGACTGGCTACACTGCTGGTCACTTCACTAAATGGAATAGACGGCATAACCGCCGGTTGGAATACAGCACCAGACGCAACGACATCATCAAGACGTTCAAGGAGCTGAGATCCACTGAATGTGCTAGATGATATTTGCGCGTACCATCCATAAGTACTGGCTTTTCCACCGAGCTTGCTGTTTATTTGAGCCATGGTATAGGCTGGAGAAGTCACCTCCCAGCCATCCGATGGAAGGAAGCCAAAAGCTACACCATTGGAAACTACTCCGCCTGAAGGAAGGCCATCAACTGCAGCTAGAGACTGTTAGTCATAACTTTTGCGAAGGAGAGGTACTTATTACCTCGTTTTTCAACAGGCAGTTGTGGAGTAGCCAAGGCTGATACGGCTGACACAATAGCTGCCCCAGAAAGAAAAAAGGTAGACTTCATGATGAGAATAAGATGTAGAGACTGAAACTACGACTTTTTCTTAAAAGAACTGGGAGATATGTATGAAAGGATAGTCAGATGGAAGGTGTGATGAAGACTTTCGGTGGCTATATATATATGTCCTTCGCTCGAAAGTATTAACGTGTGGAGAAGACTACAACCCATCCCATTGCGGCTCAAACGCATACCGCTCATAGATATGACGCTCACTTGCTTTCAAACTTAACACACACAAACCGCATGGTTAGAGTACACATTCCGTCAACCCAGCCGCATTGGATGACAATTTCGAATATAGTTTAACGTGGAGGCCAGTTAATCTGATCTTGGAGATCAACTAGTAGATCTTCGTGATGGGAAATGAGCATCTTTTCCGAGATCCTACGATGTGACGTTGAGAGTTTAAAAGGATCATGTCAAAGATAATGTGGTTAGAAGGGTTCAGCCGCACCGACCAACTTAACGCTAGCCTAATTAAGCGATATGTCAGTAGAATTCAGTTGTTACCTTCTGTAATTGGATAAATTGAGAATAAGCTCATGCTTCTTTAGGCTTAGCATTTATCGCCAAAACGTAAATATCGGGAAATACGGAGAGGAGGTGGATGGCAGATTACCCGCTTTGTTGATTGGTCTAATCATATATTCCCGTTTGACAGGTCCCTGTTGATCTAGTTAACCTTAACTCAAGCGAGAAAACTTAGGCTTAAAAGGGCATGGGCTTATTCTCAGTTTGTCGAGTTCATACGGTACTTTCGGATTGAACATAAGCTATTGAACTTTGACTATGTCAAGGCGGTGATTTATTTAGTTTTGGATGTTCAGTCAATCGATGCGCTCAGTTGCTGGGTGAACTCTTCTATGGTTGTGTCGTATGATTGTGGCGTTGGGGGCGGTTATCACCCTGTGGCTTGAATCCATAGGGTCATGACAACCCTAAAAATAATATTCACTTACTCGTGCGGCCAGCTAAGGGGCACGTAACCTAAAGAAACTGGTAACCTAGTAAGTCTACAAGAGGGTCGTTATTACTTTGTTCCTCTAGCGTCGGAGTTCTTTCTCGTAGCGCGAATACCAGCTGTGAGCAAATACTTTTCTGGAAGATCCATCATTTAATGATCTGACATCAGGATTTACTCGATCCTCCAGGGACGATATTGAGAAAGTACCCGCCATTCACGTGCACGGAGCCGCCCCTGAATGTGCTGTTAGGCACTGTGCTCATTCAACGTTACGGTAATTTGTCAGCGAAGGATTCTTATGTAAGCATAGGTAAAGCATGAGGTTACACTGTGCTGTAAAAATGGGGATGGAATATTTACTAAGATCGGATGACATGAAGTCATGTCAGCCGTAAGGAACGTCGAAATTTGCTTGTTTTAACGTTAAACCATTTTTGGCCGTTAGTTAAAGTTTTTAACACCATAGCTCGGACATGGATTGAGTGCATGCAATTCGAGCAATGCACGTCGATCGCTCGAAGTGTTAGGGATACCTAGTATTATATTATGTTATATGGACTAAAGATTCTTTAGATTCCTTGCCGGGTACTAGTTTCCTGTTTTCTGTCTCCCAAATAACCATAGAAACCTCAGGACGTCATTGATGGCTGGCCCCCACAATTCCTTCCCGTGCATTTGTGGGCTTCGACGGCTCCGACGGCTTTCACATAATAATCCCGATGAACCTGTTTTCAGACTTGATACTGGGATTATATCAACAGGGCCGAGCTACAAATTTACGAGTTACCAAAGGAGCGATATTCTCCACGTTTGCCAAACTAGAAATAGTTCGATCTCTGGGTCTGTGGAACTGGAGCTACGGCAACTAGCGCTGCCCAACAGAGAGTAGCATCTCGTGAAACACATTTTCATCAGTACTCACTACTACATCGACCCTTGGGGTCGAAAGACATTTCTTCCTTCTTGTCACCATTTTCTAATCTATTCTGCAAGATGGGATGAACGTCGGCAAGAAGGCCCGCAAAGAATCTCCTCATGCGACCTGGGCCTCACATCTGCTGACTGCGGATCATGCAAGATGATTTGATAACATTTCTGCGAAACATAACCTTAAACTTTATTTGAAGTTTTTCATATATAATAAGGTCAAATCAACATACATTTCTTCTTCAACAGCAACTTTCCTTGCATCTTCTCTACTCTCATTCACCAGATCTATATTTCGTTCTTCTCACAGTCACTAATTCTACCTCTATTCTCATCATGCATATGCAACAATTCCTCGTCACGGCAGTCTGCCTCGCCACCACTACACTTTCCATTCCTTTAGATGGTCGCGGTAGTTCTACCTCCCCTGCCAACGCAAAGGTTACTCTTGCAGGAGCGTTCACCTCTGGCGCTGGTAACAAAGACCCCCGATCTACCATCAATACCGGTGTTGGCAAAGGCACCGACACTTACAAATGCTACTACGGTGGCTGGCAATCATTCCCACCATCTTCCAAATGGGTGTCCTTCGAGGATATGTGGAATAAATCCATCACGTATCTCAAGGAATCATGTGCCAATACTGGCGCCTTTGGTTCTGGCGATAGCTCAACCCAGATTGAAGACATGTATAACTCAATCTTGGCCGTCGCTACCGCTAGTTTGGTGGACCCAAGATTTATCTTCGCCACGATCTTGCAAGAGAGTGGTGGATGTGTCAATATTGACACCAGCACAAACCCAGACCCAAGTCAACCTGATAACCCGTATGTTCTAATTTTTCCTATTCATTTTCGCCCTTAAACAATATATTTGATCCAGGCCACTAACAGTATCTCAGCGGCCTCATGCAATCCGTGGGCGGTGTAAAATTCGTCGGAAACTCCGCATCTGCGTCCGCTCAAGCTTCTTCCATTCACCAAATGATCGTCGATGGAACTCAAGGCACAACCCAAGGTGATGGTCTTGTCCAATGCATCAATCAGTTTGGAAACATTTATGAAGCTGCTAGATATTACAACTCTGGAGAGGTCGATAAAAGCAATTTGAATGATGCTGAGGGAGCTACTGCAAGCTATGTTAACGATATCGCGAACAGAATGACGGGATGGTTGAATGCAGAACAAACGTTCGACTCCTGTCACAAATAGATGGAGTGTGGTTTTGGAATGAGTGGTGGAGTGATTGTGGATATGAGGGTATGCGGACGTTGCAAGAGATGAAGATGAATTGTATGGGGATTAATGTGGCTTGAGTAGGGTCGGGGTTTAGTTAGGTCTAGTTTGCGGGTTATAAGTTGTGTTTTAGAATTGATGTGTGCTTGGAGCTGGAGAACTTCACATTTGTAAGCTTTTAGGGAAATTAATTCATTGGAATCAGGGTATCTTTTAATTTTAAACAAGTGAAAACGATGGTATCTCAGCCTGAATATTCCTGACACTTCTGGTGATCCCGAGCTTTTTTCCATCACGGCACATTTTAAACATTAAGAATCCATAAACTGACACATTTGAGAAGCATATCCTTATGAAAGTGGTTGATCTCTAGGAGAAAATATGAAAACATCTAATATCCAAGCAAAATTTCTCAGAAGACCCGAATGTCCACCAATACCAAGTCAACCGGATTTATCACAATAAGGGCGCATTCAATGAACTTCTATGTGTCTCTTATCTACACGAATTATGCAAATAGGTTAGGTCAATCCCCGCGTTTGAGAACCACCTTAATTCACAAGTGATCCATGGACCACGATCAAAGGCAGAATAGCTAGAAACAATTCTTTATTGTAAATGATTTTCACAAATGAAATTATTTTTAAACCAAGTCCTAACTCTTTCTTTGCCTTGGTTGATCTACATCTCACATTTTCTCATACGTTCTTTACGTAACTAATCCAAATAATAATTCATAAATTACAACCTAACCTCGCGGAAACACTCCAATATCCCATCATCTTTGCTAACAGTAAAAAGAACAGGTCACTTTGTAGAACTAGTCGATTCATGCTAACTCATATCGCAACCTATAAGGTAGGGGAGTCCTCACAGAAACTTTATTATCCTCGGGAAAATTTTGGAAATCGTCGGTTTTATAGTATGGTATCCCGATTGTGTTATTGGTAGTCCATAGCTGAGCGCCAAACTCAAATTGAATATAATTGCTGGAAAGACCACCAGCTACAGGAGTGATGATAATAGGATTAGGTAGTGCCGTATTATTAAATTGATAAGGCTCTCCGAGTACAAGCCATTCTCTACTATCGTTTGTGCTGCCATTATCAAACATAGACCCCCAGATCTCTTTTGCGACACCACCCTTCAGGCTGATTGGTTGTATAAAAAATCTCAATCCAGAATCGTACCACTTCTAGTATTCTGTGACACTGATAGTACAGACTTCTAGTGTGTACTGTCGGTCGCTTTTAGGAGTAATTTTGTGTGATATCTACCCCAGACGGCCACTCCATAGATATATCAACTTCAAGACTTGAATTATTGTTATACATTCGATCTATCGATCAGCTATTTCTATATTGCACATGTTGTACGACAGCCTCGGAACAGAATGTGGCAATTGTAGTATTCATATCATTAAGACTCATGAAGCAATTGACCATAGAATTGCATGCCGGTTTTGCCAGAGCGACAGAGGTTGGCGTCGCGGAGCTTGAAAAGTTCGTTTGTATAGCTGAAGAATTTGAGGGTATTGAAGTTGGTAATGAAGTCACGGAGGTGGCAGATATAAGTGAAGTGGATGTAATCGTTTTGTTTGAACATGAGGAGGAGCTAATGTTACTCGATCGTGAGAGTAAGGTAGTCACAATGGCAGAGCTGAGATCATGGGCTTCCGTATTTGACAAAATTGAAGAAGTCCCCGTAATTGAGCAGCCAAAGCTGGAGCTTGTACTAGCAATGGTAGTACTTCTACAAATACATGCAGACGGAGAAGAAGCGTCGAACTCAGCCCCTAAGACGCGTGATATGAGTACAGAATAAATTACCAGTGCATTAAAGAAATGTGAAAGACAGTTTTTGAAGCGGCACGTCTGATGAAAGAATGAGTACATGATGCCACAAATTTCTCGAGGCTAGTAAAAGTAGTAGGGTTGACTGAATTGAAATGAACATAGATGCAAAGTGGAGCCCGGGAACTAACTCCTTACATAGAGTCCCTCTTAGAATCTTACACAACCACTCTATTTCGAACTGTGTGACACCGTTAAAGTTGACAGCAATTCACTTGTACAGTGTACCAAGCAATACACTCATAGATCAATATCCTTAAAAACAGCAATATGCAAACAAATCCACCTAAATAATTATATCAAACGTAAATGGTTGATTCAAAACTAGGGCGTTTGATTCAAAGTTGTCCGCTGGCAACCAAGAAAAAAAGCTAATACGTCATTTTTTTGGCCACTCGTTTCCACTAGGGGGTTTTTAAATAACATTCATGGCAGGAATGAACCGAAAACTGAAATTAAAAAGCTCAAATACCATCCTATTATTCAGACGATGCATTCACTTCAGGGATACAAACTAGAGATGAACATATGAAGGATACTGTAAGCATTTAGCATATTAGTCCTAGTCACTTCCACTACAGTAATAGAAGCAATGCCGCAACCCACATTAGATATGATGTGTAGCTTTGTGATGACAAATTGGCGAGGGCGAGTCGCAAATTGTTGTCGACAGGGTAGTCGAATTGTTGGAATCCACAGACTCTCTAAAAAAATTGTATTCATGATTGCTCCTGCTCAGAGAGGGCGTATGGAATTCCTCAAGCCTGTCGCGAAACTCACAATAACGCCGAAGAAATATAAGCGGAGACACTTATGGAACTTACTAAACTGTATCTTCCCAGTAAAAAAGAGTCTAGAAGCCATTATTGAAGAAACCATTTGTTTATTCAATTTGTTTTTCACTTTACCGTTTGTTACAAAAAATAAAGAGCAGTGGTAGTGTGGATTACAACACTCCGTGTAAACAAGCGAATATGAAAAGGGGTCAGTTACCATGCGCTTTTCGCAGGGGTGGGCGACCCCACATGCGAACTAAGACATTCCGCATATAAGTGAACAGGGATTGTAAAAATAGAAAAAGATATAAAAGCCAAAAAAAAAAATCAGGAAATAATTTTGGGAGTGAAAATAAAGAAGAAGAAAAATGTTTAAAAAAACCAAAACGACACCTGTGTGATTCGAACACACGCTCCCGAGGGAAATGCCTGACTCTGTTTATACAGTAGCAGGGCATCGCGTTAACCACTCCGCCAAAGTGCCTGGTTTCGCCGATTTATGCCTTATCGGGAAATGTTTGAATATATATTTTACATTTCTATGCGATAAAATATTTCAGCTCCCCATTACTCCAATATGGTAATTTTTAATTAATGGCTTTCAAAGGAAATGCTTCAGCGTTACTCATAGTTGGTAGCCTTAACCAAACCTTCTTGCAGTTGAAATTTGAATGCTAAATTTTCGGAATCAGGCCAGGCATGTGTCACACAACCGGCTCAAATTCCTTGGTCGGACAAATCTATGAATTCCTTCAACTGCGATATCCTGTGTTCTAAACATTCACAGTAAAATTGTTTGTCAATAGTTCATCCAAATTTTTTACATCGGTTACGCCCCAATTATTTCTACCATATTGTTTATTTCACTACCGTTTTTTGGATGTGTCCTGGCGAATTGAAGAGATTTGAGTCGTGAATCCTTCACCATACACTCTGCATCTTTTACCAAAGAACGCAAGGCGCACCACACAGGTACCTGCAGAGAAAATATACTTCAAACCTTTCCGTCCTCATAGACAATCTCCATTGTACTCATTGTTGTGGCTCAAAATGTTTGCTAGAAAGATATCGCGATGTCGTGGTGCCGCGGTAGGGTCGTTCGCAGCACAATACTACACTATGCGACTGCCTGTAAAAATCAATGATTCTGGCATAAGTTGGTGGACAGAGACGAAGACACTTGTCGGATTGTGCTGTTGTACCATAAAATTACTCACAATACCTGCAAAAGTTTGCTGGTCGATCATTGTCTCTGATTGTCACTACTGTTCGTTCTTCCTGCTCGGTCAGCCAGTGTCTGCAGGCTCTCTAAACCACAAGTAACCTCAATCAAGACCATCGAAAGAAATCTGATGGCCCTTCGTTTCGTCCAAAGCGATAGTTGTGCATTTGTAAGGTTTCAAGTTGACGATACCGCCAAAATGTCAGCAAGTCTTTTTTCGATGGTTGCAAGGTTCGGATGCTATCGTCAGAGTGCCGGGGCCAAGCCCGTAAGCCCAAGTCTAGGTCAGCCGGGCTGTCAGGGATTATGCTGAATAAGCAAGCATTATATAGGCCAGATCAGAGTTTTCACATCTATATACTCTGTACAATATACACATATATTATTCATCCCATTAAGAACCTCAATAATTAAGCCGATGAGGTTCCACTGCTCTTACTAGTGCTCTAACCTTGACACGGGTGTACTACAACAGCTCGAGCAGACCCCGAAACCAGCAAACCATTTATTCTCCTCAATTTCGCTCCTTTTTAGGAATTTTTTTTTTAAAAGTTAATAGATCGCATGCTATTTGCATCCTCGTGTCTTTCCTTTTCACATGACTACCAAGTTAACATCTGCACTGTTGCAAGTTGTGTCCTCAACTCAAGGTGAGATTGCAATATATCTGCAGTTCAAGATGTGGCAATACGTGGTCTCTGAGAACTCGACATTTGAATGAGGACTGGACCAAGTTAGAACATTGCCATACCTGGCACAATATATCGCGATACCACTTTTCATCCATAGCAAATATATATTACTGGCAAGGAAATCATCTCCGACAACGTGTCTCATTTTTAAATACCCTGGAATATGCTGAGATTGGTCAAAGTACAAATTAAAAGGCATACTTCATCTTCACCCCTTCATAAGAACAACCCTATAGGACGATCTTTTATGGCAGCTCTACATCGGGAATTAATCCAGCTACATTATAGCTTGGCTAAGCATTATGGATCATACCTAAAATAAGCTAAAACTCATGTTAATGACAACAGTGTTTTCAATTTAGGCTCTTTTCTTAGTGTATCCTCCACTAATCTTGGCGTTTGCGGGGTGCTCAACACCCGAGCCGCCCTTATAATCACAACAGATGAAAGAACTCTGATTTTGACATCACGAGTTGTGATAGTTCTTGCATTGATGGTCTAGTAACGTAATATATGATATTAGCCTATGTCATCCGGAAGTACGGGAAAAGGAGATTTGATTGATGGTGCTACTGATCCTAGAAGTCGGGGTTCTCTAATGCTTGTGTTCGATTGTTCCTTTCTCCCATCTTGGCTAATATCTTGAAACGGAACTGTGTAATCTTGGAGTATCTATATAATCAAGAACCTCGTGCTAAAGTCTCGCTCGTTCTCTCCAATATTCAAATAATTACATTTCTTGATTCATCATACCTTCTACCAGACAATATGCTTACGGTATCTAACCTTGCGGCTTTGGCTGCTCTGCTAAGTCATATCAATGTGGCTATGGCGCAGGGTCAAGCTTGGAGTCAATGTAGGTTGAATCACCTTAGCAAAGCAAATCATAACTAATTCTTTTAGGTGGCGGTATTGGTTGGACTGGTGCTACAACCTGTGTAGCAGGATATACTTGCACATATTCAAAGTGAGTACATGTTTCAGTGTAAATTTATGGATGAAGCTAACAATTTTACAGTACCTGTATGTTGAGACTCGGACAATAGTCATAAAATTCGCTCATTTCATTAGATTACTCTCAATGCCTTCCTGGCACTGCCGTCCCCGCGCCTACGACGATATTGATTACCTCGACGATATCCACAACTGCGGGAACAAGCCCAACTAGCACTGGCAGCAGTGTAAATGACAAATTCGTTGCCCATGGCAAGAAATATTTCGGTGTTGCCACAGATCAAGGTCGTCTTACGGCCGGCGATAATGCGGCTATCATCAAGGCCGATTTTGGACAAGTGACACCAGAAAATAGCATGAAGTGGGACACAATTGAGGGTATGGCTACATGGAACGATTTTAGGAAACGTGTTGCTGACAGTCGATAGCATCACAAAACAATTTCAATTTTGCTGGTGGCGATTACCTGGTAAATTGGGCGGTAAATAATTCAAAGATCATTCGTGGTCACACACTCTGTTCGTCATCCCAGTTTGTCTTCAAAACCGAGAACTGACAATTATAGGTTGGCATTCTCAACTCCCAAGCTGGGTTAGCTCGATTACGTCTGCAGCAACCCTCACTACTGTCCTTCAAAATCATGTTACACAGGAAGTGACTCGCTGGAAAGGAAAGATATATGCATGGGTATGTCATCACATCTCGTTCCTGCTCACAATATTAATCTTTTAAGGACGTCGTCAACGAGATTTTCAACGAAGATGGCTCCATGAGAACTAGCGTGTTCTATAACGTCCTCGGAGAAAGCTTTGTTTCTATCGCCTTTAAAGCCGCTCGAGCAGCTGACCCTAACGCGAAGCTCTACATCAATGATTACAAGTACTTGCTCCCTTTAATGATTAACCATCCAAGTCTGACATAATTTCACAGTTTGGATTCAGCTACCTATGCCAAACTCACCAACGGCATGGTCGCACATGTCAAGACATGGATCGCCCAGGGAATCCCCATCGATGGTATTGGTTCACAATCTCATCTTCAAGCAGGCCAGGGATCCGCTTCATTGGGTGCGTTGACTGCACTTGCAGCCTCTGGTGTCAGTGAAGTTGCGGTTACAGAATTGGATATTGTAGGAGCAGCTGCTACAGATTATGTCAATGTAAGTTATTTCTTTGAATCTAATCTCAAATCTCGTGAGAGAAATTGAGAGGCCCATGATTGTTGGGATAAATGCTAATTATTGAACAGGTCGTTAATGCTTGCTTGGGTGTGACTAAATGTGTCGGTATTACGGTATGGGGTGTTCGTGATCCAGACTCATGGCGCGCAAGCTCGACTCCATTGTTGTTTGATGCGAACTTTGCTCCAAAAGCTGCTTATAATGCGATATTGGCAGCTTTGTAAGGAAGTCATTGCTAGCTTGGATTCAATGGGGATTGTTGATACACAAAACTGTAGGATGGATGTATATAGTTGAGTTCTGAAGTCTGCTGCGGAATTATATTTTTGTGATTGTTCTTACCATATACCACTTATGCATCACATACCAAGTTACAAACCTCAAACACTATCCAACTCATCTCTTTGTTTTTCGTTCCTGTAACCTTTGATTGCTCTGAAATCTAATTGTCCCGCATCGCATAGGATTGCAACCCAGTAACCTTCAGGAAGGCCGGAAGGTCGCACTGACTAGGACGAAGAATTTTCGGGACATAATGACTTCTTTCCCGGCATCGACCCTATGAAGAAAAAGGAGTCAAGAACTCGATTGCTCCTTCATTGAAATTTGTTTTGGGAATTACTCGAGGGCAGTAAGAAAGTGGGCGCATTGTGTGACACTAGTACGAAATAGGTATAGTCAATCATCATAATCTCCGCAGACCTTAAACTTAAAACCAACCGCGTCCTCAACCATACTTCAGATCAATGTGCTTTTGCTTCCTACCTAGATCTATCTACTCTGTGGCACCAGGAGCAAATCAGATCACATAATGCCACATAATTACCATGCAATTGAGATTATGAGAGGCAATGGTAATTTTTACTATGATTTCCTTCGTGGGCTGGGCTTTTTGGCAAACGCGACCATGGCTTACAACATCAGAGCTATCCATCGACGTGCGCCAATCTTCCAGGTGTCATTCTACACATCAATTTCAACGAGGATTGACTCGGAGCAAGCGAAAACCATTCTAGCGTCATGCTTGAAAACATAGAATTTGTACAGGCTTAGCCGCTTACAATCGTCAACCATGAACTGTCAGCCACCCATCGATGCGTAATGTGTATCTCTTGACAATTTCTTGCATAGCACTATCTATCTTGTCTTTAGTTTGTCCTTATCGCAATGTATACAGAACAGCGGAATGTTTATGTTCGGGAAAATCTTGCTGGATGTATATATTCAAAGACGAAAGGCACGCTATTGGCCGACGGAGTGGTCTCTAGGTAGAGGGCTTTGTCTGAGGATAACTCGCAATGATCCGTTCAGGAAATTCCCAGGACACATCGTATCATCTATCACTGCGCTGTTCTGGTGTTGAGGGTATCCCCGATCCATCCCATCATCACAGACATGAAGGCTCGAAGAAAAATGAAATGATCCAACATGAGCCCGGCTTGACTAGACAAAGTATGATTAAGCTGGACATTATCAATGAAGCACAAACGGATCACAGCCTATCCATAGCTGAGGAATGTGTAGTGGAAAGTCCGTATTTAGGTGTTGATGGAAAAACATCTCGTCCACTTGGTACCTTCTAGGAATGAACTATTAGTACCCAGAAGGTGTTCCTGTAAAATGGAATATGAAAATCAACTTTGCCCATCGCTTGCAGTCAGATTAATCGGGTCAACTTTCACAATTCAGCTGTTAGGCGCAAGTCTCTTCAATCTAGGTACCGGTGTTCGAAATACAGTTATGATTATTGAGTAAAAACTCCCAGGGAAGCAACTTGTGTTTGGATGGAGCAGGTCGAATATGTCATATATTGCACTATCTATTCTCGCTGAAGTTGATGTCGAGGGGGCAAGGTGATATTTCGAAGCGGATCCAGCATTGGAAGGACACTCGAGATTACTTTAAGGAGGCTGATAGGCTATAAGTCGGAAAACCGTAGAGATACATGAGAATCAAGGATAACCACCTTTTCAAATTCTGCAATTCCGTGATGGCATGCGCTCTCTCTGTCTTTTGTTCTTGCGCGACGCATAGTGTGATGGTGCGCAAATAGAGTTGCTCTGAGTTTCAATGCATACTTGCATACGGCCTGAGTGAGAATGGTGCGGTGAGAAGAGCAATATTTACGCCTGGTACAGCGGGTTCTTGGAAACAAGGCAAAATAAGAGTTATTGTTGTATGGTATATATTCTTCCATGAAGTTCCATATATAGCATGATCATCCACGAGTCATAAAAGCGAGCTGTTCGGATAGTCAATCTCTCGCACTAGCTTCAAAAAATGAACTCTAAAGCTACAACTTCATTTGGTGGTGGCAGAATGGGTGATGTAGTTTCTAGTACATTTGGAATCTGATTGAATACCAAGTCAACTCTTCTCCTTGATAGGTTCGGTTATTCGTTGTAGGAGAGTGGATATTGAAGTTAGCCGACGGTTTCTTCAAATCTAATCGCGCAATAGTTCAGTTCGGTGCCAGCAGGGCATCGATATTCTTATGTATAACTTGGAAATTGAGTTTGCCTTTCAAGGCAACAAGTATCAAAGATTCTCTGCTACAGTACTGTGGAAAACAAGAGTGTCATGTCGATTGGTAACTCGACCCCCTTGGCTCAATAATTCGTTCCTATACGGCATCGAGATTCACCATAACTTGCGAATTGAATACGGTTTTGGTCGTGAACTGTAAATATTCAATACAGCCAACAAGTTTGTAGTGTCTCAGAAAAAAGCCGTAGATAAATCGTCTGCGAGGTACCTTTTTTGCTTATAGGTACTCCCACACCCCATCCTCCAAATATTTTCAACATCATCTCGTTCGCATTCTGCAAGAAATTCCCAACCAGAAATCTTCTTACCAGAATACCATTTTGAAAACACTTTTGTTATCCTACATTACCAAATCAATAACCTTTACTCATTACTTCTCAAGTAATCAAGGAGTACCAATTCTTTTCATCACCGCTTAATTTTACTTCTCAAAGTAATATTTATCCATTCAAAATGCCTTCCCAACGTGCAAACGGAAAGGTACGCATTCTGACTCTTGATTGCTTCTGGTTTTCATTTACCTCTAGCTCAAGCAAGAAACAGTTTGAATACTAACGGGATAGGCTCAACAACGCAATGCCAAACTTCAAGAACTCAAGGACCGTCGTGAGGAGGCTGAGAAGAAGAGAGCACGCGATGTAAGAACTTTTATTTGACTTGGAACCATAGTATTATGGTTAGATACTAATTATCATCTGCAGTTGGCTAGTAAACCTGCCGCAAAGATTGCCACATCCACTGCCAAAAAGCCTGAAAATCAAGCTCTTAACTCAGTATGTCGTGCCATTATTATATATGACTAGTTGCTCTGTGCTGATAATAGTATCCAGAGCCCTGCTAAGCCCATTGCTATGAGCTCCCTCCCTCGTATCAGTAAGGTTAAGGGAACCTCAAAAGCCGAGAAGAAAGCCCAAGAAGAAGCTGTTGCCGCCGCTAAGAAGAAACGCGAGATGGCAGAGAAGGAAGAGGGCGAAATTGACAGCGATGAAGATGAGGTGGTGTTCACTGGTCGCATGGATAACAGCAACCAAAACCAAAGACATGCGCCAGCCAGCAATGTATGTTGAATTCCCATCTCGAGCCGTTCCTAATTTTCCCCCATGAATTAGAATGCGGACTTAGACCATGAAACAATTTGCAACCAGAATGACATGCTGATTATTCTAACTAGAAGACTACTAAGGTTAAGCCACCTGCCCGGGCCACTCGCCGTTCTCCAGACAAAAGCAAAGACGAAATGGTACGTATTCGATCTCTACACTTGCTTGGCTCACCCACTCGAAGCAAATTCTTATGTTAGTGAAATAACATGCTGATATCTTTTGATAGAAATCTGGCAACAACAACAATGAGGCTAGAGATATCAAAAATTCACAACCCGAAGCCCCAAAATCCCGTAACAGACTTCAAAATTTGCAGAAGCCCAAGGTATGCCTTGCAATACAGCCCGTTATTAGCGTTTTCTTGGATAATTAAATAATATACTAACCATTTGTCTAGGAGCCTGATGTGAAGACATCTTCAGCTAAGCGCAAGTTGTTCGACCCCGACGACGATAGTTCTAGCTCAGGAGAGGAAATCTTCAAGCCTACCAAAAAGCAAAAGACAGCCAAGGCCAGAATGGACTTTGAAAATCCTCCTACCAAGCGTAAGCATGTAGAGGAAAAGGAGGAAGAAACACGTGTTCCTGTAAAGAAACAGAAGATCACAGAAGAAGTCAAAAAGCCTGCCACCGTACGTCCACTCACATCCTTTCTAATGTTTTCTAGAATTATAGGCCAGAACTTTCTAACGTATGAAACAGGCTCCTGTAAAACGTGCCCCTGTTGCAAAGGAGACAAAGTACCGTATGGATACTAGTAAAAATATGTTTCACTTCGGTGCTCCTAAACCTTCCAAGAAGCCAGCACTAAAGAAGGGTTCTATGCAGTGTGGAGATATTTCTGAGAAATTGAAGGGTGTTGGAAACAAAGATGCAAAGACTGTAGGGAACCTTTATAATCACACATATTAAGACAAGACTAATGATTTTACAGGCTTCTTCATCTAACCCATCAACAGCTGTATCATCTAAACTCCGATCTTCATCTACTTCATCGACAGGTATATCATCTGGACTCGAATCTTTTCCAGCCGCCTCAACCGCTAAGAAATCTCAGAATCCGACATCTAATATGGCACCTCAACCAACTCAAAGCCCTCCTTCAGCCTTCACCAGCATTTCCGACAGAGCAAAATCCCGTCGTGGAGGCACTGCTGTTGCTCCTCGTGTTGAAACCACAATACAGCCAGCTGCATCATCTTTACAGTCTACTGCTGTAGCAAATACAATACCTCGCAATTCGAGATCTTCGAGCGTGGCTAAATCAAAGCCTGTAGCAAAGAAAGTAGTCAACAACAAAAAAAATAGTGACAAGCTTGCAACTGCACCACAATCTACATCTGCCAAGAAATTGCAAGGAACTGAAGTCAATATGAAAGAGGAATTAGAGCAGGACAAGATGGAGGTTCCTAAGCAGCCAAAGCCCGTGGTCGAAACAAGTCATTGTCTTGCGGTAGAGCTGGATCCAGAGCAAGACGCATTGTTGGAGAAAGACATGGATGAGCATATGGCTAACCTTGATCCCAAGGTTGCTGCTGTAGTCAAGGCACAACAGCAGGAAAATCGCCGATTTCTCAGAGAATCTAAAAAACAAGCTGTGAAATCGGACAGAGAATCGGTTGAGAATGATGGATTGAACACATTTGGAGATGCCCAAGGAACTATCAAGCCTCAACCCTCCCCAAGTTCGATGGAAGAAGATACGGGCTCTGAGGAACTCGAGATCGATTTGGAGCAGGCGTTTGAGGCCGAAAAAGAATTACAATTAGCTATCGAAGCTTCCCTTTCTTCCCAAACTGGCAATGTTCCATCATCAGATCAGCAATCAGTCTATACCACCGATGAATCTCCAATCGAAGACGGCTCTACCGAAAACGAGAATCTAGCCACACAGCAGGAAGATTTGAACATAAGCAGCCCTTCTACCAGCACTGCCTCAACTGTCATTACCAATACTACTGTCGCAACCAGCGCTCCCTCTCCGTCAGATCAAGATACTACATATGTACCAGTTCCAAAGACTATTGGCGGATTTACAGAAGAGTATGAGTTTGCTAGGGACAGAGGCTATGAATCCGACATGTCTGATGAAGATGAGGATGATGATGTTATCATACCTAAAGATGCCACTCCAAATCCAACTCCAGCGCTTCCTCTCCATCCAGAAGAAAGTGGCAGTCTTGATGAATCAGAATTTGAACAGGAATTGGAACGGGAACTGGAATTGGAACTGGAACTGGAACTGGAACTGGAACAGGAACAGGAACAGGAACAGGAACAGGAACAGGAACAGGAACAGGAACAGGAACAGGAACAGGAACAGGAACAGGAACAGGAACAGGAACAGGAACAGGAACAGGAACAGGAACAGGAACAGGAACAGGAACAGGAACAGGAACAGGAACAGGAACAGGAACAGGAACTGGAACAGGAACTGGAACTGGAACAGGAACAGGAACTGGAACAGGAACTGGAATTGGAACTTGAGACACTAGAAGCTGAGGCGACTGCTCAAGGAGAGGAAATTGCACAACCCACACCATTACCCGATTCTTCTTCTCCCTCCTTGGATGCAATTGCAACACAACAGGAAACTTTACCTGCTGAGACTCCTGAGCAGAACCACACAAACGAGGTTCTATCGGAAACCATCTCCAAGCCCTTTGAGAACTCCACTGAATCTATCAATGATGCTTCGGACAACCACTCTGAAAATGAAAAGGAGGATAATGAGCCTTCCCCACTGGACACTTCAGTTGAGGAATCGAATGATTCTGCAACAGTAGAGCAGCCTTCCCCACCTTCCCCCGTCGAAGACGATATTTCCGGCTTTGATGGAGAAGCCAACTATCAACTCAAAGTTGAAATCCCTTGTCCCGAAGAATCCGGAGCAAAGATTGAACCTTACGTTGGTCCAGATGGGCACGTTGGTTTACCTGCACTTGAAGATACTACTGACGCAGCTGGTGCATCTGACGACTCTGATGATTCTGATGATGAGGACACGGAGATGCTGGAAAGTGGTCCATCCGAGGTTATCATAGTAGATGATGCACCAGACACTGAGGTCGCTGAGGACGAGGATGTCATAATGCTGGATGCAGAAGACAAGGAGATCTACCGAAAATATAAGGTTCCACCAGAACTTGCCAACGTAGTCGTCGAGGCGGATTCGATAGACTTCGAAAAGCTAAGAGCCGACACGGTAGCTGCCAGGGATGACCTCGACATTATGCAGGAAGAGGATCAGACTGAGATTGAAGTATCGTTTGATCGTGCAGATCTCCTGCGCGACTTAGGTATCTCTGAGGAGCGCATCGCCAATTACATGGAAGTGAACCGAAGATATGAGCCTCATACTGGTCCGTGGCCAGCCAAACGAGCTGAAAATGAGATGAAGGTCGACAGCAGCGACGACGAATCCTCGGATGATAAAGAATATTATGAGGAAGATGAGAAGGTGAAACATTGCCAGGGATTTCGATACAAGAGCTCCCGATCTGAGCCGTTCGATATCCCCGTCATCGACCCTAATGTCCATCCTTTTGGACCCATCTAATTAGTGATGGATGGGATCGACTTCATCTTTCTTTCTGCTCTGGTCCTGCGATTTGAGCTTTGGGTATTGCAGAGTCAGGACTGCAACAATTATCGAAGCAACATCCAAATTTCTTCACAGCGACGACTGTGGCGTCGAAAATACCACTCAAACATCAAAAACAATCAAAAACGAAAACCAAAAAAAAAAAAAGCCTCCACTTTTGCTATATTCGGGCTGGCTTCTTATTAGTTCTTAAAACGATCGATTCTCGGGTTCTGCATTTGGTGAACATCTCTATACATTCACAGTGTCTCTCAGGTGACGGGAAAATTAACCCAGAACTCAAAAACATTCAAAAATAGAAACGAAAAAAAAACTTCAGTTTATTTCCTCATTACAGCTTGCTTTTTCTAGCAGGTCTTCTCTGCATTCTGAATTCATCTACCACATATATCAAATCGCTTCTCCGCCATCGATTTTTCTTTCTTCATTTCAACAACGCGATTATTTTCTGGACAGTTGAAACTTCCAGTATGCGATGCTTTTTTACGACTTGCGAGTCCGTTCGGTTAAGGAGATGATGGAATGCCTTGTATGAGTTACAATTCACCATTATGGTTTACGATTTACGATTAATTCACGATGTATGGCATGACACAATATCCTCGGTGTATCGTGTTACAATTCCGAGTCTGTTAGATTATGACGATAGCGGAGCGTCATTTATGATTACGATATGCGATTTTCGACCTGCGATGCAATTTTCTGTTAGAGTTTACCGGTGATACCGATATGGATGATTTCTTTTTAGTTGTTGGGTTTTGGTTTTGAAGTTGGGATTGGGATTGTGCTGCATTGGTAAAAAAAATTAATTGGTGCTTTCTTCGTGGTTCGCAGTTTAGTTTACAGAAGGGAAGAGGAAAAAGGTGACATTCGATGAGCGAAGTGTATAGAAAAGTGGCAGGAATATTGGGGTGCTTTAAGCTCGAGGGAATTTTTTAGCCATCATAAGGTCTGGGATTGAGCTGTGGCGTGATAGTGCGATGGGAAGGAAGGAAGGAATGAATACGGTAAGAATACGGTATAAAGGGAATTTTATCAACAGAGGAAGGAATGAACAGAGGATCCAGAAAGATCACTGGGACCCAAGAAAGTTAAGAAGCTTTAGGTCTGGCCAGCCTAAGGTGGAATCAGCTCTCGAGGGAACCGGTCGATTTAATCATTAGGGTTATGGAAAGAATGGGCGTTTGCTCTGTGGATTCATAATTGTTTTTCAAGAAGAGTTATAGGGAGGGTCATTCAACAAAAGAAGGTACGGAGATAGGATTTATCACATACCTCTGAAAAAGAGTGGTTCACATATACGAAGGAGTAATTGTAAAGGCTCTCCGTTTTTAGTCTCATGAAGTAATGACTATAAATCTATCTTTGGTCTGTTGCAAGTGAAATCGTGATTGTCTGGAAAAAATCGTGTGAAACTTTATTTAAATTTGATCTTGGTCACCATTTCCGTACCAAACTCCACATCTATTTCCTTAACAGAAATAATGTGGATATCTGGTTCTCATAATACTCTAGTTTCTCTTCTACAATTCACATCACCGCTGCCTGTCTATCATTCCAAACAACACGATTGTCCCTTTGTCAAGTCCCCCCTTCCCCGGTAACCTCATCTACTGTCTCCATCCCCATAAGGCCATCATCCGATCCTGTAGCATGAAATCTTTCTGACACAGGTTTTCCCAATTGCGCTTAAAGTAAGGCTGGTTTCGTAAATCAGCCCTGCCATATGACACAAACTAGACGCAAAATCATGACACTTGTTAACTAATTCATCTCATGGATCTTGGATGCCGGGACACTCATACATCGAGTTATCAAGGATAGGATTACAACTCCCCAAAGCATACTGGACCATCCATACTCATTGTAATTCGGCTTAATAGTTTTCAGTATTGCGGGATGTTTAGGGAGCATGTCGACTATCTTCGCATTTTAGGCTTAGAGACATTCCCCCGCATTTTTAATTCGAAGATATCAAAACGTTCTACCACCTAAGTTCTCGATTTTTAGTTCATTAACAAGTTCTGCACCCACTGTTTTGATGTCGCTTGTCTATTTTATTTAATGATAACCATCGTGACCAAACTTCAGCATGTCTTTACTGATTATGTACTATCTTTAAAATCTTCTATTAAATGTCTGTAAGTAACTACCAAATATTATTATAGATTTAGTTAGATGAAATCTTAACTTCAATTCGCGTATGAAATCGATCACCACGAACACCCGACAGTATGGTGTTCATATTTCTCCCTGTATCACCTCATCCCTTCTTAAAATTTCCGCCACTTGTTCCAGCTCAAGTTCATTGTTAGATTCACTGCTTCCACCGTTACGCTTAGTCTTCAAACTTTTCCAATCATACATCACAGCGCCTAGGCTCGATAATGTTGCTAGTATGAGACCAACACGGAGAGCTTCTTTGATTGCTACGCCATAGACTACCTGCAATTCTGCTGAAGCCTGAATTTGAGAAGAGTCCGGGAGGATGGCCGATACACCGTCCAGAACAGAGTGAGAATCCAGGTTTGGGGCAACTGTCTTCAGTGCCTTGCCGATATTTTTCGGGGGGACTGCCTGCGCAACTGACACGAAAAGAGCTCCACCAAATGTCTGCGCGAACAAAATGATGCCAATACCAGTAGACACTTCATTTTCCGAGAGTGTCGTCTGCACCATGTACAGTCCTTGCTCCTCTCCTAATCCGATTCCGGCTCCGCATAGTATCTGAAATCCGATCCATTTGGCTCGCGAGGTGTGATGAGGCTGAACAGTCATTAAAAGGCCAGTACCTATCGACATGAGAATTGAGCTAGCGTAGACGAATAGTATCCAGTTGCAGCGGTCCCAAAGCCTGCTAATATGAACCCGCCGACGACACTTATCATGAATGGGATGAACAGGATGGAAGATTTAATGACAGATACACCATCGATAATTTGGAACCATAGCGCTAAAAATTAGATCAGTATTTATCTTTACCATTCCAACTATTCTCGATACTCACGTATGTAGAACACATTGACCTGGGACGGTGATAAATATCTCGGTCAGCCAGATGTAATCTCAAGTCTGCGTTGGAATTACCTACAAAGAATACACCTCCGAGACAAAGGCCAAACCAGATCGCTGCACTATACTTCGCTTGCGTAGTAAACGTAAGGGAATGATGGCACTATCTTTAATCCAGTATTCGACGCCGATAAAAGTACAAAATAGGACACCAGCGACCGTTAGTAGACTTATGATGCGAGCGTTGCTCCATGCATATGTGGTTCCACCCCATGAAATCGCCAAGAGAAGACAAATCGTTGCTGAAATGAATGTGAAAGTACCAGCTAAGTCGAAGCGCGTGATCTGGCTGAAAAATCCGGTAGACTTAAATTCTCTCTTCTCCCCGCGACTACCATCATAGAAATGGCGATGAAAATCATGACGGCGCCTCCGATTGGAAGATTAATGTAGAAGCACCAACGCCATGTAGTGGAATCTGCAAAGGCTCCCCCCTGCACCAGTTGTCAATCATTGCAGCAAGTTATTAATAGATAGGGAATATGTAAATACCAGTAAGGGCCCAGCTACGCTTCCGACAGCGAAAATACTACCAATAATGCTGTTCCATGTTGGCCGTTGGCGTAACGGAAAACACTCAGCGAGAATGAGTGTAGTACCTGCTTGAATTCCAGCAGACCCCAGACCTGCTAACGCACATCCAACAATGAAAACGTAAGAAGTTGGTGAAGTAGCACATACAACGCTTCCGATCTCGAATATCAGCAACGATGCTAGGAAGACGAGTTTGCTGGAGAAAATTGTATAGACCTTGCCGTAGGAAGGTTGGAATGCGCAGGACGTCAATGGATAAATTCTATTTAAGGATCCGTCAATGATTTCCAGACTTAAGTCTCACTCGGCGATTACGGATGGTAAAACACTCACGCTGCATACCAACCCACATCGCCAATGCTGTGGAAATCTTGGGTTATCCGAGGGGTAGCCGTTGATGTTATCGTATTGTCCACTGCTACGCAAAAAGTCGCCAAGCACAGTACAATTGAGATCAAGACCACACCTGGGAATTTGGCATACGCTCTCGTATCCTCCGTTTCTTGGGCTTCCTCGTATACCGATGCCTGGCTCATATCGGCCATTTCGACTTCGTTCTCTGTAGACGTGCTTGGAGAAGTTCTGTTGCCAAGCTACCATACACTTGAGTGAAAGGTTCTGACAGTGGACTCGGGGAGCAAACTAGAGTGACGTTCGGAACGAGAAGGAAATGCTGATGGTGAATTCACGGACCTGCCTCTGGAATACATGCCTTTGCCTTCCTTTCGGCTGTATCTTTCCTTACGCGTGCCCACGAGCATAGCGTTTGTTTGCTTATATGGCGAAGCTTACTCTTTTCGTTACTGCTGACGAGTAAAGGGGGTTGGATACATCTGACTGAACCCTTTCGCGCAAATCATAAAATGATCAGGATTTTCATCCAATGAGATTCGAATATTTTGTTGATTCTTGTTGGTATCAGGGAATTCCCTGTTGCCAAAACCCACTTACAGGGGCCCAATCTCCGATTTGTCCCCTCTTTAGATATCCGATATGGTTTTTTAGTGCTTGTTTTAACGACATCAAAGATAAGCAATACTAAAGCTAATTATTTTCTTATGCTTATCAGTGAGCTGTGTTAGTAAACTATTTCACCAGGAACTTCCTGGAAACTATCAATAGTTTTCTAAATATCCCTATTCCAGTGAATAGCTCTTTATAAATCAAAACTATATCCGGCCTAGTTTTTCTCGTTAAGACTGGATATCAGGAGTCAGATATTTAAATGAGCAGCAAAATTGTCCACTTTGCAGTTAACTTGGCTGTAGCTGTGTTTGTATAGGAACGGAGAGCGAGAAGCGACTCATTAGCCTGTGGAGATACCAAAGATGTCAGCTTACAGTGCTCGGCCTAGATTTTCGCGGAGGAATCAAATCCTTGAATTTATCCAAATTTGTGATTGGTCACCGCTGACAGAGACTTTTGCATCCTGCCAAAATGTATCAATGGCTGAGGTTCACGTTGTCACTCCACACACCATCGTACTACACGACAAAAACATTTGAATCAAAGTCTTGACGATTAATTTGTTCGCACTATTCCAAGGTTTACAAAATGCCTCCTCTATCATCAATCATACTGGGAGTCCAAGGCGGCTTCAACTTTTTAAATGGAGCCGTCAGTCTTTTGTCGTCTTCGGCAGCGGTCAAAAATGCTGAAATATTGCTCATTGATTCGAAACCTGCCGTTCATACTTTAGCTTTATCATGTCTATCTATAGGGTAAGAATAATATAATTTTTTTTAATCCGACCCCGGAGCTCGCAATTGTTGAAATGACACTTCAATGCTGATCTGTGGCAATGTATACAGCACATCCTACCTCATCTCTGCCTATAGGAGGGACACGCTTGCAATGTGGATGACAGTCGTTGGACGGACGATTGCTGTTGGCGTTTTTTGGAGTGATGCTGGACCCTGGAGGAAAGTTGCACTATTTGAGGGGTTCTGTGGGGGTTTACTTGCCACAAGTTTGATTTGGGAATCTCAATATGCGAAGGAAGAGAAGAAAGACTAAAGTCAGGGTGACTGAAAACTTTCAAGAGACGAATTTTTTACTGGTGAATGCAATACTGTTCTATTGAAGCCGTCAACAGTACAAGAAGCGAATCTCTTTATCTTACTCTTCAAAACATTGGTCTCGTCTCCGGGCATGAAAACTTTATTCCATTCATGAATTGATTACTTGAAGACTCAAAATTGTTTCCCATGTCATTCGTTTTGTTTCCACCTTTTCAATTTCATGACTCCCGATTATTTTTCCCTCTCCGTTTTCTGGGTGCCTAGTATATGACGCCACAATTCACTTCTTTCCGTCATCCTTTTAACCGCCCATCATTTGTAACGTGGTCAAAAGGCCCAGCCTTGTTTTTGGTATCTGGTATTTCTTCATTTCCTTCGGAATGATCTGTCTTGGATGGTTGGACTTTTGTTCTACTTTTGTTCGACGGCTGAGGTATCTTACCTGCCATCCATCCCAATACTCTGCGGCTAGATTCTATCTCATTTATTGATACACCAGAGAAATGTGAAGGCAGTTCTCTGGCAGAATCACCAGTAGCCCCAGCTCGGTATTCCATGGCTAAATATGCTACATCCCTACGCTCAAAGTCCTTGAGACGTTAGCGCTTAGTGTTAGCCGTAGACAACCACTGCTTATGGAGAGTTCCAAATAAAAGCTGTGGAACTTACCTCGCTCTCTGTTTTCGTGGAGATTGGCTGGTTCAGGTTGAGTTCCGGCACGTTTTCTCTCAGATTCCTGGGTTGTTCCATGTGCTCTGATCGATTAGGCATTTGTGGGCTCGTATTCAATTGCTTTTAGATTCATGCCGTCATTGGAACGCAATTTTGCTGTCTCATCTAAAGCAAATGTTTTACCAGAGGCAACATTGCTACCATCCAAACTAGACAGTTTGCTTTCCTGTTCATTACTAAGTTCCATTCCCGGATCGTCCAAAAATCCCTCCTGCTGCGCTGGTTGATCTTCTTTTATGTTAAGATCATCAATTTTATGGGTTTCGGGTGGAACAGACAAATATCCGGTCTCGATATCGACAGCTCGCTGCTGAAGAGCCTCCAGACGTTTCTTGAGCTTCATCCCTGTATCAAAATCAATATTTGCAAGAAGTAAAATATGTTTGATTTGACTTACGGTACTCTCGCTGTTTGATACGGCCCTGTATTCTCCTGCTTTCCGCAACATCTGAGACTTCTATCCAGTCGGACTCAGAACCACCGGGTGCAGTATCATTGAGATTGATTTTGAGACCCGTAAGGAGAGCTTCTAGCTCTTCTTGATCCAGAGGACTATCAGCAGTGTCGTCCTCAAAAAACTTATGAATACGCGGCGCCGCGACAAGCACCTCGTCAGGGCTTGACACAACCTGGCAGTAACTACTTGGGAACCATCCCCTGACACCATTTAAAATTCCATCCCACCAACCACTTTCTAATCGTGTTATGACTTTTATTATATCCCCTTTAGAAAAGCTTAAATTTGCTAGGTCATCAGCCTCGTAGTTGTAAAGCGCTCGCACATACACGTCTGTTTGCGGGAGGTTCTCCAACGACCCATCAGCCTTTTTTGATTGCTTCTGCTCTTTTTCTTGTTCTTTCGAATGTTCTTGATAAATCAAGTCCCATTTTTTCTCCGATGAGTATGACATCATTTGCTAGAGTTGCTGGCTCGGCAACTTATTCCAACCTCGCTTCTGTATCAATGCTAGATATTGGGTTTCAATTATTGTCTCATCATCCGGTTTGTGGCCATCGATGATTTCCGGCGAAAAGTCGTGGGACGTCATGTCAGTGAATATCTTACTGCCAACGAGGATTTCGGAGGATTGAGTGCCAGCGGGAAGATCATTGCCAGTGTCTTCTGGGTCTGCGTTGGAAACCGATGAGTTACCGTGATACCCCTCCTCGCTTAGGCTACTGGCTTCCATAGTGTCTTCATCCACAGGTAGTGCAAATAAAGCCAATTGTTCCATATGTCGCCCTAGATGTCGTCTAAACTGCCCTAGGGTATCATGCGGTTGAGATGGTTGCCCGCCATCGATAAATTGGCGCTTAAAGTTGTGCTTTGCGTCTCCAATAGTGGCTTCCCATTCATCACATAGTTGGCATGCTGTTGCTGGTACCTTGTCTACTGGCTCTTCACTTTGCAACATCACAGCTTTGAGTTGAGAAGCTGAGATCAAGATGTGATGCTCCGACCTCAGATGGCTTTCGTATGCTGATGAAGATGGAAATGGGGTATGGTGGCATTGCTGGCAGGTCCACTCTCTTCGGTGATTTTGAAGTTCGTGCGTGAATCATTCATTCCGACTGCGGAACATTTTCATATCGCATTCTTTGAAAGTACAGACGTAAGGTCTAAGATCTCTAAAAACGTGTTTCCTGTATCATTGTTAGGGATCAATGTGTTGAAGAATAGTCGTACATGGAGATTCATACTTCCACGCAGAGCGGTTCTTGACCACCTGCTCTGTGAAACAATAGGGACATTGAAATGGGCTACCAAATTCGAAGGGTACATCCTCGAATGCCAATTTTGGATGTGATGGTACATACAATCTTCCTACAAGTTCTCCCCCCCCCAATTGTAGCCCCGTAGGAAGTTTGCGAACCGAAAGAGCCCCCCAACTCAGATCCGTCATTTTTGGCTGGTGTAGTATTTTCAACAAAAGTCGTGGCTTTGGTTAAGGCAACGGCCTTATCCTCTTTCTCAAAGATTGCAACATCGTCCCAGTTCCTCGTCAGTTTTCCATGGTGATCTTCACGATATTTTAAGTACTGGCGTCGCCTTGTGATGGCCTTTCCAAGACGCACAATAAGCCAATCAGCGATGCGCTTTGCAGAGCCATGTTTCTCTCTCACATGACTAATATCATAACTGGCATCAAGGCGACATCTCGTGGCAGCTTTAAGGTAATCATCTCGATTTGGTGAGCTTCGAATGACCATGGAGAGCTTCAAGAGATTTGTATTTGCATCTTTCATTGCTTTGAATAGTTCCTGTAGTTCCGAAGTCTGTTCGGACTCTGCATTCAGTCCCTCATTGTCAGAATCACTACATTCCTTAACGGACCATGACTCATTGGGTTTTTCTCCGGTAATAATCAGAGTAGCTGGCAGATGTCAGCTACATGCAGATTATCAGCCGACTCACACACCTTCATACAAAGATACTTGGAGATTACCAAGGACCTTCAACACTCTTTGCTGTATCTCACTAGCTTCTTTCAGATGAAACTCGAGCGAGCTCCGTACCACAGCGTTCTGGAATGCTGCAATGCTGTTACCCCATACTTTAAAGTGTGTAAATGTGTTTTGCATCGCGAATGTAGATAATTCACGGTCGTATCCATGGTCATTAGCTTCGGAAGGGCTGATCTCCTTGAGTATTTGGATGCTTCGTTCGAAACGTTTCCTGCAGTCCACAGAGCAAACACATATACCTTCTGATTTATCAAGCATGGGAGCTCCGATCACATCATCCCTGGACGAATGTGCTGCCATAGTTTGTTTGTAAGGTACCAGTGTCTACACTAATTGAATATTCTAATCAGATTCCAGAATTCAAAACCTGATTATCGTTGGATTGGAGTCCGGATTATTGGATACCCTATGCATCTGCCGTGATTTAGTATGGTGAACCGACTTAATCTCAGAATCTCCGACTCCGCAACGTTGCGGTTTTTGAAAGGGTAATTACCTAAAAGATTTGGGCATGATCATTACCGAACAATTCTGTATTATAAGAAGGTTTCACCAAATCTCATGCAGCCCGCGGGCTGAAATCTTACCCCGCCACCCCGCCTTGGACAAGGATAGTGACCGGGGTAGAGACTGACACCATTTTATGATGTGTGAGGTTATATCGGAATTCTTTATTTCAACACTATCGCTGCTGAAGTTGTACTTTGCGATAACTCGGTGTCTGGAAGCAACCGTATTTGTAGTCGAACCCTTATGTCTGGAATTGAAATTGCCGGGTTGGTCCTCGGTGGGTTTCCGCTTCTGATATCAGCTGCAGAACATTATAAAGAAGGCTGGGAGCCTTTGGTGAGATGGAAGAGGTTTCGCACAGATTTTCTACACTTCATCGATGCTATTTATATAGAGAAGCAACTGTTTGATCAGATGCTAGAGCGATTTTTGATTTCGGCCGACGTTTATCAAGATGAGCTACAACTCTTTCTCACAGATCCAAATTATGAGGGATGGCACCGCGAAGATCTGGCCAGGACCCTGAAGTTGCGTCTTGGGAATTCTTACGGGGCATTTATCAGTTCAATTGGGACTATGAATGAACTTATGGCAGAATTGTAAAACCTGCTGTCGCTTAAAAACGGAAAGGTGGGCTGACACAGTTCCGATCCCATACTTCTTACCTAGACTAATGATGTTATTGCTCTAGATTAACTGGGCAGACGAGGGGGCTAGCAAATGGGACTATCAATTGAAGAGAATTCGACATAGCTTCAGCAAAAAAGGTCCAAAAGCCGTCGAGACGCTCGAAAAGCATAATCGCAAGCTTCGGGAACTGCTCGACTCAAATGATAAATTGGACAGTATGAAATCCGGCAAGAAGGACACAGCATGGGCAAAGATTTTTGAATGCATTAGACGCCACGCGCAAAGTCTACACACTGCCATTAAGGACGGATGGAATTGTGATTGTCGCGAACTTCACAAGGTAGCTCTTCGGTTGCAACAACATAACACAGAAGACTGGTCTTCCTTATTCAGCCTGTCATTTGAATACCCGGAAGCTTTGAAGAAGATTTCCCACCCACCTCGTGAGCGACGGGAGCTTGTTATCAGTGTAAAATCGATCAATGCACAGAATAATAGCCCATCTAACAGTTTTCTGCACCCTTCGGTAGCAGATGTTGGACGCGACAAGCTGCGGCGAAATTTCGAGTCAAAGTCAACCCCTGAGGTCAACATTACCACTAGACCAGTTCTCAATTCTCAATTCTCCTTCCCCCTCATCCTCCGCTATATCACAGTCGAGTTCTCGGGGACCTCTCTCGAGTAGTCAATCAACGGCACTCACGTCTGTCTCGACAAATGTGATTATAGAAGAGAGTCATACAAAGTAAGTCATGACTAGGATTTTCTCTACGTAAATTTCATTTGCGGCCATTTTAGCCGTAGTACTTCGTTCAATATTTCCATTCACTTCAAATTTATATATGAAATGTTGTGGAATGCATATCACTTGCCGTATTCAATGATTCGGTGTATCTGGTAGTCCGGACTGCAGTCCAACATTGAAGGACTTTTGAATATTGAAATCATTCTAATCATTGAGTTTGGTTTAAATACTTCAGAATATTAACTTGATTTGAGAGAATGATTTTATCAAATTGATTGAAACATTTTCAAAGATTTAAAAATTTGATAAAGTCAAATTGGACTACTGTCCGGGCTATCAGATACGCTGAAACTTCAATCTCGTTCGAACTTTTCACTAATGTTAGCCTTAGGAAATGGCTATCAGGGCTCAAATTGAAGGCGAAGAAGTCAGTCAGGATCCATGTGCCCAAAGAACCTGTGCTGTCTGACCCAGTCGCGCCACCGATAGAGTTGTGTGTTCGAACTAGCTCACCTACCTCATTGACTCCTCCTATCCCTTCATCTACCGCAGCGCCATGCCTAAATGATGTCAAAATAGACGACCTTTGCATGGCTGTGTACAAATCTAGCGGCAAATCCAATTGTTACTTAGGCTATCTTCCCGATGAGCATCAAAATTATCATGAATTTCGATGTCCTGAGGATAATCCAACAGCTTGCGTTTCCGATGAGGAGAAATTCATTAGCCTTGAAACGATTCTTTCAAGGCCCAAACATTTCTCCCCCCTCACGCGTTATGAACGATATAAAATTGCCTACATACTTGCATCTTCATTACTGCAGCTTCAGAATGCACCATGGCTTGATACTAATTTACAAAAGAGTCATATCCTCTTTCCATGCGATTGGAATAACCACAAAATCGTGATCGATCAGCCATATCTCCCCCAATCTTTCCTTTCTACCAAGTGCCAATCAACACCACCAGGACATACACCAAAAGTCAACAGTACCACTGTCGTCAAGAAGTCTCTCAATGATCTTGGTATCGTACTACTGGAACTATGTTTTGGGCAGCGCATTGAGGAACAATCGATACGCGAAGATTTTCTCGTTGATGGAAAAGAGCATGCAAACACAAACTATCTTACAGCTCTCGAATGGACAGATGCGGTATGTGAGCAAGAACCAGCGTTGGAACATGTCATCAAATGTTGCATGTTTTGCATATTCGAGGAGAAGGCGAGCTGGGATAACCAGAGGTTCATACAAGCTGTGTATGCGAGCGTTGTTGAGCCATTGGGGAAGATCGTTAGTAGCTGGCCGAACGTTTCTTAATAACCAGGGTATTCAATAATCCGCAGTACAATTCAACAATGAAAAGTTTTGGGTTCTTGAATGGCATTAGAATATCCAAGTCATTTGAAACATTGAATTGTATTTCAAATATTTAAAACGTTTCGAACATTGAAAGTTCATATCTAATCTACCAGCCCGGACTATCGGCTAATTTAGTTCTAGCGTCCTCTTACACCACAATATCCTGAGATTTCAAAGATGTCTCGAAAATACACCATTCAAACGAATGCAAGTGCTCATTATTCTGCGATAGAATTGAGCTTGATGGATTCTAGAAACACATATGCAGATAGCATATTTCTCATACATGGAATCATACTCTACAAGCAGAATGCTATGGATCAATTCAAACATACAAAAGCGAACCAAAAAAACACCCAACTCACGAACAACAGAACCGCCTTCAACGATAAAATTTACAATATGATGTCCTAGGTCGGAGCGGCCCACTACGCTTTTCCAAACCCTCAATAATATTCAGAGACATGCGGGCTCTTATACGCCCACAGAATGATCCATGAGCTAGATCTATCTTTTCCGAATGCTGGATTCTCCCATTCGAGCAATCAAAGTCGTCCAACTTTGAAGCCTTGAGATCCACAAAGTGGAACACATCACCTAAATAGACGAGCAGAAGAAAATGGGCTGTAAATTAACCATATTTCTCCTTAGATATACCCGCTCTCTATTTCGAGACGTCGACATAACGACTCGAGTTCATGCTAACGTTTTAGAGGCCGGGGAGAGTGTTTTCGCTTACCTAAGGGGTTCAATTTTGGGTGCGGTTCACATTGAGGACATATGACTACGAGGGACTGGTGCATGATGAGGGGAGATTAACACGGCAACAGGGAGCAAATAACTTTCAATGGTATTAAGGAAGAAGATGATGGTAGAACGTTAACAATTATCTAGTCCCCCATACCACTCATTCCAAGCCCTTCTAATTAGCATCATGGTATCCAACAGCCTGGGCTGCAGTCCAACAATTAGAAGCTTCTGGAATATTGAATTCAATTGAAACATTCAGATTACTCGAAACAATAGCCCATATTTAAATATCTAAACCCTTTCAAACATCGAAAACTCAACTAGCCTGCTATGCCGGACTGTCGGATACCCTGCGGGGGATGATACCTAGATTCTCAACTATAACTTCATAATACCAATGCTCATACTAGGAGGCAAATCCTCCTCTTTAGTCCCCCAATCACTCTCCGTATCTCCCAAAACTAATTCCAACGTCTGTCCCTCGGTGAAAAATTCATGTCCACTATATTAACAACAAATTAGCACACTATGCACTCATTCCCACAGTATCGAAAGAAAACTCACATCCAACTCCTATTCCACACCACCCCATTCACCTTCGCACTCTGTACAAAAATATTCCTTACACCACCATCCCATCCCAAATTCCTAATCGTGCTTTTCTTTCCATTTTCATTTGCAAAACTGACGGATTCGAAAAAGGGCGGCATGATTAGATATACATTTTGTCCAGGGTTAGGAAATAATCCCATTATGGAAAAGGCAGTAAAGGATGCCATGGCGCCGGTGTCGTCGTTGCCGGGTAGTCCGATGGTGGAGGCGTTGAAGTAGGCGGGGATGTACATGTGAGCACGGGAGGCGGAGAGGGCGGGACGCGCTGCGTACTGAAGTGATGAATTAGTGGGCTGTGTGGTGATAGGGGGCGGGGGACGAACGTGGTATAGAAACACTGTCAGAAATGAAGGTTCATTTCCGATATCTGTTAGACCACTTGTATGCAAATAATCCAGACGAGAGATAAACTTCTCAGGGCCACCGACCAGGTCAATCAGAGTTGCAATATCATGCGGTGCAAAGCTATTCTTTTGTCAGTAAAACATACTATACGGAGAGAGAAGCTCGCACAATTGATACTCCCAAATGCTATCCTCAAAAGTCTCCTGCGGATTACTCGTCAAACTGCAAAACGAATCCAACGGACTACACAGTATCGGATCCTGGTATCCCCACGTCCCATTCAAATATTTAGGCTGAAAGAATCCCGTAAATCCTGTATCCACACCATTAATATACGATGTCTGATCTTCCTTCCACAGATTTTGCCAATTCGTCGCGCGCTTTAGATACTTCGTATAGTCTGGTTTCCCCAACCCTTTTCCAAGAGTCGAGATACAGAAATCGTTATAAGAATATTCCAAAGTTCTGGAAATACTTCTAGAATTTGTACCGAAACCTAAATAATCGTAATCGAGGTACGGGATATAGTTTAGCGCTTTCCAGGACATGAGCCCACCGCGTCCTTCATTGGACCAATCTAATGGCTCGTTTTCCGCATCGTTAACGACTGCTTCGTAGGCAAGTTGCCAGTCTATACCTGTGAGATTCTTGACATATGCGTCGGTGATGACATTATCGGCGTTTGAACCTCCTTGAGTAAAGCCTTTACAGAGACTCATGCGACAGTCTGGGAGCCAACCGATGTTCTTGTAGGTATCGAGGAGGCTGCGGATCATCTCTGACAGGGCGGATGGATCAATTATTGTGAGGAATGGGAGTTGTGATCTGAATGCATCCCATATACTGTGTGATTGTTATTTCTCCGTAGGCTCAACAACTGACTAAAGACTTACCAATAAAACGAATCAAAGTATGGTTCGCTACCTTCCCATAGCGGATTTTCGCCAGTATAGTTCTGTGGGGACATCATAGTCCTATAAATCGCGCTATAGAAGTTGGTTAATAGCGAAATATCACTACCATTGCCAGCTTCCACAGTTACAACACTCAATTTCTCCCTCCATGCATCCTCGGCTGTTTTCTTGAGCCCAGCAAAATCCCAGTCTGGAATTTCATTTTCTGCATTCTGGCAAGCTTTATCCGAGCTAATGAAACTAACACCCACTCTGGCACTGACAGTTCCATTGGTCGGTGCATTGAAGCGAATAAAACCTCCAGCTTGAATATAGAAGAGGTTTATGCCTCTCGTAACGAATAATTCCTTTGGCTCCGTTCCTGCTCTATTATTGACCCATATCCCAGTGTCTAGTATGCTCGCTCCAGAGAAGTCAACACAGACATATGACATAAATGAGCCACTTCCAAAACTTGGAATAAATGTCCCGTTTGCTTTTATGCGACCATTGTCGGCAACGCTAATGGTCGCATTCTGTCTACTGGCACTCAAATCCGTCAAGTCCAAGAGAATGAGCGGACTTAATGCCGTCCCATTCGAAGAAGTTTCTGCAGGAAAATTGAAATGATAAAGAGCAGCATGTTCTGAAACTGTCATCTCTGCACGAATCCCGTTCGCTAGACTTAATCCAAAATATCCCGGCGTAGCCACCACAGAATCAAGGACATACGGCGTAGCTCGATCCGTGATCAAAAATTTGCAATTATCAATGGCATCATCAGGACAGTACTGCGGAAATAATGGAAAATTACCCAGCGAAGGGTCTCCCCCCGTGCCAGAATCATGCATATTTGAGAATCCGGTCACATTGCTACCATCCGTGGAGAATCCAGCAGTATTTTGACCATTAACATCGGCGACCGCCTTGGCCATCCCGTATGGAAGCGTAGCTCCTGCGAAAACATTCCCACCATTATTAGTACCAATGAGTTGGTTAACGTATTGAAGCGGGTCAAATGTACTCGCATTCGTTGACGTTATGTTAGTAATGTTCCATTGAGCTACCACCAAGGGAGACAGGAAGAAAATACAAGCTTCCAAATATTTCTTAAGTGTCATATTGAAAACTAACGACAGACAATGAGACAGGTGGTCGAGGGATTGTTGTAAAATAAGGGAAAACATGTTGTCATGAAAATTAGGCACTTGTTTTCAACGCGGGGTAGCCATCAATCAGATCCATATGATTAATGCAGTACTACATCACTTGACGCAGGAACCTGGAAAGTGCATTTTGATATCAAGACCTTCCTATATAAGATAAAAGCGACGAGGATAGATTGTCACATATCCCACATGTGAAGAAGCAGGTCTCGAAAAATTTGGAGATACCAAGAAATTATAGGGTGTGTCGTGTCCGAACTTATTGCGTTGAAGTGTTTATCTCTGACTTTAATGTTCTGGTCACGGTCAAGGAAGTGTCGGCCGCCAGCCAGCTCATTGTTTGAGGAGCTTCCAACAACACCTACATACCATAATTTCTAAGTTTCCGAAAAGTACTCAGGATATTGTAGTGCTCATGACGCCGGCTAAGAATGTTAAAGTCTTGGTTTTAAGTTTAACTTCAGACTGATTCATAGAACATTTTCCAGGATCAATTCAAGCGCAGTCCTGTTCGATAAATGCATAATGTATCTCGAAGTTACGAACTAAACATTTAACATTTAACGCGAGGTCAATCAGCAAGGCTCTAGTACTTTTGGTTCCTTTTCAGGAACCATTCTGAGTAACAATATGTGATTAGACATCAAGAAACAAAGAATCAGCGGAAGATGAACGGTGCATCGAGAGACCTTGCGCTTAAAATTCATGCTCATATCTATCCATTCCAGTGCCAACTTAGCAAGCTACAAAACTCCCGAACCAGCGAAAATAAGTGTCCTCAGCTAATCGCGCGCCCCACGTCCATGAATAATACCTACTATGTAATACGTAGTTCGTACCCGTCCTCAATTACGACTTCCTCCACCCACCACTTCTTGAATTGCTCCAAACGTCCAGTCGCTTCCTGTGCCATTCTTCTGCCGGGTTCCGTCTTCATCAAAGGCCGCAATTTGAGCAGTTTCCAATCGAATATATCTATCGATTCCAGCATAGACCTTCGTGTTTTCGCGCCACCATATGTGAAGACCCTCCCAACACCAATGGCTCCGAGAGAATCTATGCGGTCCGCGTCTTGAACAATGGCAAGCTCAGGATATTGATCGATGAGATTCCGAACGACTTGAAGATCTTTGATTTCTTCGAAGTATGAAACGGCCGAGCAAATGGCCTGTATCTTCACGGCCAGTTCGCTATCTGCCCCAAAGCCCAACAGCAAGGTATTTATCACCGTCTTCGGATTTTCCCTCTTGAGATCGACGTACTTTCTATCCCCAACGTCATGTAACAAAGCAGAAAGAGTGATGGTAGTCATATCGTATTGCGGGACAGGTTGATTTTTCTTGGCAGCATCTGCGACTATCTCATCGTGTATGATATGAGCTCTGTGTACAACGCGTTTGATATGAGCGAAATCGTGGGAGGCATCAAATTTCGACATGTATTGTTTGACATGGTTTTCGACTCTGGGGATTAGCTCTGCCGCGGTAGCCATTTTGTGCTTGGTAGTAAAAAATTTAGATGTTCGAAATACCTGCGGTGTTAAGTAATTGCGAAATATCCTCATTGATGGCATCTTCAACGCAGGCATACTTCCAGTGTTTAAGGAAAGATGAAAACTTCCAGTCTCATATCCCACTTACCGGATGACTCTTATGTACTCTCATGATTCCTATACACAAACACTGTAATGTGGAAGGTGTCGGAAAGATGCAGAGAGAAAGTCATAACTTTTGAGAATCGACCTTCAATAGGTCATTCTACCAGCACGGTTGTCTTTGGGGTGAAAGGAAGATGCATAAATGGCAGTGTGAAAATTTCTTGGGCCTTTGTAGGATTGTGGCAGAACTTCGGCCTTGGAAATAGTGCAGTGGAACATAAAACAACATTAACAACTTCAGCATGTTTTCTTTCACCACAATCGTTGATTTCTTGTATTTGTTCCAAAGAGATTTGAGCTCCAAATGACTATATTTTTCCCTCCTCTTTCTTCTATTTTGGCAAATACTTTCATCAATTAAGCAATTGAATGAAGATGCATACAAACAGAAATTTCCATACAGTACAGTACTTTGCAGGCCAAGCGGGATGTTGCTTGCATGGAAGAGCAAACGGCCCCTGCGAGAAGTCACGAGTTAAAGTCGTTTAGTAGTCAAAGGGTTTTGTAGGAAGCTTTGCAGTTGTAATAAAGCAAATCAAAGCAATCTTGGGAAGCCACACTTTCTAGTATTTAGTCGCGGCATGAAGGATACAGTCAGGAGTCAAATTGTCATGGAAAAGCAAGTGGTTTTCATGGCAGGAATGTTTACTCAGCCAACCCAATGATAAAACGATTTACATATATCAGGAAACAAACAGATCGAAAGACAAAAACATATCTTTGTTCTCATCTAAGAAAATGCAATAGGTTACCCTCAGTACAACGCGGTGAAAGCGACTATTCCATCAAGCTGCTCCTCTTTTTGAGAGTGACGAAATTCTAGCACGCACACTGCTGCCGGACTCGTTGAATAACGAGCATGCTCCGCCTGTCTAATCCGCCACCTTTACATGGTCGAAAGCGATTATATTGTTTTGTTCTCCAACATCGATGCATCAGAATGCTGGATGCGCCTCAGAAGTTTCCAATCGCGGTCTGTACGTTATCGTGCTAGGTCCGAAGCTTCATGTGCACCAATAGTTCCCAATTCGAATGGATGCGGAAAGCTTGCAATCGACGTAGTGGCACAGGGCAGCGCCTCGAGAAGGAAAGATTGGCAATCTCAACCAGCTAACCACATTGCCCAAAATGAATAGAAACTCTCTCGAAGAACATGAAGCCCACGTCAAAACCGCTCATTAGACTCGCCCGATCTTGTCGGTGGTCCAGTTTGGATGCCAGTGTCAAGAGAGTGATGTAGAGAACGGTGCGTTTTCTCCCGAGGGCAAATTACGCGAGTGCAATAATCAATGTAGCCAAAGCCTAGATATTACGCTGCCGTTCCAGTAAGTGATTTGATGCCTTTGATGACCAGTTCATTGCCAGATATATCTTCCGACGTCTGGCCCTCCTTGACTTATCGCTCCAGCTCAACCTCATACACGGATGTAACGAAGACCTTCTGGTATCCAAACGCCCATCACCCGTCAATTTACCAATCTTGTCTTCTCTCGTGACATCTCTCACATTATCTCTCGTGTTCTATAATCCACTTGCCAGCGCTTATCTCGAAATATTACGTCCCTACATCGATACGCCCATATCTGCAGTCCCTCGCAAAGTGGTTTCCGTACAAATCTAGCCAGCCGATTCCCAAACAATGGTTGCAAGCCTTTCTACAACAATTTTAGTAGACCCGCCCAAAACCTGTCCTCCTACCGACTTTCCACCTCCTTTAATACCGGCAAGCATATCCATTATATTATCTATCTCTTTAATACCCATTTCATCCTTCCATAATTTGACACTCCAACCACCTTCTTAGGTACAAGTCTTTCAGCAAGAAACAGCTGATTAATAACCGAAATTGGCTGAGCATTGTAATCTCAATTCTTAATACCACAGCTATCCGAAGAATGTACTCGCCAATACAGAATTGTAATTCTACAATGTAATCTTACATGACGGGTAATTTAACATCCAGAGAATCCATGGGAAGAAAGCGTGATGAATTGTGGTGTGACTTCACTATTAATATACTATGATTTTTTATGTTAGTTAGATGATTCCTTGATGAATCTGAAATATTGAAATTGCTTTGTTGATTTCTCAAATAATATTACCTGTCGTGATGAGGGATATGGGTTGGCAAATGTTGAAAAGCTATTTATTGTGAATGATTGGTGGGACATGGGACTGTCAGATGTTAGTTGCTAGATGCTTGGGGTTTCTTCCATTACAAGCGTGGGTTTGGATTTAAGATCTCGAAACGTTGGGAGGATCATTGGGATTGACTAGAAATGTAGGCAATTGCAAAATCAGAGCTTCGAAGGGATAAGCTTCGAAATGATATTTCTTTCACGTTAACCGTTATAACATATGGGGTATAATGAAAAGCAAAGTGCTTTAGGACGAGCTTTTATTTATATGTGATACACCATATAGCCCAAACCCCGTAAAGATTCCCATTCCCAGACCATGATGTAAATAATTTACTCTTCAGCTTCTTCCTCATCGGCCTCAACGGTGGTTTGTGCGATACGGTCCAAATCACGTTGTCCGGATTGAGTGATACGACGACCTCCCTTATCCTCATCTTGCTCCAAAACACCGATCTTCTCGAGGGATTGTAAGACGTGACGGTCAACAGATCCGGAGGCGTTAACGTGGTGAGATGGTCTGGAACCACGGTTCTTGGTTGAACCGTGGACCTTGGTGAGACGGCCAACACCGACGGTTTTGCGGAGGTAGATGTGACGAGCGTTGGCGGCGGCACGGACGTAGTACCAGTCGATGGATGAAGGGGGGAGCTCGTTGGATGCGCTGGTCTTGACGGTATCAACCCAACCTTTGAACGAAATTGTGTTAGCAGATTGGAACTACTAGGCAGGTGTGTAGGAAAAATAAGGATTGAGAATTTAGGTAGGTACGTACCTGGAATTGGGAGCTTTCCTTGTCTCTTCAAGAAAGCAGCATATGCATCAATGAACTTTTGTGCCTGAATTAACCCGTCGAATCAGCATAATTCCGTCAGCGGAGATCTTTCGACCCCCTCACACCTGCTCATTTATCGACGAGAAGGTAGTCTGCGAAGCTCAAGATTTGTGAAGGTTGTTGATGTGAATGACTGGAAGTCAAATTCGCTGTCGCAAATCGATTTTTCAAGCTCATCCTTCCTCTTCCTCCCCTTCACAGCTGGTGGAATTGTTTATACTTACGTCAACATCGCGAACAGTAACACCACCCATTTTTGCGGTATTTGGAATTATGTTCGAAGGGTTTGTCGTTGGAAGTTCTTTGGGCGGAATGGAGATTGTCGTGGTTCGAGGTTCGAAAAGAGATATTGAAAATGTTGAAAATATTCAAAGTGCGGGCAACAAATTACGCGAGGGGAAGCTTGCCATATATGGACTAGCGAGTATTCATCGGCAAGTTTTGCTCGGTTTTACCGATTTTCACATTTACGGTTTACGGCTTGCACTTACCAACATTTACGGAGAATTACTCTGCATATATCATCCGAGCCGGGCTACAATAATAAGATTAAGTTTGACATTAACAATAACAATAAAGTTTAACTTATTGACTTTTCCGCAGTGATGGAAAAACTGCAGTCTGCTGTTGTATGAACCTTGATATCTGCAAGACTAAGCCGAAAATCTGCCAGAATCGGAACACGGCTCATGAGTTCTTCATCTGAGAAGAAACGGAGCTGGTATTTATTATCCATTCTCAGTCTAACATTTGTCCATACCTAGTTTTTCTTTTCCAATATTGTGAAATGAATTGAACATTCGAGTGTACTACCTAAGGTTGTATACCGTTCTGGCAATTCATTGATTGCTTGGATATCTAGAAGTGGATGTTCCTTTTGCTATACATATTATGTTTCTGAAACAATTCATGTTTTCAACGGAAAATGGGCCTTGCAATGAAACCTTTGGTCTTTTACTTCATTGACGGAGGGCTTATATTTTCAGTAGGCCACAGACTACTTGAGATGGTACATATCTACTACTTAAAAGTTCCGGGCACTTTGCAATGTATCGAGGAGGCTAAGATAGAAACTCTCATGTAAAGCTTTCATGCAATTGGTTAAATACACTATATTTAAATATATACATTGCCATTTCTTTCAAAAATGGTAATTAAAGGAGAAGTTATGTAAAAAAAAGTCTCTTCTCAATCATTGCATGTAATTTTCCAACGCCCTATCAAGCCTCTGGAGGGCTTCACTTATGTCCTTGTTCGAGTATTTAACTGATGGAGACACTGTAGGCAGTGGTCTTGAAGACAGCGTTGGAACCTGTTTTGCGTGAGCTTCTTGTTGAATAAATGATCACGGGATGAACTTACCGGTGAATGGTTCGGTACCAGCTTGGATCGTTGTAAGTAATTGGGTGGATGGGTATTTTTGGTATGTGACCAAGTATGTAAGGAATGCCTTCAAGTCACCGGAGAAACTATTAACTGAGCTAGATGCGACGAAAGAATGCACTGTAGTGGCGCCATTGAGTCCGGTGTAGAGTTTCCATGACACTCCGGCGATTTTTACAGTCGCAACAGGTGATCCGGTGGCTGAGATTGGTCCTGCACCACCCTACAAGTCGTTAGCTTTCGTAACATTGCATAAATGAGGGCAATGGCAGTAGAGGCTTACAAGGGCAGCAAGCCAGATCATAATCTCGAAGTCCGCAGGGCCAGTACCAGCAGCTGAAGAGAATAAATCATAGGATACATCAGCAACGAGATTGGAGCCAGTGTAGCTAGAAGGGGTCATGATTAGCTAAGTTTTTCGAATGGCTCGGACGAAACAAACCTCCACTTCCAAGTACTTGGGATCTTTGAAATGGCAGAGACCTTCTTAGGTGTCATAGTAAGTCCTACGTTTGCATAGGACTTGACTTGAGAAGATCCTCCTGCCCACGACCAGCTAGTGGACCAGACAAGACTATTACTCGTGTCTGAAGTGACAGTTGTGCATTGAGAACCGGTGAAACCGGTTATATTCCAAAGGTTTTGGAAGACAGTATAAGTTCCGGTTTGGACAGTATCCCATTGCCCACATTTTGTTGTAGCTCTCTTATCGACGGTAGCGATAGGGGAGGCAACAGCAATGGTTGCTAAGGCTAATGAGACTAAGGACTGAGCGAATTTCATGATGATGGGATCGAAGGATACTTGATTGTGCGTAGAAAGTTTGGATGAAGAAAAAGGTGACAGCGAATAAGACTCGTATTTATACAGAATCCAGCAGACATATCATGGTACAAGCGCTAACTCGCATTAACATCAGATGAAATGGAAGGGGATGTTGTCTGGGGAGACCTTGCGCTTGATAGATTAGCAGGACCTATCTAAGCAAACTGTAATATACAGCTTTCCGCAAGAGGACAAAGCTTCGAGTTTGGTATCGCTTCACCATCTAAAGTTCCTAGAAGGAACCCCTAATCTACTCGAGTACATCCAGAGTGATCCGGAATACCACTGTGGGGTGCTTGAAAGCCAAGATGCTTCGCCCACTTTTCTGCCAATAAAAGTTCGAGACATAAATTAATATATATTGACACGGGAATAAAGTCCTTCGGGGAAGGACCAAAGTAGATACATTTGAGAGATTATTCCGTTTACTAACGTTTTGAAACGCGTTAAGATGGGTCTATTTCGGCATCTAGGGGTTCGAAGCTGCACTTGAGGATTCTGGCTAAACTTGCCAAGGAAAAAACGTTGATACAACCTTGATATTTATTGGGAAGTGAATCTTATGACTTACCCCAGATTCTTGAAGAGAGATGAACGGCGAAGTTTGTTCCTAAATTGGATTGATCCTCATGATGATGACCGATCACTGGTGGTAAAATCTCTCCTCATCTAGCAACTGTAGTAGAGTTTTGGCAAAATACCCTAGCTACTTCCTTTACCACTTGAAAGAGCCTGTCTTTGAAAATGAGCCAGGAATATCTAAGGGGAATCAGAAGTCATATATATATGTTGATGATACTTCCGTTCTACAATCGCGTTGTTTAAATTTAATGATCTCAACCAATTCAAATAACTACTTGAATTGGGTAGACACAGGGTTTAAACAAATGCGAAAGAAAATGAAAACAATAGTTTTTACGATTGTAGAATGAACATTCCCTGGAATCTTGATGATTAGGATTTTGGAATTTGAGAACTTAAAGTTATCCGGAATACACCCTTAGAAATGTCAATTAATTAATCATTACACCGCCTGTGTAATCATGATTGGTAACTCTCATTCAGATATGAATTTTAGTAAATACTAGAAGGCCTCTGATGTGTAGGAAACGTACGATTCGTGGTAAGAATGGATTAGAAGCTATTCATCAATGGATACAGCTCTATGAAATCAGTAGGGCTGCGTGATTGACCGTCTATTGAAAAGGGATTGAATTACACATGAAATTATAAAGATCGCGCTTAAGAAAAATTACACGTGTCTATAAGACACGTACGGAGTATAATCATTCGATAGTTAACTTGACGAATTCTAAAATAATTAATCTCTTTAAGCTTAATATATAACGTGGTTTATCAGCAGTCCGCCCATATCACTAATCCGCCCACTTTTTGACCATTTAACCACTTCAAATTCTAATTAATCAATCATAACTTATTCAATTGATTCAAACTATTAAGAATCTAATAATCTAGGATCTATTATATCATTTTGATAAATTCTTGAATTATGACCAATCTTTCCACACTTACTACAGCATCGACTAGTAGATGATTCCCTATTAGAATTTCCCCCATTTTGACGCTCGTCACATTGAATCTGATTATCAACCTCTTATTGTAATAATATATCTTCAACTTCTTATCCAATAAATACTCCTCCATTACATAATTGAATTTTTTTAGCGTATCGACATTTACTTAATACCTCATTTGCTCTTCAAAGCATACAATTCTCAACACTCAAAAGTATAACTTCATATACCAATCTCTCTATACCTTTAGCTAAAGCTTGCACAATCTCAAATATAAATATAAAAGAACTTGATTAATAATAAACCATTCAAGCTTTTACTAAAATTGATTATAAGAAAGCTTCAATTGGATTGTAAAGGATTTGAGAGATCCAGGAATTGGTAAATTCCAAGAAAGTAAATGAAGGAATAGAAGTACGAATCCTAATATCTAACTTTGAAAGTATAGATTGAGGATCGAATGGTATTAGACCTGCTTTTCGAAAACCAGCTTTTATATTCTGAATAATAAATGATTGTAAATATACAGCTTTGAAGGCTATAAAGAATTCAACCTTGGTGATATAATTGATATAAGCTTTGATAAATCCTTCAATTTGACAACCATATGAACGTTTAAGTACACCAAAACACCCAATATCGAGTGGTTGAGTTAAATGACTTGAATGTGGTAGTAATCTGAGGTATATAATATCATTTGACTTGCAATATGATTGAAAAGATATTGATTCGTAGCTTTCGTACCCATTCAATACTAGCATTCGATATTTGCCCTTCCTTTGACGAATAATATATTTATCGAAATGCTTTAACCATTCTAGGCCTGTCTCATTATTCGTCCATCCATTGGAAGTAGATTTAAAAGCCCAATCTGCAGGAAAACCGCTTTCGGTATACCAATTAGAAAGATGATATTGCCCTTGCACCATCAAAAATGAAGGTATAATCCAACCCTCTCCATTACCATATATAATCGCTGTAGCCCATTCTCGATTGCCTGATTGTATTGCCTTGCTTCTGCCACATCGTTCAATACTAGTTACGACCATTCCAGGGCATATTATACCTATCATAAAACCGGTTTCATCGAAGTTATAGAAATCGGAATCGACAATACCATATTTCGCCTGCATATTCGATACCAATCCAAACCACTCTTCAATAAGCTTAGGATCTTCACAAAGAACTCTTTGAAAGTCATAAACGCAATTAAAACACATCTTTAATTCTGAACATCGTTTAACAAAACAATGAGCCCAAAACTTTCCAACCTTCTTCGCACCCCACAATTCGAGGATATAATTCGCCATATCTTCTACACCACTTAATTTAGATGCAAACCCTCTCTCATCTATATCGATTATATACTAGATAAACACCTCCTCTTCTAATTTGATCAAATTATAACCTTTTGATCGATAATCAACTATATTAGTACAACCTTTAATTCTATCCCTCAAAGTAAATCGAAGTATATTATAAAGGTTTGCCACTTTCCGAATTGAGAATTGTAGATTAAGTTTAATAACTTCAATAACTAAAATAATTCATACTTCTTTAGAATAAATTTCCATAAGTAATTATTGATAAAACGCATATTGAAGTGAAAAAGTTGGAAATGGCCAAAAAGTGGGCGGACTAGTGATATGGGCGGACTGCTGATAAACCACGTTAATACAATCTACACCGGCCTTATAAGAGTGCTATCATTTGTGAATAATCTCATTATTTTATCGCTACGAATTCCCACGTTTCTACACATCGAAGCCTATCAAACAATGACAATATTAATTCGTCATAATATTCTTTTCGATGTAATCGTATTACATCTATTATATCGGATATTCCATGAATAGTAACGCCAAGGGACTTTAGATGCCAAGAAACCCAAGAGAGTCTGGCCCTTCAGATCCGACTGAGCGGATCGCATGAGGTTCATGGGAAGCGAAGGACTCCTATAGCCAAAGTTGTGCCCATAAGTCTGTAGACTATGTGGGTATCGTTGAACACCTTGCTGAATGGAGGATTCAGCAGGCCTGTCATTCAACTTGGTTAGGTCTATATAAAGCTTTGTGCTCAAGATCTATCATTCCATATTGCCATACAATATTATTTTGTTTTCATTAAAATCGATTCCCTACTCGACTTTTGATAGAAACCACTACCTACGACCTTTCTAACTTTCAACGGTACGTCCATGTGACGTTGGATTGTAGCGGCGTATGAAATAACATTCCCTTCTTGATGTCTTCAATCATTGAGTTTAAGATTTTAGTCACGAATATAACTAGCTTGCACTACCCCATAGTTATTTTTCACGCCCCTTAGGACCTTTGACCAGCTCGTACCAACATATACCGAGCATCCGATTCATATCGAATATTCCGCCGTGCCAGACAGAATGTTTGAAACATAGTATGAAATATAGTATGAAATATAGTATGAAATATAGTAATTAGTAGAAATCTACTTTCCGTTTGTGTTGACTCTCACATAATTTCTGCTGTTGTTGAAACGAAAATGTGTAATATGTAGATAGTATCTCAATCCGAAATATTTCAATTATATTGCATTGCTTCCATTATAATAAACAAAGCATACCTCTGAAATATCAAAATTTGGTAAAGTCGATATCACTTTGATTTTACGTACCCCAGAACTGGTCGGTATCACTTATAATTCTAGCATCATATCAAGAGCATCTTCTAGGTAGGTAAACCTCTTCTCTGTTGTTAAGATAGAATGCTGTTGAGTTGATTGATTGAGTTGAGTAGAATCATCTACATCATAAGATGTGGAGCACCTTTGTTTCATCTTTAGTTTCAACGGTGCTCTTGATTATTTTGCCAGTTCTCAACATAGATCCCTCAAATTCGGTTTCAAAATGAATTCTTCGTTACCCGATTCCCCAAATAATGATAGGTTCCTTTGAAACCTTAAGCACCCGGAGCTGGAGGTGACCAAGTCCGTCACCCAAGATCGACAATTCTATATTTGGCCTAGCGCTGACTGACAAGTCAGAGCGTTCTTCTCCTCCTACTCAACTTTCTCCTTCTACTCAACTCTAGACTCGAGGTGCCTAATTCTAAAATATCCATCGCCTCACAAATTCAACCACAACTTCACTTTGGCGTTTTCTTGTATCAACGTGTGGATGATTATGTGTGGATGATTGGCGCTGTCATGTTTCAACCCAAACTCGAGCCCATTCATTAATTACCACGTCAAGTCTTCTATTCATCTCTATCCACCTGTTCACCCACCTGTTCACCCACCCCTGTTCATCAACCCCCCTCCTTCCAATCGATATGGCCGCACATACGTTAAAACGAGACCTGCAAAAAGTCGGGTGGGAATCCCGAAGCCCACAATCATCCCCTCGTAAGAGCGCACGTCTAGAAAAGATGTCATCTCCCCAAGAACGAACTGCATCCAAAGACAGGAATACCAAATCGAAGCAGTCATTTCCCCAAGAACGAACTGTACCCGCAGACAGTAATACCGAATCGAAGCAGCTTCCCTCACCAACCAGCAATCGTCCCGACAAAAAGGTATCTTATTCTTGCTCCGATATACTACAAAACTAACTCAAACCAAGTCTCCACAGGCTAAGGATCGAAAACGTAAACGAGCACAAGAAAATGATGGCACCTCTTTTACCATCGCTCCATTTCAAAAACGGTTACGAACATCCCGCTCAGGATCTCCTATCGAACATACAATCCCCGAAACCATAGCGGTTGATATTAGCGAAGAAGACATCGATCCACTTGAATACTGGAGAAGAGCATTCGGTTGGCCGAAGAAATACTTTGAACCGGAGAGCAACATGAATCTGCTTGCCAGAAAGAAGTCTTCTTCATCTTTTCATGGCAAACAATCGGAATTTGGCTCTGCAATTACCTCTACCACACCTAGCGATCAAAAGCCGAGGGAACTAAAAAGTGCCTCTTATCAACGTTCAAATTATGAGACATTACTTTCCACCAAGGGTAGCTTTATGATCAAGTCCGATCTGGGCATTACAGATACAAGCAAAACACTTTGTCGGACCTTACTTGAATCAGAACAATCCATCCCTGAAAATACGTTGTTTCGTGACGACCTTTTCGAAGAAGCTTGCGAAAGTGTACAAGCGAGAAATGAACCTATGATTGTTCAACACATTGCCCCTTTATTATGTCCATCTGCTCAAGTTCTAAGGATCTACGGTGCGAAACATCTCAAGGTTTTAAACGAAAGTCTCAACGAAGGTTGGAATAGCGCTATACCTTTTGCCGGTCCTCGTCCACAACCTGATTACTCTGTAGGGTTCGGACGATCTGCATTTACAAACGATCAATTGGAAAAGCTTGAACCTTTCGTTGGAGGAATTATGGATAATTGTACCTCCTATTTCATGGCTACTTGGCGGATGTACCTTCCGTTCCTTACATCGGAAGTGAAATGCGGTACCGCAGCTCTCGATATTGCCGATCGGCAAAATGCTCACAGCATGACACTTGCAGTGAGAGCGATGGTCGAACTCTTCAGACTTGTAAAACGAGAGAAGGAGCTTCATCGAGAAATACTAGCATTTTCAATCTCGCATGATCATCGAAGCGTAAGGATTTATGGTCATTATCCTGTGATTGATGATAAGAATACCACTTTTTATCGTCATATGATCCGTACATTCGATTTTACAGAACTGGATGGTAAAGACAAATGGACTGCATACAAATTTACCAAGAATGTCTATGATATCTGGATGCCGACCCATCTGGAAAGAATTCGTTCCGCCGTCGACGACTTACCCTCTGATCTGAATTTTGAGATTTCGCAGCAATCCGAACTGGGGGAACCTGGACTTTCACAAGGGTTGGAAATTCACTATGTTTTTGAGCAAACAGGCAATGATGTTGCGTCTTCAAAGGAAGCTGACAGTCAGGCAAGTTGCGTTGGTTCGGGACAGGTTAGTCCGAATACCTCACTGTCTCAGGGGATTGATGAGGGAGTATTTAAAAAGCCAAAGAAAAGGGGTCGACCATAGATAGTCATATCAGGAAAGAGTTTGAGAATGTCTTCGGATGGCTTGGGTGGATATGGCGATTGAGGTGGATGCAATGGTGCTTGGTGATGTGTGCAATTGCTCGGGAATGGCGGTGTAAGTGTTGTGGTTATAGATGGCGATGGCAGCCCACTATAGGTAGGTATGTGAATCTGGGAGATGTGAGATCAAAGGTAAGTGCTTTTGTTTGGTAAGGAGTACTAGGTAGTATATGATTGTGATGATATTGGAATAATTGGATACCCTATTTCTGCTTCAGAGGAAGTTTCTTTTGCGATTCGGATGGTTATTTTGTGCAGATCTCTTGCTAGGTCTTGATATATGTCATCGCGTGATTAAGGTTCTCGTGACAATATGGAGCCGGAGCCGCTTTGTGGAGTTGATGCCCGATTCCCCATTGCAGACTTCCAAGGTACGCCCAGGTTGTTATGTGATAGATTCGCACTTTCCAGAGTTATTTATTTCTGGCGGCTCCCTCCTTTCCTGGAATTACATTGATGTCAAGTTTGACATATGACACGCAAATTATAGATAAATCGTTCGCCGTACAAGTCCCCCCTATTCGCAAGGCCCGTCGTATCATTGCTAATATCAAATATATAGTTCTGGTTCTCGCAGTATATCTGGAGGAGTTTGTTGGTTGTGGATGATGTTCCGTCATGATTATTTAAAGCAGATCTTGGGAGTTGTTAGATCCTGTGTTTGATATGATATAGTACGTATTCTTGTACCAGCTCCAAGATAAATAATCGATTGCGATCATATACTCTCTTTAGCATTGTTGATACGTTTCCTCGATTCTTGATAAGTATGTATAAACAATATATCTACTAGATAGTAATCACTTTCACTATAGATACATACATACATTTTCAAAACAACATACCCTACCCTTACAATCAATACTCGAAAATTCCGCACTTCCGCAATATTAATACTGAGGTATCTATGGAAATACCCAGCCTTTGATAGATGTATATATTCGTCTATCGGGCAAATAGACTCTTTCGTAAGAAATTTCTTAAACAAAGATTAGATAGATGGAAATATTTAAGAATTTTATTGAGCGGTTGGTATTATTTTTATTAGTCTTTTGGGGGGTGTGAAGGTGTGAAGAGCTAGGAATTGGGAGGGTGAGGATGGGATACGAAAGATAGGTTATATTAATTAGTGTTGTAATATAATGTTTTTTTTTGGTGAAGTTGTAATAGGAATAGGAAGTGCAATTGTGAGGTGGGAGATGGGAATGATGTTTGGTTGTAGAAGAGGTGTGGATATCTGGTATATATGAAGATGTTTATCTTGGGTTTTCTTAGATATTAGGGGTTTTTTCAAGTTGAAGTTGAAGTTGAAGTCTGTGTTTATTATGAGGATGGTTTTCTTCTACAGGAAGAAGTATATCTTCTTTGTTTTTGTTCGTCCTAGAAGAGGTTATGTTTCTTGGATCTATATATTATCTGTTCTAGTCTTCCGAGATATATATTTTGAATAATCAAGTTATTAACCGTGCCGAAAGTAGATTAGGTGATGAATTCGTAATTGGCATTGATAGGTTACTTAGCTTGGTTGGACTTAGCTTGTAGTGGTTGTGTTAGATTGATGTGAATGTACTCGAGTAGATGGAAATTTTTTGGAACTTGAAGATTTGACTTCGAGATATGAGATAGGATTATTGAATTTGACCACTACTTTGTTAGCAGTAATTTACCGGCAAATATAGATGTAGGAACACATAGCAACATAGCATTCTATAGATCCTTTTGAATGAGATGTGGTTGATGTGAAGCTTTAAAGGCTCGAGGTAGGTAAGATTATGAGTGGGGCAAGATTCTTTCCTTCTCTCCTATCAACTTTACTACTTCCTACTGGCGCCGATACTCTCGGAACTCGCTTTCTTCTGCTCTCTTCTTGCAAATGAAGTGGAGATCCATGCCACAGCTCCTCTAATCTGCAGTGGCTGGAAGTGCTTTGATTATGTTCCCAAACAGGATGCGATGGTCCTCTGTAGTTGCAGGACTGAGATTGTCAACCGTACAATCGCGTTTCGGGATATGCACATACGTGGCCACCATTCATTTCATATCGTAGTCGGCCGATCTCAGTAATAATTTTTGACTCCCGGTTGCATCGCAAATAGCACATTCCATGTCATGCTATCTTAGCTTCCGAGCATGCAAGCTGAAACCCGTACAACCTCCTCTTAGCAAAATTGAGGCTTCAGCTGCAGATGATCGTGTATCCACTCCGGCGCCAAAATGCGCTGTCCTGTTGGAATCAGCGAACTGAACCGAGGAAGCCACTACAAGCTCTCAATACGGAATGCATTCTTCTATTAATGCCATGAATCTGGATAGAGCTGCTCCCCAGGTCATGACCTGGTTGCTTTTAATCTTCCAATTGCTCTGACCCGCCCGTGAGTCAGCTCTTAAATCGCCAGCCTTTCCTACTTGGTCTCTAAGATAATGCAATATGCAATCTACTACAATCACGTTGGCGGAAATTGGTCCTTCTTATGATAAATCAACCCAGAACAAGGCGTACATCGCTACTTTCATCATGCAAGGACCCTTTCCTCGACACGTAATTCATCAAATGCGCAGGTAGATAGCAGTCACAATATATCCTTTCAGTTGGCCATGTTGCGATGTACATATGAGAGCAAAGCTAAAGCCAGAGTCACCAAGATGCGCTGTGATGAGGGTTAGCATATTGTGACGGTGAGAGGAAGAGAGCTGAACCGTATACATATTCGTAATTTCGGAGTAGTGAAATTCTATCAAAGGTATGATTGCTCTTGCCATAATCAAGATCATCGAGTCCAGAGTAGTAAATAGAGATTTCGGGCTTCCGATGGATAATTTCGTCACGGAATGATCGAACAAGTGAGTTTTGGAAGAAAATCGAAAAGAAGAAGGTTGAGGAGAAGGGAGTGTGATCCTTATAGATGTTGAACGGTCGCTAAACTCGGGGCGGGAGAGGGGGGAGGGAGTTATCGAGACTTTTAATTCGACATTATCAGTTCTTTAATAAAGAAGCTTATAACAAGAGGTATTTCTCTCCTATCGAAAAGGAACATTAAGAAGACAAATCAATTCTAAACATACTTATCAAGTGTAGGCGAAAGCCAGACAGATGCCAAAGATGTAGAAAATTTCTTTGAAGTTCATCGAACAAATTTTGATTGTAACAAGAGACCGGCTCGGTTCGGAGGAACATATCCTCCGTTAGTTCTGAAGAACGCTTATGCGCTTGTGGCTCTCTTGGTTTTGTCTCCACACTTCACACTCCAACTTCCCCTCGAGAACATCATAGATTTGATATCGCATTGCATCATAAAATCGCGATATTTTTTCTGGTATAATTTCATCAGCTCAAGGCATTGAAGAGAGTCGCGTCTTTGAATATATTAAATTCAGGGCAGAATTATCGGTCGCAATAGATGGACAAGGTCAAACGAATTATCGATAGCGCGCAGAGGACAGTAACTTTTGCGACGACTTGAATAGTGTAGCAGAAGTACATTTTGTAAGGAAATCGAAATTAACAATGGCCCCTGCAGCATCGGTCGCTCAGGCGACAAGCAAAGCCAAACGGCCTATGTCCATTCAAACAAATGGCATCAATTCATCAACTTCCTCACCATCCCCATCAATGTCCGCCGGGAGACTAGGATCAGGTCCCAAGAATTCCCAAAATTCGATTACAGCCAATGGCGGTGGAAATAGTTCAGGGGCTCGTTCTGCGAAAGGAAATCGTTCTGGGCATACGGTTGGTCGAGGAATGAAAAATAATGGTGCTGGTATGAGATCTGGCAGTGTTGCAGGAGAATTTGTCATGCCACAAGTTGCGCAATCACAACCATATGGTAATCTCTTGTCTTTCACTGTAGTTTATACATATACTAAAACCTTTTAGTCAAAACCGAGCGCTACATACTCAATAGATACCGCAAAAGCCCTCCTTCCATCATTATTCATTTATACGCGACGCATTTTCGATTTGATCAACAACCAGGCAGTTTTTCCTATGTGTCTCCGATGCGAGTCCTCCTTGAGCATATCAGACAGAAAACTATACCTCATGAATTGGTAGATTATTTCATACTGAACGAAGTACCGTTTTACGAAGGTTGCATGATTGTCCAGATCCTTGATCACAAATCCATTGCTCCCCAGCCAGCCTCATCTCAACCCAAGGACGGAAGCAAGGAAGGCGTTTCTATTCACACTCTCAGTAGTTACATTACCCCATCTCCATATGCGTCGTACCCTAGGCGTGATTCAGATAAAAGTAGGAACTCGAGAGAACAAACCGGCGATGGTCCGACGAAGTCGAAGACTTCTGCTCAGCAGGACAAGGAGAATATGCCTGCGCCAGGTGCCTCGAACGATTCCCAAGGAAGCAAAACAGTTCCACCACCAGCAAAATGCAAAGTGACTATGTGTGTACTCTTCCCGACACCGATTAGTACCTATATCGAAATAGCCCGTAATTCTACTGCGCCTCGCACACCAGATATGGATGGGCGTCAAGAACGGTCTGATGGAAGCACATCGACTACATTAGTACAACCACCTACACCACTCGGAGCTGTTCCACCAACTCCCGGTATAAACATGCCACCACCTGCAAAGAGAATAAAACAAGCTAAGCTCGAGTTTAACTGCGGCAATGTATATGCAGCAGAAGCTCAGATTATCCTAGCCACTACAGCTCCTTTGGTGCTTGAACCTGCAAATAGTGCAACAGAATGTTCACGACTACTGGAATCATTAGCTCACCCTATGCACTCAGAGAAGCCTCCTCAACCCAAGTCTCGTAAAAGAACAGTCGCAGAAATGGCTGCTGATGAAGCTCTTGCCGCAGATGAACAACGTTATATGCTCATTTTGGATGAACAGCGTTCTGCGACTGTGGCCCGTGGTGCAGGAGGTGCCAATGTTGCCGATGGTGCTGGCCAAGCCGGTGGTGGTTTTGAAGCACGATTTGAGAAGTTTAATGCACTCGCAAATATCAGAAGAGAGCTCGCCGAAAAGCAAGCACAGAAAAAGTTACAAGAGCAGGAAGCCGAACGAAAGTCCAAGGCTGAGCAAGAGGTTCAAAGAAAGCAGGAGCTGGCAGAGGCTCGGCAAAAGGAGGCGGAAAGACGTCAAGTTATGGCGGCGAGACAACAACAACAGCAAGAAGCTCAGAGACGCGCGTTAGCTGCACAACAACAGCAGCAGCAGCAGCATTCACAAGCCTTGCAGGGTATACCTCCTCAAGCGCAAGGTCCCCATGCACATCCCTCTCAAGCAAACGGGATTGTCTCGAATGGTATGCAGGCACAACGCTTCCACCCTCATCAAGGTACCCAAGCCCAGATGTCTTCACCGATCGTCCGAAATGGAACTCCGCACAGCCAGGCATCGCCAACAGTCAATAATGGTATTGGCAACAACGCAATGCAACACTCTACGTCGAGCATGGGTGGAAGTCCTCCTCGTCCAGGTTCTGTAGTTCATCAGAATCATCCTCAAATGGGCGCACCCGCAGCTCATGCCATGGTACCTCAAAGAAGCCAGCAAAGCCATGCAGGAACACCTCGAATGCATAATGCCACCCCCAACATGCAATCTACTCCACTAAACCGTGGACTGACGCCAAGGATGAGCCAGGGGAGCCCCCTTCAAGGTGTGATGGCGCAAGCACCTGCAATGGGCCAGATGGGAATGAACCCGACTCAAATGCATGTTCAAGCTTTGGGTAATCTCACACCTGTACAACAACAACAATATTATATGCAATTACGAGCCCAACAACAAGCACAGCAGCAACATCAAGCTCAAAGCATGGGAGTAATGCCTAACGGACAACAAATGACTCCTCAGCAAATAATGCAGCATCAACAGATGCGGCAAATGCAGATGCAAGCCAATGCTAATAATCCTAGCCACCAATTATCTCAAAGTTACCAAAACCAATTGGCTGCCATGCGACCAGCTGGCATGCCTCCTAACATGAACTTAAATCAACAATTCATGGGAAATAATATGAACATGCAGAACATGCAGAATATGGCATTGCAGCAGCAAATGCAACAACAACAACAACAACAACAATTGCAAATGCAACAGCAACAGCAACAGCAACAGCAACAGCAGCAACCATTGACACAGCAACAGAACGCTTTGATACAACAATACGTGAACAACAATCAACCCCAGACCCATCAACATATGGCCCAGTTATACAAGCGGCTCCACGCTATAGAGATGTCGTCAGGTGCACACCCTCAAGGGCTGCCGGAACAATTGAAGAAAAGATTACAAGCGCAAGCTCAGACTATGGTTCTCCAAAGCATCAAATCAAAGCTACAAGCAGGTGTGCAACAAGGTTTCCAGCCTGGTATGCAGATGCAAAATGGGATGGGTATGGCAAGACAACCAGGCATGTAGAAGTTGTATTATACGTGTGTATAATTATGGGCGCATTCACATTTCGCTCAAATGAGGAGTTCAAGCTGGGTGGAAAATGGGCAATGTCTTGATTTGGTAAGGCGCATATTTGGGCATAATTATTTAGGGGCTCATGATTGTATATATTACTTTGGCTCGGGGATTAGAAAGGATAAGGCGTCACCGGGAGGTTTGGCTATGATCGGTGAAGGATTGGCGCAGCTGTATACCAGGAACTTCAAGGGGAAATATTCTATTTCTGGTTATACGGACTATTGTCCAGGTACTATTAGGACAATATGATAGTTTGATGACCCACTATCTAAACATTCAACGCCTTTGCCATGAAACCATAACTTCTCTTTTTCGCATCAACACCCTACTGTTATACACATCAAGACAATTCACGTGACTGAATCATGTGGTAAGCATGCTATATCTCATGCTCATTTCACAGATTAGTTTTTCGTGCCTCCCTATGTTCTTTTTCCATCCTCCTCCACTCGTCGTCACTCCCTGTCCATTTCGGCTCTTCCACACAAAATGCTTCTCCCCACTCTAACCTCTGTTCCCTTCCCTTCCACACATCATCACTACTCTTTCCTAATTCCTTATTCTTATCCTCCTGATCCCCATACTTTCTCTTCTCCTTCTGAATCCATCGTGCCTTAATCAGTTTGGCCTTCTCATTATCGGCATATGTTCTCGTTTTCATACAAAACCAAAAGTCCGACCATGACTCGCTACAATCTCGCGCAGTACCATATCGATATAAATTATTGAATTGTCCGCCGAAGGATTGGCAATAGAATGCAGCGTCAAAGGCGGTGCGGCAGGACATGGTTGTGGGAAGAAGTTGGGTAGAGAGGGGTTCCGAGGGGTCATTTTGAGGAGGAGTTTGAGTGGATGATTGAGAATGTGAGGGTTCTGGGGGAGGATCTCGAGGCACACGGTTATATTTTGTGCTGGAAGGGTGGGTGTCGGCTTCGAGTTCGCGGATAAAATAATTTAGTTCTTGTTCTGCGATTTCATCGCGGGAGAGAGGTTTTGTCTGAGGTGTGGGTGTGGGCATGGGTGTGGAAGATGAAGGAGATGGACCTGGAGTTCCTGAAGCTGAAGAAGCCGGTTTCTCCGCAGATGATGAAAACCACCCCATTGTATAAGTTGTTCTGGACAATTGCGTTTTTTCAAAATGAAAGTGATGAGGCTGAAGCTTGTGAACAAAATTCTAGATTTAGGGAAGCTTTTGCCGACGTCTGAAGTCACACGTGACAAGGCTATTCTTTCAGCCTCTTTTCTGGTATGACGACATTGATCACAGCCTTTTCTTTGGTTTTGTTTTAGCCTTCTTCAATCAAGGCCAAAGAACTTCAATTACCATTTTTCACCTTTGCTTGAATAAATGGTACGATAAATTATGAAGATATACATTCAAAGGTAGGCGCAAATATGAACAGGCGCATCTTGTTCAACCCTACGAGCGTACCGGCATTGCGCAGTCCCCGCCCTCCCCGGCTTCAGGCGCGTGCCTTTGGCAATGCGGGGAACCTTGGTAGAGTTGGTGTGAAAGGACTAAAGTATGATGGACTGAAGAATACATGGAAAGGTGTGAGGAGAGAGAGTACGCAAATTGGGGAGAATGGAAGTGGGCATATTACTGCTGGAACTAATGAGGGAATTCTATTCTTGGATAGTGAGTTCTCATTCTTCTTTCCGGGATCATAGATTTATAACAGCTTGCTGATGTGTTTTTCCCAAAGACATTTTCCCATTGAAGCTCGGGTGGCTTCTTCGAATACCATGGTACGGAAAAATGGATTCAAGCCTTCCAGATATTCTTTATCGATTCAATAACAAAGTATTCTCCAAATACGATCCTCTGAGCCTAGTGAAGCGTGCCATACCCTCCAGCGTCCCCCTAAAAGTTACCGAGATTTTACCTCGACTTAAAGAAGGGGGTGCATTTGTCAAATTCTCGCACGATCACACTATCACGGCCAGGGAAATCGAAGGTCTAATCTCAGGATATCTGAAGGAGAAGCCGGTCAAACCTTGGTTCAACCCTTTTCGGCAAATGAGAGCAAAACTGGTACTTGGAAAACCCTGGCTCGAAGACCTATATAGATTCCCAAGTACGCGAATCCGTGTCGAGTTCGTTCCTTGTACTCCTGGAGGCGAGGTAGCCGAACTTTCACAGGAGACGTTATATAGCTTGTTCCGAAAATATGGAAAAATTGCAGAGATCTCTTCGCAACCTTCAGACTCCAAAGTACTACCAAAGTTTGCTATATTGGATTTTGCAAATATCAGACATTCGATAATGGCGAGGAATTGTTTACATGGTTTCAAGGCTGCAGAAGAATTCGGTGGTGGGAAGGCTGGCACCACACTTCGACTGTCGTTTGAGCCTAAGATGCAGGCTCACCATATCAGGGAATGGCTTACCAGTCATCCACGTGTTGTGATTCCAGCCGTGGCCGCAATTCTTGCTACCGTAACTGTTGCAGTGTTTGATCCTATCCGAACTTTCTTCATTAAGGCACACATTGATCACGCTTTCAGTTTTAAGGACAATAAGATCTACGCATGGTTTGCAAGTCAAGCAAAGGATGTTTTCTCATTCCGCGTGCACAAAGCAGAAGAGGCAAGCCTTAGCGCGATTTGGGATGATAGGAAGCAGGCAATTGAAGATCTCCAAACTTGGCTTATGGAGACCGCTGATACCTTTATCGTTGTCCAAGGGCCACGAGGATCGGGGAAGAAAGAGCTCATCTTTGATCAGGCACTCAAAGGTCGACCAAATACCTTACTTATAGATTGCAAACCCATTCAGGAAGCAAGAGGTGACTCTGCCACAATTGCGGCGGCAGCAGCTGCTGTTGGATACCGTCCAGTCTTCTCCTGGATGAATAGTTTCAGCAGTTTGATTGATTTGGCCGCACAAGGTACAATCGGCGTGAAATCCGGATTTTCGGAAACCTTGGACTCACAGCTTGCACAGATTTGGCAAAACACTGCGACTGCCTTAAAGCAGGTGGCTCTACAAAATCGAAAGAAGGATGACAAAGATGCTTCTTTGGCAGATGATGACTGGCTTGAAGCACACCCGGAGTATAGACTTGTGGTTGTGATTGACAATTTCTTGCACAAGAACGAGGATAGTAGCATCGTTTACGACAAGATCTCAGAATGGGCAGCTGGTCTTACTACTTCTAACATTGCTCATGTCATATTCCTAACCAACGATATCTCTTACTCAAAATCCTTGAGTAAAGCGCTTCCAGATCGAGTCTTCAGACAAATAGCGCTCGGTGACATTACCCCTCAAGTAGCCAAGAAATTTGTCATTAGCCATCTAGAAAACGACCCAGAAAACCCTACTGACAGAACGGAGAAGCTTTCAGAATCTCAACGACGAGAAGATCTCTCCGAATTGGATGAGTGTATCGAGGTTCTAGGAGGCCGGTTGACTGATCTAGAATTCTTGGCACGTCGATTGAAAACTGGACAAACTCCCAAGCGCGCCGTGGCAGAGATTGTGGAGCAAAGTGCTTCAGAGATCATGAAGATGTATTTGCTATCAGCTGAAAAAGGTGATCGAAAATGGTCGGTCGAGCAAGCATGGTACCTGATCAACTCACTTGCTGAGAACGATACTCTTCGGTATAATCAGGTCCTACTCTCCGATACATTCAAATCATCCCTCACACCATCCGCGACGAACGGAGAAAGCGTTCTCGAAGCTCTCGCCGCAACCGAGTTGATCACCGTCAAGAGCCACAAAGGACGTCCACAAAGCATTAAAGCTGGAAAGCCAGTCTATCAAGCTGCCTTTAGAATGTTAAGCGAGGATCGTGTATTACGAAGCAGACTTGACTTGGCAGTCCTCACGGAACTGACTAAGATTGAGACGAAGAATATTGAAAAGTATGAGAATGAGTTAGTAATGCTCGGCACATTGCCCAAGCAACCTTATGAGGTTGGTCCTCGTATACATTTTCTATTGGACAAATTAGCGGCAAGTCAAAGAAAGGTTGAGGCGTGGGAGAAGGAAATGGGATCCTTGAAGAGGGTCTTGATGGTCGAATATTGAGGGAAAACAACATCACATTCTAGCATATACCCAACTCATTTAATGTATAAGCATCCCAAGTGCAGTAGCAAATGTAGCCTGAAATCTCAGTGGTGTAGCCTGGGCTACGATATGCATCACCTAGCCAGCTGTTTGCGATTTACCCATTTCGATTGCTCCACAAAATTGTATACATGCTCATATTTCCCTGGGAGAAACCTGCCCATGGGGTAAATCCATGGATGTTGTTTCATTGACATTTATTCACTGTCCTTGACTTAAATTCACCGATGAATGATCACCTCACATCATAAGGCTAATGGGATGGTCGGATGGGATAAGAGTTTTGGAGGACCTTGTCGGGGAGCTTCCCCTCAGATATTATTCATTGGAGAAGTACTTTTAACCTGTCGAATGTGTTTTGCTTTATGAATAAGGTATTCTCTTTAGAATTGTCATAATCGTACCGCAATGTGAATTGAGGTTGAGCCTGAAGTAGAAACTGATAAACATGTGTAGGTAGGGAGTATAGCCATTGGCTCTGACCTACCTTCACATGGAGCTTTGACTGGATTCCACCTGATATTCACCTGAACAATCATACCACTTATATAACTTTGCGCTACAGGTAGCCAAGTGAACGTCAGTAGCGTGCTTTTGATATGGTAGCTTGGTACCTATCTCCCTCTCCCTCTTCCTTAAAATCGCTCTCCTTTTTGATTTACCACAACTCAAAACAACACAGCTCTACGATCAAACACACACTAAAATTCGTTCATCCTCACAAATAACATAACAACGATGACTTCTCAAGCCAAGCTCTTCCTCGCCTCGTGCGTCCTTCTACTAAACACTTTAGTCGCTGTCCAAGGCTATGAGTTCACTGTTGGCCCTAAGGCTGATGTTCCCATTATGAAGGTAAGCTAAACCCCGAATCATACATTTTTTCACATAGCTTAGAGAAAAAATCCCAGTTCGAGGCCATATTGACAGTTCCACCATTCTCCAAAGACGGCAGACATCTATTTGCAGCAGGTCTCACCAACCAAGCTAAGAACTATGCTTTTGAAAACCGTCTCAGCGATCATAACCCCGGAAAATGGGAAGTGGACTTGATGCGGTACGTATTTTCAACCTTGCCCATGACATGGGCAAACTAACGGGTGGCATAAAGTGATCATGGTGGTATTGCCACAGACAACAACATCTTACCAGGAGATAAGATCCACACCCTTCTCGAGTATAACCATGCAAATCAAATCACCACCAACAATGTCACTGTCATTCCTGGTCCCGAAAGTATCAAGGCTGGATTGAAAACAAAATTCAAGACCCAAGCAGCAAACATCCGTGAGTATAATTGCAAGTACTTCTTATATGCTAGCAGTATTGACCTAGATACAGAACAAGAGGCTCCAACTGTTGGCAAGTTGAATGTGGTAAGTTTTAATTTGACCCCCTCTTTTTCAGGTATAACAAGCGACTAATTGATTCTACAGGCCAGACTCTATGTCGGTTTGAGTAGGGGCGGTGTTTGGGACTTTGGACCAATTCTCTGGGAAGATGTCATCATCACCTCTGAGACAACAGATCCGTGGTGGTGTAATGATGCGTAAGTTTCGCCAGTCCTAATCTCACAGAGCTTATACTGACATATGGCCCTTGCAGATGGAAAGCTTCTGATGACCTCCAGGTCACTGGTAGAGTCACCATGTTCTGGGGTGACGGAGATAAGACAAATTGCCAGTACGAGCATATGACCTGGGAACCTTCGAAGAAGTAACTTATCCAAAGATGGAAATATGGTACACAAGATGGGTACGGTGATCAGGATCCACGGGATAGACATTTTTTTCGTTTCGTGCGATGTTCTGATCAATAGCTCCTGGAGTGTACGTCATAGCGTTGACTTCGATATCTTGAGGGATGTCTCAAGTCCTATTAAGCAAGAATAATGCAATATGCTTCATTAATGTTTGGTGTCTTTGTGAGATTTTGTAATCTAGCCCACCAAAGATCGTCTTGAATTTTCAGTGCTTCCCATCCAAGAATGCGCCTTTTTCACTTTTTTCACCGAAAGACCTACACTTTAACATTACCCTATTTTTAACGCCCTCGAACCATCTCTCCACTGAGTAGAATTTCACTCAAACAAACCGTCGACTTGTACGTTTAGTATAAAATACTCGGCAAGTGTATGTATTCCTTGTGCTTTCGAAAATCGGAGTACAAGCTTCTACCTGAATACGACTAGATTTGATCTTGTCCCAGATGATACAAAAATAGAAATCAAGAAAAAGACAAAATGGCTCGGCTCGGCAAACACACAACATCGGATCAGATAAAATAACCATGTTCCGGGTTGCGGTTCGGGTCGGCTCAACCCTTTGGAATTTAATATATGGAATGAACTTGGGGATTTCCTCATCATGTAATGAGATGCATCACCCTCATTCTGTTGAATATACTATGGCTGGGCAAGCTATTGTCGGGATAATAATCACGTGATATTTGAATAGCGTTGACGCTAGTGCCTCGGCATCGAGAACCTAGTTCGGTGATTTTATAGTTCTAGTTCTTTAGGCAAAAACAATACGAATATTAATAACATATCTTATTGAAGCTTCACTTTCCTGTATACGTTCCTACCGACAGCTATAAAAATTCGGTATGAAGAAGTACAATACCATATCCGACATAGGATTTCCTTCACGAAAACCAGCGTTCTTCATCTCTATCTGTCTATAGAAGGAAGCTGACCAGTCGTATTCTCCAAAAAAGGCTTGGATGGACAAGGACACTTGTTTCTTCTCAGTTCTTTGCATACTATAAGATATGATCGATGATAATCGGATTTCGTAGAAAGTTATGGATTCGAACAGCTCATTGCTGTCTTATTCCTAGAAATGGAATAAACAGGTCCAGATGGACCAGGATTCGGAGGCATGACGGGGGTTAGAGTGGGAGTATCTGTTATGGTAACTGTAAACCCGCTTTACTTTATGTATGATTGTGCTAAAAGGGGTTGAAGATGATTCAGCTGCGTTGCAACCTTTAGTGGTTTATGAGGCAAATATTCACGATTATACGGAAATGACTAGAGGCTTGGGGGGTTTTTGTGATCATTCGTAGCATCATGGTTGACGCTTATCGAGGGCTTTTGTTCATTCGTTCTTCTTGAAATTTCTTGCTTTACCATATATTGTAAAGTTGTACTAATATACGCCGTACATTGCCTTTTGGTCGCATATTCAAAAAAAGGAGTATCTCCATTCGGCGATTTGATATTTCCGCGGCGGCAGCAACCATTTTTGAAATCATAAGCTCAAATAGACATATGGTATGACATGCCGGCTTGCTGGCAGGTACACCACGGGATGTGGAGCGGTTTGGATAAACTATCTTTGAAGATATGAAGATTCTTGCATGAAGTAAGAAAGAGAAATAGGTAAAGAAATGCCCAAGTGAGACATATCCATATGCCATGTTCAAATATTTCGACCTAATTGTAGTAGTAATCGATCCTCTCCTCTGTGGGAATTGAAGATTTGCTGGCTGGAACACAGAGAACCCGGGATTTTAACCAGTCGAAACATGCAGGAACCTGTCAGTTTGACTAAAATCGGGGGTTTATTGTGCTAGGCAATACAATATACCGGGTTACAATGAAAAGACTTTGTAACACAAGTCAAACCTCAATCGCGGGGTAATCATGCAACTGGTTCTGTTTTTGGACATGGCCAGTCTTTTCTACCTGGACGCAAGGTAACTTCACGGGCACCATTAGAGTGTTCATTTCCTAGACTGCAGCCATGAAATGAAAGCTTGAAAGCTCGGAAAGCTGTGAGTGTTTGTGCAAGATTAGATGCAAGGATTCGAGTGGATTCAATATTTTCAGATGGACTGCATGTGCTACATTAGTTGAAAAATTAAAAATCCCTCATTGTTAGCTGCAGATCGAATTATCGAAAGCCTTGGACAGAAGAGTTATGCTTTCGGGCTTCCACAATTTGGGCCCAATGATACACGGCAGATTGTTGATGCAAGATGTTGTTCGGCACTTTATTTTTGCAATTTAGAGGTAGACGAGTCAAGAATCCGGCAATTTGTGCTACAGTCGTACACGCGAGGATCCGACCTAAGTGTTATACACAGCTACCTACAAATTCTTATTTAACTTTGTATGATCTCTATTTCAAATAAACAGATCTATATTCACCAAACAAAGCTCTTTACTTCCTTAGCCATGTCTGCCGTTCCCAAATCCAATCACGACTTTGAGTTCGCCCAGAGAGGCCTTCTACGGGCGCTCAAGGAACCTATTATCTATTCAGACCCCAGAAAGAATCCTAGCGGTGATGATTTGACGGTTGTCTGGGATGCTGAGGCTTACCAGTTTCTCGCAGAGGAATGTCCCTCTACAGCCAATGAATCTCTGTGGAGGCAAGGACGCCTCTGCACTGCGACAGCAGGCCTTTATCTTGTCACCGATGGCATTTTCCAAATCCGTGGGTTCGACCTTGCCAATATGACCATTGTAAAGATCCCGAGAACAAATGGAATCATCATTATCGACTGCTTGACCTCGGTCGAGACAGCACGTAGAGCTATTGAACTCTATCAGGAGGAACACATTGAGATGCATGGCGAAGAGGCAGAAATCAAGGCTCTATTCTATACACATTGCCATGTGGACCATTTTGGAGGCGCAACTGCTATCATTAATAAAGTGAAGGAAAAAGGTCAGACTCTTCGGATCTTTGGACCTGATGGGTTCCTGGAGCATGCTGTTAGTGAAAATGTGTACGCTGGAGCGGCAATGGCCCGCCGTTCAATCTACATGTTTGGCGAAAAATTGGAAAAATCTCCCACTGGGCAGATCGGAAGCGGGCTTGGGCAATGTTCATCTACTGGAACCATCTCGCTCGTGGCACCAACTCAAAACATCACCCAGGACGGTAGTCTTGTTGATGGTATCGAAGGCCTGCAGATCGTCTGTCAGTTGACCCCAGGAACCGAAGCGCCAGCTGAGGTGAACTTTTATTTTCCGTACTATAGGGCCTTGTGTGCGGCGGAGAATGCCACTCATACTCTACACAATATCCAAACTCTCCGAGGAGCTCCGGTACGCGATGCCCGACTTTGGTCGCGATATCTGGATGAGTCGATTTCTTTGTTTGGCGACAAAACAGACGTGGTATTCGCTAGCCATCACTGGCCGACGTGGAATGATGACGAAAATTTAGTTGTCAATTTTCTATCGGAACAGCGTGATTATTACGCCTACCTTCACAATGAGTCGCTTCGACAGATCAACGATGGACAGACCCCTTTGGAAATTGCAGAGAATATTCAGATGCCTCCCACTTTGAGCACTAAGTCGAATCTTCAAGGGTATTATGGTTCCATCAGCCACAATGCCAAAGCTGTTTATGACAAGTACATGGGTTGGTTCAATGGAAACCCGGCTTATCTGTGGCCACTCCAACCTACAGACGAAGCTACCGAGTTTGTCAAATGCATGGGTGGGAATCAAGCCGTTCTTAACCTGGCTAATGGATATATCACGAACAACAATCTACGATTTGCAGCAACCCTTTTGGATAAAATAGTTTTTGCAGTTCAAAGCTCAGATGACAAGGATAGCGATGATGCAAACCAAGCAATGGAGACACTGGCTTCTGTATACACCACTTTAGGATATGGCGCAGAGAATGGCACCTGGCGTAACATTTATCTGACAGGAGCCTATGAACTGCAGTTTGGGTCTCAGAACGCAGATCATGCGATGTCACCCGAAGCTTTGCTGGCATTGAATTTTGACGAGCTATTCGACACGGTCGCCATCGTGATCGAAGGACCCGCTGCTTTCAAGAACCCCAAAGTGTATTTGGAAAAAGAAATAGCCATCGATTTCATGGTTTCGGACGTCGAACAAAACAATAAGCCGGGTGCCGGTTGGCACTTGAGGCTAAGCAATGCTGCTTTGACAGGCCATGCCATTCCCTACGTAGAATCTGCAACTGAGCCAAACGCCAGGAGCGATTTGACAATTTGGTCTGATCATGGAAATCTTGTAAAATTGATTGGAGGAGCGGCTGCTGGGAACAATCCGGCTATCGTTGACAATCCAGACATCACACTAACTTACGCTGGGGACGTAGATGCTTGGACTAATATCATGGCTTTGATCAGATTGCCGAGCACTAAATTCAATATTGTGACGCCATGAGTACAATTCATCGACTATATGTGTGACTATCCGGCCTCTTCAACAGCATCCGAGTATGGAAGTCTTGGGATGTGGTGGAGGTCATGGAAGTGAAAAAGTGGTGCAGAGAATGAAGTTGAGAAAATGATGAGGATGTTGCGTGAACTTTCCAACCTCCAGATATGAATAATTTTCTGACCTTCTCAATTTCACACCTGTTCTCGTCTTCCCCTTTCCGCGAGTGACATTCGTTGTAAAACCCTTGAAATAACACTGTCAATCACCGTGATGGTTCGATAGCGATTTGTGTCTGTCTCTACAGGCAAGAGGTTGGGCAAAATTGTGATATTCAAATTGCAAAACCCTCGGCTTGTGGCTTGTGGTATCTAGAATGAAAGTACGTAGGTGTAGGAGCCTTGGTATAGAAGAGGTTATACCTTTATCATTTGTCAAATTCCCGGGTATGAAGTAGCACAATGCACAGGAGCGCTGCTTGAAGAAAATTCTAGATGTGTTTTTGCTCTTTAGAAAATAAGCCGAACATTTATAGGCCGACTAATTATCTCAACTATGATTCAGACATCGGTTGGATATTGCCGATCGCTAAAGTTGAGAGACTTGATTCAATTAATGCGGCTGTCAATGGAATAGACAAACGGTAAGCATATGAAAATAGATTTATTAATGATGATATGGGGTTTGATTATGTCTCAGAACCAAAAATATATCTATTATCATTACAAAATCCCCTTGCCCCTTTTGTCCTCGGCTAAATCCGAATTCGAGACTCAAGACAATCAAACCATGCATTTGAAGCCACATACACTCTATATTCTTCTTACTCGAGCCAAAACTTCCGGCCTTGGTCATAATCAGCTTTATATGCTTCTAGTATTTCTACTTCATAATACCTTTATCGTAAGTCTCTATGGGTTGTACCTGTGAGTACTAAGGTAAAAAGGTATAACATAGAAAACAGAATCGACGTATAAATTTTCTTTACAACAAACCAAAAAGAATTTACTTAGACCTCCCCAACTCAAGTCTGAAATATCCACCTAACATCCTCATCATTCTTCAAAACCTCATCCCCCACCTCACCATTCTCCTCCCTCCTCCTCTTCCCCCTATTTTCCCTCTCCAAACAAATCCACAACGTACCAACCACTAGCAAATTCGCCACCAAATAACCCAACGCAAACCCATGACCCAAAAACCACCGCGGACTCGTTGCTGGCCTATATAACTGCGTTCCTAGCACTGCTCCCAAATTTCCAATCGTGATCGTCATCGCTGTTGCGGTGGCGCGTTTTGTCTGTCCGCTTACATTTGCGGCCGGCCAGGAGAGGATGATGGCTGTGCTGGGGTATATTCCACCGGCTGCGAAAAAGGTGCCGAGGTAGGAGATACCGGGTTTGGTGTTGGGAGTGGCGAGAAGGATTATGTAGCCGATGATTGCGAAACAGGAGGAGAATAGGATGAAAGGGGCGCGTTTGTGAGTTTTTTCTGATAGGATTGCGATGATTAATGTGAGAATTGTGGCGAATGCGTAAGGGGGCACCGTGAGGAGTTGTGCGGTGGCGGCTTTGTAGCCGAGGGCTGAGATAATGGTGGGGAAGAAGAGGGAGAGGGTGTAGAGAGGCAGAGACATGGTGTGGAAGCCAAGACTATAGAGCCAGCATTTGTAATCTCCAAATGCGGCGCGGACGTTAGTCCAGGTAAAGGGCTCTGCGTTCGTTGCATCTGTAGATGATTTGAGACGCGCGTGGATGAATGAGCGTTCGGGTTCAGTAAGGAATGGGGCCGTTGAAGGGTAATTGTGGATGAAGAAGTAGGCAACGAGAGAGACGACGACGGTTAGAAGTCCTTCCTGTATAGTTCTTAGTAAAATTTATCCAAAATTAGTTGATGAAACATCTTACGATAATAAAAATCCACCTCCACCCCTTCAATCCTCCAACCCCGTCCATAAACCCAATCCCATAGGCCAAGATTCCTCCAAAAGCTCCTGCCAACGAAGCCGCAGAAAAGAATAAGGCAATTCGATAATGTGTTTCCGTCCTCTTATACCACATCGATAAGTAAAACACTACACCAGGAAACAATCCACTTTCCGTAACACCCAAGAAAAATCTAGCAGCCAGGAATCCCGCATAGCTTGTAGAAATCCCCATCAAGGTCGCGACAATTCCCCAGAGAAGCATAAGAGTTGGAAGCCATATTTTGGGTGTTGTGCGTTTAAGTATGATATTGCAAGGTACTTCGAAGAGGACGTATCCGATGAAATAGATGGTCAATGTTAATAAGTATTGATTTCCGGTGATGTGTAAACTCTTCGCTAATCCATCTAATTTCGCATTTCCGACTGTTTGTTACGATTCTGGTCAGCATCATCCGGAATTCCATTTCCAATCCCACATTCGTCTCCATTTTCAATCAGTCCAAAGATTTGAAACAATTCAAATAAAGAAATCGAGGAAAACATACTATTACTCCTATCCAAGAAACTCAACAAATAAAGCAATGTAAGAGCAGGTAATAGCTTCCAATCCAGCTTCCTGATCAAAGCCTTCTCATTTATGCCCGTTGGATTCGCAAACGACTCATCAGAAACCTCGCTGTCGTTCCCATTTCCATTTTCATTAGCATTCCTGTTTCCAGCCGAATTCCCACAGTTCCCTCCTGTTTCGACAGCAATCTTCTCATCATCGGGAGCCTGCAATGACGCCATGTGCGACATTATCGAAATTGCGCCTGATCAATTGTATTTCCCGTATGCACGGAGAACACTACAGCTCAAAACTGAAATCACAACGGGAAACCTCAAAAAGATATAAGGAACGCAGGTATGAAGATATGAAGATATACTCATGCAATCCGCCGCGTCATATGGAATATATCAAATAACCTCTGAATTGCACGAAAAAGGATCAAATCACATCACAACCCTTAGGAAAATTCCCATCGATTGAACAAAACAAAAAACCGAGGTTCACCACCTCTACAAGGGAAACCCCATGTATATATATATATATACATTACAGCGCGGATGCATATGTTATATCCTGATCCTTAACCCCCTGTCTACTCTGTGAACTTTTCAACCTTATCTTTCTCCCGTCTCCAAGACCAATGAGATAGAGCCATTTACTCACCCAATATGTATCGGGAAGTTGAATTCCATAAGTTTAACTATGATTTTGGTGGTATGGAAGAAGATTGGTACTCCAGCGCAATGATGAAGAACTGGCTTAGATGTCGTGATTATTTCGTCTCGGTGTTGCCTCTTTTAGTAGTGGCGTGTGGTGATCATGGTGGGGTCTTGGATTTGGTCATGTGCTTTGACCAATTTGGAATTGAAGATATCCACAATGTCAGGTCGAGAAACTCACTCATCACTCATACCATGAAGTAAACAATAAATAAATAAATGAGAACGAGATTCGAAAAATATTAGTCAATTATAATGCTATAAATAACTAGCTAGTCCGCAGAATATTTATCGCAGGTTTTGTCTTTCAGTGTCAAAAGGAGATTAAAATTCCAGAATACACACTGCTTGCACCCACTGGACGCACTTCCCCAGGTCTCTTTTTTTTTCCATCAGACGGGGTATCGTAGACATAACACGAAAACACCAGCTTTTCCATGCAACTCCATCCATGCAAAGTCGTTGTCCATTGATATTTGAGGTCCAGAAAAAGGAAGATAAAGGAAATAAAATGATCCCATTGAAGGGAGATATTGCCATCGTCGGCCTTTGCACCAATAAGAAGATTATTTAGGATTGATACCAAGCCTGACCAGGTCACTGGCAAGAGGAAGTGTAGGGGAAAATGGTTGAGAGATTTACAAGTTCATTGTCCAGGTCGCTGTAGGTAAGCTGTTTCAGATCGTCGTGCCTTCGAGGCTGAGTACCTTAGATGAATCGCCCAAGAATTTGGCACGATGTGCAACAATTTCTGAGGCAAGAGTGTCAAAGTCGTTGGTCTTTCTTGCTCGCAGGCCTGAAAGCACTGCTTTCAAACCTTCAATAAAATTATTCCGCTGCTCTCCTTCAAACTCGTCTGGGGAGCCCAGTTTCTGAAGAAGGACGTCATCTGTCAAAAGAAAAGTTAGCCAAGGGGACGAAAGGGATACTCAAGGGTGAGCTCAGATTATGCTGGCTGGAACTACCGACGCACCAGGCAGTCCCATTTCTCTAAAATGCTGAAATTCGCAAGTATCATCATTGCATATTCCTCCCATTAATTCGTATCGACACAATTCTTTCTTCGCATCAATCTTATTAGTATAGGTCATAGACCTCAGCCCGCCCGGAATTTGTTGCTTATATTCTGGATGAAATCGATATGCATGAAACAATTTTAAAGGGCTTTCATATGGCGAGAAGAAGCTTGGGCTACAAGAGTCCCTGGAAGCTGGTTCCTGTGATCGTGTCAGCCTGGGGATCGTCACCAAGAACGGAGAAGACTTTTACTTCTGTTAGCTGAGGGACGGTACCATTTTCTACTGGCAGACGTTGTTCTAAATCGTTAGAGGTAACTTTAGCATCAATTGAGTTACCATTTGACATCTCCGCTAATTCAATACCTTCGGCTTCGTCGATGACTGAATCTGGTGGAGCGGGACTAAATGGAGAGGATTCCACCGACAAAGTCTCATCTGCAGGTGGCGTGGCTTCTGGTGGCTCATAGTTATCCGATTCGATATCAGCCATCTCCGAAATCTCTACTATTTCAGGAAGGTCGGCAATTGACGAAGCTCCAAGTAGCTGAGAACGTTCAAGGACCGGCGAATAATCGGAGCTTGCTTTCTGTTCATCGAGTGTAGCCTTTGCTTCGGCGACTTGTACCGGATTAGCGTTGCCGTCCTCCATTTCGGTATCGCTGGGGCCAACAAAGTCTGCGTCCGCGCGCACAGCCTCTTGAAGTGCTGCCTCAAGGTCTTGGTTGGTTTTGGATGTTTCTTTGATCTCGGAAGAACGCTCTTCAATAATCTCTTGTGCAGTATTTTTGTCGTTATCAACTTGAGTGGGAACTACAGGAATCGAAGAGGCAGCATCAACATCATCAGTATTGTTTGGCTCTTCAGATTGTTGTCGTACTGCGTCACGGGCGTCATCGACTTGGTCATCGAGTTCCATGGGAACTGACGCTGATTTTGGCTCAGACTCGGTGAGACTTGGCGGCTCTGGCTCGCGGTCTGGCTGAGCAGAAGCTGACCGTGGTGGCGGAGCTACGGAAATGTGAGCTTCTGCATTGGGAAGCCGGAAAACTGTAATAGTACACTTACCGGAATTATCCTTCGTCTCTTCACGAGTGAGGCTCTCCAACTTTTCCTTTTGCTCCTGCAACTGCTGATCGGTTTCTTGACCCAGTCTTTCCATCTCTTCCACCAACTTTTGCTTGTCCTGGAGATTCTTCTGCATTGCGGCTTCGATTCGCGCAGTTTCAGCACGAAGTTCCTCCAGCTTCAATTGGTTTTGTAAAGTTTCGGCATCAACACGGGGAATGGCGCTCGCAATTCTTTCACGTCGGAGTCGTTTGGTTTCAGCCTCTGCCTTTTGCATATCGGCCGCTTGAACTGCAGCTAGCTGTTGGTCAGACTTTGTCTTGTCCTTAGCAACGTTGGTTGCCTTCTGCATTACGATTGATGAGTCAGCTTTATTGGCCACAATACTAGTGTTGCTGCTACTAGCTGTAATGTTGTTGACCGGGGTTTGTGCCCCACTGCCACTTCTCTTGTTTGCCTTTCTCATTTCAGCTTCAGCAATCTTTCTCTTCAACTGCTCGATTTCGCTTTCCTTCCGTCGGAGATCCTCAGGATGTGGCTTGATAGAAGATTGCAATGTGGGCAAGGTGCTCGCTGACGATATAGGAGGAGGTGTAAACGGTTTTGGTGGAAGGAAGGAGGACGCAGTAGGGAGTGCCTTTTGTTCAGATAGCTTTCGAGCGGGTTGAACAGGTGAATCGGCATCGGCCTGGGATTCCAACTCCATTTCCACATCTTCATCAGACTCATCCTCATCTTCGCTGACACAAAGGACAAAAGGTTTCAGCTCGGTACGACTTTGACCAAATGGTCGCTTAAATGGCGTGACCGATGTGGAGGGTCCATCAAAGTCAGCAGCCACGGGGCGTTTGCGCTGTCCATTAGAAGCGGGGATTGGCATGATGGGTTGTTGTAAGGATGGTGGGGTGGGCGCGGAAGAAGCCAAGAATAGACCTGGAATCTTTTGAGAGACCTGATGAATTGTTGAAGGCGGTGCATTGGAATTGGGAAATTGTGTCGCGACGGTCAACGCTGGAACTTGAATTGAGCTGCTAGTGTCCGTAATACCAACCTTATTATTTTCAATAACTTTTTCCGTAGACGAAGTAGGCGTTGAAACTGAGGTAGGCAATCCAGGAATTACGGCTGGTTTGATTTGGACAGGTAAATTGGGGAGATTGGTAGTGGGAGTTGTGACAGACTTTGCTGCGTTCTTCTGAGCTCGCTCGGCTCTCGATTTTCTGAGTGCGTCCATCTTGGCTTGCATTGTTTTTTCTTTCTCAACAGCGGCTACACTCTTCGGCAGCTGAGCGGTTGCAGAAGGAGCAGGTACTGCTCCATTCGTTACAGCTTGCTTAAACTTGTCTGCATTAGAGTTTTGTGCAGAGACCTGCCCATTCGACTGACCACTGGCGACAGGAACGGCTGCTGTAGGCGCAGAGGAAACACTAGTGGAGGGACTTTGTGCAGAAGCTGCACTGACCGTCTTCGATGCAGTTTTCGATAACCTAAGCTCATCGAACAATTCTCCCACGAGTTTCTCATCAACGCCTTCTTCAAGATAAGCTGGAAAACGGACATCATACGACCAAAGGTTCAGAATCGCGCCCTCGGCTTTCTTACGCGCCTCGGCAACAGTTTTAAAAGTAACATTATCGTTATGGACACCGGCTTGGGAAGGGTGGGAGTTTTGAACAGTACCTGATGCCGCGCCTTTGGAAGAAGAGGAAAGACTTTCCTGGCCAGGTTTAGATGCAGCATTACTAGGCTCTTCTACCGGTGAATGGGTCTTTTCTTTTTTCTGCGCGCTTCCTTTCTTGTTGGCTGATACTTCCTTGCCTGCGCCTGTACCTTTATTCTGAGTATTCTTGGCTTTTTCAATTATTGGCTCACTTTGCGCTACGAAAGGAGAGTACGAGTCTGAAGGTTGACGTTGAGTATAGTAGTCGGCTGCTTGAGTGGAACGTTAGTAAATGACTACAAAAGAGATTCGAGCGGCTTACCATTACGAAGGGTTGGCGGCTGTTTAGGAGTAGGATCTCGGCTCGTTGGATAGACAGCGCGATGGGCAGTATCGACATAGCCATTTCCATCATTTCCACGATAAAGGCTTGTACCTGGTGCTCCAGCTGAAGAATTTGGGGGTGCTGGATGTATACGGGCAGAAGTATCATCATATTCTCCTTCGCTCATTTCGCGATTTTCAGTGTTACCATATACGGGTGTTTGAGAATGATAAGTTGGCTGCGGGGCAGCCACTGGGGCATAGTACTGCGAATTTTGAGCATAGTTTTGATGATTGTACCCAGCATAAGAATGCATGCCCTGCGGCGCCGCATTGTATTGAGGCATGGATGAATTTTCTTGATTCCAGCCCTGGAAGATCGGGACTTGAGGTATATTATTCTGCATAGCGGGCGCGCTGTAGTTTGGAAGTTGTTGATTATAACCATATCCCATTGTATTATCATACCCCTGCGTCATCGCATGCTGACCTGAGCGACCGACATCTTGCTGATAATACGGGGCCTGGGTGGGATAGGTAGGGTAGGGTGGGTTGTTCGTTTGGTCGCGACTACCATAGGCCGCGCCATAATAAGGATAATCCGACATTGTCGGCAAGGTACGAGGCAGTAGCTTTACTGACGGGATTGAAAAACTTCAACTGTATTTTAGTTCTGATACTGCAAAATTACCTCGAAGACGCGCTTAATTTAACGGTTGAGTATCATTGTGCAACTCAAGCAAATCAAGGGAAAAAGTAATTACAGAAGCAGAATTCGCAGAGGAAAAGGGTGTCGCAATCAGCCAGAAGAATTGATTGTCAAAATCTAATAATAGAAGATATGATACTATCAATTCTTTGACTTGTTGCTCTCTTGATGAATCGGGTGTGAAGAAGATCTAGGATCCTGTTTTAAATTATGGTGGTGGTGAGTGGTAATGGTAAAAAGAAACTTTGTACAGTCGCACCAAACCGCAAACACCAAGTAGAATAGAATATTCAAAGCTTCTTAGCGCCGGAGATTGCCGGATTATTGCGCTAACCTACTTCGCACATTTGTGATACCCCACAGACACTGTGTATGTAATCAGCACAACGGTCACGGGATCACTCGCTGCTCTAAATGAATCATAGTGTTTCTTATCGATATGATATCAATAGTATAGCGGCAAGCTTATCGGCGTTGCCAGGGGAAACTCTTCCGCGCAATGAAAGCCAATTGACTTGTGTTGACAATATTCAGTACTAGGTAGTGCTACCGCTGGTTAATTCGCGTCTTCAATATTGACAAAAGTCTCTTACACCTTCAAGTCAAGATAAAAAAAGGGGGCAAAAAGAGAAGAATGAACCATTCGACTTGTTACTCGTTTCAATTTCGAATGTAATAGTTGAAGAAGTTGCATCGACATTTCTAATATATTTTTCTCTTTGCGTCAACTTTGAGTTCATCGCATATTTTCCTATGGATGGACTTTGTTTACTTGCATAAGGAACATAACCTTGCTTTAATCATTGGAGGTTCAACGACTTCACGATGGCATCCAATCTTCAAACGAAGCGCAATAATCCCTTTGCCAGGTCAGGAACTATATCCCCAGAACCAGGCGTCCCCAAAGGCAGGCCAAAAAGTGCAATTTTTGCATCTCCTCCCTCCTCGTCACCCGCACAAAATCCTCAAACACACAATCGACACCAATCTTATTCCTCACTTGGAAACATCGTGGGACCTAATAATAATAATAATGTTTCACTAAGATTTCGGTCCAATTCGAAAACAATCGTCCCCTCCTCGAATACATTTGCGCCTTCATTTATCAAATCAGAAGAGATGCGGCTCGGTGCAGAAACAATGGAGGGGGAGAGTGATTTTTCGGGGAAGCGATATGTTTGGTTAAAAGACCCTCAAACTGCATTCGTCAAAGGTTGGGTAGTGGAAGAAATGGAAAATAATCATATCTTGGTCCAATGTGATGATGGCAGTGTAAGTTATTATTCATTTTCCTCTTCAAGTGTCATGACTGACTAGGTGTCTAGCAAAGGGAGGTGGATGCCGAGACTGTTGACAAAGTAAACCCTCCGAAATTCGACAAAGCAAATGATATGGCAGAGCTTACACATCTGAATGAAGCATCAGTCGTCCATAATCTTCACATGAGATACCAAGCTGATCTTATCTATACCTACTCAGGCCTGTTTCTGGTCACCATCAATCCATATTGCTCATTACCTATTTACACAAATGAATACATCAATATGTACAAGGGACAGAGTCGGGAAGAGACGAAACCACACATATTCGCAATGGCGGATGAGGCATTTAGGAATTTGGTTGAAGAAGGAGAAAACCAGAGTATTCTTGTGACTGGAGAGTCTGGGGCTGGAAAAACGGAAAACACCAAAAAGGTCATTCAATACCTTGCGGCAGTTGCGAACTCGGAATCACCAGTTAAGAACAAGGTACAGCATTCAATCCTTTCGCAGCAGATTCTTCGAGCCAATCCAATCCTGGAAGCATTCGGAAATGCGCAGACAGTCAGAAATCATAATTCATCCCGTTTTGGAAAATTCATCAGAATCGAGTTTACGCGCAACGGCAGTATCGCCGGTGCTTTCATAGATTGGTATCTTCTTGAGAAATCAAGAGTCGTAAGGCTGAACGCTCATGAGCGGAATTATCACGTTTTTTATCAGCTCTTGAAGGGAGCCGACCTCGCGTTAAAACACGAATTCCTCATTGAAGGCTTAGACGTAGAGGATTTCGCTTACACAAGGGATGGTCACGACACCATCGTTGGTGTCTCCGACAGGGATGAATGGAACTCCCTAGTTGAGGCATTCAACATTATGGGCTTTCCCGAAGAAGACCAAGTATCTATATTACGAACGGTCGCTGCAGTTCTCCATTTGGGCAATATAACTGTCGTCAAGGAGAGTAGATCGGCAGATCAAGCTCGACTGGCTCCAGAGGCACGTGCACAGGCAGACAAGGTATGCAAATTACTTGGCATCCCACTCGAGCCATTCTTGAAAGGTTTATTACATCCTCGTGTGAAAGCTGGAAGGGAATGGGTCGAAAAAGTCCAAACTCCAGAACAAGTCCTACTTGCAATAGATTCGTTGGCAAAGGGAATCTATGAAAGAGGTTTTGGTGATCTGGTAACCCGAATCAATCGCCAACTAGATAGGACTGGTATGGGTCTCGATGACTCTCACTTCATTGGAGTGTTGGATATTGCTGGATTCGAAATATTTGAAGAAAACAGTTTTGAGCAACTGTGCATCAACTACACCAACGAGAAACTCCAGCAATTTTTTAACCACCATATGTTTGTCCTTGAACAAGAAGAGTACGCCCGTGAGAAAATCGAATGGAAATTCATTGATTTTGGTCACGATCTCCAGCCTACGATTGACCTGATTGAGTTGCCTAATCCCATTGGTATCTTCTCATGTCTTGATGAAGATTGTGTCATGCCCAAAGCCACGGATAAATCATTCACGGAAAAACTTCATTCTCTTTGGGATCGCAAAACCCCGAAGTATCGAGCTTCTCGACTTGGGCAAGGATTCATGCTCACTCACTATGCCGCTGAAGTTGAATATTCGACCGAAGGATGGCTGGAGAAGAACAAAGATCCTATGAATGACAACATTACTAGATTGTTGGCTGCATCCAGCGACGCACACGTTGCGAATCTCTTTAGTGATTGCTCGGAGGCGGGCGATGACTCTGGTGCCATCCGAAGCAGGGTTAAGAAAGGCCTTTTCCGTACAGTCGCCCAAAGACATAAAGAACAGCTATCCAGCCTGATGGCCCAGTTGCATTCAACGCATCCCCATTTTGTCAGATGTATCATACCAAATCACAAGAAAAAGCCAAAGCAACTCAGTGCGCCGCTTGTACTTGACCAGTTGCGTTGCAACGGTGTTTTGGAAGGTATCAGGATTGCACGCACTGGCTTTCCGAACAGACTTCATTTCTCAGAGTTCCGACAAAGATACGAAGTTTTATGCCGAAATATGCCGAAGGGATACGTCGATGGTCAGACAGCGGCCAGCATGATGCTAGATAAACTTCAGTTGGACAAATCATTGTTCCGTGTCGGAATTACGAAAGTCTTCTTCCGTGCTGGTGTATTGGCGGAGCTTGAAGAACAACGTGATGCCTTGATCCGTGAGATTATGACCCGATTCCAATCAATGGCCCGCGGTTTTACACAGCGACGAATCGCCAACAAGCGATTGTATAGAGCGGAGGCAACACGGATCATACAAAGGAACTTTCAAGTTTACATCGATCTCTGTGAGAACCCTTGGTGGCGGCTTTTGGTTAAAATGAAGCCCTTGTTAGGTGCTTCCAGGACATCAGGAGAGGTCAAGAAGAGAGATGAGATGATCAAACAACTTAATGAGAAAATGGACCATGAGGCTGCAGAACGCCAAAGACTAGACGAGGAACGGCGGAACACCCACACTGAGATGTTAAAGATTCAACAGACCTTGGAAAGTGAACGAGCTCTAGCCTTAGACAAGGAAGAGATTTTTAAACGTCTGCAGCTCCGTGAGGCGGAGTTAAGCGATAAATTAGCTGGTGCTATCGAAGACCAAGAGAAGCTTGAGGATCAGTTGGATGACTTGTTGGAAGCCAAAAAGCGAGCTGAACATCAATCCGATGAATACCGATCTCAATTGGAGCAAGCAGGGCATATAATTGCTAAGCTGGAGAGCGAAAAGCGAGTCCTTGCTGAACAGCTGGCCAATTTAGATGATCAGCTGAGAGATCTTGCAAAGAAGCAGGCGGATCGAAGTGCACAGGAAGCGCAGCTCGCCCAGGATGTGCAACTACTCCAGAGTCAGTTAAGTATAAAAGACAGAAAGGTCCATGACCTTGAGACCAAACTTGTCAGAATTGATCAAGAGTCAGAAGTCAAGCTAGCAACGGCGGCAAAGGACCTTCAGGCATCCAAATTGAGGGAAAGCAACCTAACCAGTGAGAACCGCAAAGTACAGAAACAACTGTCTGACTTATCTGCAACATCGACGGGATATGAAGATCTCGTCAGACGCAAAGAAAGCGAGTTAGCCATCCTTCGCTCCGATAACCGTAAATATGAGGCCGAGAAGAAGAGTTTTGATGAACAGAAGCGATCACTGTCAATGGAGAAAGAAAATATTGCCAATAGGTTGAAAGAAGTTCAGGCTGAAATGTTCGCTATGAAGTCCCAGCAAGCCAATTTACAAAAGGAGTCCGCCGACGCGAAAAAACTTCTCGATGCTAGATTAACGGAGGATGCTCACGCCGAGCAGAATCGTAGAAGGCTGGAGGAACAAATTTCGACTTTGAAACAGCAGTTATCAGACGTACAAAAGGAGCTCAGCAAAGAACGGCAATCTCGAGATGATGTCCAACTCCTTGCTGAACATAAATTTCGAGAGCTTAGCGAGAAATTTCAAGAACTCAATGAAGCCAAGATCATTATTGAAAAGGAGTTATACGTCCAGCAAGACACTCTTAGAAGAGCAATGGAGAATAGAGTTTCGGCTGAAAAGGAACGCAACGAAGCGCGGAACGAAATAAGAAAACTTAGAGAGGCCAAAATTGCAGCTGAAGAGGCTAGGGTACAAGCTGAAGTGGTTGGAGACCGCAATGCATCACGTCTGGCCCGGGAGCGTGAAGCTAGTCTGAAGAAGGATCTCGAAGCGGAACAAAATCGTGCAAAGTACTTCGAGACCGAGTGCAGTCGTCTAAATCAGCAAGTCGAGGATCTCAACAAGGTCATGATAGAATCTGGGGATTTTGGTCTCAAGGTTGATCAGGAAAAAGAACGGCTTGAGCGTGAACTCAACACAGTTCGAAGTCGACTAAGTGCCTCCGAAAATGACAATCGTGCTCTGCTCAACAAGCTTCAACAAAAAGGTCTGGAGATTGCGCGCACTAGCTCTAGAGCAAGTGAATCATCAAGAGGTCAGCTAATAGCAGCCCAGCGCGAAAAGGCTAAGGTTGATGAGCAGAACAAGAAGCTCAATAAACAGCTGGGTGATGCACAGATTCAACTCACATCCCTTCAAAAACAGAAGGAGAAGCTGGAGCTCAATCTTGAGGATCTGACGCGCGAAGTTGAACGTGAGCACATGAGTAGCCGAAACGCAGAGAAGACATCTTCTACTGTGGCCACTCAGTTGGCAGAGGCAAACCGCAAATTGGAGGACGAACGACAACTTCACACCCAGGCCCAAGCCAAGAACCGACAACTTCAGTCCTTGATTGATAGTCGAGACAAAGACATCATTGAATTAATGAAAATTGTGGATCCGGAGATGCCTGCACCGCCAGTAGCACAATTTGATGGCAGTGCCGATAAGAGCACCTCTGACAACCCAAATCTCATCTTGCAACTCACCCAGAAACTTGAAGAACTTCAGCAAAATCTCAGAGTTCAAGCCGCCGGTCGATCAAATGCTGAAGCACAAGTCCTTGAACTACGGAAACGATATGAAGATGAATTTGGGGATTCTTTAGAGTGGCAAACACCGGGCAGGCCTAAGCTTGAAGAAATTAACGCTAACGAGGGAGCCCGAAATACATCTCCGACACATATCAAAAACAAGCTCAATGGCAGACCTCAATCGAATGGAACTACGCCTAATCGACGCTTCCCAAGTTCAGGGGATCAGGCCCAAGACTCCGGACGTTCGGACCGTACCGCTGATATTTTAAGTTTTAACAATCGCATGGACCTGAAAGCTGATGTAGAAGAGCTGCAAAACCAGTTGCAGCTAGCGCAAATGGAGAATCGTCATCTCCAGAGTCAACTTGAGCGTTCTACACCTGGACGAGACATCTTCGAGGATAGCCCGTCGGTACGCCGTGTGCACAAGCTTGAGCAAGCCAACACTAGACTCCATGAAATGCTTGATGATTCTGCGAAGAAAGTGTCCGCCCTTGAAAAGAGCATTCAAACTGGAGAGTTATCTTTCCGGGACATCCAAGCCAAATCTCACGAGGAACTATTCGAGCTTATCAACAACCAAGAAGAAAACCGACGAATTTTAATGTACGCTCACAAAGACGCAATAGTGGATCTTAATGATACAAAGAAAAATTTTGAGATCCTGAAGCACACCCGGGCAGTTTTGGAGGTCGATCTTCGAGATGCTAAATCTGATCTTGAGGACATGACTTTGCAGAGAGATCAGGATGCCGCGAGCCGAAAACAACTTTTGCAAGAATTTGCCGATCTTCAAATCCGTTTGGATGCCGAATCTTCGAAATTGGCCGATGTTAGTTCCAGTCTTAGTCTCTACAAGAGCAGGGCAGACGAGTACTTTAGTAAACTTGAACAAGCTGAAATTGCTGTGTTGAAAGCGTCTAGAGCCGAACAATTCGCTAGATCTCAAGCAAAGGAAACGGAAGAAACGTGTGCCGAGATCATGTCAGAGAGACAGCATATGGATGAAATCATCGAGGATCTCCAGAAACAGAATCAACGTTACGAAGAGAAGCTTGAGGATCTTTCATCTGACTTGGATGCCGCTGTTCAAGCAAGAAAGCGATTGCAACATGAGCTTGAGGATTACCGAAGCCAACGGGCCATGGAGATTGAAGACAAAGAATCTAGTATGGAGCAGACCAGAAAGAAATATCAGGCTGAGTTTGCCACTCTCACGAATGAATTGGATATTGCTCGTGAGGAAAAGTTGTTCAAACAAACTGAGAATACAAGACTTCGAGAAGAATTAGATCAACTGCGATCGAAATGGGACGATGAAGTTTTGAACAGTTCAACATGGTCTAAAGAAAAGGCTCGCCTTGAAGCCACTCTTTCGGATCTCAATGTATCACGGGATGAGGCCGTCAACGCCCACAATGAAGCTCAAGGCAAGATTGTGTCGCTACTGGCACAAGTCCGAAGTCTCAGAACAGATGTAGATGATGCAGCTGCCGAGCGAGACATTTTACAACGCGAGAAGCGTGGCTTACAAGCTCGTCTCGAAGAAGCTAAAGCAGGCCTTGATGACCTTGCTCGGAGCGACAGCCCCGCGCTACGAAACGCTGCTGGTATGGATCGTGAGATTCTGGAGCTCAAATCTAACCTAGCCCAACAAGAAGATATCGCAGCTGCTGCCATTGGTAAGATGAGACGATCCGAAGCTCTTGCCTCTGAAATACAGAAAGATATTGTCGCCGAGAGAGAGACGACCGCACAGTTGAATAAGGAGAAGGCTGCGTTAGAAAAGTCACTCAAGGAGACTCAAGTCAGACTCCTGGATTTGGAGACCAAAGGCTATTCAAGTGCCAGCCAAGACGTGAGATTCCTCCACGGGCGTGTTCAAGAGGTGAGAATTCCCCTCCCATAAATTTACCACTAGTCTAACTTTTAAATAGCTCGAAGCCCAGCTCGACGCACAAGAATCCGAACGCAACAAGTCACAACGTTCTGTACGAAACGTCGATCGCACAGTCAAAGATCTTCAACAACAGATCGAGCGCAAAGAAAAGGCCAACGCGCAACTCCAAGAAGATATCATCCGCTCTAGGGATAAGGTCGAGAAACTTCTTAAGACTATTGACGACCTTCAATCAAGCGACTCAAACAACCAGCTTTCAGCTCGTAGAGCCGAACGCGAGTTAAGGGAGGAGAGAGAAAAGGCTTTAAGACTAGAGCGGGAATTGGAGGGCTGGAAGGCATTAAGAATGCAAAAAGGCCCTGGTGGTAGAGTCAGTGCGAGTGGCACGTGGAGACCGGGTAGTGAATTCGGTTCCGACGACGCGGGTATTGAAATCCCAAAGAGGAAGAGTAGTTTGAGCAGGCAGGATAGTATGAGTAAAGGATTTTTGTAATTGCTTTCGAGAATGCACGGGTAATAATGAAGGGTTTCTTGTACAGAAACGCATGGATATTGATTGACAGGCGTTTGTGGATGATGGGTAAAGTAGGAGCCGGAGCAGGTTGAGGAAGGAATCACGCATCTGTGTATGAATTGTATGTTTTTCATGTTAGGAGTGTATAGTATTACTTAATTTTGGGATGAGCAAGTGGAAATATGATGGTGATGATGATGGATATGCTTATAATAGATGACGCGGGATGCAATGGCTGAGATAATACCCATGTATACCTGTGCTTGTTTGAATGGAGATGTTTTTATTGAGAATTGTGGAGGAGTGCTTTTTTCGTTCTTGGATATGTGATTGTGATTGTGATTTTGATTCTAGATTGTGATTAGATTGTAGATGTGAAGTTTAGAAATTGAGAAATTTAGAAATTACGACTGGCGATTTGGGGATTGGAGAAGGAGTAGCAGGAGTAATAGGGAAGGAGGTTAGGCTAGGCTGAAGTAGCGTACTTTTCGCTGGTTTAATTGAACAACTAGGTAGCTACGTAAAGATATCCAAATCATTTCTGGCGGGGAGGACAGACCATTCATTCATTGTTAGCATATCGGTTGGATATTGGGTTATTTGATTGTGGTCTTGTCTGTGTTACTGTAAATTTGTTGGAATGTTTTACGGGAATATTTGTATTTTTATCAAGACCTCAGGTTTGGCTGTGATGTGGAGTTTGTAAGTGAAAAAGCCTTGTTATTCCTAAAGGAAATACTGTTTTGGAAAAGAGAGGGAGAGAACATGGTAAATGTTGGTTTTGGAATCGATTTTAAGTTCATGGGGTATACTCAATAACTCAATATTCCAAAATATGCGCCACTAACATCATTAAATCCTCAACATTCGAGCTCAATAGCCTGGTCTGTTCATATGATTAATTGAGGCATTTATGTGTAGAGCTCATGGGTTTCATACACTCTCAATTCTTTCCAAATCTTTGGATCCGAGAGGTTGAATATTGGCGCTTGTCGCTTTACTCTCCACATTCGTTCTTCTTCATCGATTCGCTCGTGGAAGTCCCTCGCATGTATCTTCTCGGCCTCCATATCATCGAGCCACTGTCTCGTTTCTCGTTTGTAGATGTTGGCTCCACAGGCAATGATGGTTTCGTCGGCATCGCCCTGGTTGAACGATTCGAGGAATTGTTTCTCGTGGTACTGTTCTTGGAAGGTGCACTCGGCACAGCCGTGGAAAGTCACAAGTTTTTTCATGTTGGGATGGGTCATGGTTTTTCCAAAGAAGGGGAAGGGAACGGCCGTCGTGTAGCGACGGGCTATGTCATCTTCGCGTTCGAATCCTACGTATTGACGGTGGGGAGCGAGTTGTTGGTCCATCTCGTTGCGCTTGGATAATGGGTGTTTGGGAATCATGACTTCGTGTGGTGATCGCTGCAATACTTGCGCTTCAAGAAGGCTGAGTGGCTTACCACGGATTGTTTCGATGCTTCCCATTGAGACGAGAACCAGACGTTGCTGGCTCTTGTACTTGCTGGGACCATATGTGCCTGGGATTGTGCGCAACCTTGGGTATTTCATTTCGGGCGGAAATAGGACTGCAGAATCGGGGCGTAATTGGAGTCGGAGAAGATCGATATATTGAACAGTTCTGAGAGAAATGTCATTGCGGAGGCAATAGGCGCAAGCGCGTTTGCCTTTGAAAAGTGACAGAAAAGCACCCATGACTTTTTCGTCATCCAGACTTCCAAATCAATCAGCGAATTTGGATAGAAGTTAAGAGATCATAGTGCTTACTAGGCAGGATTCTCTGAGTTCTCGGGACAAAATTCGCATTCAGGGTTTGTCAAGGCGTAATGTAACTGAAGCAGCAGTATATTAGATCCTATTCCGGTGCTTAGAATGGCGCGTAATGCCTCTGGTGCATTATTAGAAACCTCTTGCCACTCTAGAATGGAAGAAATTGCTAATCTGCAATACTGGGAGCAGCGGCGAACATTGACCAACGTTTCAACGTCGAGGTATTTGAGAGTACGCTGAAAGAGCTCTATTGGAATCTTAACAAGATGACTGGTATTATTAGCACTCTCGGTATGAACCATAGAGTACGTGAAGGATTTCCTGGTCCTGTCATCGAGTAGGCATCTCTGTGCTAGTTGTTTGGTTGAGATGAAAGGCTCGTATCTGTCATCAGAGGGAGAAGCTGGGTAGCAGCAGGCACAAGACATTCTGTGATGACATGAGTTCTCTGATGGATATTACCGCTTTGATTGTGCTGAAAGAAACTACAAAACCACAAGAGTTAAGAAACCAAAATATTCCTGTATAGTCCACCATTGTGTAGTATGTGCCCAGAGCCTTGGAGTTCATAGCTTCTAGCTTCACGAGCAGAATACATTTGGAAACTTACATTGCTAGTAGATTAGAATCGTAGAGTCTTTAGTGTTGCGGTATTTTATGAAGAGTTCTCCTAAATTTGTAAGGTCTCCTAGCCTGAGCTGAGAGGGGGCTGATGTTCGTGTAGCGAAGATTCGGGACAAGACCAAACCAAGTCCAGGGTCTGGAGGGAAAGAGTATTCAATCTAACTGATCTCAAGGGAGAGATTGATAGATCAATTATGGTAAATAGGTAGACAGAAGTTCAGGAAGTTTGAGATAACATCCAACCAATTGATATGAATTGAGAGGTAAGGAGGTTGTTCATGAGAGGGAGCTATAGAAAATGGAAGTTGAGGTAACCTGATGATGAAATGAGGGTGGGTAAGAGAGAGGGAAGGGAGTCTAAAGTGGTCCGTGCACAACGTCGGAAATTTATTCCCCGTCTGTGCTTAGGAATTAATTAGGTAAGACTAGTGCAAACCATATCTCAACCACCTTCAAGTCATGATCATAAATCAAAGCTGTTGCTAGATATATGTCGGAGATCGCCAAGCAATTTTTGGACTGACAAGGTGTTTGCAAAAACTTTCGATGTGTAAAGTCTTCAAAGTCCAAATCAGTTGAAGTTGAAAATATAGACATTCACTACTCTATATAGGCTTACCTTGTGAATCCCATCTAATCAAATAGCGATAGCAATCGGCAAGTGCCCCTTTTTGCTCCTGTACCGATGTGTATGTTACAATGGAATTGTCTGAATGTCAGAACTACCAATGTGTTTTGCCTTTGTTCTTTATGGATTGTTCAATTTGGCGTTATTTTCACCACACCATCACTTTCCATAAGTTCGATCAATTGAATTGAAATTATTCCAATTGGGTAATTGTACTCAGTACGTTTGTTTGGTTTCCTCTCTCCAAAGAGAAGATAGGTTTTCCCGGATCCACAGTTCGTGCATATATGCAATTATTAAGGCTGGATGTGCCGTTTGTGGGGCAAATATATTGTGAAAGAGGTAGGTCGAGATACATGCATCCTGATAGCACGCTGCAAGGGGGAATAGGATACGAACTGATCAGACTATATTGTATAAACTTCGAATAGTAGAACTAATGGAATTAACAATGGGTTAGAGTTGTATACAATGGGTATACAAAACGATTAGTAAAAACGATTGATTATTCTAAAAGAGAAAGCGAAGCCTCCTTCTTATATTTAACTACGAAGGATCATGTAACCTAATGCTTATGAACTAGCTACGTATATAGCCCTAGTAATCCAACTTTCTCACAATATTTACAAAGAAAAGGATATCACACCAGAATTATATGAAAGGCCATTGATGTTTTCATCCGAAGTGTTGATTTAAATAAAGAGGAATCACCACAGAATGCCGAAGCGAAATTTGCGCACCTTGGGGGGTCTTTGAGAAGGTATTCTAGTCTTTCGTCGAGGTCTGTATTCACCTTGCTTGTTATCATGGCTTCTATAAGGAGTTTCGAAGTGGTGGCTTCTTACTCTTCCTTCTTTCTTTCTCCTTTCAGTGAGTTTACTGGAAATAGCTTGTACTCAATTTTTATTCCCATTGTAGACTTGAAGTAACTCAGCTCTACTACAACCATCTATTGGGACTCCCTCATAGTCGAAGATTTGAGGAACTAGATCTCCTCGACATATAACATCACTTGCAGGACATATTTGACATACACCTCATCATGTCCAGCAAAATTGAGAATATGCCACAGGTAGGAGAGAAATGGGAAGAAGTCAGTGAAGGTGTTGCCTCCATCCTTGATGCTATTAAAGAAGCTCGTGAGGAGGAATTGAGGAACAATCCATCCGGAATCCTTTCTCAAACATTGTGGGCAATTTTCAGTTTCGTCTTAGCAAAGCTCTGGGCCTTCTTGAAGAACTCATGGACAATCATTTCCTCGACCTTGAAAATGCCATGGGAAATCATCTCCTTGCTTCCATTCCTCGTATCCCCGACACCCAAGGCAATTACCTCCTTTATAATTGCTCCTATTGACCTCCTGTCATCAATTCCGGAAGCGATCCGACTACTTTACGGGTTCACACTTAGTCAAACACTGGCAAGCTTTAGTAGTGTTGCATTCGTGGGGGGACTTTTTCTCGTGTTAATCACCCTTCGAAATACCAAATTTGGCCACGGAGTGGAAGCACTTCATGGTTTTCTCTTCTGGGCTTCCATATACTCTTCAACCCTACTCATAAGCAATCTTGGACCTTTACGGGAACTTTTTGGTACTCTGCGCGAGTTTTTCATTTCCAGCCCCTGGTCCGCAGCTTTTGTTTTCCTTTTCGTCTTCAAGTTCCTTAAGGTGTTCGTCCATTTGTTTTCCTATACCGTCCTCGCTAGCTACAGAGTCCCGCCGCTCCATCCCACTGCTCTCCCCAGCCATGTTACAGTAATCATACCAAGCATTGGAGATTTTGGTGAGGATTTCATTACAACGGTTCAATCAGTTCTCGACAATAACCCAGCCAAAATTATTGTTTCAACAGTTGGGACCGAAAAGCTCATACAAGCCCGCAGGGTGGTGGAAGGGATCATGAGAGAACGAAGTCTCCCGGGACGAAAAATCGAAGTTGCTGCCATCCACCAACCCAACAAACGCGCCCAGTGCGTCCAATCTTCCCTCACTGTTGAAACCAATCTCATCGCCTACGCCGACGACCATGTGATCTGGCCTCACACCTTCCTCCAAAGCGCTCTCGCTGAGTTCGAAGACCCAAAGGTAGGAATTGTCGGAACATGCAAACGCGTTATCCGCGACCCTGGAAACAATTGGTCCGATTCTCTTCGCAATTTCTTTGCCTGCATTTACATCGAACGCCACAATTATGAGATGGCTGCTACTTACAACCTTGATGGTGGCGTATGGGTTATCTCTGGAAGAACGCAAATAATCCGAACAGATATCGTACAGTCGCTCGAATACAGAAAAGATTTCCTTTCTGAGACTTTCCTTGGCGCTGGTCCGCTTACCTGTGATGATGATAATTTTGTCACCAGATACATGATCAACCATGGATGGAAAACCGTATTTCACAACCGGCCCGAGGCACTGGTTGAAACAACTCTGGGCACAACAGGCGGCTGGCCCAAATTCTACCAACAGCTTGTCCGCTGGTCCCGATCAATTTGGCGCTCGCATCTAAAAACAATCTTCGTTGATGGAACATGCTGGAAATTTTGTCCCTGGACCAGCTACACCATGTTTCTTTCCGGCTTACTCAATATCTCCATCCTCTACGACCCTCTCCTATTCCTCACCCTCTTCAAGTCCGATTTCTACACGGAGAAGAATCATGCTGGCGCATATTTATTGTGGGCACTGATTTTAAGTCGCATGATTAAGCCGTGGCCTTATTTTATGCGTAATAAAAAGGAGATGATCTGGAATGTACCTGCGATACTTCTTTTTGGGTATATTCATGGGGCTATTAGGTTGATAGGGCTGCTTACCTGTCGGGATATTTCGTGGGGTGGAAGAGATTTGAAAGCATTTGTTCGTTAGAGTTCAGTGTGCTGACCGATGATGGACTGGTGCTACTTGGGGTGGGAAGTATCTGCGTAGTTGGTGTTGGATGGACGGATATCACTTTGCGAATCTGAGGGAATGGGGTATGAGACTTGCGAAGCTGGCGTTGGATGAATGGGCGTTATTAGGGAACTTGACATGTGGACGAAGAATATTTAGTGGAGTGTAAAATAGATATCCCGATACTTCAATGACCTTCCCTGCCCAAAAAAGGAAATCATATGCCTGTAGTTCCTGCAAAATTATTTCATAAAAAAATAGATAATTTCAAATTCAAATAGTTCATGAAATAAGATTTACATCTAGACTCGTCACTCTTGCACTACCTGTACTCTCGTTATATCACAACTGCCGTATTAACGATTCAGTACGGAAGCTCTTCTCATGATATGAATGGAGATGTAGTATCTACCAAGGAATGATAAATACTCGCGCACATATTTCCCAGAATACCAAATCCAAATATACTAGGTGTCCTTCACAGCGTGACTAGTATAGAACCCATGCTTGAGTCATAAACTCTAAATTTCGTTTGTTACAAATCCCTTCCAATCTTCCTCTCTCCTCCAGAGTTAGAAATTTTGACATCTAATGTTGAGAATTATTACTGGACATATAAAGTTCGAATGTTATATCTGTAGATCATACAGATCTAGAGCAGATAGCGAGGGAATAACAATCATCAAGTATATCTAGAAAAAACCTTATCATTTTTTAATTACTCAGGGCCAAAACCAAGATAATTGAGAATTATTGCTCGATATACTGGTCCCTGTATAACTAATATTCGTTATAAAAGAATCTATTATAGTTATTATCATTTGATATTATACCTATCGATTAATTTAGAATTTAATTTATATTCTATTGATTGAATAAATTTATTTTTCATTTCTTATATATAAGAGATACTGTCTTATTAATTTGTGAACTTTTAGTTCTTGTAATATACTAGATTAAGAGTGTATATTCTAGTAATTAGACAGATTATATAAATACATCTATAAACAAGAATAATATCAATACCACTCCTATATACTCTTCATCTTCACAAAATGCAATAACCTAACCCAGTCCAACCCAAATCATTATCCACCAAATCGTACTCAATCCAAACCCAGCAAAGAAAAACAATAGAAAAGGGGTTAAACTTAAAGTATCAAGTTGGCGAGATCATATGATGATTCTTACATATGGAAGCATCTGGCATTTAACTTCTCGAGAGGGTAACGCTAATTATAAAAAACTGAACAGGAGCATCCAATTCCATCAACCTCATGCCCTGGAAGCTTCGTCTCGGCACCACCAGATTTATCGGACGACGGCTCAATCGAGCATTCGATTGAGATATCGACTCATTCGACCTAGAATAAGCACTGAGGGTCAGCTCAAACCGTCTTTCGAATCTTTAACTCAAAGGTTCAGCTTGAAAATGGCCATCAGAGAGTACCAGAACGATTATTTCAAGCTTCAATTACACCTGAACAGTTGGATCTCGCTTGAGATGCATTTCAGTTGACGCATTTACATGAATAATGGTACGGGGCTCACCTCAAAAATAATGTGGGATATTGAGTTGTTTATATTGTGTTCGTGTAATAAGGGTTCACATTTATAGGAATTGTCACGGGTTCATAACTCTATCGAGTAGGTTTGATACCGATCAAACTACTTCTACCCTTTTAGGGGTTTCTGGTTCAGTGGTAGAGTTCTGGACCCGTGACAGGAATAGATTTCTTCATATGATAATATTTACAATATCGATAGAATATGCCACAAGAGGCAAAACATTGAGAGGTAGGTATCTCAGTAACCATCAAATAGTAAAAGAATTATCATTTATGTGACTATATATAACTTCTCACTCTTAATTATCAATTTATCTGCGAAATGAAATGAACATTAGAGGAGAAGTGAAGTCAAAGTTAGAAAGTATATAACTAGCGCTTAAAAGTCATATAAACATCATTTTAGCCCTTCTTTAGTCACACCTTACTAACGTATAACATGAATATCAGCAAAAATGGATATTGAACTTCTAATATACAGTTGGTGGTATGTGGTATTAATCAGGTAAACAAACGTTTTTCTTCATATAAATGTAAAATGTAAAATGTAAAATGTAAAATGTAAAATGTAAAATGTAAAATAAGAAATCCAAACTATTAGATTTGCTTGGAAGGTTTTTTTTGCTTCAAACTACATACATCATCTAAGCAAATATTATTTTCCGCCTCCAAAAAGATACTATCTTATTTTGTAAGGTTATTTTGAGGAATACACAGGTGAAAAAATACAGATTGACGATACCTACCTATTGAGATATCTCGACTCGAGATCGCCAGGTATTTAGCTGTGGATACTTATGATGCAGTAATGAACTCGACTCTTGACTATTTACCAAGTTATGATTGCTGTAATCTGGTGGTTTAATCCCGGGGCTAGATTTTCGTTTATTCTTTCCTTATAAAACTAGAGTAAATTTGTTGGATGCTGGATGTTGGATGGTGATGATGGTTATGAAGAGTACTTCGATACACGTAATGTTCTAGTAGATGTTACCAGTGCCAGGTTTTTTTTTTTTTTTTTTTTGGAAAAAAGTTTCGATAAAAGATTACTTTCGTCTAGTAAGCAGCTAGAATTGAAAATGTGAGGGATGAGTGAAAATGCATACAGTTAATTCAAGACACTATATCCTCAGAGCAAAAGCAAAAGCAAAAGCAACGCCATTTCGTTAAAAATCATTATCATCATTGTCGTCATTACTATTCATTACCTTGTATGTTATCCTGATCAAACAACTCCATTATCTGTAAGCTATCCCGATGAAAAAAAACTCTACATGGGTATCACAAAACTTCCTGATGTATGTATCCAGTATGCCATCCTATGCAAAGGAAAATACATGAAATGCCTTCGTACTCCAGATCAACCATCGTAAGAACTCGTTGTATATTGATCCAATTCCGTGCAAAAGAAATTTGTGTTTTAACGCCAGTATTCGAATTTATATCTCAATTTAATGAGAGTTTAGTGTTCCTCCCAAGGAGCAATCAATTTTGCCCTTTTCTTTGGTGGTCCGGATGGCCTAGATGGCAGGTCAGTAAATTGAATATAAAAAAACATTTATGTTACGGAGACCATAGTTGCGGTAGGAATTTATAATTATAGAGTGGATGAAAGTTCGAGTAATGCTTACGGTGATTTTTCTTTTGTCAGCGCTTGATCTTTCATTCTCTGCTCAGCAGCAGCTAATGCCAAAGGCCTCATTTCATCTCTCCTTTGTTTCTGCTTCGCGTATTTGGCTTTAGTTAGACGTTCGTTGACGGGTCCACCGTGTACCAGTTGTGTGAGATTGGTTTCGCGGGCTGAGATCTGGTTTCGACTGAGTTTGAAAGAGTCGGGGTGGTTCGGACAATTCCTACCATGGGCTGTCCCGCCAAGCCTAATGATATTCTCCCAGTCGACACCGCAAAGGTAGCACCAGGATTTCCCGCAGCGACCTAGGAAAGAATCGTTAGTATTGAACTTGTACGAAGAGACGTATTAACACATACATTGCATATGATCACAACCTTCGCTTCTAACAACACACTCTTGGCATTGGGGGCACATTCTCGAGTCTTTTGCCAACAGCTTTGCTGTAGCCTCTTCTTGCTCCAAACGCTCAATTTGTGAGTCTTCGATATCGAAATCATCACAAGACTGTCCTTCATGCCATGGTAATTTGTGTTTGACGCAGGTCTTGAATTTGCAATGGTTACAAATCATTAATGGCTCTGGTCCTTCGTGGATTTGACCACCTCCGCAATTGGGACCTAAGCACATGGTGAATGTATCTGGCCTCGAAGCTTTCTCTCTCAAGTACGAATAACTATCCAAAAATCAACAATGAACGTAAAGAACTAATTAAAGTCACTAACCGTTTGAATACATCTGCAGATACTTTTTGCAAAATATCGTTATAAGTGAGGACGGCGGGACAGAGAGGACACTTGATGCCATTTAATAATCCATACTCTACAGCTGTAGAGATGGATGTGTTGAGGCATGCCTTGCATGTGCGATCTCCATTTGGATGTTCGCAAGTATCCGTGATAGAACACCAGGTCTCCGATTTTAAAACTGTCTCTGCACAGATGGCACATTCCACCCGAAAAGGTGGATGCTCGACTTTTTTATCTGCTTTTTTACTAGCATAGTATCCGGTATCCGCATCGTATCCACTGTCAGATTCGACCGCGGCCTTGAGAGTCTTTTTAGCCTTAGGAATTCTTTTGCCCTTAGCAGACCTTGTAGCCTCGACAGCCTCCTTCTCAGTCTCCTCATCGCTCTCTTCTCCATCACTCTCCTCCTCATCACTCTCCTTCTCATCACTCTCCTTCTCATCACTCTTCTCATCACTCTCCTCCTCATCGCTCTCGTCTTCATCGCTTTCCTGACTTTCGTCATCGTCTTCCGTTGTTTCAGGCTCAGAAGTCGACTCGGGTTCCGTATCGAAGATGTAATTTGCGCGTTCAGGATTATCGGGGTGGGTAGGCATCAAGTCGAAGAGGTCGTATTCCATAGGATAAGAGTCCAAATCTTCTATTCGAAATTCGTGACCGGAGATCGCGGAATTTAATGATTCAGAACTTGAAGATCCATCAGAATCTTCCTCGTCTCCTTCCTCCCTATTTCCCTCATCTGCGTCTTCTTCCTCCTCGCTCTCCTCTTTTTCGGACTCTTCCTCAGACTCTTTCTCAGACTTTTCCTCGGACTCTTCCTCATGTGCGATCACGGGATTTACAGGTCGTCTCGATGGAAGGTCACCACCATTTACCAACCAGTTCTTAATTTTTTCGCAATCGTCTTCATGAAGGTTCTTCTCAAAAGACTGTAATCGAAGAAATAAAGCAAGTCGATCACCTTGTTTTTCTGGTAATTCGCCATAATGCTTCAAAATATGACGAATGCTTCTTGCGTCATGTTGCTTAAAGTCCAGTCCGAAGACCTCACTCGACTTATAATCGAAACTCATTGTGACAAAATCGACTGTCTTGAAAGAATGATCAGTAACTCTGTTCTGCTTGATTGATTTGAAAATTTATTGATCTGGATGAAGTTGATCAGAAAGGTTGTTATAATATTGGGAAGAAAATGTTTGAATGTTTCATGTGTGGTGGTGGAGGTGGAGGTGGAGGTTGCCTGGAGCCTTAGATCGGGGAATTTTAGATAAGATGCTAAGATAAGGCTAAGCTCCAAATGCTGAGGCTAATCTATGGAGCTCCTCATCTTATTTGACAGTAATAAGTGAATAATGTAATTCACATAATCTCTGTTCGTTATCCTCATGTCAATTAGCCAGGTACAAAGTAAACACTCGCACACATACCTATAGTAAGTAATTGATCTTTTGTTTGCTTGCCAAAGCAGCATTGTACACCTCCTTCCTCTCCCAATCTCAATGTTCCCCTGCACTTCTATTCTCTTCCAGAATCTTCACAATGCTACTGAAAACCATCCGAGATAATCATTTTATTTCTCTTGCCTTCAAGAATTTTCATTTACCGGTCTCAATGAACAACCTAGTGAGGTGTTGGAAGATCCTGACATGTTCCAGAAACTGTACTGTGGAAAGCCAATTGAATATGCCATACCGGCTAATGGATCTCGGGTTATCATGCTGGAGAATTAATACGCTTTCCATCTCAACTACGCTTTATTGTTGTGTAGCCAATTTTCGAATAATAGTTGGAAGAATCATTGGTGTTTTGCTCTATATCGGCAGCTAGAGTGATATTCCAAGACCACTGTTTTGTGATGAGGACAGCCTTTCTTGTTTTCATCTCAGCAAACTCGCGTGGCTCATCCGTTATATCTTTTGCATTGGCAATGATGATAGCATCTTCTGTAGCTTGAGAGTTCATCGATGCTAAAGCATGATCGTGGAAGTTATTAAATTGCTCGCAGAGTATAGAACAGTTAAGACACGAGCAGATTTTGCTTTCCTCTCCGCAGTCTCTCATTTGTTTTGCTTGTTGTATGATGAGCAGAACTTCAGATAATCTACCACTCAAAACGCGGGCCTTATATTTCCTGCCATTGGTACCATTCCTTTTGCTAGGTGTATCTTACATCAATTTGTCTCGAGAACTTCTCTTGCAAAACCTTGCAAAATGGGAAGTTGTCTAGGTACTAGTGAAGTTTTCGAAGTTTCCTCCAAATTATGAATTCGTTTGATAACTCATCAAGGCACATTCTACGGCGATGATGCGCAGGACATTGTCAAGAGAGTGGTTCGCCGTGAAAACTCAACTGGAATTCCGTAATGCATGCTAGCAATAGGTAAAGCATGAATGAGGCTTGAGGAAGAGATTCGGGCTAGATCCCTATGAGTCTTAATGTGTTTATCATCGCAAATGGCAAATATTTTTTCTGATTGCTTTTAACGATGATGAAACCCTTCCCAATGAAGAGGATCTCCTTTCCTCCTGCGCTCGTTTGGCAACCAGTAATGATAGTTTCGATGCCGAAAGACACATTCAATGACATCAATTGTGACAATTTTTCTATCATCGACAAGTCTCAGACAGTGCTAGCAATGGTTTTGGAAAACGCTGCCAAACTTTCACTGAAAAAGAGCTATTGGGCCTCAATAGCGACCTGTTTATTGGTTGACAAAATCCTCGCCAATGCCCGTGGGTAATCATGGAGGCATGAAATTCAAGGTTGGATCCAGTATAAAGCCTGCGTTTTGAATCAAATATTTCATCCCTTCGGCATATAGAAATTGAAAGCGGATCACCACCCCAAATCGTCCAATCACGGGTCATCGTTTTATGATTTTGCCTACCCAAGACTGTGGTTAGTAAAAAACCAACAGTAGGGAACCCCAAGCCACACCCATTGCGAGCATTGGTGCTTTCGAAGCCAAGAACAACCTCTGAGACGGATGAAAGAAAGTATTCTAAAATGTGTTCGAAAATATGCAAGGTGTCTCAAATCAACTCCATTAATTTTCCGAATTGAGAGACGCGGTCATTATTCATTGAGGATACCAAGCCTTGCATTCCTGCCCTGAAATGGTCCTGGTACAAAGAAGAAAATAAAATGGGAAATGATAAAGAGGGATGGTACCTGTTGAAAGCTTTAATTATTCTCAATTGCAAATTTTTATTATTGAGCACACCCGGAAACACACTCTATATAAAAATGCACTTCGTTCACGACCTCACCGAGTCCTTAACGCCTGGTTCTGCTGTAATCAGCATTGGCGACAAAGGATATGATGAGAGCATCAAACGGTGGGCAGTGACCGCTGAAAAGCGAGCTGTACGTCTACCATACCATACCACGTCAAAATTTCTTCAATTAACCAATTGCACCACAGGGTCTCGTAGTTTTTCCTTCAGCACCATCAGACGTATCGAAGACCATTCTTTGTGCCACCAAACTTGGGGTTGAGTTAGCCGTTGCAGGTGGTTCTCATTCCACTAGTGGATCGTCATCAACTGATGGAGGCATTTCTATGAATCTATCTAGAATGAGAGGCGTCACAGTCGACCCAGAAGCTATGACAGTCACTGTACAAGGAGGGGCTTTATGGGAAGATGTTGATAAAGCAGCTGCGGAACATGGATTGGCTACTGTAGGTGGAACTGTCAATCTGACCGGGGTGGGGGGCTTGACTCTAGGGGGCGGGTATGGATACTTAAGCGGCGCATATGGAACGGTAGTCGACAACCTCCTTTCCGTTCAAATGGTTCTTGCCAGTGGTGAAATTATTACGGTGTCTGAAAGACAGAACCCCGAGCTGTTCTGGGCTATCCGTGGGGCCGGAGCTGCATTCGGGGTAGTAACAGAGTTCGTTTTCCGCGCATACAAGCAAGAAAATTTGGTATGGGCCGGAGTGCTTGCGTTCACTCCCGATAAATTACGCTCAATTCTCGAATGCGCAAATCATGTCATCGAGGTATCCAAAGGAGAAGCCACAATAATGGTAGGATTTGCTACGCCCCAACCAGATCTTCCACCATGCATCATGACAGTTGTTTTTTACAATGGCCCCGAACAATCTGCAAAGGCACTATTTGAACCAATTCTCAAACTTGATCCCTTGCTAAACACTACCGCCATGATTCCCTACCCTGAGGTCAATGCCTTTCACAATGCAAATGTTCCCGATGGAGCAAGAAGAACGATGAAAGGTTCTACATTCGCCGCACCAGTCGACATTCCATTCGTGGAAAGCATGTTCAACGATTACGTATCTTTCATTCAAAGTACGCCGGATGCACAGAAAACTCTGGTTCTCTGGGAATTCATCAGCCCTCATAAAATTATGTCCGTACCACAAAATGCCACCTCATTCGCGAATCGCGGACCGTATGGGAATGTTGTTTTCGTAACTGCATGGACGAGTCAAGAACATGATACAGCATGTAGAGAGTGGACGAGAAATATGGCAAGGAAAGCGAGAAATCAATTATTGAAGACTCGTGCGGGCGGAGAAGGAGTAGGCGAGTATGCTAATTACGAAGGTCAGTTTTCCCGTAGCTTGTTCCATTTCAGGTTATAACAATCTTTCACCTCACAGGTATGAATGAAACACCAGCGAAAACGCTCTTTGGTGACAACTACGAGAGACTGGTAGAGTTGAAGCGGCGTTATGATCCTACCAATGTTTTTGGAAGATGTTTCAATTTGATGCCTGGTCATGGTGGAGATGTCCCTCGAAATTAACATTCCTTAGGTATCATGGCAAGTAAAAATGTTATTGATGTAGTTACGAACTGAAAGTTGTTTATTAATGAGGAATATAGGAAATGAGAAAGTTAAATATCAATTTTTCATACTTAAACGCTCAATTGCCAATCTTGTGATGACCGTGGCCGGCTCGGGTATTTTGCTCAGAGCCATACCCGGATTTTGCGCCGGGTTTCCAGATATCTTCCCTACGCTAAGGGGCGCTAGCGCCCGAATGTGAGATTATATAAGCGACATTCCGCGGAATCACCCAGTTCTCAACTTCTCTATCATCGACAATTTGGCACCAAGGAGGAAATCAACGCAGCTTAACAATGGAGTGCAAAAAGAAGCTCTTTCTTTCTAACCCTTTTACTTATCAATGGTACAGGTGCAAACTCTTTTCGATCCGAAAGAACCCGAAAAGTATGGCGTATGTGGTTACGACGGAAAGTAATTCTCGAATTCCGCAAAAAGCGTAGGAAACGTCTACGAACTGCGTATGAAAGGGCCTCTTCACTCTGAATTTTTTTTTAGATCAAGGAGCAGCGGTACCATTATCTCAATAGCTTCTTGAGGAAGAATTCAGCATCTCGAGTTCGCCGCTACGTGTTTACGACGTACAAAATTCGTTTCGCTCGTTTTGCAATCACTGCTCGAAACTGCGACAGATTTCTATGTATTTCCTACACCAACACAACACCATAATGCTTTCCCTGGATCTTCCAGCCTGGACGAAAAGGCTGTGCATGATGATTCTATGCTGCAGTGTGTGTGTTTTCCAAAGCCATTGCGATTTAAGCCGGGGTATTGCGTCCGTCCAAAGCGGAGTATGGAAAAGCTTGATACGCGCCGGCGTCATATTTTATCAACTCCATCGCATACTTCATCTTTGGCGTCGGCAACACCATCCGGGGGATACACTAGCCATGTACATTATCATCGGACGGTTACGCGCGTAGTGTCACGTGGAAGTATTTTACAAATCCTGCTCACTAGTAAGTTTAGAGGCAAACTAGAGTACTAAGGTAGTGCGGGCGTTCCGAAAATTACAAATGGTGTCGTTTAAAAATAGGATTTTTCTCACCTGATATTATTCCTCGCGGCAATGGATGTTCGGATTTACGTCAACACGGGTGACTGGATATTCTTCTGTCCCGTTAGTTTGCCAGTGCAAACTTTCGATGATGGCATGATTACTATCCTTTAACACTATCTCTCCACCTGCCAGACTTTAAGATTTCATTCAAGATTTTTCAATTGCGGATATACTGTTTCATTCCATATAGAAAGACGATTCTTATGGACTTGTGGGATGGTGATCCTGTGCACAAGGCTGTACCACAGCATGAGGAATACCCCGCCTTCAACAGTCACCAATGTATAAATGTGGATGATAATCCCATGTTCTACGGAATTTGGCTGTGAGGCCTAGCCCTTTGCAAAACGCGGTTACCGGAAGCATGGTTTCGTCATGGGCCCACTTGCAACGAAAATTCAGCTAGTGCATGTTTAGTCGATTTACGTATTACGTTCCTGACGATCTTGTGCCGCCGTCCGCATTTTGTTTGTTGATCCATACTTATTCATGGGTCTTTTATGGATTGTCTAGGGATACTTTGTTCAATTACAAATCGTTCATCCGTACTATGTAGTGCCAGCCGTGTGGTGCATCGTGCGGGGTATATTCGACGCTACGATGGTGAATTCGTAGATCATGTCAAACCAATCAAAACTATTGCATTTTGTGGGAAACTCTTTTCTGTGGGAATGTCACTCGACATGCTGCATATTGATCAACACCTTAGCTCATAGAGAATACGGGAAATCTCTAAGAAATTGATATTCGATCGTGTTTAATCGACCCATTCGGTGAGCCATTTTTCGTAAACATGGTATGCAAACAAAGGTCAGGACAAGCCAAATCTGCGTCATTGTTTTTCCCTTGAAATTTGGAAAATGGAAAAGAAGCCGATGAGGAAGTATTTAGATAGCCCTTGCTCCCGATCATTTCCTTTTTCACAACATCTCCAACTTTACAATACAATAACTCACGTTCGTTAATCATGAAGTACTCAGCACCAGCGTCACTCGCTTTTGCCGTTGGCGCTTCAGCTGCCTCCATCCGTCGGGACACTTGCTCATTCACTCTCACCGCATCAGGAGGTGCATCTGGTATTGTTGGTCAATTGGACGATGGCCAACTTCGTATCCTCGGTGGCCACCCAACCGCAACCTTCACAATCAGCAACGGTGCAACTACTGATTCCAAAGGCCGACCATGTTATCTAACATCGGAGGCTAACCAATACCAATGTGATGCTGGTATGACCGCCACAGACGGTTTTGCTATCGGTGCAAGCGGCACATACTCTCACTCTGGATCGTCGGTATTCTATGCATGCCCATCCTCTGATTCCGATTACAACATCTACACAACTCCTGTTGCCGGCCAGACTAAGTGCGTCAAGGTTGGTTTGACTGCTAGTGGATGCTTTGCCCCAGCTTCATCCTCTTCATCAGCACAAATGAGCACATCCACATCATCATCAAAAACTTCCGTTATTACTGCTACCACAACTCAGCAACAGACCTGTGCTCCTTCAACTGTTACTGTCTCCTCCCCAGCTCAGACTATCTACGTGACTACCTCTGCTGTGTCAACCGCACCTGGTCAGACTATTTACGAGACCAAGATTTTGAAAGAGACTGCCCCCACACAGACAGTTGTTGTCACTCAGACTCCATCTGCTCAAACCATCTATGTTACTTCAACTGTCCCTGGACAAACTGTTCACGAGACTCAGACCCAAGAAAAGACTGCTCCAGCTCAAACTGTCTACATCACCCAGACACAGAAGCAGACTGCTGCTCCTTCAACGGTCACCGTCACTCAAGTCCAATCTGCTGCTCCTTCCACAGTTACCGTCACCCAGATACAAACTATAACTGCCGTCCCTACCATCGCAGTCTCTACACCAAAAGCTTCATCTACTAGCTCGACCGTCCCCTCGGCTGTATCCAAGGTTAGCTCAGTCGCATCTAAGGCTACTTCAACCACGTCATCCTCCAGATCTTGCCCTACAAACCTTGATGGCACCTATTCTTCCCCCAACTTAATCGTCCCAGTATCATCTGCATCCCCAGATACTGCCTACGGCACTTCTTACTTTGGAGTTGTTAACAGCACCGTCTCTTCCCTCTTCAACTTCGACATTCCCTCATCATACGCATCAAAGACATGTTCTCTCGTCTTCCTCTTCCCAACTCAAGACATGCTCGAGACCTCCTCTTACACTTTCTCCGGATCAGGAGCCATTGATTTCAAGCAATTGAGCACTACTGTTACCCTTAATTCCACCTATAACTCTATTGGAAGCACCGAAACTGATTTGGGTAGCAAGACTTACACACCTGGTTCCTGGACTGTGGTTGATACTTTCGAGTGTCCAGCTGGAGAGGCTATCAGCTATGAAATGAGCACTGGTGACAGCAACACTAATTTGTGGTGGTTTGAGGACTATAATCCTTCTCCAATCGGTCTTTTTATCACTACCTGTTAAATTTGATTCAGAAAGAAAATTTGAAAATTCCTTAAAGACATGGGTGAAATGAAATGAGATATGAAATGCATTATAATGTTCGGTTCCTTTTTTAAGTACGGTTTGGATTCGGTCTCTTAGGATCGGATTATATACGGAATGGAATGAATGCATTTGGGAGAGAAATCCATCACCATCACGTTCATTATGACGTTGAATACATACTTTGTACATAAGATTTGAGATTAATAGGCAGAATGATAATGACAATCGATAGTTTATCAATACGCACTAGAAACTTCATATAGTATTTTGAAACTTTGAAGATTTGGCAAATGCAAAAAGCATGAGGTTGATTGAGCCAAGGTGTCAAGAATAAATAAGTGATACTTCTACTGCTTAAAATGAATTTCTAAACTCTCGCCATAAAATTTCTATGTTCTAGTTATGCAAAAACAAACCAGCTAGTACTTCAACCAAAGTTGAGGGCCAGAGCAAATGTAATATATCTTGCAGTCCGCTCATTGCTAGCCATAACCATCAAGATCTTAAGACCCATCCATCCTCAACAGCTTCCAAAAGCGGACTCTCCAGCACATGCACCAATTTCCCTACTCTCTCCAACCCAATCTTCTCTTTCCACCTCTCTCCCTGTTTCATCACGACCCCACAACCCACAATATCACAACCAATCCTCTCCAACAAATCCCAAGTCGTCTTTAGCGTAGTCCCAGAACTTACCGCATCATCAATTATCACGCATTTCTTTCCTAAAAGTAGAGGTAATTGATGCGGATCTAGATAAACCCTTTTAAGGCCCAATTCCGGTGATGTGATAGATGATACTGAAGCTGAGAGCGAGTCGTCATACCAGAATTTGCGTGAGTAGCCTAGGGGTACATATCTTTCTGTTTACTCGTCAATCATCTATTCATTTTGGAAACACATGTACAAAATCATCTCAACATAACATGACATAACATACTCAGACCCAATTTCCTCGCAACAATAGGCGCAAGCGTAAGACCCAGCGTCGGAAGACCAATAATCACCTCGGGATGAAATGGACCCACCAGTTCGGCGAGGAAATCAGAAAGTTCATCTACGACGTCCATGGAAGCTTGGTTTATGAGGAGTGAGGCGACGGCTTGTTGGGGTTGGTCGATTATGCGGCGGATGGGTAGGAGGAGGAAGCGTGAGTCGGGGAGTTGCGCGGAGTAGTTGTATTTATAGGGTGCATTTTTGGGGGCGTGATTGGAGGGGAGGATTTCTTACCAGTAGGGGGTTGTGGGCTCGGTGAAGTGGGTGGAGGACATTGTTTATTTAGTGGTGGTGGGATATGTATGGAGCGGAGGCAGGGATAGGTGGGAGGGTTTAATGTGAGGGTTTGGGGATGATGGATGATGCGGGAAGGAGGAATAGTGTGGGGTTGCTGAGTCATGCGGGGGGAGATTTTTGTTTGTACCTGGGAGAGCGACGATCATGAAAATATAAAGGAAGAAATATTTTCTAACACCTTACCGCGCGGGACCTTGTTGTTGTGGAAATATTATTCCAAATACTAAGTGAGAGTCACTTATAAATCCTCCCCCAAAGATTCTCTTTAACCTTACCAACTCTTCATCCACATCAACACATGCGACGGCAACACCTCTAATCAAGATAACGTCTCCATCTCTGCCGAGATTGATTTGCCGTCTTATATCTTTATTCTGGGGTTGCTAACAATACTAGAGCCATCAAAGTCTGCTTACTTTCTGCCAATACTTGAGGTTTCTTCTCCATATTATATGTCACGATGCATATGGGGGTAGGTTGCATTCACCACTTTCATCTAGCATTTCGATAAACCTTTTATTGTGTAAAATTCCCATTTTTCTATACAATATCAAAGGGCTCAAGTGAGCTTCATGACTTTTCAACACCGAGTTGGTGGTAATTCAACTATTTAGACTCTAAGGAAATTCAACCGGTATCTTGGCGGTAATAGGTTTTCTGGCATGTGGAAAATAGTGTCGGGGTGAATTTACTCCATGGTGTATACAATTTTGAGGATTCAGGTGAGCTGCGCGATTATCTGGATGGGTTTTGGGAGCAGTGATGATTTTTACAATGTTGCGAGTAAAATGATCAAGAAGCAATATCATCGAGTGGTGGCGTTGGGTTTCCTTGATCGATATGCGTGAGGGAGTGCTGATAAAGTCTCTTTTCGAGCTTTGGATAACAAAAATATGCTTTCCCATATTGATTTGGCCTTAAGCATCTCAGGAAAGTTCGTTGTTAAAATGCGGGTTATGCTAAATTGGACTTGAGCCCTCAGAGGACCCTTGTAAGCCATTTTCTACAAATCTCGAACAACTATATCAACAACGATGAGCAAAGAGAAGAATGAACACCATGACATGAAAACCATAAATACTATGATGATTCCAGTTAATCCATCTGAAGCCAAAGACACGAACACTTTATTTAAAAATCCTTAAAATCTTCAAAACTCCACAATATTTTCACTTCTCAAACTTTCTCTTCCCCTATTTTTCTATACTGCCATCTCAGTTAATCAAACACCGACATTCGACAACTAATTGCCTCCGAATTTCATTCTTGAACCAATAATGGTTCAGCTTTAGCACCTCTCGATGAGCGTTCTTTACTGAAATTATGGTTGAGTCTAAGAGTTCTCATTTGTGAGGATCTCGGCTATGACTTCTGTCCAAGTAGGTTAGTTACCTTTTAGTCTTTTCAGGACAACATATCTAACGAACGTCAAGGCAATCTCACTGTTATTCAATGACCGAGAAATGCTGCGGACCTCGCTTTCGCGTAAAAGCCAGAGAGAGCTATTGATTAGTTTATACATGCGACATTAAATGGATCATGTAATTGCTGCACTTATCCTTATTGCTATCAGCTATCCGGATGGAGGAAAGCTGTTCGGATGGAAACTTATTGCATTGCTGGGATATTATATTTGTGTGAATGGGAGGGGTAGTTAATATCGAATACTGTAAGATCTAACATGTTCTGACATGTGTCTGGTAATGTGACTATCAGTATACATAGCATCAATGCTGTTCCTACAGCAATCCCATTATCAATCACAAATAGTCTGTAAGCATCTGTTACTTTAAAGCTATATCGGTTTATGAATATTTTTACTTTGCAATACATGGTAAATTCGCATCCCATTCTCATCCATCAACACAAAACAATGCAATCTCGGCTACCACCCGCTAAATACTACCGCAGCTATCACCACTCCTCCTCTTCCTCCAGTCCCAGATCTCACCCTCAAAACTCCACTCACTCCACTCACTCCACTCACTCCACTCACTCCACTCACTCCACCCACTCAACCTATATATATCAGCCTACAAAAGAACCCCAAGCACCCTCTCCATCTCCACCCCCATCTCCAAACCCAACTCTACACCTTTCATCTAGCTTCAACAATTTTCCCTATACTCTCATTCACACTCTCATTCACATTCACGTTCTCACTCACATTCGCATTTCTAACTCCTGTTGCTACTACTACTACTACTGCTACTCCTACATTATCTATGCATACTCTACCTCGTACATCACAGAATACTGAAAGATACGCATACTAACATATTGAGGTTTTATTCCTACAGTAGTAGATAATATACATATGGGGAGTATATCAACAGTCCCACATCCAGCATCCAGCATCCTAAACAAATCCTTGTTCTTCTTCTTCCTTTTCTTCTTCTTCTTCTTCAAATAGATCCGAAAATTCAGAATAAATCATCTAGTAACACGGTGACAGCGACTAATACTTCGTCGCGTTCAGCCCGTTGGGGTTATTATTAGTACTATTTTCTTATCCATGTAAGTCCAACTTCTTGGCTTTTTGCTTCTTACTCATTATTATAAGATTTTTTTTAGGAAGGAGGGTATAGTATGATATAATTACATAACGTTAACGCTGATCTGCGTGGAAAATCCAGGGTATAAATTCAGGGTTTCAAGCACGGGTTTGCGTTGTAATTTAGATTAGTGAATATTTGGAGAGTATTTTCAATACGGAGGATATTAGGTAGTTGCCGCGTGTATTAACTTGAATATCTATATCTATATTGTTACAATGATCATATGATCACTTACACTAATTCTATTTAGTTTTATACACTATTATAAATAATCTTTAGTTTAGAATCTTTAATCAATATACACACTTTTATAACTTCAAATAAGGGTAGCTGTTCCCACTATAACATATATTCATATGTATATCTCAGGCTTCATGAATGACAGCGAATTCTGACACTCTAGCAGATGTAAAGTCGAGTATATGTACCTAGAGTACCCTTTCATTGAGTATCCGGCGGAAGCTCTTCCCTAATCCTCTTCACGCCCCTTCTAGGCGCAGCCGCAACCCCCACAAAACTCACCACCCAATCCCTCACCCTCTTAACCTTCGTCAACTGCATATCTAGCTCCTTTCCCTCCAAATCCCTCTTTCCATAACATCCCCCCACATCATTCCTATCAATTTTTTCCCTATACATCAACCAAGCCTTCGTCATATCCTTCCTCAAACTCTGTCCATGAACCTTTCCCCTAAAGCTTCCTAGTGCTACATTCTTCATCAATACAATATCCTGCACCCTTAGATTTTCTAATACCTCCTTCACTTCCTCTTTTCCCTTCCCTGATAACCAGAAATTAATTGAGAAGCCACTTTTCGTTTCATCTCCAACTAATATCTCGACGAGCGATACATCGCCTCCTCGTCTAGTAGCTATTGCTCTCGGCTCTGAGATGGAAATGATCCCCACGATGAGATTAACCGTCATAGTTTGCGGGTGGATTGAAGATAGATATTGTGCATGCGGCATATCTTTAAGATTTGTCAAATGACCTGCCACTGGAACTTGGACATTCTCCCCCGATTGTGGAAAGATTGATTGAGAATCATATATTGAATTTGATGTAGAAAATGATGTACCAGCATCAGTATTTGAGGAGGTCAAGGAATCATGAGGGGCGATTTGAGAAGACGGGATATCGTGGATGGCGTAGGAATGTTCGTAGAAATGAGAGATGATTTCATCCACAGGTTCTCGATCAAGATTTTCATCATTAATAGAGAGATATGTATCGTAATTTAACGATTGAGATTGTGAATAACCCTGTGATTGAGAGAGAAAAGTAGTAGCTGAGAAGAAATCTAAAACATGACCAGCACCACCATAAAATGGTTGAAAAGCATGATCTTGGGAAACTCCTGTAGTGAGATGTTTACGTTCGAGAGGAAGTTCGCGCCAGTCAGGTCCCAAGGTGGGTGCTGTGGATGATTCCAATACGCTGGTGTTATTCCGTGGTGCGGAGTTCGGATATGATCGAGGGAGATGTAGGAATTGGATGAAGGGTTCGGTAAAGTCAGTCAGAAGTTTTGATTCATCCCAATTAATTGAGTTGCATGTAGGTGCTCCTGCGAAGAATATGATTTTGGGTGGCATGATCAGATTAGATTATTAGATGATTGGTGTTGTGGCCAATCATGTTAGGTGATATTGCAGCCGTATCAGTTGGAGATTCGATTCGGGACCGAATGAGTGCAAGGATTCTGAAAATACCGTGGCCGGTGATACGGACATAAGAAAATGCCGACAGTGAATTATCTCTAACCTTCAAAGTGGTATATGTAGCATGTCAGACGTCAGACAGTAATAATGATAAATAAACGTATCAAGACTTTTCCCCTTCCCTTCCTTTCCTTTCCTTTCATTTCGTTTTGTCTTCTTCCATTTCAAAATTCATGTATCAAATTGCAATTGAAAACATTTAACATTCGTACGTTCATTTCTTCTCGCTCGGGATCACAAGCCATCAGATAAACTCTAAAGCGGATCTGATAAAGAAATCCCACCTTCTTCGGTTACATTTCCGTCTATTCACCGCGTATTCACCGTATTATGACGACTAGCTGGCATCCAATCACAATTCAGTATATGCAGTACTCAACCCCACAAAATGTCGAGTAAAAGAAATAAAACCAGCAGCTATGCCACCAGATTTACTACCATTGCGCCGACCTCACGCAAGAAGAAAAATATGGCTTCTACTTTCAAATCCTTCTTGGTCACGGCGAAGCAAACTATCTCGGGACAATCCACACCAATTCCAGGAACTCCATCTGAAAATACTCCAATCGAGAAACTATTCCCAAAAGTTGACCCGGCTGTGGATGGAGACGATTGTGATCATGATTGCGAATCGTGTCATGTAAAATATCCAAAAGGGTTCAAGATAGATGAGGATGATAAGTTATATGGTCATGTTAAAGGATGGAGTACACATATTCTGGTTGCGACAGGAAAGTCGGATTGGGTAAGGGATGTCGCCGATGAGAAGGGGAGTGTGATGCAAGCAATCGACCATGGTTCTGTTAAACCAAGCAATGGGGTTGGTTAACCTTCTTCTATCGAAACCATACACTATTGCGCTTTGGGACATACTGACGATCCACCATAGAAGCTTATGCTATCCGCCTCGAATATACCCACTCCTTCGCATTCCGCAGATTACTCGCAGCCTACGACCGTTGTCCTATTGCCTGCATTCATCGTAATCGAGAACGTTACTCCACAATCGGTTCCAACTCTGATAACAGAGTTCATCGACAAAGCTCCTACCAATATGACACCTCTGGGATCTATTTCGATACCCAAGTCGCTTCCCAATCCTCTTCCATCCGCAGAACAACTTACATCTCGACCATCACCACATCGCGCGCTTATTCTTCTTTGCTCACAGAAAACTCGAGATGCAAGATGTGGACAAAGTGCGCCATTACTGAAGAAGGAATTCGAGAGGCATCTGAGGCCTCTTGGGCTCTTCCGAGATCTTGATGATGATCGACCAGGAGGAGTTGGCATATACTTTATATCCCACGTTGGAGGACACAAATATAGTGCAAACGTCATGATCTACCGAAGATCTGACGCGTTCGGGTTGGATGCTGTTGAAAGGGCAAACATCGATGGAGATATTATGCCGTTGAGACTTGTACCTGGAGAAGATGAGGATAAGGGTGCAGCTCAATGTATGTGGCTTGCCAGAGTGAAACCAGAAGATTGTGAGGGTATTGTGAAATTTAGCGTTTTGCAAGGGAAACTCATCAAACCAGAAAGTCAATTGAGAGGTGGATTCGATCGACAAAAGGGACTATTTAGTTGGTAAATAGTAAAAACAGAGAGAAGGATTTCATTTTATGTTGGTGACCATTTAAAATGTTGTTTAGGGAGTTTTAGATGAGATATGGAGCATATACCTAATCATCTTTTGGGTTAGATGATACAAGGACAAATGGTCCCTCAATAGAAGTTTGAGGTTAAAGTAGGCGAGACCCATCAAATTATTGAATATCTGCTTCCGATTTGAATATCAAAGATCAAAGCTTGGTAACTGAATAAACCTTAGCTAGATAATGATTGTAACTGGAGAAGTTGGAAATTTTGATTCAAGGATGCAGGTAAGGATCTAGGTAAGGATCTAGGTCGGGAATAGATAGAGAATAGTCAGGTAGGTAGTAACTAGGATGATGATTGGGAAGAATAATAATAAGAAAGGTAAAATGACCTCTTTTTGATTGAATCTGACATATTTGGTGCAATTTTGGGGACATTGGAGACGATTGGGCACATGAATTCGCGACTTTCCTTTTCATGGTTGCCCATAGCAACTAATAACCCAGAACAGGTCTAAACAAATCAACCATTTACTAGGTAAATGATTGATTGATTGACCATTTGACCATTTGACCATTCGACCATTCGACCAATTCGACCACAAAAACCACAAGAACCACAAGAAATCATTAAAACAATTTCATTTCAATCAACCCCCAATAATCCATCCATACCCTTACTTTTTATTAGGTATTATTTTATCATGAGTTAGCATTTATTTGCAGTAATCATAACATAGCAAAAGTTTTGTTTTTACAATTTTTGCATGTAGCATATTAGAACAATCCGTTCAATTGTATTGCTTGCTTTCATCATGGCTACCAGTTTCCCTTACCCAGAATCAATACATTCCAAGCGCCCTAAGACAGCATCGGTATTGAAGGCATTTATTCATAAGCGCAACCCTTCTGAAGGATCAGCTCTTTCACCTACCACTTCGCCGAATGACGTTTTTGTAGCTTCTCCAGCTTTCGAAGATATGCCATCGCCAACGGACTATACCCATCATCGCGCTCTTGCGGATATTCAACGAAATCAACAAACTTCTTCCATCTTGGCACCTTACACGACTTCTCAGCAGGAAGGTTTACGACCAAAGACCGGTATAGGGGGTAAGGGATTGCACAAGAAAACATTGAGTGCATTGTCGCTCAAATCATTGGCAAGCCCGGTGAAGGATTACAATAAGGGAGCATCAATTCGAGACAAGTCCCCTACAAAACCTAAAAAGACCAAATCTTCGACGAGTCTTGTTGGTCTCCTTACGCGCCCGAGGTCTTCGAAGAATCTTAAGCTAGATGTAGAGCTGGCGCAACGAAATTCGAAAGATAAGGAGAACCAAACTCCGGAGTTGTCATCACCTGTCCCAGAATCCACAACGCGTTCTCCGCGACCACCGATATATTCTCAATTCTCGAGTGACATGTTCACAAAACAACCTCTGGGAGGAAAGTTTCTAGAGGATCAAATTGACCTCTATACACCTGAGAATTATTCACCAAGTAAACAACGAAACTTCTATAATGGACCAAATACACAACCGAGTCTTACAACCCGAGAAGGTGGATCTTCACGGCCGCATTCCACATATCTACCCAGCAGCTTCAGTATCCAAGACATTCATAGGAAGATTAGTGGAGAAAACAAAAACAGATGCAGTATTGACATTCCAAGACGGCAGGTCTCGAATGAAAAGAAACAGAGTTTTGATTATCGAACTTCGATGGACTTAAGGCCAAGACCAAGTTTTCAACGATCGAGTACCGAAACATCAGTCGCATCCATTAAAACATCCAGCAGCACTCGAGGATCCCGAGTCATGGCAGCCGTTTCAAACTTCACGGCAAAGGCAAGAGGTGATAGTGGAGGATATACTCCGGCACAGACACCGACCTCCGCGACCTTTGGGCCCGACCGACCCCTCCATGATAGAGATATCGACACCGAGTTTGAAGCTATGTTGGACAGGCGGAATATTCCAGAACATCAACGAGGGAAGATGAGAAATCTTGCTAAATCGATGAAGAAAGATTTCATAAAACAAGATTGGGCTGAAACAGCCGCTGCGAAATCTGTTAGGCCGGCTAGTCATGGTAGCGACACAAGTGGCGAAAATGGAAAGAAGGAAGAAGCACCGGAAGTGAAGAAGAAGAAGAGACCAAGAAGCCGAACATTTACTCTCTCCAGGTCAACCAGTAAGGAACGACCGGCCGATAAAGACAAGAAATCGGAAGGTGTTGTGGGAAACAAGAAATCTACGGAGTCTTTGAATAGTGGAAGTAAATCGCTTACTTCTGCTGGCGCTCAAGTAGCACAGAATTTGATCGCCAAGGCCAAGGGTCAGACACCGGATGATTTTGTTGCATATTTAAGAAAGGTCCAGAAACCAGAATTGGTAGAAGTTGGAAGGTTGCATAAACTCAGGCTTTTATTACGAAATGAGACGGTGGCTTGGACTGATAATTTCGTTCGTCAAGGTGGAATGGAAGAGATAGTGGGATTATTACATAGGACTATGGAAGTTGAATGGAGGTTTGTCGCACCATATCGATTTTTCAAGAGGATAATAGCTGACATATATACAGAGAGGAGCATGAAGATGCCTTACTTCATGAGGTTTTGCTTTGCTTGAAAGCACTTTCAACAACGGCTTTGGCTCTTCAACATCTCAACACTATTCAAAAGATTCTCTTTCCTGCACTGATTCACATGCTATTTGACGAAGAGAAAAAAGGGCCAGCGGAATTCACTACTCGAAATATTGTGACTTCGCTTCTATTTACTTACCTCAAATCCGCTACCCTTAGCGAGCGCGCAACCAGAGCACGATTTCTCCTCTCCTATCTTCGCGACCCAGAACCAAGCGAATCACAGCGCCCTGTTGATTTTGTCCTCGATATGCGTCGCCAACGCCCTTATCGTGTTTGGTGCAAAGAAGTAACTAACGTTACTAAAGAAGTTTTTTGGATCTTTCTTCACAATCTCAATGTCATCCCTCGTCCAGATTCGCGCCATGCTCCAGAACGGCAGAATGATTTGCCTCCCGATCTTCCTTACATGATCAAGCATTTCCCACAAGAACTTCCTCCGGTTCCAGCTGCACCATATGTTGGTGGTGTTGAATGGGATGCAACTAATTATCTCGCTTCTCACCTCGATATTGTCAATGGCTGCATTGCATCCTTACCCACTCTTGAGGAACGTAACCAAGTCCGCGAGGAACTGAGAGTCTCCGGTTGGGAAAAATGCATGGGTTCTACTTTGCGCTTATGCAAGGAGAAATTCTATGGTGGTGTTCATGCGGGATTGAGATGTTGGGTTGCCGCCGCAATCGAAGATGATTGGGAGACAAAAGATGTGAGATGTGGTCCTAGTACTGACAACAGAAGTCCAGTGCGAAAGAATGTCAGTCCAAACAAAGCAGCTGGTGGTCTGGTAGAAAGCACACCTCCTAAGATTGATATGAAGTTGAGTTTTGCCCGGAATAGAGCTGATAATGGGGGAGATGCTTGGCTTTGAGCTTGGTGATGAGTTGACATAGCCATCATCTTTTGCCACTAAGGATAGAGAATTGGAAGATAGAAAGGGGAAAAGTGAGGCCTAGTGGCTGATAATGCTACTGCGAAGGGAGCGAAGGGAGTGAAAGACGAAAGAATTTGCGAGATGAAGTTTTCCATCTAGTCTTTTGATATGGTTGTACGACCTTGGTTTAATTGGTTGGAAGGGGTAAGGATTTGTTGGGTAAGGAAAGGAGGTGTGTTGGAGTAATTATTGATTGTTCTGGAAACTTTGTGATTTGCCATTTCTTTTTCTCGGCCTCTATTGAGGGGAAGAGTTTCTTGTGGATAGGATTATTTTTTGTGGTGGGAGGAAGTAAAGGATGATATGCAGTAGGGGAGAATGGGAGGAGAGAGCAAGGCAAATGAGTGGGGTCGAATGGGAGGAGAAGAAACGAAAGAAGAAAAGAGAGAAAGATGACCGGGACGTTGATTGATGATGACTTTATGATGAATGATTCAATGGTACCTTTTGCGTTTTGTATTCTTTGTTTTTTCTTTCGCGCGCAGCTTAACATTTTCTCCTGTTCTACTCTTTGTTTTTCTCGATAACGTAATGAATTGGATTACGAGTACACAGATAGGACTTGGGATAGTAGGTAGTATAGGATAGGATAGGAATATTATTTTATGATATGTAATATTTGGTGTGGGGAGAAGGTTTGTGTATGTGTGTATGTATGTATGTTTGTGTATATGCATGAATGAAAAATTCTAAATCCCAAATTCTAAAGTCTCTTGCAGACAGATAGATACGTGACATGACATGACATGACATGACATGACATACATGACATACATGACATGATATGATATGATTATCCATAATAATAATAATAACAGTATTAAATAAATAGATAGAGGGATAGATAGATAGATAGATTCTCTAATTACCCCTTCATTTTCTTCCCCTCCTCCCTCCTTTTCTCCCCCCTCCCCTCCCCTTCATTCCTCATCATCATTTTCTCACGTGAAAACTTCTCTCTACTTATTCACTTACCTACTTATTTAACTCCGAGCAATAATAAATGAGCTAGATAGGATAGGATAGCACTGGCGAAAACGAAGTGAGGTTAGTATGTAAGACTTATGTACGTGATGACTTGCGCCGGGGGGTTTTAGACTGTATGTATATACAAGATATGAGGGTCTATCTACCTATTGTTTGAATGAATAGATTGAATAAAGAGAAGTTGTATTTTGGGAAGTTGATGAATGTAGGATATTGAATGGGAGTGGGATTCTTCTATTCTATCCATGTCGATTTATATCATATATTCATGGTATTGATATAATTAGGTGAATATTATTTATTCATCCATTGATCTAAAAGCGCTTCGGGATCTCATCCCTTCGCTAAACCATTCGATATAAATCGTGTGGTATACCTCGCTCATACAGCGGTGCGCTTTCATACGCACATAAAGCTTGGATCGGTATTGTACAGTAGTATGCTTTGAGCCTGCTCCGTATCTATTACAACCTCCTAACTTTCCGCTCTCCATAATCCAAAGGAACCGGGACAATTCTTCCACATCTTAATCGTACCGTCTTCACTGCCCGTAGCATATAATTTTCCGTCGGGAGAGAAACTGATGCTCCAGATTGGTCCATGATGACCTTTATGGACATCTGATATTGTTAGTAGGATTTTATTCAATTGAGACAACAAAACATACCAAGTTCTTGATCAGAATCAAAATCATAGACCTTCGCCCATGTATCCTTAATTCCACCAGTGATGTATTTCCTTTGAAGGGGATGAATCGCTACACTAGCAACTTCATAATTCAAGACAACTTTCTTGATAAGAGTGTTTGCAGCTGGTCCGCCATAGAAATACAGAGTCTTGCCCGCAGCAATCGACAAAATAGGTAATCCTCCACCAATATCTCCTGGTCCAGATGCAACGTTGCTGAACTCGCATGAACCAATATCACCATCTACCTTTTGTTCTTGAACAACGGACTGTGAGCGTAAATCCCACCATCTTATAACTTTATCATCTGCTGCCGTAACTATGATATTTGGATCCTGAGTCCAAACAACCGCCTTGATTGTGCCTTTGTGAACACCTGGGCCAATCTCGAAGCCATCATCTTGTGAAATGTTTTTAGTGTCGCTTCCATTGCCATTAGAGGTTGCGCCATTTTCGCCGGAAGAATTGAGTTTCGCGAGGTCAAAAATGAAAAGTTTCTTATCAGTTCCTCCCGTCGCAAGAGTGGTACCTGATTCGGGAGGAAATGCGACAGCTCGAACAACATGCTGATGTTGGATAGTATAGAGAGTTTCTCCGCTGTATGTATCCCAGACTTTCCTATACAAATCATTAGTGCCAGTCAATCCACATTGGCGCAAATCACCTACGCAGTGAAATCTGCCGAAGCAGTCGCAGCATATTTGGCATCCGGAGAAAGTCTAGCTTGATAAACTGCGCCTTTATGTCCAAAGAAAGTACCAATCCTAGATCATCAATTAGTTTCTTTTGGTGAAAAAGTTCCAGTTGCAACATACCAATCGCCATTAATACCACTTCTTAACATAGGGTTGTTATCTGAGAGAGTGAATTAGATATTTCCATGTTTCCAATACTCCGGACAATTATGTGCCATACCTTTACATGCTGATATCATGTAATACTCGTCATCCTTTCCATCCACGAAACCACAGAAGCTGATGTGCGTAACAGGTCTTGAGTGACCATGGCATGTCAAAGGGACGTATTGCTTAGTGTTCTCTGGCCCCGCCATCTTTGTATGTATGAATTGAAGTATAAGATTCTGATATTGTACTGAAAATTGAAGATTGTGTTGTATTGTATGCTATGTCTCAAGAAAAGGAGGATTGCTTTTTGTAGCCGTGGACGGTGTAAACTGTGCGTCGAAAGAGTGGGAGAGACGGCACTTTGGTGATGGTTGATTTGAATGCTCTATGTATGTAAGAGAAAATGATTGATATTCAAGAAGATTCGTTAAAGTCGTTAATTTCGTAAGATATTGATTAAGAGGTGGAATGATTGATGGAGTTACCTCGAACAAGATTGAGATACTTGACAACTTCCTCAATCTAAAAGGAAAAGGGGAAAGAAGCAAAGGGAAAGCCTTGTTCGGGGGGATATTGTGATTGTTTCATGAGGTCAAGAATTAAGCTATTTATTTCCACTAATATCTTTAGGACCCATAAACATTTTGGGAATTATAGTTAATCCGACTCCGGATAAGGAATGACAATGAAGAGATGAATGAGTAATCAATCATCTTTGGGAATGGTTGTGAGTGGTTAGTGATTGGTTAGTGAGTGAATGAATGAATAATCAATCATCTTTGGGAATGGTTGTGACTTGTTAGTGAGTGCTTAGTGATTGGTTAGTGATTGGTTAGTGATTGGTTAGTGATTGGTTAGTGATTGGTTAGTGAGTGCATGGTGATTAGTTAGTGAGTGCTTAGTGATTGCCTGACCTAACATTACAGGGTAGGTACGTGCCGTTGCAGAACCAGAGCACTACACTAATAAATATTACAACTATGCTATTACCCGCACATTGCTTAGTTACTCACAGAGGGGCAATCTAAGGAAGCTTATAGTCAAACATGGAACTATAACAACTTCCACTGTTCCATAACATAACAACCACCTTTTATAATTGTGTCAATCCTGAGAAACAACACATACAATTTCAATCAACTAACTGGTAAATATGGCAGAATACAAGTTATCTGCATCTTTGGCAGGTCATGAAGATGATGTAAGTTAATGATACAATACTCCACTCTCCAACAAGGTCAATCTGAATGTTTGGTGAGAACAACTTATACTGATATGTTACTCTTCAATATAGGTTCGAGCTGTAGCTTTTCCATCCTCAAAAGCTATAGTTTCGGCATCTAGAGATGGAACAGTACGATTATGGAAACAACTTTCAGATAATCCACCAATATTCGATGCCACCATTTCCTCTCATGCAACAGCTTTTGTAAATACAGTCGCATATTTACCACCGAGTTCTCAATTTCCAGACGGTTTGGTCATATCCGGCGGAAAGGACACCGTTATTGAAGTCCGACAAACTTCGAAAAAACCAGAAGAAAATGCGGAAGCTCTACTTATAGGACATAGTCATAACATATGTGCTTTGGATGTGGACCCAGCTGGACGATTTATAATCAGTGGAAGTTGGGATGCGGAAGCAAGAATATGGCCGTTAGGAAAATGGGAGTGTGAATCTGTTCTAAGAGGACATGAGGGTAGTGTTTGGGCGGTTCTTGCTATAGATTCGGAAACTGTAATAACTGCTTGTGCGGATAAACTCATTAGAGTCTTTCATACTAGTGGTAAATTACTGCGGACCATTCGAGGAAGTGCAGATGTTGTTCGAGCTCTTTGCAGGTTACCCAAAGGTCATCCATCAGGGGCAGATTTCGCATCGGCAGGAAATGATGCTGTAATCAGATTGTGGACTCTTTCCGGTAAACAGGTGGCAGAATTACATGGACATGAGAACTTCATTTATTCAATTGCCTCAACACCTTCTGGAGAAATCATCAGTTCTGGTGAAGATCGAACCCTAAGAGTATGGAAAGATGGTCAATGTATCCAAACGATCACACATCCGGCAATTTCGGTCTGGGGTGTAGCTGTTTGTGGGGAAACTGGGGATATTGTATCAGGAGCAAGTGATAGAGTGGTGCGAGTCTTTACGAGAAATTCGGAGCGTTTTGCAGATGCAGAGACAACAAAATTATTTGAAGATTCAGTGAAGGAATCATCAATACCTCAACAAGCACTACCAGAAGTTAACAAGGAGAAGCTTCCCGGACCGGAATTCCTTACCCAAAAGAGTGGCACCAAAGAAGGACAAGTTCAAATGATTCGTGAGCTGAATGGAGCTGTCACTGCACATACCTGGTCTAGTTGTAAGTAATCCCTACCACTCGATCTAGAATTGTAAGCTGACAATTATCTAGCACAAGGCCAATGGATAAATGTAGGAACTGTTGTTGATGCTGTTGGAAGCAGTGGAAAGAAAGTCGAATACCTCGGAAAGGAGTATGATTTTGTTTTTGATGTTGATATTGAGGATGGCAAACCTCCTCTCAAGCTTCCTTATAACTTATCCCAGAATCCTTATGAAGCCGCCACAAAATTCATCGCAAATAATGAGCTTCCAGTAACCTACTTAGAGCAAGTAGCCAATTTCATCACAACTAATACCCAAGGAGCTACAATTGGCCAAACTCAAGAAAGTTCTGGGCCGGATGCATGGGGTAGTGATCAAAGATATAGACCAGGAGAGGGAGAGGGCTCGGCGCCTGTAAATATCCCTCCACCGCCAAAGGTTCTCCCACAAAAAGAGTATCTCTCAATCATTGTGGCTTCAGTACCCAAGATGCAAAAGAAGATTGAAGAAGTCAATAAGGCGTTGATTTCGAATGGTCAAAAAGGTATATCATTAAATCCTGACGAGCTCGAAATTCTTCAAGAACTTCGAAAACATCTCGAATCCGCCGGCGCCACAAAAACCTCTCAGTCTGTTATTGGAGGCCTCGATCTAGCTATTAAACTCTCTACTCACTGGCCTTATAAAGACCGACTCGCTGGACTTGATCTCCTGCGTCTCCTAGCTATTGCTCCCAAGACTGCAAATTATCGTAGTTCTGGCGGCTGGAATATAATCGACGTTTTTTCACAAGCCGCTTTAGAGACTTCACCTCCATCCGAAAATCACGTCATGATGTCTGTTCGTGGTTTTGCCAACCTTTTTGATTCTACTGAAGGTCGTCAATTAGCCCAAGAAAATTTCGATAAAGTTCACGTCTTTATGAAGGAAGCTATTAAGACATCTACTAATAGGAATTTGTTGGTAGCTGCTACAACTGTTTATATCAACTATGCAGTATTGTTTACTGAAAAGGACCCGGATTTCGAACAAGTTCTTGCGGTGTTGGATGCTGCTACGGGTATCTTGAAGACACAGGTGGATAGTGAGGTGGTCTACAGAGGACTGGTGGGATTAGGGACGGTGTTGAGCGTAGGGGAGGAGATTCAAGAGGCAGGGAAGGATGTTTATGGTGTTTTGGGGGTTGTAGACGGCTGTATGAAGAAGGCTAGTGATCCTCGGGTAAAGAATGTGGGGAGGGAAATTCGAGAGTTACTTGCGTAGTTAAATAAGGGGCTAGGATTGGCGAGGGGAAAGGAGATGTTGGGTTGGGGACTTGGTACAAAGCACGAAGATAATGATTACATGAACGAAACGAAACGAAACAAAGATATTTGAGGCATGCATAGCTGGGCATTTTTTTCTTCGTAACCTCTTTAGCTTTTAGCTCTTAGCCCTTTGGCTCTTTTACAGTAGCGCATGCGTTAGATATCTTATCATATTATGTATAAATGCATACTTCTTTAATGCGGGATCTGGTGTATAATTAACTTTTTTTCTTTCTTTCTTTCTTTTTGAGTTGATGATGGTAAAAAAAATTCATATAATTCATTTACAGACGTCATAGTCCTACTCCTAGTACTGTACTATTTTTATTGTACTGTATTGTGTTGTATTGCACTGGCCTAATGATCAAGTCATCGGATATTCTTGTATGGTTAATTGACCGATTGGGTGATTTCTCGCGATCGAGAGGTATGATAGAGAAGGAATGAGATGAGATGAGATGAATAATATTAGACTATCGAAGAAGAGAAAATAGTTAGAAAAGAGTTAGAGAAAGGAAATCCTAACTCCAAAAAATAGAATGGAATGAAAGTATTATTCGGAGTTCGGGGGAAAGAGGAAAGTGGAAAGATAATTAAATTGAATTGAATTGGGGCATGTGAGGGTATAAGGGAGGAGGGTATGTGAGAATATTCATCATTCTTATTCTTATTCATCATCCTTCTTCTTTCATTCTTTCGTCCATCCATCCCGCTTCCTTAACGCCTGCCTGCCTGCCTGCTGCCTCTGTCTGCTAGCTAGTTCATAAAATAAATAAAACTATTGAATAAATAAATAAGTGCTTCATTCCTTAAATTCCTCAAATTCCTTAAATTCCTTAGATTTTGAAAGATTTTCAGACTCGTGAGTTTGTGGTGTAGGGCTTATTCATTTCGATATTCCTCCTAGCTCTTCCTTCACTTGAAGTTTTAAAGTCTCGCGGATCCAATCCGATTGGATCTGTAGGTTGTGGGATGGGATTATCCCGTTGGTTTCGTTTCGTTTGTTTCATCCACATCATCCATATCGTACCATATCATATCATATCTACATTTCCCCTCCTCTCCTTTCTCCCCCCTTTCCTACTCTTATATCCCCTTCGTCCAAAATCCCATTTCCACTTCCCCTCCTCACAACAATACCCACATCGCTACACTCAATACCGCCGACAAACTTCCCGGCCACATCGATCGACTGGGCGATGCGCCAGATGTCCCTGGTGCTTGTGCGTCGTTGATGGTGTAGACGTTTGCGAAGGAGATGTCGGAGGAATTGAAACAGTTGGAACTGTTTACTTCGGCTACGTCTTCGGGGTTTGCGAAGGTTATGTCTACGCACTTTGGGGGTGTTAGATTATTTTTCTTTTTTGGTTGATAAAGGGGGGAAGGAGAAGGGGAAAATGAGAGAAGAAGGAAACAAGCAAAGATTCCATACCGAATAAAGAGCCGCCCCATGAATCGCCGTCTCCACCACCTGAATCGTCGCATTATCGCCCACGTTAACCGTCGTATTAGCCGGCAACGGTACCTGCGGCAAACAAAACGTTCCTGGGTAAGGATTCTTGCTCGGGCCTATGATTTGCATGACGGGTATCATGGGGAATGACATATTTTGGGGACCGTTGTCGGGACCATCGGTACCGAATCCGAGATTCATGTAGAAGAAGGCTGTGGCGTGGCCTTGGAACCAACCGGGTTGAACGGCGATGGCGCCTCCAAGGATGGGCCAGAGGGTTCGGTTGGTGGTGGTGGGCATGCCGCCGCCTGGGTGGGTTAGTGAGAGGGAGGTGGGGGTGGAGGTTGAAGGGGTGGGAGAGGGAGGAGGAGGGTTAGAGGGGAAGGAGAAGGGGAGATAGGAGATGCGGATGGATGGAAGAATTGGATATGTGAATAGCTTCAAAAACAAACTATCCATCCACGCAAATTCAATACACCAAGTCCCCTCACAAACCCACATCCAAACTCAAGCAGAAAAGCTCCAAATGTCGAAAGAAAAGCCTACTCACAAGGATACATCCATTGCATTCCATAAGGAAAAGTATCATTCGTAATCAAATTATCTCCTCTCCATCCCGGATATGTAATTACAGTATGTGCCTGCACCAACGCACTCGTGGCTATCGCAAGAAGAGTTAATATTCTCGTCGTAAACATGTTGGGTATGTATGTGATGTTGTTGAAGATGTGTGTAACACCGAGTCGAAGGAAGAAAATATGAGATTTTCGGGAACTGGGTATTTGTCGTATATATGTTTCCAGGTATTGCAATCAAGATTAAGTCTGGGAGTAGGAAGGATACAGGTATCCAATTTCAAGCGTTTAACTCTCTCGTTCTCTCGCTCTTTTCGTGAAGAATAAGTTACAAACAAACAATTATCAGAACATCACTAGATGAAAGAGTTCCTTTGGCGTTGAGGATGAATATTGCGCAGAGATCAGAAATACGTTAATATGAGGCAAAGCAAAAAGTCTCATTTCTCGGCGGGGCCACACTTGGACTCGCAGAGTATTTGAATAATTGAAGCAAGCATTGATAATTCGCGCTGACAATGCCTGACCAGATGTGTTGATGCTGGTTGCATATGCTGATTTTCCAAGGGGCGTTTAAAGTGCATGACCAATTAAATATGAGAAGAGGTGGTTGATATGGACAATGTATGCATGGGAGACGGAAGTGTTATACTTGGTTTGGAATAGTAAGAATTGAACTTTCAATATTGGGAAGTGATGAGCTGCATTGATTTGTCGATTGAGTCTATGCAGATGTGGGAATATGGGTGCTGTGCATTGGCCATTGATTGGTTGTGGGGTGATGGGTTGATGTGCCGTGGAAGTGGAAAACAGGGGTTCCGGCTAATGGTAGATTTGATGTAAGCGCCCGGATGGAATTGAGAATTGGAAAATGCGGATTGGTTGAGGTTTGTGAAACTACCGATAATCGTTTGATTTTAGATAGCTTTGTGTGGACTATTTGAATGCGAATAGGAATACTTCATTTTGAAAGGAAAATGGATCTGGAATTTGGAAGGAATATTGTGCATATATGGGAAGCAGGTACAAAGGACATTAATATGGGAGTTTTACCGGCATGTGTGTGTTGGAAGATAAGGGGAAGAGACGCCGATAGATAATCAAATAATCCAGATATGAATTGAATGCGTGTTTGCTTGTTTGCTTGCTTGCTTGCTTGCTTGCTTGGTCGAAAAAGAGGTGATACCGGTAGCCCGCCTCCCATGACATTTTTTACCGAACTCAACCCCCATACAAAAATTTGAAACAGAACACTCTCCACAGCATTACATCAATCCAACTCAATGGAAAGTAGGAAGAACTGAGCCGAATATAGAATTAACTCATAAAAACAATTCAAATAATCCTCAAAAGGACAATTCCCCGTCTCCGGTCTTTGCAGTAGTTTCCCTTCGCTTCCATTCCAATGCACTTGCATTTACTCCATACATAGCCAAGACAAGGCTGCATCCCTTTATGTTATTTTTAAAATAGTTTGCTCTTCGATTTCCAGATTTCGAGATACACCAATTTTGCAATCTGCAAGGTTAGTTCATCCACGACTTGCGAATCAGATGTTGTACTACCTCTCTTGCGCCTCTCTTGCGTGGAATGAGGAAGTAGTAAATGTAGTGATACCATACCACGACTGTGTCAAAATCCGAAATATCCTTTAATTCTGGATTTTTGTATCACATCGATGAGTGCAAGCGCTGAAAGATGTGTACGTGTGACATGATTGAAGGTCGATTTGATGGCCATTTCGTTCGGCTTTCTGATCCGGCTTCTTGGTCCGGCTTCTCACGTCACTTTTCGGACCCCAAGAACTCAAATGGACCCCAACAGGAATGACGATCATGGGTTCGAACAGCTTCGGATTGACAAAAAAGGCGGTGCGATCTTTCTGCCATTTTGATTGATCTGCCCCTCCATTCATTATCTAAAAATAAACCCTGCAACACATTTTTTCCCCTCCAAATGATAAATTAAATTAATTCGAACCAAACAAAAAAGTTCCACGTTATTGTATTCGTGGAGGCTGAAGTCTTACGCAATCTTTCTGCAGTGGTCTCAGATCTGATTAATTTCTTAGCCCGAACTACCAATCTTTGGACATATAGAAAAGCCAGAGTTTTGGAAACGAAAGGTTTCGTTCCCGTGGCTTAGGTACTATATCGTATTATAGGCATCTGTGAGGCGTTTGCATTTCTTCAAACACTTGCGCAAGTGGTCGTACTTACACATACATATCCGAGGGGCTGAAGCTTACTTTGGCGCAACATACGGGGTACTTGCTTACGTCAAATTTTTGCTTCGGATCAAGGACAGGACGAATAGATTTGCATAGGAAAAACAGCGATGCCTCATACGAATCGAAAAAAGAAGAGTGGAGTGGGGGAACCCGACGATGCTGTTATGGACGTTGCGGAGAAAACAAAAAAGCTTGTGCAACCTATGAAGAGGAAACAAATAGAGGATGAAGAGGGCTGGACACATGTCATAGGAGGAAAGAAAGCCAGTGGTGGAGAAGCATGGACGCATGCGGGAGATTTTGTGAGGGATGGCGTTGCGTATATTGAGAGGACGGTAGAGGAAATGAGGGACGATTTGGAGTATTATGGAAAACAGTGGGAGAGTAGTGAAGCGGCTAAACAATTGAAGGAGATATTGAAGGGGAGGAGTGCGGTGAAGAATGTGGTTTGTTTGGGGCTGGGAAGTTTACAGAGTGCGAGGAGAGAGGGGAGGAGAAGTAGTTTTACTCAATTGGCGGCGTTGATGATGATTTTGGAAGAGTTGGGTGAGTTGGTTTTGGAGTCGTGGATGGACATTACTGATAGAATTTTAGGTGGTATTGGTGCAGATAAAATACAATGCGTATTTCAAGATCCTCAATATACAGAAACTGACAAGGAGTTCTTGATTTCTTTGGCTGGAATAGTGGTGGATGACCCGTTAGCATTTGATCATATTAAAGAGGATACTCTAGTATTTGCGATACATTGTTATGGACCAGTTTACAAGACGATTAGTTCAGGACCTCGGCCTGTAGTTCTTATAGGAACAGATGTGGATAACTTCTCGAGATTATCCTTGTAAGTTACATGGCGCATATTCGTTGGCAGACGTTAACATTTCACAGATCAACAAGCACAGAAACTCTTGGGCAACATCTAGATGATATGGTCAAAGATTGCGAAGTAATAAATTTCCCACAACTTCGACATGATTTCTCGGATACAAAAATATACTGGCGGAATAAACCAACGATCTAAAAAAGCGATGTAGCCGAAGCTGGGCTTCACTAGCGATAAACCTCAAATCTACCAGAATACTCGAGGCATACTCTCAATCCGGAGCAACGAGATCTCAATTAATCTCACTGGACTGCACTACAGTACCAAAAGCATCAGCCAATTCCGCCAAAACCGTCTTAACTAACTCCTCAGCCTTTACTCCAGGAATATCTCGATCCCCAATAGCATCCTCGACAAGTATAACCTCATATCCTTTCTCAGCCGCCTGTCTAGCCGTGGTACTCACGCACACATGTGCCATATATCCCGTCAACACAACCTTCGATTTACCCGTCCCTTTTATATAAGACTCTAAATCGGTTCCTGTGAATGAACCCGGATGTTGCTTGACAATTACTCTCTCATTACCTGTAGGAGTAAGTTCCTCGAATTCCTTCGCAAGCTCGGTATCGGGTGTGAAGACCGGGGCACCGGCTGGTACTTGATGCACAATGTGTGCGAGAGCTCCATCGGCTGCGCGATATTTTTCGAGAAGACTCGAGATGGCTTTGCGGGATGAGGAAACTTGGGAGACTTTTAGGTGGCCCTTTGCATATCTGGAGAGGTGGATATTAGTATTTTTACATGTACACATATAGGTATCCACAACTAGCAAGATGAAGATAGAATATCATGAACATACTCATTCTGCGCATCAATTATAATCAATACACTATCCTGCACCGAAGCAGTAGATGGTGATACACCAATCAATTCTCTGAAAGCTTTTGCCTGGCTGGTCATGGTTTTGATGTTTTTTGCAGTGGTGTGATGATCGGATGTTCCTGGTGTGGGAGTTTCAGTTCGAGGCTTATTTTATGGAGAAGATAGAGCAGATGAGTTCCTGTTCCTGGTTTGGATGATTTGAGAGTATGGATTGATTGCTTTGGATTGCTTTGGATTGGATTGGAATGAGATTCTGGTTTTAAATACTGGGTGAATGAGGTTTCCCCTCAATTGAATGTATACTATATTGCGGGGTGCGTTTAATTATTCATCATTTATCATTCTTCATTATCCATCAATGACCATCATCCATCTTTTTGAAGGTAGGTAGGTAAGCTGAGTTATTAAGCTGCCAAGTGAAAATTTGTCATACGAATGGATGAAAGGACTATTCATTTTCTTTCATTCTTTTCCTTCCCTCTTTTTATCGCTAATAAGTAGATGGGTAGATAGGTAGGTAGGTATGAAAAGTATAAAGGTATCGCATTATAACTTCGCGATGATATATATACGGAGTATATAAAGCGTATGATGAAATGTATGAAATATACTATTTATATAGATATAAATAAAAATGAAGATATACTCCGAGCACCGATACGCCGATACCTCATCACCTGAAACAAATGCCATCATTTAATATATTTTGTTTGTTGGAGACAGGGGTATTAACCAAGGTTCTTGAGCTTTTTATTCATTGAGGAGGCCCATTGAGAAGGCCATGGGTGTGCTGTGCGAGGGTATCCATTTCTACGGTGTACCGGTGTTGATATCTGTGTGTAGGTTTGATATGTCTCCTGATGGTGGAAAGAGGCTGGGTAACTGGGTTGATGCTGCGGCGAGGTGAGTGGGTAATGTGGTGGAATGATACTGGTAGAGGGAGAGGGGCGATTGAAGATGCTGAAGATGCTGAAGGTATTTGTATGTATGGAGTTAATCTTTACGGAGTGCTTGTAATTCTTTACTTGGAGTAGGTGGATAGGTAGGTATCTCAAATGGTTTATGAGATGGTATTGGATGGATTGTTTAGCAAGTCCATGCAGGTCTGTGAAGTGGTTGGATCTCTCATCTCTCAGCCAACCAAGGCAAAATATAACCAACCAGATATAGCGGGGGCTAAATGGATTCAGAGAAAAGTTCCCTGTTACAGTCTCATTACTCCACTCTAGTCTTTCCCCTAACACCGACTTATCCACCTTCTCTTGATAAAGAAGAGAAATGATTGGCTAGATGCCGCGTGCACGAGGCTGGTGCAGTGGTGAGGTGAAGCTCGTGTTTGGTTTTAGCTGAAGATGCATGGGAAGATGATGCTAGAGGATGGATGGAGAAGTCGAGATGGGATGGCATGGCATGGCATGTTGTTGGTAAAGATACAACGGCATTCTTTTTCGAGGATTAATTGTTCTTTCACTTGGCTTTTTATGTGAGGTTTTGAAAATACTGTATTCTTCACTGAAGATTACATACAGTATTGTTGAAGTTTGATTGAGGGTCTAATTGAACTTCGTTCAATTCAATTTGATCTCAACATAACATAAAGGATTTGGAAGTAAAGGACAATTCACAACTTCTCGTATTTGCCCTCAATTTGATAAATAACCTTTTTTCTATCCTTGCTTGCGCTTTCACATTTGATCGATAAGAAGAAATACACCGTACCTCCGTACACCAAAATACCTCGAGGACAAGAAACCAGTGTCCCACATAAATCAAAACTCCAAAGTACCAGATCCTATTTGACCATCGCCAAAAAAAAAACAAGTGGGATTCTCATCAACCTTACCTACTTTTAGTTGGAAAAGAGGGAAAAGATCATCCGAAACGAAAGGCTACAATTCGGTTTCAAACTTCCTATCTTCCCAGTCTCTTCCCTTCTCCTCTATCTTTCTTTTCTCATAATGTCACGATATTCTTTTGAAGATATTCATAATTATCACGATTCTTCTTCACCTGTATCTCCACAAACAACACCAGCAAGATCTCCTTCACCACAACAACAACAACCGCACAATCCTTCAAACTTCGCCTCGAATCCAAATTCAAACTCAAACTCCAATCATTTAATCTCACAAACTCAAGGATCATCTGACGAAGAGATTGGAATGTCAAATTCTTCTGCTTCAATTTTACATTCACGGCAAAACTATGGGGAAGTGGAACCTGTGAGTCCGATAATAGATAGTCCACCAATTCCTCCACCACATCGGTCATCACAATCTAGTCAGGAATCTAGAATACGAAATCAAAACAATAACACAATATCCGAATATTCAAACGTAACACCGGAAGTCGATAATTTCGGGAATCAAGCCGCAGGTGGTATCAACGGCGTTGCTATGAGCGTCGCAAATTCAAATGCCAGGGAGAGTGGTGTGGAAACCGTGAGAGGTTATGATCCAACACAACCTTCATACCAAGACCCTCCATTCCAACGTTCGTTTCCACGACAAGATGCATCAACATCATCTCTCACTCCTTTAAATGCTGCTGCTTTCCCCACCGGAATGTCAACTCCTTCTTCACGTTCAACTCTTTCTGGTCGAAATCCTCCTTCAGATCCATATTCGGATTCTCCTTACCCATATAATCGATACTCAAGGGCAATTGACCCGGAACTTGTTGAATTCGACCCTAATACAATTGCAGACGACGGAGACGACGGTTTGGGATATAGACGAGCTAATAGATCTTCTGTGTTAAGTCTAACTAGAATGTCAGATAGTGGAACACGAACACCTCCAGGAGGGAAAGCTGTGGCAGGTGGTGGGGTGATAGGGACATTAGGTGGACTTGTTGGAAAGAAGAATGGGGAAAACATACAATATAATAATGTTACAACTGCACCGAACGGATATAATGGACCGGAAAATTACGACCTCAGTCTGGAAAAGAACGAATGGTTAAGGAAACCACAGGGTGGTAACAAGAAGATGAGGTTATGGATTGCTTTACTGGGTGGATTTTTGGTCGTTGCGGCAATCATTGGAGGAGCTGTCGGTGGTACTTTATCGGGCAATTCAAAATCAGGTTCAGATTCAGGTACAACTGAAGCTTCGACCGCGAACGGACAATCCGCATCAACGGATGCTTCCAAAAATGGCGATCTTAATAAGGATTCGGCAGAGATCAAAAAGTTATTGAACAATCCCGACTTGCACAAGGTTTTCCCTGGAATCGATTATACTCCCATGTATACACAATACCCCGCTTGCTTGACTTATCCAGCAAGTCAAAACAATGTTACAAGAGATGTCGCCGTCCTCTCACAACTCAGTAATACCATTCGTCTTTATGGTACCGATTGTAATCAAACGCAGATGGTTTTACATGCTATTGATCGATTAGGTTTAAATGGTACCATTAAAGTTTGGTTAGGTGTTTGGCAGGATTCAAACACCACTACTAATACTCGTCAACTTGAGCAACTCTACAACATCTTCGATGAACATGGATCATCTTCCTTTGTCGGTGTTATTGTTGGCAATGAGGTTCTCTATAGAGAAGATATGACTGCTACTGAGCTTATCTCCATCATCGGGGATGTTAAAGCTAACATGACATCCCGAGGTATCGACCTCCCTGTCGCCTCTTCAGATTTAGGAGACAATTGGACGGCGGAGCTCGCTAACGCTGTTGATTTTGTAATGGCTAACATTCATCCGTTTTTCGCGGGAGTCACTGCCGAACAAGGTGCTAGTTGGACATGGGACTTTTGGCAAAATCATAATGTTGCCTTTAAAACCAATGCATCTCAAAATATTATCTCGGAAACTGGATGGCCTTCACAAGGTGGTACCGATTGTGGTGCTGCTACTACATGTGCTGAGGGTAGTGTAGCAGGAATAACGGAACTGAATACATTTATGGAAAATTGGGTCTGTGATGCCATCTCAAATGGAACGAATTATTTTTGGTTTGAAGCATTTGATGAACCATGGAAGATTCAATATAATTCAGGAGATGAAAATTGGGAAGATCATTGGGGTATTATGGATGTCAATAGAGTATTGAAGGATGGAGTGAAGATTCCAGATTGTGGAGGGACGACGGTTTCGTGATGAATGCGTTAAAAAATCAGTTTGTGATTAATTATTGGAGAAATATGATGAGTCATTAAGAGAGATTCAATGGAATTATATCATATGGCATGGTGTTGAATGACGGACATTTTGGTGGAGTAATTTCTTTACTTTTTGGTACGGTGGAATTTCTATAGGCGTTTTTTCGGAAGAGCGATATTTTTCACATGAGATAAGATGGGATGGACTTATCCAGATGTCTTAGGGAATGGGATGGGATGGGAAGGATATGTTAGGGTTTGTACATAATGAGTTATTATTTATATGGGGGATGGTTACTGGGTTTTCATCGGGTCGGCGGGAACTGGATGGATAGGATGAGAATGATGAATGAAGAAGGAGTGAAAGAAATGGAAATAGAAATGACGTGTTGAAAGAAAATTATAATAAGATACCTACATCTACGTCTTTTCTATTCATTCTATTTATGGGTTGATTGTACGGTTTTTGAATTTTTTGTGAGATATGCGGTATGCGGTGCGTAATTGATATATAATTATAGTTTCTCTTACTCCTAGCCACCTAACTAACTACAGTCACTCACTCACCTCATAGATGAATGGAATTGGAATCGATGATTTTATTTTAGACTAATTTATGGTAGGTGGAATGAATGAGTGATGAAGTAGTGAAGTGGTGTGGGATGAGGTGGGGAGATAAGGAGAGGAGAGAAGAGAGGAGGGGAGGGGAAACGTAGTAGTTGGGAGGCTGTAGTTTATTGGTTAGGTGCTTAAGCGGGAGGGGTGGGGTGAAAGGTAGGTAGGTAAAGAGGAGTGGATGGGCTGGTATAAAGGGGAGTGGATAGACTGGTGGGAGGGGTGGCAGGTAATAGGGAGAGGGAAAGATAAGGAGATTATAAGGTGAGTATGGGGATGGGGATATAGTGTATATATAATGAGAGTGATTGTTGATGAACTCGGGAGTTGAGAAATCGGAAGAGGATATTCAACTTCTTTTTTATTTATGATAAATTGAAGGATTGGGTGATTGAGGAATTAAAGGAGTGGTGATATTGGGATGTTGGGCTTTTGGTTTATTTATCTATTTATGATAGGTGGAAGGGAGTGGTGAGGTGGTGAGGTGGTGAGGTTGTTCAGGGGGGGAGGTGATATTGGAGGTGTAGAAGTGGAGAGGAGGGAGAGGAGATGAGAAATAGGGGAAGGAAAGGAGAGGGGAGGGATAGGGTATAGGGAAGGGGAGGAGAGGGAGTGTAGGAATATAGGAAGTATGAAAGTAGATAAATAAATTGATTGAGTATAGGGATGAGAGTAAGTGTGGAATGGGGGAGTATGGGATTGTAGGAATATAAGTGTGTGGGAGTAAGAAGAGGTATAGAAGTTTAAAATCTGAAGTATAGAAGTATAAAAAGTAATAGAAAAATGTATAAATAAATTAATTGAGTATAGGAGTGGCAGTATAAAAGTAAGAGGAGAGGATAGATTGATGGTTTGGTTGAGTACAGGGAGTGTAGGAATGGGAATGAAGGGGAGAGTAGATATAGTAGATGAATATTATTTGTTAATATTATAGCTTGTAGAATGTATAGAAGGGATAATGGATTAATGGATTATAAGAGATGGACTATAGACTATAGGTTATTGGTCTAGTGAGGTGTTGTTCGAAAGGGGAGCATTTGGAAGGTTGGGGGGAAGGATGAATTCATTGGGGGAGATTGTAGGTTTAGGGCTGAAAGTGTGAAGATGGGAGTAGCAGTAGAAGATAGATGATACCAGAATAAAAGGATAAACTTGAGAACTTATGAGAGATGGAAGGGAAAGGGAAGGAGGAATGAGGATGAAGAAAATTTGTTGGAGATTGTAAGTTTAGTGTTGAGATTGAAGGAATGAAAGATGGAGTAAAAGTAGAAAAATAGTAGATAGATCTAATGAAGATAGATTTAGAAATAATAAATTATAGAAAGAAGAATGAAAAAGAAGGAAAGCGCAAGAAACAAAAAGATAAAAACAATCCATTCATTCACCACCGAGAATTTTACCACTCAACTTCCTCATCACCTTAGAACATCTATCCATCATCCATCATCATTCTATATTTCATTTTTACAATATAACAAACACCGAGTTTCTAATACACCTATATATATTCATAATTCTGGTAATATAAATATAGAAGAAGTGATTTTGATTTTTGACACTGGATATAAAGCTATTCTAAACCCTACCGAAGTAATTAAGGGGGGACCTCAAGTGAAACTATATATATATTCCTACTTCTCGAAGACTAAAGTTAAAGTTTAACCCTAGAGCTTAAGTTTTGTGTATTGATATTGAAGGTTAATTATAAGATCTTAGTAAAGATCTAAGTGAAGATCCCGAGTAAAAAACAAATATTAGAAAATTATCTAATTTGTTTTATTTAAATTTAAATTTAGAATATATTAGGATATCAAAAGAGCTAGAGCTAGAGCTAGAGCTAAGTTTATAAGGGAGTAGGGATTCATTGATATAGATAATAAGAAATTCGATTGCGGAATGTTTGTTTGTATGTATATATATATTTGCTAGGTGGGGAGTATTAGAGGTGGATGGATGGATTGGCTGTGTAGAGTATTAGTAGATTAATTAGTATTAGGGGATGGTTTATAGATTCTTTATGTATCCTTTGAGTAGTTGTATACGATTGTACGCAATTGTGTTGGATATTGGGTTTGGTGAGTGCCAGTGTTATTGTGCGAGATGTGGAGTTGATGTTGGTTGATGTTGTTGGTGAGGGTGAGGGTATTGTGATTGGGAAGGGAAGGGAAGGAAAGGGAAGGGAAGGAAAAAGGAAAGAAGGGAAGAGATTGAGGGGGGTGAAGGATAGACCGGTTCGAGGGATTTGTGTGTATATCTTGGATTTTTGGGTGTTTTGAATAATGGATTTTATGAGAAGTTTTAATGGTTTTATATATTTTTGGAGTCCTGGATGATGAATGTGATAAGGAGTTTATTAGTTCTTAAGGGATGAAGGGAATGTGACGGGTCAGCTAGCATAGAGTGTAGGTTGAGGTTAGAAGTTTGTTTGGTGGTGGGAAGAGATGTTTTGAGGGATACTTCGATATTTGACGGAATGAGGGTATGATATTATTCCATGGTTGAATCAGACGACCATCTAATGATAACAGTCCCACATATTCATCAAAAACACAAAGAATATATATAAAAGCACCAAATTAATTTATTTTATTAAACTTTTATCCTCTCACTATATGTACAATCATATTTACAAATCCCTTTTTCCCAGCTTTTCCACCATAAAAATAATTACAAAAATTTAAAAGTAATACTTGATCTAGCCTCGATATAACCCATACCTGCTGATTACACCATGTAGGTAGCATCATAGTAAAACTCGCTGTAGTAAGTAGGACCTAAAACTGTAGTGATATCAATAGCACCATTCATTTGAGAGCTAAAAATAGCTCTTGGTACTCCTTCCATCCATTGACTTCCTGGACCCCAGTTGTTAAATCTAGAAAAGTTATTAGTAACTCATCTCCAAATACGAAAATACGATAATATAAAAAAAGAAGAAAAAACTCACTCTACAAAAGTAACATTATCAGTTTGTGGTGTTGAAGTACTCCACACTTGCCAACCCGCTGATGCAATATTATTTCCCAAGTAACTATTCTGGAAAACAACTCTGGCGAAATCTCTCCATGGTCTTCCGAGATAGTTGATGTATGGGGTAAGGGTGTCGTTGAGGTTGGCAATATTCGAATTGTTGATAACATACCAAGAATTAACATCGGCGGAACTACGTCCAGAGGCTGTAATGGATCCTTTGCCAATGGTACGGATATCATTCTTTTCGAACCAGGCGAGTGCTTTCTCACCGAAGATAAAATCAATGGCTCCTACGATGAGACATTTGGAGTAGAGTTGGAAACCGGATTCTGCGAGAACGGTGTCTTGGTATCCCCAGAATTGAGTTGCGTAAAAACCGACGTTGGTGGCGTAGGAAGAGAGAGCAAGATTTTGTCCATTGCTGTTGATGTGGCCGAATGTGTTTTCGATGATTAGGTTGTATACTTTGGTATTGGTGTTGTGGGCGCGGAAGGTGGCGGTTAAATCATCCGAGGTGGTGTTGATGAGGGCAAGGTTGTAGGTGATGGTTGCTTGGTTACCATGATAATCTCGAGCATCTTCGGTATAACCTTGGATTGTAAGGTTTGATACGAGTGGTGGAAGGTACACTTGCTCGAAGTAGGTACCGGGAGCTATGAAAAGGTATTGATTGTCGGTAGTGTTTGCGTCCAATGCGTTAATACCGGCTTGGACTGTGGTGTAGGAACCGTCGATTTTGCCAGTTTGATCGACCACAATTGCATCACATGGAGCAACGGTGCGGTTGAATGAATTTGAACGGTTTAGTAAAGTAGGGCTGGCAGAGACGCTTCCTAGCAAAGAAGCTGCTAGGGAAAGGATCGCAAAGGAACGCATAATTGAATAGTTTCTTTAGAAAGCTTGACTTTCATATAGTTGCATTCAAGTTTGCGACTGAAATGATTATTCTGAGAAGGAAATATTCTTATATATATTTAAAAAAGGCAAGAATTGTAAGAGATGCAAGGAGACACCCAATTACCCTTTCATCTTACACTCTGATTGGTGCATGAAAGTCTGATACCCCTGGACAACGAAAATTCTCCTTTATCAGTAGCGCAACTGGCGCCGTTGATGAGCTGATAGAATAAATTGGAATTTGACTAAAATGCGCAAACAAGCAGAGACCAACCCATACCCATAGTAACTCCGAAATTAGAAACCCCATATATCTTGGGTTGCTTCAATGGAAATGTACCTACTACATTTAAAGAATTGCATCATACATCATGCATGGCGGTGATATAATAACGTTTATTCTGTGCGGCTAGTCTTGTTCACTGAGCGAAAGAATAATAAGAGTTTGGTATTGGATACCAATATGCTGGTATCAGTACCTATTATTAAGATTCTTCATATTGTTATGCTCATCGTCGTTTCGAATATCCTGCAAATTCATGCTCCAGAACCAAGGGCTAGAGCGGGCATCGTTCGGTTTCTGAAATGCCTGTGGATATGTAATCAGTCCATCAAAAGAATAGAGGCTCCGCATACTTACATAGAAACAATTTTCAAACCGAGACATTTCAAATTGCATGCTCGTCGTCGATAGAAATGCAGTTGCAAATTGAAATTTCCAAACGAACGGAGGGTCCGATGGCACTTTCACTTTCGCATGACACAGGGGTTTCATGACATCCGATATTTAGAATATGGATAAGGCCCATAATTTTGAGTTGACCGCAAATCTCCTTGTAATAAAGCCATTTCACGTAGGGTAACGCGTCTCGTAGAGCTGTCCTGTCACCAAAGTAGATTAAAAGCTCCGACAAAAAGCAGTGATCTAGTTAGTAGTTAGGCTTTTGCATTCTGGGATAGATCCTAACCGGGTTATTTCATTGTTAAATTGTAACCTTGTTACCTGAATGTATGTACTTCTTTTGAGTCGTTCATCCAGATATTTGAAGTACTAATCTCTTGGGAAATCTTAATATGCTTTTTCGAATACGACGAGTGGAAGTGTTTAATGTTCTAGCGTATAATTCAAACAAATCCGGTACATACCGAACCAAAGTCAAGCAAGAAATGGTGGCAGCAGGGCTGCTATGTTTTCAAACTCGGTAGATTGGGGGGGGTAGATGGAGATAAAAAGAGACGGTATTGATGGGTACTATGGCCGGATATAGTAATACTATCGAAATATCGAAAGATTGTAAGAGGTCAAGCTCAAGGGGAAGTGGTCAAACTAGACGCCGTTCCGAACCCCAACCGGAGAAACATTGAAAGCGAAGTTGTGCCGAGGTCGTCCCTTCTCTGTTTATCACAACCATCTCTTCCATTCACGCACTATATACTCCGAGGCAGCACTACTAAAGGATCTGATATATATATCTTCCAGCTGTATACATTCCATGCCGAATCTATCGATATCTTGATGTCAAAATGATTGATAAGGTGCCAACACGACACAAATGTCCCTCTCAAATAGCAAGCAGTTTTGCGATTGGTTGGGGTGGGAAAAATCAATACTTCAATTGGTGGAAAATCCCATAAAGCTGCAGAGATGTTAGTTTAAACGTTGCTCTTGGGTTGTGATCAAGTATCATTTAGCCTTTTTGGTATTTGCATCCGCACTGATGGCTTGTTCTTGGCGTTGCGGGGCGGCCTTGAATCATCTCGCATAGCATGTCAAAAATTAATGGCATGAAGTTCTCTTTCTTTGGCTGGTATGCTGAATAATTTGCTCAATTTGTTATTTTGTACTTGTCAAATGTGTCTTTTTGAGTCGTGGAGATGTAGGTCCAATAATGATGTTGTTGGAGTGAGGCATGTGGAAAACGGTACTTGACTTCTCTGAGCAATTCTTTCATACTGCGGAAGGTATGCATGATTGGATCTTACCCATTCCAAATATGGAAGGGACGTTGATTAGTTGAGTGGTGGACACAGAGGGTATCTTAGTCTTAGGCATCCGGAGCTTTACGTGCGGGCGACCTAGTATATACCTCCAGATTATCATCCATCGAGGTTAAGTAGATGTATGGTTTGGGGGTATTGGCAAGTAATATTTTCGAATAACTTATTCGGTATTTCTAATTGAGATGTCAGATTATCACCCAGTCGACTTCTGAAATATGAATATTGCTCAGCGAGACCTGAAAGGCTGGAGGGGTGCCAGTGCCAAACATTGGGACACTTAGATACTGGTCTTCACTGTCAGAACACAGAATTCGGAAACATATGAGTGGTAACATAATGTTCATCACTATATACTAGGTATGTCATTTGCTTTTATTAGGAAACTTCGAAACAAAATCTTTGCCCCAAGCTACCGTTCATAGGATAGAGACGGAAGCTTCCTCGTCATAATAAAAGCCCCACACATCCTTTCTTTCCTTCTGATGTTACTCCATTCTGCGAAACCATCAAAGTTTTCTTTTCCGTCCAATCCACCCCTCCACACTCTGAATCGTGCTTCAAGCTCCTAACAGCTGCAGCACGTAGGGTCAACCTCTGAACACTGCGCTCGATACCGTATGTCAAGATCAGACATCATAATGACTTCTGGAGCATGCCTCACAGTACCCCCACCGGCACCTATTGTAGACGATGTTTTCCGGCGAATAAGCTCAGCCCGCAAGCACTTCATACACCAGCGACGACCCATTTCGAAGTAAAGCAGGGGAAGATAATTGCCACAACATGTGCATATATTGGGATTGTCGAGTGGAACTCGTAAGAAGTTGATAGAGTGACCAATGTCAGTAGCTATCATCGAGGCAGTCACCTTTCCGTCAGTCAACACGTTTGGCTTCAGATTTCGTAATTCGGTCTGATTATCGAGTTGGATGAACCGTTCGAGAAGCTCGCGATCGCTCATGTCGAGGAATTCTGATGCGTCCATGCGGATCCATGCCATTTTTCGTTCGCGCAGACTTCGAATGTACAGATCTTGGAGGTTTGGATGTTGGCCTTGGTCTTGAACAGCTTGAAGGAATTCGGCTTGGTTAACTCGGTCACCAATAGCAGCGGAAAGATTAACAGCAGCAATGCGTCGTTTAGCAGTATTGAAAATAATCCTTTTAGATAAGTCGATTTCAGCGGCGGCAGCAGCTCGAACTCGAGCACGATCGAATACCACAAAACCCGTACATATAGCGATGGTCAAGAAAATGGCCACGCCCATGAGAATGATGGTAAGTTTATCCCGAGTCATCTTGGTGTTCGCTGGTGTTGAAAATTGTTGAAGGATTTGTTGGAGGATTTTTTGATGGCTGTGGCACTCTTGGAAGTTCGCCACAAGAGGAGGAGAATCCAGAGGTGTGGGATCGATGGATGGACCCTGAACAATCATTTTGCGTTATAAAAGGTGAGTGGGACTTCAGGTCACCTTCAATCTGAAAAAGTTTGAGGCGATTAGATGGTGAATTTTAACTCTGGTATTCTTTTTGTTCTTGTTTGACGCTACCGTTGCTGCTTTCCTTTGATTTTGTTGCTTCACATCTTATCGATCCCGTTCTTGTTAAAGATTTAGTAAATAAGCAACAACTTGAGCGTGAAGGTAGCCTGTCAACGGGAGCGTAGCCGGATAAATAATGAGAAAACAAGCGTTTATGATGGAGCAAAATCTTTCACAAAAATACAAAAATATGAGAGACAAAAAGATGTCATGAAAGTTGATCGACCGGTCGAGATTTTCTTGAGTTTGTTTGTTGACACCAAGTTGATTAAGAGTCTGGCTGGTGATTTGTTTCGTGTTTACAAGTTTCCTGAGAGAGGAAAAATAGGGTGCAGTGTTGTAGGAAAGATGTTTATGAGGTTAATTATTTTGTTTCATTATAACTCAGGAGTATTTTAGGTCTTTCACGATCTCAAAAGTTTGCAGGTGGTTAGATAGTAACTCTAGTCATCTTTAATGACCGACTGCAACGCCGAATCATTCTTAGCTGCAAATATTATGCTGACCTGAAATATTATATGGACATGCTAATTTTGTGCTCAAAGAGTGCTACCACAATATACTAGATGCAACGCGTTTTCGCTACATCTCTCAACTCCATATCCATCCGACCCTAGCAACTCCTCTATCCCTCCACACTCCATTACCAGTGCAATCTTGCCTCAAGTCCACCAGTTCGATGCCCCATTACTCGGCGGGCCCTCCTCCCTTATTGGACGACCTGTACCTACACCACCCCATCTATCCAACGTTCTCCGTACTTCCTCAATCTGATTACCCGTATGTCCTGCAACATGCAATTCCTGTCTTCTTCGTGGATCAGCAGCCGCATTCGCAGCATCCATCTTCTGTCTTCTTCGTGATCCCACATTCTCATTTTTCGAATCTTCTACAGTCTTCCCATCCCCGTGGACAATCTGTCGGATAGGTCCTCTACAAAGTGGACAGGTTAGTCGCTGTACACGTACTCGTTGTCGTTGAGTCTGTATCCAGTACTGGATACATTCAAGGCAGAATTCGTGATGGCATGGATCCACGAGTGCGACATTGGGAGGAGCAGGGAGGGGGGAGAGACAGACGGTGCAGTTGTGGAGACTGGTGGTGGTGGATGGCTCCGGGTTATGTGCTGTGTTTGTATCAGGACTAGGACTTTTTTGTGCTTGTTTGCTGTTGAGACTGGACACTGGATTGAGGCCCTGCTCATTTCTGTTGCTCAAGGATGGTAGCGGGCTAAAATGATCGCTATTTCTTGGACCACGTGGGGCGCCGAAAGGCAATTCATCAATACTTCTTAGGTCATGCATATGTCCTAAGGGAAGAAATCTAGGAGCCATTTGATTTGAGGATCCCCAATTATACCCTTCAATATTGTTGGTCGCGGATAACAAAGGCGGACTGGGACTGGGACTAGGAACCATTTGATTGAGGTAAAAGTGATGAACCCCCGAGATTTCCCTAGCCGTGGATTGTGCGATCGCATTCAAGCTACTGCTGTTTCTTCGAATAAACGGGGAGCGAGGGTCGTTTAGAGTCATTTGATTTAGAAAATCCTGATATGCTCCGGTATTGTCGGTCGTGAATGGTATCGGCTGACGCATCCGGTCACTATATTCCCGAGGGCGCCCAACGGGAGGGTTACTGGAATTTATTTGATTCGGGGTGTTCTGATCAAACTCTCCGATACGATCTCTCATGGATAGTTGCCATGGCATCGACTGGTTTCTATTTGTTGGTACGTTGGGAGGTCCTCCTGCATTAAAAGCCATTTGGTCGAGGTAGTTCGTTGATACTCTCGTCTTGACCAAACGAAGTTTGATGGTCCGATTCGAATTCATAAATAAAATGAGAATCTGGAAATTGTAGGGGATTATGAGTAGGAAACCTAATGACGTCGACTTTTTGAGTTGAGTAACTTAAGTTAACTCGTAGTGTATGAGAGATGTTGTTTCTCTTTCGAATTCCTTGATGAGTCGAGCTCTTAAATATTGTAATATTGTATAAAGTCGCACGGTCGCTTGGCTGTATCGTACGCGATGTGAATATGTGCGGTGCGTCTACAGCAATCTTTGCCAATTTATTATACGGCAGTATCCTAATCGAGAATGGAAGTAATCTAGTGGAATCAGTAATCCTACCTATTATGTAGAGTCTTGGAACAGTGGGAATTCACCCACTCGAGCACAGCTTCATATATGGAACATTAATTGTCATATTGGATACGGTGATATTAACACATCAATCCCAATTAGCGTTCTTTTTGTCACGAGGTCCGTAATAGAGGGATGCTATGCTGAAAAGGTTAGTTCATTGGAATCTAGATAGAAGATACGTTCATATATTATTATCTGTAAAGTGGTCAGGATAGATTTATATCCAAGTGAAGCCCCCTGGTGTCAAATTCTCTTTTAGCGAGCGTAATATCAAGAATACCAGGTTACTCTATGGACTCAACGTGCTTTCCTTTTCTTAATTTTGATATAGACTTAATCAGAAGGGTTGAGATACTCATGACTAATTTTGATAATCTATTACAGCGACGTTATTAGATACGGTGAATACAATGGTGCTCAGATTCAGAAAGACATCGTACATATGATTACTGCGGCAAAAATGCCGTACAGTATGGATAGCATTGGATCTAAATCAACGGTACTTTATAATACTTCTTATATAAGGGCCTATCTATTTCACTAGAACGTTCCATTTGACATACAGTTGATTCACCACGATACTACCATACAGCTCACGTTCAAGTCGTTAAGTCAACGAGATAGTCAAAAGGCAACAAGAGCTCGACCCAAAGACTTGTATCTATTGGTTATCACAACATAAACCTTTTACAATCTATCATCAACTATACCACTACTATTGATCTTTGAATCATAAGAGAGATTAAAACAAAATGGATGATCAACGACCAGAAAATGGTATTAACCTACCAAACGCACCTCCCGAAATCCACGCCGCCCGTCAGCGCCGGGAAAATCGCCTAGCAGCCGAAAGAGGAGCACCTCCACCCTTTCCAAACGTTCTCGACCCCCCTGGACGAGTAGACGGTTTACCAATCCCTCCCATTAGACGAATCGCGCAAGTTCTACTTGTACCACTACCCCACTTATACAACCTCCTTCTCCAATACGAAGAAACGCCCAACCTCCCCATTTCAGCGCAACGATTTAGAGACAATCTTTGGGCACTCATACACAATGAAGATGTTCCCTGGCCCGGCCAACACCTTCTTTTGTCGTCAACCTTTCCAGATCTCGAACAAGCGGCTCTACAGGAAATCCAATATCATCTCCGACGACTTACACATGAACAGCGTGGTAATGATGGTATCCCCCGCGAAAACGCCCCCAATACCCCAACGTGGATTTTGGCGCTTTTTCCGGCTCAACAGCCGGTTGGACAGAGGAATGCAGAGGATAAGCCTATTTGCGCTATTTGTATTCAGGAACTTCCGGCGAGGGTGTCGATTGCTAGACCGTGTAATCACTGGTTTTGTTCACCGTGTTTGGATGAGTGGATTGGATATGGCGAGGAACTTGGCCGTGAGGCTAAATGCCCGATTTGTTTTGTGAGTATCGCGAGGATTGGGAATAATGGGGAGTTGGGGCATCGAGTTGGTGGATTTTTGGGGTGGGATTTTGAGAGGGAAGGTGCTTGATTTTGAGGATGTTGGTTGAGCATATGTATCATAGCTCGTGGAAGACAGAACAGGATCATGGTGCAGGTTTCGATCAGTTCATAAAAGGCTAGTGACTTCATCGTTGGGTGCGGGCGCGGTTTGGAGTTAATGGGATTATGGCAAGCAAGCAAGTTTTCCTGTAATCCTGGTTCCATTACATTCAGTATGAATAGAATAAGCTAAGAAATAATAGCAAATTCTTTTCTCCGAATACGAGACTTAGACATTCTTGATTGGTATCTGTTGAATGTTACATTGTAGATATACAACTAACTCCTCTCTACGGAGTAGACTTAGAAACCTAATCTATTTCCACTTCTTTTTCCTGACTCCATAGCGGAAAATACCTAACGTATTAATCAAAACATTACATACAATTCAGATACACCATTACCAAAATTTTCATCAACAGATATGTGAATGTAATACGTGAAGGCATTATTTGCCCTATAGGTATTGATTGCACCAAATTGCTTCTCCTAACCTACTACGTTGACTAAATCATACAGTCAGATTTTCTCCGATCAAGGTATCTAGAGAACAAAGATAACATCTAATACACTATCTAATAACCATCTAATTTGACCTAAACTATCACTGAAACTAAGCTTCGACAGAGAGTAAGCAGTTGCGTAGATAAACATTATAGACTTTAAATTAGAGTCATTTAATTTATATTGTTGAATCGTCATTTGAAAGTGGATTAGCTCTCACTTCCAGTGGAGGCTAGAGCGCATAGTTTCAGGCGTTTAGATCCTCCACGTTAAAAATGATGGAACTAAAAAGAGAATAAATGACTTCGACTAGTATTTAGAGTCTACAACTAAAGAATATTTATAGGATGGATTTAAGATCTATCTATACATACTTGGAGAGGCAATAGGCACAGAAGATAATGAAATGAAATGAAGCATTATTATACGAAAAGATGTATTTCAATGGGCGACGATAGCATACTCTCTCCTACAAAAGAAGATATTTGGTAATGTGATGCCACATCTAGCATGTACAATATTTTTTTAGATTTCACAGAAGTTGTAAGCTTACATCAAAGTCAAGAGTGTCTGAAACTCGCATTGAGAAGAAATGAATGCATAGCTGATCATTTTATTTGCGCTTAGCAGTAGCAAATCTGCGACTACTCCTTTTGCTATACTAAAATGTAGTAACCATAAAATCATTCCTAATGCTACGTTCTGTGTAATGAGAAGCTATCTCCCACTTATTCCCCAATAACTGTTTCCTATAAACCCCCAACTATTTCTCAAACTATTTCCAAATAACTAATCATCGCCATCAATAAAAATTAATTTCCTCCCAAAAAGTGCCACAAACGCTGTCCTACATCCCCACTATTTCCCGCAATCCTTCTAATCTCTCTAACGCAAATTGGACATCTAGCAGGCTGCGGCGGTCTCATCTCCTTCGAATGATTCATCCAATCTTCCAAACATGTCACACAAAATTGATGATTGCACGGTTTAGCAATAGATACCCTGGCAGGAAGTTCATCTATGCAAATCGGACATGTTGGTTTATCCTGTGCGTTTCTTTGACCGATAGGAGCAGGTTGATTGCCTGGGAATAGCGCTAGGATCCACGCCGGAGTATCAGGGATCATGTCGCGAGGAACTGGTGGGTGAGCATTGTGTTGAATTGGTTCTGCAGCTCCGACGTGTTCAGCTTGAATCCATGCTCCGCCCTGGCGACGAGGAGGAGGAATAAACTCTGCAACATTTGGAAATGGTGAAGCTTCTCCTCGTTGGGCCGCTAGACGATTTTCCCGACGCTGACGGGCTGATCTGATATCGGGAGGTACATTGTTGTCGGCTGCTAGATGAAGGTCGCGACGATGGGCTTCTTGAATATCCTCAGGTATTCCGTTGCGGTCAGGCTCATGGCCAGGCTCGCGGTTGCGGTTTTGTTCGTGCTCGTTTGGCTGGAGAGGTTCTCCGTTGAAGGTGGAACCGCTTAAAAAACAGATGACCGTTATGGTTATCATTATGACAAAGAACGGAATTACAATGAGAGATTCGAGTGGGTCGCCCTCATTTCTTAGGTTTCTAGCATCCATTTTGGTTGATTATATGAGATGTCTCAAAGGCTAAGAGTTGTCGTGATAGTGGATCGATATGCTACGAATGTTCCCTTGTGAAGGGTAGAGAATGCTATTTTTGCTTTTCTTTTGAATATCTTGACCAGTAAGGGCTTAGAATGTGGAATACTAGATTGGGTTTGACGGTTCTTATGTAGATGTTGATGGACTTGAAATTAGATGTAGAAGGAAGTGAGTTAAATGGCTTGGAGAAAGACGTCATTATAAGCAAAAAGACTAGAAAGTAGAATCGCACTAGGCTCAATGCAATACTGCCATAGTCGATAAGCTTGATCCCGTATCAGCCGTACGTGAGGGGTAAGGGGTTTTCTGAACGTAAACGCGAGCCCCCATAATACCGTATTGCCAGAGTCAGTTATAATTAGCCGAACAAATTTGCCGTAGTGAAGTACTGGGTACAATTAGATATGATTATATTCACCATGTGTAATAGAAAAGACCCGTATCAGTATTGAGACAGAAAGGTTCCATATAAATTCATAGAAGAGAGCCTAGTATGCTAGAACTATGCAGAAATCAAAACTTTTACCCTAGCGAACTAAGCTAAAACGAAGCTATTCACTAGTATGACATCACCCCCAATATTTATGTTTATATCATTCTAAATATCACCAAATTCAAGCATCGAAATAAAAGTCCCAAGGTCAAAATGAATTCTTAGACATGCCTAAAGCCATGCATTAATGAAGAACACCATTGCCACTTATAATTTACTCCAATGGCTGAATGACGTAGCAGCCGACATAATAGCCCCTAATTCTCGCTAGCTAACGCGATATGACAAGAAGTCACTAGCCCATTGAGCTAACTCTTAATCTGTCAAACCTCCGTCTGCTCCCTCACTCTAAGTGTTCAGCTAATTCACAAATTTGTGAAAGCCATTCACCCCCTATCTTAACCCTCCCAAATCCCGTCCATCCCCGAAGCCAAGCCCAAGCTTGAGCGCCTCCAATTTTTCTCCACACCACAGCAATGCGATATCCCAGCTGCTCATTGCTCTCAATACTTTTAATAACTGTAAAACAGTATGGACAAGTAGGCACTTTTCTTTCCTTCTCCATATACGTGATCCATTCCTCTAAACAATGAACACAAAATCGATGATTACAAGGTTTTGAAATTGCAAGCTTCTCTGGAAGTTCCTCTCTACAGATGACACAATTATTTTTCTCCTCCTCGGTACGATTAGCCGGAGTATCTGGAATAAATCTTGCGAGTAGCCATTGCGGTAGGGCGGAACCTGGATATCTGCGCACTTGGCGCGGCGGCTTGGGAACCGGCAAGTAACGCCGATAATGCTCATCACCCGCGGTGTAGAATCGTATTCCTCTCGCGCGCATCTCCTTATAGTTTGAGGGAATACCAGGTCCTTCTCCCACATCTGGTAGATTGGGCCAAGGACACTCATACCCTCCCTCTAGTGCATACATGTTATCATGGCATTGTTCACAGACAGAAGGTATCATTAGTTCGTCAGGGAAAGGGCGAGGAAGGTTTGCTTCATCTGCCAGACGGTTATGGGCACGTCGACGGACCTGTCGTTGAGCAAAAGGCGATATATTTCTCTCGTCAAAGTATAGTTCGGGCTTCCACTCTCGTAATGGCCATATGAGATAGTCGGTATGTTGTAGTTTGTAGGCGAATCTGGCACCGGTCAAGAAGTACACCAATCTAAGGAGTTCAAAGTAGAGAAAGATTGGGATGGCCAGTATGTATTCTAGAGGATTTAGCTCATTGAATTGTCTTATTCTTCCGCGTGTATCCATCTTGCTGGATTGATTGGTTGACTGAAAGTAATGATAAGCAGGTGGTGATAGAAACGATGTTGTAGATGTGAGTTGGACGTATTTAATTGCGGAAGGTGTATTCTGCGTGTTGACTATGGTCTGTATCAAGGTTCGTTGTCGTGGATGGAAGGAGATGTGGGCTTGAACAGCCCTTGATGACTATATATATATATGAGAAGAGCATGCCTTGAATCAACTATCTGCACTAACAAACGGCTGTAGAATTTCCCCACATTCGTGGGAGTGACTTTAGTTGCTAACTACAGTAAATTCATTCTTGAAGATGTTTCACAGCCGTACAATGACTAGTCCCCGCTCTATTTGATAGTAACAGAGAAAACCCCGATCATAACATTCATTTACTGGGTGGACAACCACAAATTTCACTATCAGAGGACCATGCACATCCTCTTCGAGATTCTGATTGCATCTCCAAACCCCAATCCTTCCTTAGCCTTGAACAGAGGGGATGAGTACTCGGTATGTCATCGTGTAAAAAGTCATGAAGTTGGGAGTGACTGAAAACAGCACCACAACACCTAAGTCGCAGCGAAACCCAGAATACAGCAGGGAGAACATCGGAAACCAAAAAAAATCCACATCTAATAGTTGTCAACCTTCGCTGCTTCTCTACCTGAATGCATTACCATCCTTTCGAAATCGGAATATATCAACCTATACAACTTTTACATCAACGAAATTCCTACCCTCAACTATCCATACAAAACAAACGAGGGAAAAGAATTCATATCCAATACCATTATCATCAAAAGTACCAGCTCCTTATAAACATCCAAATACCAATAAATGTTTGTCCCAATGCTATGGGACATGGGACCATTCGATCACAAGCCAACTGAATAAAAGTTTGCTAGCAATCATCATGACATATGCATGTGCGCAAGTACAGATAAATGTTTGTTCAAAATGATCAACTTGTTTTCTATCTCATCTCAGGAGTGTTCTAAGTTTGCAGAGACGTGTGGAGGGGTTTTAAGTTTTGATTGGGGTTTTGAATACAGAGCAGAGCTATGGTGAGATATTCGAAATATTAGGCAGAAGCAAACAAATGGGCACATTTTTGAGATATGCAATAAAAGCCAACTAGACTTTCTTTATAAAAAGGCACAGGGCAAATATTACTTGTGCTTACCATTGTATATTGAAAGTAGAGAAGATTGAGCCAACATAAGAGGGAGCGTCGATGTGTAAATAAAATCCATTCTATGCATAGGCTTCCAATGCCTTGCTAGTATACATGTGCAACCATTCGCCATGAACCTTCTCCCAAGAGTGTTATTTGCCCTTAACCATATACCAAATCCTGTTACCCTAAGAGTAACCCCCAACCTCTACTCAGCGACCCAAACAGCAGCCATACCCATACCAGTTCCAACACACATACTAGTTACACCAACCTTTTGCTTTGTCCTTCTCAATTCATACAATAATGTGCTGACCTGTCTTGCTCCAGTACATCCAAGAGGATGGCCAAAAGCAATCGCACCACCCTTTGGATTGATTTTCTTTTGATCAAGTCCCAACTCATTTGCGCACCAAACACATTGACTTGCAAATGCTTCATTGATCTCGAAAATGTCTACATCATCCTTGTTGATACCGGCCTTCTCAAAGACCTTTGGAATAGCAGCCCAAGGGCCAATACCCATAAGGAGGGGAGGTACACCTGCAACAGATGCTGCGACGTATTTACCAAGGATGGTTTGACCAAGTTTTTCGGCTGTGGAACGCTTCATCAAAAGGACTGCGGCAGCTCCATCTGAGATTTGAGAAGCATTTCCAGCATGGATGCTACCATCCTTTGCGAAAGCAGGCTTAATCTTGCCTAAACTCTCAGCTGTGATACCTGGTCGGATACCATCATCCTTGGCAACAGTTATTTCCTTTGTTTCGCCAGTTTTAGGGTCCTCCCATTTGACAGTCAAAGGGGCAATTTCCTCGTCAAAAAGACCATCTTGTTGGGCCTTAAGTGCCTTTTGGTATGATGAAGCTGCAAACGCGTCCTGTACAGAACGAGAAACACCCTTGCTTTTAGCCATCGTCTCGGAAAGAACGCCCATAGGCACTTTGCAGTTTGCGGACTCTGGATGAGATTCGAGAAGTTCCGAAAATTCTGTTACAGCGCCAGGTCTGTGGATTTACCATTAGCTTGATTGCGCACACAAGATGACAAGCGAGGAGGCCATACCCATATTGTAAACTCATGCTTTCAACACCTGCACCAACACCAACATCAATCATTCCGCTCTTGATGGCATTCGCGATATCTACGCATGCTTGTAAACCAGATGAACATTGTCTGTTCAAGCTCTTGACCGCCGCAGATACAGGGAATCCTGCAGCCAAAGCAGCGGCACGGAACTCCGTAGCGCCACCTCCAGGAGGAAGTACAGATCCAACAGCTATGTCTTCTACCAGCCCAGGGTCGATTTTCGATCGTTCGATGAGAGATTTGAAAGCGCCAACTAGTAAATCTGCTGCTGCTGTATCTTTAAATCCTCCTTTGCCACCCTTTGTGAATGCGGTACGGAGACAGGCTGTTACGACGACCTGGAATAGAGAATGTTAGCAAGGACTCAAGACACGCTTTCTGAAGGGAATGGCTGGTCATACATCATCCGGATGCTTCTCTAAAAGCTTCGCGCGGCCGCTATCACCTACTATTGGTGTAATAGAGGCCTGGGGTGCGATAGAGCTCTGCGAGCCAGCGAGATGGCTGGAAACTTGTCCAAGTCGTTTTTGTGCTATATTCATTGTCAGCCCTCGTTTGCATTCCTTTGGTTGCGATGAACGCTTACCAGCTGACATGTTGGCAATGTATATATCTAATGTGTTGTATGAAAAAAGGTATTCAATGCGATGAGAAGTACAGGAGAAAAAGGTCAAGTCATATGAAAAGAAAGAAAGGAAGAGGTATGTCGGGGTCGGAGATCAATAGATAGATAGATATACTGAGGATGCCTCGGCAGGAATTCGACCAATCATGGACGCTAACGGCGATTTCACACTCACATGCTTTTTCGTGGTTGGTCTCAGCCGAAACCAGAATTTATGATTTTGTAATAATTGTTAAGTTTAGGTAAATCACGCACTCAAAGGGGTATAAATCTTACATATGCTCGATCAAATCTGGATTGTTATTGGTAATTCGCATTGATTTGTTTTAATAGATACGTTTCCCCTCCAAGAGGAGAGAATCTGACATGTGAATGTTGAAATTCAATCCTTATTTATCATACACCAGGTGTGACTTTAGTGAGTCAATGGACTTAAGCGAGATTCACCTGGCGTGCATTTAAAATAATGGCTATATACCCCTCATGCAGGGAGGACAAACAAATTTATCCTTTTTGAGCCAAAACTTTCTCCAACAGAAGGAATGTTTTGGTCTATGCAGTGAAAAAATAATAGAAATGCTCTATCACGTCGCCTGCGCTTAAACCCCTTTCATGAAGTTTCTTAATTTCCAACTCCATGGATCGGTCCACTATGGTCTTGCGAGTTTCGCCTTCGATGAGATGGAAAACAAACTTCCATTCGTGAAAGTTGAAGCCATGAAAACAACTCGCAAACGCTAGGTACTTGAGCTCACACCTATGAACTCGAAAAGCAACCTTGACGAATTTAATATTATAACATCTGTTGATAAGTTTAACCAGCTTGTCAATGATCCTTTTGCGCTTCTGGAACATATCCACCAGCAGATATTCGCGCCCTAACGGTGTCACTTCGATGAGGAGATGCTTCGTTTTCTCTAAGTACAGGGGAAGAACTTTGAAGAATGATTTTTGTACTTCCTCATTTTCATCGTCATAAGTCTTGTCATGGTTGAGTGTGACTTTTAACCTCTTGTTTTTGAAACGTAACCAGGGATGTTCACGAATCTGCCTGTTGATTTTGGAATTTTCCTTGACTTCTGTGATAATTGGTCGTCCCGACCCGGACCATCCCAAGTTGCAGTGCAGCATCCATTTCTCGAATGTTAGGCCATAGAGGGGGAGGACTGCCTGAAGTTGTGGAAGATTCGGCTGGTCAAGGTTGTGCTGCTGCATGTGGAATGTGACTTCCAATATATCGACATCTTTGAATCTATTCAAAATGTTCTTCAAGTTGGTTAAGAGTTTGGTCGTTCGGGCGGTATCTTCACGGGCTCTTTTGTGATCTGCAGAATGGCATATGACCTCGATGCGAATTCTCCTCATACGCTCCAAGTATTCAGGGAGCTGTGCTAGAAGAGATTTGTCACCAGTGCTTTCGGTCTGCTTTCGGTCTGCTTTTGCCGATTGTTGTTGATGGTTATGACCAGGAACGCTCCTTCTACAATGATTAAGTCGTCGTGCCTTCGAATATGCGAAGTATCCCGCCTCCGACGATTGGCTCGATTGAGTTTATTCTTGCACTTCGTCATCTTTCTGTGGAAAAGTACCTGCTTCTATGATAATCGGGATGCCCCGATATTACCGAGGGAAAAATGTTGCGTCTCAAATTCGACGCGCCGTTTTGATTAGCTACATGATGCCAGAATTGAAATTTTGAAATACTTATAAACACACAGTGCTCAGAAGTAACAAAGCATTTCGCCCATGGCAGAGGCATAACGCCATTCGACAAAAATAGAATGCAATATAGCATTCTAGCCAAATATGCAAAGTCGATCAATTGACTTGTCTGCATCAGGCTTTTGCTAGCACTTTCCATACTTTCCATACTAAACTCTCGGTTGGGAGAATCATTTCAGAAATAGTAAACACATTACCCCTGTTTGACCCAAAACTGCAAGCAAGGCAAAAGGCAATGTTAAACACAATTTCATAATGTTTATTGCCAAGCCTTAGTTAAACACAGATCAAGGCTAGGTCCTTTGATGAATTTCAAAACATTTTCGAAGCAAAGTTATTACTCTGACAAGGGTAGCTTAAGTCTTCTGGAAAATGTGTCATTAGGTAGTGATAGTTGTTTGAGTTATCTTAAAAGTTCAACAAAAGAGATATGCAGTGATGTTACACCATTTGTTTTCGGGATTTGAATATCCTCAAAACTTGTTTCACCTCCATATACTTAATATTTGCGAAGTCTCGATGCCTCATAGTATCAGGGTAAATCATAACTTCGCCTCCTACCATCCCATCGAAACCTTACAAATATCATACGCAGACCGTCTTCCAAAATGCTAAGATATAACCGTAACAATCAAACTCTGACAATCAACTACAATTACAACTTTGGTCACAACGGAAATTGGCTGTCCAACACTCTTCTATCTCGTTATGCCTCCATCACCAACAGAATAACCTTCAGAATGAATTGCCCTCAACCAGAAAAACGCTATTCCTACGGTCCACTCAGTCAAGACGGCAGACTTAATAGAATCAGTGAGATTGTCCGTATCATCAACGACACATTCGAAAGTTTAATGGCCGTCAATGTTGTATTTACACTTGCAGCATACAACTCTGACCAGCTCTACTGTGCTGCTCCATTTCTCGATCTCCACCAACAATGGACCTTCAAGTACAAGTTGAATGGTCGCTGGAACGTTGTTGACACCAACGACAGAGACAATGGCTTAATGCGGCAACTCGTTCTTGTCAATTCGCGTGGGTCGTACTATTAAGACTCCAAACACCAGTTGCACGCTGTGGTGGGAAGTAGTTGGCTTGTGTCTAGGATTCCATAGCTCAAAGAAGCAAGTTTTCAAGTATCTTGAAGGATTCCGTTTTCAGTTCTTCAGACACAAGATCTTTCGGGCAATGTTTCAAAATATCCAACTATCCAACACCAATTCTTTCTGTATAGCATTCATATCCTATCTTTACTACTCTTGATACTTCCACTTATTAAAATACAAAATCATGATAACAAACTGAAGGGTATATAGCAAGGAGTGATTCCCGTCCCATTCCCACAACAATTAACTGCATTTCCGGACCGAAAGCACTCTCTTTCAAGGACAAAAAAAGGATTCTTACCACAATAAGCTGGCACAACAACAACGATCAAAACCATCGCCACAATAATGACTACAAGAGCGACATCGACAGTGACAGCTCGTGTTCTGAGCTTAAATTTGAAACTAATGATCGAGCCCTAACAATTGAGTTCGATTACCAGAATTCCGATTCTGAATCCCATCTTTCAAATTATGCCTCCAGTGCCCGAAAAATATACTTCAACATCACATTTCCAGCACCAGGAAACGACTCTGACAGCACCGCAAGAATCACGCGTGAAATCGAAGACATTGTCAACATCTTCAACGAGTTTACAAATCTATCTCACGTCGAGGTCACATCCCGACTGAAGGAAAAACACCTCGGTCAGCTTGCATGCGCGCTTCCCTTTCACGAGATCCGCAATCGCGGTGGGACGTTTACGTATTACGTAGATGGCCAGTACCAAGGCAGGGTGCCGATGAATTCGCAGTGGTATGAACAACTTCAAGATGAAGATAGTTTGGAAAACCACAGCCACCATTATGGAAGCGATCATAAGTGCGAGTCGGGTGAGGATATACGGGATAATGATTCGGACTAGAGCTTGGTCGATGTGTGTCGATACTCCAAAGATGACTGTCGCTATATGACTCGGTCATTGTGCTCGGTCATTCATATAACTAGCAGGCCAGAGAGGATATGGGTGGCTACCTGGATAATACAGACGAATGTTTTGCATCTATGGTGTGAATCCTCACGTGTGCTGGTACAACCACCACTCTCTTTTATCATTGACATGCAACTATTGTGAGAAAGTTGGGTTGTTGAAGCCAAATACATAGCTAGTTCATAATCAATAGATCACATAATCCTTCGTAATTAGATATAAAAAAAAACTTCGCCCTCCCCTTCTTGAATAATCAATCGTTTTCCATTAGTCTTTTTACATACCCATTATATACAATCCAAACCCATTGTTAATTCTATTAGTTATACTATTTGAAGCCTCTACAATATAATCTATTCAATTCTTATTCCCATTCCTTCTCGCAGTGTGCAATCGGGATGTACGTATCTCGACCTACCTCTTTCACACTATCAAGGTTTTATTTTAGCCAGTGTTGCTTCAAAACAATACGGATCGTTGATATCATTTTTGCAATTATTTTGATATCATTCATGGTGCATGGGTTGCTCTAGGTTTAGCTGCTCCGAGGTTATTTCAAATTGTTCGTTGCGAATTGAGAGAAGGTGCCAGATTTAGTTCACTATGAAGCTGGAACCACCGATGTTTTGTGTTCCTATCATAGCTAGATGATATTCTGACACAGTAAATTGAATCGTTGGCGCGATCGATGAACATAAATACCTGCGAGGGATCCCCTGACTATTACTTGCATGAGATTTATAAGGAACCTCGATATTTCTTTACTACTTATTGATTCAGAGTCCATGAAACCTACATGTAGCACCGTCATATTTACTCGGTAGATATATAAAGCGTGCCAATTTCCTTCGTCACTGCAACACGGTACCTGTATATCTCCTTTCACCTGAGTTACGTCAAAAACGGAATCTCCCTGCAATTCTCTCATTGGGTGGTACCAGAGTTAGACATGATGAGCTAGGGCCTGATTTGTCGATTGATTGTGTAGCAACGCCTTTTCACGAAGTTGATGTGAGATGCTGGTGCGATTTCTTGATGAGAGACAGTTGGAGAAAGTCGAGTAGTATTAGCTCAGTCAAAGCATTTACTTCTAGAACTTGCAAATATTACACAACCAACAAAGATTGTCCTTCACGGTGGAAATCTTTGTGTCCACATGTGTGCTGCTATTCTCCATTTAAGATGGCTCTACTAGAAGCGCATTCAACGAATGAATGATTGGTTACCATATCGATATATGGCAAGTAGACGATAGGAAGTCATTGAACTTTCCAGTCCCACAAGGTGTTTTGCAAAGAATAGAAGAGGTAGGTTTTTTGCACGGGGTTGCGACCTTGATGTCCTCTTTTTTGCTTCGCCGACATATGCAATATTCCACAGCCTTTCTAGAAGTTGTTTCTATAGATAACTATGCATTTATTCTATGAAACCGATGATTAAGAACCATGACTCCTGACTATAGTAATAATCCCCACCTCGCTATAGGCTCAACAGCGTGGCCATACTAATGTTCGCTCGAGAGAATTCGGCCCCCAATACCACCTTACAACAACGATATTACCGGATTTCCAATCAATAACCATGCTATAAACATGCTCGCTAATTGTTTAGTCACAATTCCATTATCTCGCTCGATACTCTGCCGTCTAATTTGACACCGTTGAAGTTTTGGACAGCCGCGGCACCATCATCTGTATGATAAAAGACAAAAATGTCCTCACCCTGACTAGCCCAATTTCATCACATACCCAAAACCCTCCGGAACTAAGCTTAGACGTTCAAGCAAATGTTTCGGGATAAAATATCGAAGACAGTGTTGAAAGTAAAGTCAGACATTCTCATCTGGCCTAGAACCTCTGGAACCCATGTGTCTTCTATCCAATTCTTCAACTAGTGAATTCCTCTCGAATTGAGCTCTCAGTAATCTATCAATGGCGCTATCATGCTGAACATGTTCCACATCATCAGTTAAGATATCAAAAGTCCAAGACTGGAAGTTCAATCCATAGATGGCGCTCGCAGGTTCGATCTGGTTGAGGATGAGATAGTCGAGGTTAAGAACGAAACGAACTTCTTCCAAACGGTTGAACCTGTTGAGTTGATCTACGACATTCTTGAGGATCTCACGGCGAGCGTGGGTATGATTGAGGTCATCCTTGTCTCTAGATTTAAAAATCACCCTGATGTGGACGCTTGACACTCGCTTGCGGTAATATGGTAAAGTCTCGATTAAACTTTCAAAGATTCTCGGCGATATATCGTTCATAAAGTCCAGAGTTATGCGCAAAAACCTCTTGCTGGCGTTATATTCAAGAAGCTGATGACCCACGTTGATACTCGAAGCTTGGTTTGCAGGATTCCTGGTAGGCCTGGTAGTTTGTTTATCAGACATGTTGGTATTGTGAAAGTGACCAAAGTATGTGATTTATCCAATAAGAAAAGTTGTGAATGTTCGATATGCATATGGTTATGTTTGTGGGACCGATATTTAGTTGTTTGATAGAAGCGAAAATTGGTGCTGGATAGGTTTGTTGTAGTTTGAGAGAAGCAGCGGCAGTCTCGAGACTATTCATGTCTCTAAGATCCAAAAAATGGTTCAGAAGACGCCTAAAGTTTAATAAAAACAGATGTACCGCACTTTCCCGCCGAACTAGGTTATGGAGGAAGGTACATAGGTCAGACCAGAAGGTCGAATCTAAAACTCAAGCTATTAGTCTCATCGTATTGCAGAATTGAAGAGAAAGTTAAATCAGTATAGACATGAAGTTATGGAATACTCCTAAACTTCCACTTGATCTCGTTTAGCCTGTATAATCTCGTTATTTGACTTATGTTCCATAATTTAGAGTTCACAAAGAAATAGTCCGAGAATATCATTTTATCAAATCTTCACGAGATTTTTACGAGTCTGTATAGCATTTGTTGGTATCTTTTACAGAAAAATAAGGTTGAAAAGAGGTCAAGTTGATTGAATAAATAATTCATTACATTCTTCTATGGTGTCGGATTATGAAAGATGGACCTTTTCATCTTATCAGTTTTTCCGCTGCATCCAGAAGCTGCCCATCATCATTCCCAAAACGCCCCTTCCTGAAAGACAATCCATGCCACATTCATGCCTTCCTTGTGAACAAAGTGTGTATGCGTCTCAAAAGAAAAGCCATACTCCGTGAAAAATCGATCCCGCATCATCCATGTAGCTTCAATCCTATGAAATATATTGTGCATATTCATGGCAAGCAATAGTTACGTCTATTACTTCCCATATCCGGAGTTTCCCACAATTAATTATTTCTTGCTCCCTCCCGCCCTAAGCTCTCTCTCCCCATCTCTCCTTCCCTTTCTCACCCTACATGCCCTCCCTATCCATGTAGTTTCTTCTCCGCTGCTCGTAATCGGCGATCAAGTCTTGAGTTCGCTAGAATGTGTTGAACCTCTCGATTTTTCACGTACAGATCGAAAGTCCAATCGATAAACTTTAGATTGTAGATTGAGGACGCGGAGCTGACCTGTCTCCAATTGAAACGATCAAACTCAAGACAAATTGTGATTTCCTTAACGTGTGGAAAATCATTGATGTGTTCAACAACCTGAGCGAGAGTATCGTGTCTATTGACACTCTCGCCATCCTTGTGCAGAGGCTTGAACATCATCTGCAAATGGATGATGTTCTTCTCGTCGGCGTATTTAGGGAGGATTTCGACTAGTGCATCGAATATCTCCTCCTCTTCGGCGGCTGATCTAGACGTGCAGAAGTCTAGATCGATAAAAAGAGCTGCGTTTCCGGCGGCATATCCGATCACGGAACGTGTAGGGATATCCGCAACCCGAGCAGCGCGACGGGTGGCTCCGTCGCGGCGGTTTGCGTTCGACCCGGGTCCCTTACTATTAGCCATTTTGAACAATTTGGAAGTAGAGATAGATGGAAATATCGTTCTGTGAAAAGCGTAGGGAGCTCGTGTCGATCGTCTTTTGAAAGGTGGAAGATGTTGTAATATGATGGAGGATGATGAAAGTCAACTTCAAACATTACGACCCTATTTATGTTCCTACGAGAAGACACCGAAACAGAATGAGTGTATATGTCGTACCTAGCTATCGTGCTTGATATTGCAACGGTCTGAGTACATTGGTGAAAAATATCCAGGAATACGGCTAACGAGCATAGATGTTAAATACAACATTATGAAATCTTGATTGTAATCTAGGTGAAACATGTTCATCATTGTGATAGCCAAGGGGTGAGGTTCTATGGAGGCCAGAGAATATATAAAAGTCTCTGACATCTAGTCTAGCTAGCTATTGAATATAAATCATGTTTCTCGTAGGAGGTTGATCGGATAATAATAAATAATATAATAATAATACTATAATATTATTTATTATAATAGTGGAAGACTTAGTCGTATTTAGCTTAGGAGTGATCGAATATATGAACAATAGAATATTGAAGTCAGAATTATATATATATTGAATATTGAATTTTTATCTGCTTATTTTTTCGAAGAATTCTTTGAAGAAGATCTTCGTATTTATAGATTTTAATGAGATTCTACACTATTCTATGATTATAAATAAGATCGATTTAAATCGAATCTTATAGAATCATTTTATATAATAAAAGGAAATAATAACCAATAGTATTCAATCTGAGAATAAGAAAATTCTATATGCTTCCATTTCATTCTATTCCATTATAAATCATTCTGATATGATATATGATCGAAATTTTATATAATAATAAAATTTAATAATATGAAATCATATTATTAATATATCACGTGATCATATAACTATTGGTTCGGTAAATATTATTAAGTGTTTTAATAACTTATTAGGAATTCTCACAATGTTCAATATATACGAATATCAAGAGCTAGAGCGGAAAATATATATTCATCATGAACATTGCACAGCAAATAACGAAGAACGAGTGGAGTATTTGTGGAAATTATCATTACTTTTGATTCTGATAATCTCCCGTTATGTGGAGCGAGCCCTCTTTCCCACGCATGCTTGATGATTCTGCGATATTCAAAAATTCCCCGTTGGCAAAATAACTCCTTCCCAAGAAGCCCATGCTATTCTGACCAATGTGTATACAGCAGTTCGTATGAGGCATTCAGAAGTCGAAGGTTGCCCTTCGCAGACGCATCCAAGAAACAACCATAGCTCATACTGGCATCCCGCAATCGCAAGTTCAGCCATACTCTCAGCGCCTGAATAATATCCTCTTCCAACATTGCTTTCCGCACCCAAAGCATCCAGCCATTCTCCCTCTTACTGTAGTGTCTTGCTCAAGTATCAGTGATGGAACCTTGATCGAAGATATCTATCGAGAGAAGAACCCGGCAAGATCCATCTACCTTGGCTTCTATATTCCATAACAGCAAGCTCACATTCTCCAACATTGAAATCGCGACGAGAAGGCAGGGTATGGATCCCGTAGAGAGCGGACGCGAGATCAGCAACCTGATCCCAATGAAATCGATAAACACATAGACAAGCTCTAAATTTTGTCAAATTGGGGAATTCGTTTATCTCTTCCACGATGCGGTCAATCATCAAATGTCTAGCCAGAGTCAAACGGAGATCGTCCTTATCACGAGGTCTGAAGAATATGCCTAAGAACAATATGTTTGTTTCTTTGGCATATAGGGGAAGTATGTTGATCATTTCCAGTAAATGGTCTACAGTTCCTTCATCCGGGTGAGGGCCATGTGAAAGAAAGTCCAATATTACCCTAAGTTTGTTCTCATCGGGGAAAAACTTAATGAACTGATGTGTAGGAATGTGCGCAAATCGGTCTGCTTCGCTGGTGGTTTTATCGCTTGGAACTATTGCGGATGTTGGTGGTGTCATTTTTTCAGTGATGTGACAGTGATATAGTTTAAATGAGACTGTGTCTAAAAATTTGGAAGTAGATGGGCGAAATTGCAGATGGACTTGGTGATGAAGGGCTCTCGATTTTGATTGAAAGTAAAATGAAGGGAAGTGGATACTCACAAACTATTTATGTTATAATAACACTACTATTATGATTATGTCTACTGTAGAACTTAACGGCCATATCTTCTTTTATGTTCGAATGCTGTCTTCAATAATAGTCTCTGCCATACTGAGAGAGCCAGTAGAAATCGAGGCCGCTCCATCTGCCGTAGCGAGGCCACGTTCATGACGGATACTTTGTCTCTAAGCAGGGAGGTGAAGTAGTACTCAAATTTGGTACCCATACAAATTAGATGTATATAATACCGCCCATGCTCGTTACCTATCCATATATAAGAATTAGTTAGTAATGAATACTAAAATTTCAATTCAAGGAATCGATACCCTGCGAGTTTTGTGCGTAAATAGTGGAAGAAATATGATCCTATTAGTAGCTGGTCAATTGACTAGATATTGAAAGGACTAAATCTGATCTGGAACAACATGAAAGATTGAGAGAGTTAAAGAGTAGAAAAAGACTGGGTAGATCTATGTTTCCCGATATTCGATGAATTGCTTTTCATGTAGCAGACATGCACATTCTGCAAAACGCAACGGATATGGACTCCCTGATAACCACCCCATCAAATGGAAAGTTTTGCAGATTTGCCCCACGGTGATTGTAATTAAAAACAAATCCCCAGTTGTATATGGCCGGAGATCTGTGCCACACCCTGAAAAATCATTTTCTTCACCACCATTCCCATTGAAGAGCAGCAAAGTCGAGTGTGATATCCAAAGCAATATTACTGCGGGTAAATACAAGGAATGGATGACTGGGAATTGCTGCGATTTGGATAGCAATTGCTTCTTCATGACGAGCAGCCTCTACATCTTGGGGACGTGATGTGCACGACGATCTTCTTGTACGTCGATGATATCGAGTTTAGTGAAACGGTTCGATATAGGGTTCGACGTAGCGTGTTGAAGTAGAGTTTGTATTGATTTGATTGATATGCTGTGATCTAAATGAGTTGCGAAGAACCCGGACGTGGTGAGAGATAATGGTACAAAAGAGTGATTTTCGTGTGGAAAGTTATCGGTGAAAGACCTTGTTGTAGGATGATTTTGATGATCAAGCTGTAGAACGAAGGAGTAACGTTTTGTAAAAGAGATAGAGCCAGCTGGAATATGTAGCTATATATATGAATCAAAATAGACTCTAAGATGTTGAAAATCAAGCCGTACCATACTTATCACCGCATAGAAGCGTAGAGAAAATCGAACAAATCAACTAGCTAACCGTGTGACTTTAAGGTATTTATGTCACATTTAACGTCTCTGTTGACCGTACTGCGGTACTCAACAACGGTACTTTTTCCGGCGGGCAATTTTTTTACTTCCAAATCCAATCAATGCATGTAAATGCGCATGTGGATGAAGCAGAACTATCTGTATACCACTCCCAGTATGCATTCGCAATCCTGAGGCAGTCCGTCAGTCAAGATATCAAACTAACTATGTTGTGGGAAATTTTAGCTGGGAAAGACAACAAAAATACTCAGATTGAATGGTTTGGCACATCAATAAAAACACGAGGGGACATCGACGTCTAAGGCGAACTTTTTCCATCTATGCCTGGCCAAGAAGCTTCTAGGCCGCGCGAAAGTACTACCTCAATACCACGATCATTAGCAGCAAAAATACTGCTACGACCTCAGAACACGGCAAAGTCTATTTCACGGGTAACAGGTGCCATCTCCTATAATACAAAAGCTCGACTAAAACCATTCCTTTGCAATCTTCGCGCGGCAAATCATGGCCAGACTGCTCCAAGTGAACGGACAGCGAAATAACATCTCCAGAGGAATTCTATTGAATAGCAGTAATATATAAATATAAACATAAATGTTTGAACGAGGTTCAATACAGGAAGGTATGGAGCTTCCATCTCTGAATTGTAGTCGCTGCTTCGATCGATATACATATATATATCCTCGCAAAATTGTTCAGAATTTATAACGATGCTTTAGAAATTCCCTGGAACATTATTACCATATTTGGTGGCATAATCTATCACTCGACAAAAGAATATTAGAAACCGAAAAGTTCGATTTCCAGGTATAACGCGGGCTTTTGAATATCGTGGTGGACTCGTGTTGTGGAGGCAGGAAGTCGTCACTTATGATCACGTAATCCCTTATCTGAACTAGCACTATAAATAGCTCTTCCAGTAGTTAGCTTTTCAACACCATTCCTTTCCCACTTAATGATAAGAACTGCCACCTCTTCAGTGTGTATCTCAACAAACGTTTGAGATGTGGTGTGGGAGATTGATGTTGTTCATGAACAAAAGTTGGGTAATAACGGCCGACTTGAAGACTTTGATTGGTCCATTAATTCATCCACCAAAGCCGAAAAAAAAAGCTGGCGAGGAAGAGGAATTCGGAGGTTTTTCTACCTTTTATGCGATATCCTGCTATTTATCCAAGGTTAAATCAACTATCACATGGTAAATTCACATGAGTTATAGCCAAACACATTTGTGTGTGGTAGAATTAGGTCGTTATGGGATCTTCGATCGCTTGAGCATGGAAGTTACGGCTGGAATGTTATCATGTGTTGAATCATTTGAAGTAGAGGTGCTTAAGCTTGTCAACCACAATGCCACGTAAGTTTACAATCTTATGCAAGATCAGTAGGGTCAGAGTTCGGAAATATTACAGCGATAATCATGAAGGGAGAAATATGAGGTGCACCAATGCATGAAATCACGAGGTTGGAATCAAGATAGTCAAAGTTGAAAGCGGATCAAGATTTACTCTAGCCCTCTTTTGATCTTCCACTAAAATATCCCCTTTGAAGCAAACACCTCCAAAAGGCCTATGCTAAAACATATGTATACAGACGAATCAGAAAGCCCACTTCCTGGGCCACACCTCTTCCTCTACACCTGCACCTGCACCTGCACCCACACTTCAAATCAACACCCGCTTATGCTTTGTAGCTGACAAGGGTGTCAAAGTATTGACGGTAAGCAACACCGGTAGGTGGCTCGAAAGAATAGATGTAATCACCCCACCATGGACCAGCACCCCACCACAAAGCACCCAACCAGTACTCGTTATCGGCAGCCATAGCATCCAACATACCAGAGATAGCAGATTCGCAGTCAGCGTTAACACCACCAGCGGTTTCTCCGAGGATACCTCTGAGGTTGTTGGTCTTGAGCCAGGCGGTGGCAACGGCGATGCGCTCGGCACCAATGGTGCTGCTCTGACAGGTGGCAGAGGTTCCAGATCCATCGGAGTCGAGGTATTGATGGAATTCATAGATAAGCTTGTCTTCGGGATCAGTGATGTTCAACATGGAGACGGAGTTTCCAGATGAAACCCAGGTCCATGCACCAGTGTATGAAGTTCCTAAGTAACATGTTAGTATTCAAAGGCTAAGAGAAGTTTAAAGGTGGACTTACCCTCAACAAAGATGTATTGGGAGGTTGCGCCAGCGCCACGGACAGCAGTAACACATGCTTGGTTAAGCTCAGCATAGATAGTAGCGGTAGGTTCGTCGTGGAACTCATTGTTGCAGTCAAAGATGACGTTCTCGTTTGTGGCAAATACGGTGGCTAGCTTGCCCCAGAAGGCGCCAAAGTCGGAGGTGGAAGTGATAATGTTATTATCATAACGTCCATAGTTATGAGCGTCCAGAACTGCGCTGGCACCGGCGGCGGTGATGTAATCGATAACTTCCTTGTAGCTAGCAAGATAAGTGGCATCGAGGTTAGCGGTTAAGGTGCCCTGGGCCATACGCTCAAAGAGGAATGGAACACGGAAAATATTCATGCCACCATCAATCAAAGTTTGAATAGCGGTAGTATTTGGGAAGGTGTAATCGGTTCCCACAACACCTGGAAGGTTTCCCTGTCCAAATTCGGCTCCAGACTCGCTAGCTCCGATCCATCGCAACTTTCCAGAAGCAGTGCTGCCGGATGATGCAGCAGGGTGAGTAGCGACAGCAGCCTTGGTGGATACAGCAACGCTGCTTGGTGAAGCAACCGAAGTTGGGGCAACAACGGCGCTGCTCGATGGAGCAATTGAAGTGGCGGCAACAACGGCGCTGCTTGATGGAGCAATTGAAGTGGCGGCAACAGCAGCAGCAGAGGAAGTTGGATCGGCAGCGCAGCTATCATCATCAACGACAGCTACCGGAGCTGCGAAAGCGGATGCTGTAAGGCCACCGGCCAAAACGAAGTTTGTGAAACGCATAGCGTAGAATTGAAAAAAGCGCGACTGAAAAAATGAACGAATGGAATGAATGACTTTAGTGAGAGTGGTAAGGAAGAGGAAGTAAGAAAGAGAGAAAGAAAGCTTAAATAAGGAATGAGGAAGTATTTAGTGCGGAGATGAATGAGATGAAATCTCACGATGTCCACTTCATCGATTAATTAACCTCATTCTCCCTCTCATTTAGTTCTCATTTAGTTCTCATTTAAGTGGTGTCAACTTATTCCAACGGTAGCCAACGTTCCGTACCATATCGGTACTTAATTTCATGGTTCTTCTCTTTTTCTGGACCCGGCGTTTCGCTCATATTCTGTAAACAGATAAAAGGTATGTAATTATGACGCGGTTCACTAAATTACGGAGTATAAGTCAGCAAAGTCGTTAATGTGTGATTCCTCGGTGTTTTGATTATGCAGGGGGGTTTAGAGACCATCAACGAATCGTAGTGAAAGGTTTGTCGCTAAAGGAGTTAAATATGGGGAGAATAAACGGGTTTAATATCCAAGCTTCTCTATATGAAACTTCTCTATCAATAACCTTCTGTAATACGGAGTATTTGTTCGTTGTACCTTGTAAGCATATTCTCCAAACATACTATATAGAAATCTAATTACCTTCAAATCTCCGTGCCAATAGTTCGCTCATTCAAGTTCAACTCATCCCACTCTTTTCATAGTCGTCCCCATGCGGAGAAAAACCTAAAATTATTACATTTTTCTAAAGCCTACAGGGCCCTATTGATGAGGCCCACGTTATTGCTCCGGAACGTACAAAAAAATGTCCTAATCCTCAAGGGGCAAACAAGACGGCGGCAAAAATCCTTCAAGTATTGGTGTCAAAAAGTTTGTTTCTGATTATGGTTGCTTGATTAATTTATTCTCTTGTGGGCCAGAGCCTTTAAGGTTCTGCTCTTCAACTAATCAATTTGATGCCATGCCTTTCAGTGAGACCGGACGGGTGTTTCGAAAGTAAATTTGGGGTCAGGTTGTTGGCATTATGCATCTAACTGATTTAAAGCTCCTTGTTGAATGAAGTTTTACCCCGGATATTGGCAACGTTTTCGCAGATCTGGCCATTTCGATGGCGTGATCCACTTCTAAATGTCATTCTCCGGGCCGCACAACCGACCTGGACTACCGAGGAAAGGGGGAATACAGCACAAAGGATATCGGGTCGAATTGGCACTCTGCGTGTCTAGCTATTGATCGTAGTTCCGCTATCCTCAAAATCTAAAGAACGAAGACTTTGACATCATCTCTTTCTCCTTTTCCGTTTCTACTTCCCTTATCCAATCCCACTTCTCCGCCAGAAACAACTTCTTCGCTGCTTTATCTACACCGAGTGATCTGCCACCAAGCATAAGATCGTCTCTACTTAAGCTTTTAAAGTCGAAGAATTTCCCTTGCCTTTCCTCTCCTACTGCTTTGCCTCCTACAACAAATGCTTTCTTAGTGCTGCCATTGTTTGTCAAAGGACTAGGAATCCAAGTCTGGGTGGATCTCTCTGTTTTCCATAATTGGACCTTGATGCCGATGCCAGCATCCATACACTCTTTGATATAGTCCAAGGCAGGGAGTAATTTACTACGTAAACCACAATGACCATGATTCTTATCAATTTGATAACTTGGGCATTGTCGTAACAAGGTAATAAGCTGCTCAGCATCACCAGCATATGCTTTCGGCCAAAAGAATTCTGGGTCTTCTGGAGAGACCGCTTGGAATGGAATGAGCGAGAGAAGATTTTTCTTCGTGAGGAATTTCACCATTTCACCGAGCTGGAAGGAATCGCATGCGGCTGACGAATCATAACCTAATTTACATTGCTGTTTTCGAGACGTGTATAATGAAAGTAAATGTGTCTGGAGAGAGGATATCGTCAGAATAATGCGAGATCGGCGATAGGAAAGCTCAGCTGCAAACTATTAGCTATGTTCTCAAAAGTAACTTGCAAAAGGTGTTGCGTACCTTCTAGACCTTCTGGCAGATCCCACCAAGCCGCTACAAAGTTAGAATCCGCCTCCTCGTAAATCGACCAACGAGATGAACCTCGAATAATGAGTTCCTTTGTGGCTGTGGACAATCGCAATGCTTGATTTGTGTAGTAAAAAATCATGATTTTTTGCCGCACGACTTCTTCCATAGTTTTTTCGATGGTTGGTGGGTATCGGAAATTTGAGAATCTGCCTGTAATGTATCGTGCAATCGTAGCCATGCAATCATATCTATCTGCCATAACCACCAAGATAACGATGTAGAGAAGAGTAATAGACTTGCTGGAATGATCCATGCCATGAATTATTCTGAGCATGTCATGAAAAACTGTTTCCCTCCCGATGGTTCTCGTTGCATAATCCTCATCTTTTATTTGTATCTTGGGGAGTTCTTCTGCCGGTAGCTTTGACGGATCTTTGCTAGATAGGGACAACTCTGCAAATTTGGCAGATATAGCACGACCTTCTTCAAATGCATCTGAACCAAGAAGATGTCCGAAGTACTTGGAGTGCTTTTTCAAAGTATCGAGGCGAACGCGATAGAACACTCGTGCCGAGGGAAATGGGGTTTTGGAGGTCCGTAGCTTCTGAATCATCTCACTCGGTATCGACTTTGTACAAGCTTTCGTATTTTCAAACATAACTTCTAGAATGACATCTCCGCCACTTCCTATGTCGACCACCTTGTGTTCTGTGCCATCCACATGTATACAGTTTGCCACTTCTGCGGGCGCAGTATCGGAGCTGGTGGTCATTATCTCTATACCTTATCGTAGGCAAAATCTCCTGGCGTTTTATTTGTTATTCTGCGTTGGACTTGCCAGCAGCTGTGCGTTTGGCAAACTAGATATGGCGCAAGGTTTGAGGTTTGTGTACGCCACCCTGGAAGCTTGGAGGTGAATTTTTGTTCTTGTAACTTCGACGAGCTACACGACGCAAGTGTTTCAAGGATAGGGCCAGGCCATCGTTTGAATAATTGAGGGAAAGGTAACGGGCGAGGGAAATGTGAATGGGTTGTACTCTACCGAAGTATTTCGATACTGTAGTTGAGGATATCTATCGGATTACTCCGATGTTCAACCGGCAGCGTCTACAGTTAGCAAGTTGGCATTAATAGAAGGAGAAGCTTGGACCACAATGCACCTGTCGGTTATGATGAAGGAGTTTCATTGATCATGTGATGCGGTGTTATGAATATGAGCAAACTGGTGAAGGCCTCTTAGAAAAGTGATGCAATTCTTTATCTCATGATTGAGGACAGATGGAGGATGGATGGAGCTGGGGATTTCGAGTCACTGGAAAGGGTCACCAAAAATTTAATTCATTACAGGTCATTTCCCTCAAGATATATAAGCTCAAACTAAAGCTTTTATCTTGGATCATATATCCTTAAATGCACTCTCCATCAGCTTCCTTTTCCTATCAAGAACACCACATCTGTAGTCCCAGTGGTCCCATCCCATCACCTCCATTTTGGTAACAACACTTCATTTATCACAAACATGTTCCAACTATCTTCATGTACCTCGAGAACTTCGTGTTCTCCTTTCTATTTCGTGCTTGAAGGAAAATTGCTAGTTAGCCTAACATTCAAAGAAGCTTCCACCTTCTCGTTGAGCAAAGAATTCTTCCTTGAAAGCCTTGCTGAGCTTACTTTGATCCCCCAATCTGCAGATTGCTATTCTTGAGCTTTCATATCAAGCTCTGACTTTTGAATCTGGCTTCAGGTCAAGGATATGGTTGGTGGGCTAGGCGAGATAAGCTCGAGCCACCACTTCCCACATAAAGTAAATTTTCAAGCTTTCAAAAGTACTTCCAATCAAAATAAATCCAATGGAGTGATTATTAAAATCATCTTTCAGTATGAGCTTGGTCGAGCATTCGATCTATGGTGATAGACAAGTGTTTTCTACCATACCATGCATAAAATCATATGTCCAAGTCAGTAACAAACAGATATTGGTAGAGACAAGATTGTGCATGGCATATATGCAAGACTTTGGTATTTGCACCCCTTCGAAATTACAAGTTTCGAGTATATCAGTTTGGTCTAAGCACTTGGAAAGAACTTTTGCAAAAATCTGGTCCATCGAGTCACATTTGCTACAGCGGAGGTTGTAGTTACCAGCCCGATAGAGTGAATGCATCCACTGACCTGCGCAGATCCCCTTTTTATTATTCATACTCTTCAAGTGCAGAGTATGCACTCGAGTAACAGTGTCTGTGAACAGCTCTCGTTCTTGTCAGTCTCCATCATATCATGAGCTCAGCGCATTGGCTGAAGGAACCAGGGCAAAGCGTCTTATCATTTGTTGTATTAAGAAAACACGACTCGTCCCGCAAGTCTTTGATGTCTAGTGGGTGTATGACAGGGTGCAGATAGCTTTTGGAATTGTGATGCCCTTCTTCTTGAGCTCTATTCTATATGCCATGCTCACGGTACACTCGACTGGTGCAAAAGCTTCAGCCTTTTCACTCTGCAAGGGTACCGCCGGTAATAAATGGTTACGAAGCCATTGTCTGGTTTCTAACACCACACATCCAGCCCATATACGCATCATTTGGCGATCGTTCAAAAGAGACCACAGGAGATTTGTAGTGAATTCTTATTACGTGATGTTGGAAGCTGCGTCAAACTCTTGTGAGGAGCTGTAACCCATGACCTGATAACAGCTTGGGGCAGGGTACATTGAGAAATTTGTTCCGGGTGCTCTCTGGCCAAGTTCATAACGATCTCGGCGGTAGTAGAAGCCGCCTTAAAGAGGCCCTAACAGTCCAAAGATATGCGGGATCTAGTTCGTTAATGTTGCTGATATTGTTCCTGGCTTTGGGAGCGAAAGGTGTGTGGGGTAGGTTATGCCATAGCCTTGATATGAGTCGAGAACATGTTGGTCGTTTGGCATATAGTCTATTGTATTGAGCTATTCCATTGAAGTTGGCACGAACTACCTAGACGCATACATTAGAAATGGCCTTGGTCTTAGCAGGACTGTAGTATGCCCAGGATTCATACCTGCATCTAGCTGAATATTCAATTGTTAGGTCAAGGGAAGGACAGAGGATTAAACCGCACTCATCCAGAGGTCGAATCTCTAAAAGTTATCAAGTTTGGGTGGTTTGCGAGTAAGGAATTTGAGGTTCGTTACATGCGGAGGTGTCCTATACGTTTCCTGGGTCCAGAGCCTTCTGCGCACCTTGAAAAGCCCTTGTATGCTCAAGTCTGCTTCAAGGTTGAGAAAGTCGCTCGCGAAAGGTTCGTCTATGCTGCTTGAAGGTTTGTTCCGTGCCCGGTCGACAGAAGGTTAATAGTGGTTCATTAAGGGTGTAATGGAAGTTAAGAACTCACTTCTTGAGATACATTGTCAAGGCTCTTGCATCTTCCATCAGAGAGAGATACACGGCTCCTCGAATTGGCTTTGCGCATACACAAGCCATCAGATAGCTATCCACAGATCCAGTAAGCATGCACAAACCATAACCCTCCTACAGCACACTCGCATCCCCTGGAAGACTGTTGCTTCTCCGTCCTACTTGTCACATTCACCGCGATCAATATTTATCCTGGAGAATGGTCGGTATGTCGGCGACCGTGCCATTCGCTGCCCGCCCAATGCTGGCAATTCAATTTTCGGTGAAATTTATTTGGCAAATCTCTCTGATACGCTCGCTTATTCCTCAAAAGAGCACAATAGTAAGTTTTGACTGGTCTTCTCTATTGAAAACTTCATTCTCATTTCCCGACAAGATTTTTAATATCCAACAACTACAACACCTACTGAAGCCAAAAGACATTTTGCTACTCAAGATCGTTTCTTTCCATCAATTCAACGCTGCCTCTTGCAGTATTACAACCTCTTCTAGCCTGCAATCAATACCTACAAGCTCAATTCAAAGCCTCCGCGTTGTTACGTAAAAGCTTCTTCCAACTGTTCGAATTACGTACAATCCATCTCAACGCCCTCTCTCAACAATTACATCCATCTTGCAGACTTCCATAGCAAAGATCGCCCTTTTGAATCAATTCGCGCGTTGCTTTTGACGATATTTCGACCTTGAACAACACGTTTTGAGTCATATTCAAACTTTTTGTGAATCACTCTTCGAACTTAATAACTCAACTTCAATTATCTTTCGTCTTGTAAGTACTTTCCTTTCCTCTCCTACAAGAGCAGGATCTTTTCAACTGCGTATTTTATTACCCTTCCGATGAGATTCTCACTTCAAGATAAATATGCTAATCAAGCTTTCATAGAAACGTCAATATGGAGTTCTATAAGCTTTTCCTCTTATTCCTCATGATGATCTTGGCTTCTGGTCAAGGTAAGCTTCCTTCCTCTCTTATCTAGTCTTTTATGCTCCAAACTATGTTTATTGACACTTATGTAGATACTGCTGGGCCCTCTTCCCTCACCACTGGTGTTGTTACAACCACCAAGACTATTGTTGGCTCGTTTGGTTCGGAATTATTCTCCATGATCCAAACAATTACTTCTACCTCTGCACCTGCTGCTGCTACTTTTGACGAGCTACAATCAGCCAGATCGACCTTTTACTCTACGTCGATCTTATACGTATCTTACACCAACGTCGTCACCACTACTGTCTTCCCTCAGAACACAAGCACCGCTGTTATCACCATCAACATCACCTCTACGGCTTCTCACACGTCCACAATCACGTCGACTGAGCTTTCTACTGTAACAGCCGTCACAACAGCCTTTACTCCATCGTCGTCAATTGCCACCGGCCTCTGCTATGTTGCTGCACAAGATTTCCTGACCCCGTGTACTGCTGGAGTCCTAGCCTCTGCTACAGTGCCCCTTTCAGTTATATCATCGGCTCTAGCTTCTTCCCCTGCGATACGCAATACACCCAACGGAGTATTCAAGTCTTTGGCATCCTTAAAGCGCCATGTAGTCGGAGCCAATCACAATGAGAAGCGAGGCAGCAGCTGTGGTGGCTGGCAAGCCGCTATTATCGTCACTGCCTTATTCATTGCTTTTTCCCTGGTTTCAATTCTATTCTTTGCCACCCTCCTCAGGGAGAAGCAAGAGGAATTACCCCGTTTATACGCCTACAGGTGGTGGATCTATGGGACCCAAGGTCTTCTGGTAGGACTCCTCGTTTGGTTAATCATATGGTCTGCTATGAAGACGGTTGGAAATGGATGCAACTAATTTGGTGGATTATGAGCTGGGGATGGAGGGAGTTAAGTGGTCTTTAATGGGGGCGTGGGGTCATTTCTCTGGGTACCGATTGCTGGATTACGTTAATTCTTTGCTCTTTTTGCTGGAGTTGTGGCCTATAATTGGTCACTTTTTATAATATACATCGAGACGTTTTTCTGCTTTTAGTTAGTTTTTTTGAAGTATACAAGGCTTTAGCCTTGTAGCTTTTTTAATAACAAAGTTAGTTTTCTCGAAAAAATTTGTCTTCATTGTGCATTTAAGACTGTACAGCCTCGTGGTTTTTGAAATTGTCAAGGTAGATTTTGGGAAATGTTCATTTCATAAATTTGATAGGGTATCGGACGATATAGTTTGTCGTTGTTCAAAGTCATAGGGAAGAATCAAGAGCTTTTTACTAGGAAGGTTAGACGCCAGTACTAATTTCTATAATATTATTTTGACCATCTAAAGAACTATTCGAAGTTCAATTTTTTAAAGCGTCCAAGTCCGTTTTCTTGGAAAGGATCATTTTATCAATAAGACAATACATTAGATAATGTAGAATTGATTATTTCTAGTAAAGTGTCATAATAGTCTTAGAAAATAAACAGTGGTCTCCAACTATCTAATCGCAATTTACAAATCCATCAACAATTTTCAACTTCGTCTTTTATTAATATTGTTAGAACACGTGATACACATGAGTACTAGGCTTCGGTATAGTCCTTCTAGTTTGACTAGAGAATATTAGCTACACACAATAATATATACTTGATTGCCCTTCCAACAAATATAATAAATAAATAAAAGTATCTAAATATAATCAAACTTTCCTTTCTTCTCTCTTCTTTTCATCTTTCCTTTTTCTTTCTTTTTATCTTCCTCCTCTATTTAAACCATACATCCCATCCAACCCCTCCAATCTCTCCAATCTCTCCAACCACTCCAACCACTCCAACCCCTCCAACCCCTCCAACCCATAATCCAAACCCCTCAATAAAACCACCTATCTAAATACACCACTATATCCACCACATCCACCCTTCAAGAAATTTCCCTTTCGAACTATAAAAACATATTCAAATAGATTTATTTATACAAATCCATCAAATCCATCAAAACATCACAACATCATAATATCATCTTAGACTCTTTACTATATATATATATCCAGAAAGAAAAATAAGATATAAACTCCAATATACTTATTCGAATTCATCTTATAGATTTATAATCTAATACTACTTACTAGCTAATTAGTTTCAAATTATGATGTATATTTATTATATTTATAGAGATGTCTAAGGGATATCAATGGAAGAATTATAGAATTAAATAATGATATGAATATATACAATAGAGAAATTGGTAAATCTCACATTTGTTAAGTGTAGACGGCTGTTTAGTGGTTTGCGTTGTGTACCGTATCAACTGTATCATTATTCAAACTAACGACACTACTCTACTCTACACTTTACTACTCTTCTTCATTGTCATCACTCATCACCTTATTTTCCCATCACCGTTGAAAATCATCAAATCATACTTGAGCACACTCAACAACCTCCTCCCTCTGCCCCCCCTCCCTCTTCCCTTTCCCCTCCTCCCTTTCCCCTCTTCCCTCCTCCCCAAAGCACCACACCCAAGCCTCCTACCCCATCACTCACCCTTCCCTCCTCCCCAAAGCATCACACCCAAACCTCATGCACCATCACCATTCCCAAGCAATACCAAATTAGCCACATTCATCGCGGCCATAATTGTCCAAATGACACCAGCCACCGCAGCCGTAATCCAATGATTTCTCATTTTAGTTCCCTCACCCGTGTCCACACCCATACCAGCTCCCTCATTTTCATAAACACTTTCAATTTCCGTCGGTCCATCTACATTTCCCCTCGTATTCTCATCATCTTCTCCAAAGGTATTTCGGTTTTGACATCTCACTGTCATGTATTTATTACGACATGTGAAATAGATCAAAGGTGCTGTAACAAATGGAAGAACAATGCTGAGAGCTACTTGACTTGCATTTAATGCGTCTGATAAACCTTCACGACCAACAGCACCGGCGATGATGATACTGGGTGTGATACTAAGACTTCTGGTTAAAAGACGTCGTAACCAAGGTCTAATAGTCCAGTTTAGTGCGCCTTCCGAAACCATTTGTCCAGCAATAGTACAAACAATACCAGCGCTCATGCCTGATAATAACAAAGCGAGAGCAAAAATAGTTCCAGCACCTTTCGAGATACTCGAAACAAGTAAATCGTAAATACCGAAAAGATCAGCATCTGGAGCAGCAGGGTTATTATACAAAGCTGCTCCAGCTACAATTAGAATTGCAGAATTGACGAAGAGTGCAAATGTGAAGAGACATATTGCTAATTCGGCGTAGGAGTATTTGAGACAGAATTTGATGGCTGGAAGGGAGGGGTAATATGGTTCCTTGGTACCTAGATCAAAATCTTTTTTGACAATATTGTTCTTCTTATCGTAGTCTAAAAGTCGAGGTTGTACGATACCACTTCCAAGGTAGAGACTATGAGGCATGACGGTTGCTCCTAGAATACCACATGCTTGGTAGAGTCTAAAATGTGTTAGTGAAATTATTATGAGATTAAAAAGTCAGTACATACCCCTTAGATTGTACGATAGCTTTAGAAGGCAAGTATCCCTTGAAAACTTGTCCTACAGAAGTATCTTGAATGAGTGATAATTGAATGCAAAAGCAAATAACAACACCTAATACTAATGCAACAACAAACATCTCAAAATATCTCAATCTCTTCATTTCACCATTTCCAGGATAAAATGCGAGAAGAATAAGAACATCAAGGATAGACAAAGCACAACCAGCAACCAAAGGTATTTGAGGTATTAAAAGATTGATAGCGATAGCTGTACCAATCACCTCAGCAATATCTGTAGCGATAATCTATCATTGGTCAGCCAAATGAAAACGCGAAAAAAGGGAGAGGGAAAATCATACTGCACCCTCAGCCAAAATATACAGGCCAATATTCAACCATTTCGGCAAGAAAGCCCTACAAGCTTCCGCCAAATTCAAACCACTAACAGTACCCAGTTTGATACAAAGACTTTGCAAGAAGATTGCAAAGACATTGGACATCAGAACAATAAACAAAAGCCTAAACCTATACGTTGCTCCCGCAGCAACATCCGTCGCATAATTTCCGGGATCAATATATGCCACCGCTACCTATGAAGTTTGTTAATACAATCGAAGATAATTTTGGACAATTTTGACATCAATTTTGAAGTTGTTGATGAGGGTGGCAAATTACGTACCATGAAGCCCGGACCCACGAATTTAGCAAATTTGACCATCACTTGCTTCATTTTCACAAGTTGTTCTTTGGAGATATTGACACAACTTCTTTCGTATCCGCTTCTAGTTCTCGATCGATCTCTGATATCAAGAGCCTCAACGGTAGGTCCAACCACGTGACCACTCTTCCCATCTCCACCGCCTCCACCGCCCCTTTCACCCCCAGCCCCCCTTCCCGCACCACTCTCACCTCCCGTCACCTTTCCATCACCAGTATCATCGACCAGATCATTGATAGATTCCACGCCTTCATCTTCCAAACTTCTCCTCAATGCTCTTCCATTTGCTCGACCGTTCAGATCTTCTCGAGTGGTGAGATCATTTGCCAAGGCATTAGGATTTTGATTATACCCATCACCTTCCAATGGCTCATCTGTTCTCGATGGACAATTCATAATGTTCGTTGATGTCCTATGTGATACTATGTTGATGAGACGAGTTGTGGTTACACCACTAAGGTAGGTAGAAAAAGTCGAGGTTGATGTTCCGTTTCCGTAAAAAGATGCGCGTCACCTTCGAACTTCTTTATCTGAAGTTTTGTGTTTTATGTTTTGTATTCTGTGGGTAACAAAAATATAATTCAGGAGATGCGTTCGTACACCTCATCCATAAAAATTCCCCTTCAATGAGATAATCAAATAATCAAATAATCAATTGATTCACCACCATCAAAAATCGAAATTAAAAAAAAAGTTTCAAACTTCCCTTGATAAATACAAAGGTAGAGTCAAAGTAAGGTGTAAAGTAAAGTCAAACATTCCGGGGAAAGAAGATCTTGAATCCATTTTATATACTTAGTATCTGCAGCAACCAACCTTTCCTTACCTACTAGGTAAAGCACCACCAGTGCACCTACCTATCTAGTTAACCAGCAGGTAAAATTACTCAAAAGCTTAACGCATAAAAGTCTGATGCTCTCTAATTGGACCAAGTCCATAAATCACTACCCAACAAGGTACAAGACCCATGTCCATGACCATGAGCTACCGGCACTGAGCAAATATCAATTCTCAATAATTCTAGAAGCTAGGAGCTACGGCTTTTCCCGGTCGTTCACAGACTCACAAGTGCGCACACTCAGCAGATCGGTAAGAAAAATTGCGGTCGGATCCTTGAATCATTGGAACATATGATGTGATGATGATCCATGCTTTCGGAATTCGGACCAACTTGAACCAATGCAGACCAATGCAGACCAATGCTAACCCCAGTTGATAGATACCTTACGTACCTACGTCCCTACGTACCTAGGTACTCCGTAAATGATTTTAGAAATGCGATTCGATTACTCATGAAAACATCTGAAGCTGGAAACAGCATTTCTATTGAAAAGATATCAATATTCTCGGATCCGATTGGTATAGAAATTTAATGGATGAGAAGAACCTTGACCAAACACATGGTCGACCAATGGCTGTTGTGATTCTCAGGTCGCTGTCTACCTAGTATCTCTATCAATATTCTCTCCACCCATCCATCCTGGATATCCATCAACCATTACCTCATCACTCATCCCTCATCCCTCATCACTCATCCATCATATTGATACACTAGATATGTAGGTACTTATATCCACCAACCCACCTGCCCCATGTATCCAAATTCCATAACCACCCACCCATCCAATAAAATGCACACATTCCCTTATCCCTCCCTCCAAAACCCCAAAAAACGATCAGTCAACTCATCATCAACTTATCATCAACCCACCCATCACACCCACCTCATCAACAGTCCAAAGGCAGAACATTGCGAATTCCCTAACCCCGAGCTTAAGACCCAAGGAGGACTTGGGCCTACTAGAATTATCGCATGCAATATGTATATGTATGGTATTAAGACTAGAGAATCTAGGATATAGGATATAGGATCTAGGATTTCGTGGGGGCTATGTCTATATCTATATCTATATCTATATCCTATAGAGGTAGGTAGCTATATCTATCTTTCTTTGTTACATGATTTTGTCCTAAAGTGCGGGGTTGGTGGATACCTAGTTAGGTAGGTTGGTCTACCTAGAAACTTGGAGCTGTTTTCTTTAGTGAGATATCGACCTACCTATCTAGTAGGTGCAGTGTACTGGATCTACAATGTGTGATTATAAGATTTATCAAATTATTCTTACTCAAGAAAGTAGTGTAATTGGTATAAATGAGTTATTGCTACTTAGACGCTGCTTAATGCATCAAATAATATGTCTCGAATCAAAAAGTTTGGATTCATAAATCAAACCCAACGGTGAGACGAAATATGCAAATTTTCACCACCACAACCATATTGTATGTAGTAATCCATTCATAGAATCCCAATGAGATTGAAAAGCGTGCCCATCCTTTCCTTGGAGGAGTCACAAAAAACGCCTGGTGATCCATGCAACGCCATGCAAATATTATTCTGCAATTGCCCTATCCGTGTAACAAAATCCCCTTACTTAGGCATTCCGATCATCATCAACCTGAGCGTATGCCTTTTGTAATGCCTTTTTCTCCCTACCATCATCCTCGAGGACCACAATCCAATCTCGGAGTTGGATATTACGTCCCTTGACACCATCTTCTCGCCAAGTTCCTAACCTCCGCACTCCATCTGTCGTGTGTTTTTCCGGCCCAGGATTCGCAGTCGGGCTACCAACAGAAGTGCCAAGACCTTGTGTCATGATTTTACCTGGTGTACTTGTGCCACTACCAGATCCCCCAGCCGTCATCCAACTATATTGCTTCTTCTTTCCAAACACATTTCTACCACCCAAGAATTGTGTAGTGGTTACATTGGCTGCTGCGTGGCTTGCTGCCTCACTAGTTTTCGCCTCTGCTTTCTTCTTCATTTCTTTCTTGGTAGGTGGTTTATCAAGAATGTCCGGAGCCATAGAACCTGGTGTACCCGGATTCATTGACCCAGCACGAGATCCCTCACCAGACTCACGAGCCTTACGTTTTCGTAGCCTCGCCTCTTCAGCTTCTTGCTCTTTACTGGCGGCTTTTCGAAGAGTTAATGCAACATCATTCGCAAAAGACTTTGTTTGAGTCTTCGCGCTATCTGATACCGGAGTAGGTAATCTACCTGCAGCCGAGAGAGGGCCTTGGCTGTGTTAGCTCAAAATCGAAATAACTAAATCTTGATACATACGTTTGAGAGGGTTGGTGAGAGGGCTGACAGCACTCTCCCATCCAATCCGTGGACTACCTTCATTGACGATGGTAGAAACACTAGGTTTGATCGCCTGTACAGCAACATCTGCCCATTCATCCCTAATTTGAGCATGAGAACTTGTCTGTCGGCCTATAGCTAACTTGAGTGCGTCCTCCAATAATCCACGAAGACGATGCTTGGTAGAGATAGACATAAGCGCAAGCTGATCAACTAGCAGAGAGTCGGACGGAACGAAGAAACCAGTCGTTGCAGTGATGGCTCCATCTGGCCCCACCGCAGTTTGTACTTTGACATTTGGTTCCGGAAAATGTTCAGGTAGTTTCATGGTTCCCATTTTCCCGTTGGCATCTGTGTTCAAACCAAGACCATTGTCATGCGCAATCTTCTCCATTCTCTTATGAACGTTACCAACGTTTAAGAATGGATTATTCAACTCTCTTTGCCTCGATACTGCTAAATCACGAGCTGCATCATGCCAGGCTTTATCCGCGGCTTTTTTTTCGAAATCCTCTTGTGACTTAGCATTTGGGGCCTCACCAGGTTGATTAGCGGGACCAGAGCCGTAAAAAGATCCCTGACTCCCAGGTGGAAATTGTGTAAAGCTGTGACCCGCCGAAATATTACCTGGATGTGACCTTGAGCCTTGAGCATTAAAAGATGATGAGTACTGCTGAAATGTGTATTGTTCCTCCTCTGCAAGATCGATACCAGTTCCTCCCAATACGTCCAACGGATCTAAACCATCAAGCTTATTTTTATCAACCGGTCTCGAGGGTGGGCCCATAACTCCGCCAGGATGATGCTGCTGTGGCATCTGCAGATTAAAATTATTGAAATGAGCTGCCTGTATATTTCCTTGATGATGCTGCTGAACTTGACCGGGGAAGCTCAAAGGGCTTGCTTGCGCATGAGGTGGAAGGGCACCCGGAGTTTGCGGTAGATTTAACGAAGGAGACGGTTGCGCATTTAATCCATTTGAATATGGTGTGGTATAAGCACCTTGAGGAATTTGCACGGTCGAAAAGTGCGGCGAAGGTGAAGCAGAATTCTGACCAGAAGCACCTGGACTCATCGCATATGGTGATGTGACATATGGCGAACCTGGTTGAGAGGGCGGGTTGGGAGACATTCTTTGTCGCTTGTGTGGCGGAAACGCGAACTGTTGTTGATTCTGCGTCGAAGGTGAATTAACTGGCTGCGGAGGAGAAAATGGCCTCTGTGGCATAGGGTAGGGCGGTTGCTGTTGCTGTGGTTGCGCCATGATGTCGACGTCTTGGTTGTAATTGCCTCTACTAATTTCCTGTATCCTTCACAACCCAGGCGCAAAGCCCGGCTACCTCCAATGACACCGACCCATGCGCTAATATAAATCTTCAAAATACACCTTAAACACTTGCGCGACCGTATTCACTCGTTGTTTTGATGACAATTAAGCTGCTTTCTTCCCAGGGCTAATACTTTGATCATTGAATGGAATCGCGAAAGCTCTCCCGTTTTGATCTCATCACGTGTAGCTTTAGTGCGAAATTTCTCGTAACAAGGAACGCCAAAATCGCGTCTCTTTGATGACGGGTCTTATTAACTTCTTACCTACCTATTGGATTCATTTACCATAACTTCAATTCATTCTCCTACTTTCATATTGAATCAAAACTTTCCAACATTATCGCGGTCGGAATTTGATTGATTATGCTATTTCGCTGAACATCTATCTGCCTTGAAGGCAGCTACAGTAATAAACTCTGAATTAACTAACAAAGAAATCAATATTATATCTCATTCACAATGGCATCAAAACGTAAGGCTGCCGCTATGGCACCTACTGTGGAAGAACCAGTAGATCCAGCTGATGAGCTCACTTTTACGAATCTTGGTGGTGGTAATGAGGTCGGAAGATCTTGTCATATCATACAATACAAGGGTAAAACTGTAATGGTGAGCACAGAATCTCTTTCTCCTTCTGCGCAACTTGCTTACTGACTTTTTGATATAGCTCGATGCTGGTATGCACGCTGGCTACGATGGACTAGCAGCTCTACCTTTCTATGATGATTTCGACTTGAGTACTGTCGATTTACTTTTGATCAGCCAGTAAGCGGATTCCTATTTTTTACATCCTATATACGCGTATCGGCTTTTGGAGGATGGGTAGTGGATATATGGTATTCTCTTTTGGCGGTTCAACACAATGCGCCATCGGCAGTTTGGACTCTGCATCGCATTTTGGGTCATGCAATTCATATACAGAATTCCGTCTCACATTTCCTTTGGCCTATCTACTTACCATATTTATCATGTATACGAGAATCAATACAATACCATTATCCCACAGCAAATGCTTGTCTTGATTCTGTGATATAACTTCTATCGCCGCACGCCCGACTTGTACATAGACTATTTTTGTTGGCGTATTTTGCGTTGACCGGTAGTACAAGAGCTGACCTTTTAAAGTTTCCACGTCGACCATGCCGCTTCATTACCTTACGTCCTTGCGAAGACTAACTTCAAAGGTCGCGTTTTCATGACACATCCTACCAAAGCTATCTACAAATGGCTCATTATAGACAGCGTAAGAGTTGGAGGTGCATCATCGAATGGAGGCTCACATTCAGTCTATACCGAAGCCGACCATCTCACCACATTTGCTCAAATCGAAGCTATAGATTACTATACCACACATACAATCTCTTCGATAAGGGTCACTCCATATCCAGCCGGGCATGTGCTCGGTGCTGCCATGTTTCTCATTGAAATTGCAGGACTCAAGATCTTTTTCACGGGAGATTATTCTCGAGAAGATGATCGACATCTTGTTTCTGCCGAGGTTCCCAAAGGAGTGAAGATTGATGTTCTGATTACCGAATCTACTTATGGTATAGCATCACATATTCCTCGATTAGAACGAGAGCAGGCCCTTATGAAATCTGTCACTAGTATCTTGAATCGTGGAGGTCGTGTTCTCATGCCAGTCTTTGCACTTGGTAGAGCCCAAGAACTTCTTCTGATTCTAGATGAGTATTGGGATAAACATCCAGAATTTCAAAAAATCCCCATCTACTATGCTAGTAACTTAGCTCGTAAATGTATGTTGGTATATCAAACATACGTTGGATCTATGAACGAAAATATCAAACGACTATTCAGGGAACGCATGGCTGAGGCCGAAGCCAACTCAACCAGCGGAGGTAGGGGAGGACCATGGGATTTCAAATACATTCGTTCATTAAAGAACCTCGATCGATTTGACGACGTGGGAGGTTGTGTTATTTTAGCAAGTCCCGGTATGCTACAAAATGGTATCAGTAGACAATTACTAGAACGATGGGCACCAAGTGATAAAAATGGTGTTATTATTACTGGTTATAGTGTCGAAGGTACCATGGCGAAGCAAATCATGCAAGAACCCGATCACATTCAAGCAATCATGTCCGGACCACAGGGTTTTACACGGAGATCAGCACCTGGAGAAACAGAGAAAGCCATGATACCTAGAAGATGTAGTGTTCAAGAATTTTCTTTCGCAGCCCATGTTGATGGTGTCGAAAATCGAGAATTCATCGAAGAAATCGCTGCTCCTGTAGTGGTAAGTCCAACTCAACTTCTAAATCTCTTTCCGAATGAGGAACACCCTAACATGAACAGATTCTCGTCCATGGCGAACAACACAACATGATGCGTCTGAAGTCCAAACTCCTCTCTTTGAATGCCGACAAAACCACTAAAGTAAAAGTTTTCTCTCCCAAAAACTGCGAACCATTACGCATCCCCTTTGTAACCTCCAAAACCGCCAAAGTTGTCGGAAAACTCGCAAACAACCCTCCACCTGCTGATTCCAGTCAACTCATCACGGGTGTGTTGGTGCAAAATGATTTCAAAATGTCTTTGATGGCCCCGGAAGATTTGAGAGAATATGCAGGATTGACTACTACTACTATTACATGTAAACAACGTATGACGCTTAGTGCGGCAGGTATTGATCTTATACGATGGGCATTAGAGGGAACATTTGGGAAGATTGATGAATTGCCTGAAAGTAGGGGGCAACAGAAACATTCAATTGGAAATGGTGATACGCATATGAATGGATCATCTGACGAAGAAGCCGATGAGGAAATTGCGAATACGAATGCGGTAACTGCTTATCTAGTTATGGGATGTGTGACGGTGAGGTATAGAAGTAATGGAGAGGTGGAATTAGAATGGGAAGGAAATATGTTGAATGATGGAATTGCCGATGCTATTATGGCGGTACTTTATTCGGTGGAGAGTAGTCCGGCTGCTGTTAAACGTACGTTGTATAACCTTCTTTCTCCAGCATCTACTCTTTCTTTTCCTTCATCCTCTTCTACCTAATATATCATCCTTTCACACTATCTTCTTCCATCCATCACATCAAAGGGAAAATACTAACACATCCCAGAATCCGCAAGCAAATCCCCACATTCCCATTCCCATTCCCACTCCCCAACCCCCCCAAAGCGCAACCTCCACGCCCACCTATCCCCCACCGAACGCCTCGAACGCCTCTTCATGTTCCTAGAAGCCCAATTCGGCGCCGACAACCTAACACCCATCGCTCTTCCCCGACTATCCTCCTCCCCATCCCATCCCTCCATAGAACCCCCCACAACCCCACCTCACGAACCCTCCTCCCCACCCCTCGAAACCAAAACCGAGACCAAACCCGATACCGAAACCGAAACCTACGCCCTCGAAAAAGAACTCGCGCGTCTCCATAAACTAGGCATTCCCGTCCCGGGCATCGAAATCAAAGTTGATAAGATGGAAGCGAGGGTTTGGTTGGAAGATTTGGAGGTGGAGTGTGGGAATCGGGTTTTTGGGGAGAGGGTTCGGGCGGTGGTGGAGAGGGCGGTGGAGGTTACGGCGCCGTTGTGGGGGTAGGTGGGTTTGTGGTTTTGTAGGGTTGGTGTGAGGGCTGGGGTGATGAGTGGAAGAGAATGGGTAGGAAGTGAAGTGAATTGAACAGTGGAAGGGAAGGGAAGAGAAATGTAAAATAAAAGAATCACATAAGAAACCCGAAAATAACTCTACGAATTCGAGTCTACAAGAAATATAAATATAAATACAAATAAAAATAAAAATAAAACTAGAGGTACAGACATTTCAAAAATAAATATAAGCTACGCGTAGATATCATCTCTCAACAAACCCCCCCCCCCCCCTCATATGCCTCCCATCTCTCCCTCCCTCTATATCATTTCCCCATAATTCCTACCATCTACTATTCATATCTATATCTTCTATCTATATCTCGCATCCCTCCCTCCATCCCTTCCCATCACCCAGAAGAAGCAGAGTAAAATAACACCAAGCCAAACCAAGCCAAAACAAAACAAAGCCAAAACAAAACAAAGCCAAAACAAAACAAAGCCAAAACAAAACAAAATAAAATAAAATAAAAATACCCTACTCTTCAATACCTACCTACCTACCCAAAACTCACAACAACCCCAATACCCCAAAAACATCCTACCTAAACCCCACCCAATAAATCTCCAAATCTCCAAATCTCCAAATCGATCTTCTCTTCTAATATCCATCTCAATATCTACTTATACTTATTACTAGATAGATATACGATAAAAGCATCAAAACCGTACTGTGTTATTATCAGGGTATGAGTTCGATTTGATAAAATATCATTTATTAACTTAACTAACTATACTTTCATCTGTCTTTCACTTTGCTTCTTTCTCTTTTGCTTAATCACCAATCTGCACACTACATCTCATTATCCATCCCTCTGAGAATCTTCAAGCAAATTTGCAACTAAACACATTCCACATTCAAATAGATCATTGGTATCATATTCACAAACCAAACACAGCAGTCAAAAAGCTTTTTTAGAAATTTTATATTTTAATTTTCCTTTTTAGTATTCATAAATATCATTAAACCACCCCGTTCCCACCCCATTAACCTATCTCCCTAATTTCCCGCTCAAAAACCGACCAAGCTTCAAGCTCAAGTCATCATATATATATATGCTACAATGCTACCAACAATCCTCCAACCCCATGAAAAGGTGTAAAATTTGTATACCACTGAAAAGGGTATTCAACCGCGCGCCAAAAACACCAAATCCCAAATCCCAAAGCCCCACGCTCTGTGCATCTATGCAATTAATCATCCTGGGGTATATCCACATGTCTTCTATCTTCCACGCCCCATTTTTATCCGCATCATAAGTTGAATTATCCATTACCTCCGTCTCACCCCCATCCCCGTTTTCTTGGCAGTGTTCTTGGTACGAAGCCATTTAATCAACGTCATCGTTGTTCTCATCCTCTGCATGTAACACCCATCCCCTACTCATCTCAACTGCTTGCTCCCACTTTTTGAACATGCGTGCAGCCTTTGAAGGCTTGACTTGTGGCTCGAAGATCGTTCTATCATCACGATTGATTTCCTTGAGTTCATCGAACTCCTTCCAGATACCAACTGCGAAACCCGCTGCAATTGCCGCACCAAGGGCAGTGGTTTCGCGCATAACGGGTCTATTGATTGGGATGTTGAGGATATCGGCTTGTGTTTGCATGCAAAGGTCGGAGTTAGACATGCCACCATCGACGGCAAGTCCTTCCAATTTGTGTCCGGAATCCTTCTCCATAGCATCGAGGATGGCTTTGGTTTGGAAACAGGTAGCTTCGAGAGTAGCACGGGCAATGTGACCTCGTTGTGTGTGTTGAGTGATACCGAAAAGTGTTCCCTTAGCATCATCAATCCAGTATGGGGCGAATAGACCAGAGAAAGCAGTAACGAATACCACTCCACCATTATCATCAACAGTCTCTGCCAATTCAGTGATCTTGCTTGAGTGTGCAATGAAACCCAAGTTGTTCATCAAGAATTTAACACCAGATCCTGCAACAGCAATGCTACCCTCAAGAGCGTAGACTGGTTTTCTGCCATTGCCAAAATCGTATGCGACAGTAGCCAATAGACCATACTTTGATACTACGGGTTTGGTGCCAACGTTGTAGAGAAGGAAACAACCAGTTCCGTAGGTGTTCTTTGCATGACCAGGTGTGAAACCACATTGACCAACCAAGGCGGAAGATTGATCTCCTAAGCAGCCAGTGATTCTGGTACCTTTCAAAGCACCATAGGCAAGTTTACCAAAGGCCTCTTTGTCAGAAGAAGGAACAATTTTTGGGAGGGTGACGTTTTTCCTGTCAAGCTGGAAGAAGTTGAGGAGTTTATCGTCGTATTGTAATGTGTGAAGGTTCATGAACATAGTTCTAGAAGCGTTTGTGGTATCTGTGACATGAATGCCACCTTCCTTTCCTCCATTGAGCTTGTAAATCAACCAAGAGTCGACTGTTCCGAAAGATAGTCTGCCTTCGTCGTATGCGTTCTTGATAGCTTCAACGTTTCGGTACATCCACATGAGCTTGACGCTCGATGGGTATGTTGATAGTGGCAGACCGCACAACTGAAGGATCTCATCCGCTCCCTCGGAATCCTTAAGCTCGCGCACAAGAGCCGTGGTTCGGGTGTCAGGCCAGACAACGGCATTGTATAATGGTTCCCCAGTGTTTGTATCCCAACAGATGGTTGTTTCACGTTGGTTGGTAATTCCAATGGCTTTGATGTCGGATTTCTTGTATCCCATTTCGAGGAACTTCTCAGTTGCCTTCTCTATACACTCATCCACCGAGTTGACCAATTCTTGAGGATCATGTTCATGCCATCTGCGAGAAGAGTATTGTTAGCCGTTGGACTCACTAGTAAGAATGGCACAAGAGTTAAACTTACCCGGACTCGGGATACATGTTTTCGAATTCATGCTGGTGCATTGCCACAGGTTGTCCTTGTCCATTGAAGATAATAAATCTTGTAGAAGTTGTGCCTTGATCAATGCTACCAATGAACCAATGTTTCTCTTGTTCCTCCTCAGTCTGAGTTAAATTCTCTGGCAGATGTGATTTTGTTTGTTCGATGTGCTCAACATATTCGGGATCTTCTGCTCGTGAAGCTTCAACGTTTCTATATTCTGCATCTCTTCTGTATTTGAAACTGTCGATATCACTGAATGGCATCGCAGGTGGTAGTGAAGGATGCATCATCATGGTAGGAATGTGGTTGTGTGTAAAACGATATGAAAGACGATGGGTATTGTAAAAGCAAAGCTTGATGTATGCTGTGAAGGCGAGTCGCTAACAAAGATGATTCTTGAAAAGAAGTTGTTGGTTAGATATGGAAGATGGAATGGAGGGGGATATGTTAGATATATAAAAGTCGGGGAGTAGAGGTGGGGGAATGAAGGAGGCTTTGCTTTGTTCCGGGAAGGTAAGAAGTAGGCGCGAAGGGAAGCTCGCTAGTCATGAATATCTTGAGGATTTGAGTGGAGGAGAGGAGAGGAGACGTGGAAGGGGAAGTAACGGCAAAAGATCAACAGATTAGGACACTCACCGTACTACTCGAGGGAAATATTGGATCGGAGACTCGGTATTCAGGTCCCATCCAACTAAATTCCTACCTTACCTTTCCATACCTTGATCAAACCAAATTATTGGAGCCCCGCCATCTCTCTTTCACTCTAAGGAACTAAGAAACGAAGAAGCTAAGAAGCTAAGAAGCTAAGAAGCTAAGAGACTAAGAGACTAAGAAGCTAAGAAAGTCGCAAAGATCCTTAGTATAAAATTTCGATTGTCGATGGCGTTCTCGTCGGAAGTTCCGTCTATCCTTGTTATGCCATGCCATGCCAGTATTGAATTTGGGTTGCAGGTTATTTTACTATACTATTGTGCCAGGTGAAAGCGGGGGCCCCTCTCTTTAGGTCACTTGGGTTAATCTTTTGGTACGCATGCACGGATGGAGATGGGAAAATCGATCCCGCGCATCCAGCATTGGCATAGTTTGGCAAGCCACGGTAGAGTTGTGGAACAAAGTCTGACAGTGGACTGGAACTTGTTCAAGAGGCGAAAAATATTAAATTTAGGAAGATTACGAAGCTACTCCGTATACAAAGCTATGGATTTTTCGACTTTTGATGCAAATGCAAATAAATGCAAATGCAAATGCAAATGCGGTAGCAATTTGGCTAAAAGTCTATAATCCATGTTTAAAATCCACAAATAACCTTGTAAACTCTGCACAGAACACGCAGAACACGATCCATTTTCCCAGGGCGACATGTGACGGATCAAAGATCAGCGAAAAATTCATCGAGGTAGTCTCGTTAACTGGAGAAAAGTAAAAGGTAGATTACTTTTACTTAAATAGGGGCGAAAAGATCTAATTACTACTGAATACATACTAGATAATCATTAAATACATACTAACTAGCTGATGATTAAATAGTCATTAGACAGTTATTAGGTCCAGATGTTAATTGAACATCTAAAAGCTCTTATTAGTTTTGGGGGGGGCAGGGGGACAAAACAAGCTGCTTTCCTTTCCTTTAGCCCAACACCGATACTATCTTTCCGCTGACGGATGTTCCCCCCCCCCTCCCCCGTTTTTGTCCCGTTTTCATATTCCATTTCTCCCTCTCTCTTCTTCTCTTTCTTCCAATTGACTTACTCTCAAGTTTCAGCCCACTTGCTCTATTAGAATTTCTAGATGTCAACATGAAACTTCAAATGGTTATGCATATTGGCTGGCTGGCTGACTGGCTGACTGAACTGGCTGGCCTTTTTCCTCAAGTGTTCGAGGCGTGTTCTATGAAAACGGAAGAATTATTTCCTCCTATCAAGATGGATAATTGGAATTATGCCGCGCCCAGTGGTTCGTCACCCTATAGAAATATCCATGTAATTTCCTCAAGTAGATTTATCCAAATAGGAAGTTAGAGTCCGTCCGTTGAAAACCAAATATATCCGTGCTCTACTCACTTAGGTACTTCCGTGGACAACTTTTCTAATCCATGTTTGCATTCGCATCTACCGTTACATCGTGTACGCTGACTGACTGCAGCATGGAACATTTTTTTTTAAACCATGTCTCCTGTAAGTTCGGTTTGCATTCTTTGGGCTCCGAAAATCTATACACCTCCACTATTATTATTTTTACGAGACGAGTAGGCTGCTCTACTAGCTCTAGCCCCTCGAAAGCTCATCCATCGAACTGCTGATGCTTCTATGCTTCTACCGGTATCGCCTTGACAGCTCTTTCCCGGAAGAAGAACATCTAAGACTTAACAAACGATCCACAATCTTACTCGTGGCTGTGTCTACTTGAGGCGCCATGGTGGGGGATTGGGACTGCAAATCTGCAAATCTGCAAATCTTCTGTGTCTAGGGAACTGGGTAACGTCAACATAAACGAAGCGACGTTGTTGGAAAACGGCTCAACCAGGTCTTATCTCTTCTCTGCCTTGGAAATGATAACAGGATTGTGAGGTTATGATGAAATTCCATCATTTCAATCATCGAGAAGTGTAAAATCGGCATAAGATCTCGATCGTATACATAGGTAACATCATACCCCCATTATTTTTGAAGTCATGAATTGATTTTACATCAATTGTTGAGATCATTTTGATATTTTCTCATCTCAGATTTCATCATACAACATAACGGAGTATAACCTCATATCCAATTTACGACATTAATGAATTCATAACATAAGTTATCACTGTTGGACTGTTGGACTGTTTGAGGCGAATAGATCTACCTAGGTACGGAGTACTCAGAAAGAAGATCACGACATTCAATTGTTCACGGGGTACGTACTAAGGGTAAGTCATTGACAACACATTTATCTCGGCATTCTTCATTTTGTTACAAGAAAATCCCATTCTCTATTTTGGCAACGATACTTGTCCCCCCACAAATTGACTGTGATCAATTTTCTTTTTCTTTCTTCTGAAACTTTCAAAATATATTCAATTACCAACACATCACGACTCAAGGTTTACCCCTTTTTACCATTCTCTTGAATTTTGATGCCCTACCGGTACTCCTAGTCCAATTCAATTCAATTCAATTCCTCGCGTCTAAATCTAAATGCCAATTCCAAAGTTTCAAGTTGGAACTTCCAAGATGGAATCTCAAACTACTCGAGTAATAGCAAAAATAAGAAAACGATCACTTACTATTACTTGTACATCCATGCACAATTCAATAATTCCAACAATTCAATAATTTACCAACAACAAAATACCGAACCCTTTCCATCTCCTCTACTCATTCATCTATCAGTTATTGAAACCCACTAGACTAGAAACCAAAGTCGAGACAATAAGAGAATTCCATCACAGCCTCGCCCATACATCTATGTCTAAACATTACAAACCATCTATGTTCCGAGAGTCAGTTCGCCCCGCTCGTCTTCTTTCTCATTTGCCAACCTAACCAGTCCAGCCCCTCAAGATTCAAAAAGTTGGGGGTTACAAACCCCAAATTGGGACATCCGACGGGATTTCCTAATTTGTCTTAACTCCTTTCTAATCTCTTAGACTTTTTTTTTAACCTTTTATTTCTATTCCTGGAGAAACGCCAACGGAAACAGAAACAGAAACAAAAACACATCAATCACATATAAAATTGAGTGCCGGAGTACCGATACGATACAGATACAGCATTGGAACCAAAGACCGTGCAGACGTGCATGACACTTGCATTGCTCATCTATTAAGACTATTATTTATTCCTCAATAGGAAATTCCAGTCAAGAAAGCATACTGCGAGTCCGCGGTTAAGCATTTGAGTATCCATCCACCTGCTTTTCACCCCCCCCCCACAAGACCACCCTTCTAGAACAGTTTTGATCGGTTCATCCACCCCTTTCGAGTTTCAAGCCGGTGGCCCGCAACTCAAAAAATCTCTTATCCATCGTGAGAAAAGGTCACGATGTCAATTTCTAGCTTCATGTTTTTGTCTCTCGCATGCTGCACAGACTTTACAGGGCTTTTATACTCTGTTGAGTACACTCATCTTGGTACCTGACTACCACCTTATTTTCCTACCCAAAATATAACTTCTAAGACACAATATATTCCCACATTCCCACACAAATTGATGATCAAAATATTATTACAATATCAATTGTTAAGTTACCACGCATAGGCGACAACATTGCAAAAACGACAACATGCAAAGGCGACAACATGCAATGCAAGACACGCCTTTGAAGTTTCGAACTCCCTCGAAGATTCGAGACTGTGCACACTGCAGACTGCACGCTGCACACTATGTATACTCCGTACAGTAGTACTGCATCAAAAGTTACATTCCTGCGGAAAACGTAAAATCAAATTGGCCTCTTCTCGAGACCCCATTCCCGTTTGAAAAAAAAACTCAATCTTCCCCTTCCCCACATCCACTCTACAACCCAAAATATTAACATTAACATGTGCCCGCGTGAACATTTTTTATGGGGATCTTCCTATGCTACCTACTGCGGACACACACTGGGCCGGGGGCCGTATTGTACAACCGTACTGTACAGAGTATCCTCACTCCATAAACAAATATAGGAAAAAGTTTTTTGGGGTTTTTTTTCCCCCCCAATCTCCAGGACCCTTGGGAAATTGGGAGGAAGCAAAATAAAATAAAATCTCCGAATTATTAATTCGCCAATTCTTCAATTCTTCATGTCGCTACTTACCCACTTAACTCGTAAATGGCTGTATTGGTGAGATTGAGATATAGGCCAACTTGTAAGTTACAAGAAACAGGCAAACAGACAGACAGACAGAAAGACAGACTTGCACCGGGTGAACAGTGCGGTGCAGTATGTACGGAGTATGAGGAAGGATACGTACGTACGTACGCATGGCGGAAATTTTCGCAATTCTTTTGGGGGGGGGAGGGTTGTATTTTTTATTTTGCTATTTTTTATTTGTATGTTTATATATTTAAGTCTTTGATAGAGATAGACTAATTAATAAAAGCATTCTAGCATTTTGGAAACTTCTCGGATTCCGGATAGATGTACGGAACGGAGTACTGGTAGGATTAAGATAAGGATCCAGATAGGATATAGAATCAAGATGTTGGGATAAGGTTCCGTATAGATGTTGGGAATATACGGATAAGTATTAAGGGGATGGGATGGGATGGGAGGCGTAAACGTGTCGGTGAACGAACTTCTTAGCGAATTTTCTTAGCGTGCTTTTTTAGCAAAGGGGTTTGCCCACCACTTTTTGTTGTTCTTGTTGTGGTGGGATGCAGGATGGGTTTTTTTTTCTACTTTTATTTTTTGGGGGGTTGGGTTTGGGTTTGGGGTTGGAGAAGGAGGGAGGAGGAGAGGGGGTTGTTGGTACCGGTACTACTCTGTCCTCTGTCTTATGGTGGATAGTTTCTTGGGAGAGGGTGTTTCTTGGTGAGGGGTTGCGATATTGTTTTCATTAACTTTTATTGTACTCTACCTAGATAGCACGTACTGAGTGAGTATTTACTAATTATTCTTAGAATTGATAGGTTACCTATTACATATATATGATATTGATCAATTTGATCAATTGAATGAACTTGCTAAGCTACTTATCCTTCGATGTTTTGTTATGTTCCTCATACATATGTATCATTACAAAGTTTGAATTAAATATTTCATCTCTCTCTTCCTTCCTTCCTTCCTTCCTTCCTTCCTTCCCTCTTTCTTCCTTTCGTCCCTTTCTTCTTCTTTTCTTCATCAATTAATTCCTACCCACTCTTCACTGTTCACCTTTCTCCTCTCCCTTCATCCTCATCCTCCACCCTCATCCTCCACCTCCACCTTCACAATCCCCTCTACAAACCTACCAAAGTAAAGTCAAAGCTCTTCTCTAATCTCTAGTCTCGAGACCACAATCTGCAGCCGCGGGAACTAGTCAGCTAGTTTGCTATTCAGCCAAGCAAGCTACAACTCAATAATACAAAACTCAAGACACGATTGCCGATTGCCTTCCCATCCGTATCCCCATCCGCATCTGTGTTCATGACTCCACTTTGGTTGAATGCTTGGTGTGTACTTTTATTATTATATATATTATATTATATGATAGCGATAGTGATAGTCACAATGATGGAATAGGTAAGCCGTGGATGTATTGTGGATGTGCTACACGGCTAGAAGGATATGGATTAGAAGGATATGGATATGGATATGGATTGGAAGACAAGTCATGTCTAGCTGCGTATGTCTTGCATATAAGTGATGCTGGACTATTGTACCGTGCTGTGAAATATTTGCTTGCTTGGTCTTGCTTGTTTTTGTTGGTGAGCTTGAGCTGGATAGAGCTTGAGCTTGGCATGGTTGATGGTTGATGGTTGGTGTTCATGGAGTGATGAGTAATATGTTAAGTACCCTTGGGTTATCGTAAGATTGCCGTCGAGTATGCTGTTGTTACTTTTGCCATTGGTCTTTTTGCCTCTTTTTATTCCTGCCGGGGGGGGCGGGGGGAGGGCATTTGCTTTCTATCTCTGTTTCCTAGTCCGTCTTTGGCTCTTTTGATCTTTTTATTATTATTATTATTGTTATCTTCTTTTTTGGGGGGGTATAGTACAATATGAAGGACTTGCGTAGTTGCTTGGCACTTCAATGGGATTAGTAGTGATAGTTTTGGGTTGGTGAGCATGTGATGATTATTGTTCGTGGCGGTGGGTTGTTTGAATTGTCTAGTGAAATTAGAGACTAACTCAACGAGCTCGACTCTATAATCGGGGAAATTAGCAGACACAAGATAAGATACGGTATTCAGTAGTGTCTATCTATTAAAGAGGTATGAGTGATCTCTCTAGACTCCTCAGCTATCCTCTCTCCTTACTATTTCGAGTCAAGCTCGGCAGTGATGGTATAAGACATAGAGTAAATTGGCTCGCTTGTATGAGAGGAGCAAGTAAAAATGACCCTTTCTATATAATCCAGTGACGAGTTGTTGAATATCCGACGAAGAAGAAGTCAGCTCTGACATATTTGATAGGCGGCAGTAAAGTTGGTTTTGATTGTACGCGGGAAGGCGGGCTTCTAATGTTCTTCTGGTATATCCGAGTGACGAAATGAATCGAGTGATTCGATGGTGTTTAACAGGCGACAGAGAAGATACCCACTCGATTGTGCAGGAGACGGAGGGTGTTTGGCGGTCTGGATGGCGAGAATGTGAGGGATCTTCAACTGTAGTTTGAATATTCAGCGTCGTCGAATCTTCAAATCATTCTAAGATATCTCTAGTCTTTTCTCGAACATCTAATTGGTTGAATACTCCAGATGAAGTCAAATATCAAACCTATCAAATGCTCCAAGAAAGACAGAAGATGATACTGGCTTAAACATCCCTGATTATGTCAAAGATCAAAACACCCTAAACATCCAAAGAACATCAACATCAAATCCACTCTACATTATTCCCATGACCCCAACACCAACGCTTACCACAGCACCAACTTTTCGGCCCATCATCCATCAATTCTGGTATCCACAACTCCTCCGTCAAGTTCTGCTGGAGATAAGTCGAGCCAGCCACCTCAACTAAAGTGGAATCTGCCCAGAAAGCGTAGTAATCGTATTCTTGAACTTTTTCCACGGTTAGGTGAGCAGCTATCTCGGTCCATTTGATGGCGTGGGATTCTGCGCAGTAGGGATAACGGCCACGGTAGGCAGCGTGGAATAACGTCACTCTCCCGGTTAGGTCAACGTCGACTTCCTCTATTGATTCTATCGCATCGTCGGGGTGTAGATTTGAGGGGTAGTTGGATTCCTCGTCTTCACTCTCTTCCTTTGCTTCTTCCTCCTCCTTCTCCCCCTTCTCCCCCTTCTCCTTCTCACTCTTCTGTCCTCCTCTTAGTCTCAAGCAAGGAACGAAAGTATTATTTACATCTTTCTGCTTCACCTCCGCCTCATCTCTACTGACAGAAGATGTAACAACCATTCTCTCGATCAGACGAGGAAGGCTACCTTGGCGCCTACCGCCGAATCCCCAATCATTCTGTGCCATTTCCACGTTCTAATACTACAACTGACTTAGGAATATGATGTAGACTAACTGTTTGGGTTAGCTTAAAAGAGTGATATGACCTAAAAGTCTGAATCAAGTTAATGTTTAAACCGAGTTAAGTGAATGAAGTTAAATCCTAGGAATTTCCTCGCAGAAAACGAGACACAAAAGAAACCTGGGGGGATTTTGGAAAATTATATCTCAAATTTCATCTATTTGAACTATAGGTCTTTTATGAAACTATAACTTAATTGGGATAGAGTGAAAGAATCAGCTAAGAAGAAATAAGTTCTCATGGAGATAAAATCATACTAACTTCCCAACTGCTCACTCACTATTACTATATTATCTCATTCAACGACTTTACTTTATATTACTATACCAGATCTCATAACAATAGCCAATGCAATGATGAACTGATATTCATACTAGAAACTTCAATATAAAAATGTTTACCCTCGGTATTAGACTAAAATATCTAGTAGAAAGAAGCGTGGAGATGGCACCGCTACTAAGCAAATACCGCACTCACTTGAATACTTCTTGTCTTTCGATTGGTCTACTTATCTCTTAAGTTCGGAATTTGGAAAGGAATTGCGTCATTGTTTTATTTCCATGCGGGTTTATCTGATTCTGTATGGATTGCTTGCTGCTGAATGATGTTGTGTTTGGGATGGTATGGTTAATCTATGCTAATAGTAGTCATTTCCAAATTTCTCGCCTTTTCGTCCGGGTTGGTTGAATTGTTTGGTATCTCGGTACTTGGGCAATTACTTGTAACCATGTGATTCGCGTGTTATTTCCACAGCAAGTCGATTTGATTCTGTGCGAGTTATATTTATATATTTGTATTTACCCGGAAACCCAACAAGGCTGCTCCTTCCTGAAGGAATCTTAAGCAGAGAATACCAAAGAACATTCGATCTAAATGCAATTAACCAGGTTAATCATATGAGTTTCGTAGCTCAAAAGAATCAGCTTGGTTTTGTACACTTACTTGCATTGGGATTAGCATTAGTGTTTGGGGACGTTATTTTCTGTAAGGCTGAACTAATCAATAGGGCTTGGAAAATAAAATATGCCTAACCGCATCTTCTAATTCTCAAAGAAAGTGAAAGTAGCACCAGTGTATAGGACCAAGGGAGAGGTAGGATCCCAAGGATCTGTAGGGGTGTAAGCGACTGAAAGAAAATAGTGTATATGGATACTTTACTATGGCCACTGCTTTTCTTGAATTTTGTATCTAGAATATGATGTCAAATGTAGTTCTAAATATAGGTTAGGAATAAATACATTATTCGATCAGTCAGTTGTTATTTAAACAAATAAACAATCGATCTTACAAAAAGTCGAATCACAGTCAAGTAATCATTACTAAAACATCTCCTACCAGCAAAACCGCAGTTCTCCATCGTGAACTCTAGCTTTTACAATTCCTAAAAAATTACCATTACTATTCTTCATTCTTCACCACTCTCATGATATTAACCATCAACCGATAAACCCATTGTCCCACATATGCATAATATAATTGAGATTGAAAAATAATTTCCAAAAAGTTACACTATTAACCTTAGACCACAGATATCAAGATATATCATCCTCACACCCATCCTCATCCTCGATCTCCCTTCTCCCTTCTCCCTCTTCCGAAAAATAGAACATCGAATACTACATTACTTACAACCAGTGACACTCACCCTTATTGTCCACAAGAAAAAGAACATAAGACTTACCAAATCCATCAAGTAAACACGCCGATGAATAAATAGAGTTGGGAGCGAAGAGAAATCATTTACCATCTACTCGCCAATTGCTACAACTCGTTCGTTGCTCATTCTCAACCGCACATAGTCATCCTTATGATTCTAAGTCTCAGTATTTGATCTTTCATATATGATGGGAAGTCGAGAGTTGAAGTCAGAACAGTGTAAAATCTACTTATGTATTCTCTCATGAAGACTAGCTTTTTCATACATCCATTATGAATCATCGTGTAGCTAGCTGCCTATCTGAGGTTATTTATCCAATCATAGCCCATAATGCATAATTCAAAACCCCATTTGAACCTCGACTTTCCCACCGTTCATACCCTTTATCACCATTTCCCCTGCATGCACTTTCCCGCCAACCAGTATAAATTGTAGTGAGAACCAAACCACACCAAACCAGACCAAATGAAATCATCAACCGCCGACTTAGCAGCCCCCATATCCACCACCACTAGGTGGGTACTGATACCCACCTTGTCCACCATAAGGAGGTTGCTGAGGTGGATATTGCTGGCCTTGATATCCCTGCTGAGGTGGATATTGAGTTTGAGGAGGACCTTGACCCCATGGGTCCGGGGGAGGTGGTCCCTGTTGACCCCATTGGCCGGAAGGTGGAGGACCTTGATTCCAGTACTCTCTCGGTGGAGGACCTTGCTCGTAGCTGTTAGGTGGGGGGCCTCCATATTGTTGATCATATGGCTGCTGCTGTTGTTGTTCATAGCCTCCATATTGTTGGTATGGAGGTTGTTGAGATGCATATCCACCTTGCTGTTGATAACTTGGCTCGAGATAGGCATTTCCACCTTGAGTTGGTTCTGTAGGACCCGTGTTTCCATATCCGTAATTTGGGGTGGCATGTCTTCCTGGGGAACCTGGGATTGCGGAAGGGTTTATGTATGATGGTTTCGTATCCAATCCCTCCATTGCTCCCAGATCCCTGGTTTTGATTTCTGACCAGATGGATCCTGAGGTTTTACCATGACCACCTAGTGCACCATGATTATGGTCGTGTTGATCTGAGCCAGTGTGGTTTCTACCGGCCTTCACGGATTCTGAACCAAGGAGATGGTTTAGACTTTGGGCACTTGGCTGTTCTTTCACCCAGTTTTTGACAGTATCGAACATGTCCTTTTGGATTTCAACATGTTCGTCGCGTAGAGCCGGGTGATGGAAGGTGCGTAGAATATCATTCATGACCTCATCGACGGGAATGCCTGGATTTTGCCAGGCGTATAGTATGCGACTAAAGAAGGTTAGTGATTCTATTGCAATTATAGGAAGAAACCTTACGGTGTAACGTATTGCAAGATAGTGGAAGCCACTCTCCCAGCACATGAATTCAAAACATTAGAAAAATGATCCTTGGAAAGCATGGAGTGGGTTGGATCGCTGCAATGTGGATCGTTCCATGGCTCAAATTGAGAGTTTGCACTGGCTTCAACAACTGTACTAGACCCCTTCCTCAAACTATCAGACACTGCATCGATGATAGGTCGGACAAATGGTGCGAGTAAAGATAGTATAAACACAGTCAAGGTTTCACTAATCTTCTCGACCAATGATTCAAGACCGGGAATCTTGGCAATTGTGTTGTTAATTGCTCTTACAATCTTATCCCTAAACTCGAGAATAGGATAAATCTTTTTCGCAGTTGCGACCGGATCGAAATCGGGGCTCATTCCTGGAACACCCGGACCTGGGGGACCACCTGTAGAGCCAGGCGGAGCAGTAAAAGTGTTTCCATCAGCTCTGGTCCGTTGATTGGAGTTTTGGTATTCTTGAGCAGCTGATTGAGCTTGAAGATCTCGTGCGGTACTTGCTAATCCACCTCCCATACCAGGAATTTGAGAAAGAAGGCCTGCAAAGTCTGTGCCACCACTTCCAGATCCGAATAATCCACGTTGGCCATCGCCGCCACCACTCCCGCCACCACCTTGTTGAGCCTTTTGCGCTCCACCTAGAGCAAGATCCATTTCTTCGACTTCGGTTTGGGTAAAATGATCATTTGCTTCACCAAGAACAGAGTGCAGGAAATCAACCGCTCCAAATGTACCTGTAACTAGAGGATAAACATGGTGACCACGAATGTTAATCTCCGCATTGGCACCACAATGTGGAAATACATCACGATACCCTAGTTCTCTCAAGGCTAACTCGCAATAATTTGTATGCGCTCCAAAGTCTTCCATGCAGTGTAGGGCTTGTCCAAGGCATCGAAGGGCTTCACATAGATCTTCTTCTTTGCCTTTACCATGAGAACCGCTGGTATAGAGTCTACCAAAATGGATACTTCTTGCAAAGCTGAATTTGACATAGCCAGCACTAGTAGCCCAACCTCCACTTTCATTCGCAATATAATTCTTCATGCCTGTATTTGGGTCGATCTCTAGTTCCATTGGGTTAATAGGACCACGAAGCCTAGGATCGAAGGTTCTTGCATCCTGATTATCAGCATAACCTTTGGGGTTGTCGATATGCTCTTCGGGTCTATAAACGCCAAGACGTTCTTCTGTGACCTCAAATTCTGCAGTAGCATAACCAAAAGACAAGAAACTCAAAACCCAAACCTATGTTCGAACAATGAGTATTCATACAAATGATAAGGGGGGTTTTGTTTGCATACCAGAATACGAATAGTAGGTGCTGATACTCCTTTCAAACTTCCTACATCAACTGCTTGAGAATAATCTCGTAACCAGTTACCAAAGTAAACCCTCTTAATCATCATGCTAGTCCATTTATGACCCTTAATGAAAGCAACAGTCTTAAGCATATCCTCAATATCACCATGACGGAAATTCTTGCCCTCAATATTGGATATACTGGGAATGTTACCAGCACCAAAAGCTGCTGCCGGGGCAGGAAGAACAATAAGCAAGATGCATGCTATGAGTAAAAACGACCCGGCGTTGGGCGTTAAGAAAGCCATTTTGGGTTTTGGAGTTATCTTCAAGCTGTGCTACGCTTTTTTATGTTTTGTAGAAGGGGAAGAAGAAAAGTATGGACACCAAAGATTGCAAGGTGGATGAATAAGTAGAATTATAAGATGACTGAGCCGACCTGAAGAAAACAAAACCCCGCCGTCATGTGACCGTGACTGTGCGACTTGATGTATTTGATTCCCACGTGACTTATGTTAATAAGCAAGAATCCAAATTAAGATTTCTGCAGGGTTGAAGGTGCAGGTAATCGGTGTCTCCAAATTTAGGTGGCTAAATTTCTCCATCGGAATCGAACGGGTCTGAACGAGCTTATTGTTTTAGTCAAATACAATAATTATTTTTATCATTCAATTCCGCTCACAGAAAAGAAAATGTGTTTTTGACAAAAAAATCTCAATTCGTTTGACCTCTTTCTAAGTTACAAATTACAACTTACTTGGGATTCACGATTCACGCATCTCAAAGACATTGGTGGCTCCATCAAAAATATATTTCTACTCCGTACACCTCCCTCCACCGCTCTATTGTCCGGCTCTTCCGCTCCTCTGTTTACGCCCGTGCCCGTCCTTTTTTATTTCCTTTCCAATTTGCCTCCCAAACTAACTACAAATATCGAATCATCCCATACTACATTTCATAAATAAAAGCTTTTACGATTCGCGTTCTTTAATTATATACGCGATACCATTCGATACAATCGCTAATCATGTCTCCTTCTCGAACGCTTCCTACTCTCACTCAGGCTGAGGTCGCCTCTCATGATTCTGCAGAGAGTTGCTATGTCACAATGGGTACAAGGGTCTTTGATGTTACAGATTTCCTTGACAGCCATCCGGGCGGAGGTGAATTGTTATTAGAGTACGCCGGCAAGGACGTGACAGATATATTGAAGGACGAGCTCTCGCATACTCATTCTGAAGCCGCTTATGAGGTTCTCGAGGATTCTTTCATTGGATTCGTTGCTACAAACAAGGTCATCGATACAGCTACCAAAAGTACAAAACCAGGTACCATCGTTCCACTCCCACCAACAAAGGAAGGCTTGAAGGAATTGAAAGAGAATGGATCTGCGAACTCCCTGCCAGTTTATGCAAGTACTGGCATGTCAACGGAAGAAGACTTGAGTAAAGAGACGGATCTCGTGGACGATTATAAAACACACAAATTCCTTGACCTGAACAAACCATTGTTGATGCAGATTTGGTGTGGTGGGTTCAGCAAAGAATTTTATCTTGAGCAGGTCCACCGACCTCGTCATTACAAGGGAGGAGAATCGGCACCTTTATTCGGAAACTTCCTCGAGCCTTTATCAAAGACAGCTTGGTGGGTTGTGCCGATGGTTTGGGTTCCACCCGTGGCCTATGGTACATATCTTGCGAGCGAGGGATTTAATAACATCGCTGGAGAAGCAGCATACTGGTTTCTTGGTCTTTTCCTTTGGACCCTGGTCGAATATATTTTGCATCGATTCCTCTTCCATCTCGATAAGTATGCATATTCCCCTTTATAAACTCGACAATGAACCATCAAGCTAACATATATCTCTAGATGGCTTCCAGACAATCGAGTAGGACTCACTCTTCATTTCTTACTCCATGGTATCCATCACTATTTACCAATGGACAAATACCGATTGGTTATGCCGCCCACTCTCTTCATCGTTTTAGCGACTCCTTTCTGGAAACTCGCTCACACCGTCTTTTACTGGGACTGGTATGTGGCTACGGCAGTATTCTGCGGAGGAATCTTCGGATACATCTGTTATGATTTGACCCATTACTTCCTTCACCATCGCACATTACCTTCTTACTGGAGACAATTGAAGAAGTATCATCTTCAACATCACTTCATGGATTATGAAAACGGATTCGGTGTTACAAGTCGATTTTGGGATTGTATCTTCGGAACTCAACTCGCACCTGCGCCGAAGACCATATGAAGTGGAGATGGATGATGAACTTTTAAATGATGCGACCAAGCTAGGAAAAAATGGTGTGCTTTGAAATGATTTCACGATATATATATATCAAAGGCATTCTAGTCTCGGCGTCTCATGGACTAGGTTGGGCAGAGGAAGCAGACCGGCCACTTCTAGAGGAATTGTAGTTTCGTAGCCTTTTTAATACCCTAATGTACACTTTTACTTTCGATAAAGAAAATGCACCATAAATACCTACAATTGACAACTAGTATAAAATTCTTGTATAATTCAGCTCAAAAATTGATTATACCTCGGCAAGCATGGTTTTATACCATCAAACCACAAGTTCATGTTGGCCAAACACGTGGTGAGATGCCCAAACTAAGTAGGGACACTAACTAACTAATATTTCATATTTTCCCACCCACCAGCCACTTTAACTTGCACAAGACGATAATTCTACTTCTGATTAATATCCATCATTCTGTAAAGCTCCAAGAGCATTTAGCTATCAAATTGGGTCTTTCTAAATTACCAGGTACCAATTTTCGGAACAAACATTTGAACAATAACATCGAAACCATAATTTGTCCACTCTCAGGCGAGTAACAACCTTCACCATGTCCGCCTTAGATGTTGAAGCCCTCTTGGATTCAACCGCAGCTGCTACTCCTGTCGAGCAAAATGGATCTGCTAAGATTAAGGAATCCGATGATCGCCACAAGGGTGAACGCAGTGAAAAACGCGACCGCGATAGAATTCGCGATGATAGCAGAGATCGCGACAGAGACCGAAAACGCCGGGCTCGCAGCAGAGATAGAAACGAGAAAGACGGCACTTCAACTCCAATAAGTGAGAATGGAAGCGCAAAGGGTAGGCGCAGAAGCAGAAGTCGGGATGATAATCGTCGACACCCACGTCGCCGTAGAGATACCCCTGAAGAAAACGGCCGCAGGGATGGAGATTATTATAGGGGAGGTAGGGGTGGTGGTCGTCAACGCTCACGATCTAGAAGTCCTGATAGATATTACCGTCCACGAGGTGATCGCCGTGATCGCGATGAGGCAGACAAGCCTCGTGAGGAACGCCGACCTAGAAGTCCGAAACGAGAAGGCACACCTCCCCTGACTGAAGATGAACGAGACAGGCGCACCGTTTTTGTACAACAACTAGCAGCTCGTCTCAGAACTAAGGAACTCATAGCATTCTTTGAAAAGGTTGGCCCCGTCAAGGAGGCTCAGATTGTGAAGGACAGAGTCAGTGGTAGATCTAAAGGGTATGTTTTGTAGTTTGCAATTTCCTTTAAATGACTCATTTACTAATTTCGCACAGTGTTGGCTACGTTGAGTTCAAAAACGAAGAATCAGTTCCTGCCGCTATACAACTCACTGGACAGAGACTCCTAGGAATCCCAATTATTGCACAACTCACCGAGGCTGAGAAGAATCGACAAGTTCGCAACCCCGAGGCTACCACTAGTAACCCTAACCAAATTCCATTCCATCGACTATATGTGGGTAATATACATTTCAGCATCACTGAAGCCGATTTACAGAATGTGTTTGAGCCATTTGGTGAGCTCGAATTTGTCCAATTGCAAAAAGAAGAGCAAGGACGTAGTCGAGGTTATGGATTTGTCCAGTAAGCTTTTTCTATGAAAGGTTGTGTAGCTATACTAACGACTAAAATAGATTCCGTGATCCAAATCAAGCTAGAGAAGCGTTGGAGAAGATGAATGGATTCGATCTTGCTGGTAGACCAATCCGTGTTGGTCTTGGAAACGATAAGTTCACTCCTGAATCTACCGCCAGTCTTCTGCAAAGATTCCATGGCCAAAGCCACCAACAACAATTCCAGGGTTCCGCATTCTCCGGCGCTGGTGGGCGTGGTCCTACCGCTGCTGGTGGTAGTAATTTCGATCGTGCTGGTGGTCGTGATAATGATAAAGGTGCGGGTGGTGCTAGTGCTTTGGACGACACTGACGTTGGCGGCGTAAACTTCAACAATTATAGTCGAGATGCATTGATGAGAAAACTCGCCAGAACAGATGATACCACGACTGCGGCGAACCACGAGAGACGAGAAGTATCAAAACCTAAAACAGAGATCAAAGCTTTACCAGTCAATGTCAACATGGCTAGCCGCTGTGTTGTACTCAAGAATATGTTCGATCCTACAGAGTTAGTAATACATTCTCTTCTGTCAACCCATTGCTAACCAAATTTACAGAGAGGACGGTGAGAATTGGGAAAAAGAACTCGAGGATGATGTTCGCGCAGAAGCGGAAGAAAAATATGGCCACGTTGTTCACATTGCTTTAGATCCGAACTCCCAAGGAGATATTTATCTCAAATTCGATCGAGTACAAGGAGGAGAGAATGCTATTAAGGGTCTAAATGGCAGATATTTTGGTGGACGAATGATTAGCGCTACTCCTGTTGTGGATGCAGTCTACAGCAGTTTGTTCTCTCGCACAAAGGCTATTTGAGATGCTAATTATGGCCTACATCCCATTTGAATTAGGGTCGTATCTGGTAAGAGGTAATCTCCCTTCTTGTATGACAAGACTAATAATGAGTAGATTTTTATCACAGAAATCTCCATGCGATAGGCATACATACCTTCGAAAACCTCACCGACATTTCGACTACCGAAGCAGCAAGCACATCGTTATTTCAATACATAATCCAAGTATTCAAGATGTTCCGGACTTGAAACTCGATTCAAGCATCTCAGGCAAACGTTCGAGAACATTGCTGATTTCTTTATGCAGGAGCTTCTTCACAAGCCTAACCCCCTGCCTATAATTCCACTGATTGCACATAGGGACCCTTTACTGTACACAAAGTTCATTCTTTTTCATTCTTTTTTTGGCATACATGCTTTCGAGTCTGACGGTAGTACACTTTAGTTAGATGGAGAAATAAAATGATATACCATGAATTTGTACTGTTGTTGATTATGTGACAACTACAGTGCTTTCAACTAATACCAACCAATGCCAGAGCAATCCATGTTCATGAATAATAATTTCGGGCACCGCTCTGCGAGTGGAAGGAGGAGATACTTTGAATCGAAACGACGGACTGAACCTCTACTTTTGTATTGTTTGTTTATAGAAGCTTGTTCTTAGTAACAAGGCTTACCCACCTTATTCCCAGATCTCAATCGCGATTTCCCCCAGATTCCTCTTATTTACTTACTACGGCTTGGCTGATACAGTGAGCTGATAAGCTAAGTGAGTTAATGACGAATGGCGATGAACGATACTTGATGTGTCACTTGGCAAGTTCATATATAGTACGTACTCATACATTGGCTGGTTGTTCAACCAGTGGTGTTGTTATCATGTATGTGTTTCATATTTTTGTTTTAGCTTTTGCTCCTGATTCCTTCGCTAGTTATGTGGGTGTATGATGCCATGAGATCTTTGAGGGAGGATCTTGATGAGGTTGTGATAGCGGACGTATGCGTACTAGTGAATCAGGTTTTATAAGTCAATTCAAAGAAGGCACGGTCACATACGACCATAGACTGAAGAGAATTGGGCATCCCGTCCGCTCTGCCATACACAAGCTTCAGATCGGTGGATTAGTAGTTGGGTGGGTGACCACCAGCGAATCCCCACTGTTGTATGCTTCTTTTTGCTTTTTTGGCTCATCTTGCTCGGAATCTACTCACTTGCTGAAGACGGCAATTTTCGATCTAGCGAAATATATCCAACAAAAGGATCCAAAAGAGCGTTTCCCGTCCAATACAGTACATGCAGCACATGCACCGCGACCATGAACATGTTCTATATACTCTAGTGCAATTTGCAATTTGCTGCTTGCGATCATGTCATTTTTATGGGGATATTGGCTGCGGCTTGCTTGCTGGAGGAGTTTGGGTGTAGGTATGCAAGGGGATGGAATATATGAGCTCGGGATTGCATTGGGGCATAACGTGGACCGGTTATATTGTGCCTGCATGTAGAAATAACTGATGGTCTCCCAGATTTCGGGCCTTGGGCAATTGTGTATGAAGGGAAGCTGGAAAGACTTGTGGCATATCTCATTTTAACACTTCATTTACTGGGACAAATTGGAGTCAAATTAGAATCTTGGCATTTGCTACATATGGAAGGCCATACAACACTTGCCTTGGTGAAGCAATATTAGGCTGGAAGGATGCAGTGATCTCGTACCTTCCATTCAGTGATTCAGAGAGGTGTTTTAGTGATATCATATCTTGTTATATTGTACATGTGAAAGCATTGATGAATAAACAACCAATGCAATATTGAGAGTAAGCTATAAATCTATGGCTGGAATATGCTAGGAAATTCGAGTTACAACCAACGTATTCCAAAAGAAAATATCTAGTCAGTATGACCTAGTCAGTATGACTGAGTATAATTCTTTGAGGAACTCAGCATTGTAAGCATTGTCTTCTTAAAGTGAATAGATGCTAGGTAGATTTATCTTCTTGTGAGCTCTACACTCATCGGAGCTCGGTCTTACTTGGGCATCAGGATGGACAATGCTGCTACTTATTTTCAATGTTCAATTTTGTTTTCAACTCAAAGAATAAAAGTTCTCCCAAAAGCCATCTCTTATTTGATGAGGTTAAACTTAAAGACTATAAAAGGGAGAGATCTCAGAAAAGAGTCTCTTGCTGTATACAACTTGAATACTAGAAATTCAAAGAGAAATGATCTTCAGAATGTGCTTTGCTGGCTTCTAGCAGACAGCATTTCAACCAAGTCTTCTCCTTAGAAACAGATCTAATATCCTATCAATTGAATAAGGAATAGATATAACCAAAACCGAAAATTTGGAAAAATCAAATGATTAAGATTGATGCCAAGGTATTGTCATAATTTCTTCATTAAGAGTAATGCAAAGTGAATGAATGAGTAATGATTCCCATTACTTTATAGATATTGAACCCATTTCCTATGAAAGGCAACTTGCAATCAACTCTGAAAGGTTATCACTGACTGTTCACCCCAAACCTCCTTAAGGTTGCACCAAAACAATACACGTTGCTTTCTTCTAGTATTTTTCTCTATGTCTAGAAATAGAATAATTGTTAATACCCAGTATTCCCACAATCTTCCCCAAATCTTCTTCAAAACATCCACTTCCACCAATACCCCGAAACTTATACCTTTTCAACTCTTTCCACCAATACCCTGAAACTTATACCTTTTCAACTCTTTCAACTCTTTATGTCCAATTACGAAAGAGGAATGTGGGGTCCCAAACTCAAAACATAAATTCACCTCCACAGCCCCGCCACAATTACCCCACAAGCCAATCCCACCACACACCACATCACCATCAACCCCCCAAAAAAGACTCTATTCGCAACGATGACGACAAGTCCTCAATCCCCCAAGTCCTCTTAGATAATGAGGTGCAAAAAGCAAAAGAAATCAAGACTGTATTGCACCAAACGGGAATCGAACCCGTGGCCTGCGCAGGCTCAACGAGACGTGGGTCTTGAAGTGGGAAGCGCAGATTTTACCACTAAACCATTGGTGCCATTTGGTGATAGGGCATAGGTAGTTGGAAATATATTCATGCTCGGGTATCACTGCTTTGAACCTGGGTTTTTGCGGCTATTTTCTGTACATTGATACTTTTATATCTTCATTTTCGTAATAGAGATTCATTTTTTTAGTGACTTTTTCATTTTCCAATTCGAAATATTAATTCCTAAAGCCAGGATTCAGATATTAGTCGGAAATCGACTAACAAACTTCTGATTAAACCCAGTTGGAGTACTTTCTCTCTGATCCTGTAATCCGACAAATGTATTTCTTTCTCTTCGCTTCTTATCTATATTTCGTATTGTACTTAGAACATCTAGAAATCATATTTCCAACCATTCATCATTTTCCAAAAATTAGTTTCAAATCCTCAACTTATTTTGTCGAAAATGTCACGAACTCTCTCGCTTGAGGAGCCACTTGCAGAACTCGAGGATGGGAACATAGATAAGACATCACTCTCGGCTTTTCCACCAACAGCACGAGACTTATATACTTTCTGTTCTGGGTAGGTATTTGGATTGATTATCTATTCATCACCAATACAATATATCAAATATCATGGATTCACCAATGTAGAAATCCAACATTATTCCCACCTTATGATCCGTACCGATATCATTGTTGAATAACTTCTTGACTGCACAAATACCATTTGACTTTTCCTGTTTCAATTCCTGTTGTCTGCATAGGCTAGCCTCTACACCCACCCTTGATTGGTGTATAACCGAGTTCGTAGCTCTCTGAGGTCCTCAATTGATCCCACTGTGTTTGGCCTGTAAAATATCCTTCCCAACAGATGAACATACCCATACCTTCATCATAAAACCCGATTCACATACAGAGCATGCAAAGATACAGCATTAGTATATTCCATCATAAAATCTTGATGTCTCTTACAGCTTTCCATCACACCATCGAAAAGACATGTTCCAAAAACGATCGTTAGCTTAATTCAGACAAACAGCATTCACCATGCTTTTCTGGGGTTGATAAGTTCGAGCGGGATGCAGTTGATATTGGGTTAACACAATTCCCTTTCCGAGACACCAGCTCTGATTGTGATTCCCTCGGTGCACCAGGATGCTCTGTTAAAGCTCCAGTTGGAGATAAGTGTGACTCCTGTGTTGACTATGCTGGATTTAAAAGTGAAGATATTGAGTTCGGTTTGACGTTAGTCCTTGGTTCTACAGGTAGACTGGCAGCAGAAGTCATAGGTTCTCTAGATGAGGTGGCAAAGGAACTCCTTGGTTCCACAGATAGATTGGCAGCAGAAGCCCTCGGTTCGATAGCAAAGGAAGTCCTTGGTTCAATAGGTTGATTGACAGTAAGTGTCGTTACTACATCCCATCGAAAAGGATCAAGCGCAGAATTCAGAATTTGGTTGGCAACATTATCGGCCCCAAGCTGATCCGAAAGCGTCGTAATACCTAGGCTTTTCAAATGGGACATTGCCTCATCGAATTCTGCACCTTTTAAAGAGTTTGGATTCTCCCATCTAGACGATTAGCATGCTAGTTTTATGGGGGAGGAAAAGATATCGGCTTACACATCATCTGGTATCTGTGGAATCAAGAACAATGCGCCTTTATCGAGAGCCGTACATATTTTATTATACCTAGCCCCCGCCGCTACCCAGAGTTGTAAGTTCGCTTTGATGACGGTAATGTCATCATTGATCTTCTTGGATTGTGTGATTGCTTTGACGAGACGTTCATAGAGAATGTTATGCAAATTATTCGTCATAACCTTTTGCCCATGCCCTAACAACAATGCGAGTTGGTAAAAGAAGCTCACGTAGAACCTCCAAAGGATGACATTATACACCTGTCGCAGACGGAGATGTTGAGCTACAAGGTATGCTTCAATAGCGGCAACCTCGATTGATTGTTCGGAATTTTGGCCATCAAGGGCCCGCCAAAGTTGTGATGGATTCTCCTTCCATATCTGATATTGAGTTTGTATGCTGGGGGGTAGAGCAATGTTGTGAATCCCAAGAATTATTACCAATGCTGTACTTTTAGTCCTTTTCTTTTTGGTTACATTGGTCTTGCGAAACACTTCTTGGGCGGTGCTTTTCGACTCGGTTGAAAGGGATGTGTAAATGCCATGGAGAAGACTTGTAAACTGCGAACTAAGTTACATCTCCCCATGCTTTCCTATAGAGGGGGATAACATACCTCCTCCCGTTCCAATAAAGATTCTAGGGTTTGTTTTTCATCGTAGTTTTCTAATTGTTGGATGAGGCTACCCACAGTATACCTATCGGCCGACATTTTGAGAGTGAAGAAGGAGTGTACACTGTGATTTCCTGCGAGTTGATCCGTTCAGCTATCCTGGCAATATATAATTTTTGTTCAGAGTGTCCCCGGCAAGTTGAAAAACCAGCTTGGTGTGGAGATTGACAACACATTCATAGGGGGCTTTATCTTGCAAGAAATTGTTTTGCTCAGGGCCCCAGACCATTTACCAAACAGGGTTGGCGATAATCAGATGATTTACAAAAAAGAAGTTAGTGCAGGATTACAATGCATGCTACTTAATTTAATTTTGTTGAGGATAAGCTCTTTCAGCTCACTTCGTGCTAAATAGTAATCACTCATTATCCCAGATGATTTGAAAAAAAGGGGTTGGAACAGGATCATAATAAATGCTGTTCAATATCTTTTTCAGCTCTGCTCGCACTAAATTATTTTCATTCAGTACCCCAGATGATTTATGAAAAGAGGTTAGTACAGATCCGTATGCATTGGCGGTTAAATCAATCCGATTGGTTTCGGGTATAGATACTTACCCGAGGCTCTCACAGCTCCATGCCATTTGATCACTTATCATTCTCCCTGTAGAGGTTTAATTTCAACTCTTCTATTTATGTCACCTGTGTTGTTGAATATCCTCTTTTTGACTCTACAAAAAAGGCTGGAAAATGAGGCGTGTTAACCTCTTGTATTATCTATAGATGAATTAAAACTACCTAGTACGTCTTTCTAAATTAGACCATGGCATTCTCAAATTCCTCTTCTTTCTCTTCTTCACCAATAATTACGAACGAAGATTTTTTGGAGAGAGTTTTTATAAACCAATAAACCCATATCTGGAAAATACCTTAATCTCTGAAGACACTGAAGGCACCTATGTCCCTGAAGACACCAGTAAGCAAATCTATGTTATCGTATACAGGCGTATGATAATTGTGACAAATATGAGAGGTTTCATGTGGATATGATGGTCTTCTTGCTTGGGTTGGATCTACAACAGCGAACTTTTGTTCTTTCTGATAAATCAGTACTTGGAGGGTAACTAGCATCCACGGAACGCTTATATCTACGATTGTCTGCAAGTGTTGAGAGGTTGGGTATTCTTACATTAAGTGGAAAAGGAATAGTATTAGAAAGTTAACTACGAAAGGAACTATTTATAATGTCTTATCAGATAAAAGATTATGTAATCAAAGGTGGATAACCCTTGCCTCCACAGTGTCTGTTTATAACGGAGTGTGGTTCCTGATACTTCAATTCTGTACGAAAACCGGAGACAATATCAAATCATCTGACTGTAAGGGTGTCCCCCACAATCAGGAGGAGATGCATCACTTTGTCCTGTAAGGTATGAGCTCTATCGGCTAATATGATGGGGGTAGATGCGCTTGACAGCAACAAAGGAGAGTCTCGCTTGGCGGTTGTAACCGGGAGTTTGAGCGTTGGTCGGGCCGGCCGTTTTTGGAGGAATATGGTAACTGGCGAGAAAACGATAAACGATAAACCATCACGATGGATGCAAGTCGGCAATCTGATAATGTAAATCAGAGATGATCTTGGAGGGACAAAATGATCAATTATTTAGAGTGCGATACAGTCAGGCTATCCATATGATTGATGGTGGCAATTTACAGTTTCACAACCCTAATTTATGGCCGGGAACGTGCATATTTGTTTGTACAAACAAGGCTTGATCAGTTTTTAATTTATAATTTATAAGTAATTGATCTCTCCTCTTCTGAACTTTTCAGTATCCTCAACACTTAATATCATGAATGCATGGTCATCATGATCATACAATGAATTGTGAAAATCTTCTCAACTCACATTCGCGGCCTTCGCTAAGTCTATCTGGACCTTCTCCTCCACTTGCGTTAACATACCCGCTACCATCCTCGAATCCGCTATCGATGTCATGTTTCACACAAGAGTTTGACGCGGTCAGTGGCCCTTTGGTAAGATAATTTATAGAATCCTCCAATTCGAAACACTAATTTTGAAAGGAATTCTATATGGGTCACAAAAAAATCATCGCAACAAATTGTGACCGAGTTGATCCGGATCGAACAGTTTATCGATTAACACTCAAGAAGCCATGGATCTTCAATAATATTCATGTCTCAAACGCGATCGAACGGCTCATCAATTTCCTTCCATCACTGAAAGCTATCTATCCTCAATGGTTCCTACCATCGATTGTCATTTTGAAAAAGCAAAAGTTTGGTTGGAACGAAGAGTTCGAGACAGAAAAGCGTATGTATCGTTATTTGAAACCACTCCAAGGGGCTTTTATCCCATATTTCTATGGAGAAGCATTCTACGATGGATCTCCGGCATTTGTATTATCAGAGATTCGTGGGGAAAGACTTTACGATTCGACTGCACGGCCGGAAAATGATGACGATTTCCTCGATATCCTCGAAGCGAAGTTGGAGGAAGCTTTCAAGGGCTTAACTAAGTACGGAGTGATTCATGGGGATCCTACATTGCACAATATATTCGAGGTTGATGATCGGATAATGATCACTGATCTTGAACAAGCTGAGTTGGGAAGCAAAATCTGGGAAGGGAATCCTAACAATGGTAGTGTGCGGTCTCTCATGTGGGATTTCCAGGCTTGTCGCGGGGGAACAAACTTTATCTTGGAATCGAACAAACGCGAAATGATGGAGATGATGGAGTATACTGCTACCAATCATTCAAACAGATTCTAATGTTAAAGTCTTATAATTGATTGGTTAGATATCATATATCGGAAATCTCTGGAATACCAAAAACGGTGAGAGCATACTAGGCACTTGGTTGTCACCAATCGAACTTAATATGATAATACGGCTTTGGATTCGGATTGCAGGAGTTTGAATGCAACAGTTTGGGGTCTCTAGCAAACCTACATTGATCATACGAAACCTTCGGCCTCCAGTGCCAATTTATACGAGCAATCGGAATATCAAGCACATGCCACGACTGAAGCTGGGATTTATAATATGGTCATTAGCCATACTGTGCATGCACTTGCAAAGCCAATAGTCCCCGTTTAAATGAATGGATTGCCATGCCTTGCAACTCTATACTCTCGTGGCCCAGACTTGGATAAAACCCTGAGAATCAAAAGGCCATTGCAAACAATCCTTCATCTTCTTATACAGTTAATTGAAGTCAGTGCTTGGCACGGTGACTACTCAAACAACCCTGATCCACTTGAGCTACAAAGCGACAAGTATACACAGGTCAGTGTTGTTCACATGCCGCTTCGGACTAGACCTAAGGATATGAGACTTTCACAAATCAATAATTAGACATAGCTTCAAATTCCGGCATCCAGTCATGAGGGAGAGAAGAAACTCGAGAAGACGATACACTTCCACTTATTTCCAAAATACCATTAAACGTTGAAACCACCGAGAATCAACGGACACAGCAATCATTATGTTACCATCTACACATACGATGCTGCAGATATCCTGAGTCAGGTCGAATCTAGCAACAACATGGTAAGTTCTCAGATGCGAATGCTTTCACTTTATTTTTCAATTGTTATTTTACCAACAATGTGTTTACTTTTGCTTCTTGAATACACACAAAAAGTCGCTGGAAATTATGCGGGAAGTCACCGAGTAGAATTGAGGTTATTCAACTGCTGGTCGTTGGCATTGTGAAATTTGATGCGTTCGTGAAGGTATATCTAAGTCACAAGACGAACCTTTGGAGTTCCATTCAAATAACCCCAACGCCTTTCTTTTATATTTTCATCTCAATTCATCATTTCTGAAATCCTACTCTAATATTCATCACCACCCCCTTCTCTTTCCCCTCCTTTAAAGAACATCGACATCATGCCAGCACTAACCGAAACAAACAACGACAGCATAATTCTCTCAACCAGCAGAAAGAAAGCGAGACGAGACTTCTAGCACTAGCCCTATCCTCCAGCACGAAACCATAAGATCCCATATCAAAAACTTAGACAAGACCCCCATCAATTTCTCCAAGCCCGGACTCAAGATTCTCGACCGAGCTACTGCGGCTACCACTCTCATTCTTCACAAACCATGGAATAGGTTATAACAACTAATCCATACGCAAGGCATCTGGATCAGAAATGTAGCAGCCACCTCTCCAGACATTGCAACACCAGTACATCGGAACCGATATCGTGGAATCCTATTACCCTCACCCCAACCACTGCCACCACTCTACTTCACATTAATAATTCTTCTCTCAATCCATGACCTCCGACTAAGCCCAAAAACCTCAACAAAACAAAACAGTCAACCTCGTACACCCTCGCTTCGCTCCCCCAGCGCCGGAACCCACACCCCACACCTTCTCGTCGCGTGAGCGCCTCGTCAACCTCATCGCTCCAGCTGTCTACATCCAACAAATCAAAATAGTATTCACACCCTGACCCTCCAATGACCCCTTAAGAAAAATTCCAACAATCATATAACTACCCATACCCTCAGCACTGCCAATGAAGGACAAGAACACGAATACTGCCAAACATCACGAAATAGTAATTCGTACGACATGAAACCCGAAAGATGTACCGTATGAAATCTCCACGATTCCTATTGGAGCGAAAGCCGAAGGTGAAAAATGAAGATAAGTATTGAGAGTTTGATGTTGACTTGTCAGGCAGGGGTTTGGTAAATACTACTAAGGATGGGCTTATTTATAAATTTGTGGTTTGTGTTTTGAAGGTGGGAGATCTGAAGTGCTTATTATTTATTGATAATAAAGCCACCAATATCTACCTCGTCGGAAAGACTTGCTACATTGCCCCATCGACTTCGAGAGGAATTGACAAACCGTGGGACTTGGTAACCATTTACTACTTAGGGGCGTAAGAAAGCCTAAAGTGAAGAACTCGTGTGGATTCGCAATCGAGAAAGTGGAAGAATATTTGTGCACTGAGAACCTAAAACGCATGATTCGTAGAGACATTTTGAATTTTGAATTTTGAATTGGAGTGATGATCTCGATGATACATTTTATACATAATTTCTTCTTCCTTTCATAAACGTCAAATCCCGTGCCAGATTCCACCTATCATTTACAGCATGAGATACACAATAATCGTACATCCTCTTAAATCACCTCTAACCCTTTACTCTTTGTTTTCCTCACTGGTATCCTCCACCGCCTTCAACGTCTCATTTTTCTCCTCAGCCACCCTTTTCATCTCCTCATATTCCTCATAAATCCCAACCTCCTTTGGCTCCCCCCTAAACTCCAAAGTCTTAACCGGCTCATTTGCCTCCTTCTTCGTAATCTTCTGCCTCCAAGCCCTACCATTCTTTGCCAAATGTTTTAAGTGCGCAATGAACCTATCGTTTCTTTCCTCTGCCCATTTGCTCTCAGGTTCATCTGATCTTCTCAAGGCTGTCTTTCTTCTTGTTTGACATGCTTTGTAAAGATTCATAGCCTTTTCTTGTTCGGGAATCTCAGATAATGCGTATTCGACAGTCCACTTTTGATCTATCGTCAGCTTTTCCGGTCGTACTGTGTATGCACCATCGACCTTGTTGCGGATAGCAAGATGCATAGCTAAGATCTCTTTCGGGGCTTCTTCAGGAAGAATTGATTCAACATCCGCCATTGATGTTTCGTCGTCTTTTTCATCGAGCTCCTTTGAAGTCTCAGACTCCTCTGTCGAGCTTGCTTGAGAATCTAATGATCCATCGTTGTCTTGTTGAGCTTCCGAAGTTTCCTCAGCTGAACCAATCAAGAGATCTTCATTTTCGACAAGTTCAGGTTCGTTTGTCTCGGCTTCGAATGATTCATCGTTGCTTTGCTGACCTTCCGAAGTTTCTTCAGTTGAGTCAATCAAGAGATCTTCATTTTCAACAGATTCCGATTCGTGTGTCTCGGCTTCTAACGATTCATCGTTGCTTTTCTGAGCTTCCGAAGTTTCTTCGGCTGGGTCAGCGAGAAGACCTTCTTGAATGACAGTTTCCTCGACGGCGATTTCAGTGAGGTCGCTGGTCTTTACATCATCATTTGAGTTTTCGAGTTCTTTTTCAGCGTCACTCTCTTCTGCCTCCTCATTATCTTCTTCCTCTTCTTCGTCATCCTCTTCATCATCATCTTCATTCTCTTCTTCCCCACTATCTTCATCATTTTCTTCATCTGCATCTTCATCCACTTCTGCAGTGGTCTTTTCTATATCATCATCATGCTCTATTTCTTCATTCCCATCTGTAATCTCGTCTCCCTCCTCATCGACATCAACATTCTCTTCTTCTTTCCATAATCCATTTTCATTCTGCCCTGTGGCGTCAACTTCGCCTTGTTCATTGTAAGATGAAGTTGATAGGAACTCTTCCACACGTTGTTCCACCTCATCCAATGTCAATCCAGTAACATCATGATGCTCAAGCAGGCTCTCAGCAATTTCCTTTGCACTCTTGATCTCAAACTCATCATTCTCCATACTTTCTTCAATCTTAGCACGAAGATCTTCCCATTCAGCATTCTTTCTCTCTTCCAACTGTTCTTCTTCCGTTCCTTTTGCACCATGTAAACCAAGAACACGAGCTTCGAATGCTTCAATCTCCGCTTTATTTGTATCTTGAATTTTTTGAATTTCTTCCTCTTCCATGGGTTCGGCAAAAATGTACATAAATGGAGTCTCGACATTACCACGAGTTTCAAAGTGTAAACGCAATGATTTCCCGGGGAATCTGGCCGTTGCGCGATCCAAGGCTTTATTGAGTAAATCAACACTAAGTTTGAACTCGCTGTCTCCAATGGTAGTATTGGTGGTTCCATGGATAGTGTCATCTAGTTCTGGTAAACTGATGTATTGGAAACCAAAAATTCGCTCAATATTATGATATGCGACAAAAATGCCATCCATACGGCCCATTCTGACTTGTAATGAGTACTTTAAGAATGCGGCTCTTATCATATCATAGTATTCTCGTTCAAAAGATTGATATTCCCCATGACGTCTAAAGATCTCGTAACCACTTCCTTCGGCGTAATTCTCAATATCCATACGAATTGAAATCACGGCTCTAGTCTTTAGATCAAACATGCCGGTCCCTGGGAGGCGAGGGTCGTGTGCGTCAAGTTGGGATCGCATAAGGAAATCGCCCATGGTAGTATAATGGAAAGATTCGACCTCGTTACGTTGATCTTCTGTAATTGAAGCCGAGTTTTCTTTTCGATATTGTTCAAACTCTTCTCTGGGTAGAGTGAGAAGCTTTTCCATTGATTTTCCAAGCATACTCAATATATTGGCAGTATCATATTGCTTATCAGCATCAATGGCATAAACTCCGTCCCTCTCTCTTAAAAACACCGCCGATGGACCACGCTGAAGTGCAGTGAAGGAGTTGAATTCAACGGGAAATTCTTGTGAGAGCATACTTGTATTGATGGGCCTCCACTGGGATAGCAAGAAATGGAAGTGGGCAAGAGACGCCGACATACTCGATGTCGACCCTGTATATTTTTTCTTTTCATCTTTAGCGGTCTCGATCAACGCTTTATCCCTTGAAGAGGTGACATATTGTTTCAAAGCCGTGAAATCGAATTCGCTTACGGGCATGATTTGTTGCAAGTAAGGATCAAAGTTAAACACCCGTGAACGAGGATCTTGGAGATGATATACTCCGGGGTTGAACAGGGCTCTTTCAAGTCCATAGGATAGTCCAGGTACTGGAGGTTGCTTCTTTTGTACCGGTACTAGTTGAAGAGAATCGGCGTCAACAGACTTGACTTCAAACGCAATTGTGCCGGGCGACTTCTTCATTGGACCTGTCCTAATGTTTTTACCTTTCGCAGAGGCTGCTGACTTGCGGCTCGATTTTTCCTGCTTCTCGGAGTCAAACTTTTTATCCACAAGCCTCCTGATAGGACTTTTGGGAATAGACTCAAATGAAGCCAGCATTCCGGCCAGATTAGTTGATGAGCTCGCATCTCCAGAACTTGTACTCTCCTTCGGCCTTGGTCTGTTGACAAGTGATGCACGCAATTCTTTCATGACTTGAGTTCGGTCTGTGGTAGTTAAACCTCCCTTTTGAATAAGATTGACGAGTTCTTTTCTAGCGGCAGCTTCTCCTTTTTCAGCTACCATAGATTCATAGATGGAATGCAGTTGCGAAGGGGCTATCTTCTTCTGATTTGTACCCTCAACAGCGGCGCCTGAAATGTGCTGTACTAAATTGTTTGACTGGGTGGAATTGACATAATTGATAAGCTTTTGTTTGACTTTTCTGATTCGAGCCTCGGACTCCATCTCTTCTTCGTTCTCCATTTTGCCCTTCTGGTTGCCACCTTTGGCCTTTGATTTCGATTTGGCCTTCTTCGTGCTCTTTTTTCCCTTCGTCTTTGATTCTGAACCGGTCTCCTCGATGTCCCCCTTGTTGTCATCCTCAAAAGTTATGTCCTCCTTCTTCAAGGCAGCCTGCTGCTTACTCTTCTCTCCCTTCTCCACCTGCTTTGTCGGGTTCTTCTTGTTTGGCTTCGATTTCTTATTTGCCTTCAACACGGCTTCAATAGAACTTCCCAGTTCCTTGAGGGTTCCACCTATGTCCTTTGCAGCAGTATCAACTTTTTTTTTGTCGCCACTTGCGCCTTTAATCGAAGATTTAACCTTCTGTTTCTTTGACGGCAGAGAAGAGCCTGCATCCTCATTTTTGTAATTGACTCGAGTTGTCGAAAATGTGGCGGCATTTCTAGGCGTTCGCGGTGCGCAGCGTATTGCATTCGAGTATAGAGGAAGAGCATCTGAAGCTCCAATAAGTTTCGAGAGACATGATGTACAGACGTATGGTTGCTGCAGTTTAGGAGTCTGCCGAGTAAGAGAGACAAACATGGGAATGGTTTAGAGGATGAACCTCTTTTCTCATTCAATTGACTTGATTTGTCCTTACAGTTACTGATGATTTCGAATATTTTTTTTTTGATTGTTTCCCACCTCTATCTTAGCGTCCTTTTTTGAACAAGGGTCTTGATAGGGAAAAGATTATTTCTACGTGAATCACCAAAGCTCAACAGACGACCAGAGAAGATCAGTATCATTGGGGTATCTAGAGTACTACTTAAAGAGCACTGGAGTGAATGTTCTATTATCATCATATTGTAAATAAAGCAATCGCGCATAGCAACGGTTACATGGAAATATGCTAAGAGCATTGAAGTATGTGAAAGGGATTGTTAGAGTACTATTCCATAAATCATTGTGTTGTAAATCAAGCAATCATGTATACCTAGGTACTCGTAGTATTTCTACAATATGCGCATGCTTCTTTTAAACACCATCTCAGCACCAATCATAATAGAAATCAAGCAAATGGGTATATGCGTAAAGAGCATCCGGTCACCCCAAGCCAAACGCCCACCAATGCCAGCCATGCAATGTCGTTGATTCATCCATCATTGACTCCCTTATGAGTACCTATACCTTTTCCATAACACCGTATCCACAATGAAGAAATGTCCCGAACACCGTTAATGCCCCGGTAAAGCTTCATGTGCTACAGCACAAGCTTCCTCGAAGGTTGCCTGAGCTTCAACTCTCTTTCCGGAAATGTCGTAGAATTGCGCCAATAACCCTTCAGCAACAGAAATCCACAGCTTATTTTTGCTGTGATTAGCTTGCTTTAGTGCAGCCAATGCACTCTTTTCCGCTTGCTCACCTAGGCAGTTGTTGAAAAATTTACTGCACATGACGTTGAGGACGAGACATAGAAATTGGGTGTTATGCGATGCCTTTGCCTTAGCTAAAGCTGCAGACAGGTGATTTTTGGTCTCGTGTATCATAGCGGAATTGCTTGTTTTGACAGTTGCCCGAAGTATTGAAAATGCTGTCTGGATATCTTTGGTAGGGTGGTTGACGCAATACGGCTCCAGTTTCGAAATGAGCGTAACATTTTCGATTGGATCTTGCCAAAGTTCATCTTGTAAAATCAAGAGAACATTGAGAGCAGCGAGAATAGCAACATCACGCTCCACCTGATCTTCCGAGGACAACTCATATAACTCGAACGTCTCATGTTGGAATATTTTCAAAGCAGCCTTCAAGTCACCAGTTCCTTGGAGATAGACACCTTCGAGATAAAATGCGAGAGTCCCCAGTCGTCCCGATAGAGGAATTTCAAACTTCTCTGCAGCAGCGGCCACACAAGTCATAGACTGTTTTACTCGTGCCCAATCTCCCACAGCAGCGCAACAGAATGCCATATATATGTGTGAATAACATAGAATATGGCCACGCCACTGCTGCTTGGCAATAATTTCGGATAATAGACCTGGAGAAGCTTTGTATGCTCGAGATTCATCGGCTGCAATGAACGTTAGCTTTGAAGTATAGAATAAAAATGCTCATTACCTTTAATTCTTCCTAGACCTTCTTGGAGGAACTTCACAGCTTTTTGATCAAGCGGATTCTTGTGCATCAAAACTATTCCTGAAAGTAGATAACTAGAATGATGTTAATATTCCATAGAGTGACTTGAATAGTTTCGAATACGAACGTTAACGCATATGCATCTCTCTTATTCAAGAATGACATGACCATTTGGCCTCGCCCATCCTCCCTCGTACTCAAAACGTTCCGGGTATCTGGACTGATGAGGTGTTTGACTTTGTGGACACTGTCTATAGGTATGGCAAGAGTGTCATTTTCTATGCTCCATGCTGGATTCTTCAATAGGTCATCCATAACAAGCTGCATTGCCCTCAAAGTACTTAACATCTGAGTTGGATCACCACGGAGTATACTGCAAATAACATCGAGAATATGAGTAAGGCCAATAAGCTGAGGTATGTTGCTTTTGTTGTCAAGTTGATAGGTTCGTGCCGCCGCAATCGCTCGTTGAACATGTTCGATTCCATCTACTCCCGAAGACTTGAGATGGGCAAGAGCTTCCATAAGAGATGCGACAATATATACAGAACGATCGCCCTGCTGGTTTGCAAGATATGAAATACTTCTAAGGTTTTGAATAGCTGCATGATTGTCTGTTGAAGTCCTTAATTGCAAGGCGTGTGACGCTCGAAGAAACCGGAATACATATATCCAGGAATTGTGTTGATAGCTAATATAAATCAGCAAATACAGAAATACATTTGAAAGTGGTTGCATACGCTTGTGCATCAGAGATGTGGCTGTCAAGTGTCTTCATTGATGCTTTTGGATTCTTCTCGAACATTAATCGAGCGAGTAGAAACTGCATTACATATTTGAGATCGTAGTAGTGATTCTATTCTGATATTAGAAACCTCAAACATGGATAGAAATATGTGCCATACTCTTTCGCAAAGTATTATACCTTGACCAAGCATTGTCTCTGCCTCTGTATAGTTGTTTGTCTCTTCGTATATAATGCCAGCCATTCGCAGTCGAACCTTCGCTTCCAATCTTGCCGGGAGTTTCAATTGCTTCAAGGCAATAGTCAAACATTCCAAGCCCACAGTAATCAGTTTGTGATATTCGTGAACATTTTCTTCCGTCATGGCAACCGCTACTGCGGGTGCAAGTTCATGCGCCGCGCCGAAATACTCCTCTGCGAGCGAGACCATCAGAAGAGGATAATTGAGTGGCGCAATCGGAGGTTTCGTATGTGTCATCTGAGGACCGGTTTGTTCCATTGATATATTTGAAGAAGATTGTATGTGATGCTGCGGGCGGCGTTGATCAATAGGATAATGTTGCTGGACGGGCTGTGGGATTTGGACTTGAACTTGAGGCTGATAATACTGTGGTGCGGTGGACGGAGCCGTGTAGCTATTATTAGGCGCATATCCCGTCGCTGGCATATCATATTGAGGTTGGGCATTCGAATTCCAATATGTTGTTTGATCTTGCTGCATGTCTCCTCCCATCTGGTATTGTTGCATGTTTCCACCGTTCTGCAGCATCATACCGTTTCTGCCATACTGAGAAGAGTTATCCTGCGGAGGATATGTGTTTGGATCATAGCCGGACCAGATATTTGGCATGCCATGATTTTGAGACATGACTTGCCCCTCTCTCTAAGTAAGACCTCAATCACAATCTACCAGCGGGTTAATGAACTGTGATAAATATAATTAAACATCAAATATAAATGAATGGTCACGAACATTTCTCGAACATCGAAAGGATGAATGACATAAGAATATTTGCAGGGGTGAGTGTGAGAATCAACCAATAAGCTTTGAACAGTTTCGCCGAGGTCTTTCCTGATATTCTCCATGAGAATTCACCACAATTTTGCAAGTGGGTGGATTTGTGGATGTGAAGCAAAAGGAGGTTTGTACGTCTGCAGGCATATGTACTTTACTAGATATACACTATCGGTACATATATATATAAGCTGTTCAATTTCCCTTCTTTTTTCTGTACGAATTTCAATTCATACTTTTGTTAATTGGTTTTATAAAGATTTCATATTCCTAGTACAATCTAGATATCTTTTTGTGGTTGCAAAAAGCAACCCTCGTTGCGCCAAAACAGCTCTAGAAGCTTTCCAAGGTCATTTACAATCCAATCAGGATGGAGTGGCTGGGACATGCAAAGATTGGATTTACTCATCCTCCAAATCCCATAAACCTCAAAAGTAAAGATGGTTCGACAACAGATCTTCTCAAAATCTGTGAAGAATCTACTCCACCATGTCGTCTCAACCCCATTTTGTTCAACGGTAACTGAAATCCTTCTGAGCAATGAATGGCTGAAGTAAAGTGCTAACTGTATTAGGTCACATGCAAACATTCTGGACAGTAGTAAAAAACGATGGGCCTCCTATTTACTATAAACGAAAGTTGTTTGAAAATGAAGATCCAGCCTTTCATGGTTCTTTTGCTGTTGATTTCGTAGTACATGAGCCACATACCGAAGTTGATGATTCTTTACCCATTCGAACTACCTACTATACGGATGAAGAGTTTTCGGGAATTACATCTTTGGATAGTCGTCCAATGCTTGTGACCTTACATGGGCTTTCAGGTGGCTCTTACGAGATATATCTCAAGCATGTTCTGGAACCTTTGGTTGGAGCTGATCATCCTTCCAATTGGGAGGCATGTGTTATTAATAGTCGTGGATGTGCAAAACATAAAATCACGAGCAGTATACTGTACAATGCGAGAGCTACTTGGGATACTCGACAGACTATTGCTTGGCTCAGGAAGACCTTCCCCAACAGGCCTCTGTTTGGTATCGGCTTTTCTCTAGGGGCTAACATTCTTACCAACGTAAGCTTGCCCGCTGTCTTTTCCTTTCCACTTCGTCTCCCTTTTTCCGACTCGACATCACTAACACGTCCCAGTACATTGCCGAAGAAGGAGAAGCATGCGTCCTCAAAGCCGCCGTCGTCTGTTCCAACCCTTGGAACCTAGACGCGGGGTCTCTCGCTCTCCAAAGAACCTGGCTAGGCCGAGAAATATACTCCAAGACAATGGGGAAAAACATGAAGAGACTGGTCGAACTCCATCATGACCAGATCATCAAAAATACCAAGATCGACTTCGAAAAGATTAGAAACATTACCTACCTCCACGAATTCGATCGACAAATCCAAGGTCCTGCTTGGGGTTATCCTACAGAGGGAGCATACTATCGAGATGCTTCATCAACCGATTCGCTTCTGGCTGTGAGAATTCCTCTTTTCGCTATCAATGCTGAAGATGACCCTGTAAGTATCACTTCTCCGAATTTTGAAATTCGACACCTACTAACATACTTGAGATCGCCACCAATGAATGTTTACCACGTGAAGAAATCAAGAAGAATCCATACACAGTGTTATGCACCACGTCTTTAGGCGGTCATTTATCATGGTTTGAAATCGGGGGTAGTAGATGGCATGCCCGTCCCGTAAGTTAAAGTTTCCCTAGCCCTCTTAACTACAACTAATCAAGTTGCAGTGTGTCAATTTTCTGAACAAAATGGCCTTCGAAGTACAACTTGATACGATCGTTCCTCCTGACGCACACGATACCGCTGATTTGAGCCCACCCCGCCCTAAATTTCAACCAATGTTACGAAAGTGGACTTGAGATTCATTTTCTTGGAAGTAAATTTGTTGGATTATAGCGAGACATGTTTTACGGACTTTATAGAGACATATCTTAGAAGCCATCTCTCAAACTTAGTAATAATCTAATGTCAATACACCGCTGGTATCTTCAAATGCCAATTTTAATATCCTCATCCCACCCCAGGTGTATTCGCCATAACGCCCGAACATAATTATGCCTCCCTGTCGTTCCCCTCTGTGATAATCCACAATCGAAAATCCGTAGTTCAATCTCTCATGCAAAAGAAACAGTCTTCTTCTTAGGCTTCAAAGGTTTCGTTCCCGCCAATGCCTCTCCCTTCACATTATCACCCTCATCATCTCCTCCCCTCTTCCTCTTTTTCCTCAAATCATCCTTCATTCCCTTTAATTTATTCTTTTGCATCTCCTGCTTCCTCTCATGCTCTGCCTTTCTCGCCTCTCGGATTTCTTCCATTTGTCTGGCCCTCATCATCTTACTCTCGATTTGACCATCCTTATCCGCGTTCACCATTGCTAGAATCGTCATCATGGATTCCTGTTTTCGCAATTGATTAGCACAAGTCCCTCACCAAAAAAATGATTGATCCAATCCCTGAATCCCAACCCCAACCCATCCTCTTCCCTTCGTTCCTACACCATCCAATTAAAAGAAAACCCAAAAGAAAACCCACCCTATCATCCACAAAAACCTTCCCCTTCTTCTTCCCCTTCGGCTTCTCAACTCCCACCGGCGTAATCATATTCAGCGCCGGAATCCCCAACTCCTTCTCCGTATAAACCCTCCTCTTCTTCTTCAACGTCGCCATTTTACTTCCCTGCTTCTGTTGTTTCGGCGGGGCTCCCTTAGACTGCGTAGCTTTTTTGCTTTTCGATTTCGAAACTCCGTCGCTTTGAGCTCGAGAAACGGTTTTGCTGTTGCGGATACCAGAGCCATTGGCGGCATGTTTGGATGCATTTTTGTTTTTGACGGTGCTGGTGCGGGAGGGCGCCATTGTGTGTTGAGTTGGATTTTTAAAATCGATTTGGTGAAGAAAAATGGTGGTTTGCTGGTTTGATTTGGTGATCCGATAAAAGATTTACTGATATGCGATGGTTTGATGGAAATTTACTTTTTTTGCCAAAAGGCGGCGAGCTAGCGGATGGGTGGGGCAATAAATGCTCCCCGCGAAACTTTAGAGACACCCTGCTTCAAAATTATTTTTATAACTTCTGATAATTGTTTAGAAGCAAAGCAAATATTTGGGTTGTGTGGTTTATAAAGTTCGGGCGAGAAAATGATTTCTTGATCTTAATTTTCTATGTATAACGTGAGTTCTAACCCTAAGTCCAGATTCCTATAAATTTCTTGGTATCTTTTCCACCCTTTGAGGCTTCTCAAATTCTTCTAGTAATTCCTGTAGTCGCTCAATTCCTGAGTCCAAGAAGTCCATTCGCAACAAGCCAAAATCTCACAGACAAAGTACTTCTTGTCATATTCTTACACTCCCTCTCAAGTACTCAAAGTACCCTTTGTACTTGGAACCTCACCCTCTCTACCCTTCACTATCGAAGTAGCCTGTCTAACCGCCACAGCTAAAGCTTTAAAGGCACTCTCCGCTCTATGATGATCATTATCACCCCTCAAACAATCCACATGCAAAGTAATTCTTGCGCCCTGTGCAAAACTTTGTAGACAATGTGGTATCATTTCACAGCTCAAGTCTCCAATCTTCTCTCTCTTGAGTCCCAAATCTATCACACTAAACGGACGATTTGAAATATCGACAACGGCTCGCGAAAGTGCTTCATCGAGAGGACAGTATGCGGATCCGAAACGTGCGATGCCTACAGGGGAGCCAAGAGCTTTGGCAAATGATGTACCAAGTGCAATGCACACATCTTCAGCGGTATGGTGATCATCAACTATAATATAAATTAGCACTTCCATATCCAAAGTCGTACTTCCTTAGCAGAAGATATCGAAGATAAAAACATACTGTGTAAATCTCCTTTACAATTGATCGCCAAACTCCAGCCAGCATGCTTTGCCAAAGCATGCAACATATGATCCAAAAATCCAATGCCGGTATGTATAGCAATATGTTGCGATTTTGAGACTTGTGAAGCATGCCCCTCTTCACCACTCAATAACTTCTTATCAGTATCTGCTGGGAATTCACCTCCATCGAGATTGATAGCCAGTTGAATACTAGTCTCATTTGTATCGCGCGAGAGCGCTGTTGATCGAACTGGAGCCATTGCTTATGATTTGGATGATTGATGGGGTTTATTCTTCAAAGGCGTTGTGTATTATATCATTTCAATTCAAACAAATACTGACTTCCCAAAAATTATATCGGGGTCGGATTATCGGAATGAGCCGAGGCGGGACCGTGTGAATAATGACGTTCCAATCAAAGCCCACGGGATCTGAAATCCCATCATCATTTTGATTCAACCTTTATTTTGCAGGAAGATAAATGCAAAGAAAAGGTACAAAATGCACCAAACTGGTGGATTAAGAAACGAAGAAGCGAATGCTGCAGCTTGGGAAGCTGGAAGAGGTGCTGTGGCTGGTGGTGCAAAGGTATTTGACTCTATACGTTTTTGGTCATCGGATTTTTAGGATGTTTATTGATGTGATGTCGTAGTGGGGCTTGTTCGCAGCTGCATTAGGAGGTGCTGGATATGCTCTTTCTCCAATATACAAAGGATTGACGATTCAATTCAAAGTGTGAGTCAGATTATAGTATATCGAGGGGTAGTCAGCTAATAATCACATGGATAGATTCATCCAGATGGGTTTTATGGTCATGGGAGGTTCTCTTGAAGCGGATCGACGCATAAGAGAATATGAAGCAAAAGTCCGAATGGAGAGACGTATGGTGAGGGATAGGGCTGTTTGGGACCAATATGAAGAAGAATATAAGCAATCAGCTTCAAAGCAGGAAAAATCACGGTAATATTGTACTCATAAGGAGTTTTCATACTTGTACAGAACCAATATCATATACGCCAGCTTTATTCATAAAGCTCCAAACTCCATGGTAATGCTTTTCCTCATTTTTCCCATTATTTAGTAACGAATTGTTTTGGATCCATATTCAATTTGCAAAGTCTTGCAATACAACCACTCAACTGGAGTAGTGTCTGAACTCCTTCCAAGATCTTCATATGCGTGAATCCAATTTCCTTGATGAATTCCAGCTTCGAATGCTCGCTCAAAGTATTGACCGTCTTTGTAACCCTGAACATTGTGCTGATAATGTCGTGGCTCGAGTATCCCAAACCCCATAACTCGTTCAACGTCTCCAATGCAGAATCAATTTTCCCCTCATAGCATGCCTTGATCATAGCTTGTACTTTGATCGGATGAGGTGAGTCCACAACCTTAAACACATTATCTCCATTAACGAAACCGAAACCTGCAAAAGTTGACTGTAGATTATTGATAGCCTGGCGCATATCCCCCTCTGCGCTGAAAACTAATGCAGCCAATCCATCCTCACTATATTCCACCTTCTCCGCCTCAATGATTTGTAACAATCGTTTAACCACTTGGGCATCTGTCAATCTGGCATATCGTAAAATTGCACATCTGGATTGTAAAGGTTCGATGATCTTATTCGATTGATTGCATGCGAAGGCAAATCGTGTAGTCGAACTGTAAATCTCCATCGTACGACGTAAAGCTTGTTGAGCTCCAGACGTCATGCTATCCGCTTCATCGAGGATAACAAGTTTATGACGGCCAGCCGGGAGTGTGACTTTCTTTTGTGCAAATCCTTTTATGCGGTTACGTACAACATCGATACCTGGTTATCTTGATATTAGCTTGACTGGACTCGTGAAGTTATTGGGACATATTATACCTCTCTCGTCACTAGCATTCAATTCCAATACTGCCTCCTTGTATGAATCTCCTAGCAGTTGCCTAGCTAGACACAATACACTCGTCGTCTTTCCAATACCTGGCATACCAGAAATAATAACATGCGGCATGTTTCCATCTTTCGCAATAATCTTGAGTCGTTCTATTGTCTCCGTATTTCCTACGACATCATCGAGAAATACTGGTCGATATTTTTCAACCCTGTTTGCTCTTAATCAGCCTCCTCTTTGCTCAATCAAGCAATTTAAATACCCACCATGGTAATTCATAATTTGTAACTCCATTAGTGTTGGCCTTCAGTACTTTCTTTGCAGCACTGGTGGAAGATTCTCCAATTTCTGAAGCTTTGGTGGTTGTCATATTGAGCTTTGCTGGATGTTGAGTTGAGGTCGACGCGTTCGAGGCTGGAGAGACGCGATTTTCAATTTACACGACCGTGAATATTTGGGCCTCCACGTGATTGTCTCAAACCCACAACGTTCCAACGAACACAACCTGGATTTGTTCGAACAGATCTCTGATATTTAGAAGCTCCAGGTGGCCAGAAGAGTACTGCCATACGGGAGCTTATGAAAGCAAGTATAAATATGACAAAATTTTCTTGGAAATTGCATACATCTAAAACGGCATTATCCCGTCTCCATAAAGCAACCACTCCGCATTATGCTCCTGTCTCATGGCTATCGTCTCCCTTCTTCCACGATCATTCACAAGCGGAGATTGCACTTACTCTACAGAATAAACCCAAAAACTCGAGTGAGATGTAGCCTAGAATCTACATAGTTGGGAGGTCTTCATTTTTCAGTTACATACTTCAGCTTACTTCTAATTGGTGTTGCGGTGGCTCATTTAGAACGTACTCGGATGATGTATTTAAACTGGGGGGTTAGAGGACATAGGGCACTGTTGAACGAGAGCTTGTCCAGTGTCCAAAACCGAGTGGTTATATATATCGTACTCACAAATTCTTCTCGGACGAGTATCTGGCCTCCATCTCCTTCCACCCAATTAGATAAGATCTCTTCCCACTCAAAAAGTTTTGTTGCATATCTGAGAGGTATTTTAACTTTCTCAATTCTGACTCAAATTCAAATTTGAAAACGGGGTTGCAATCCAGATGCCCTTCTTATATCATATTTAAAGTTTCGGGAGATTTTAGAGAGGAATCAGGAAGCTGAAAAAGTGTGGTTTTTGTTTACTTTGATGTTTTTTTTTTTGGTTTAACCTAGCTCGTCTGATTTTTGGCCTCGGCACATCAAGACGCGGCACGGAGAGTGAATCGGGTGAAGTTAAATGGGAAGTGAATCCGTGGTAGCCCACTAGGAAAACAGCACATGAGATGAGACCATCGCAAAGGACAGCGGCATCTCTAAGATCACAAAAAAGGCCAAACAACCAATAGCTGGGTAGAAACGGGCGCTATTCATGTAGCTATTTCTGTCTCGATGCTTTTTTGCTCATGTATTCAAGTCTTGAAACTTTGATCCAACTATATCCCAACGGCCTAAGACCCTCCATAACTTTTTAGTAAAAATCTTCCTCAATTCCTACTTTACTGAACCCTCTGTTAGAATATCTCTTCTCTATCGTATCACGGAACTTCCTCCTAATTGCCTACGTTCCCGTCCAAATATCTCTCATATGATCGATTCCCGGCAAGCAAAATAACATCGCATCTCTTTATACATCTTCCATCTGAGTGCTAATTCTTCTTGGCTGTTTCCCAAGTTGTTCCTCACCATGTGTAGGATGGATCGAGCTTACTGCCAAGAGGCTTGTGAGGGAAAGTTTCCGGACAGGCCATAGTGACACGTCAGAAGGGGATGGCAAGGGCACTTCTGTTGAGTCCGAGAAGAATGATATCCAGGTTGTAAATGTGAAGCTAGGACGGAAGCGCGTGATGTGCAGTTATGGATTATGCGAGCTAGTGGATGTACATCCAGAGGGGTGGGTTGTGGTCTTCATGATTATCGTGACTGATTTAAATCCAAATCCGCAACACACATATGACTATCTTCGAAGGAAGCACGATGTTTCGCGTCAGCTAGGCGTGAGTACTACCAGCGTGGTTGAATGGATGAGGAAGGTAAAACTCACCACTTCCTCAACAGGGCAAGCAACCTATTTCATAGCTGGATAGTATCCTACGGACCCAGCCAGCACTTTGAATTTTATTTTCGATATAAAATAGGCGTTAAGTTGACTCGAGGATCCTAATGTGATAATCGAAGACAAGTGGTTCGCATAAACGATTTTCTGGCAGTTGGTGCGTTTGCATGTTTCATGTAGACTAAATTATGTAAAAGTCACATCTGCTTTCAGAAAGAGTTAACGCGCTGCCGGGTGGTTGATATGTACCGCTCGTTATCATTTACTCAATAGATAACAATCTACCCCAAACAGAAACACTTCTTCGACTTCCATAACCACCCCTCACCCCTAAACACCAAGGATAAACCCGTAAACACAATCAACGCCCCATAAACCATCCGGTACCAAAAACTCCCCATGAACCCCCAAATCTGCCCGCGTTCAACGACGACACACCAGCTAACCCACCACTTACATATCCAATTCCCCTCGCTCTATTCAAAAGCCCATAAAGCACTCCCGTATCAATCGCTTCATTCCTCGATGCAGCTTCGCTTTCCATTGCTTTGAGAGTACCTCCTCATGTAGCACTATAACCCCCAGCACAGAATCCAAAGATTAGAGAAAATAATACCAAGAGTGCCATAACCTTGAGATGCGAGACCTCAGGAAATAAGTGCGGAAAGTGTGGAATTGAGAGCTGAAAGAGATGTTACGGTTATAGCGGAGAGGGGGAATCGTTTATTATCGCTTAAGTAGTCGAAGCAAAATGAGGATGGTGGGCTGGAGGGTAGGATAGAACGACTATATAATTTTAAAATCTCGTCTCAGAGCTAAAATAGTAACTCCATAGAAGTCATAACTAGGTACCATCCGATAAGCGATATTGCAGGAGAGGCATGGAGTAGCCTAATAGGACGAAAGATGTCCATGTACATGGAACGAGGTTACTTTAACTTACTTTTAGCATCCTAGACAACTTTGATTTCACTCAAATACCCCTATACAAATATGACAACCAGCAACAAAGTTACGATTACAAATTCCTGCCAATCAATTCAACCCACCGTCTTGATACCCCAAGAACGAGCTTTAACAGAGAGGGATGTAGTTCACACTTCGAGGCCAGTAAATGCATTGGTTGATTAGGTGTTATAGAACATGTATTTCAACAGCAGGATATTGATGCACTATATCTTCTGTCTAGATGATGCAATGTTTTGTTCTTTCCAACCCAAAAGACTCTTGTATCTCATTCCAAGTGCAATGGATGAGAGTATAAAAAGCTTTTGTTGTATATCTCATTTTCGACTTGCTTGGATTTGCTAGAACAAATTGAAGTGTGATTGAGGCTTTAGGAAATACTTACTTCCTTCAATACTTAAATGTCAATGTTAGAGTTGAATTTGAATTCCAATTCTTTGAATGACAATATCACATCAACTCGAAAATCAAATACCCATCTCACCGCCAATTCTCAAAAGCAGGAATCAAGATCCCTCTGCGAATATCTATCCCACACATAAACTCCTTCACACACCCATGCATAACACATCTATCCTTCTCCCTTCTCACCCAACCCTTCTCATCCCAATTATCTCCTTAATCTCCAAATCACACACACATATGTATATATACATATATATCCTGCTCATTCCAACCCTACTCTACTCCATGCATTCTCCTCAAAGTTCCGCAACCCAGAATCAATACTTTCAACCTTTAACCCCCCCTCCTCCCCTCCTCCCACCTCTCTCCCCAAAAACCCAACATCACAACCAGACAATTCTCTCCAAGCTCAGCAGGTTCTATCCAGATACGTACTTCTCCAAATAGGTACTCTCCAAACAATTCTCTCCAGGCACTCAACATATGCTCAACATATACTCAATAATCGCATAATTAATAATGATGAATAGTAAACACCGCAATCGCAAGCCCATCTTTCCACTTGAAAAATATCAAAATATCAAAATTTCACTCCAAGGCCCAACCCAACCAACATCAACGTCAACATCCGGATATCAAATCATCATCTGGTCCCGGTGAACCCGGTTAGATTTTGGAATGTAAGACTTAACTCCCGGTAAGCTACCAGTGAGTTTGGATGTCGCTCTCCTTTCGCAATCTGGGATACGGGCCCGTTCTAATTTAAAAATCAAAAATCAAAAAGTAAAAAATCTACCCATGTGGGTAATTTAACTGTGTTCAATCCATCAAAATCCAAAGTGTATATACAAAAGAAGATTCCATTAATTCATATCATCCATTAAATCTTTATACAATCAATCTACCTCTTTCTTGTCTATCCCAAAAAACTCCCTAATTACAAATGTTATATCATCGCAGCATGTACCTACCATGCGCATCAAACCCAATATATACATTCATCAGGCAACCCGATCCAATAATTCGTAACGATCTTTCCCGCTAACTCTTCTCCAAAGAGCCATTCCTCTTCTTTGCGATTTACTCGATCGCACTACCCACATATTCCATGCAAACCATAGACATCCACCTACTACTCCCGCAATAGCAAAACCGGCTACTGTGAGAAGGAACCAGTGTTTGCCCATCCAGAAGATGGTTTGTGCATCTTTTCCATGCCAGCTGTTGCCTTTTACGACGTTGAAGAAACTCCATGCGTGTTTGTTATATTCGTCTGGCATGAGATTGCGCACGCGGCCTGCTTCGTCTGTGACTGTTCGCATGTATTCGATCCAGAGAACTGAGAGGAATAATGGGCCTGTGCTGTACATTACGGTAATGTATGGCATGCCCCAATTTCTGTTGTAGGATTGGAGGGATTCGATGACGCGGAGAAAGAATGGATGTTGAGGGACTGAACCCATGGCATCATTACTGATTCCAGTAGGGATAGTTCTGCGCAACCAGGCGGGATAGCTAAGGAGGGGATCAAGACGTCTGTTACAGCCGTCGTCGAGATCGATGTATATTCCTCCATAATGTGCTAGTACGAAATAGCGAATAGAATCCGCGCGTTGTATAGGGAAAGGATAGCTATCGAATGTATCTAGGAACCAAGGATATTCAGCGGCAATGAAAGCTCTTGAGGCTTCATCAGTCCATAACTATAATAAATTAGCATCTCGCTCCGATTATCCTCTCCTTCGACTAAATATACATACTTTATACTCATAATCATCATGCAAATCAATACAAGATTGCTGCCCAGCCTTCCATCGCTCGGGAATCGAGCTATTGATATAGGTCTGATGAATAATTTTCGGAATAAGCTGAGTACGATTCTCAATTAATTCTGATCCCGGCGCAGGTATTTCGGAGCGGTGGATGGCATCTGCGGAACCATCTGTGAAGAGTAGTGATATTAAGGTGCTGAATGCATTTACCAGGAAACCAATTATTATGAAATTGATCACCAGGAATATGAGGGTGCCGCGTCTCATGATAAGGTTGGATAGAGGACAGTCGAGAAGATAAGAAGGTTTTTGCCCAAGGGCTTCAATCTTTTCGATTGTCTTGTAGGAATATCGATTGAAAGTAGTGCTCGATAAGGGTAGGAAGGTTGAAAGATAACGGAGGGGTCGATTAAGGAATCGTAAGATACTCTAGGAGAGTAAAAGTTGAAGAAATTCCAAAACTAGCTACGACATTTATTGAAGGAGTGTTGATAGGTATTTGAAGTTGCTCGTAGGTAGGATGTGAGAGTACAAAAAATGGGTTGGAAAAATAAATGTGGTTTTGGTTGAATAAATTAAATTTCACTACTAAGTAATAGTAAAAGTATCCTCGAGTAATGTGTAGTGAAAGGGGAAATTAATGCACCCACATTTGTATGCACAAAGGTAGAATAGGGGACCGGTATAATCGGACAAAGAAACATCGATAAGAGCTTGGATAAGAGCTTGGAGACAATCGTGTGATCAAAAGTTATTTCAAATCATGACATACAATTTGAGTACAGAATTGGAAATAGGTGAAAATGTATGAGGAAGAACGATGGTTACAGTGAAGTTCTATCGTCGCCCTAAATCCCAGCAGGATAAGATGATATTATTCAAGATCAAAGGTTATGACTTAATTATTATACGCAGAATGATCTTGGGGTCCTTCAACCTTTCAAGACTATACATACGGATATGACTTTGAATACCACAATACCATCTGTTCGGCCAACAGAAAGACTTTACACACTCAAAATCTAGAAACTCGTACGTCTTTACCATCCACACTACAAAACATTAGAAAACCAAGCCTCCTCCTCAACCCAAGACTCAAGATCCAAGACCCAAACCCCCTCCTCCTCTTATCTACCAATCTAGACTTCACCGTCCCAATATCCCACACAATCTACAAATCATCCCATCCCATCCCATCCCTCCATTCAGAAACCAAGAACATCCAATCTCCAATCTCCAATCTCCAATCATCCATCATCCCTAAACATATGCATAAGGTCATTTGGAATAATCGTAGCAACCTACCTTCTATCATCTAGCGGGAAAACAAACTCTCCGCCTCGCCTCTCGCCTCTCGCCTCTCGCCTCTCACCTCCCACCTTTCGCCTCTCCGCTTTCATAAGCTTACCGCAAACTAAATAAAGTACATACGCGTCACCAAAGTAAGATTTTATTTAGTATATTTCGTCTAATTCATCTACCTAGGTCCGAAGTACCGGTACTGAGTTGATGATAGTAATTCCGCTTCCGACTCTATTTCAGGATTTTATGGGGTATATTGCGTTCATACATGTAATTGTAGTTTTGTAGTTTTCGTTGTGTTATACACATTTTGAGTAACTTCAAATTTGCCATTGAGTTACATTGCTTTCATCCGTTTCATTTTTGAGACATACAACCCTAACCCTATGCCATACTCAAACCCGGCATACTCCCCGGCATAGCATATTCATCACCCCTCCCCCTACTCTTCCGTCTAAACCTCAAACCCTCCTCACTCCCGCCATCCAAACCTACATCCGGCACATCCAAACTAACCCCCAATTTGCTCCTACCCACCCTAACTCCCGTTTCCGCCTCCACCTCCTTCCTAGCCTCCTCCCTCAAATCCCTCTCTACATCTCTACTCCTCGCTCTCCCAATACCTCCCGCCTCAGACCCTGTATCCAAATCCTCTCCACCCCTAGTATTTTTCTTTCTCGGCCACAGACTGGGAAGTTCAATTTGTTGAAAGCGGGGCTCAACGCATCGTTCATCAAACCAAGTATGTAATCTTGCCTCGATCAACTGTGCTATTTTCGGCACATCTTGTAGCCTCGACCTACTGCCCACCAAACTCCGTATCGAAAGATCCAGTCTATAATCATCCAAGAAACAGAATGCCAATGTAGTAGGACTACCATTCAATGGACTCCCTGGAACAAAAGAAATGGACAAAGTACCACTAAACCTCACGACCGAAACCGCTAATGCCACAGGTAACACCGCAACTAACGGCTTCGGATAGTTAAGCAACAGCTTCGTCTCCACGGCCAATGTAATGAAGTCACTCAAATCCACATCCATCCTCGCCTGTAACCTGCCATGTTCTCTCCCGGCAGCCCCTCCTTCCCTCCCCAAGGTCATCCCATCCTCATCCACAGGAATAACCCTACAATTACTGAAAATCGGGAAATCCTCACCCAAGCTCAATTCCGTAACTTTAATCTCATCCAAAAAATCGGGTCTATTACCCCCATTCAACGCCTTCGTCAAACTTGTAAGAATCGCATCATCATGTTGAGCATCCGCTCGAAACTGTGCTATCGTCTGCGCAATCAATACATTGAACCAATCTAGACTTTCGGGCTGGTGACTATCCACATTATAGTATGTTTTACTCAGGATGGCGTTAGTGGTCAAAGGCGCCGGGTTCCGCAGGACGCTGGACCGTTTGCGATTAAGGGATTGTGAGGCATGGCGTGGTGTTGAGCTGCGGAGGGTGAGGAGAGATCTTTTGTGAGCGAGGGTTCTGGAGCGACGTTCGGTGGCGCGGAGGGCAGCGGATACGTCTGGGGAGGGAGGATCGCCAAAGATGAAGAATTTTATGAAGGCGCCGATTAGGATGACGATGGAGAGCTGACCTAATAGTAGACCTTGGGTGAAGGACAGTCTGCAGATATATATTAGCAAAAGCTGATTCTAATTGACTTCTTCGGAAAAAGTTGGGAAAGAGGGAACGAACGAGGATTCAGCCTTGTCTGGTGTGGGATTCGGAATTGACATCTCAATTCATGTGAATGAGATGTGAATAGAGATTCGAAAAGAAAATAGGGAAAAAAATCACGAGGCTGTAATAGATAACATATTCTGGCCAGAAGCTTGGGCTACCGTATATCAAAATGCGGGATGTGTTTGACAAATTGGTTTTCTCAGTCTAAGTTACTTCCTCGGAAGCGACGTCATTCAGCCCTGTCAATTGATACTCCAAAGATTAGATCTTGAAGGATCAACTGACATGAAACATTCTCACTGTGTTGGTTATTTCTCTTTAATAACTAGTTATGATCAAATTTATCACTATCAAACTGAAATCTTTCAACTATACCAAATATTGCCAATAAGTTGCTGAAGAGTTCATTCACCATAATTCCCTTTAATATATACAAATAAAACAGACCACATCACCACACTTCTGAACACATTAACGAACTTTTTGAACTTTTTGAATTCCTAAAACACTACAAATTTCTATTATCCATTGCTCATGAATGCATCATGTCCCGTACATACGCCATGGATCAGAAACCTAAAAGTTATGCATAAGGTTGAAGGTGTGTAAAAGAATGCCCGTCCGTAAAGAATCTCTGGAAATTCTTTCCATCTAACGTACGTCGAACAAGAAAAAGTGTATAATACAAATATATATCTCCAAACATTGCTCCCACCCCCCTCAATTCAGATGGATTGACACTAGGGGGCTGTCTTGCTGAGGCCGTCAGTCATTCTCTAGATCGTACCCAGAATTCTAGATTAAAAGCACTCGAAATGAGGTACTATTGATGGGATGTGACGTTAATCCGTTTAACTTAAGAGTACCGGCATTTATTTATGCCTTTGCAGCATCACGATTGCTCTGGGAACTCGCGCTCATAACTGGTTGTGTTGTAGGAAGAACGCTCCCCTTCGATTGGTTTTGTCTGACCTTTGCCCATGCATAAACGATACCACTGACGAAACCGATGAAGATGGCGGAAACACTTCCGAATGTGACAGGAGCTGCGAAGAAAACGAGACCACTGACAGCAATTGGCAACTTGTTAAGAGCACCAACCATGGAGTAGGTTGTTGAAGAAGTGACACGGATACACCAAGCAGAGCAGTATGAGATGAAGATAGTAGCAAGACCAGAGTAGATCATGCCGAGAATGAGATTGTTTCGGGTCTCAAGCGGGAAGTTCTTGGTGAGATTTTCGGATGTCCAATTTTCGAAAATGAACGAGCAAACGAAGAGGACAGGGATGGTAAGGAGGTTGTTGTAGAACATAGCTGGGTGAAATTAGAATCGATAGAGAATATGTAATATTGCGGCAAAACTTACTGTCCCAATCCTTGAAGTTCATCTTCTTGATAACCTTACGCATGGACAAAACGTATGCTGCAGTGCAGAAAACATTCATACCCATCCACGCATATCCAGCATTCAATGTCGATAGAGCATCGGCAGCTTCCTTGGTTTGTGTAGCACCACCTCCATACAAAGCGTGTTGGATATCGGCCCAAGCAGCAACGACGGAGCTGAGAACCATAAGACCGAATGAGAAGAGAGCTGAAGGAGTGACACTTCCCCCAAACCACAAAACCTCACCATATGCGATCACAATGATTGTCAAGTTCTTGAAGATTGTATAGACGGGAACGGAAAGGAACTGAAGAGCCTTTGTACTGGTGTAAATCATGCCGACGAGGAGGAGTGAAATGGGGAACCCTAATTTCGGCATTAGCCGCCAAACTTGCTCTGGGAAGAAGATTGATACTTACATGTTTTGGCCTTCTTGGTGTCGAATGGTGCAAGATTTGTGATCAAGCCTGCTTGCTTGCAGATGATAATCGCAATGATACATACAACAGACTGATAGTGTTAGTAAAGACCTCGCAAAAGAATGGCATCCAAAGCATACCTGAATAGCTAGATATAAGAAGTTCAAATTCCAATTTGAACCCGAGACACAGTATTTATTGGTCACAGTCATAGAAATTGATGCCAAACAGTAGGCAAGAATGGAGATTCCAGGACTATTCGTGACATTGGAGAGGTCAAAGGAAGAACCTCCTCTTTTGGCTGCTGCCCCTGGCTTGGATCTAAAAGGATCGCGTTGAGATGGGGATGAGCGCCCATTGAAATTGCGCATCTCAACATCTTCGTTCTTCTTGTCATCCATATTTGCGATTGCTCTCAGCGAAAGATATGATTTTTTTTTTTTTGTCGTGGTTCTTGATGGTTGAATGTGCGGAAATAGAGGTATGAATTCGTAATTGGAGGGTTTGTAAATAGTTTGTTTGATAATGTCTAGTCGCCGAAATGAAGGGACTGAGATGAAGAAGGAATTCTGCAAACAAACTCCAAACCAAAAGTCCTCTATTCGGTTTGATCAGTGAAGAAGTTGAAAAGAGAGTGTTGAGTATTTGAGACAAAAATATTAAAGGCTGAGAGGACAGCCAGACCGAATCTTTAATCGTTTTAGTACAGGGGGTGCTAAGATTAAGAAATTCTGCGAGGGGACAAAAATAGTAAAGCAGCAATACGAATCAACCAAGTTGATAGAAATCCACCTTTTTGAAGTGATCTACAAAAAGGGGACCAACCAGGTGAAACTTCTGGAGAACGGCCTCAGTAGATAAGGTCAACATCTAAGGTTTTTGAAGTTATAACACTAGGTCGCCGAGTCAAGGACTTTAAGAAAAAAAAAAAATCGAAATTCGTGGATCAAAAGGACTTTTTGACTATTTTTTTAGGCCACTAATAGGAGGCGCTGTCCTTGCGTACAGTCAAACTCAACTACAAAATAATTCTAGCACAAAATCACGCGTTCCTAACCATATTGCAAGAACTGTCCCGTTGCATACAAGCGTTTGCAATCACAAGTGTTCTGGTCTAGAAGGGTATTCGCTCCAAGGTTTTATTTGGACTCGTGAATCTGTGTCTATATCATTATGTCGAATACACTTGATCCTCTCGTTGCAAAGGTGCTCGATCACGCCGATTCTGACGATGAAGATGCTGTGAGTGTTCTTTTCCATTTTCGATACATTCATTCCATTTGTTTTCATATAGCTCCCAAAGTTATGGCAGTGAAAAACACATCCTTTTGGTGGTTGAAGGACGAGGGTCTTTTCTACTCAACCTCATTCCCAAATGTCCAGCCACCTGTCTACTCACATATCCAATAATCCGCCAAATATCTTAGCACCTAAAAACTCTTTCCCCTCCAATTTTCTAACATCCCCTCAGCTCATCGCCTCCCTCGAAGAAGACCCCGCTGTAGACGCCTTCCGCGAACAACGAATCCAACAACTGCACTCCGAATTCACACGCGCCAAATCTCAAAAAACCCAAGGTTTCGGAAACTACACCGAGATCAAAGAAGAAAAAGCCCTGATGGACTTAACCACCGAGGTCAAATACGCCGTTGTACATTTCTCCAAAAATGATTTTGCACGATGTGGTGTTATGGATACGCATCTTTCTGTATGTTTCCCTCCCCTTTGTAATATCTATCTTAAATACTCAACTCACTATGATACTAGACACTAGCGCCCAAACACCTCGATACTAGATTCCTGAAGATCGATGTAGAGAATGCTCCTTTCCTCGTCACGAAGTTAAATGTCAAAATCCTACCATGTGTCCTGGTATTTATAGGCGGACGATCCGTTGATAGGATAGTTGGATTTGAGGGCTTAGGTTACACACCCGATACATTCACGACGAAAGATCTAGAAGCAAGACTCCTAGCCTCAGGCGTTATAAAACGTCAAGCTACCTCTGGTACTCTGTATCTTGATAAGAAAGCCAAGAAGCAAGAAGAGGAAGAAGATGATGACTGGGATGATTGAGGCGAATAGAATATCATTTGAGCAACGAGAGCTAGTACATATTTTTCAAATAGATGCCGGATTATTATGAAAAGGACATCCCCTTCTTCCAATCCAGTCACATTTCCGAAGCCCCACGACGATGGATCTTAGCTTGATCATATGAAGGATCTCTGGATCAGAGCAGATCATGATTCATGATAGATCTGAAAGTTCGGAGACAATTTCGGCTGATATATACGATGTTCATGCTGGGAAAATAAATTTCTAGCCTGTACCTAGAATTTTTTCTAAATCGCGAATGTCAGAGAGTATGTGAAGAGGGTTTGATTTCTGCTGCTCCTATTTTCACAATATTGAATCTGCATAATGCATTTAATCAACTAAATATGCTCATTAGACTAGCTAGCTCGCTGCTATATTAAAATTTAACCAAAGCGGAATCACTAGCAGACAAAACCCACAAATACTTCCACCAGAAGTACGCACCCACAACAAGAAGAGCATAATATGTAATCGTCCAAAGAATACTCAAATCCCCATTACTTTCCATCACATCTTCACTCTTCTTGCTGGCTCCCACATCCGGCCCAATAATCGTCTCTCCATCCACCGAACTACTAATCTTGCCCCAAAACCTTGGGAATCCCATCCAGTTACAGAAAGCATGCACGCATATCACAGCCAATAAACTACCCGTTCGGAGATATAGAAATGTAGCGTAGCCTCCAAATAAAGTTGTGTAGGAGAATTGTAAGAGTGAGCGTAGAATAGCTCCAACCATGGGACCATGCGGATGTGTAATTCTGTATTCATAGAAGTGATGCACATGGGCTAGTCCGAAGACGACCGGGGTGAGGAATATGATTGTTGTGTTAGAAGTTTTGGAGAGGAGGAGGAGGGGTACCGAGGCGGATCGGAAGAGTACTTCTTCTGTGACGGGACCCTTCAATGCTGATTAACAATATGCCAAAGAGAACATGGAAGTATAGCTTACCGCAACAATATTCCTATAAGGAATCCAGCCCTTCAAAGCGCCCAATCCCCTCAGACGAATCCAATCGCGCCATTGTCCCTGCGCAATACCTTCTTCAAACAAAGGTCCTACAAACAGTACAGCTGTCAAACCAACACATTTAACCGTCTCGACAAATCCGATTGGGAAATATCCCATCATATGGAGTGATTTTACTGCATCCCCGGTTTTCACTGATGATAAAATGCCGAATGTGCCAATGCAAACAACGATACATGAGAGAGTGACCGAGCGGATTCGTCCGCGGATAACGGTTGGTGCATCACGGGAGAGCTGGGGGGAAGGCCGGGTGGTCGAGGAGAGATAGAAGGGGATTACGTAGATGAGTGTATAAAGTACCTGGATTTGTGAGCCTTTGAACTAGATAGCAAAGGAAGGATGTAATACCAACAGAGAAACCGCAGTAGTGGTACTAAATGGAGGAACTTCTTTCTCTGAGAAATAGATATCTGGTTAGCTAGGTTGACCATGAATAATCTCTCGATGCAATTTCTCATAGACCTGCAGATAGATGCGAAAGTTTACAAACCCTTTTGACCGGTATAAAATGCCTTCAAACGACTATTTATCCATGTTGGAGCCATGGATGCGGATGTGAGTGCTTGGTAGTGTACGGAGTATATGCACCGGGATATTAAAATATCTTCATATGATCTTCTAGATCCTCAGTAGATCAATAGACGCAAGGATTATGTGCAAGAAGTTAATTTACAGAGATGAGAATATGAAGAGTTTTGCGGTTAAAGTTCATGAGTTGATTTACAATTTCGAAAGCCGCGTGGTTTGGAGCTGGAATTCTAATGATGCGAGAAAATGTTGGATTGTGGAGTAGATAGATGGACAGGGCTGAAAGCATAACTTTTGTAATCCTTTTTATTCTTCAGATGGGATCTGGATGTTGGAATTGGAAGTGACGGATAACAAGGAAATCAACCTTTCTTATTGTTCCATTTTGGTACAATCATTCTATTCATCCATCAAATTCTGTTCATTGTGAATTTTGTATCCTGTATCCTACGATGCAGGTAATCTTCTCCATGATATTGGAAATTCTATGTTTCAAGCTCCTACACTCATCTTATCGATAAGTTGTCATGATCCGTACTTACACAGACCTACCGACCTACAGGACTTTCGCAATTTCTCATTAATCAATTCAATGATGCCGCTCTCATAATAATTCCCAAGAATTATAATGACATGCTTCGCTCTAGATTTCTGCCGGAATAATTCGAAATTAGTACCATTACCATGAACAAGCTACAGGGTATAATAAGAACTTGGGAAGGTTCAGCCTTTGAGGAAAAGGTATTTGTCCCTGGGTATCTACGGATCTACAGAACCAGGGCGTGTCCTGTAACACCGGACTCAAGGTACTAGGAGTAGTCTCCGTGGAGAGCCTTCTAGGTTCTATCAAAATTTACTTGGTCCCATAAATTCTCGCAAACGCGTTCTGAGCGTGAGGGAAACGTGTTAACCATTCCTTTGAACTAATCTAAATCTGCAATCGCGCCCTATGGATCTGAACTCAATCGATCGTAGAGCTTGGATATCTAATCATTTCTGGTCTCACTGTGGTACAGAAGGCGATAGGAAACGTTTTGCGTGGAATTTGTTTACTTAGATTTTGGTTGTCTAGACGGCTAAGCGAGACAAGTCTAAGCTTCATAGATGTACGCTTTTTGGATCGGAAATGAGATGATGAACCTCCATCTCCACTATCTAGAATCATCGATCCTCAAACCCTGGTTCACCAGGTTAAAAGATGGAGAAGATGTTTGCCTGGAGGCTGGGTCTGCTTGTTTTGTTTCTTCCTTGAAAATTGCTTGCATGACGATGAGTAGCGCGAGGTTTAATAAGAAGCATGAAAAGGTTCAGAAGAACGAAGAAATTGAAGAACTATTGGAAAAGAAGATGGTTGAAGTAGACCCCCTTTCTTTAGCCACGCGCGGTTCTAACACGTTTCTCAATTTATCTGTCTCATACAACTTCTTGTGCTGGACTTACTGTACTTTGGGATACCTCTATGTGCTCTGTACTCTTCCCCAAAACGAAAGTAGAAACACATTTTCCCCCTGTCCAGTGCAGATAATACCAAACAATCTCCTCATTTATTAGACGCGCCATCAGCCACCTTACTATTAACGGTATCGCTTCTACAAATTTCTGCAGTGTCTGCAGTCAACGGTTTACTTTTGCATAGCATTAAATTAGCATATCCAGAGCCTGTCGAATCACTATCGTTCAATTTGGGGGCACCCACAGTAGTCTTTACATGTCGCATACCCTCCTGCGCGCCTGAGATTTTACATCTAATTCGGGAAACATTTTGATCGGAGTGCAGGATCAAGGGATCCCCTTTTGACCATAGGGTTTGTCTATGATTGACTGATTAGATGGGTGGAACTTCTTATTCGGCCTATTCGGGTTCGTTAAGTGTTCCTGTACGCGGATATGGCTGCAATAATCTATTATTATGGCTGCCACGTTGGCTATCTGTTCATCTTAATTCATCTCATTATCACTCCCAAGTACGGATAGTACCTAGGTACCGCTTGTCGGAAGAGGTCGTCCAAGGACACAAGGTATATTTTGCGGATTGACGGTACGCTAAAATTCTAGACATGGGCCTTAGAAATGGAGACCTACCTTTCCAAGGTTTAACAAAATCCTTACAGCCAGCGGTGAAAAAGCTGCCATGGCTGTCGAATATGAAATTTTTATGTACCGTCGCGATGAGTTGTACATATTGTATAGGCGTATGATAACCTCTCGTTTCCCCCTCCTGCTCTTGATCTCTTTCTCGACCTTTTTCCATCTATCTTTGCTCCTCAATCAATTGATTCATTACACTCTTTTTACATACTTTAACATTAATACCCTTCTTGCATCTTTATTTCTCACTCATTACTGTACAGTACGACTATACAATAAAGTTAATCCTATTATTTTTACTATTTTCGAAACCAATTACTGCGCAAAGCAATCAACTACCTACAGTATATATATTAAACATTCATTCAGAATAGAAACAGATACGAAGATACAAACACGGGACGAACTACCCACTCACTACTGTCGCAGACATACTACACTCATTGCATTACTAGCAAAAACACTACGATTGCGATCAAGCAATAATTCCAAGGAAGACCAAAAGAAGAAAAGAACACGAAAAAGATCATTAACCCCGAAAAAAGACAAGGCATTTGCAAACTTATTTCGACGCATGGAAACACAATATGCGTCTGATTTAGAAGAATTTAGTACGGGATGTCAAATTCTCCTCCAAGAAGGCCTTTACATACAAGGTACGCGCAAATTTAGCACCTTTATCCTTCCTATCTTCATACAAATAGTTTCCCTCAGCTTAATTGGCATTTCGCTCACTTATCGCAAAAAGATCAGACTCGGAGACGAATCGCGCAGCAGCCGTCCGATTGGTTCCACCCGAACCCCCTCAACTTTTGAGACAATTGGAGGATGATGAAGGAGAACAACCGAATTATGATCATGAATATGGTTACAATAAGAATGATGATGACAAAATTTATTCACAAACTCCTCTTCCCACCCAGCCAGCTCATATTCTTTCTCCTGGTCATTCTACTAGTAAAGGCCAATATTTCTATGGTAGGCAAGGTTCCACCTCAGATTCAGGCGAGTTTCATCAGATGCCCAAAACTCAACCACTGTCAGCCACTCCACAAGGCACGTCCAGTGCAACGCATAACACACCCCAAATTACCACTCCTGCGACAATATCCTCCAGGAAGCCTAGACCCCAGTCAAGAAAGCGCCTTGTCGTCAAGGTTGGCGATGGAAAGACATTTTCTCTCGTACCGCATAATGAACCCCAACCCAACGACGACAGTAGATTGCTTTCCCTATCCACTAAAACATCCTCCTCCTCTGTGCAAGATTTCGATCAGTCTATCATCTCATGCACAAATACAGACTCCACATACACAGCCGCACCTAGTACGGCAACACCTAGAAAGTCGATATCCGCAGATCATATAAGCTGTTCGTCCTCGGAGTTGTCGATTGTGGGTGGTGTTAGAAAAGTACCCAAGACACCAGACCAGAAAGGAAAATCTTCAGCGCTCGACTACCCACTCCCTCCTTTGCCAGAAACATCGCAAGAGCGTCACTCACACGAGCTTTCTACGAAACCGTCATTCCTTTCAACAACCTCGACTGCAACTGAGGCCACTAATTGGAAAGTTTATAGTAATATTCCGGAATCGACTTACGAGTCTGTGTTTGCTACAACCCCCACTGAACCCAATTTTGAAGTTCTCGATCAATCCGTTCTTGAACAGTCCACTCCTTCAACAACTGTCCATCATCCGCGCGAAGAGTCAATTCAGGAGTCTCTTCAGGAGTCTCTTCAGGAGTCTACGGGAACTGTTATTCATCGACCTCAAACATCGCAAACATATCAAACGTCATCCGCGAGTAACTCTGATAATTCCAACTATCAAGTTCACGAAGAATCTGTTTCAGGCTCAGTCATCTACAGACCACAACATCGTCCTCAGTTGTCTACTAGCACTTCCGGCTACTCGACCTCGAATTATCCGAACTCAAATTATCAGATACATGAGCCAGACACTCCTACCTCAGTAGTCTTCAGACCCCAACATCGACCCCAATTATCTACAAGCACAACTGGGGATAATACTAATTACGAAGTTCATCGTGGCCGTACCCGGGACCGCTCCGAATCACTCGCCGATTCCTTTCTCGAAGCGTCATTTTCAAGTGGCTCCAATTACCGCGTACATCAACAGTCTGACAAAGAGTCAACCGCTTCATCTGTTGTCCGTAGACCTAGAGCTCGAGCAGCGACCACTTCGTCTAGTGAACAGGAAAACTACGTTTTCCACGAAGAACTTTCGAGATCTGTATCTCTCTCGAGCGGACAAGGCCCAGCACCCAAATATTCCCAAGAATCTCTCCGTATTCCTGGGTTAAGAACCAAGAAGAGGTCGAATGATAATTTCGGTTACTACAAGTCAAGATCGCGAGAGACGTTGAAATCAAGATCAAATCACTCGTTACACAGTCGAGCTAATTCTCTAGCATCATTATCAACAATCCATACTCAACCCGACGCACAACGAGCAATTGTGGCGAGCGGATCAATAGTTAATTTACCCGCACAAATTCAACTTCAGAAACCAAAAGGATTGAGTTCATGGGCAGAGTTGCCAAGTCCCACGAGTCCCCATATGAACGAGGCTCCGCATCAATGGAGCTCACAGCTTTCCACTGTGCTCTCCGTCTCCGAAGGGACCGGCACCGAACGAGGTTCTCGAGCTTGGTCCGACAGTATGGGAAGAAGGAGTAGTATATTCCCCAGTCTCCCAAGTCGCGGCAGTCGCAATGTTCTCAGTATCAGTTCGTCTCAGGGGATAGAAGATGCGTTGGCAAGATCCAGAAGCGATTCAATGGACCCTCCACGTCCGACATGGACGCGCACTGGTCGAGGTTTGAGCAGTTCGTCTATTCCTGTGATAGGTGATTATGACGAATATGGCGATGGAATCACCGCCATGCAAGACATGCGCACTCGTCCATCCAGGAATAGATTATCCGGCATGTTTAACACAGGAGCATCCGATACCTCGCGTACACACACCATGCGCTCATCGATAAGTTCACGCTCCAACAGTCTCCTGGCAAACTCGATCCCCACCTGGGCAAGACTTTACTATGGAAGCGGAGAACGTCGCTATCTAGGCTACAGACCCGAGAGTTCCAGTGGCGGAACCCCAAGTCGCAACGGCTCCTTCAGCGTGAGAAGCGGATCCCCAAATACAGAGAATTTCCCAGATGAACTCCATAGTCCACGTCGTCGCCCACGAGAGGGTCATCCACATATGCGAGGTTTTTCCCAACAATCCATGGAAATTACCCCCTTACCCAGCTCAGCCCAAGGTGCCGGCCGTCTAAGAACTCGGTCTCTCATTTCCAGCGTCTGGTCTCCACATCTCCGCATCGACCGCCGCGCAGGCCGTCAATCCGCCTGGGAACCTCCTCAAATCAACTTCTCCACCGAGGGCGGATTTTTCGGCCGTCGAAATATCCAAGTCGTTCTCTTCATCGCCGGATTCCTTCTCCCTTTTTCCTGGATGATCGCCACTCTTCTTCCTCTTCCCAAAATGCCCTTTCCCGAGATGCGCGAGCGCGAAGATAGTACCGGAGATCTGACGCAGCCGCGTGATGTGGAAGGTCGCGGTGCGAATGATTATGTGAGGCAATTTGGGCCGTTGGACGAGGCACGGTACGAGAGTGCTAGATGGTGGAGAAATCTTAATCGATGGATGAGCGTGGTGGGATTAGTGATTATTGTTGTTATTGTAAGTTTTCATTCCCATCTATGGATTTCTTTCATGTGTGAATTGCAGGCTAATATAGATACTAGATCGTCCTCGCTATCGAAGGAACTCAAAAGGGATGGTAAATCCCTCTAATCCCCAACTTAATCTCCACATCCACCTCCTCACCTCCTCTCCTCACCTCCTCTCCACGACCTCAACCCCCAACACCCAAAAACAACACTCACCGAACCCGACAAACACAACCCGTAGATTAACGACACTTTATATATCAGAGAACCCCCTAACCAGCACCCAAGGGGATCCCTCAAATAACGATTCCAACGACCAAATATTACGACTTTCTCAGTGGTTAATTACCTAGGTCTAGATTTTTTTTTTTTACTTTTTAGCGCGCGCGGAGAATATTATATTAGCATTATACCCTTTCTTATGGAAAGAAAAGCTTTGGTTATGTATGCATGGATGCATGGATGTTGTATTATGTATTTGGGATAATTTTTATTGATGATGAAAAAATGCATAGGATGGGACTGGATAGTACATGTAATGCGATAGCGATGATGGCGAGGATGGCGCTAGGTGTGCTTGTATATATTGATTGATTGATGGATGTTGGATTGACTGATTGATTGATGGAAAGAAGCAAAGAAAGAAAGAAATTTAATGTTTCATGACAAGCATATTATGATTTACATGTTTTGATAAGTGTTTGTATTGTGAATATCTCGTAATGTGCATGCAAGGTATATTGATTCCGCTATCTAACCTCTATACATCCGTAAGGGCCTCCGGAATTGCACAGATACCCATCCTTACACCCTTCCAAGTTCCCTCACTTCAACCCTATCTTTCCCTTCCCTTTTCTCTTCCTCGCCTGAATCTCCGCCATCGCCTCCTCAATCGCCTCGTCAAAATCTCTCGATGGATCAGCTGGTAAACCCAGAACCGGTTCCTTACCATTCAAACTCTCCATACTGGCCGAACGTTTCAACCCTTCATTTGCCTTGCTAGTTCTCTCACTCACCATCTTCATCAAATGACGTTTAGCAGGTGAAGCAAAGAAGACGCTTGAGAGGATGGTGCCGATGACAGCGTAGAAATAGACGCGTGACCAAACGAGGAATGAAGCTGGGAGAGTGAGGAGTATAAACGGAGCGACTGTGAAGGAGAATGCGAGTTGAGTGGCTAGCCAGGAGAAAATGTCATAGTAAAGTTTTTGAGATGTGGGTTGTGATGTTTTGGGGTCGATGAAAAAGGGGCGGAAACATCGTCGGAAGTCTAGATGGATTTTTAGTCATGGAATTAATGTATGGGAAAGGGAACATACTCTTTGCAACTGTTTGGATGAAACTGGCCAAAATGAACGCAAGATAATAACCAGGAAAAAATCCGTGCCAGAAAGCACTGGTTACGAAAGTTGCCATACTAGCTCTGAAACCAGGCTTTTTACCCTTGGGAGTAACTCGAAGATAAATATAGTTTCGAAGCCAATTGTTCGTGTTTATATTCCAGTTCCCAAGATATGCGCGAGTATTTTGGGCTGTTTCAACTCCCCATGGGTCAACATTGCGGAGTCTGTCCCAAGAGACTTTGCCAGTAACCGGATCGACACCCTTGTACCCAAGACCTGAGAGGATACATGCACCCTCGGTCAATGCCCATACACCATAATACTTCAACCGGGCAGTCATACCGACCATGTGAAGTACAAACACACGACGAGCAAAACCATAAGTCATGTATTCATCCCCAGTCAAGAGATCAGGCGAGTACCATGCCGAGAGCTTTAGGAATAGAAGGATCCAAGACAAACCAGCAGCAGCTTTCCGCATTGCGGGAGTAGCACTCCTTGGGATTTTTCTTAACTTTCGAGTTGGAGCTTTCTTTGAAGGATCGACACCAGCAGGGACCTCGAACATTGTGGTTGTAATCCACTGCTCATAATCGACATAATCGAACGCCGGACCTGCGAAAAGAGATGGAAAGAAGAGGACATATCCAGCGTAATCCAGCAAGCTTGGAAGTTGTCTGATTGCCCTATCTTTTTGAAACTCTGACAATTCCGCTTCTGGTTGTCGGCCATCTGCAACGTTCCAACAGAATGCAGAGAGTTTCATAACCAGAACCATTTGAGCCCCAGTAATATCCACAAGTCCCGGATCATTAACGAATTGTCGAGCCAGCTGGTTCACTGACAAATGTCCCACCAAAAACACGAAGCCAATCCATGGCATAAAAGGACCTTGCACATACTTTGCGATGCAGTATGCCCCGATAGAACTAATAGCCAGTGTCCTTGTACCAGCCCATAAATCGAAGAGTCCAAGAAGGTAAAACGAGGAAACCCTGACAGCAAATCCGTTAGCAAAAATAGACAGAAATGTGCTATATAAGTAATTTACGTACCCAATAATAAACAGATTCTTTAAAGCAGGCTTTGAGTCTGGAAGTCGTTTCAAGAGTCCTGCAAATGGATACGACAGGAGGAAGGAAGTGATGAGTTTCACTGTCTGATATTAGGATTGAGTCTGAATCCTGGATATTGGGCCCATATTGTTGACTTTAATACATACATTCATCAGTCGTGGCTCCCAGAATACCTGCGGCATATGTAAAAGCTGCATAGATATGTCAGCCTACGTCACATATTTTTTATGTAGAGCCTTACGAGCATCGATATATGGTAACATTGTTGGCGATGGAGAGTTTCAATGTACTATAAGACAAAATGAAGGTATTAAAAAGCTATCATTTCTCCATCAGTGAATTTGGAATTGTGTCTTTAGCAAAAAAGGAACAAATACTAGGATCTTCTGAACTTCCTTGGTATTATTTTTATTTACTCGCAATTGAATCATCAATTCATTCGGGTGGCGTCCACGTGATAGCTGTCCCCTACCCCAAAGTTGATCATCCATACAATAGCTTGTTTCTGCCGGGCGGTGGATCCAGACTTCGTGGGATAATGCCAGGACGACGGATGGGCCTTGCCTCGCTCCCGAGCCTTGCTCCCTCTGCCTCGTCTGGAACATCTGAATAGCTAAAACTACCTACATGCAAACCACGTTGCGTTTTCAAGGCCTTCTTCCAGTACCAACAACGAATATACACGAAAGTTGTTATTGTGACCTATACAGTACCTTGCGATTCCGACAATCTACAATTCGTAGTGTGATACGATACGAGACGAGACGAGATATGCTTATGCGACATTAATACCTTCCCACCATAACCTCTAAATAATAAATACGATGGATGTCGTTCAAGCTGTGTCGGGGTATATCTCGAAGATGGTGTCTGCAGGAGATGGAACTTCCGGGACACCATCTGCGAAGATGAAGGTTCTATTACTGGATAGTGATACCGTGTCCATTGTTTCCACAGCAATCACACAATCTGCGCTTCTGAACCACGAAGTATACCTCATAGACAGGTTGGACAATCAAAACAGGGAGAAAATGCGCCATCTAAAGTGCCTATGTTTTGTTCGGCCGTCGGCAGATTCTATACAATTCCTAATTGATGAATTTCGAGATCCCAAATATGGCGAATACAATGTGTACTTCAGTAATGTGGTGAAGAAGTCATCCCTGGAGCGATTAGCAGAAGCAGATGATCATGAGGTGGTCAAATTGGTCCAGGAACACTTTGCAGATTATATTGTTGTGAATCCGGATTTATTTACATTTGATCTCGGATTTCCAAAGCAACGAATATGGAGTTCCAACCCGGACATGTGGAACCCAGATGCATTGCAACGTACTGCTGAAGGACTCATTGCTGTGTTGCTATCTTTGAAGAAGAAACCCCTTATTCGATACGAGAAAAACAGTTTACTCGCGAAGAAGCTGGCTACAGAAGTACGGTATCATATTGCTCAGGAAGATCAGTTGTTCGATTTCAGGAAAGTGGATACTCCCCCTATATTGTTGATATTGGATCGAAGGGATGACCCTATAACACCGCTCTTAACACAATGGACATACCAGGCAATGGTTCATGAACTTCTTGGAATAAAGAATGGGAGAGTCGACCTTAGCGAGGTACCAGACGTTCGACCTGAGTTGAAAGAAGTGGTGTTATCTCAAGACCAAGATCCATTCTTCAAGAAGAACATGTACCTCAATTTTGGTGATCTTGGTGGCAATATCAAAGATTATGTCGAGCAATATCAATCAAGAACAAAAAATAGCTCCAATATTGAGTCTATCGCTGACATGAAGCGCTTCATCGAAGAATACCCCGAATTCCGTAAACTCTCTGGCAATGTCAGCAAGCACGTTACCCTTGTTGGTGAGTTAAGTAGAATGGTTGGTTCAGAAAATCTATTGGAAGTTAGTGAAGTTGAGCAAAGCTTGGCATGTAATGATGCTCATGCCAGTGATCTAAAAGTGAGTTACAACTTGGAGCTTTAATCACTTGTCTTTTACTAACAAATATTGTAGAACGTGCAAAGATTAATCCAATCTCCGACTGTAACTCCCGATAACAAGCTGAGACTCGTTGCTCTGTACTCACTTCGATATGAAAAACACCCTTCAAATGCATTACCGATCCTTGTTGATCTTCTTGGTGCAGCCGGGAACGTTCCTCAAAGACGCATCGATCTCGTAGCGAAGCTCCTTATTTACCATTCTTCGTTGCAACTGAACCAATCTACAGGAGGCATTTCCGACATGTTCGAATCCTCGAACATATTTTCTGGAGCTCGTGACCGATTCAAGGGATTGAAAGGTGTGGAAAATGTCTATACACAGCATTCGCCACGACTAGAATTGACACTCCAAGATTTAATCAAAGGAAAATTGCGTGATCAGCAATATCCTTTCGTTGAAGGTGGAGGAACGACTCGAGATAAGCCCCAGGATATTGTGGTTTTTATCATTGGTGGGGCCACTTTTGAAGAGGCAAAATGCATATCTCAAATAAATGCCTCTTCGCCGGGTATCAGAGTGGTTTTAGGAGGTACTTCGATCCATAACAGCACGACTTTCTTGGAGGAAATGGAAGATGCTGTATCCTTATGGCCTGAACCTGCTCCATCGACTGCTGCTGGAAGGTTACGAAAAGAGACAGGAAGACGTTGAACAAGGAGGAATCCAAGAATCTTGGCGAGTGGATAGGTCGGACATCGCTTATATTAGGAGGTTGCACGCGATCAATCTCCAGTCATTTTGATACACAAAAATATCCTTTAGTCCTTGACAACACAATTTGGGCAGGGTCCTCTGTTTATTTTGTTTCAAAGGTGGATTTGTTGTCTTTGTAAATATTGATCAACAAACATGGTCGCATCATCAGGCAAGGGCTAGCAGGGGCTCGCCAATGCATTTAGTGGATGCTATTGGAATAACCCACGAAAGCCTATGATCGCATTCAGAACGGTATCCTACCGGATTCATTCGTATCCTATAGTGCTACTACTATGCGCTTCTATATAGATAAGCTCTCGGCGACATGTAAATTTGTCCCCACTTGGCCTACAAGCGCACGATTGGCTAGAAAATTTCAAATGGGAAGTTCGAAGATAGTTTGGCCCTTGGCAAATGCGACGAGATAGCGCATTACTCATCGCAATCTAGGCGCATGGGGTGAGGGGTTTTGGAAGGCGGGGAAAGGGGATCTGATGCTTGTTGGATGTGATTAGGGAAGGGCAATCTGTTGTCTAGACTGATGATGAAAGTTAGAGATATCTCATCCAAATATTTGGCTGGATATGGTCGAGCCATTATGAACCACAAACACTACAAATGCCAAATGAGAGAGTGGTTAAATAAAAGCCAAGCTAGGAGCATTCTTAAACATATGGCTAGAGTTAACTATCAGAAAATGTATTAAACAGCACTCCACGGAAGAAAATTATAAGTAGCGCAAATAATAAATACACATCATTCCCATCTCCACACACGTAATTAATATATACAAATCCCCACGCATATCTCCTACTGACTCTTCTGCTTCCTCCTCTTTTCCTCCGCCTTATACCTAAATCCATGCGCTACAAGCATGTAATTACCAAAAAATTCCTCCGCGAAATCATCGAATTTCACGTATTCGGCTCCTAGTCGATAGGCGGCTGCTATACCTGATACGAGGGCTAGTTCGTGCATATTCTGTTGGTTATTGGAGTCGTTAGTATTGTGTTGTGAATCTTCTGTCCTTTTTTCTTCTCAGAACCAAGCCTAGACTTTGGAGGAAAGGAAACCCAGAAGGAAATAGGTAGTGAAGATTATAGGAAGGGAAAACTAAAGAAAGAAAAGAAAGAAAAGGGAAAAAACAAACAACCAAAGTCCAACTTCCCGCAAACCAAGTACGATTCTTCCCATTAATCCACATCATACCCGGCACGACGCGCGCATAGTGTTGCCAGCGATGTCCAAGCTGATGCCACCATTTCTTCTCTATGATTTTATCCGCGGAGATCTCGTCGATGGTCCAGGCGTCGCGGTTGGAGGCGTCGAGGAAGATGGATTGGAAGACGTGTTGCTCGTACGGGATGGGTGAGGTTTCTGAGGCGTGGTCTTGTCGGAATTGGTGTTGGTAGTTTGTGCAGCTGGGGAGGAGGAGGAGGTTAGTTGGGTGTTTATGTGGGGGGGAGGGGAGGGGATAGGAAATGGAGGGAAAGAGGGGTAGGAAGGATAATTGGGACGTACTCGAATGACATTTCGATTTTTGTAGGGTCGTGCGAGTAGGATTTCGTGTAATACATGGGTCGGTAACCACTGGGTTCATTATCGACACCGCGTTGTTCGCCTTTTGAAAAAGCGATTTGGTCTTTTTGTGCGCGGGACTTTGGTTCGGCGCAGAGAGAGGGGTCAAATTCCGTTTCGTAGTGTTTACGGAAGTATTCATGGTCGGAGCTAGGAGGTTGTTAGTGGGTGTCATTGGTGGTAGGATGTGAGCTGAGTAAGGGAACGAGAGTAGTGAGTGACTTACTGGGTTATTGTTATGTCGTCATAAAATCTTATCATGATGATTAGTTCATGAGCTTTATGACGGAGATCAATTTTAACTTACCTGGCTCCTCCAAGCACGAATCTCTCCTTCAAAGTGGCGGTCCTACCAAGGATTTTAAGTGCATCATCGGCTAATACACACATCACCAACTCGTCAAATGTTTCTGTCTTTGAGGTTGGCCCTGTATGTTCTCCTTTTCTATCATTTGCATCCGGATCAAACGGCCGCGTGCTCATCACAACACCCTTTGCATCTCGTTGAATAATTTCCGTAACATCAGTTTTGAGGCGAATATTCACACCCTTCGATTCGAGATCCTTTCTCCAATCTTCGTAAAATTTATGAAGGTTGGGAAATGTCAACATTTGAGGCAAATTTGGTAAAAGTGTATCTGGATCATAGTCCCAAAGTTTCATATTCTCATCGTCAAATAAACGCTCCAATATGGCGCATGATACATTTGCAGTTTGGTTGCCCGTACCGAGAAATAGAGCGATGAGAGGATAAACCATCTTGTCACCAAAATCTTTGCTGAAAAAGAACATCTTGAGCATGATTCGAATAGGTATTACACCTATTATAGGCATCGTCCACTTGATAATCTTCAAGACTTTGCCGAATTTCTTGATATCGCTAGAGAAGCGTTCGACAAGATGACTCGGGAAACAATTGGTCCAGAATCCATCCTTGCCTTTGCCGAATGCGACTTGGAGTTTGATACCTTGAGCTTCATGACCATATCGTTTGAAGAACTCGCAGGTATGTTTGAAGATAGGTGAGCCGCCTTGGACACCATCATTCATCCAGTCAGTGCCAAATTTATCTTTGTCTAGAGATATGGATGTTGCTTGACCTCCTGTTACACCCATCCGTTCAATCATGGTGACTTTGAATTTTTCAGGATGTTGAGCAAGCGTGCTAGCACACGCCATTCCTGCAGCTCCAGCTCCAATTATCACAATATGTTTCCTTTGATCGGTTGCGGCCATATTGAAGTGATGTGGCGCAAGTAAGAATGATAGTAGGCTCAAGAGGACTTCTCTTTCGCAACTTGAGTGGATTATTGAATTAATAGATTATGGTGAAGACAAAAGAGAGTTATAGAAAAATGAAGATTCTTTACATCTGAGACCTTTGACACCAGTATAAGAGTATTTTTGTTGATGTTTGAAGCATTTAGCACTTCAACCACCACTCATAGACGTCATGATTCATCAAACTTCCCCACTCAACCCCAATTCAGTCTTAGACATCGAGAACTCAAAAGTCTATTATTTATTAGTCTCAAAGTTATCGACTTGAATAACTTGAACTGAGTATCACGAATTTTTCTTAATATGGTACGATTATAAGCTCCGTTCGGGTTTCCTCGTTATTCGAGCTGAATGCAATATTCAAGGAGTCTATACTCAACTCGGGCTATCAGGTGTATTGGATATTTGTGTTTGCTGTATGTGCCCCGCGAAGTGGAGCTTTACAAATCTTCACCATTTCTGGACACTGACTGAGGGACACTATCAGCTTGAATTGTAGCAACGAAATTTAGGAATGCGTTTACAATTTTCATGTCAAGTCAATATAAGTAGGAAAGTTTGACCTTCATATATTTCCTCACGCTTCTGTTTATCGTTCTGCATTGCTTTATCGACGCCTTGCCGAGATGGATCGCCCCGATAAGCTAGTACGTACTTGTAAAGTTTCTGCCGATAATTTCACCGCTTTTGCATCTGACATTGATAAGTGCAACCAACAGTTGTTAATTTCATAATCTCTTGTTCCTGGTACGTAATTTTCATACGATCCGGTTTTCGGGGTATCTCCATTAAACCAATACTACCTCTTTGATAATGAACGTGTATGTATGAGTATGAGACTGCAAATACGTTGGGTTGGATAAGGTTATCTATTAAATTGCGGGGAGGATGCACCAGACACCACTGAGTACTTGGCAAAATGAAGCTTTCTGCAGCTAGGTACGAGCAAATCACCTTCCCAATTCGTGGTGCCTGCCGTTAGAAGCTGCATGAGTGACAACTAGGTACCTCACAAGTTTACAACCTCAAAGTTGACCAATCCAATCGCAACCACGTGCTGCGATGTGGTGGTTATCATGAATTGGTAGGTCTATCTTTAATCAGATATATAAGTATTGTTCATTCCCTTCTGCATGTTACCTGCCATCCACCTGTCTCGCAGGATCTGCGTCTTTCCTCTGTCAAAAATGTATTTCCCGGTAGTTTTGACTACTTTATCACTGTTGTCAGTCACAACTGCGCATAAAGGCCATAAACGGCGATCCGTTCCGTCAAGTCCTCAAGCATTGAACAAAACACTCACAAATACAATTCCTAATGCTGCTGGAGGTCCAACCCTTTACTATAATGGTACTGGTCCTGTACCTTCTTACAACGAGACCTCTCCTATCCCAGCCCCATTGCCTATCCTAAGGTATGATTATCTATCTATCCCTTTCCTGTATCAGCACTAACTACCACTAGCAAGCAGGAGATTGAAGACAATATCTTCAATGAGATCCAAGGAATTGTTAATGGAAATGGGCTCACTACGGAATGCTCAAAATGCATTGCCGGCACCGAAGTAATGCATCTTGCAGCTATAATGCAACCTGTGGATACCATTGTGAACCTTCTTATTCGTGCCTGCGAAACCTTTCCAAAAGTCTTCGACAGCATCTACGCAGAGACCTGTTATGAGGAATACTCTGGAATTGGTGGAACTGGTCCGTATCTTGCTCAATTGTTTGCCAAAATGAGCATGGCTACCGATGACATGCAAGGTTACTGTTTTTATGTATGGGACACTTGTAGCTTACCTCCAACCATACTTATTGATGAATCGGCATATTTTAAACCAAAGCCAGCCAATAAGACAGCGGCCCCTCAACCATCTAGTAAGTTCTAGCAGTCGGTCAATCCTCGGTATATTAAGTCTAACCACTCAGTAGACAAGACCATTGATGTTCTACATCTCTCGGATTGGCATTTGGATACACGATATGATATTGGTAGTGAAGCCAATTGTTCGCAATATATGTGTTGTAGGCCATATTCAACAAATACCGTACTTAATACGACGATTACTAACCCATCCATACCTGCGTCTCGGTTTGGATACCTGTATTGCGATGCTCCTCCTGATTTAGCTCTTTCAGCATTTTCAACCATGGACCAATTTATTAACAGATCTAACGTGGTGTTCACAATATTTACTGGTGATATTGTGAGCCACGACAACGATGACCAAATAAGTAGAGCTTACGTAGAGTATGAAGAGACGGTTACCTACCAGACCTTCAAGGCTCAAATGAAAAATAGCCCTATCTACGCTACTCTAGGAAATCATGATTCCCTCCCAGAAGCTTTGAATACCCCAAATTCCATCAACAACTCTACAGGACAATCAAATGTGTTTTCTTGGAACTACAATTTATTGTCCAACTTATGGCTTAACAATGGGTGGATCGACAGTAAAGCAGCTCAGTATGCCTCAAATCATTACGGTGCATATGCCACTGTCGCGTCTCAAGGTTTAAAGATCATTTCTATCAATACGGACTTTTGGTACACGGACAATATCTTCAACTTCTTCAACATGACAAATCCGGACACTTCTGGAATTCTCACCTTTCTTGCTAACGAGCTCCAAAAATCGGAAGATATTGATCAACGTGTTTGGATCATTGGACATGTTCTTCCTGGATATGACGGCTCTCAAGCACTTCCAAATCCAACAGCTCTATTCTATAGTATTGTTGCTAGGTTTTCGCCAGCAACAATCGCGGGAATATTCTTTGGTCATACACACGAAGAACAGCTTATGATCTATTATGATTACCTGCCAAACTCGACAATCTCTAGCAATAAAAATTCGATCATGCGTAACACCACCTTGGTTGATTACAACAATCCTCTACAAGTTGGATATGTTGGGCCTTCTATCACCCCTCTCACCGGGAACAATGCTGGGTGGGTCAACCTTCAGGTCGATGCTTCAACTTTCTCTGTCGTTAATGCTCAGACTTACTTCGCTAATATGTCCAATGCCAACTTATGGACAACTCCCATATGGGAATTCGAGTATGATAAGCGCCAAATATACGACCCCAATGCAACTTGGCCTTCCAATGCTCCTTTAGACGGCGCTTTTTGGCATGGAGTAACCGAAAATATGTTGGCAAACAATACTTTAGTAGAAGTTTATAATTTCCTTGAGACCAAAAGTTCTGTGGTAACGAAAAGTTGTAGCACGGCAGCTTGCGCAAAACAAAAGGTTTGCTATCTGAGAAGCGGAAGTGGGACTTTGGGATATGCTTGTCCTTACAAAGATGGCCCTTTCTGAGTGCATTTCCAATTTATGGGCAATAAATATAGACGCAGCATAATGCAATTATCGGTATCTTTCCCATAAGTTATCATCACTTCCTTGCGTGCAATAAATTCTGAGTTTACATAGACCCGTAAATACAATTCATCAACTCGTCATCATCGGTAGCCGAGTATGCGTAGTATCATATTCTCACGCCGTCAATGCATGTGGTTAGTATTATAAAAAAGTACAACCTTCATTAAATCCCAATCTCAATTATATGTAGAAGTGATCCTACACGTCTTGATTGTAACAATAGCATCAATTTCTCTCTCTATAAACAGATACCAAATGCTAGCCCAAACCCCTGAATAACGCCTAGCAAGGGGCATATCGGCGCTAAAAATTGGCCCTACCCCACGTCTTTCAAGCATCTTATTAAGCAAGTTGATCCAATATTTTCCGAACAATGCTTTCACCAAATTCCTCACCTTCTTTTCATCCAACAACTAAAATTGTCGTTTCTCCGTATACCCTCAAGATAAGCAGAGGGCAATAGACAATGTTTCCCCACGAAGAAGAAGATGAACGCGAAATAAATGAACGCGAACCCCTTCTCGCGCCTCTCACCGAACCGACTGAAATTCGTAATGCCTTGATCACGGGATTGCAAGTGTTTAAATCCTCAGATTTAGACGCAGATCAAGAAGCAGAAGGAAGAGAACAAGCAGTAAATGAAGATGACGACGATACTCCTCTTCCACTAGGACAAATCATCAGTCTCTGCTATGTTCGACTCGTGGAACCCATTGCGTTTTTCTCCATCTTTGCTTTTCTCAATCAGATGTTGTGGGAGATTGGGGATATAGCGGAGGGAGAGGTGGGGTTTTATTCGGGTCTGATTGTATGTTTTTGGTTTTTTTCTTGAGTGGAGGGGCGATATACATGATTGAATGTGTGAATGGGAGTTAATAAAGATATAGGAATCGTTGTTTTCCATCACAGAAATGACACTCATGGTCCACTGGGGACGCGCCTCGGATAAATTCGGCCGTAAACCCATCATGATTGCTTCACTCCTAGGAATATCGCTCGCCACGGGAGTTTTTGGATTTGGGAGGAGTATTTGGCAATTAGTTATTTTTCGATGTGTTGCGGGACTTTTCGCTGGAACGATCGTGTGAGTAGTTTTCATATTGTCTTGATTTTGTATTGTATTATGAGGTATTTGGCTGGCTAATTGATGTAAAAGCACCGTTCGAACGATGATTTCCGAAAACAGTACCAAAAAAACTCAAGCAAGAGCTTTTAGTTACTTTTCCGTCGCCGGAAATATGGGGATACTTATTGGACCTTTGATAGGTAATTCTTCAATACTCTGAGTACAAAAAGACCATCACAATAACTAACAATCTCAAGGTGGTGCGCTCTCCGAACCAGCCAAACAATATCCATCTTTATTTAGCGGTATCAATTTTTTTGAAGAATTCCCTTTTGCGCTTCCTACAATTTGTACTGGATTATTTGCATTAAGTTCAGCGTTTGTTGCTACATTTTTCGTAAAAGAGGTGAGTTATCTACCTAACAATTTATCGAAATTAGTTGGAGAATTGTAAAATCATTAACCAGATATCAGACATTAGGAAAGAAGTCTTATCAGAAAGTAGGAGCACATGATGGAATGACTATGCGGGAACTTCTTAATTTTCCAGGTGTAGCAAGATGTGTTTATATTTACAGTCATCTAAGTCTCATGAGCACAGTCTATACATCTGGTTTGTCTCACTCCACCTCCTTCCTTAAAAATCTCTTAACCTATTCCCATTCCTCACTAACCCCCTTCCCCTATTAGTTCTCCCAGTCTTCTGGTTCACACCCATCTCCCTAGGTGGGCTAGGCTTCACACCTCTCCGCATATCCCTCTTCATGGCGCTCACCGGTTTCTCCCAAGCCTTCTGGATGATCGTAGTCTTTCCTCCCCTACACAAACGTATCGGAACCATTGGGGTCCTACGCGCATGCGCTTTTTTCTGGCCGCTCCTCTTTAGCTTCTGTCCTTTTGCAAATTTCATGTTGAGGATGGGCTGGGAGACGGCGTTTTGGATTGTGTATCCGTTGAGTATTGCTTTGGGGGTGGGTGTTAGTATGGCGTTTAGTAAGTCTTGTGTTTCTTCTTTTTTCTTCTTCTTTTTTTCCCTCTGTTTTCCTCTACCTTCCATCTATTCGCCTCTGCCCCCTCCTGTCTTTATCTCACTCAAACCCCCAAACCATATCAACTAACACCCCCTTCAGCCTGCGGCCAACTAGCCCTAAACGACATCGCGCCCTCTTCCCAAACCCTCGGCACCCTCAACAGCATCGCACTCGCCGTCACAAGCGGCACCCGCGCATTCGTCCCCGCTCTCTTCACCGTCATCTTCGCATATGGAGTTACACATCAGATTCTCTGGGGATATTTTATTTGGGTTTTTGAAGTGTTGGTTGCGCTGGGATTGGTTGTTGCGGTGCCGTTTTTGCCGAAGGAGGCGCATGGGAGGAGGAAGATGTGAGGAGAGTATGGAAGGGAGGGGGAACGGGAGGGGATGTGAATGTGGATGTGGATGTGGATATGGGGTATAGAATGGATAGATGGATAGATAGACATGTAGATATATAGGTAGATAAATTTGAGAGAAGAAATTATAGAATTTGACATTGTGGATCTTGCAGATCTTGCAGATATTGCAGATACTGTAAGAAGTTATCCAGAAATTCAAGATTATACCTAATTCAGGATATCAATGAAGTTTCATGATCAAGTCAGTTCATTTTTGACAAATGTCAAACACTGATAATGCTATTTTCAATTTTCAATTTGTGAATTAAGTTTATGGTCCTATATCTCCAATTCACAATTCATTCATATCATATCATATCATCATATCATTCATATCATATCATATCATCATATCATTCATATCATATCATATCATCATATCATTCATCTTCAATCAATCCATTCAATCAATCCACTCACAAACAAACAAATGAACCATTGTGGCTGAGACTGAAAGTAGGTTCCTGGAGACTTGGATGTCTGGATAGAAAGTTCCCGAACCCGGAGACTGGGCTGGTAACTACCAGCAAACATTCCATTCCATTCCATTCACCAATAATCTTTCATCCCTTTCAAACGTGGCCTGGAAATCTCATCTCTATCAGCAAATAATAAACCAAACAGAACATCAACCTCCTCCCAGTCCCAGCCTCTCTCATTTTCTTTTGTATCCGTTTCACCTGTTCCGCCTGTATGTTTCAGATACAGATATGGATAAATAAGCGAGTTGATCTGTTCATTTTTAGTATTCACTATTTACCTGTTCTTGGGCTTTACCTCGGACTTTTATTTTTTACTGTGTCTTACCTCTGAATCTAGGAGTCTCGGAGTCTCGGAGTCTCGGAGTCAAAGTAAATGGATATTTATGTACTCTATTAGAACTATATATTAGTTTTGATTGGAAGAGAAATTTTTGGAAAAAGGGAACTGTTTATTTATTTTTGTGTTTATGTTTGTATTTATGTTTGTATTTGTTGTGCATTGAGTAATAAAGGTATGGATGGAGTCTAGGAAACATTTCTTCCAGAAAGCAAATCAAAAATCCTTACAAACATAAGTTAAATAGATGAATAACCAAAAACATATAGTTGATCTTAATGAATAGTTAATATACTGTTTGCTTTTATCAATAAATCTTGACATTAACATTATAGAATGTGATGACAACAGTAATAGTGTCACGGGTTCACAACCCATTCCTAGCTAGTCTCTCTGGATGCTTCAGGCATCCATCCTCCATCCTTCATATAATCGGTGCCTCTCTTAGCACATTCTTTCCTCCTTCGTAGAATATCATTGTATTACCTAAGGCCCCTACCCATCCCGTGATAAATAGGTTCTTGCTTGTTATGAATGATTATGATATGATTCTAGTCTTATCAATTCAAAGAAATAAGTATATAAGTGCTGGCCTAATAATTCAAAGGGAGAGATTCAAAGATTTATTTTCATATATAACTGAGGTTCATATATATCTACATACTCAATAAGGGATTTCTAAACATGCTGTATGCAAAGAAGTATTGGGATGTATTGTTATCATCTATCAGTCACTATCTTGTTCTTCCATTCTGTATACCAATTAAATTAATCTTCAGTCTGCCATTTGTATAAAAACTATCTCAAATGATGTATATATAGAATTCATGACAAGAAATATGATTCTATCAAAGAAAAACACCTTGATAGATTCAAAATCATGAAACAACCGATATCGGCTCGATTCTACCATTAAGAGTCTCGAATTGAGGTGAGTTCAATAAAATCACATGAACTCCCTACACAACCAGGTGAATTAGGGAGTTCACAAGAGTAGGTGAATGGCTCGACTGAAGAACTGCTCATAGCCTCAAAAATATACTTAAGCTTCGACCTTTTGCTTTCCAAAGATTCTCTTTAAACCTCCACATTCTTTTAAATCTCTTTCAAGTCTTGCATCCAGTTACAATTTCAACAGCCTCAACAACCATGTCATCAAATAAGATGGTGAGAGAACACTATTGAGACTTGAATCTCCTACTTGGAATCATGCTAATACATCTTTATAGCTTTGCAATGGGCTGGCCCCCTTGCTTCTTTCTAGAATACTCAGAACTTCTCCTACCAATACAAAGACAAGCAAGCCAACAACTCCATTCATTGAAAGACATGTAAGAATAATTCAACAGATTCTTTTTCTGTGCGTTTCTGACATATTATTCATAGTGGTGCATCAAGAGAATTCCTTTTATGTTGTCAGATACTGGTGTCGAGACAACAGCCGGAGAGGTTTCAGCTTTAAAATCTTCTCTGTGTAGCTCTGAAATCCTTACTGTCCAACAACCACTAACAACAGAGACCACTGATCATATCCCTGTTTCTATGGATTTGACTGTCCAGTCTCCAATACACTTCAACAACATACTTGAATCGACCGAGGCAGCAACTACCTCACTGCCATGTACCACTGATACCAAGATGCAAGTACTCTCTCCTGAAGCCATGATTCCGAATGGCAATGGTTCACTCAAACCCGAATCAGAGGAGGACATCGGAACTGCTTCACTAGCCCGTGTTCCAAGAGAACAGTGTTGTCCATCAGCTATCATTGATCATCCACCTTGCAATGGCTCAATGCAACACTTAAATATGCTCATGTCCGACACCAAAGGCTGGGTAATTGAAGAGACTTTCGAGAATTCAACGAAGCGCACACAAGAATGTGTTGAGGATCACTGTGGATCTTACGAGAAGCAGAACTTAATGTTGGAGAATTCAATGTACAATGAGTCCTTCTCTGAAGACGGGTGTTACTTTCCAAGATTCCCCGATTTTCCTACAGAAGTCCAATGTCTGATCTGGAATTTTTCCATGGAAGAGGATCGCATTATCGAAGTCCACATCACAAAGCGTTGTGTGAAGTGGATGATCGTTTATGCATCTACCGATGCCAAGAATCCAGCAATTCTTAGCGTCTGCCGTGTAGCAAGAGAGCAAGGATTAAAACAATACAGAGCATTATCCGTCGAGAACTCCTGGGGAAGAGACAAGAAGATGTACGATGACAGACAACACCTCCTAGGACTTCCATCCGATTTCGTCGGCCCTGGGGCTGCGACGACGAACTTCAAATGCTACGTCAACTATGACCGGGACACCATTTTTATTAACAGCAGCCATTTCCGAATCTACAGCGATGCTTTGGAGGTTGGGGACAATACTTGGCGCGAGGCCTTCGGATACCAATTTCTGAAAGATCTGTTTTTCTCCCCAGGTGGCGATCAGATTCAAAAGCTTGCTGTGGACTACTTGCTAGCTGAAAAGTGGTTCGACAATGGCCGTAACCATTGGCAATACTGTCAAGTGTTGGCGGCAATGCCGCAGCTCCAGAAACTCGCCATCGTCTGGACCGGGCATCATAGTCTTCAGCGGGTAATTCGAAATGAGTGCTGCCGCACGAGACAAATCGAAATTCTGCCTGACGAGGTTTTAACGGATGAGGAACGCTATGGTGTGAAGTTTACTCCTGACGGACTTCATCATCGTGTATTTAAGTTTCATGAGATGGAAGGATTGGGTTCATATCTTGGAGAGGGATGGATCAGTGAGCGATTTGCTTCTGGCGAAACCTCGACCATTTGGAAGAGCAATATCATGACCGCAATTCAACAGAATCGACCGGTAAATCCGGCCAATTATTCACCAACTTCCTTTCACTTTGTTGCGGGTGGAAAATCGAGATATAGAGATCTGGATGACTTGGAATTTACTGAAGTCGCCGTCGAGAGAGAATGACAGACGTTTGTATGGCTTCGTTCGTAATTAATGGAAGGAATTAATATTGATGTGTTGGGGTGCTGGGGTGCTGGGCATAAGTGGTAATGAATGACCACTGGTGAAATGGGTTGGCGTCAATTCATGGATGAATCTTGATTGATTTTGCTGGATGGGATCGTTCTGGGTGGAATCGTTTTGAATGAGCTGGGATATTGATGTATGGTTGATTTGCTTCGTCTTGCAGTATTGATTTTTGAGTCTGCATGAAATTTGTTTTCATTTAGGGAAGGATGGATTACTTACGAGGTGTATTAACGGAATATGGCGTTATAGAAAGTATTTAATGTTTAATTGAAAGAGAAATGTCACTTAACTGATCTTGATGTCAATGTCAAATGTGAAGAAGAGTTGTAACTTCGAACTTTCCACACAAAAAAGAGAATGATACATGCAACTGTACTCCGTGCACAGACCATGTCATCTCTTTTTTATGAAATGGAAGGAAACGAACGACGACGGCAAGGTCATTGCTTTTCCTAATTCCATTTTCATTTCATTTCTCCTTGGGTTTATGGTCTAGTATAGGATGATTCCCACCTTTGGGTATGAGACGACATGAAGGTCAACCTTCAGTCAACCATCAAATCTTCCCATGGCTTCATCAACAGTTCGACATTGTGAATACCTAGTAGTGTCGCATAACACATCGCAAGGAATCACCCTTTTTGGCAGCTGCTAAATTTGCTGGTCAAGCATTCAATGGTTGAAATGTCGGAAAATGCGAAAACGGCACGAGATGCAACCCGCTGTCGGAATTACGGCATGATTTTCGGAATTTCGGAATTTCACTTTCTTCCTTAAATCATGCCATAGTCGGAATTAGAAATCGTAGAAATCGGAATGAGTAATCAGAAGATCTGCATCTCGCCGGCATTATAATAAGGAACCTTGGAATTCTTCAAACAACAAATTAATCTCTGCCACCATTCTTTACTCAATTCATCCTCTTCGTTGTGAGGCTATATTCCCAAGAATGGCGAGCTCCCTAGCATACAGGGTGGCTATTATTGTTGCTTTCATCGCAATTCTCTATCAGTTTCTTTTCAAGCGCATTATATTCGATGTTTTCGGTTATGGACGCTCCATATCGACAATCGATGCCTTCAATGCAACTTGTGAAAGAATTGACAATCTTGGCATTGAAGCTTGTGAAGATATGTGGCTTCATCATGCCACTGGATACCTATACATGGCCTGTTCCGATGTTCAAAATCGTTTACATTGGCTCCCGGCGTTCGTACTCTCCCAGGCTTTGTACTTCATCAGTGGCTTTTCTTCTTCTCATCGGCATGGTATTTGTTGACTGATTCACCGGGACCTACCACAGTGCGGACCGTCTGAATGCTTCCGGACGAGGTCTAACAGACAAAATCGCTATCTTGGATACCCGAGGAAATGGCTCTTTAGAGTCTCGGCTTCAGTGGATGAAAACCGAGAATTTCTCTGGCAACAACGGAGATGGTACCTTTGATCTCCATGGTTTTGACATTCGCCCAGATGCGAAGACTGATACCTTACGTATTCTTCTCGTCAATCATCGAATACCAATAGATCCTACCACAGGTGCCTCTCTTGATGCTGTCAGTCTAGGTGCAAATTCTACCATTGAGCTGTTTCATAGCAAAATTGGGAGTGGTTCTATGAGGCACGTGAGGACATATGCGGATCCTGCAATCCAAACTCCAAACCAAGTGGCCTGGGTAGACGATGATGCTTTTGTGTTCACAAATGATCATAGTGCGAAGGTCGGATTAGTAAGTCTCATCACATCTCCTATGCAGCTCAATAACAGGCTAAACAAGACTACAGCGCCGCCACTTTGATCTGCTCCTCGGTGGTGGGAGTATTGGTTACTGCGATTCAAATGTAAATCACTGCAATGTGGCTTACTCCAGTGGACTGGGTGGCCCAAATGGGGTAGTTACGGGGCGTGATGGACTGATATATGTCCCAAATCCACTTTTGCATGAAATCCAGATCTTTTCACTTACCGAGGAAAAGGCTCTTCTGAAATTGGACACGTTGCAAACACCATACCCCGTTGATAATATGAGTGTTGACGAAAATGGAGACATTATAGCTGCGTCACTTCCCCAAATCTACAAATGGGCACAAAATTTGAATGGCCGGTCAGTCAAAATTCCTACGGCAGCAGTACGAATTCGTAGAAAAGGGGTCGATTTTGAACGCATGATGAGAGAGGGGATGAGAGAAGGGAAAGATCTCGGTAAGAGTACGGACGGCTACGTTGTTGAGACTGTAGTGGAAGATGACGGAACGATTTTGTCTGCAGCAACGGTCGCCGTCCATGATGTGAGAACGGGAAAGTTGTACCTTGGGGGAGTCACGACACCATTTATTATGACTTGTGAGATGAAGGTTTAAAAAGTTTTCATTTTGGAGTCTCGAGTGGGTCGAAGGGTAGTGAATCTAGTGAAAATTAATCTATCTGACCTTGTTCTGCTTTTGTGCATCTTTCATTGCTCTATCAATCCTCAATTTCCTTCGATATTTGGCTTCATGGACCGTGACCTCATCAACAAGCCTCTTAATATGCTCTTCGATAACCATTCTCATTTCCATCTCATCAGCAACCTTCTTCGATTTGCGCATGACAGCTTCATTCCTCTTCAACCTGTATGTCTCAGCCATACTCTCGCGCTCGCTTCTCAACTCGCGAGAGTAAATTCTGCTGAAGCTATTGGGAAGCCAAGACTTTATGCGCCTCATAAACTTGCTCGACTTGAAAACCACCTCGTTTCTCGCGTGGCTGGCACACATGTTGATAAGGTTCCAACGGATGAACAAGGATGCCTTTGCCAGGGAGAGATATCGTTTGTGCAACTCGTGCAGCATTTCGGACTTTTGGCAATCGGCGTAAGTGTAGGGATAGGGCGAAGTTACGGTATGACATTCGCCGCAGTTCATGGCATCCTTGCATGAACAACCATTGCGCACTTCGCGAACGTAGCCGATACAATAGATCTGATGAACGTTTAATATATTATATCAAATATGGTGGGAGGAAATGACAGGCAAGATTGACTGTCATTTCATGATAATATGTGGGTATACCTCGATTTCCTGCAAAGCCTTTTCAGCCTTTGCAACCTTTGCATTTTCATACATTTCCTGCGCATTCTTTTTCTCCTCTTTCAGGAGCCCTTGAGTATCAGCCTCGGACATGATTACCGTATTTCTCGATTTCAAGTTGAGAAAAGAAAAAATTCGGTTGCCTGTCCTTCAGGAAAAAGAGTTGGGGAGTATTGGGAAGAAAAAGAGGAGAAATGGACTGCGATGAGTGGAAGTAAGAAGGATAGAAAGGTGGCATTACTAAGCATGAGCCAAAATGAAAGTTCATTTGCTCTAGTACCTAATACATAGCATGCCATTGGCTAATTTTGATCTCGATTACTCTTCTCGTAGTCGCCACATACCTAGTAGTTATCTAGCCACGGTTGCTAGAGAGTTGTGATTTCAGACGGTGCATAAAAAGTCTTTAAAGTCATGTCGTATGTCATACATACCATTGTGCATTATCGGGTCAAATCGGACGATCGATGCACTGTTAGCTTCAACGCTATTCTCGCTACCGAACACTGGTTAGAAGGGTTAGCGCACGGTTCAAGTTCAAGATGGACAAGCGACCCCGTGGGGAATATTTGTGGAAATTGATCTGCAGAATCTTTTCTCAGTGATGGCTGATTGTGATTCCGTACATCAATCTCCTTATTGTGGGTTTTTGTTTGTCTTTTCAACATACAATTAGGGAGCAGTGGAGAGAAAGAAAAAGTAGCTTTCTCTTGAAGTCCAAGTGCGTCACGCTAGTGCGATGAATTTTTCAAGCGGGGTATAGAACGTCGAAACTTTGAGTCATATGCCTCGCATTTTCCGCTGGCCTCCTCCATCTCTTCGAGTTATCGTGCGAAGAGAATGACTATTTGATAACCTATATTCAGAACTCTGCATTCGCCTCCCTCTTCTGTCCTCTGTCTAAACTCAATCGAGTAATGATTTTTGTTAAACCCCTCTCTACTCTTCTCTGGAATCGTTAGGATAAAATCAAGTGATGTTGTAGAAGTCAAACACCGTTAGCAGTTGCACTTTTCCGGCCCAACTCATATGCCGGTGAAAGATTGTAATGGTAGGTGCGAAGGGCGTTGTCTTATCATTAAAGCTACGATTCCTAGACTATATAGGTATAGGCTCAAAGTCTTACTTGCCATATTGAGCCTAACACGGCAGTCATAAGGTAGTCTAATATGCTCCTATTGCCCTCGATTCAAAGTTTCCCTCTTAGCGTCTCACTAAACCCTACCCTTCACGCACTGAAAAATCTCTTTTGTATTTTCATTCATAATATAACTTCTTCTCAAACCCCATCCTTCGATTCTAAATTCTTACATTCTTCAAGATATTCTCAAGAATTACACAAGCGACAATGAATTATCTTTACTTTGGTTATCGCCGGTATGGCGATGATGTCTACGATGCTCTTTCCAACACGCCACGCAATGCTCTTCGTACTCTAGAGATGAAGGTCGGCGCTACCAGCGCAGCTCAGGACGACATATTTTCGCCTTTAGCCTTCAATCCTTTTCAATTCAACACTTCTTACTGTCGCACTCAACTAGTAGCTGGTGAAAGTAGTGAGTCCGCTATTGATAGCCAGAAGGATTACCTCTATGTGACTGAGGAGCAGGAACAGGAGGCTATGAAGCGAATGAAAGATAGTATGGTTGCCAAGGATGCTGCAATGGATGTTTCAAATGGCGCATCCACAGGTAAATCTAAAAGGCCAAGTCATCCTTCTGGCGCGGGAAGTATGTCTTCTTTCGCCTTCGTTCTCATTTACCTGCCCCCTTACCACTCCCGTTCTTTTTATCAAGCATCCGTACTAAAGCATTTATCATCGCGCCTAGGACGTCGTGTATCCGATAAAGGACGTATTCAAAAGAAAAGCAAGCCAAAGCCAGCTGACAAAAAGGGTTTGGTCCCCGGCGAGTCCACCACCCGCTATGCTGTCAAACCTGCGGAGGAGAGAGGCGGTTCAGGTATGTTTTTGAAAATTTTGCAGTGCGCATGTAATAAATTATCTGTGCATTGTAACGAAATAAGTCATTTAGGGTATCCACTAACATTACAATAACAGGCGATACAACCACTTCTGAGCACCTCTCTAGTGATGAAGACACGGAGGACGAATTTCCGGGGGGAATACATGTTAAACCAATCTATTCATGAAGGACTTTTCTGTCGAAGATTCGGATGGTTATTCTGCGAAATATTTGGATGCTGATGAAGCTAATGCTGCTCAGAGGCGTTTTCTTCGAGTACTTGGTATTAGACATGTAGCGAGCGAGCAAAGCGACATAGGTTTCCGGAGCTGCGGCTTCGGAAATATAAAAGTGGAATTGATACCCACGATGTATCTATAGATAATAGATATCATCATTATATGTTTCTTGGTTGCCAGGCTTGGATTGGGGGACTTGATTGTATTTTAAGAGCTTAGCTCAGATAGGTTTGGAAATCCAATGGATTGAGAATGTTGTGTAATTTTGTGTTGATGCTGGGATGTGACTTTGAGAGTGCTTGATGAAATTGTGTGGAGTTTTGGGTGTTGTTAGAAATGAATTATTAACAGCTTTGATATTGATTTGTTCTATACTAGGGTGAGAGCAGATCCGCCTCGAAGATCTTACAAAATCATGATTCCTTCAATCCTTCAACTCAACATCATCCACAGCCACATGCGCGAAAGCCTTCTCTTCTTCCCACTCAACCCTCTGATAAACTGATCCTCTTAGTTGGCCTTTACAATATATAGAGTTTTAGTCTATTGTTCTTTTCTTTTGTGTGATTGAATGATTTGAAGACTAACGATCTAGTTTACTAATTTCATGATCACTTAGGCTAGACAAAACATAAGAACAGCAAGCTGTTTTCGCCCATAACTCTCTCCCATGCATCGATGATGAACATGAAAATCATATTTTTTCGCGAAATAAATAGGTAAGCTCATCCTCCAATGGTTTGATCACATCCTGATACACACCAGCCCTAGTCGCCACATCTTCCAGATTCACCCTCTGACCGGCTGGTACCCATGGCGTATCTAAGCATGACTGAACAGCATCACGATAACCAAGAGAACAATCCTCTAGTGTCTTAACTACTCGGTTTGCGACGAGCCAATCTGTGTTTGCGTTTACATCTTGCTTTTCAACATCGGTGCGAAAAGTCTCGATCAACTTTCCGGTGTGTAACTCAATGAGAAGAATTCCCAGGGCCAAGATACTCGGATTGCGATGGAACCTGTTCAAATCCAAAGGCGGCTGCTGATCGTTTATTGCAGGATCAAAAATTGTCGATAGGTAAGGACGTTGAAAATCCAGGGTTCCGGAGATGCCGTAAAAGAAGAATATGTGGTTCTTATTCCACTCCTTATTCTTCCAGTAACTTTCGTGTAACTGTAATAGGGAATGTGCGAAAATGACTGCCAATCTTCGTTTTGTGACCAGCGGTAATTTTATCGATTTTTCTAGTACTGCTTGCAAAGATCCGGCTTGTGAAAGTCCAGATTTGGGTAGCCTCTTGGGAGTTGAGCGGAGCTGCCAGAGCATTTCGCCATTTCCGGTATCTTCTACCAAGAGCTGAAGACATTGATCAACGGGTCCTCTACACCCCACTGTGTCGCATATTCTTTGTAAAAGGGAGCGATCATCTTTTGAAGGTTCGCTGTTAGAGGGTCAAAGTAGATTAGCAGTGAGACTGGTGAAAGTTTTCGGAATACCAGAAACTAACCCGTTTGACCTTACAACCACAGTTCCTTCTTGCCATCTCCCCAATTTTATATCTTCCTGAACTGAAAACAAGAAATCGAAATCAAGCTCTGTCACCGTCGGCTTCACCGAATCTCCTCGAGCTTTCAAACAAAACTTTGCTTCGTGTTGAGTGGAGCAATTGCAACTCCAACATTTGGCGAGCGCTCTGTATAGCTTTTGCGAGAGTAACCGCAAATGAGATGACGGGACATCTTTTACTCCCAAAGGTAACTTTTTGGTAACAGGTTCCTTTTGCGCTTGCTCTGTCAAACGAAAAAGTCTCTTATTCCATGTGGAAAGATTCTTCAGGCATATATCCCTCTCTTTTTCTTTTTTCCAAAATCGTATTCTTTCCTTGAAAGTACTGGTCGTCTCGCCCCTCTCCTTCTCAGTGGCAAACCTCGTCAGTTTACTGAACATCTTGGTTTGTTCCTACATTTCATCAGCTGTGAATGCTTTGGGTATTGAAACTTGTACTCACAACATCATCCGATAATACACGGATAGTAGGATCTTTTATCAACTGAGAAAGCAACTGAGCAATTTTACCCATCACATGCAAGAAAGCATCTAAATACTCCTTCGATCCAAAGTAGTCAAAGAGTGCTTGAGCAACATCAGCGTCTGCTTCCCAGGCCTCCAAACGAATATCCATTGTCAGCTCGGCCTTTCGTTTATCGGATAAGTAGGGCAACGATTTGATGACTCCTAAAGTTTGACGATCCAGTTGCACTATTTCCCAATAGAACTCATCATAAAAGCCCATGAGCTTTTCATCGCGTTCTCGACGAGAGACGGTTTTTCGGATTGTCTCAACGCCATGTGAGTATGCCTTTGCGCCCTCGATGAATAGAGGAAGAACGGCTAGAACCAACCCGGTCACTTCTATACCACTCATATTGATTCACGTCGTCTACGAAAACCGGGAGATATATCGTCGCTATGTATTCCAGAATACATTTTAATGATCGTGAGGCTGAGTCCCGCATCTACAATTAGAAATGATCATCTTGAGTAAGCAGCCTCGAATTTTTTCCTATTGTGGCAAATATCCCGTAAGATGCAGGGAATAGAGGCTAAATTATTGGTAGACTTGAGCATGCATATCTGCAGCATCGGGAGGTCATCCCGAAGTTGCACTGCAAACGAGCTAATGACGTGTTACAGATCTATTTTTTCCCCTCGAACTGGTAAACCTCATTCTTTTCTTCAACAAAAATCTAGAACATGAGGATTTTGAAGGATTCTTTATATATTTGGCTCATCGCGCGAGGAACAAGTAGCAATGTCGTTACGTTCGGCCTCACGTCTAAATCCTGGAGATTCGATCGCTGAAATTGCTAGAAATGTGGCGACGGTATTTGCACGTGGGCGTGCCAAGCAGCTGGAGCCGCATTTACGATCGGAATTGGAAAACGAACTTGGGAGATTCAAGATTTGGGCAGGCAACTTGGGAGTTTTTGCTCCTGGCCGAGCATCTGCGGATTACAGACTTCGTGATGATGCTGATGTTAAAGAAGTCTTGATTCAAATGTTGGATCGCCTAAGACAAAGCACGAAACAAGCAATGGATCCACCGGTGATATTGGAGGAGGAGGAAGAGAATGAACGAGATGATAGCTCAAGTGAATCATCGGAAGATTCGATGGCGATTAGCTTGGATAAAGATTCCGATGTGGGGTCCGAAACGGATGATATTCCCATCCCTCAGAGTGATGTCGTGGCTACAGCTCTCAAAACGATCAAAGAAACCATTAATCGACTGTATAGACTTTCAACCATCATCAAAAAACCTAGTTCATCGAATGAAAACGTGAAAGTGGCGAACTTCATAGCGAAAGAAGAAGAATCCGAAGAACTTAAAGAGTTCCAAAATTCCGTTCGCTGGCAAATAAAATTCCGACTTCCTGATGCTTCACCGGCCTTACTAGATAGACTAGTCCAGGCTGCAGTATTTCGACGGAAAAAGCTAGAATACCGTGAGCGCCATAAAGAAAAGCTAAGACAGGGTGTTGAGCAATCATTCGCAACCGAGTTGGCTGTTCCTCTTCTGCCCAAAGACACAGCGCTTCGGCCATTTGGATATCAGCGTAAAGCTTCTCCAGCCCTAAGACAGCAAGGTTCAGCCAGAGGTTCTTTGAATACAATGCAGTATTCTGCTACGGAAGCTTCATCAGTCAATCGCCTCAAGTTTGCTTCATATCCGAAATCAGTGGCACTTTCGGGAATTACTAAGTCAGCAGTTGCTCGCCGAGAACAACTAGATATCCCGGCCCCACCTTCTAAGTCAGAAGAAGAATCCAAGGAAGCAGTTTGTCCTTATTGCTTCCGTATTGTTGATAAGGAAGATATGGTTCAAGCTCGTTGGAAGTGAGTAAATACATGACCCAGGAGCACGCATGGTAAGGACTAACTATTCCCAGGCGACACATACTTCGAGATATAGAACCATATGTATGTCTTTTTGATGGGTGTGAAAAATCAATAGAATGCTTTGCAACGGTAGATGACTGGATCACCCATATGCAATGGCAACATGCTGTAGTATGGTGTTGTCAAGTTGTGGGCCACGAATCAACTATTTACCATTCTGAAGAAGATTTCAAACAGCACTTACGTCAGGAGCATGAGAATGCTTTTAATGAGTCTCAATTTTCCATGATTGTTAAAAAAGCAGCGCAGCCTGTTTCAGACCTTTTCGGCACTATGGCTCTCACGTTGAATGGAAATGAAAGCGGAGTCGAAAGAGCTGGAGCTTGTCCGCTCTGCCCCTTTTCCGTGGAGATCTCAGAGGATAACCAAGCATCAGACAGCTTGGAGGTAGCGAAAACGTCAAGACCAGCATCCAAAAAGCTTTGTGATCATATAGCTGCACACATGGAAGCCATCGCCCTCTTATCATTACCGGAACGCGACGATCTCGATGATGCGGATTCGAATGAACGAGAATCGGAAAATACCTATCAAAGTTTCGATCAAAACGCAATGGATCTGCCACCAGTCACATCGATTATTGATAATGAGAACGACGAAATAACCCCTGATCCTGTTCAACCTTCAACAGAGCCCGAAAGCTCAGAGTATATGTCGAGAGATGACTGGAATTACGTGTTCGAAGACCAACGTGTGAAGTCAGGACAAGATCTTGAGCCGGCTCACGATCCCACACTGCAAGAGTTTGTGCGAAGAGCCAGGCGTGCAGAAATGTTTCGCAGGTGGAAAATTGATAAGATTCCTCCTATTGTTGTTTATGATCCGGATGGACTAGAAATTCGACCTGTTGTTCAGGAAAAGTTTGCATCTTATGTTACTGATGATGTACCCAGTATAACTGTGAGCCGGGAAGATGATTTTCAGGGTCCGGGCCTAAATTTATCAGAAGCGTTCTCTAGTATTAATGTGGATTCACTGTTAAGTGAGGAGCGAGAACAAGAGACTTTTGGTATTGAAGAGCCTCCCGGCATAGTTTTACACACACCATCTGGCTTTAGCGTTACAGCCGAAGCTCCAGAACAAGTAGATGGGGCAGTCATGGAGGAGGCAGATAGAGCTTATCGCGAGAATGTCATGGCTAGGAGAATTGTTGAAGAAGAACAGCGTTCTTAAAGTTCTGTCGTCGACAAATGGAACGACTAGTTTGAGAAAAATCATGGTTGATGACGATTTTACATGTCAATCGCACATTTGTGCTCATCTCCTCGTCTCTGTTCTTTAAGTATCTAAAAACGGAAGTGCATGGAAATCTACACTAGCCGTCGTGTTTGGGTAAAACCTTCAAGCCTTACTATCTGAACACCCACGATGGAAGGTATTAGGCCTTTCTAGATGCCGCAAATCAGTTAGGATTGAATGGAAGACAAAAGCCGTATTAAGATCATTGTGATCTATGTTGACAACGGGATCTCACTGTCAAAAATTCGATTCTTGGGAAATATGTATATGAACAACGCATCATCGACATCAATCGCGAAGCTTGCATGGCCCTGGCCTCTTGACGTCAAAAACCATGTATCAGTGCTCAATGTCTAATTGGTGCATGCAAGCCTAAATGATGGATGCGCTTACCGAATTTAGCTAGTAGATAATAAACGAAACCGCATCCGCATTCGCCTAATCTCATCCCATCAACCTTAGTTCCATCGCGGATGCGTAAACGGCGTTTACGAAGTCAAAACGACAAGTTATGGCACGGTAAATATGTCAGACGCACTTTTAGCAGATTTATTTGACGAGAGGATGTCAATTATACCTGGCTATTTCAACGTCCCCCATCATCATCTGCAGATAAAAGATATGCAGACAGTCCCTGGCCCGATTACATGGACTACTCCCATGATACCTCCCGTAGGAACGAATGAAAGTGCGGCTGAGTGGATTTATACACCATGATTTTGTTGTCTTACTACAGAATGGTATTGGATATATAACTCCAGAAAGTTCTGTTTGAATGGGCATCTTCATTCATCTACACTATTATATCGCAATAGCTATCATATAAAAAACATTTTCCCTACTGTTTGCAACATCATTTACATTCTACCAACACTTCCCTTCTGTGCAATTCAAAAATGCCCGGGTCACTAAACTGCACCTCCATATCATCCGAATGCCCTGTTGAAGCAACCGTCTACGGCTACACCCCCTCCCTAGGCCTCAACGTCTTCTTCCTCGTCTTCTTCGTCCTAGCAGCCATCTTCCACCTAACGACCAGTACCCGCTACAAAACCTATTTCTTCAGCCTAGCCATAACAATCGGGTGTCTGGGCGAAGTAGTCGGATATCTTGGACGAATCCTCTTACACGCTAATCCGTGGTCAGGTATTGGCTTCGAGATCCAAATCTCATGTCTGATTTTCTCTCCTAGTTTTGTGGTTGCCAGTGTGTATATCACGCTTCAATATATTGTGCAGACTTTTGGGAGTGAAAAATCGAGGATTCCGGCTAGGTTCTATACCTGAGTGTTTATTTCTTTTGATATTCTTTCTTAGTTACTGCAAGCGATTGGAGGAGGTGTAGCTGCTAGCGCTGGAAAACGAGGGATTTGGGCACGAATTTCATAATAGCTGGTATCGTGTGGCAGGTCTTCACTCTAATTGTTTTCGCTGCACTGGTTCTCGACTATGTTATTCGAACGAGAAGATCATGGGATCGAGTTCCCGAAGACACAAGAATCATGGCTGTGAGAAGACCTTTTAAATTGTTCTGCGTTGGAGTCACGGTGGCTTTCATCACGATTTTCGCGAGATGTGTGTATAGAATTGCGGAGATGGTGGGGGGCTGGGCTAATCCTATTATGCGGGATGAAGCTGGGTTTATTGTTATGGAGGGCTTGTAAGTTGTTCTGATTTATTATTCTGTGGATTTGTGCGATACTAATGAGGGTAGTATGATTATCATTGCTGTATCGTCGCTGGCCATCTTTCATCCTGGATGGTGCTTTCCCCAACTTTTTACAAAGGCTAATACCAAGGTGGAAAGCGTTGAAAAGACAAGGCTGGGATCCGAGTCGGAGTCTGCATGAAGGTAGGATGTGGTAGGGTTGGAGGCAGCTGCGTGGTTGGAATATAATGCGGTATGATATGATAGGCGACGAATTCAAGTGGTATTAATGCAGTATTAGAGTTTAGTAGTCAATTATTATATTATAGACTGCTGAATGGAAACTGTAACTTTATTAATTAAAATTACTTTCCAAACAGCCTTCAGATTTACTCCTTTGCAAATTGAAAATTCATCAGCAAGTCTGGCCCTATCACTTATTATCCCTACATACGTTATAGAAGCGCAGATGATTCGGCAGTAGTTGATGCTGGGCTCGTGAGGTGAAGTCAAGGCTCAGGGGAGAATATTACATCTGGGTTTGTCGCTGTGTGCTACGGCGAGCTTTTACCGCTCATAAACAACCTCTGGGTACCGACTGTTGACTTAATGATTTGGGATGTAGGTCTCCAAGTAGTGTTTTGCACATCTTTTTTTCTTCGACATGAATTGATCTTGGATGGACAAAGTGAATGAACACTGCTGAAGACTATGGAGAGAAGAGCTCCTATGAATATTTGTAGAACTAGAGGCACTGCTATAGATGTTTGTCAATTACTGCGCCTAAGTGCTTCAGGGGTTCATCAATCAACCGACAGACAGCACGTGTATGAAGAGACCATTCATATGCATCAGTACAACTAATTAATCAAAACGGAATACCAATTCTGACGAAATCTGGCCTTTTCGAGGGCAAATTAGCCAAGTTATTTCCGGAACCTTTTCAACTGTAATATTTTATCATTTAACTATGAGATGGAGCTCGAGATGGTGATGTGAGCGGCATTGATTCATCAACTCAAGGTACAACTTGGAGAATATTTGCATAACATGGAAGTCAGTGAGCAAATCGAGCAATCTGATGATCGAAACAGGATGTATTGCTGCTACGTAAACCTGATCGCTTCAGCTCACGTGGCTAAAAAGGTCGTTAAACGTGAGACAAACAGATTTGCATACTGAAAAGCCAATATCTAACTTGAGATACAGAGCGTATGAAGATACGAGGTTTATGATTACGAAATATGGCAAGGCACAAGAGGAAAAAGTCAACCATACTAAAGACCAATTCTAGGTGGCGAGTTAGAAGACGGAACAGGAGGTAGTAATGCGAGAGAGTAATGATATCAATGGCATATGAACGAACATCTTGACTAAGAGACGGAACACTTGGAATTCAGCTTATTTAGCCATTCGTTAGCCATCCCTTGGAGATTTTTACAGGAATTTATCTTCTCGCTCTCAAAGGTCGTGGTTTCAAAAAGGCAAATAAATCATCGAATGAATAACCTTTTAGCTGCATATGAAACAGAATCAGTTCCCGGTCGACCTGGCTTCATTTACAGGGCCCCCAGAATTGTCACCGCGAAAAGAACCAAAGGACCCATCTAGTAACTCACTCGGAGCACACAAAGACTGCAGTGTGGTACCTAGCCATTATGTAGAGTTGTTACTACACGAAAATAGAATTTATCTCAATATCATACAAATGCTTGATACCCCGTATTGTCCTACAGCAAAAGCTGGTGAGGGAACAGACACAAGATTTTGTTACCGAGTGCGGGGAAAAGGAGCTAGGATGATGACCGTTGGAATATCATCGCTTGCAACTACAACCCTTCACTTAACTTATCTTCTTTTGCAACATAATACTGCACACCACCTTCTATGTATGAATCACGGACTTATCGATGGCTACGATACTCCAATTGCTGCGTGTAGCACAAGCATCAAAGCCGTATACGGTATACCATATCTCTCGATTATTGGGCCACTACATTGACACAACCTACACATCTGCCCCGCCAGCTCTGTTACACTTGCGACAGAGTCAAGAGTGAGTACCATCGGCAGAGCTTTCCGATTCTAGATAATTGTACATCTCAGCACGCAATAACACAGCTGCTAGCCCTTGTTGCAGCATCACAAACGCTTAACCACACGCGAGCAGACACATTTTATCTATAAAGCGAATGAACCGGGGTGGTTTATGATATTACATAGGTATAGAGGGGTCGGGCCGCCTTGCAGCAACTTCTTTGGAATATCAATGGTGTTGACGGACATTATTTTGGATGAAGATCTTTACTGAGCCTGGCCCATTCGTGTTTTTATGATAGCACTCTGTTGGTACGGATGAGTTAACCACTTTTGTCGAAGCTGTATCCAATCGAGTTTTGGCCACAGTTGATCGGACTGGCGGCGGGATTGTGGTACCCAGATTTCAGAAGACATTTCCTTCTGATTGTTGCAGGGTTGGCTTTTCGTTCAGCATCTCCGCTTCAGTCAAAAATCATTTCATTCCATAGAAAATTTCTCTCACTTGGAACACACGATTATCACTTTCACACTATCTCACAAGCTCAAGTTACTTGATATTCTAGTTCTGCAAGTGCGTGCATCGAGTCCAGTGACCATCACTTTGGGCTTTCACACCTAAAGCAGTTTTGTCCCAGAGTTACCCGTGATGAAGCTGCACCTTATGTTGATCTCCTGCTATCTATGGTTTCAAAAATGCTTTTTACAGGAGCTCTTTGGCTAAAGCCTTACGAAAAATGAGGAATTTCTTCTTGGCTGTCTTTCCCCCCAAAACTTGTAGCTGGTGCTCTAAAGTGATGTAAGCTTGTCTACATGAATGGGCATAGCTCAGATAACTAACTTCATACATTATGGGGAATATACATGTGTACTTATCAGGTACATGCAACGCTCATGTCGAGAAATTTTGGCGTTGAAGACGACGTAACTTGATGGCCTACTATATTCTCCACAGCATGACCATATAGAATAATCTGCAAGCCACCCGTCGCTGTTTGGTAAAAATCCCTCAGACCAGTCAACTAAATCACGAGATAATTCAAAAATATTACAGTTTCCTATCCTCCTGTCATCCTTCATGCTAAATGCTGGAAAGTGGAAGATCTTGACATGGTCTCTTTCGTTGCTTGAAGCGGCTAGCCATTACACACCGTCTTTTGTAATCTTCCAACGTCGATTTGGATGGGTTCCAACGAAAAATGCTTTGTACTTCGACTGCTCTTTTCAGGGAGACAAGTAGACGGAGGGATTAACTACAGGATGTCAAGAAACGGGAGTGCCACCGCGGAATCGGATCCAGCGGGGTAGCGTGAAAACCTCCCAGGCTTCGTACCGCAGACATGCCGTGTGAGGTGTGATGTGACGGCATGATCCAATCGATTCAATCAGATCGGATAGGTGACAGAGCTACACAGCTGGGCAAATCGATAGAGGGGATACTCGATTTCGAAACGCTTGAGATGGTAACGCATAGTAAGATCCCCCGATTTTGAGCTTCCTTTCACATATTGTTTCAAAGGACAACCACCGAAATCCAGGAAGCTCATCAACTCTCGTTTCAAAACTCTTTGCAAGGTCACTAGCCATCATTCATATACCTACCCAAAAACGATTGAAGTAGCAAACTTCATATCCCGCGCCAAAAATGAATAAGCATACCTGTGCACAAAATCTACGACTCGAAATTTTTTATACACGTAGGGTAAGACAGCACCAAAAAAAACCTAATGAAGAACCCCAGTTCTCGCCAACCAATTACCATCAAATCCCCCCCTCCACCAATTTTTTTACGCGCCCAACCGCGCATACAGGTCGAACAACACACATATTGTGGAACAATAATTGGTAGTATTCGTTCATTTTCGACACGCTAAAGATTTAAGGTGTGGGCGGGTATTAATTTTCGGGGCGGTATGAAAGTTGAAGGGCGAATATCGATGTGTATTTGAATATTTGCGCGGATTGGTATGCTGGATTGGGATCCGGATTGGAGGTTGGGTTGCATTGATGCATTGGCTTGGTCATCGCTTCGTCCTAATTGATACTACGTGGAGTTTTGTATCATGTTGTACTTATATCGTCGTGATCGCTCTTGATCGAGATGGCTTTTTAGTTATATATTTTTTTCGTTTGTACACTCTCTTTTGCGATTCTGCTGATTTATTTAATAATCGAATTTCTTCTCTTTTTTCGATAATATAGTCTATATAGTGCGGGCACTATTTCTTGGGTTGAATAATTAATTTTATGGTTAATTAAGTTTACTACGCCGTTTCATTTTTGCCTGGCTCTTTTGTTTCGAGATCATTCGTGTCTTGATTTTTTCTCAATTGATCAACTGTTTTATTTTGTTGGAAAAATCACGAAAAACAACGTCTTCATTGATATCGACATATACATCATGGCCGATAGAAAGCATGTAAGACGCTCGAGAAGCCAGGGCTATTTTCATCGAAGAAGACCAGATGATATATACATCCAGAATCCTCACGCATTTACATTTCCATACTCGAACCCGGAAGAACTGCCAACACCTGGATTGTTATATGACGATGAAGAAAAAGAAAACATCCATTTCCGAGCCCTGGATATCGAGGCCTCATCGCCTCGAAACTTTTTTCTCGAAAAACCACCCGCAAATTGGGAATCAGAGCAATCGCCTATTTCTCCTGGTGTCACAGTGTTGTTAACTCCTGCTTATGGGGATGTGGATGGAGATGTGATGGAGTTCTTTCAGGCGTACGTTATAGTATTCTCTTTTCTTTTTCATAAATCCAATTTGAATTTTTAATACTTATTCTTTTCGTTTGCAGAGCGGCATATCCCGGACCACGAGCGGTGCGGATTACTGCAGACAGACCACGAGATATACGGAGATCTGCGAATGTGGATAAGAAGAAACGTCCATCAAAAGCTGGTCTTCCGTCGCCGAAAACTCCCAAGGCTTGGCCGTCGATCGTGGAACCTGATATTAGTACTCTTCCTTCTCAGGAAGAGGTTGAAAGAAATGTTTTGGAAGCTCGTCGCAAGCTTGTTGGGCAGACGACCTCGGGGAACATTGGACGTCCTCGACTTGAGAATCCACTGGAAGCATACCTCGTGGCTCCACGACCTATGACAAGTCGAAAACAAACAAGATCGCCATCTCCAGAGATCAATTACACCAAGAGGTCTCCTAAGCGTGGACAGAGTCGAAGCCCGGCGGTTGATAATCGAAAACGATTTATTGAGCCACAGCAATCACTCTTACCAGTTAGGCAGCAGGAAAGGTTTCCATCCAATGAGGCCAAAATACTCAGAAGTACCCGTAGCGAAAAGAGTGTGCTAGAACCAATATCCTCAATTACCGGTACAATATCGAGAACGCCTAGTCTAGTCTTTGATTTCGACGACACAGAAATCACGGATATTGAGAGTGGTACTGAGGATGATGAGAGAAGCAACGAGAGATTAAGTAGATGTGAAACATTATCAAGTCAAGATCCACATAGTCCGATGTTCGACAGCCCCCCAAGGCCATTGGAAAAAGATTGGAGATTCCGTCTTCAACAAGATTGTGCTATGGGTACTCTTGGTGCTTTAGAGTCACCTTCGATATCCTCCTCTGCGAGCCAAACTCCTCGAAAACTCCCAAAGTCGACGAGTAAAAGGCTAGGCGAGATTGGAATACCCAATTACAGTGCCATGTATTCAAAGGATTACACAATGGGCACACATACAACTCGTCCTCGTCAAATTAGTGCAGATTTATCAGTACGCTCTCCCACCTCGCCTGATGTGCTGCCTCCTCGAAGAAGCCCACCTATAATGGCTCCAATTCATCGAGACCAGAGGGAGGCAAGAGGTGCATCATTTGAGCCGGAATCTCGCACACCGAGAACTCTAGTGACTAATTGGCTTACGAGTATGTCTTCTAACGCTGGACGTAAGGAACAATCTCGAGAGCATGATGTTTTCTGGAAACGAAGTTGGGGTCGAAAGACGAAACCTAAATTGGAAGGCTGGATTTAATGAATTGGGAGATGAATGACAGGAAAATGTTGGGTGGTTTTGGTGGGGGGTGTTAATATTGATGTACTGATGGTTATGAATGATGATGTGTTTATGAATAAGAAATGTTTGGAGGCTTGATGAATACCTAGGTAGGTAGCTGGAAAATTGAGCGGATGGTAATGTGGAGAAACATACATGTTGAAAAATATACCACTTTTGGAGGAGGCGGGGGATGGGGAAAATTTGGACCACAAATTGTATTGGTAGACAGCTAGCTTGGACACATAATTTGTAATGATACCAGCTGTCAATCTATTTTCCACCACCAAAAATGGTCATTTCTCCACTTTCAGTCGAGTCCTCATGTGAGAATTTTGATGTAAAATCACAGGCTATACGCGCGGCTGCCCGTTGTCACTAGCAGGTAAATGACTCTAGACTCCACCGACAATTAATAAAGCTGTGTCTAGTTCAACCAGTTCTGTCGCTTTGGTCTTCCATTTGCTGCGGAAATTGCGTGCTGCTCATCAACCTTCACCAAACTTTATCTAATGAGCAACTTTTGGTTGGATATTCGGCCACTCAATGATCTCCAGATATAATTAAGGCGGGGCATGTAAGTACCCGGGTCGCCCAGCCGGCCAGCACGCACAGCGCAGAACATCACTGCAGAGCAGCAGCACCCTGGCACAAGCCTTCAAGCCTAGGAGATTGGTTTACGGTACGAGGAAGGCTGATGAAAGTAAGATGGACGGAGAATGGAGAACGGAGAATTGGCAAGCTCTAAACACTCTTATAATAGCAACTCAGGCTTTAAATGATCGACAGCTATATATATCAACGCAAATTTGATCTATTTAAGGTTATGTATATATACTCATAAGTCTCGAATGAAAAACATTCAAAACAAGCATTCAGCCTTAAGAAGATACCAATTGCAGAAGGTGGAGGCTGTGTTGGAGATGCATCCATTAATAATATTGATGTCACCCACAAAAAGTCTGACAGAGTTACACGGGTTATGCCAAGAATGGTGGTGGGTTAAGAGGCACAGGCATAAACTTGAACAGTACCAATTTTAGTTCTAGAGTCGATGTCAAGGTTAGAGCACAAGTATAACGCAGTGGAACCTCATCGGCTTAAATATTGAGGTTATTGAGGAAGTAGATTGAATGTGTATGTATATTTTATGTGTATGAAAACTCTGATCTGGCCTATATAAAGCTTGCTTATTCAGCATATTCCCTGACGGTCGAGAACTCACAAAACTTCACAGTTCTTTAACCAATCCAATCCCTCGCCATCTTCAACCAACAATTAGGATTATTGTTGTAGAAGACAGCGATCTTCATATTGCTTCCAAATGAAAAGACCTTGATGGAACGGGACCACCTACGTAGTACTCGAGTTATCTAAATGAAAAATATCAGGCCCACTTCTATTTGTTGGTTGGCGGTAAGAAAAATGCTGATAATGGTAGGCGTTGTTTTTCTCTTCAAGTATGGTTGTGGCGCAGACTTTAAGCATTACTATCATGGTAGTATTGGTATTATTCATATCCTTCCATAGTGATTGATATACCGTTTCTGTCGATCTTCTGTTACACCACTGATACGATACGATACGGTGCGATACACAAACATCTGCACATTCAAAATTGTTAACAAAAAGGAAGAGAGTGAGGGGTGGAATTCACATTTACGGCTCACAATTTATTTCCACATTCACTCAACATGAGTGTCAGTCCGGCTGAGCCAAAAAGTATTTTAAAAGCGAGCGAAATTGATCTTTCAGATACTTCAACCGCAGTCGCATCTTCTTCGGTATCACAAAATATACCAAAATTGTCCCATCAAAGACACGGCTATCGCAGAATGGATTCACAAGGCTCCGTTCGATTTTCCCCAGATGTTGAAAGTGCTTGCGAAAACACTCCATATTCCACAATTCCCTTGATAGTTGAGGGCGATTCCAATAATTCTGCGAACATGTCTCAGGGATTAGGAATATCTCGAATGTCCACCTCTAGCAGTCGCAAACCTCCAAGTCCACCCAGTCCTTCAAGTGGATTTTACAGCCCGCCAATTGGTTCGGGATCTTTGATGACTTCTCCTGCGACTTCACAAAATCGTCTACTGGCATCTCCAAGCTGGTCGGAAAATAATACATATGGTGAGGGTGGAGGATATTCGGGGGTAGATCAAAGGCATACGCGCAATGAGTCTCTGAATGAAGTAGATATCTCTAGGGGAAAGATTTCAGCTTTCACTGAGAGTTTGGACATGGCTTTCGACAGTCCAAACCTCTCAAGACTGAACAGTATCCGTGAAACTCCTGTGCATGACGAGAAACACATTGGATGTGGATGCGCAGCGAATAATGATATTCATTCGCGAGTCAGAAGTTGGACGTCAGTATCAGTTTTATGCCTATGCATATATTCAACCATATTCTCCGGCATTTGGTTTTTCATAGCTGTTCTTCAGCCACGATATGGCGAGCGTATCAAAACCAATGGTTCACTGACACCGACAACTGCTTCGATTTTGTTTGCTGGTTTTGCGAAATCTATTGAGCTATCTTTCGTCACTATATTTGTCAATTTTCTAGGCCAAGTCTTAAGTCGGAGATCTCTGATCAGGAACTCTGATGGTGTCACCGTTGCTGAGTTGACAATGCGAAATTGGGTAAGTTTTACTTTTTTTTGGTGTTTGATATGGGTTTTCTTTACGTTGTGGAATGCTCGTTGATATTAACTATGCTCCTTTAGGTCATTCAACCAGGATTCATGATCACGAACCCCAAGATTTTGCGCAGGGCCGCTTTGTCAATCTTGGGAGGAATCACATTAACTGCAGCTTTTGTAGCTATGTTCTATACCACGGCATCAGATGCCATAGTTAGCCCTAGTCTCCAATTTGGGAAATGGGAAAGTGTGGTAATGAAAGGTCTGGTCAAAACAGGCTATGGCAATCGATTTTATGTTGAGCAGAGTTGTCAAACCCCTATTTCAACGGCTATGGACTCGAGTTATTCCGCTTCCACTTGTGTGGATATCGATCATGCCGGAGAAGGTGTGTAAAACCTCCAGTGGGCTGTTTCTCAAATATGCTAACCCTTTAGCGTATCATAACTTTCTCGAGTATGTTCATACTTGGGCCGATATTGCTGCTGCTGGAGGAAAGGGTAACTCATCCGACTTAGCACATCGTCCAAATGTGACAGCCATGCTTTACGACAACACTACTGTCAAAGCTTCATGGATTCGTACCAATACTAGCGATATGGCTGCTAGTTACAAAAAGTACAATCGTGTTGTGAACAACGTCACGCTTGCTATGCCACACTCCAATGTTATCTCAGCTGCGACAGATCAAGTTAATGGCATATTACAGCCTTCTGATCTTGAGGGTGTAGGAGAATACAAAGTAAGAGCATCAGTAGTGAGCCCCACTATCAACGTTTTATGTGCGAACATGAATAAAACGGAGCTATCGCCAATTATCTACGTTGATTGGCCGAATGCGGTCACAACTGATTCTACGAGTGTTCCAAATCAAAAGCTGGCTTGGGCCGGTTATATATCGCAAATTATTTTAGAGCCGGGACAGAACTATCTTAATAGTACTGCGGTAGATGATATCTTTGGTTGGGGTGCAAACAAAAAACAGCCTCCAGTGTTCCCAATGGTAAGCTTCCCTTGTACAAAAATTTGGGTGAATGTTCGCTAACTTCTTATAGTTACCCATCGACTATAACATTATAAGCAACATATCGGTATATCAGAGCGACTTCATTTACATTCTTGCAAAGTCTAGTACTACAACCGACTATACCATCTGTGAAATGAGTGAGTACTCGTTATTGACATACTTTAATCTCTTTACTTCTACGTTTCCACAGTCTGATCTCCCGCCGATCATGGAAGAAATCTACAATGTTATGGATATTTTAGAACGTCTAGCTTTGGTACTAACAATCACCTTCTAGGCTCTTTTCTTGCAACTGATTGCAGCACAACATATTCAGCTGCTGGAGCGGGCGGGATTCTCGAGAACACATGCGAAGATCCCAATGATGAAATAGCTTATGCCAAATCCTACGACCCACCACCTCCTCCTCCTGCCCCACAAGGAGATTATCGAAATATCATTTCAGAATGGGCACTTACATTGTCCCTCAACACCGGAATCTCAAACGATAACGCTTCTATTTCTCGATTGTTAACACAATTCGTCACGACGACTCCTAGTCTCAATACCACATTACCCAGTCTCGCAGAAGCCCTCGCTTCACTCGCTGGCTGTACCCTATTAATTAGTGCCCAGGACGCCACTTTCAAACATTACTTGGGATATAATGGTACAGATAATATCGTAAGCCCCGGCGTATACGAACCTTTCAACGCATCCATCTCCAGTCAATCCTACACTTCTGGCCCTGCCGTCCGCTGGCAAAAAATGTTCTACATTGTTCTCTTGCTCGTTTTCCTGACTAACCTTTTTTGTCTCGGCTATTTCATCCGCCAACGTGGTCTCGTAACTGATTTCACCGAAACTCAAAATCTATTCGCTTTGGCGGTTAATAGTCCCCCTTCTCAACGATTAGGTGGAAGTTGTGGTGCTGGGCCGCAGGGAGATCAATTAAATGTTGATTTCCATGTCCATCATGAGGAAAATTCAAGTCACTTTTACTTAAAGGAGGGAACTAGTAGTAGTGTATTTGAACCAGCGAGTTTCGAGTTGAAGAGTCGAAAAGCGCCGGCTATGGGGTTGAAATCGAGGACGGCGAGTAGTTATAGTATGTTGAGTAATAAACGGAGGAGTATTCTGTAGTCATGGGATATGCGACTAAGTCGGGGGTTAATGGAGGGTGGATGGTTTGCATATAGAGAAGCGAGCGAGGGCGTCTTTTTATGGTTGCTTTGTATAGGTGGTGAGATTTGAGATACCCATGATGATTGATGATGGACTTATGAAGTTTACTATTTAACACTTACTATTTACTATTGACTGCATGAATCAAAAGTTTGATGAGGTCGATCTGTCTCTATTTTCTAATATTGAAGAGATGAACTTTAGCATAATTGATTAATAGTGGATATTGATATTGTAAGGTTGATAGAAATCCTGATCTTTAATAGATGTGCGTGCTGTAGGTAAATGTGCTTTGTTTTCTCATTTCAGCTCTAGAGTTTTACTTGTGGGTATTTATCGTTTTGGACTTGTTATTCTTTCTTTTGGCTTGATAGGTGGTGTACTATTCCTATCTTCAATCTTTAATCTTTAAATCCCCAAAATCCTCTATATTCCTAGCACATCTCGCCCGCACCTCTACAGCAAATAAAGCACGTACATTCAAAGCCATCTGTATGCAGCATTGCTGACTGAGCTCAATAACAGGCCATTACTACGTGTTTGTTACGAGTATTGAGTATCCAATGAAATTTCATGTATGTATGTATGTATGCATGTGTATATATAAATGGGATTTGCTGAGTACTTACTTATAGGGATGGATAAATGAGTATTGGGTATTGAGTATCAGGTTTATGCTAATTGAGGGGTCATGGGGATGTTAATATGTTTGGGACGAGGTATATTGCGTTGCACAGATGGCTATTGTATAGGGAAATACGTATACGAATATAGAAAATGGTCTATTTATTCCATCATCGCCAAGAGGGAAGTGGGATGATGATGATGACTCCGCACTTGAGCTCTCCAGCTTACGCGGTTGTGTAACACTTATTCGAGTAATAGGAAAATATATCACCATTAATCATACGAGACGGAATGAAAGAGAAAAAGAGTATAAACACATGCATCCCCTATCCCGAATATTCACAGCTTAATATTTCGTTCTAATCACACTGCACCAACAAAAAAAAAGACTACCCAACATGACCGGTAAATCTACCCCTGAACAAACTCATCCACAGCATAGCTAAACCATATTACGAGAATATCCACACTTCCCCTTCACCCGCCCCTCAGGCGCAGACCCCGCTCCCGAAAATGCAAAATTGCGTCGTGCATGTCCAGTTACTCAAGTTGAATTGTTTGATGGAAAGAAAGTTTGGTTATTTACTAAACATAAGGATTGTTGCGAGATACTTGCTTCGCAGGATTTTTCTGCTGTGAGTGAGGTTTTTATGATTGATATATTAAGTTTGGTTCTGACGGATGGGAATGGATGAGGATGGATGGAGGGGTGTAATAGAGGTGTTGTTAATATTTGGAGTAGGATCGGAGATACGATGGATATCCGGAGATTCACGAGGGGGGAATCGTAGCTGCGTTGGCTTCTGCACCTACTTTTGTGAATTTAGATGATCCGGCACATTTTTTGCAACGGTAAGTGACTCGTATCTCCATGTTCTCTCATTCCGACATCTAAACTCGCATATTAGCAATCGAACACAACCTTTCTTCGAAAAAGAAGCCATAGACAAACTCCGTCCCTTCATCCAATCCATCGTCGATAAAAACCTTGATCAAATGATCGCAGAGGGTTGTGCTTCCCCTGTCGATCTGATTCATAAATTTGCAGCTCCGGTTCCTACGTTGACTGTGTATCATATGTTGGGGATACCAGAAGAGGATATTGAGAAATTGTCTTATGATAGTGAGGTGAGGAATAGTACGAGTAGGAATGCGGCTGAAAACTCGAATACGTAGGTTTTGTTTTTATTATTGAGAGTGTTTACTGCATGTGAGACTGATGTTGTCGTTTAGCAATCTTCAGGGATATATTAAAGAATTGACAGAGAGGAAGATGGGGGATCCGGGAGATGATCTTATTAGCGAACTTGTTAATCAGGTATACTACCGCGCTCTTAAACCCCTTTTATCTCGAAACTAACACAACAACCACTTAGTACAATCAAGGCATTGGCAATCTCTCGGAAATTTCCTCTCTCGCCTATTTAGTTCTGGTAGCTGGCAATGCAGCAGTCATAAACACCATTGCGCTCGGCATCCTTACTCTACAACAACATCCCGCTCAACTATCTGAGCTAATCGCCAATCCGGATCTCGCACCACAGGTAGTCAATGAGATTTGTAGGTATCAAACTGCGAGTGCATTGAACTGTAGACGAGTAGCTTTGAAGGATATGAAGGTTGGAGGTCAGGTATGTTTTTTCACTCGCTTTTTGTCTCGAATGCTTTGTATTAATGTCAATTCAACGCTAAAATAATCATCTGATGGCTAAAACAGAAGATCAAAAAAGGCGAAGGTGTGATATGTGCAGTCCAAGCAGCGGATAGGGATGAAGATTTCTTCACGGATCCTGATGCCGAAACCTTTAATATTCATCGGAATCATGATATTAAAGATGTATTGGGGTTTGGATGGGGGATTCATCGATGTCAAGCGGAGTGGTTGAGTAAAGCTGAGTTGGAGATTGTTTTTGGTAAGTTGTGGTGTTTATTTATTTTGTGGGTCAAGGGAGATGAGGCGAGACGGGTAGAGTGAAGTAAAAAAGGGGCATGTCAATGTAAGAGTAAAGAGGAGAAGAGCTTACTGATCATATTAATGTGCTAGGAACATTATATAAACGTCTACCGAATCTGAAAATTGCGGTTCCGTTGGATGAATTGAAGTATACACCGCCGACACAGAATATTGGAATATTGGAATTACCGGTGACCTGGTAGGCGAGGGTGGAAACTAATGGCGCAGGCGATGTGCGTGGTTGATAATAAGGACTGATTCCCGATTGTTTTCCCGAAATCGATTTGATCTGTATAGTTGTTGGTTTCAATGTTTTGGTGTCCTTCTTACTGATTTTTGTTCCTCAGAGATGATTCACTCGATAATAATTTGGTTTATAATTAAATAAGTAAAATGCAGCAGTCGAAAAATGGATGAGGATTCAGATGCTTATCACCATTTGTTTTTTTTATAGTCCTCACTTCCCACCTTACTCAAGTGATAGACCCAGCACTTCCCGGCAAAATACAGCTGTAAATGGAACTCCAGCTTGAGTGGCCAAAAGGTCCGCATGGGTTGATGGTCGTTCCTGCCTTTTGCACATCCTTCATCCCCAGGCCAGACAAAAATAGAAGGAGAGAACCACAAACACTAACCAAGACTATTTCCTCGTCTTTATTTTCCCAACCATTACAATCCATCAACACGATTCTCTTATTACAAGATACTACACTCTGCTTTCAGAATTGCTTCGTATTGCTTCATATTACTTCACTTTACTTTGCTATCGATTGAACTCATTATATTTCGCCTTGAACAGCATTAAATGCACTGGGTAAGACAACAAGATATGTGTTGTAAGTTCCTATCCAAGTCTCTCTCATAATTATCTCCAAGCCTACACTTAGCTTATTTCTAACATAGTCATTCCAACAGATCCGCGCTTCGCAAGAAATATGACTTCATTACCTGCCAACCCAGAGACAACAAAACTTGTAAGTCTTTTATATTCATTTCCAATCCGATCAAATACCTCATCTACTCGACTCAAGAAAGCTCACATCACCACATTCAATGTCCAACAAGACTTCGCACATTGAGAAGTCTCATTTTAAACCCGTCGCTGCAACACTTTCAATGTCCATTACAAGTGTGAATTTTGAGAAGCCTCATCTCATCAACTCATCACATCAGCATATTCAATGCCGAACACAGATTCAAACATGGAAGCTCAAATTTAACCCAACCACAACAGAAGTTAGCATTCTTTGCTGTCGACTACAAACCAGAGCCACCTCTCGTCAACTTCTACCGCTGGTTTGTTCTCCACAGTATCCATAAGCGTTCTTTCAAAAACGGTGCCTTCCAAAAAGACATTCCCTGGGACATCTCCGGTCCTTCCGCATGGAGAATCGAAAAAATCCTTTTCACCATTTGTGATTCGACTCTAATTGCCGATAATGAAAGAGCTATTCTCCTTGAATTCCTGAAGGAATATCATCAACAACTCGGAGACGAAACCAGCGCTCTATCCTCTGGTTTTAAGACTATCCCGGCATGGGAGCAAGTTAAGCGAATGTTTGACATGAATGATCCTAACCACATTGCTGGAATAGCATGGCTTGAGAATTCAGGTCGTCACCGTTGGGCCGGTGATATAAGTGTCAAGAAGCCTGGTGAGAAAGTCACATTGGACACTTCCAAGGAATCTGAAGAGAAAGTCGCAACGGCCGATGTCATAGAGTCTGCGGAAGAAATCATGTTCCGAGAAAAGAGATCTCAAAACATGGAAATGTTCAGAAAGGTACGCTTGGCGCGCTCTGAGAAGATGGGTGGTGCCGATCAAAAGGGCATAAAGAGAGTTGTTTCCGGTTCGGCTACTCGTTCAACTAGCCCGACGAAGAAGTGCAAGGCAGACTTTCGCATTACAGATCTCAAGGCTGGAGGTACGCAGAAATTTCGATTCATGATTTATCTAATGCTAATTCAATTAGGCGGCTATCGACACGATTCCGGTGTAGAACTTGATTTTTAGTACGGTTGGGCTGGGTTATAGCTATAGGTCATGGTTACTTCATTATTAATCAACGGGAAGGGAACTTTTTTATGGTGAAACTCTGTATGTCATTCGTTAAAGTAGTGGTAATCCAAATACAAGCTGAATGTGATGTTTGACACCATTTTCTTCTTGAGACAGTCAGGTGTTACTTACATACAATGTCAGAAACAGTATTCCCGTTTCCTCCCGTTTGAAGTCCATTCCAAATATCTACAAAAGTGAAGAAATGAAGACTGAGAGTGATATCTCTATAATATCCTTACTCAATTGAAGCATTAGAGGATCATATTTTCATCTCCCTTCGCTTTATAGTGAGTGTATTCTATACACAAACACATATTCCTGATGTGCTATCCCAATCCCAATAACCTCATCCAATCAAGACAAGCAAGTAATTCAAATCAAGCATCATATTCCCGTCCCTCTCCTCTCTCTCCTCTCTTGACTTGTGCTGTAATCAGGCAGCCAGTAAGTCTATTTTTGATCTATATAGATACCTATGATGGATAAATAGGTACATAGATTCATAGATATGAATTAAAAAATGATAAAGTGGTATTTGAGAACATTGAAGTTTTGAAGGAAGGAAGAAAGGAAGAAAGGAAAGAAGAAAGGAAAGAAGGAAGGAAGGAAGGAAGGAAGGAAAGAAGGAAGGAAAGAAGGAAAGAAGGAAAGAAGGAAAGAAGGAAAGAAGGAAAGAAGGAAAGAAGGAAAGAAGGAAAGAAGGAAGGATTTTTCTTGGGAATAGATTATGTATATATGTATGTATATATATGTATATTAGGTGTACGAGTAGTATTAAATGAGATGTTAGGGAGATGTTAGGGAGATGTTAAGGAGATGTTAGGGAGATGTTAAGGAGATGTTAAGGAGATGTTAGTGAGATGTTAGTGAGATGTTAGTGAGATGTTAGTGAGATGTTAGGTATATAGGTAGGTATATAAATATATAAAAGAGTAAATGTAAGAGAGAGTGAGTATAAAAAAGAGAGTGTAAGGGAGTCGGAGGTTTAATAAATAATGAATATCTAGATATACAATACTATTAGGTATACAAAATTACAATGATAGGATGGTGGAATGGTGGAGTGGTAGAATCAATACGAGTACCACTCGTTAATTTTCACGGTACAGAGTCATGAGGGACGAGGAGATTAGAGTTAATCATGGTATCATTTTGCGATATAAAAATCTATTCTCGTAGATAAGTAGGTATCCAATCCAATCCAATCATGCATTCGTTCGTTTGCTCGTATGCTCGTCTGTTGGTTCATTCATCTACTCATATCATCATCTCATCATTTATTCATGATTCCACTTCCGCTTCTCAACCATGTGTAGCCCTATTTTCAACAGCTAAAACAATGTGAAATTCCCCATATTCCGAATATGTTTTGAAATAGCTTTTGTTTTGCTCGCCGATATGCCTGATTCCGAATATTGCAGATGGGTATAATAAATCCAAACCCCATAAATTCGTTAACCTGCACCGAATGAAGCTCACCAATTTTGTTTTAGCAGTGGCCCATGTATAATCTCAATCAATCACCTTCATTCCCATTTCCTCCACTCATCATTTAGTCTCTGAATCTCCCTCCCCAATAGCGGATTCGAAACCATGCTCTCCCTACTCTGTCTTTTCGTCGCCGCCACATTGACCTTCCATGCTAACTCGGCGCTTTTTCTCTCTCTCGCTTTGGTAGCTAATAATATGTAATCATTAGAATCACAAGCTTTTTGGAAAATAGCCCTCATTCTCGGAGAATACAATTGGCAACTAGCCTTTTCCATTCGCTGTGGAGTTTTATTAAACATCAATGGAATTGATTTCCTATCCTCTAGTTCTGGAAGTACGACGTCGTCGAAACATTCTTCGCAGACGGTGAAATCAGGAAGTTGGGTGATGATGTACCAGCGGCGATCGAACAAATCGGTAGATTGTTGACACTCTTCGAGAATGGAAAATTTGCGGGCGAGTTTGCCGAGAGCGCGAGTATCAGGGGAGGAGTTGTGATAAGCAGCATCATCTGCAGTAGTTTCTAGAACGTCAAAGTATTGTACAAAGCGTTTGCTGTCAAAACGAAGATCACAGATTCGTGGAATGGAGCTGGAATAGTCTGTTTCGATAGTACGGATGAATACACCGCGGATAGGAGGGAGGAGTATTTCGATCGATTTGACACAAGAGTTACAAACATCAAAGTCTTTTATTGGTGAGCCTGTTTTAGGATCGATTATTGAGTTCCAAGATCTGTTGAATGCTTCGCGTTTCCCAAGACAGGGTGCTTCAATTGCGCCCACGTTCGTGAGACTATAGAAGAGACCGAGATCATTTCTTCTTTCTTTAAGTGTTAAAAGCCATGCTATCCGATACCACGGCGAACTTCCAAAGTCACATATGATTGAAATGTCTGGTCTGCGAGGGGCAAGTATGAAGTGGTCTCGAAAAGTTGTTGGAGCTATGATCGAATTGAAGCAACTTGGACAAATGTCGAAGTTGGGACATTGAGGTAATGTCAACCAATCCTGATAACCGACTGTGGGATTCATTCTCGGACAAGATGGAAGTGGTGCAACACCACCTCGTCCTACATCTTCCGAATAACGACGATAGCTACCGACAGGTCTCTCTAGGTTATTTAACGGGAACTGAGAAGGTTGAAAGGGAGGCGGTTGCCAGTAGGGGTTATCATTGGGAGCTGGACGTGTGCTTGGTGGCCGTTCATCTTCATACTGAGGCACAGTAGGTGTTCGTTGGGTCTCAACCGGGGACTGAAGATCGATTCTAGTTGGGATTGGTATTGGAAGAAGTCCGTGATGAGGGAAAGGGGCTGGAATCTGTTGCATTTGTGGAATCGGTATTGGCCCTGGTGAATTTGATTGGCGAGAGGATGGTCTTGGGACTAAACCTGGGCTCAAGGGATTGAGTCTGTCCGCGCGAGATATCTCTTTTGAGCTATACAAAGGTGAGCCAGGCCTCGAACTAGACCTTCGGCCTTGTGGAAACGTCTCCGCTCTTTCAAATGGCTCTGTTCTAGGCAGCTGATTGGGAGAGATCTTTGGAGAAGGAAGCGGGGATGAAAACTTTGAGTGACTAGGTGACCTATTAGACCTTGGGGAGTCTACCCGGCGCTCATAGTCATCTTCTTGCCGTAAATCCTTAGTCCTGCGGTGTTCATGCCGTCTGCGTCCAAAACCTCGCTCAGACCCACTGTCTGCAAGATCATCTTCACTGCTGCTATAACACTTTGAGTTGGAAGTAGCCAATCTTTTAGGAGAGTGTGCACGTTCTGATCCGGATCCTCGCTCCGATTCACCCGGTCGGAGTCTCTCGAGTCTTTTTACGTCTTCGAGTGTGGGCTGTGGCTGTGCCGTTCTGTCATTTGAATTCCGCCTGGATCTTGAGGAAGCTTCAAAATTATCACCATCTCTCTTTGAAGCAAGAGGAGTCCCGGGTCTTGATATGTTGTTAGGGAAATTGATTTCGCTATTTCTTTTCTCGTTTATGGAATTGCCACGTCTTCTTGAGGTTTCTTGTAGTGGATGGTATCGAGGGGCGGGCTGCGCAGCGGACCCGAATGCCTCTTTGGAATGACCCCGAGGACTATGTACTGCATCCGGGGAGAGGAAGTATTCGCCAGTCGAAGTATGAGGTGCATCATAAGCTTTTGGGATTTCGTCGGAATCCCTGGAGCCGTATGCAGACGCACTTCTCCGATATTGAGACGGAATTTCTCGAGGGGCTTTTGTTTGTATATTTGGCAAATCTTGCCTACTTCTTCTTCTTTCCAATTGCGAGGGCTTCAACATAGGCTCATTGCTGAATTTGTTTGTCCCAGCCTCCTCCGTATTTGCCGCAGATTTGCTTTCTGGTCTGCCTCGCTCTGATCTTCCTGTTGTTTGCCTATTTTCACCTCTAGATTGATTGGCAGGTTCGTTGTTTGGGCTTGTGTCGGTTTCTGGCACAAGAACAAAACGCCGTTCGGAGTTTTCATCACAATCCTTCGACTCGTTTGGTCTTGGCGTAGCATGTAATCTCTCAGTCTCACCCTCGCTGACATCGGACTCAAGTATGATAGGGTATTGATCAATGACACCACGAGAAGGAGGATCGTATGAGGAAACGAACGATGGCGAAGATTCTCGTGCTAGTGAAACGGCCTCATCTTCCACTGTTGGTCTTGGTGGAGGTGGCCCTTTATGTCGAACACGACTTCTACTTCTTGCACGACCACCATCACGATCGGAGGTACTCAGAAAGTTGGATGTATAATTATTTTGCGGAGGAGGACTCGGAGTTCTTCTTCTATAGCTACAGCTAGAAAAGAATTTAGCGGACCATGAAAACCCTCAAGGGGACTAATCAGGGAGAAAACATACGGCGAAGGACTTCTTGCTCTAGAAGTTCTGAAGAATCCATTTGCCAACAATTCGTTGACATCCCTTTCTTGTCGTCTCTCAGGCCTCTCCATCCCGGTACCTGTATAGCTTGAGCTGGTAAAGTTGTGATAGTATTGAGTGAGGTATAAGAGGAACTTTTAAGCAATGAAGCTTGTATCTATGCAATTTAATTGAGTGCTAGGTATTGCTAAAAGAATTGAAGAAGGTTCTGGACATTCAAATCATTATTATTGTCTCTCGTAATAGCTGTCCACTTATCAACTCGTATAATGATTAATCGTAATAATGGTGATAACGGTAAGTAGCATGATGACGGCACGAATTACGAGTTGATGACTGGATGGATTTCCCTTCATTTCTGAGACAACACAGACATTTTTCCATGCGCCTAAAATTTCTTCATAACCCCTCACTTGACCACTGATCACTATTGATCCTACAGATAAAAGATGGACTTGGAATAATCAGGTCCAAAGATACCTTAGGTACCTATCTAGTGACATTGTACCAAAGAAACGGTGGGTCGAAGTAGGTATTATAAGCATTGTAAAAGGCATAAATTGAAAAGTAAGACTACTCTGCATATTTTGCCTCGATAATGAGACCATACAACAGGCTTATCCACCCTCCATTTCTGATATCTGTCCAGTAATAAAACATCCCCAGTTTGCTTGACCCCAATTTTGACAAGTTAGTTGCCGCAGGTCCCTGGAAATTCAATTCGCCATCTTGATTGCCTCGTGTTTTGCCTTTTTTAGTTTATTGATCAACGATTACCCGTAACAGGACCACCATGATTTCAAAGTAACGCGAATAGGTTTACGAGACCCAGTAAAGCATTTTCTTAAGATAAACATAAAGCTAAATTTCATCAGAAAGATAGGAAAGTGTGTTTGTATTAAGGTTGATGACATAGATAATCCCACTGTCTGATATATACTCCGTATACCCAGGTATTGCCCGAGGAAATTGTTCGGCATCTCCACCATTAATCATGCAAAAATTCCTGAATATCCTTATCCTCATCATCCTCTTGTTGTTGTCTTCTCAATTTTTCCTCTTTGTCCAAAACCTTTCTGATTGTCTGCCTTTGCTTCTTTCGTGCTTTACCGCCCCATTTGACATCATTCGAACTGGCTTTCACATCCTCCTCGCTGTCGGTATCACCAGGGATCTTGACCGAATCTCTGAAAGAGTTTGCGTCGACGTGCTTTTCTTTCTCCTTCTTTTCCGCATGTTGAGCCCTTGCTTTAGCATATTCCTGTTTCTGCTTCTTCGCGCCAAGATTGATGAAATATGGCCTAATGAGAAGGTATGCTCCAACTACTGCGACAATTCGAATCCATTTTTGAAGTTCCATCGTCTTCATCTGTTCAAAGGCTCCTGTCGCATTTCTATAGAAATTGGTAGCTCCCATTTCTAGGAGATTGGTGATAAATTCCGCCATTTTTCCGATGTTGAGTTTCGACTCAAATTCTTCGGTAAGGTATTGTTTGAGGGTTAAGTTTGGAGGGATGGATAGTGCGGTAGATGAGGTTCTTAAGAAAGGTTGATTGAGGTGAGTGAGATTATTTGTGACGAGCAATCAGATCTTATGGTAGAAGGGAATAAAAATTGAGACACAGAGAACCCGTCAGATGGACTTGAGTGAGCTTCGAGTGGTAGGGAAAGGAGAAAGAAAAGGTGTCTTCTTGAGAAACCTAATTTATTGCCAGCAGAGCAGAGTGAATTGAAAGAGATAAAAAAAAATGTGGACTGGAGGGTTTCTTAGCTCCAAGGCGATTAAGGCGGTCAAGTTGAGGGTCCTGGCTTGACTTCGGTAAAACGCGTTCACCATAACTTAAACTTAACGCGACTTTGATCTTCAAATTAAAAGGTCATTCTCAAGTCATTCGATTCCCATACTATATCATATCATATTCAAAAACGCCGCAGATGGATGCCGACCTCCACGATGTGAGTTGCATATGGAAAATTTCACGAATTCACAGTTACTAACATTAGAACTTCCAGCGGCTCAAAGCAGCTCTTTGGTTCTCAATTGGGAAGATTGTGGAAGAGGAATCCATTCGACTTAATTCAAATGCTACAAACCAATTCATAGGAGCATTAACTGAAATGGTATGGCATCAAATAGGTGTGTTCTATCATTCTATCATTCTATCGTTCTATATCTATCAATATATGTTTCTAATGAGATCCTTCATAGAAAATGTAACGATGGATCTCGAAAGTTTCTCGCGACACGCTGGACGATCTACCATTACCACCGATGATGTATTACTCGTTACGAGGAGGAATGATGCCTTACACGATATGATCAAGAATTTTATCGATAAGGAGAAGGCACAATCTACAAGTGAAAAGGGGAAAAGTCGCACAAAGAAATAACGATTCGCTGTTCCTACTCTTCCAACCTTTTTAAGTTACCAGATACCCCAGGCAAGGCGGCGTTAGGAGTTAGAAATATTATATCATAGAATAAATTGAGGGCCACAATGTACCTAAAATCTTTGGGTATTTTGATGTTAGTGTCAAGACGAATCGAATCCTTCCAATATCTCGAGTCAGTGATGTGGCGTGTGTTCACTCAAAAGACTGGCCATCAAGGTTCCCCGCACCAACCCCCCTCCGCATGAATGGAGCAGGGGATTAGAGCCACCCAATACTATGCTATGATCTTACTGCATATCTCAAGGCCACACAAGGTGATGCTGACACTACCATTTTTTCGCATCTTTCCTATCTTTCTTCATGTTCCCTTCTTTATACTCTTAACAACAATACTTCGAATCAATCTAATTTGCTCATCATGACCGAAACCTCCGCAGTATCAAGAGTATTCTCAATTCCAGAGCTTCTCCATGAAGTCTTATCTTATCTTCCTCAATCTTGTCTATTAGTTACAGTACCACTCGTTTGCAAAAATTGGGCCATAGCCCTCACCTCACCATCACTTGAAAGAGCTCTATGGTTTCGACCTGCGATCCATAATGGCCCATCGACATGGTCAAGTCTTTTAGAACAGCAATTTGGTGTATTTTTTGACTTCAATCTTACATCGAATGGCCATGTAATTGACTCAGCCGCATTTGACAATCTACCTTGGAAGCGAAATCTCAAGGCATTTGTAAGTGCATTTAAAGGACTGATTTGTTCTAGTTTTTCTTCTATATGACAATTCTTTTTTTTTCAATCCCAGTGATTGAATAACTACTTGTGTCCGCAACTTACTGACATCATGGTTTAGAAGAGAGCTGACGCAAGCTGGCGTGATATGCTCGTATTCCAACCTCCTGCATACGAATTTGCGATAGAGAGAATCAAGCATGATCGAGGCGGTCTTTCGCACCAGACAGTCATTCTCCCCTGTCCAGATGGCCTTCGAATGGGAATGGTTTGGGATATCGCCCAAGAATGGTGCTTGAGGCGAAAACATTGGTTACAAATGACTGGTCCTGAGGATGAAAAAGAGTATCGAAACTCCGAGGTTGGATATACAGAACCGATGATTCCAAAGATGATACTTCATTGGCATATAACTTGTCCCCGTCGAGGTTCTCAGGCCAGTTTAGAAGATGACTGGGTCAGTAGGGGCAGAAAGGAGTTTGACTTGTTTAAGCTATAGGGAATGATGTTGTTCTAAAAGAAGGGATTTATTTTGAGAACAAGTCAGCTCCAGAAGCTTTCAAGAAATCGGAAATATATCTTTCCAAAACAGAACATACCCCAGCCCCGATAAAACTGTCGGTTACGGGCAAAGATTCTAGGCGACATCTGTGCCTTGGTCCCTGGTGCCTCGCTTTCATCTATTCCCCCTGTATGAAAGGGCAAAGACAAGATGAATCATGAATATACTTCGTGATATTCCCTTCGTTGATCTTGGCTCGTTTCAAAGTCGAAACTTTCGATTATGCTCTCCTCGCCAGAAATTGCTTCGAGGATCTCTGTAAGACGTATCTGGGAGACTTTCAAAGCTAAGTGCTTTGAGGTTCAGGTACAATGGCGAGCGATTACTTATAATCTCGATAAGAAGTCGTCGAGGAATATCATGATATTTGTTCCGCGCGCAAGGTTCGATGATGAATGTGATGATCTGTGCTTATTTTCTTAGCACAATGTGCTTTGAAAGTAGGGTTTTAGTCTCATAGGGTCTGATAATGAAGTCTTTCAGGAGATTATGTCCGGGTCAGATGCTGCGGAGGTGTGATTTTTTTTATTGTACTTCACAAGAGATGGATGTTTAGTGAATCGGACTGGCTTATGTGGATTCCGAATTTGGGATAGCCACAGATGCTGATCTCAAGACTAGGCGTAAACGCAAGTTTCATTCGGAGATCTTTCATACATGCAAAAGGGAGAAGCTACAACAAGCGTGTCAGAATTACAGCAAAGCCTTCCAAAGTTATCTCGGATAACAAAATCAGCAATTTAAGTTAACACAAAACATATTTTCCTCCCATGACATAGATGTGTATTTTTATTGTGCTAAGCTAGGGAGGTAGGTCTTCTCAGAAATATTTCTAACCCCAGCTTTTGCAAATAGCTACGCACGCCCATTTTAATCTTAATCATTAAGCCTATGTTTACCTTACCATCTGATCCAGTAAGCTGGGAATTACTTATTTCAGATTATTTAATGTGGTATCTTTTGTTGCTGGCTGAGATGATGGGATGAGATTTTGGGAGTTAGTTGGTGGAGTTGGAATTTGGAGTTGGAATTGGGATGGAAGTGGGTGTACTCTTCTGATTTCTTTTGAACTATTATTGTTTTTGTTGATTTAGTTGATATGGCTGATATCGCTTGTGTGTTTGTTTATGTAATGAATGACTTTGTTTATATCTTTTATTGTATATCTTCAGAATGAATCGATGGATTGTTTAGTTGGCGTGTATTCGATCCAATCCAATCCAATCCAATTCATCACATCCCTTTAATTCAGCCCATCCAGTTCATCACATCCAACCCAACTCAATTTCCTTCGAGTTTATATAAACTGATAGATAGATAGTTTTATATCCGCTGAATATATTCATTTCCTTCTCCTCTGTACTTGGCAATGGGGTAGAAAGAGAGGGGTTTTATCATCTATCTATAAAAAGTCTTTATTTATAGAATGTCTAGATAATTTACATCATCTATTCATCTAGCTTCATATCTGATTAGAAGTTTATTATTTGTATATCCTCTGTGCTTGGTGAATAGGATAGAAAGGGGGGGGGGGGGGTTATTGTATGTATTTTGATGGAAAGATATATGATAGATAGTATATAGTATATAGATAGGTAGGTAGTTTATATCGTCTACTCCACTACTCTAAGTTTGGAAGTTTTGCTCTGTGTATACCTAGGTAGGTACTTGGATATTTATTTATTCACTGCTTCCTTCTTCTTTTCGTATTTGGACGCTGGGGTGGAAGGAAGAGAGGAGGGGAGGTTGTATATTTAAAAATATATTGTGACATACATTGTTCATCCATCCATTTTATTGCAACTTAAATTCCATCTCTCTCTTTCTATTATATGCAGCTTTAGTTAAAATTGATTGTTGATTCTCTATCTCTTTATATCTGGCCCATGAAATGGAAGGGATGAGGTTTTGTTGTATATCTACGGATATAGGATGTTGTGTAGGAGCTGTAAGTTATATAGAAATTGTATATCGTGTAGAAAGTATGTTATTGTATAGAAGTTATACATTATACAGGATTTACACACAACGTAGCAGTTAGTTAAACATGATATAAAAACCACACATCACCTCTCCATCCATCCCTTCACCATCCATTAATCTCATCTCATTTAACTCCCCCTCTCCCCCTCTCTCCCTCTCCCCTCCCGCTTCCCACCATCTCAAGATAAATCGACCTATTAACTTCCCATCCCTCCACACATCACCAACAAAGAGATTGGGATTTTTCTTCCATATCCACAAACTGACCAAGTGATACAATTCTTTTAGGATCCCTTCATTTACTGCCAATTAATCTTATCCCCAACTTATCTTCTGTTCCATTAGCGGAAAGCTTTTTGCTGCGCATTTACAGAGAGGTGCTGCATATATTTATATATAGCACACATGACTCACGTTTCCTTAAGTCGATGGAGCAATTGATTCCTCATTAAAAACTATGTCTTGCTCCTATTCATGTCATTATTTCTTTCGGTGTTGCTTCATAACTAATATACGGTAAAACCATCATTCTCTCAACTCCAAAATCACATCTTGTCTTTCTCGACCTCTCAAACACCTATTCCATCATTGACCCCTCTAATTCTCTACTCCCTCTAATTCTTATAATCAACATTCGTACCAAAAGCCCTCTCAAAGCCCGTCAAAGTAACCCGATATCTAACATCATTAACCTTAACCTTCTCAACCGCCTTCTTACATCCCTCCTCACTAATATCAATCGTCTCAATCATTGGCTTAACCTTCTTATCAGCCGCCAATTGCAACATAGCCTGAGCTTCCTTGCGAGAACCAATATGTGATGCAGCAATCTTACAACCGTTGCTGACGAAATCCTGGGCCTTCAATTCTGGAAGTGGCTTATCTGGGAGACCGACATTATGAAATTCTCCGTTGACGGCGAGTGTCGACATGTAAGCAGTGAGATCAAATTCATTGGTCATATCTGCGCAATTGAGGATGAAGTTGAAGGTAAAAGCGAGGGGTTTTTGCCAATCCTTTTCTTGGGTGGAAACGAAATGATCAGCTCCCAACTTCAGAGCTGTATCTTTCTTATTTGGAGAATGGGAAAGAGCCCAGACTTCAGCACCTAAAGCCTTAGCCCAGAGAATACCAAAATGACCCAATCCACCAATGCCCAAAATTGCCACCTTCTTGCCTGGTCCAGTGCCGGCACGAACAAGAGGAGAGTATGTGGTGAGACCAGCGCACATCATTGGTGCTGCATCAGTAGATTCAAGACCATCTGGGACCTTGAAGACGAATTGTTCATGAACTCTCGAATGACTGGAATAACCTCCTTGTGAGAAGATTTGGTTTCCATTGCTGTCCTTCATGGGTTTATCACTATGTCCCTCGTCTTCATTATAAGGTGCCATATATGTATCAACCATTTTGGGACAATAGTTCTCGTTATCACTCTTGCATTGTGGACATTCCATGCAAGATTGTACTTGAGCACCAACACCGACACGATCACCTGGCTTGACCAGTGTTACTTTGGAGCCGACTCGGAGGACCTTGCCTATGATTTCGTGGCCAACGCAGAGAGGAGAGGTGGCTAATTCGCCCCAGCCGCCGGTGATGGTGTGAACATCGGAGCCACAGACTCCACAGCACTACATCCAGATCGAAGTGTCAGTCATTGCTAATCAATATAGGTTGTTGAAGCCAAATGTATGATCAAAGGCGTCAAAGGACGTCAAAGGGATAGGTGTTTGAAGTCGAGAAACCAAATCGGGTATTAGAGGGAGCAGAATTTCTGAATGGATTACTAACCTCGTTGACGATGTCTACATCATGTGCTTCAAAGGTTTTGGCGGAGAACTGTAATTTGGGTTAGTAAAAGGTACATATGATAATAGATTGATATTTCAAAGTCCAGATTGAAGTGCAACAATGTGAGGCCTCATACTGGACCATTGAAACTCTGGATATGTTAACAAACGTACCTTTGATTTTGTGAAATCACTCCATTTCTCGGTGGAAGAGATGGTGAATCCCTCGATTTGATCTGGAACGCTGTCAGACATTGCGATGCGTCTTATAATTTCCGCGGCTTCGTTATTTAAGCCTCGTTGATATTCTAGAAGAGTTTGAGATTCTTCTGATGACATTGAAACAGATGACAGGCCAAGTTGTTATATACTCGTTCGAAGTTGAGATTTGTAATATTCCAAATTCGAGTCAACAAACAAGATCCCAAGTACTTACCAAGATGCAGCCAACCTCAAGCGGCAGGATCAACCAGCCTCAGAATCTTTGAGTGAGGTCATTCTTTCCATATTTCTTTTACCGGTAATTCTCTGAAGGAGGAAGAAGAGCCAATTGGAAAGGGAAAGAACGAATTGCCATCTAATGAACAATGGAATTCTAGAACGGAAAGTGTGCTTTGCCAAGTAATATCATGGTATTTCGACTTAACCATCGATCGAATTATCGCAGATAATTGATGGTTGAGAGTAGTATCTCCGAATATCTCTTGGAATGGATGATCGACGTCATGATAAAAAGTGGACGTGCGGTAAAAATAGTGACGTGAGTGAACCGCTGGTTCGGCAAAAGTAGAGTAGCACAAAAATAATGAGATTCTCTTTATCCTCAAATGAGAACTCTTTGCATGAATTTTGTGGATGAAGGGGGGGAGTAAAGTGTCCGAAAAGGAAAAAAGATAAGAGACTGAAGTCTATTTTCTCAACTCGAGATACGAAATCACTTTCTGACTCCACATGTGTGATTGATGTGTTCCTTGATTTGGTCTTGAGGAAACTGGTCCCGACTCCCCACAGCCTTTCACTATTTAAACCTACAGAACCCCTATATATTCAAATGGTAGGGTAAATTCAAGGTTTCCATCGACGGAGTGAACGTTAACAAACAATGCTAATGAAGTAGAGGATCTTGGGTTTGATACTGGGTTGAGGTCTAATTGAGACGTCCGTCTTCATGGGATGATTAGTTGCTCCGGCAGTTCTTCCATAGAGACTACGATCGGGGGATGAGTCTATTTCTACCGACGATCCTTTGAAGATAGAGTTGGGATCAATGATTTTCATTCCTTTATGAAGGGTCGATAGGAAAGTGGAACTCCCAGAATGATATACAGAGTATATATGTTATTTTCATAAAGAACCTTGACGTCCATCATTAATCTATCAAGGTAAGACTTATCTACGGAGTAGTGTGTTGACTCGTCAACCATATTCATCATCCCTTTTCTAAACACGGTTTGCAATATACCGTTGAAGATCTAGAACATTGCCGTTTCATTTATTGGCGTCCATGCCATGCTCAGAGCTCCACATCACGGGGATTAGCTGCCGATGAAAGTGACATCGTAAATTCGTAATCCTCCGAACCGCTTCTCCTATCATAAACCCTTAAAAACGAATTATACACTGCACTCTGTAAAATCTTACTCCGTAAAATCCATAAGCAATCTTTTCTCGGCAACGTACATCTATCCCATCACATGCATCATGCATATATTAATTGTCTCGAGATTACGAAATCACACGTGCACAATATTTGCGCACGCCCCTTTTGTCCGGTTATGCTCGGTAATCATTGTCAGTTGCCTACTCTCGGTGCCAAGACTGAGCAATTTCTAAACTGGATTTTTTACTGCACCAAACGAGTCGTGTGAGCGATTTTGCTGCCTTTGCCAAATTTCTGTATCCGTATTTGAGAACGGGAATTGTTCCGGATTCACGGATTCACGGATTCATAATTGAGAATGTATGGGAATATGTGGCTTCTCGAAAGGTCCGGATGCTTTGTCGGTGTGTCTTGTGTGTCTTCATAGGGGGAAGCTGGCCTGGTGATGGCTGGAATTTGTATAGTGATAATGATTAGAAATATGAACGTATCGTAATTGAAACAGAAAAACACGAAAGCCATAACAATAAATATCGGAAATAGATTCCTTCTTAGTTTTGGCTCCCGTCGTTTGCTCCAATTGTTCCGACTAGGTTGTTCTTTCCACTTCCGCTCAGAGCCGCTGGAAGCATCAAAAGCGGGGCACTACCTCACTTGGGGTCTACTACCGGTAAGGATATGCGTTTTTCCCTCTCTGTTTTGTGAAAGGGGTTGAGACATGCTAGTTAGTACCTTACACCATTCATTAGTCTCAAAAAAACTGTTGATTGATAGTAGAAATCAATCAACAAGTTGAATCATAAATGCCACATCACACTCACTCCGAGTCCAGAGGTTATCCTTCACTGCCGTTGATCGACATTAGCCGTTTCCTGCGCGAAGATGGCGTTTTTCTTCATCACAATCCCCTAAATTCAATCTCCATATTTTCCGTCTTTTGCGGAGATGTGGGAGGTGGGATGCCCAGTAATTAAATCCTTGACTCTTGTGCCGTACTTTTCAAGCGGGAACGGGAAATCCTAAGAATGGTTTACTTCAACCATGAACTCTTTTTGATATGGATCTTGAAATCTAGGTCAGAGTATCAATGTCTTAGATCTAATTGGATGCTACCAGTAGCTAAGCTCTCGGGGGGAAAGTGTGGTGAAGGAGGGGTATTTATTTAACTTTGGTGGGGAGAAGTTATTGATAATGCAATTAGAGTACGAATGTGATAAATTTTTCCACATAGTCTAACTACTGAGATGAACAAAATCTAAGATCAAGAAGAGAAGATGTAATGTATTTTGTGAATCACAAAGATTTCAATGTTCTCCATGAGAAGCACGGCCTTTATGTAGATGGACTTGAGTCGTTCTAACTCCCTTGCACTATCGTCTATCGTCTGCGTGCTGTACTCGAGCTCATACGTTGGTGTGCGTGGAGGCTTGAGTATGTCATGGAATATCTACTTTTGACCTATCATGATATTTAGATATTAATGAAGATGAAGCTTTGATCCACACGATTCAAATTTAGGTTTCTAATCTCACATGCCGCCTGCGCTTTTCCTGCTTTCTGCTTTCATAAGCTTTTTATCCTTGCGCTTTCCTCCACCAAAAAAGTGCTCCAATAAATCCAAGGTGCTGGGTATATTCCTTAGTGTCCTCTCTTCAATTTCTACCACCTTATATAGTCAGAACTCCCTTCCACACCTTCGAATTATTACTGAACTTCTCTTCCCTTCGTCATTGTTTAATTCTAGTTTGGGATATTACTAGTGCAGATTCAGAAGAAGGAATTTAAATATACAATTCAGTATTATTATTTTCAATCACATGTCACCTCAACCCCTTCATTCTCGTCTACAATAATTCTTGGATTTTTTACTCCTTGTCAATTTTCACATGCTTCCCGTGCTCCCTGAGAGTACTTAGCCAATAACTTTTCTGGTCTCACACGAATAAGCAGTATCACAATGGATTCGACATCTATGAATTTGTTACGATCCGCAGTGAACGGCGAGGAGGAACTAAATTTGTCAATGGGAGACGTCGAAAATTCTTCCGGAACCTCCCATCCACAATCTCCAGGTGCCAAGTCGAAAAAGAGGAAACCATCTGATGGGAATGGAGAATCGACAAACCCCGAAAAAAAGAAACGTTCTTCGATTGCATGTACAAATTGTAGAAGTCGAAAAGTACGGTGCGACGTGGAGCGTAGTGAGCGCGTCAATGACGCTGGTGAAAGAGTGTGTAACAACTGTGCGATTGATGGAATACAATGTCTAGTTCCAGGAAGTAAGAGGAGAAGGTTAGTCACCGGGACCTCGGAAGCCTCAATCTCAAATCTGTATAATTTATTGACTTATACAATAAACAGAACCAAACGAGGTAGTACCGACAATGTTGAGGCAGCTCCACTCCAAGTCTACGCAGATAATCTAGTAAATCCGCAACACATATCGAACGATGGTTTGAGACGAGTGTCTGAAGCTAGCATTACAAATTCACCTCAGCACGCCCTTCCAAATTCATCTCAACATGTACCCCATTCAATTTGTAAGTAGGAGCTCGATCAGAGACCGAGATTCTTGCGCAATGATATACTAATATTACCAGACCAGTCAGCTCTCAGTAGAAAGGAAAGCTCCGATATTGATGGGCAAAGACTCGCACAACTAACATCTCGGGCTTCTCTTCACGGCGATCTGGTTCGCACACGTTTGGCATCCTCTCCACCTCCTTCGTTAAAACACTCACTCCCGGCATACATCAACCCCCTTCCTTCAAAAATGACCTCTGTCGATATAGAATATCTTTGGGCGAAAAGCGCATTACTTATCCCGGAAGCTCCCATACGAAATGCTCTGCTTCAAGCCTTCATTGAATATATTTATCCATATATGCCACTTCTGGAATTACACAAAGTTTTACAAATAATTAATGATGAAGGGGTGTCTGGCTCAATGAGTCTCTTGCTTTTCCAATCAATTATGTTTTCTGGGACGGCTTTTGTGGAAATGGATAGCTTGAAACGTGCTGGATATCGTACGAGGAAAGCAGCGAGGAAGGCTTTCTTCCAGAGGGCCCGAGTACGTGCTGAATTTACATGGACTAGCTTGGAGCAATGCTAACCATATCTAGGTCCTCTATGATCTGGATTACGAAAATGATATGCTAACCGTAGTGCAATCCCTCCTTCTCATGACATACTGGTACGAAACGCCGGAAGACTACAAAGACACGTGGCATTGGATGGGTAGAGCCATAGATCATGCATATACACTTGCGTTGCATCGAGACCCGAAAGGAATGGACGCTGATCATAAATTGAGAAAGCGAGTATGGTGGTCATGTTTTATGAGAGATCGACTCATCGCATTGGGCATGAGACGCCCGACTAGGGTCAAGGATGAAGATTGCGACGTACCAATGTTGACTGAAGATGATTTCGAGATCAAGGCACTTGACCCGCGGAACTCGATCATTTCTTCGGAATGTACTTTGATAAGAGATGTTGAGGCTCAACGAGACTTGGCTCTTATGTGTATTTCGAAGGCACAATTGTGTTTATGTATCAGCCAAGTCTTGGTAGCACAATACTCTGTCCTTGGGAGACATCAAGGTATGGCCAGCGATGCTGGAAGAACTACATCACAAATTATGCTATTTCCCAAGAAGTCAGCGTCAACAGAAGAGGTCGAACAATGCGATTTAGCACTCGACCACTGGAAGGAAAATCTTCCCCAAGCATGTGTCTATTCGAATCGGATGAAAAACGAGAGTAGTGGACGACCAGTATTCGTGGCATGTTCATTATTACATATGATTTACTTTACCGCGACTTCTGCCTTGCACAGGCCACGGGTTTTACCTGCTGGCCCAAATCACTCAGAACCACCAACACTTTTCGAGCTTTCACGTGAGGTGGTAACCAAAGCTGCTTTGGGGACTACAAATATTATCCGTGATATGCATAACTTTGACCTGGAGAGATACTTGCCCACCACGGGCGTCACAGCTCTACTTCCAGCTATAATTATTCATTTATTGTTGGTCAGATCTCCAAAGGAAAACGAGAGGCAATCCGCTCTAGACGGATTTTGTCTATGCATGACTGTTCTCGAAGGTTTACGGGATAACTACTCATCAGCGGACTACGCCACCCAATTCTTGGAGGCAGCTGTTCGAAAAGCGGGTATGGAAGATATCATAAGCCGTGCCAGAGAGGCGGCAAGACGTGAGGATGCTAAGCGTAAAGCGGCTTTAGCATATGAGAAGCAACGTGCACAGCTTGAACGCATGCAAGGTTCTGTGGGTGAGAGGATCACACCCCCAGTCGATACTCATTTAAATGGATTTGAGTCTTTGGGGACTCTCGTTGATAACTCAACGGCGATATACAATGGTCACTTGGCTCACTCCCCTCCAGATAGTGATGCTCTACTTGGCGGAACAGGCTCGGCACTTCCCCCGGACCCAAATGATATGTTCGAATTTTTGGACATAAACTATAACGAAGGTGGTGAATCAGGAGGATTCTATGATATGGATCTTTTCAGTCGAGAGATCCCTGGATTTGGTAGCACGATGCCCAGTCCTCACATGGGAGGAGATAATCTTACGTTGTTTGACCAATCATACATGAATGTGATGGGCATGTAAGCTAATGTCTGAGGTCTGACGTGGTGAAGTTCCTTCATTTGGTGTTTCCGTTTTTGTGTGGTGAAGACAGGCGTTCCTAGACCGGGCTTGATTGTGTACGCGGGAAAAACAGCAGGACTGGAGAGAATTTGATATACCGTTGTACAGCCAATGGTGGCGTGTGACTCGGATGGATTGAGCGGTAAATTGGCGCTTGGGTCCGAGGTTTTAAGGTACTATGGATGAATGCCAGTCTTTCTTATGCATGATTGGAATTTAGACTCGGACGAGATTTTGAATCATGATAGTAGTCTGACTTTTTGGGAATTATGTTTTGGCACCAGGAAATGGCGTCTTTTCTTGTGTATGGTTGGTTTGGCTGGCGCTTTTGATGACTGATTCTACGCTTTCATTCATCCATTTTGCGTCAGATGATGAATGACGGCTCTGTTACGTATGGTTTGAGCTGAGGCTCAGGCTCTCGATATAGATTATAATGGCGGTGAAATGAAATTGAACGGCAAGACAGCATGGATAAAACTGGGGCATATTTTTCGCATTATAAAAGTTGGATAGATAGATGGTTGGGAGGTCTTGAAATGGAATGAATGGATTATGAATTATCATCTAGTATGGTGTCTTTTCTTTTGATTATTTGTATGTGTTTCTATGTGATGTGAGAGATGAGATGATAATGAATGAATAGCAGGTCCTCTTTGAATGTATAGAGTATGATTTGGTAATTGTCTGTAAATAGATGGAATGGATGGTTTTATTTGTGGTAGGATGGAGGATTTGCGTGATAATGGTGAAGAGGAAATGAGGATGTGGAAGTACAAATGGTATGTATGTATGTATGTATGTATGTATGTATGTATGTATGTGTATATATATCCTCGGATACCTAAAAATTCACCCACTAGTTCCCATCCATTTCCGCAATTTTATCCTCGGTATTTGCTTGGTATGGTATTTTAGGTTGAGTTGGATTGGATTGGATTGGATTTGTTGTGAGGAAATGGGGAAAAGGGAAAGGAAAAAGGGGGAGATGAGATTAGCCGAGAGTTTCGTTTGCGGGATGGGGATAGGGATGATGTAAGAATTGGGTTTGTGGAGTTTATTTTATGGGGTTGGGATTGAATGGGAAGGGGGGCGGGATGGGATGGATGGTATATATGTTGTTGGGATGTATGCTGATGGGATGGGGTGTTGATGTTTGTAGGTATGGAGAGGATAGGAGAGGAGAGTGAGTTGGTAGGAGCTCGAGGTATAGTATGGGTATTAATTGATGTTGATTAGGTTTAGGAATTTGAAGAGAGATTGGGAAATGGAAATTGTAATTTTGCTATTTATTATTATTTCTGAGGGTTTATTCACTGCCACAACAAGGCCATACAGAACAGAACTCAATGAATTCTCGAATACGGGGAAAATATTAACTTTCATTTTGCTACTCTTGAAATACCCAATAACAACGACAAGTCAATACTGAGAACTAAGACCAAAAGCCAGGAGCCCAGAACTTCCTCTGCATTTCGAACCATGAAAAATCTTCAGTCGCACAAGGATAGTGATAGAAAACAAGGAATCATCTTTTAAAGCTGCACATCTACTCGAGTATTTCGCTTGCGACATTGCAAAAAAAAAGTTGTCGACTCCAAATGGAAACTATTTATGCATGCGCATAAGCATACCCATGCATTTTCCATTTTGGGACGAAAGTCCGTATTGGGGGCCAACGCCAGCCTACCCCGAGACATTACGATATGAGGCTCATTAGCTATGTGGAGAAACAATTAATCATCTGCATTTAGATGAATAAGCTTATTCCTCCCGCTGTTGCACAGCCGCAAGTTTCGTCTGGGGTAGCTTTGGTATGATTTGATGGCGACATGCGGCTTAATATTTCTACTATTACGAGTGGATTTGGTTTAGTTCGAGAATGCTCACAGCTTCAATGGATGTATGTGAAATCCAACAGACGACCACACCTTGATGGCTCGAGACTCCTTAGACCTTCAGTTTGAAAACTATGGGATGAGATTTCAATTATGTATTTTATGCAACCATTGGATCTAGTTCTTTTTCTCCCAAGCGAAATCTGAGGTTTGATATGATGAATCCTTCGGCTAGTAAAGGGGTAGCGGTCACGGATAAATTGCATTTATACGAAAAGGCTCAGTCACTTATGTTCGGCGGTTCGGATACGGTTGGAAATGCAAGTATGTTAGGAATATACCATGCTCTCGAAAATCCGGAAAGCGTTCGAAGATTAAAAGCAGAAAGACTTGAAGTTTGGCCGAAGCTGGATTCACCACCAAGATTCGAGGCGCTGGAGAAATTGCCTTATCTTGTGAGTTTCCATAGGCTTTCAACACTAATGAACGGAGAAAGTAATAAGCAACCCAGACAGCAGTAATCAAGGAGTCTTTATGCACTGGAAGAGGTGATGTAGCTATCGGCCTACCTCGCGTTGTACCCGCAGGTGCAGCAATAATATGTAGACGGGAGATACCTCAAAATGTATGTGCCTGGTGAGCTCTCACTCTGGTTCTATCACCATCGAATACCTCACAATAGACTATTGTATCCATAGCAGCTTCATTTGTTCACTACCTCGAAGAAATATTCGATTCTCCTGCATCATTCAACCCAGACCGATGGCTTCGAGAGGATGGCGCGGCATTAGAGAAGTGGCTGATAGCTTTTAGTAAAGGACCTCGAACGTGTTTGGGTCAGAAGTTGGTTATGAAATCGATATCTTTTGCTTCATCCTCGAGGGATTAAAACCGATATTGACTTAGAATATAGTCTTGCTTATTGCGAGTTATATTCGTAGCGCTCTTTCGAAGATTCGATATGGAGCTTGATATGAACGGTGTAAAGTAAGCATCCAGCAAGTCGATCTCGCGGTTGTCTTATTAGCAGCCATCGATAGACCAAAGGATCTCAAGTGACGAGACTGTTTCGTTCCACAGTTTCTCGGTGATCATCTGCGGGTATTTTGCAGACCAGTTGAGGCATAAGGGTTGATGTTCCTTTTCTTTTCTTTTCTTTTCTTACTTTCATCACCAGCAACAATTATGCAGTACAGTAATACTATATCAAGAGCATTATCAGCCGAGTGTCTCCGGGTCATTCCTTCGTATGTTCTTATCCATCTAAACATCTCAATTCCGTCATGTTTCGGGCACGTGAATATGCCATGCGCCGCAACGAATTAATGGAGCACGACATGAAACATCTACAAAAAACACGTTCTAGCCATCATAGCCAACAATCTAATTTCACTTCCATGCGGTACTTCGTGTACTCCGGACATAATAATATGCCGTACTTCCACCATGTACTTCAGTTCACTATCGGATATTTCAACGGCATCACACACCTCCACCATGACGCTTTTCCTTTCCCCATTTCCCGACAATCCGTTCATCCTCGTCGATTCTTAATTTTCCGTCTTCGCCGACACCCATACTGTACAATGTCCCTTTCGCAATAACCCGCGCATCTCTATCTTCTCTCTGAAGTAAAGCTAATCCATCAACATTTCGCAATAAACTCGAATTGTCCACTTCGCCAGCTGGAGCTAGATACCCTAATCTTGCCGCAATCGTACAAGGTTTCTTGGGAAGACTCTTAACGCAATGCCTAGGTCGAAAGAGAAGTATGATAACACCAATGATCATGAGCGAAAGTATACCCATGGCGAGATAAAAACATGTTAGGAGCACTAACCGCGTCTCTGTATTACTGTATGGTATATTTGCTAGAGTGATGGGTAGGAATTCGGATAAGATGGAACAAAATGAAATCCAAGAGACGAGATAATGTTTTCGCCGAAGAGAAGGAATGAGGGCTGTGTAGGGACTCATATGTACGGGAGCTAAGATGGAGTTTTGAGGCTTGGCGTTGCCGTGAAGGAGCTGGTGATAAGGATCCATTTTACGGAGATCTGTGCTTTAGTCATCAGTTACTGTCTACGTTGAATAAATCGGAGATTCTTAGATCTTGGAGACGAACCTTCGTCGATACGCGACCACAGAAGATTGGTACCAGTTCCTAGAGCCGTCATGAGAAATCGAACTCCGAAGCCTTGTGAATTCATGAATCGATTGAATCCGGTATTCGCATCTTCTTGGTAATATACAGCTACCACACCGAGAATACCGCATAACAAACAAAGTCCACCGATGTGAATTAGTCGAATCTTGATTCCATCCCATACTTTTGACGAGAATGTCTTTTTCGAGCCATCTCTTCTCTTAGACCTCAAGAGAGCTGAATCCGGAGTTGTCCTATTCATATCTGTTTCCACCGTCAAAAGTGATGTGTAGCCTTGGGCCGGAATGCGACTTCTCCTCTCTTGCAGACTTGCTTGGCTATCGTTTATTGCCTTAAACGAGAGAGGGGTCTCGCGATACATGACAGCCAATCCGACTAAGCTCAATGGCTCACTATATACTCCCGTGTTTCGACGCAATCCGGCAATAATCAAGAATAATACAAGTAGTGCAATAGATCCCAGTAAACCTTCAAGGATCCGCGCAAAATTCGGGTAGATTCCCCAACTATCGCAGATGGCGAGACCAGTTCCCAGACAATAGTTGCTTTCAACTACAACCATGACCTGTGAAGCCAGCGGTGCAACTACAAGCATAATAATGGATATTAGACTTGTCACAAAGACTGTGAAGCGTTTCCGGGAAATGGACCTGAAAGGGATAATGAATATTGATGGACTCTCGTAGTCTAGATGTATAGCCTCAGACTCGGTCGAATGTGAGAAAGGTCTAAGTTGATAGAAAGGCTCCATGTATCGGACTGTGTTTTCCAAAATGCGCCATGGAATTGCGTAGAATATAGCCAAGAAAAGTGGTAGGAATGATGCTATGAGATACTGTCGATAGGTGATCTGATCAGGTGCGGTAACACTGCCATTACTATGGTAGACGAAAGTTCCGCTTGAATTAGCGCTTGTTGCTATCGGTTTGTTGATGATTGTGTTGAAGCTAGCCGGGAAGATGGTACTTTGATAAACGCTTTTGAAAGTTGATGCGACGACCAAAACGCCTGAGTCAGTCGGATTTGTTTCGATGGGTGCAGTGGCATGGTCGCGTGTTGTTGGTTCATTCTGAGGCCGATTGCTTGATGATACTACAGGCAGTAGAGAAGACGACGTAATTTTAGTCAGTTCCACGTAGTTTCCCTCAGAATTACGAGAAGATGATTTAAATGTGATTACTTCGACAGAGGTACTATCCGGAACTTGTTGGTTAGACGTAAAAGATAGTGTCGTTACTTTATTTTCTGGATCGGTAGGTGGTGGTCCTTTATTTCCAGTGGTGGGATTGGAAACAGTGATAGTTGAAACGTAGTCACTGGTGATAGGGAATACAATGGGCGTTGACCCTGTATTTGTGATGGCGGGTTTAGGGACAGTGATGGTCGAAACATAGTCACTAGTGATGAGTACCACAATTGGCGAAGGCGTTGTCATTTTAGAGCCTATATAGTCGTAGAGCCGGTTAGTTGAAACAATACTTCTTATGGTATTCCACAAAGATCTCTCTAGGACTTACTCAGAATGATCATTCCAGGCGCACTGGTGCTATACGTATACTCTTCTGTTGGCACTGAAGTAATCATTAATCGACCGATACAGACATCAAGGGGATTATAGATTTTTTTCTAAGCAGTAGAAACATAGGAAAGCATACATGAGATGGTAGGACCTGGTGTCAAATATCTGCCATTCGTTGTCGCTGCAGTCACTGATCCTTCAGGTAAGTATGTGCTATCTGAAGCAAATGAGTCTACAGGAGTAGATATGTCAGTATTTGGAGTCAGGTATGAAACACTGACGGCTGTAGCAAAAGTTTCCCCTGCACCAGGAGTCAAGTATGTGGCCTGGTATAATGTAACGGTGGTTATGCTAGGAGTCAAATATGTAGCACGAGGCAGAGTCGGTTCTGGTATTGTTGTTGAGATCTTCGGAGTTAAATATGAAGACCCAGCAGCGGTCAGAATGGTATTATCGGGAATAGATCCAATGGATGAAGCCATGGGAGTTAAAGATGTAGATGGAGAGGAAGATATTGCAGGGCTTTCCGAAGGTTCAGCGCTTGTTTCAATCGATAAGTTGGTAGTTCCTCCAACAGCCCTCTCTTGAAATGTATTTGCATCTCTCACATCCAACTTCGAGCAAGTAACATTCACGAGCTCCTCCGCAGTAGATCCAAATCCGGAATGTTGTGGAATAACATGGCAGGAATATTCGAGCAGTGCGATGAGCAGTAATGTGATGATCAATAAGATTACGAGAGTTTCCGTTTTTGTTGCGGGAGGCCTGTAGTATTTATTCTTGCCAGATAATGCTAGGGAAGTCAGTATTGTGCAAACATGATTGCGATGCGTTAGATTATCAGAACACTGATACCTACAATGACTCCCCCTAAACGGACGCATTGTTGTTTTCTAGGCAACTAACGCACTGCGATGAAGAATTTGTATTGGATATTAGGTAGCTAGCTTCCCATATATCCTGTGAGCCGGATAGATAGGTCATTTAAAGAAGTAACTTGCGGCTCATCTTTAATTAGTGAGAAATCACCTACATTAACGTTTCACGAATGAGGCTTGATAAGAAGAGACCCAAGAAGGGCAGCAGATATTTTAATTCAAGAAATCTCAGCAGCATAGTTGAGACACCGTCTGATCCCAATGACCTGAATAATTAACCATGTTGCCTATGATTCCAAAAAAAGGGGTTTTGGCTTCGTCTTGTAGAACCCGGCGACATGGTTGAAGTTCGCACCAGATGAGGCACGGCTGCTTTGTGTCGTTCCTTGTTAGACTTATTAAGAGGCTCATATTCTGGTCCCTGAATACTCAGCTGGGTTAAATTTGGAGTCTGCCCCTAGCACAGCCCCGATGACAGGCGCTCTTCCGCATTACTCATTGGCCAAATAGTGGTGGTACAAGTTAACACGCCAGCACGACTCCTTCGTAGGTGCGATCGGATCAAGAATTAAAGGGCCAAAGCTATGGTGTGTTTTCTTGGGATAAGTTTGACCCTTGGCAAGTTCATGAATGCGTAAGATGGCCAAGTATCGACACTAGCCGATTCGGGAACACTTGTATGCGATTATTAGGAATTGGATATCATGGCCACGAATGTAAAATGTCATTATAGGAAAGCCTGCGGATGAGAGAACTCTGGCGGTCTTTAACTTTAAACTCCTTATTCAGGGATGAGAGCAAGCCTTTGAAAGTGCCACATAATAATGGACGGAGATACAGAAATCATCGTTCACCAATTCCATTCGATATAAATGACTATCACGATGATGTAGCTTGTTTCAAAGACTGATATCTCTAGAATAACGCTTGCCCAAGAATATAATCTTCTTTGGGATATTAATTCCGTCAAATGCTGTTGGTACAAATAAATGTTCCTTCTGCAAGGTCTTTATCGAAAGCTCAACTGCTCCAGTGCGCATGACCCGCGACTCCAATGTTCTTTCTCACCCCCAATCATTAGATGAATGTTCTCTTAACTCGCACATTGTGACAATTTCCTACATCTGGACTGCCAACTCCATCGTACCAAACCAAAGTGCGGTAAGTATAGGTGGAGCTTGGCGAATATTCGGTGCAGATAGACCACTTTTGGTATCGAATAAGAGCAAAATCATTCGTCGGGTCAAGATTGAAATCTTCCAGAATCGGCCAAGTAGAAGTTTCAACCCTGGTCAAATAATCAAATTTATCGAAGGTGAACCGACCAGCCGTTGTGTTAGAGGATGGGAAAATTTCAGGATGGGAATAACCTTCTGTGGTCTCGGGTGACATTGTTGTTGGACAGGAAATCAGTTGGTCGTCATTGTAGAACTTCATGTTGTAGGTAAGGTATCCTTCTGCTTCACCATAGAACATAGGAAAGTATCTCGATGTATTAAAATAAAAGGTACTCTAAAAAGTAAGAGTTTGAATGTCTATTTGGATGACAAGGATTGACTTACCGGAAGGATATACCTTACATCACACTTGGAGGGTGCACAAAGGGCATTCCGAGCTGCTCCAGTGTGGCAAGCGTACAGAAAAGAACCATCTATATCCGTGTGATTTGATACAAGAGAGAGAATGAATGGCCCAGACTGTTTTGTAGTAGGTGTTGGAGAAAAGAGTGTGGCCACAGGTGCAAGAGCACCGAGAAGGTATTGTATGATTTGAACCATTGTTGAAATTGTGATGGTCGGGAATATTGTATGATGCGTGGTCGGTTTATGTGAATGCTGTAAGTTGAATTGTGTACCTTTGTATGGATGATGCAATACAAGCTCGGTTGTGTGTTTGTATGAATGAATGTTGGAAATGCAATTGTTAATGTTGTGATAGATAATGTTGTGATAGATGAGTTGTAAGATTGAAAGCCAGAGTGATTGTCGACCTTTGTAGGTCTTCAAGTTCGAAAGCTCTTTCCCTACATAGTAGCTTAACTTCGTGATGAAATTCGTGGCTTACATCACTTTTTATCCATCTTAACTTCCTAAAACTCCAGTACCACGGTGGGAGCGATTATGGCGCTTTCTGTCTAATCGGTGTCTTCGTACCGATGATTCGGAGTGAAGCCAGTAAACAAAAATTTCAATCTAATTCGCCCTACTTTCCTTTCCAGCTTTCAAGATTATTATCTCAAGATTTTGGACGTACTCAATAATTAAATATTGTTGGGACGTCGAGGAATTGGTTTAGAGAGGTACCAACGGTGCAATCTAAACATAGCGGAGAGTTCTTTCTCTGAATGTGTATAATTGGTAATACTTCAATTGCTTCTCCCACGACTTTCTCTTTAGGAATTGAAGTGTAGAAAAGCAGGGAACGTGAGAAATCACAGATGCAGAGCATGACTTCTTTTTAGTCCACGAGCAACATATGATGACTGAGGGAACTTCTCTAGGCATAAGGTAATTTAATACCTGATTTTATAAAATTACAATGCAGCATCATTAATCGCAGTCTTGTAGTATTTCCAGTGGACTGCGAATGCTTGCAAGGGATGGACGATAAAGTTTTGCCTATCATCGAAAGGCTTCCAACAGAAAGGGCAACCGGGATTGAGGATTTGAGGGACTAATTAATGAGAGGCTACTGCCAACATATTTGAACCACTGGTCCGAGAAACGACATTATTAAAATAGGAAAAAAAAAGGTATGCTACCGAACCAACGGCTTCCCATCTTCAACAATTACACGTAGCAACTTGGCAGATTTCTGGATAGTCACCCCGCGGCCAAGCGACGAGCAGCTGAAACGAAAAGGGCGACCTAAATCAGTATATGAAACTTAAAAATTTGCCTGGATAACTATTCATAAATGAGACTATGAGAAGAGCCAGTATTAACTGTGTCCAATGAAAAAGATATATTTTCTTAAGATGCGAATTATTCAATTTGATTGGGGATTTGAATAATCTCGCTGGTGGCTATTCCTGCCATATTTTGCACCTACAAACAAACACGGCTGAGTTCCTTTGTGCGGTTTCTAGTATCATTTTTCTATATGTTGAATGAAAAACTCAAACATATCATCGCACTCTAGAATAATTTGAGTATAAAGCCAACTGAACAACAAAATGAACTGATTTTTATTGAGGTAGAAAATAGCCCTGTATAAAAAAGGATGGAAAAAGCATGTGTTGGTTGATACGGCACCTACCGAAACGATATGTTACCTATCAGTCGGATGACTAAGCCAATTTGTAATCTCATTAGCCCCACTGAGTGACATCTCATTCGCATTCTGATTCAGCCTGGAGGACTCTATCAACTGTTGGTTTGGGGGCTGAAAGTTGGGTTTTTGAAGCTACGCCGCTCTCACACATGAAGGACTCCCATTTCCACCAATCGAGATGTTGAAAAGAGAAAATTTGTATCTTGGGATTGCAAAGCTACTGCAGCTGAACAGCGACAGCTTCGGTCATGATTGCCTGTTTTGATTTTATGCTAGCAACCGAGTGGTGCAACAGGCATTTCTTTTGTGTGCTCTCAGTTATATAGTTCAAGGACAACCAAAGTTCTGTTTGTATTTCGGATTCAAATCGCGAGTGCAGAGCGGGGGTTTATTGATTATTTGTGTCACATTCATATCGCAGCGAGCCTTATCTCAGCTTCCTTTCGCGGGGTTGTGACCAACAATGACAGCATACGGAGTACGCACATTTATTGCTGCTCTTTTCCGGCCACACCACCAGCCACGCCCGATGACAATTTCTGATGTCCATTTCTCATAGTCCTGCATACACGATCAAATCAGCACCATCTTTCCTTCTGCTGGTTAATCTCTTAAGTGTATTTCTGTCATTTTTTGATTCCTTCCGCCACCGGTTACCCTAACTTCTTGGAATTGTTTCGACACCCAATACAGTATGGCAGAAATATCCAATCGGACAAAGCTACCAATCACCAGCCCATGTCTGTATTGAACCCAAAATGGAAAACTTTGGAGGCTGAGATAAATGCTATGGATCCTCAGCGGCACAATCTTTCTCACTCTACCAAATGCCCATCTGTGACAATGCAATTTCCAGTAAGAATTTGTCGATCTTTTAATATCTGTTCATTCTCTTTTTCAAAAATCGTTCAACTATGTCCCTGCATCACGTTTTGCCGATCGTAAAGCTTTCGGCGTGAGACTCGTAAGAGGCGTCTTTTGCTATATTTACCCTTTTCTGTATTCTGTTAGGATTTAAAGCGTGTGAAAACGAGGTAGTTAGCTTATTGTACTGCCGCATTCCCGCGACCAGAAGGCCACAACCGCTCAATTCGAATTTACGAAAACCTTCTTTTCTTGTTACAATTAGAATCCATAACATATAGTACAGATCGCGCCGTTTTCCAAGTACAAACCTCGCGGACCGATATTAACTTGCAGGCTGCAGCTTCAAGTCTCACAGCGTTCACCCTAGCATACAAATCCTATAGCCAAAAATAATCGCCAAACACTTGATTCTCACATGCTTGGGCCGCACGATTACTCTCGCGATAGGGAATATTCAAAAAGCAATAGCAAGACGATATCTACCGAGCGACGAATAATTGGTGTTAATGAAGTCAATCACAAATCGCGAAAGGATGGCAGATCGAATGAAAAAGGTCGAGAATCAATACCCTGAAGGTATTCAAAGTTGTGCAAACAATGATGATGGGAATTGCTACCCCGCAGATAAAGATTGCGATGCGGAATCCTTCTCGGCGACTACCACAACCCAAGTTGCAATGACAACAAGATTTCCAAAATTATCTTACCCAGGCATCATAAAAAGGAAATTGGGTTCGAATCATTGGGACAAGATACATGAGGCAATTCAAGGACGAAAACGCGATGCATCAGAATGTCCGACCGATTATCAATTGTGCCCCAAATCGATGAATGGAGGATGCTGTCCAAATAACAGATCTTGCGGTACCAGTAGTTGTTATCTCACCAGCGCGGCTCCTGCGTCAGCATGTGGAGTTTCAGGATATACCGCTTGTGGGATTGATGCTGGAGGTGAGTTTTCATTACATGCCAAATTATTTTCGAGCCTCATCTAATAATCAAATAGGCGGTTGTTGTCCAGATGGCTACTCATGCGAAATTGATAGATGTAGTGCTTCTCCCGGTGTATCGTACAGCGAAACATGTGGAGTTGGTTCATATCTCTGTCCATCTTCATTAAACTATGGATGTTGTATGAACGGTATGGGCTGTGGGTTGAATGATTGTTATTCCACGGCAATATCGACTTTCACCTTGGCTGAGACCTTGACCACGACAGATAGCAATTCAAATATACAGACTCTTACTTCCACATTAGTTACAGCATCCACTCCAGCGTCACCCTCAGTTGCGGCAAATACATCGAAAGCTTCCGCTGTCCCAAAACTCACACCCACCGCGACAGCAATAGCGAAAGTTAAGGCAACCAGCGAGAGTACGAGTACGCCAACAGGCAGTGGCCTTACAAAACCAGAAATAGGTGGAATTATAGGTGGTGCAGCCTTCATTCTATTAGTAATTCTCATCGCCGCTTTCTGCATACTTAGGCGCCTAAAGAAGGCTACAAAAGCATACAAGGAAGCAAAATCACGTAGTGGATCCAGTGTTCCTCGATCACACAGACATCGCCCCTCATACCCATCGCCATCTGATATGAGTTGGATATCATTCGATCCTTTGCAAATGAGTGGCTCACAAAGGTCCCAGAGCGTCCGCAACAATTCTCACCCAACTACCGAGCCATTCTCATCCGATCGACATGACGGCCCCGAAGTCGTAACCCCACCTTCCTTTAACCCTTACTCACCCTTCTCTCCAAATGCCTACCCCAACATCCGAGCACAAACCCAAGGTCGGGGATACTACCCAGTAGCCACCTCTGAGTCCGCCTACTCTCAAACCTCCTCGGGCCGCCGAAACCCATCGGTAGAATCCACCCCTCCTCTCCAACAGCCGCAATCCTACTTCGACATCCCTCCGCACCAACAATCCGGACTTCCCGACTTCCGAAACCAGAATTTACGTCATGGTCACGATGTTAGTCCCGTGCGCCGACCTAGTCAACATGGAAGAAACTGGAGCAATGCTAGTGATGTCAGCGCATCATCATCTAGTCCCCTCGTCGAGCTCGAAGCTGGAGATGACGGAGAACAAAAATTTTCTCTTGCGAAAGCTTGGAAAGTTTTAGGCATAGGAGGAAATTGGAAGGGAAAAGTTTCCACAAAGAGGAAACCTGAAAATTTATCTCTGAAAGATTCTCCCACGAGCACTTTAGATCGCGATATCAAAACTGTGCTGTCGAATGTACCGGAAGAAGCGGGCAGTTTTATTAATGCAGCAGAGGGAGAGGGAGATGATGATGAGATAAGTATTCAGAGACCAAAGAGTAGTGATACTGGGAGGGAATCCCGTGCTTCGAGACCGAGAAGCGGACTTAGTAATGCGGAGTTGAGGGAAGCGAGTATTAAGAAGGTGGTGAAGGCGAAACCGAGTAAGGCGAAGGAAATCATAATTCGGAATTCGGGGGGTGCGAGTGCGGGTGCTAGTGGGCGTGGGATTGGAAATGGGAGTGGGAGTGGGAATGGAAAGGCAGAAGAGGCGGGATTGGGAGGGTAGTTTGATGGGATGGGTAGAGGGAGTATATAGCGTTGTTTGATGGTGTGATTTGATGAATATGTGATAAGTTTTGAATTCGGACCAGGGAATCTTAACTCGGAATGCGATTCCAGGCTATTATTCTGCCTTTGAAGAAGATTATTTCTTTGGGAAGCAAATACGAATTTAGTGTAATTACCTCACGGGGATGGGAGACTAATTGATGCAGACATCATTGACTTAACATGTCATTTTCAATATCCCTATCATTTCAACTTTATCTTTAGACATTTTGGATTTTTGCGAGATAGGTATATGCTAAATGTGTGGGTATTCTATTTTAATCTCATCTTATCTCCCCACGCTAGATTAATAGAATTTGTGAATAAAAGGAAATGAAATAAATAAATAAATAAACGTGACTAGAAGAAGATACCTATAATATTGTATTCTATTATTGCATCTAAATTGATCGAATATTCGTCTCGATTGGCGTTAGGGGATATGCTTGATTAGTGTATTATGTATGAGCAATTACTGCTATCCATCCAAAGTATCTGGTTACTCTCCTAGATTAAGATTTCGATATCGATTCGGATGGAGGTTTTTGCTTGTGTGGCGTATCTATCATCTGAGTCACGGTGAAGTAATGTCTATTCCGATCCTGAAGGATGAGTTAGCTGCAGGTTATAATCATCGTATTCTATCTAGCACATCCTTGAACTGAACGAGGAAGAAATATGATTACGATCTCAGAATCATTTCAATATACAAAATTGATTTAATATTCGAAAGTTCTTTCTTGGAAACATTACAATTTGAGCTGAGGTGACGAACTTTGAACACTTGTCAAAGGAAGAACGACCTGATTCATTCAAAACACATAGGACATCTATCCCACTTGGGAGCCATAGTAGTAACATCACCTAGAAAAACAAGCCCTTTGCATCTCCTTTAATCTTATGACAAATGTTAAAGTTTCATGCGCAGCCCAGCACTCCGTGACTCCGATTCCCATAGTGAATGAACAAAAGTAGACCTCCACTCATGTGGAAAATATCCACCACACACGTCTCGGACAACAGGAGATAATGTAATAACTTGCAGGAAGAAGAATATAGTGATATGTTGGTATGTCGCATTTTTCTTTAGAGGGATGAGAAGAATAAAGAATAGAAAAACTCAAGGATGTCAAACTCAAGGAAGTCAAACTCAAGCATGTCAAACTCAAGCATGTTGTCTGTGCTGGATTGATTCTCTTGACCCCACTAATTCTGAGCTACCCCACTTACATTCATTCAGGCTCAGCACAGACAAACTCCGGAATCTTACCGGCGCTCTGCAAAACACCGAACCATCAAATAATTCACAGCTCAATTGATATTTTCATCCAGGTTTATCTGTTCCGAAAAGGTTGCTCGAATGGACATCACACATATGGAATTCTCCATCGGGAACGAAAAAGACATTCATCAGACGAATGGAGCGAAAAATGAATGGCATCCAAGGTAATATTCTGATGGTAGGGCACGGCACAGCAAGCACAGTCAGTATGTGGGTGCTACTACAATGACTTGTATGACCGGCCACCGAGACCTTATATTCACTGTCCCTGTACTTTATGACAAATGGATAAATATATAAGATAGGAACGATATTCATCTCTCTCTACTCTTTGCATCTGGGACTACTCACTATTACTTTGATGAACTTTGGGCAAGATGAGGTTTTTATGTTTACATGGAAAAGGCACCAGTGCTGAGATCTTTTCTATTCAATCGGGTATGCTATCATCTCGAGCCAACTTACAATACTCCCACCATAAACACACAGATGTACTAACACATACCTTCCAGCAACCTTTCGCCGTCTCCTTCCCCCTTCTTACACCTTTGATTTCCTCGATGGTCCCTACACATCCCCACCTGCAGCCGGAGTATCCCTCTTCTTCAACCCCCCATATTACGCCTACTACCACTCCTCAGATCCCTCCGCCATCCGCGAATCCTACTCTTTTCTCCAAGAACACATTGATAAAAATGGTCCTTATGATGGCGTCATGTGTTTTTCACAAGGATGTGCACTTATCGCCGGATTCTTGCTAGATCATCAGGTTACACGTCCACATATCCCTCTACCATTTAGTTGCGCCGTGTTTATATGTGGAGGAATGCCATTACCCATCATCGAAGATCTAGGCATTGAAATTCCCACCTTTGCGCGAGAATTAGAAAACCAATCCGTGAAAGAACTATTCGCCACGGCCGCCGCAGTCGAAACCGCCAAACCGGGAGATGATTACTGGAATACCAAGGAGGAAAAGACATCGATATTAAATGCGGAAAATATCAACTTGGAAAATCCATATGGATTACAGGTTCCGGAGGGTTGGAAAATACAGATTCCAACCGTGCATATTTATGGGAAGAAAGATCCGAGACGCTTGGCGGGCTTGAATTTGGCGAGCTTTTGTGCGGGACAGAAGAGGGTTTGGGATCATGGGGGTGGTCATGATATTCCTAGGTTGTCGCCGGTGTCGAAGGAGATTGCGGGGTTGGTGAAGTGGTGTGCGAAGGCTGTGGGGGAGGAGAGGGAGGCAAAAGGGTTATGATGTGAAGGGAGATGTTATTTGTAAGATCATGGTTCTATAAAGTTATAGTGATATGATTAGAGTTCATTTATGGTTCTGGGAAAATAGTTAATAAAGAAGATCTAGACGATCTGGACAATGCCTTTGATAACCTCCTCAAGCTAATTACTTCATATTCTGTGTATGATCGTTCACTTTGCGTCTACTTCCAGTCTCAAAACTTAAAAGAATAACATCCATACCTAGCCATCACGAGGGTCTTGAATAGCTTTTAATTCAACCTCTGGTCTGTCTTTTGCTACAACATTAGGAAAAGCTTTGTTCAAATCCTCAGGTAATCCTAAATTTAGAGAAGCTTTTAAACTAACAACATCTAAAAGACCTTTATTAGTTAAATGCTCTTTACGAAGTATTAAATCTATAACTTGTTTGAATATATCCTCGCAATAATCATTAAGCCAGAACGAGGGCAATCTACACATTTACACTAAACCATTCACAAAAAACAATCATCCCTTTCCTCCTCTCCTCCCCCCTCTCCTCACGGCAATATCTTAACCCCCTCCTTCCTTCCCCTCGCCTCCTCGCTCAACCTAAAAGAACCAAGCGGCACCTTGATCTCACCCGCATACCCCACATCCCCTCTCGCTTCCTCTAATTTCGTGGTGATTTTTCCGACCATTTTGGCGATCCAGCGGTCGTTTATGGCGGTGGTGAGGAGGGATTTTTTCATTCCTTTTTGGGCCTGGGGAGGGGGGGTTGTTAGTTGGTTGGTTGGTTGGGGAATTGGTGAATTGGTGAATTGGTTGGGTCGGGGGGAAAGAGGGAAGGGAAGGGGAGGGGAAGGGAAGGGGAAGAAAGGGGAAGAAGGGAGAGATGGGAGAGATATACGAGAAGAGGTTGTATAGAAGAGAATAGGAACGAATAAAAAGAAACAGGGAATAAAAGAAAAGAAAAGAAAAGAAAGAAAAAAGAAAGGCGCCATAATACATACATCCCTCACACCCCCCTTAAAACCCCCCACCAAATCCCTAAACCCACGAATCTCCTCATCCATCCACCAACCCTCCATCTCCATCTCCATAACCTTATTCGCCTTCATTACGCTCGCAATCCAATCTAATAACTCCTGATCCATCACCACCGGTAACCTCACATGTGCTCCTATCCTCACTATACATTCATCATCCTCATCCTTCCCAACATCTTTTTCTCTCGTCTTAACGAGTCCTTCGAATTGTGTATCTAATTTTCGGAAAGCATTTCCTCCACAAATATTTCGTTCGTGGGTGGCTTGTGCAGGTAGGAGATGTTCATGATGCGGGAGTAGAAAACTGGGAAGCTGGAATGTGGCATCTGCGCCTCCGAGTCGTAGTACTTGTTTGAGTGTTGCGGCGGAGGGGAGCGCTCGATAGGCTATTATGTTGCTGCTGCAAAGCGAACAGTGGATATCGTATGTAGGCAGAAGGGGAATTTGGGCAATGCCGGTGATGGGGCCGAGTTCGAGGACGAAATTGGCGGGGATGAGCCAGGTGTTGATGCGTTGTTGGATTTGGGGAATGGTGGTTTCGTCTTCCGGACTGGGGTTGGACGGATTGGTTGTGGGGGATGAGAAGGCTGGGGGTGGATTGTTTAGTTTGGATGTGAAGGAGGAAAATGTTGAAGATGGGTTGGTTAGTTTGGAGGTGAGGGATGAAAATGAAGGGGATGGATCGGATAATTTGGATGTGAAGGATGGAAATGTAGAAGCTGTAGGAGAGGAGGGTGGCGTATATAAATCATTTTTGAAGAGTTTCTCCGAGAGGATTTCTTGGATCCATTTTCCGGAGCCGGTGGCCGTCACAGATGATATTTTCACAGGATGGAAATGAGCGATTGGGCTAGGTAGAAGACGAATGAGCATAGGGAGACGATGAAGAAATGTCCGGATATGCGGTGGAATTATTGTTTGCAGTGTTGTGACTTTGATGGATCGAGATGGAGGGTGTGTGATTGAAGGTTGACGGTGGAGTTGTGAGCAAATTGCTGCACGGATGTCGTTATTGGTATCTTCGTTCACCGATGCCAGCGCGTCGGTGCCGTATGTCTTTGTTCCTGCACCGGAATTGACGAGATGTTGGACCTCTTGACGGCAGATTTGGATACTGTTTGTGGAACGGATCGCATGGATGGTTTTGTGGTATTGATCGTTGGCTGCTTTGGTGTCGTCTAGAGCGATGGTTGTGATGGTTTCGATGCTTTCTTTTATATTTGTATCTTTTGGTGCATGATCGTCTGTTATCTCATCCTTTACAGTTGTGTTCCCTTTTCTATCGGCCTCCAAGTTTTGCTGTCCATTTTGGGCATTCCTATTCCCGTTCCCATTTCCCTTAACGGCCCTCAACATCTTCGAATCGACCTCCAATACCTGATCACCTGTCCACCTCTCACCACCAATCCTCTCTTGCGCATCTTTAAAACTCATTCCCCCTTCCCCACGCTTCATACTTGCAAAACAATCCCCCACCTCAATCCCCCACCTCAATCCCCCTCCCCAATCTAATCACCACCTCCTCACACGCAATACCCACTTCAATATTTTCCTCATCCTTTCCCTCTCCCACCACCAGTTTCAACCCAACTTCCACCCCATGAACAGTCAAACTCATCTCACTCAATGTAACCGTTACCCCTCTAACCACCACAAGTCCATCAACTTCCGTATCAATTTCCAATCCAGGTATATCGAAAATCCCAATCCGATCATCAATAAACTGTAACCCAAAAGTCTTCGATAACAAGATCTTCCTCAGCTGTTTCCTCAACAGCCGCCCCGCAAGAGGAAATTGAAAAAGACATATAATAGGTATAGAGCCCCAACAGGTGACTGTGAATAGATAGTAGAGAAGCCAACTAGTGCTACAGATGCAGTAAGTTAAATCGAGCGTAGTAGTCAGTGGCCAGAGGGGAAAACCGGGTAGGATACGAGTACAAGCATTAGATTCAGCACTCGAATTATCCAATCCCTCACTTCCCTTTCCTTTCTTCTCCCATTCTCCAGATCTCCCTCCTGCGGCCCCAGCTAGCAACACGGCCTCCAAAACCGGCGCCCCAGACATCAACCAATAAACCGGCCATCGACATGGAATACACAATCCCAATATCAACAGTAAATACAGATACGGAGAAGAAATCAAATAAACCGAATTATGATAAAGACTATCGTTCCTCGCATTCAATGATCTGCTATCCATTCTTGATTCCATGATCAATCAAACTTTTGATTACCGCGTGGCTGATATTGAATTGAAGTTAGATGGATTAACATGTAATATGCAAAGAAAATCGAATAATTTCATACCATTAGAAATGATCCGCAGGTACAAATGATATCCACACATGCATGAAAGTTTTCAGATCCTTAGAAATGTGAATAGAGGGGCAAAATGAAAGCTTTATACTGAAACGACGTCATGATTAAGTTATTCATTGACTAGTAAGGTAAAACTTAGGTTCCTTCACAAAGAGCACTAATGGATGGTCTCATTCTCAAGCCCAAGCCACCGAGAATAGATCTCTGCTTGATTTTCTTTCAAGGTTCTACTAGACTGAAATTTGTTTGCTATGGTAAGTTTAGTAACATTTTTTTGAGACGATAAGTTACCCCGTTAATACCAATGAGCATATCACTTCTCTCATTACACTTCATACTTTAAAAAATGCTTTCATGTAGGTATCGTACTTCATATTCATTCCATCCCAATCATAAATAAAACCAACTAAATATACATAAAAACCTTAAGCCTGCAATAATACAATGTAAAAAACCATTAATCATAATAATAAATCATTAGTCGCATGGAAAATATCATCCTTTCCGCTTTCTCGCTTTTTGCTTTCTCCCTTACTCGCTTGCTCTACAAAACTCGACTGTTGGTATTGGTGTTTCCGAATTCAGAAGTCTCTCCCAATCTGTTCTCGCCATAAACGCCATGGGTACCGGTTGATCCGGTCAAGCCAGAGCCATGGTTGAGGCCGGTTGTTGTGTTGTGCCCAGTAAGACCAGAGTCATAGCCCAAACCCGAAGTACCGGTGGATGTAGTGTTGTTTCCAGTAAAACCAGAGTCATAGCCCAAACCCGTATTACCGGCAGATTTTGTGTTGTGCCCAGTCAATCCAGAACCGTGGTTGAGGCCAGTGGTGTTGTGTCCAGTCAAACCAGAACCTTGATTAAGGCCAGTGGTGTTGTGTCCAGTCAAACCAGAACCTTGATTAAGACCAGTGGTGTTGTGTCCAGTCAAACCAGAACCTTGATTAAAACCAGTGGTGTTGTGTCCGGTAAGGCCAGAGCCATGGCTCAAACCAGTAGTACCGGTGGATGCAGTGTCATATCCAGTCGAATCGGAACCTTGGTTAAGACCAGTAATGTTGTGACCGGTAAGGCCGGAACCATGGCTCAAACCAGTAGTACCGGTGGATGAACCTTGGTTAAGACCGGTGGTGTTGTGGCCAGTCAAACCAGAACCGTGGTTGAGGCCGGTGGATGTAGTGTTGTGACCAGTTAAGTTGTTATGGTTCAAACCAGAACCTGAAGAGGTGTTATAGGTGTTCTCTCCCAAGCCAGAGCCAGGTGTAGTGGCAGTGTTACCCAAGGGAGCAGAGTTGATCTCATGCTCTAATTTTCTGTCCTTGCCGTGCTCATACCCGGCACCTGTAGTGTAGGTGTTATCATCAGGATGAGGACGCCCATTTGCGGAGTCTCGACGGCGGTGTTCATGCTGATCAATCTTTCCTTCTCGAAGGGCTAAGTTCTCCGCAGGATCATCCATGACAGGGGCAGTGAAGATATGGTCAGGTCCTGTGGAATTATGAACTGGGAGTTCAAGGTTGCTCGAGTTGTGATGGCCGTGAGTGTTGTGGGTATCTTGGACATTTCCGCGCGGAGCTCCTGGAACACCAGTTCCTACTGCACCAGGCGTAATTGTGTGACCGCTTTCATGGGGAAATCCGGTGGGTCCATTGACACCACGGTTTCTCTCGACGCCATGAAGTTTATCTCCAATGTCTTTACCAACAGGCTTGTGTTCGGCACCGTGAGCATTATGATGCTTGTTAACTTCGTAAGCTGTTCCAGCAGCACCGCCTGCGAGGGTGGTATCTCTTCCATAGTGATGCCCTTCCTTGGAGCGATCACTGTCAACTCTTGGATCTACCTTGTTTTCGAGGTTTGAAGAATGAGGTCCGGTAGTAGTGTTTGCGCTGTTGTGATGATGCTTATTGGCTTCGTAAGCCGCCGCTGCAGCACCACCTGCAAGGGCGGTGTCTCTTCCATAGTGATGTCCCTCCCTGGAGCTGTCACTGTTAACTCGTGGATCTACCTTGTTTTCCAGGTTTGAAGAGTGAGGACCGGTAGTAGTGTTTGCGGTAGTAGTGTTTGCGTTGTTGTTGTTGTGATGATGATGTTTGTTGACCTCATACGCAGCTCCACCAAGACCTCCAGCGACGGCTGCATCGCGTCCATAGTGATGTCCTTCCTTGGAGTGGTCACTGTCAACCCTTGGATCTACCTTGTTCTCCAGGTTTGAAGAGTGAGGGCCGGTGCTGGTAGTAGTGTTTGCGCTGTTGTGGTGATGTTTGTTGGCTTCATATGCAGCTCCACCAAGACCTCCAGCAACGGTAGCGTCGCGTCCATAATGATGACTTTGTTGCTTTGAAAGATCGCTATCCACTCTTGGATCCACCTTGTTTTCGAGGTTTGAAGAGTGAGGACCAGTAGTAGTGTTTGCACTGTTGTGGTGATGTTTGTTGGCTTCATATGCAGCTCCACCAACACCCGCAGCAAGGGTGGCATCGCGTCCATAATGATGATTTTGTTGCTTGGAAAGATCGCTATCCACTCTTGGATCTGCCTTGTTTGCCAAGTTAGACGAGTGTGGTCCAGCAGTGGTATTGTGTCCATAGCCAGATTCGTAAGCTCCAACAGGAACTACACCAGCACCAGCTGAAGTACCTGTGGCACCATGAACACCATCAGCCTCTTCAGCTCCACCGCCCTCAACTCGGCGTTGAGAATGAGCTCCATGGCCGTGATGGGTGTGAGCATCTTCAGTGGGGACTCCGGAACTACTCAAATTAGGATCCAAACGATTCGCGGTCGCCGTGCTGTGAGGTCCTTGAGTTCCCCCAAGGCCACTTTGAGCGTGTTGGTTGTTGTGGTGATGGATACCCTCCCCGACAGCTCCTGCTGCACCAAGTGCGGCAGCATCACGACCCAAATGATGTCCCGAAGAGCCGGTCTCAGTTGTGCCGTAAGCGTCCCTAGTACCATACCCCGAAGAAGTCTTATTAGGGAGGCGGTTTCCATCCAAGTCGGAATCGACTCTTGGGTCGGCAGCATTTAATGCAGCGGAGTTATGAGGCCCATGGGAACCCTCACTATGTCCATGGGTTTGATTTGAACCAAGACCTGTATTTTCATGCTTTCGGTGTTCATGTTCCGCCAAACCAGCAGCACCTACTGCTCCACTTCCGAGAGCTGCATCTCTGCCAAGGTGAGAATTGCCATGACTTCCAACGCTGTTTTGGTCAAGTCCTCCTGATGTATGACTTACACCAGCTGGTGTAGGATTCATGTGAGAGGTATTGGATGTGTGTGTGGTATCAGTGGTTGGGTGAGTTGTTCCGGGATGACTTCCTTCGCCGGCGTGTGACAGTGAACCATGCTTTTCAGCTTTCTTCTCCTCTTTCTCCTCAATCTTTTCCACCTTCTTCTCTTGCTTTGCCTCGGCCTTTTCGGCTTTCTTCTCTTCTTTTACCTCCTTCTCATGTTGTGGTGTAGTGCCGTGACTATGTGAAGGTTAGCATACCCGCCATGTTGAGAAAAGTAGAGCTGGGTAACCTACAGGATTGCCTTGATCTTATCCATGATTGCGAATTTGGAGTTTGTAATCTAAAGTATGTAGTTGGTGGTTGATGAATGTAAAAGTGTGATGATTAAGTTTGTAAACTAAGGGGTATCTTAAGCAAGTAGTAAATGGTATATGGAAATAAAATCCAAAAGTATCATGGCAAGACTGAAGTATTTGTATGATTGTCCTTGGTCCACGACGCGTCTTTGTGCAGCTTTGACAAGTATTTTGACAAGTCAAATCAAGGTAATTGAGGGGTACATTTTTGACATGAACGATGTCGTCAGCCTCCGCAACTTACCAAACACGAATGAGGTTAAAAAACATCCCGTCAGTTTGGTCTAATTGTGTCAATTCTGCATGGAGATCACGAGCTGAAAGGCTAGTCATTGGATAACAAAGAAATTGAATGATGTAAAGTGGAATAGTACCGGAATTATGGCGCCATAGACCACCAACTGTGGTGGAGTTCAAGCGTAGTTTGTATCAAGGTCTTGTCTCAAAGAAGCTCTCCACATTAGCCCTCTTCCCGAAGTTATCTGCCATGCATTGATGTATTCGTGCATTTCGATGCACTAGTTCCAACTATCACCTCCAACATGACAATTTACCTTGAATTCGATCCTCTTCTCTTCTCGTGATGGATGATGAAACGGTGAATAAGATCTACCGGTTCATCGGCTTTTCCAGCAAATCATTAAGCCCACTTCTTGTGGTGGACTCGCATAAATATCACCCAGATATCCAAATCGAATCAACGAGAAGTGGGAAAAGGAAGATAAAGTTGGCAGGGACCCGCAAATGATCTGTTTAACCCTGACGGTGCCTGCAGTCTTTTCCAAGTTATAATTGCCCCCGCATATTCATATTTGTCCCATGGTCCCTCTTCAGCCACTGTGGCGCTTGACATCATTTGAAAGCGTGATCATGATGACTTTTCAAATGTTTCCAAGTTTTGAGTTTTGTCTTTGTGACGGGAAAACGAGCTCTTGAATCCAGATTCCAGCCTCAGTGCCGGAAAAACTACTTAACTTTATTGATGTTTCCTCAAATGGTTTTCCCCAAAAACACCTTAAAACCTAGATATCTCACAGAGAACTCTTTTCTTTTTTTAAATTAAAATTTCATACATGAATCTTCTTTAATTCATACACTTCTGATAACAATCGATGAAATGAAATGTAAAAACAAAAATATTCAAAGAGACTCAATTCATTCAATGACATAATAAGCTTCCAACAGGATGAGATGCAATGCAATGTAAATCTCAAGGTTAGGAAAATGATTCGAGGAGTCGTATCGAGGTGAATTATTTTTCCGACACCGAGGGGCTAGGGTCAAAGCTTGCGTGTACGAGTACTACTATGTTATACCGCCTTCGCTCGCAAGGTTTAGTTTGTATGGGCGAAATGATTTGGTTGGTGGCAGAACAAAGATGGGTGTATCACAACTTTTATATCATATACCTCCATTGGACCTACCTAATACTCTGTAGGTATGTTGTACAACTAACTCGTCGATAGAATGAGGCAGTGAGTAGGCACTAGGTAGATATTAACGGATATATCTTGACCATTTTAACTTAACTTTTTCATAGCTCATTAATATATCCCATATTCGAAGTGCCTCCACTTTCCTCATCAGAAGAAACGCTGGCGAATGTCGCGGACGTCTCGAACCAGAAACTGCGATCCCCAGCCTTTAAAGTAGAGCCGGAGACGAAAGCATGCTAGAATTTCCGCAGCTAGTGGAGATGATCATGATAACGATACAACAGCAGCCAAAGCCTCTTAATCTCAAGCGCTCGCACGCTTCATTTCTCGAAAGCATTGTCGCAGAACCCCCTTTCATTCCTCCTTCGAAGAGACACCGATATTGTTCTGAATCTGTCGATAATTTTGTTACACATTGGCTTGAGTCTACTTCGGACGCCGCATCAGCATCACACCGGCGACTACACTGTCACTCAGACAGCTTTCTCAATTTCCCAAACATCGACTATATACCGAGACGGCTCACTAAATCGACATCGAATATGCCATATACACAAGAGGATGAAAGGCATATGGGTAGCTATGTGCCAAAACGAGACAATGACGGATTTATCCTTCCACCAGCACCGACTTTATACTCTGTTTCGAACCCGCCTGCTGCTAGAAGTTTTGTATCATTATCAACACCAGCATTAAGTCCCGGATCCTTGGTCGAGGATCCTTTATACCGAGTCCAGAATTTGGCCTGCAATCATATATTTTTGCAAAACAAATACCCTAAGCAATTTCCAGAACATGTCAACAGTTTAGTCGACCATATACACAGAGATCGTGATTTCCCTGGTCCAACACCTCAACAGATCGAGGAAGATGAGGAGTTGCAACAATTTGATATGGGAACGGACAAACCAGCTGTCGAAGATTATTTCAAGAACAATATTTTCCCTCGTCCTAAAGTATTGGATAACTTAATGCATATTGACAGAACTCCAATGTCTAAGCATGCTACCCCTATTTCCTCTTCGATATACAAAATTAGCAACCCATGCCCTGATATGCTTTACGGTTATAGACGAACTCCAGCATTCTCCCAGCAACAACAAGTACAACTTCGTAATCTAGGAATTGAGATGGCAGCCAACTCTCAAGATCTCTTGTATCCCTTTTTTGTTATTGAGTTTAATGCTGATGGTCCTGGGACACCTGGTGGTTTGTGGGTAGCAACAAACTAGGAGCATCTGCTTCATGCATCAACATCACCGAAAAACTTAACCAACAACTCAGACAATGCCAAGATGAAAATATCACACTGCTCGATACTACAGCCTTCAGCATCACCATGAACGGAACTGAAGCTCGTCTCTATGTTTCCTGGAAACAAGATGAACTCGATTATTACATGCAAAAGCTCGACAGCTATCTCCTTCAAAATCCCAACGATTATATCGAGTTCCGAAAGCATGTTTTGAATATTATTGAATGGGGTAAGGACAAACGATTGAAAGAGATTCAAAATCGTTGGATATTCTCTTGGAGGAGAATAGGAAGAGTGTCTCGAAGCAGATGAAATGCCGTACACCATCTTTATCCTCATCAAACAGTTACAATTCGGATAATAACTAGTCCATGTAGATAGGTATCTAAAGCAACTTTATCACTTCTATAAGGTAAGGTTGGAGTAGAGCGGCATTGTTCAGTCGATCGACCTAAACCCAAGCGATTTAGAAGAACCTTTTAAGTGAATATAATCCAGTTATTAATACTATTGACATAGATATATAAGCCACATTCAACCCCAACCTGTTTTGGCGACAAGTTCACTGAGTACACCATATACTGTATAATCTCGAGAGATTCGGGCTCTTGGCATTCTGCTGAAAATCGGCCGGACGAATTTCAGGCCGTCTACAGGGCTTTTGATCCAATAGAAGATTTCACTCCATATCACAAAAGTATGAATAGCTTCCTTATAGAAAATATGCTATTATGATATTAATCGATTCTATAAATCAAGGCTTCAATATTATTGTAATAGAAGAGGGAAATAGAATAGTAGTCGGCCTGCTATTCGTCCGGCCGATTTTCAGCCCATTGTCAAGAAGCCCGAATCTCTCGGGATTGTACGTAATTGCACCGCCTAGTTGTAGCTTCTGATTCCTTCTAGCCTTGAAAGCTTGAACACGTCGTGCGAAAAAAGGGGAAAGTGTGTTTCTTCAAGCACCCTTCCCCGTTGCCACGTGAGAAATTAGGTCCGCGTTGGCGGCCGTTGATTGCATTTTGAGCCGCCCTATTGGGAAGTATTGTAAGACACACCAAAAAATGGTTATGCTTGTTCTACAAACAGGGGTTCTGATTTATAATGTTATCATTATACTAACGTGGTTTATCAGTGTGCGGGTCATATCAGTGTATAGGTCACTTTCACCTCAATTCAATCTCTTCTCTTTCAACATGCGTTTTATCAACAATCTACAATGAATTCGAATAACCAAGAAGCCCGTATACTCCTTGCTATCGAAGCTATTCAAAAAGACAAAAAAATAAACATTCGAAAAGTTGCAAAGATGTATAATATCTCGAATACAATATTATAGTGTAGAATTAATGATTTTACTCTTCGCTCTAAATATCGATCTAAATTTTATAATCTTTCAGAATTAGAAGAGAATATCATTTCTAAGTATATATTCGATATAGATATAAGAGGATTTCTACCTAAACTCAGAAATGTAGAAGATATAGCGAATTATATTTTTGAATCGAGGAGTACAAAGTGTATTAGGAAGTTTTAGATGTATCGATTCATAAAGTATCGAATCGAATTAAAGATATGTTTTAATTATATTTATGATTTTCAAAGAGCTCTCTGTAAAGATTCTAAGCTTATTGAAGAATGGTTTCGATTGGTTTCGAATATACAAGCGAAATATAGTATTCTCGATAGCGATTTCTACAATTTCAATGAAACAGGCTTTATGATAAGGATTATATATATTGTAATGATTATCATTAGTGCTGAGAGATACAGTAAAAGTAAATCAGTACAATCAAACAATCGAGAATGGACTATAGTAATAATATATGGAAATAGGGAGGATGAAATCATACCCTTATTTCTAATAGTTCAAGGACAGGTTCATCTTTCCAATTGGTATATCGAAACCGACTTTCCTGTGGAATAGATTATTAAATCTACATCTAATGGATAAACAAATAATGAGATAGATTTAGAATAATTGAAATACTTTGATAAGTATACTAAGAATCGAAGAAAGAGCAAATATGTTACGGGGTCCCCGTATATGGTATACGGAGACCGCTCGGGTTCCGACCCATAGGAGTCGGACCTCGGATAAGTGTAGGCTAGCCCCGGTCGGGGCTAGCGCTACACATAAATGTATTTAAGGAACCGTTCCTTCTATAGAAACGTAGCTCTTCGAGCTACGTCTTATCAATAAAAGTGATTTCTGTTATCCTGTCTGCTGCCTCCGTGATAAAATATCGAATATTGGTACTAGATGGGCATGAAAGTCATGAATCAGTATCTTTTCAATTGTATTGCAAAGAGAATGATATTATCTGTTTAAAATTACTATTATATTCAAGTCATTTAACTCAACCATTTGATATTAGCTGTTTTAGCAACCTGAAACGTTTATATGATACTCAAATTGATGGATTTATCAAGGCATATATCAATCATATTTCGAAAGTTGAATTCTTTATAGCTTTCAAAGTTGTATACCAAGAATCAATTACGATTCAGAATATGAAATCAGGGTTTCGAGAAACAGGTTTAATACCATTTGATCCTGAAGCTGTACTTTCGAAACTAGATATTCGAATTCGTATATCTACTCCCCCCTCTTTCGATCAAGATTTATGAATTTCTCAAACCCCTCACAACCCAACTGAAGCTCTTTTACAATCGACTTTAATAAGATCTCGAATAGCTCGTCATCAATCAAGCTTTTCTACATCTATATTCGAGACTATATTAGCTTTAGCTAAGGGTATAAAGAGATTAGCATATGAAAATGCATTTTTAAATGTAAAGATTCGTATACTTCGGGCAGCAAATGAGGCATTAAGCAAACATCGACATACAAAAAAAACTCAATTACGTCAAAGAGGAATGTTTACTGGACAAAAGGTTACCGATATATTATCTCAGCAAAAGATTGATATTCAGATTCAATACGACGAGCATCAAAAAGGGGGGAATTCTAATGGGGAAGTATCTTCTAGTCGATGCTGTAGTAAATGTAGAAAGATTGAGCATAATACAAGGATTTATCAAAATAATGTAATAGATCCTAGATTATTAGAATCTTTATAGTTTTAATCAATTGATTTAATTGTTGTTGAATAATATGGGTTTGAAAGAGTGAATTGAGGTGAAAGTGACCCACACATTGATATGACCCGCACACTGATAAACCACGTTAATTGAAAATTTGTATAATGAAATTTAGATAATTAAAGTATATTGTAAATTTCAAGATTTACTAACAAGATCATTCAAAATCATCAAAATTATTAATATTTTATTTCAAAATCTATTCTAAGCTTATTCTGAAATCATTAAAAGAGGTTACACAACCTTCAAAAGCTTTAAAAGCTTAAAATTGTTGAAATTTCATCAAAAGCTTCAAAATTCGAAATTCTGGTGGGGAACAGCTCAATATCTAGTCGAGTTCCTTAAAGCAGCATCAGAAGACAGGGAAAACAGTAATATGTGGCTTACCCCTTCAACCTCCGTAGTATTGGTAGGCCTGGGTTTAAATAACTGTCCACCAGCCTAGCATTCGGTGGCAAGGAGTCGACGAAGTGGATCATCAGTATGGAGACTCAGTGCTGTTTCCTCATCGTAATTTTGAGTTTGATGCCATCATTGTCGTTGTTATTTAGGGTCAGCTGTTGTGAAATCATTGTCATGAGAGAGGCACAGATCCAATCACTCTCTTATCTTGCCGGCCATCAATTGACCAATGAATCGAATACTAGAAATTGATCCTCTTTGATGATATCTGTCTGACGATCGTGGTTATACGTACTCCGTGTACTGTAGATGCGAAAACGGGATGAACTAAAGCCTTACAGCAAGTGGGAAAATTATCAATGCTTAAATTTTCAAAAGCCCCATCCTGAAAGATTAAACGAGCTTGATGAAGGGGTTAATATACCAAATATTTCACGAATATGTACAGTATTTACCCACGGTACCAAACCTTAGGTTTGGATAGGTATCCACCAGTCAAAATTGCCATCTCGTGAACATCTCGTGATCTAATCAAAATTGTTGCATATCTATTAATTTGGAATTATCTAGAATTATCTCCAATAATTTGGAATCATCTTTGCAAACTTGACATCATTTCAGATTCATGAGTCTAGAAACATTTACACATATCAATGTATCCAATGGCCTCATAGTCCACATGGACTCAAAAATTCGAGATGTGATGAGTCCTTGGCATCCGTTAAATGGTCCAATCTTTCAAGTGATTTCCAAATCTATGAATAGATTCTGTTCCTTAACATGACCTTACCCACTCTCGTACATTCGTGCTCATGCATTTTTTCACACGCATTTTTTTTCAGCTAAAATTATAGGGTAGCAGTCACCACTTCTTTGCCTGTTAATACCTAATTTCTGTTTCATCGATACGAGTACAATCCCCATAAGAACTCACAACAATATCCTTCACAATTCTCGGACCGTGCTCAGATAACGATTCCTTTCCTCCAAAACGGTGATACCAAAACGCGGGGGATCTGCTGTCCGACCTCAATCGGCGTTTATACAAGTATTAACCTGAACCTTCACGTACTTACTTACAAGGAGATCGAGGATCGGGGGAAAAAGAAATGGATGGAATAGTCTAAATATCGAGATCCTGGATTGTTGGGCCTGACCGTTCGACATTGAAAAACCCACCGCCACCCAGCGCTTTCCAATATGGATGAAATTTAAGGTATTGACAAGGTTTCCTAATCGAGCCTCTACACTCAGATACCTTGAATGTTTTAATCAATCATACACGGGCTCAAGCCCCAAAGTCTAATAGCCGAGGATATATGTTGGCCAGCGTTCACTTCCGTCCTTAACCCTGTGAAGGACCAATTCCGAGTACTGCCGTGTAGGCACATATGTGCCCAATGGTACAATTTGTAAACTGAAAATGGAAGCAATCATACTGTGCAAATCACCAAAAAAAGGTTTCTTCAAAGCCGATGCATTAAGTATCATATCTATATGCATGCTTCCTCAAATAAAATCTGAACAAATACCAATGATGCGCGCATCCTCAAATCTCCACTTCGAAACTATGAATCTCGTATCCACTACTAATCAGGGCCCATACCTCTTTAGGATACTAGAGCCGATGCATTTCATGGAAAGAGGAAGGGTGCCCCGACGAAGGATGTCTACTCGAGTAGGATTCCATGGATGGCAAGAGGCACCAGGGCCTTACCCCGCACGCAGTCTTCCACTCGCTGATCCTCCCTGTCAGTGGCCTGTCGGTTATCTGCAGCGTTGAAATCATTTTTGGTAACATTCTGTCAGATGTCGTGTAACCATTCGCGCGCAAGTAGACCATCAACATTATTTGGAGATTCTTCCTATATGCTCGGTCTTTTGAATTCAATCTCTGTATCATAGAACGAGGTATTTTTTCGAATTCTTTCTACATATATATATACGCTCCATATCTTCCACTAGTATGCTTCTATATACCAGAAAGGCACCTCCAAAAGTTCCTAAGAAAAGGTCAAGAGCCGGTGAGTATTTGGTTTACTACTTTAGATAATTGCAGCTAACATTGGTTGCTATTAAAGGTTGTATATATTGGTAAGTTTTTTTTTCTGTAGCTGATTTTCTACCGTGCTAATTGTGTCCATAGTAAGGAAAAGGTACGGAATATCAATTATCAATCCTTGCAAATCCTTAACAACAACCGCAGAAGAAGAAATGTAACGAAGTACGTCCACGATGCGATCGATGTACAGATCGAGGTCTGCAATGCGAATATGAAGCAGTAAAGCCACGAAAACGAAGAAGGGCGTCCTCTGCGGAATCTGCACTTTCGCACGAATCCGGCTCCCCGGGTTCTGATCGCGAACCATGGCCGCGACAATATTCACAAGGGCTCAGCATAATTACAAATAAAGATGTGGAAAATGTACAAAACAAATGGGAGGAAAAAACAGAATATCCATTATCTGCAATCTCGGAGCTGTCGAGTTTTACTTGGGGAAGCTTTTACGAGAATGACAACGAAGTGGAGGAAATAATCCGAGAAGACTTATATGTCAATTCTCCTCCCGCCGGCACACTCGTTCGAACACAAAGCCAATACCCAGATTTAGCAATGATTGCTCCTTCGCCGGTTGCTTCTCCTCTTCTCGGATTCAGTTCACCGGTATTTCTAGAATTTGCAGAGACCAGAAATCGTAGGGCTCTCGTCGATCATTTCTGCAACACTCTATCACATCTCATTGTCTTCAAAGAAGATACAGGCAATCCATTCCGGCAACTTATTCTACCCTTGTCTCATACCAGTTCACCAGTAATGAATGCGATGTACGCACTGAGCAGTGCCCATATGGAATATAGGGGAGTGGAAAATGAGGAGAAATCTCTAGATTTTCACAACAACGCTTTACAAGGGCTGGCAAACCTCATTCAGCAAAACGATCAGGCAAATAAGGAAGAAATACTAGGCGCAATTATGTTACTTGTTTACTATGAAGTGGTAAGTGGTATTGCCTCTGGATTAATTGTTGTGGCGCAAACTGACCATACTTTAGCTTGTACAACGCGGTAACTCCAGTATTGTACATGGCCATCTGAAAGGAGCGATGACAATTATGAACTCTAGACATGAAGAGCCGACTCCGACGAGCCTATTTCTCGAGCGGGTACGTTCTCTGCTAATCAATTATGGGTTCATTTCTAAACTAGACTAGGCCTTCCGGTTTTACGATGTTATCACAGCTCTCTCTTTAGGTACACCTCCAAATAGTACGACGCAGCCTACAACAAGCCCATTCTCTTTTCCAAGTGTACCCGATGATGAGAACACAGATTCACAATTAAATTCGGTTGACACACTCCTTGGACTATCAACAGAACTATGGCCAATCATTCATCGACTTTCCCATCTCCTCTCTTACAAATCTTCTCTCCAATCCGCAATTGAAGATGGTCTGTTGAGTAAGGCTAGTGTTTTACGAACTGAACTCGAAAGTACATCTAAGGCTATAGAAATGGCTCTTACGAATTGGAAGCCAAGCTTTATGGCCAAAGGGCCATCCTCACCTAAGGAAAACGAAACTGAAGAAGAAACTTCCTCAAAGTATGATATCACTCCCCAGGAGGCACGTATGCAAACTATCCTCAACAATGCTGAAGCATATCGTCACTCTGCATTCGTATACCTCTATCGTACCATTCATTCTCACCCCAGATCCCATCCTCTAGTTCAAAAACATACAAATCTTTCCTTAATTGCCTGCGCAAATGTCGTTGGTTTAGCGGAGATGTGCAATGATGGACCAATGTCTGCATTATTGTGGCCATTATTTGTAGCAGCATGTGAAGCGGAAACGGAAACGGATAGGGAATTGGCGACGAAAGCTTTTGGGAGGACGGAGAGGAGGCAGGGAATGCGGAATATTATGCGCGCTTGGGAGGTGGTGCAAGAGGTTTGGAGGAGGGCTGATGACGACACATATGAGGATGGGGATTGGAGGGGGATTTGTGAGAGTAGAGGATGGAATATTGTTTTAGGGTAGAAGTGGGGTTTGTGCAGTCGAAGTCTCGCTGGTATCATGCATTAAGGGTTTCGTCCCAGATTGTGTTTTTGCTGTAACAGTCGAAAATTATAGTCATGACCACTCCATGTTCGCCGCCTGGTCTAGGAGTCTTTGGGAAAATCGGCGATAATTTTTTTCGAGGTGGCGGCTTTCAGTTGGCACACATAACATGATCACCTACTTTAGCTTTGACTTACTTGGGGATTTTTGGAACCAAAAAGTTAGTTATGTTTATTGTTAAAGGGCGGAAGCGAGAGCCAATATCAGTGTGGCCTAGAAAAACCGGCGAATCGCAAATCACCAATGAGGCAGCACCTCGGGATTTACCTGTTAAGGTCAAGAAGGGGTGTTATGTGGGTATGAATGATATTCAAAAGCAAGTTTATTTGGTCTAGTTTGGGAAACATGCATGGTATGGATGAGCGGGTGGGACTGGCATTAGCATTGGGAATTGGGTTGCGTCTACAGTTGTACACTGTTAGTCATGGTGTGGAGTATAAAAAAGACTGAAAAGCAAAATTTGAAATTCAAGCTGAATTGCAGATCAGATTATAGATGAGATTTGTCCCGTTTGCTATGTAGATTACTTTATAGAACGTGAGATTTGTGTCGTGTTTTGGATGGTTTGGGGGTTCGTGTCTGGGAGATTGATGATGATGATGATGATGATGAATGTATTTAGATGAGTAGATGAGGGGGACAGATGCAGGGAGTTATGGAGGTATATGGTCACGGGTATTGAGATGGGTAGTAAGACTTTTTGTGAATTGGGCAATGGAGTAGTGAATACGAGGATGGAATCGCGTTTAGGTGCTCTTTTTGAAGAGATGGACAGTGGGCTCTTTATCATGATGGATGGATTTTTATAGAACTCGAAGGGGAGAAATGAGAAATGAGGAAAAGATAGTGGGGTCAGGTGAGGTGAAGGGGGTTCGGGTGTATTAAGAGAAGAGGAAAAGAATTTTGGGGATGATATTGGGATTTGGGATTTGGGATTTGCGACTTGGGGTTGTGGAATGCGGAATGCGGATCGCGGAATGCGAAATGCCTTTTTGTGGATTTTGTTTGCTGAGAGAGGTGAGATGGATGGGTGCTGGGTGTGAGTGATGAGGAGCTGATGGCTGAGAGGGGGATGGGAGATGGGTAGGGAGGGGTGGGAGAGGATGGTGATACGGTAGGATGGGACGAGAGGGTGTAAATGGATGAGAGATAAGAGATGAGAGGCGAGGCAGGATGAAATAAGATCAGGTGGTCGGTCATTGGACAAAATCATGAGAGTTAATGCTCGTCATAAGGAAAATTTAAGTTGAGAACATTGGATTTCAGTTGCTAGTGGTTAAGTAGATCTGCGAAATATGTAAGATTATATCATTTCAGTTGAGTAATTTAGAGAAGTAGGGGTTTGGGATAGATTCTGCCTATACACCGGAACTGGAACCTTTGTATCCAGGACAGGATATCTGAGTCGAATTTTGGGACAGCAATTAGGGCACGGCTACGTCGTGTCGAATACTGAGTAGGAGCTTGGTGATTACTATACATCATTAATAGAAAGCTTTGATCAGCGGCAAGAATTCCATCCATGCCCTTGGTAGATACTACCTCTACCTGGATCCACCTCTCCCTCGCTCTCCGCTCCGAATTTCTTAGTGAAAAAGATTCTCTTCTGTCCATCCAGTATTCACCGAAAAACAATCCCTAGGAAACCCCTCGGCAAACTCATACGCTCTCGTTGAACCTTTCGAGTACTGGGAAGATAGGAAGAGTATCTAAGTACTTTGGGAATAATATCCGTGACTAAATATGAAGTAGTAAATTCTATAAAAAATAGACTAGAATATCAATATCAATATCAATATCAATATAGTAATTAATTCATGGTGCTGCAATCCAATCCAATCTATTGATGCGCGCATATATAGGTGTGCATTTCTGAGTTAGATGTATATGTAGCAAGTTTGAAACTGAGATTTTAGTTTTATTGAATGTTTGATGAGGTGTTGGTGAGGAATTGTTGAGGGAGTGTGTGAAGGTTAGAGGAAAGAAGAGGAGGAAGCGAACGAAGAGGAAGAAGCGGACGAAGAGGAAGAAGGGAACGAAGAGGAAGAAGCGAGAGAAGTTTGGGATTGGGTGATGTGATGTGATGTGTAAAGGTATGCTATTTTAATAGGTATTTAGCTAGGTAGCTAGTATGTTGATGCCGGGTTGGGAATTTGTGATTGAGGAATTTGTGATTAAGTTGTAAGGTTAATTGATTAGGGGATTTGGGAAATTCATCAGTTAAATGGTATGAATGAGTACTCGAGTAATCCTATCAAAGGTAAGAACAATGAATGAAGTATGCAAACTCGGGGGCCAATGAATTGAAATGTTTGATAGTTCGGAGAAAGGCTGCAAATTGATGATGTATAGATTGATTGATGAGTAGAGATGATGGAAGTTGAATAAGTGTGATGACCTCGGGATAGAAAGTTGATTTTATATAAGGAATCCGCTAGAGAATCGAATCAAGATAAGATTACAAAAGTTGCAATTGAAGATATTCGTTTGTGTACCAAGTAAATCTAGATGCTGAAGTTAGTTTTGGGAATTATTTCTGAGATTTTCTATATATGGAAGATCTTATTGATGTTCAAAGTCTAATCGAAAATATATACTAAGTAGTCCAAAGAAAGAATATAATAATTATTTATTATTTCAACAATCTTCAATAAACTAATACATCTCATCTCAACTTATAAAATCCAATTCTCGAAATATATAAATTGTGATACAATTGCCGTAAAGAGCCGGAAAACCAGGGTTCAATTATCCTTAGAATCTATAATTAGAGAAGTGAAAAAGGTCGATAACTCCGAAAAAATTATATATACTAGTTACAGACACGTGATCGACCTCGAGCGCTAGTCGCTCGGGGGCCGGTCATCCCCGAGCGGGGTGATCGGCTTACCTAATCCTTCGAACCGTGACATAAATCGATATAGAATAATAAAACACAATCAAATAGAAATTACAACAATTGATTCTCAAGCATCTAATAAAACTCAAAAGAAATAAACTATCTCAGTATACAAATAAATTTAAACGATCAATATATATTATCGAATAGAGAATAAAATATAATATTTTGAATATTTTGATTTGAGATAAGTATTGAAAGGATATCGTCTAAGAGGGGTGAGGTATTGAAAATGGATATTTGGAAGGAGTTGGGGAAAGGTGGAATCTTATCTCGGGAGTGGGAGATATATACATTGGATGTTTGGATTGTAGTTGAAGATTTAAATTACGATAGGAAGTTGAGAGGGTGAGGTCCACCGGGTGTCATGTATCAAGACCAATTTTTGGTAAAAGGTCACCAGAAGTTCACCGGGAGATGTGTCTTACTTAGGTGTAGTGTTTTATAAGATAGTAGTGAAAGCTTTACTGGGAGTCACTTTATAGTATTCATGAAATTATGCAGAAAAGGAAATCATTATTATATTTATAAAGAGTATCTATTCTATCCAAAACCAGTATTCCCAATCAATCGCAGCGCATCAATTTAACTAAATCAACCAATTACAGCAACCCCATTACAACTTAAAATGTATAAATAAACCCCTCATCAAAACAACTTAATCCTCAACTCCCCACTCCAATGCCTAACTTCAATCTTCCTCCACTCCCTCAATTCCTCCACAACATCAACCGTAGGCACCACCCCAATCTCCTCCTGTTGTCTCCTAGTCGGCGCCCGAATACTCTCCTGATTTAGAAACGAGAAATCCCTCGCTAATTCCTTGTAGTAACTATCCGCATCTCCATGACCTGTAACAGATCCAGCTTCTGAAGGCCGAACGATATGTTCCTCGGGTAAGAACTCCAGTGTAAGTTTTCTGAGTCCAGGATATAGGACAGGAGCACGACGACTCTTGACGTTCTCGCGCGCATCGTGGATCGTAACTTCTTGTGCAGCAAGTCTCACGATAAAGTACTTCAACGCAAGGAAGAGCTCCATGCTTGATTTTCGAGGGATGGATGTGAGGGTTAGGGAGCGAAGTCTTGTATTATCGTGAGGATCGAAAGGAGGACCTTGGTTTTCTAGTTCTTCTTTGCATGTTTTCTCGGTCTTGATATTCGAGATTGCTTCTTTGCCGTCGTATCTGTTGCTTTGGCTTACGACTGAGGGATGCTGTGTCACGATAGAGTGATGAATGCGCAGGACTTCTAGGCGGGGTTGCCATTTTCGAGAGAGGAAAGGTATAGTGTGTTCTTGTGCGTAGACGTCAACACCGGCACCAGCTCCTACTGCTAAACTTGTGCGGTTAGAGCCGACGTCTAGGACTTGAAGACAATTGGTGCGACCGAGGAGGTTCTGCGGTCCTAGGGCTGTGAACTTGTTGTTGGAGATATAGAGGTGGGTAAGGCCTGTAACCATCATGAGATTATCTTCGACATTGTTCTTTCGCTCAAGGATATTCAGTGCAAGCCCTCCTAGAGTGGACCACTCAACCAGTTTGATAGTATCGGGGCGGAGTATAGTCATGGCGGTGGGAATGGGGTCAGCACCTTCGTTAACCTCACGATAAACTGGAGGATGTTCGAACAGGCCCTCGTCGGTTGCGCGGAGTGGACCATATTCGATATCTGGGAATCGCTCCAGGAAGCAGCCTCGTAATAGTGGGATGATGAGATTGTCGGTCAAGAGATTGTCACTGAGATCTAAAGACCAAATCTGTCGTCTAGAGTTGGTAACTATGGGAGGTAACATGGTATCCGTGAGTCTCAAGCCTCGTAACTTCAAGATCCTAATGTTTGGAAGGTTCTCGATGGTAAACAAGGCTCTCCAGTTTGGACTGCGGACAGTTTCGGATGCGTCAAGATAGATCAGATACTTGGTTATGTTTTGGCCAAGAATGAGGGAATAGTTGAAGGTAGTACAGCCAGCCGCGCTCAAGAACTCTGGTTGCGGTACGCCATTGTATTTACTTGGCAAATCAGCGCCAGGTAATATGCCGTAATCTTCGGAGCACGTAGGTGCGAGAAGGACACAATTGAGGTTGGGAAAGTTCTTGAAGAATTTGAAGAACCACCCCGGCTTCAGGTAGGTTCCAAATATGACGCAGTCGTTGGTGTGAGCTCTATCGCGCCTAATCTCGTGTAGTGCACGCATGTCGAGGATTCGAACTCTCTTGAGGATCTCAGGATCATGACAGTTGGAGGCAAAGAAGAACCTCGAAACAAGTCCTGGGCCCAGTCAGTGAACTTCTCAATAAAACTAATAAGATTAGACCCTTACCACACGGCTTAATTCTGTTAGCTAAGTCTCTGAAAGGGTTGGACCAAAGATAATCCCCAAAAATCTCATTGAAATGAGAATAGACAAGACATCCAGAGTAAAGATCGGGAGTGTCAAGATACGGAGCGACAAGCATTGCAACATCTTTGTTGAGCTCATGGTATGCGGGTAGAGGATCCATATTGAACCTTTTAACTGTAGAACAGATTCTTACGCGCGGCGAAGCTTCAATGCGTGCGATAAAAAAAGAAGAAAAGATACAAGAATGGGTATCCAAGAACAAGGTTTCGAAGCTGCACAGCCCTTTATGCAAGAAATTTCAATATTCTCAAGGAAATCTCAATATTCACAAGAAAATCTCTAATTGTGGTTGATTTAACCGAGATTGCCAATATCAAAAAATAGAACCAATGATCTCTCGAATGAAGTGAAGTGAATGGTGTTAGACAATGAAACACTGCTCTTTACAGTCCGATAGCGATAAGGTTCGAACTTTGGAGGACTTCTCGGAAAGTGCAATGCTATCAAGTTGACAAAGCAATTTGGATTATCAAAAATGTTTCTTGATCAAATAAAGCAACGGTGAGTCGAAGATGTTGATGCAAGAGTTGAGAAGCCTTTGGCTATACTGAGTATCTGCAACTATGCCGGGAGACCACTGTGCAATGCGATCCTTTCAAGCAGGATTAATGAAGCAGGCTAATGATGCCAACATCAGCTTTAGGCCCCCGAAATTCGAGCTCTAGACGTGGAGCGTACTTTATTCTAGGTTGCTTGCTTGCTCCAGAGGGATTGTGTCACTCCTTGAAGTTTAAGTTGCTACTTTATGTCAGTACTCCTGTCTTCTATTCTCATATCAAGAGTCAACTGCTTGGACAGGCCTCTGCTTACACGAAGGAATTGATGGTTAGGTCACAAATGCGTCACGACTAAATCGGAAGGATACACGACATCGATGCTTCCACATCTTACTAGCATGCCACCCCTTGAAAGCAGATTCCTACACTGGAGCTTAGGTGAGGTTAGGCCGGGTTGTTAGGACTCAACTTGAGCCGAAATATATTTGACACTACGATGGGCCAAAGCCTAGGAGGAGTTAGTCTTTATATGTGAGGTACATGGTGGCCACATTCGGTTTTTGCCAACAGAGCATTGCGCAACAATTCCGATACAAACAGAATTGTCGATTCACGACTATTTGTCGTTTGCAGCCGAGATGAGTAAGGGGCACAACCAGTCTTCAAAACATTGGGGTGCTGCTCACCAGGTCTTCGGGCAGATGAGACTTTGTGAATAGAAATCTCACGGATAATGTTGATAAGACTGCGAAGCTTCATGCGAAGATATGATAGATTTGCTCTTCCGACTGAATCAGAAGTCCAGAACTCATCAATGATAGATGATGTTTGACGTTTGACGTTTGAAATGTCAACAGCGTTACACAGGGTGGGTATGCTGTAGGGTTTAGCGTATGTGCGCCGAAAGCCTATAATCCTTGCGCTCTGCATTCTACCCCCATCGACACCTTTATGACCCGAAACGCAATCACGGCTATGCGCGGACTTCGGAAAACCCGATTTTTGCCCTAAAAGGGTTAGGATCGGTGGCTGCTTTAAAATTTTGACGGCAATCAATTACTACCAGATAAACACCAGCATCGACGACATAAGCAGATGTCATCGTATAGGCTCAAACAATCGAAGAAGCCGAGCTTAAGGAGTGAAGACATGCCCGTGGTAGTCAAAAATTGATTAGATGTGGCGCGGAAAGGTGGTAGTTTCCAATAATGGACTAGTGCTACTTTAACAAACTCCGCGGGATGTTACTTCATCAAAAACAAATGCTCGCGGCGGCATTGAATAAATTGGACTTCCGCCCTCCAATGTGAGTAAGTATATATTTGATTTCCTATCATGGTGGGTTACGCCCTTCAGTCAGCACACTGACAAACCCGGTATCGGATTACCGCGGGTATAGTTAGGCTATACAAAAGTCCTGCCGAGTCGTGATACCCGTGATTCATCATAAGAACTGAGTCTACACCCTTACTCTATTCTTCGTCGCAAGAAATCATACCTTCTCTTCAACATCATGCATCTTCCCAGTTGCAACGCCGAGAAGCGTCCAGAGGTCTTGCATGACTTCATCCGTCAGAATCCGCTTGGTATTTTGACAACCGCAATTAAATCAGAGTCTTATCCATTTCTTCAAAACAGTCATATTCCATGGCTTATTGACGCTGACTTTGATGGCAACACAAATGGCCTCGGTAGACTTCGCGGTCACATTGCACGACAAAATCCTCAGGCAAAAGCCATCATCGAAAGCTGCACAGCAGTCTCGGAGCCATCATCAGCCAATGTCCTCGAGCACGACGTTCTTGTATTATTCAATGGACCGGCCCATCACTATGTAACACCTAAATTCTACAAGCAAACCAAACCGGATACTGGAAAGGTAGTTCCTACCTGGGATTACGAAGCTGTGGAGCTGTACGGTAAAGCGAAAACTTACTACGATGCAAAGTCCACCGAATCTGGAATTTTCCTTGCGAAGCAGATATCGGATCTATCTGACCATATGGAGACATCAATAATGGGTTATGGCAAGACTCATGAAACACATCCATGGAAAGTGACGGATGCACCCGAGCGGTATATTGAATTACTCATGAAGAACATCATTGGCATTGAGATTGAGATTACCTCTATGGCGGGAAGGTTCAAATGGAGTCAAGAGAAGCCTGTTAAAGACAGAGATGGTATCGTTGAAGGCTTCAGAAATCTAGATACGCATGATGGTGCACTGCTGTCGGACAAGGTTAGAGATCATGCCGCCCTTTTTGATGCCGAAAAAGCTGCGAGAAAGTCGGAAATCTAGTTATCAGGGGAAGCTGGGAGGCAGACGTGTGTGTAATAATTCTATGGTAGCGTTTTAAATGTGATACCAGTATATTATCTAACCATATATGAGCTAGATACTCAGTTGTATCAATTATAGCCATGATAATTTTCAGCCTGCCACTTGAGAATGTCCCTTTTGTGTGGTTTGACCTAGTGATTTCACGTTGATGTTGTCGGTCGTTAGGGGAGACCACATTCATGGAAGGTTTTCCTTCAACTACTTCACGCTTTTCAAAGGTACTCAAATAACGACTATTTTTAAGTATGTTATGCCGGAAGAAAAAGGAGACCTTTGAGCAAGGATGAAAAGCTCCGAAAAAGGAGACTTAGAACTAAGCAAGTAGGTAATCTTGCTGAGGATATAAAATCTGTAGATGGAGAACTTTGGTAATCAAGATTGCGGCCAATGCTTGATAATGGCTGACATATCCCTGAAAACCGAAATCTGATAATGGATAGTCAGCACAAGGGACAATAGGGGAGGGGAGAAATTGTAGTGGTGGTTATGCCTTTGCAGCAGCGTGCTTGATGAAGTCTGTACTAGGTTGTCTTAGTTATCTCAGGTAACAGGTAGAGTATCCCGGTCGACATGAAGGATCACATCTTGACCTCGACATGGCTCCCAACCAGTTCCAGACATTCTCGGCATTAAAGTCAATGACAATAGAATCTAGCTGACCAAAATAATGGCATGTGGTCCAATGATTATATTTTGACAACATCACAGTAAGGTGATCATAGCGTCAAAAGTAACAGATGACAAAAAGGGGATGGGTGTCGCTACACATCAATAGTGTGTAGTTTCCAAGAACGAATCAAGGTAAAGAACTCATTGTCTATAAGGAACACCGTTCAATCCAGCCACCAGGATGCTCATCCATAAGCAGGGCCGGTCAGTGCTTACACCCAAGTAACAAAACGAATAATAAGCAGACTAAATTAGCGTAAGCACCAACCCCAAGTCCCACCACAACAGCCCCCCCATTCTGAAAACATGTCTCTCCCCCGGGAAATTACACAATCGATGGCTTGAAATCTTCTGGATCTATAATATATCATTATATAGGTATCATTCTATATCAATCCAAACCCATCCGCGATCAACAAACTCGTGACCTCTCGAGAGCTTGTCCACGCAAGGGCTCAATTGGACATATGAGGTTGTCTGGTACAACGGCTATACATGCAGATGAGAGAGTGAAATGGAAAAAAATACTAGGTAATCAATTTGGTGAAGATTGATGCGGACGGAGCTGATGCTTGTGCATAATGTGTATGTATGCAAATGTGCATAGCCGTCGTACCTGCAGACTGGAGTGCAGGTTTTTGGTAATGATTGCATCGTGAGATTTAATTTTGTATTTTCATTAGGCATTATTATTGCGTACCATACTTTTTTGCAGATTATTCGAAGTATCCCCTCTGTAATGATATCTGTTGTATGTTTGGGTCACACCTCTTGCTTCCTGTCAGCTCTGCCGCCGACATTGTCTAGTATATTCGTCACATTCACACTGAACTTTCTCATTATTTGCACCAAACATATGATTATCTAGATGAAGTTCAATATTAAGTAGATATACGACAATACCAACTCATTTCTCCAAGCTCCAAAGCCCACAAGAATTCCAACCAAGTAAAATACAACCCAGTACACCCAATCAATACCAATACATCTGAAGCCGGGCATGAACGTTGGCATTTCCTCCTGTGTCTTTTGTATTTTTGTGATCCCCTCCTATATTTTTCCAATAATAAATAAAATATGACAGTCAACCAAAACAAGGTTGGTAATAATGAAAGTGAATGCATTTGAACGAAATATCCCCAGCCTTATTTGTCATCTACAACTCCTGTACCATTTTGCCAAAATGGATTAACAATATTTGCTGATCTCTCCGGCATGCGTTCTCAAAGCTACAAGTATTGAAACTTCTCTCTGATTGACATCTTCTTTCACACTGATATTAATAACCACTCAATCTCCTCCTGACAGGCAGCGATTTTGCTTCCGAGTCTTCAGGCTTACGACTCTTTTTGGTTAGGGACTCATAGAATCTATCCGCATCTGGATGATAATCAGTTCGAGCAGCCTTCCTATCTTTCTTTCTGTGGAGAGCGATGTGGGATTTCAAGTTGTCTGTGCGTCCGAATTCCTTTTTACAGAAGGGACATTGGTGTTTGGGAGCAAGGTGGTTGTGTGTCTGTTCATGTCGTTTGAGATGTTCCTGTCGTTGAAACTTCCTGTTGCATCCAGGATGGTTGCATGGTAGCTTGGCACTGTTTTCTACTCGTATGGGCACTGTGGGCTCTCGCTTTATCTTTCTGCGAGCTGTCGCTTTTGTTGGTGTGGCAGCTTGAATTCTTTGCAGAGCAGCTGTGCTTTGAGGTGAGTCGAAGTATGGCCTTCGGAGATGTTGCTGTCGTATTGGAGAGATCGAATCGTGTCTGAGATCCTGGTAATTTGACGGAGGAACCAGGTATCCTGAAGTGGAAGTTCCCGCAGGAGAATTGTACGATCTTTGAGCATTGAATTCCGATGAAGGTGTTCCAAACTTGATAGGTGTAAGAGGGCCTATTGGAGATGACTGAAAATCGGCAAATGTGTCGATTAACGTCGTTTGTGTCGGGTCCACAAAGTCCATGGCTGCCGATGATTCTGATGTCGCAGTTGGCGAATACAAATCATCCATCAGAGATGGGATATCACTCGAAGGACATTGTGAATCAAATGACCCGAAGGCAGCAGGTGCGTAGCCTTGAAAGCTGTTGTTAAAGGCGAGTGTGGGGTTTGCTTCGGCCAATACCTTCCCGTCATCAACACCAAAGAACATGTTGGATTCTTGGAAACCTGTCAACATGTCTTGAGTCATTGCTGACATATCACAGAAAGCATTGATATTTGTATTCCCGTATCGCTCTGGGAGACCGTTGTGGCTATGGAAAGACAGTTCCTCCATTTTGACGGTCTCGTCAAAAGACGTACGTCGAGTGATGGAACTCGCAGGTGTGCCAGGCTGAAGCTGTAAAGAAATGTCCCAAGATGAGTTTACCGACTCTATGTAAGAGTCACTCGCTGATGGGGTGAGTGTACTTGTGGGTGGATTGACTGAATAGGAATCTCTCCTGTTCTCGTACACCAGCATGGTTATGCGGGGGTGGTTAGTGATATCGTGAAGCGAAAACTAGATGGCGTTAGATTACCATAAATATTCTTAGATCTGCCGCACTGAGAACTTACGATATTTTAGATGCTCTGCACTTTGTATGTATAGTTGAAAACACTATAGGTTGTCAGTGAGTCGATGAGCTCGATGAATGGCAGCGTAGCCAGGAAGGCTCATGCTTCCATTTATGAGTGAAGATGTGAATGTCGACACCATTGATGCCATGAAAATCGGCACCGTAGCCAATATTATTACTCCAAAAGGGATATAGCTAGACAGAACTTACAGACTATTTGCGGTTGTCAAGACAAATGTAAGTCGCGTTTTGAGTCGCGTACTCTTAAACGACCGCAGTGCGGGACACGTAAGGCCCACGGGAATATGAATAACGAGATTAATCAGGGAACAATTAGACCCTTTCTGAAGATCGAATGGCTGGATCTTGCTAATCAGGGGATTAGTATTGTTCAGAGACGCGCCGTTGTACCAAGAAACACTCACTGAATATCTACCAATTCTGTGAGTTTTGACAGTAAGGGAATCAAGGAGCTTGTTCGACTTCCGGAGACGTATAAAAAAACAGTATGGTACAAGTAGAACTTCTGAGACGAGCTATTGTTCAGTGTTAATCGTACGGGTACCTTGCAGAAAAGCTTCCAAATCCCTTGAAGGGGGGCCAGTCTCTCCCTCTTTAATGAACCCTCGCCTCACGAAAGCCGAATCCTGCATGTCAAATGATGGCGAAGAAGTCCTCGAGTAGGTTGGATCAACACTAGTCTGTCGAATTGTGGATTGTGGGGTTTCCCATAAGACACTCATGATAGTTTATTGGCGAAATACCAAGAAAGTTAGTCGTGGGCTTGGGTCTCACTAATTGCGTGCATATGTATCTGATAGAGCAGGGATCGAACGCCTTTCACAGAGAGAAAGCGAAGAATTATGCAGGTCCTTCCTCCACATCACACCTAAAAGTAACTGGATAATTCGGCAGACAGTTGTCAAATCCTTGAGTATCATCCATAGACTTGCACAAGGTTGCCTCCTTGGGTGCAGATCTTCGATCCTGCATAAATCTCACATTCCTCGAACGGTCTATCACAAGCCATCCATGAATGCCCATTACGAGGTTGAGCTTTTCACGAAGAATGAGACGATGCCTCTGGAATGCTCAACATTATGACGGCTCTCAATATCAATCATCGTGTCAACGACGTTGAGATAGCTTGAAGGTGCAGAGACATCGGATCATTGTTTAACGATGTGTTTGATTGCTTTGACTGCCACTGGCGTTTTTCAGTCCACCTTGGAAAGGTCTCGAGTGATTGTTCAATTGAAACCTTCGAAATTCGAAGGCACTATCTCAACAAAATACTTTGTTTGTGCGGGTGTTCCAAAAAAAGTATCTAATGATTGGCCAAGCAGAGATTCACGATGCTTCATGCCAATCAAGTGATTGTGATTGTGACAAAGCAGCCAAGTTGCGCTTACTGCTACCAATAAATGGAAAAAGCCTTCAACCACTTGATAGACGTCCCAGAGGCTCCCAAGATTATTATTATAAAGCTGAAATAGCCACTAAAGTTTTTGTGGCTGATCAACAAACTATTAACTGGAAGAAAGGACTAAAATATCATTTTATGATAGAATATTTCACCAAGATTCAATCGTCGCGAAAATCGTAAAATTTGACCAATGGAAACTTTGAATTTGACATAACAAAACACGAACTCTTTTCAGAGTTACACAGAATTCCTATCGGTATATATTCGGGTGGCCTCCAGTAGTGGTTTCTTTCGGTGGGAAGATATGCGGAGATACAGCCAGACTACAAGAGAACGAAAGTGTGTACCCGTAGGTTGAGGTTGAGCCGGATAGGAATACTTCATTTGGTCTAAATCTTTATCAGGCCGGCCCTTGGTCTTTGAAAAATAAAAAATAAAAAACAAAAAAAGTCATAAATGATATGATCCTTATACGGTATGGATGATTAAATGAATGGTTGGAGATATACGAAAAACAATTTTCAGGTCTTCCCGATATTTGCGATGAAAAAAGAAACAGAAATCTAGCTATAGGTGACTAGGGGCGTTTCGTTTGTCATAGTATTGCCCTAACCAAGACAGCGCATCACTAACGCTACCCTGCCTGCCTATCATCCGATATCAGATTAGGGCCCGCAAGTATCATATACTAACCAGTACCCAGGTACTACTTGCATGTCTCGTCACCCATCTGTCCTATCAATATGCAGCAAGAGAAATTGGGATAGTTCCCAAAAATACTCAAGCCTTATTACGTGTCAAGCGATTAACTAGTTGCATCCTCTATCTCGGTTAGAACTAGCTACATGTTCGTCTCCACGGACTCCGCGTACCGGAAACGCAGTAGTCAAACTTCTTCGTGATATGTCGCTCATTTTCATCACTATCGTCAATATCAATATTGCTAGAGGTTTCACGAACTCTTTAGGGTAAACACATTTTGACAAGTAAAATTCCACATATCATAGTCATATATTTCAAGTTTTTCAGCATGTTCTGCGTGGTTATCAATCACCATTGCGAAGGTAGTCGAGATCTTTGTGCAAACTTACACGTGATCGAATCCAGTAATTTGGTTCCATCGGCCAACTGGCCCGAGCACGGCTTACTGCTGCACATCGTGGTTACGCGCGTTATCGTATTACTCTGAACTCTTCCAGTATGGGTGCCAGAGAGTGTCCCCTGCATACTTGGTAAGCCCTAACGCCAGTAGCACGTCCATGGGACAATGCATGCTCGAACGAAAGGAAACTATAGTCTAATTTCCTACCTCTTTCTCTAGTAGGATGAAGCCGATTCCTTGTGGATAGTAGCTCATGGAGGAGTCCACCACATGCAATTGACGACTAATGCACGCTGAGGATCCCTCCGAAAGGTTGTGTAAACCGTGGTTGCTGCATGTAAATTTGTCTACTCTTCTAGCTTTCATATTACATCCAACCACCACATCTTCGAAGGCAACCATCCGCAACACACTCGGTCCCATTCCTTGTCAATTCTCGTAGCATTCCTGGACGACGTCGTTGGGACTGCTGATACAGGTTTCCTCCCCGTACAGCCAAAAAAATGTGTAAAATGCCCTAGGAAACCATTCCACTCTCGTAGAGTAGAGTTACATTGGCTGTGAAAAACCATTCGAACATGTAGAACAGCCTTGGCTAACTCAATATCTTAGCTATAAAAAGAGAGGAGAAGGATTGTGAAAGTATGCTCTCGCATCTTCCTCATCCGCTTGAAGCCTCCATTGAAGCATCTTCCTCATCCTTTCGAAACATCTATAAAACATTTTTCAGCCGCAAAGCTGTTGGCGAAGTTCAAGCGAAGTATTGTAATTCAACCTTTTACCTCCTATAGCTGAATATCCAAACATACTCCAAATGTGTCATACTTGGACCGAAATCTGCTATAAATGCAAAAAACCCACTGGAAAGACAGATGTCAGTCTTTGTCCATTGGCATGGAAGCCGGAGCATAAGATGGAACATTCAGAGATTGCGGGGCCAGAAGGGCTATGCGTACATAGAAACACTGACAAAAGTATGACGTACTTCCCTTAAAGATTGTTCGTAAGTCATCTTATAAGGAAAGTCACGCAACCTGTAAGAAGTAACTAAATATTGAAAAATAGTGATTGAGCAACCAAAGCAGTTGGCACTGACCAAGCCTCGTAAGTACATCCTCATTTCATATTTAGCCGGGAGAACCAGATGCTGCATCAACGTCTGATACTCGATCCGCCGTGCCACCGATTACTAAGCTCCCTTGTTCATGCCAATCAATCGTATTACACAACAACTCATGACTTTCGATTAGTGGTCTAACAGCTCGCCTTGTCCAGGGACTTGTAACCTCTCGCTACCACGACTGTTTTTTTTTAGTGTGCAACGGCATATTCCAGTCCTAGTACTAGGCTAAGGGCGCTCAGTTGGTCGTGCGTGCAGGTGTGGGGAACTAAACACAAAGCTGACCTCTAGTGTTATTGGTTTCGGGTGGATGCTGTGTAACCCTTCACATGTGCACAATATCTGCGGTGGCGTTTTTTTCTATCCTGTCTAAACAGGAGGCTAAGTGACTGACGATAGTTTTCTCATATTTTTTCCTGATGGCTCGGGGCAACCAAATCACGAGGTTATGGGGATGGATGATGATCATCGGGCCATTATTTTCTTTTCAAATCTGGCTTGGATGGCAGTATTGAAATTAATGCATATTACTCAAAAATTACTCCATAATGCGATGTGCGGTGCTATCATAACGTCAAAATTGGTGTGTTTTCTCCGGATTCAATGCATATTGGGGAAAATATGTGCAGGATCAATATGCACGAACTGGTCTGGTAAACAAGTTATTCGAGTAAGCTTTCAGGGAATCTGTAACCGCTATTGTTTTGATGCCTGGGCGCAGCATCAAATCCATCCTTCAAATAGAATCTTCTCCACGATGTTCTTCATCTCACTTACCCCAGTCCGCTGTCAATGGAATTCCTCAAAATGTTGGCTATATGCACAGATGACAATAGACCCCGTGCTTGCGTACCGAAGGAGTGGAGCGGGGCTATCCTCGCTTGGAACGCTTCGGCGCATTTAGTACCCCGGACTACCTGTAGGTGAAAGTGCCAAAGAGGGTTACTATTCAAAGTGCCATGATTTGCATCCAATCAAATTAGACAAGGCGAGGTTAGAAATGTTAGCCTAGAACCCAATTTGCATTCACTAACGTTAGACAAGCAACATAACAGTTAGTATTACAGGCATACTGCCCACTTCTACGTCGTATTGGCCAGGACTGGTGTGATCTCCTATCTCTTTCTACAATCTTTGTCTGAGAATTGACACCTCCGAGGAAGAATCTGCTTTAGGCTATGGGCGAGTTGGCGGAGTGTATTCGACGGCTAAGGTGAACGAGCCAACTTACTTCATCAAGACGCAACTCATAACCGACACAGTTTATACTAAACATACGGTCCTCTCCTTGCCGAAGTGTCTGCCGATTGAAGGCCCCGAAGATGTATGGCTTCAAAGCATGTGATAGCACACCACTATATATGCAACTGTCGTTTCGACTTTCCATCTAGAAAGGATCCAGCCAAGAGTCACTGCTATCATGTAGCTCTTGTTGAATCGACCGTTCAGGATTTACTTGCAGCATTGCACAAGTTGAATGCATACATTCAATCACTGAGCTGCTGAACTATAGGGGCAGCGCGCCAATCGATATTTTCGCCACCGAAAGGAACTGCACCTTCACCTGGTATTCGGGTTCGTGTAAACCATTGAATAATATTTTGCAATACAAAAATATCGTTGATAGATAATCAAGACTACCATCCATAAGATATTGTTGTATTTGATTCCCAATGCTGGCAATTAGGCGGCTGTATTATACACATGAATGTAGTGTGAAGACGCATTCCAAGTCCTTAACACAAACGGTTGGGATGGCCACTTACATTCCCGTCGGCAGCCAAGTTCGGAACCCTTCAAATTTCAGTAATGTCAGTGCCTATTTGATGGTATTCACAGCAGTAGAAGGCTTGTAGAAAGCGCGATGGCTCAATTAGATTTCAGTCCCAACAAAAAGTTAGATTCAGTGCTTGGATGTTGCCTGTAAATTATATCAACTACGGTCATTTAAAGTGGGATTACCAGAACTTCAGCTATATTCATTCATCCCCTAACTTCAACATCTTTCAGTCATCTAATGGTTTTGACCGATAAAAAATCATCACATACAACGATAATTGGTAGAAATTTGCAAGGAACATTCTATTCACTCAATTGGGAAAGATTTCCCTGTTTCAATGCTAAAACGTTATGAGGTTGTCTTCTACCAAGTGTCTCCTGCACTCGATTACTACTCGGAAACAAACATACAACACACCCTCCTTCCTCGCTGAATAACTTGCTCCATTAGATCTCGTATCATGCCGATCTCGATATGAATAAACGAAAGGCCTCGACACAAATACTTTGGATAAACGCGGCTGCGGATTTAATCATTCAAGATCGTTTTGCATGCGAACCCGTCGTCATTGGAGCAAACCAACCACAAATTACGAAGCGGATTACTTGCATGTTCTAGACTTTCCATTGTCATTATCAATGCAACATGATAGATCGCTCGCTTTAATCCTCGCACGACTTTCAACACATTCATAATACGATCTCTCGTTCTTCCATATCATCGATCAGCATCACCGGATGCAGAAGTATCACAAAGATTGCCAAAGCACATACAGTAGTTTAGCTTGGACAAATGGAAGGTTCGAAACGAGGGTAATTTTATCCGACCATTTTGAAATTACATTCGCATTCCCAAAAGGTCTCGGAAGTACCATGATTTGCGCCTTGTCAATCAATATGATGTTGCCGACCGAGATACTCGCTAGCTGAACAAGCACCCATCAAGTTCCCTTTTGCCGGACGCGAATTTGCATACAAACCGAACCGGCAGACTAGGGATTGCCGAATGCCCTTGCCTACCTTCAACATTACTGCTTTCAACTCCTAATCCGTATGCCACGTCATATCATCAAGTTTGCCACTAATCGTATCTCCGCTCACGTCAAACTGCCACCATCCGACCGAATATACCAACTTGACAACCAAGTATGCCTTCCTCGAAACCGCGAAATCCATGAAAGACGCCATAGTTTCATTCTTACGCGACAGCTTTCGGGCCCCTTGATATCAAATTGAATGCATCTACAGGCATGACAAACTATCCGTGATGAAGCCTTCCCCGCTTCAGCAATCGACAGAGATTCACTTATTCATCGAGTGTCAACATACTTCCCTCTAACAAAACATGTCTCGCCATCAGCCTTTCGTTACTTTCACGGACGACTAGCACTCAATAATTGCTCATTATGATATTCTGAAAAGGGGAAAATACGAAAGTGGGCAGGGAATCAAGCTAGATTTCGATAGATCCCGTGATGTCTTCTGCATAAGAGACATGCATCATTCAATTGCGGGGGCCAAGTTTTCGTTGGCCATCTACGTAACTAATCTACAAAGCAGGGTGGGTCAATTGGGGGCGAGACGGTGCTTTCGACGTTTGGCTCATCTGTGACAGCATCCTGGAGTTAGCACTACCATTGCGACCAAAATTTGCAGAGAAAGCCGATAGAAGAACTATTTCTCTGGACGGAATTGCCAGACCCTTAGCCCTGCCATTGATCGCAGACCTTGACGATATACAATATGATGAACGCCGTTGGACCAGCTTTTCTGGCCGCCGGTTGGGGATTAGATGAATATGAAAGAGTTAGTGAGCTTAACAGACGACATATAAAAGGCGCTGGAAAAAGTCCTCGGGCGTCTGAGGGGGGAAGAGACATTCACGCCCAGTAGGGTTTGAGGATAATACCTGGCCATATTGGGAGAGTCCCATACCGGTATTGGATCAATTCATTACTAGCTTGGAGAATGGGCAATATATGACAGGAAATGGAAAGTTCTTCCGCGAGTGAGAGGCGGGAAGCGCTCGGCTTGTGTGCTGTTGTCTACCGCCATTACTGTCAATAGTATTAGTAACTTAGCCATGAGTTCCACGCCAGTGGAGCAGCCAAGTCGTCCTTTATGGTATACTCTGCACCAGACAGTACCATTATCACATTTCATGATAAGCTCAAATCATTTCTCTTTCAATCACCTTACTCCCTGTCAAACCCTCTGCAGCGTCAATAGTCCAAGAACACTTGAGCACTGGAATGAAACCACATCTCCAACTACTGATCCCTACCAAGCTGTCATCACAATAATCCCAAGGCGCTGTCATATCCCATTAATTCCGAACCCCGGTAAGCCATCCCGAATGAGCAACCCTTCAATGACCGAAATATCGGGCACGGATCCATATTCCTGGTATCTGTCTCTCATTTCGGAAGATACCAACATGTTTGTTCATAGCCAACCAGAATATTCACATCAAATGTTGCATCAATCGACTTCCTTGTTCGCAATATGTTCGAAATGGTTTTTGATCGCCGGTCATCTGCACCTTAACTACAAAATCACAATAATTCGGGGAAAAGATTTTCGGCATTGCCAATTCTTTCCAGTCCTCTTCTAAAATATTAGGCGTCATCCGGGTCCGTGGGATCTGGTATAGAAGGGTGCTGCGAGATGTGGAGAGGTGATCGCTTTGATTGATTAAATTAACGTCTACACTGAGTCTAAGACTATCTAAGACGGCTAGAAGCTTTGTAGGCTCCTAACAAATAACAATTGGTGAAATACTGTGACGATCCTGTTATTCTATTATGCCATAAATGCCTTAGGCCATTCTTTCGGCTTTTGGTCCCCTCCGAAGGGACCAAAATGCCTCAGGTTATTATTTCATTTATTTCATCCTGTATTCGCTTAGGGCTTTGGTCCCCTCCGAGGGGACCATAAAAGGCTCAACTCTATTGTATTTGGTACGGTAGTTTGTTATTCTCTAGTATAGATTAATTGATTCATTCTATCATGCCTTGAATTAAGACCATCGTCACAAATACTGGCCGTATTAAGCTATAGCTAGTACAATTTGAGGAGATTGAGATAGCCTCAATCTACTAATTTTGAATAGGGAAAATGAAAACTAATCTTGGAGAACAAAGTCCGCTTTACAAATACTCTTGTATATAATAAAAAAATAACAAATGAAATATAATATAATTCGAAATTGGAACGATTTACTCTGTATAAAGGGGTAAATTTGTCACGGGGTCCCCGTATATGGTATACGGAGACCGCTCGGGTTCCGACCCGTAGGAGTCGGACCTCGGATAAGTGTAGGCTAGCCCCGGTCGGGGCTAGCGCTACACATAAATGTATTTAAGGAACCGTTCCTTCTATAGAAACGTAACTTTTCGAGCTACATCTTATTAATAAAAGTGATTCCTGTTGTCCTATCTATTGCCTCTGTGATAAAATTGATCAAAATAACCAAATTGATCAAATTGATCCAATTAACCATTTTCTTCTAATTCATCCCTTTCTCCTTCGTCTTCTTGTTTTATATCCTCTTACATCCTAGCAAGATGCTATAGTCTGATGATTATTTTTGTTGTTTCGATAAATTCGAAGGTTTTGATGATTCTTATTTTGGTATGAAATAAATATTTCATAGAAAATCGAAAGGTAGGATTGTTTGTTTTGAGTATTCTTTTAACTGATTTGTATAAAAAACAATTGAGAAAAAGATGATCTAGGGATTTTTTCTTTTTATATCTACAATTAATATTTGATGAAATTCCGAATTGTTGTAAGTAGGATTTAAAGTATCTGTAATCGATTTTAAATTGAAACAAAACACTAATAGAATTTCTCTTGATGTTTTCTGGAATTCCGATCTTTGAATTAGTTTTCCAGAAGTATATTTTCGAATAAACTAATTTGAATGAATTAAAAAGGGATTTCTATTTCTTGGATTTCGTTTTTTTGATATTCATTCCTAATGAAGTGAAATTGATTTCGTTTGATGATGATTTTTGTTTTGTAGTTTCTTTTGCTAAAATATTAGTTAATTCGTTTTCTTCAACAAAAGTATATTCTGGAATTCAATTAAGGGAGATTTCAGCTCTTTTTCTAAGGAGAGTTTCTGTAGCTTTGATTGCTCTAATTTGGTATATCTTATCACAGAGGCAACAGACAGGACAACAGGAATCACTTTTATTAATAAGATGTAGCTCGAAAAGTTACGTTTCTATAAAAGGAACAGTTCCTTAAATACATTTATGTGTAGCGCTAGCCCCGACCGGGGCTAGCCTACACTTATCCGAGGTCCGACTCCTATGGATCGGAACCCGAGCGGTCTCCGTATACCATATACAGGGACCCCGTGACATATCTGGTCAAAAACATTAGAGGATATTTTCAATCAGTATAATCCGGCTTGATTGTCTAAATAGATTTTGAATTTTTCGTTTAGTTGAGTAATGGAGCTAGTATATTCGATTACTTTAATGATTTCAAGAAGTTCATCATTATAGATAACGTGGTTTATCATCGAGTGGCCCATATCATCGAGTGGGCCACTTCAAAATACACCAAAATTAGCCTTTTCCTAATATTTACATTTTAATAATTAGTCAATATTTTTTAAAGAATAAAAGAGATTTATTGATAAGAAAAAATCTATTATTCAAAAATTTAATTTTTATATGAAAATTTCTATTAGATTCTAAAAAAAAAGTGGAAATTGTCACGATTTTCGTTACAAAAAAACTATTTCTATAATAACTACTATATTAATTCAAATTTTTGATAAATAATTAGATTTTTATAATATTTATATAATCAAATTTTATAGTTTCAAATTTTAAAAAATTATATTATTAAATGAAGAAAGTGCACGGTTACGCACAGACGAATTTTGTATGTATTTGAAGTGGCCCACTCGATGATATGGGCCACTCGATGATAAACTACGTTAAGCTGATTCACTCTAATATTGATGGTTTCCTGATATGAAACCTGACCATTCGACAGAATAACTGCAATCCCGATTCCAATTCCGATTCCATCCAAAGTGGATGAGGCATCAGTATATATTGTAATGGTATTCTTGTATCTGTATTTGAATGTAAGGTTATAAACAATTGCAATATTCTCCTTTGCTAGCTTACTGATATTGACTTTGTATAGAGTATCCCTTTTCCAAAAAGGGAAATGAAAATGATCGATTTTCTCTAGAGTCAAAGGATCGACATCTTCTTTGATTGAATTTGTGATCTTTTCAAGCTGAGTAGATTTAGGTAGTTTTCTTCGAGGGGTTATTATCGAGCTTTGATCTCCTTTTTCGACAATCAATCTTTTGGAAATTAGATTAACAGAGTGGGAAGGTGAGATTTTCAATAATCTGAAAGCATATTGTCTGATTCCAGTATTTAATCTGACTTCCGGAGGGCACAAAGCAGCTTCCACTTCCATTGGTTTTATTGGAGAAGTTTTGAATACTCCCAGTATCTTTCGAAGAGCGAGATTCTGCAGTAATTGAAGAATCTTTTTGAATTGGGCTTGATCTTTCCACCAAATGATTGATCCGTAATCAGCTATACTGGTAACACATGCTATATAGAGTTGCCTTAAAGCTTTGGGACTAAGTCCTTTCTCAGTATTGGCTAATCTGGCCATTCGAGGTGATCGCTTTCATTTCCCTATAATCCATTGCATGTCTTTTTTTGTGACAATAGGTATCAATACAAGTATCTATTAGTCACTGGTACCATCACATAACATGGATATACATCCCATTTCAAGTTGAACCAGGAAGAGAAGAGCTGAGGATGTATGCGCTTAGGACCCCTGCTCTGTTGCACGTTCCACAAAGATTTTAAAGGGGGGAAAAGAGGGATTTCGCTTATGGACGGGGTAGTGGAAAATACTGGTTGTCTCGATTATGTGCGACGGGGAAAGTTGAGGGGTAAATTTGTTGTGCAATATTTTGATTTTTATATTTTTTTAAAAAAATCAATATTTTCAATACTTGCATTCAATATATACGACATCGAAGACCTATGAGGAACAGAACATGGGAGGAATTTGATTGAAATTTGGAAAGTAGATGTTTTGATGTTTTTGCGTGAGTTTTCAACACTGGTTTGCTTTAGTTTGCTTTAGTTTGCTGTTCGCTCGGTCGAAGTTTTCATATCTTTCCGGCCGCATTAAACCTCGTGCTTGTGAAGAGATTGATGTGCTGTGCTATCAAGGCAAAGCTATGAGTAGCTAGCTATTGAACAAGACAGGAGATGAAACCTACTGATGAATGACCCTCTTTCACCAATCCCACTTTATTGGAGACACTATTTCTTTCACTAACAATTATCAAACTTTATTCTCCTGTCGCGAGCTTTTGCTTGACAATATGTCGGACTACTGGTAGTTCTATTCTTGTTGAACAAACATGTATATATGTTTGAGTACTTTTCGGACAAACTAGTTGGCTTAAATTCAATGATCTGTTCTTTTCATAGTATTGCTAATAATTCTCTGTTCTTTTGTTGAATATATATAGTTGGTATTGGTATAGGCCTTATCAACGCTGTAAATGATGGCGCTGTAGCACAAATCTTTCCATGTAACCGCCTACAAACCAAAGAAGCAATTCTCAAACTGGATTACTACACAATCCACAATCCCCGAATGAACAACCCTCTTTATTGTACAGTGAGCTGCGAAAGCTGTGAGGATTGTATCATAAATCAGAGGCTGCAGCAAACATGATGATGAATGATGAAAGAGGGATGCTTGGTATTACAAACAAATTTCACAGGTAGGGACCCGACTGCAGAAGCCCAGTTTGAGGGATTCTTTAATGAGAGAAAACTTCTCAACATCTTAAGACTGACTCAATTCTGGAGAAAGCGAAGGAAATCCTTTATGGTAAAATCCAAAATCTATTTTACTTAACTTAACTTAACATTAATTACAGAAACAGCAATTAATAGCAATTAATATTACTTCACTCACTGAGGATATTTTTGAAGTTATTCCCATTTCTCAGGGGTCAGCACTTCTCCACCATCGAGTAACACAGTAAAATACGGAGTACACATACAGCCTTAGTGCCTACCGGTATTCTCCCCACCGTCGCGTCTCCAATGATGAAAGTTATCAAAAAAAGTTCCCACGCGACAACATCCATTAAATATTAATCTTATGCTCAACATCAATTTGAGTCGGAACAATTCTATCTTCACTTATCAATATTAATACTTCATAAATCTATCTATCATGCCTAGCATGATGGAATCCTTCGTTCAACGTTTCAATATATTAGAAGCGCAAAGAGAAACGGGCAATGAATTAATCAAGGTGCGTTTGTTCGCCGACGACGCCACGATCTGATGTTTGGGAAGAATTGATTATGCTAACTTCAATTGTCATTAGGACCTTCTGATATATATTGAAACGGTCGAAAGTAATTTGCGACATGAGAACGATCGTCTGACAAAAGAATTGAATGATGCACATCTGGATCTGGATGATTCGAGAAAGTCCAGACGAGAATTGCAAATACATTGGAATTTGACCAGTCAACACTTAGAACGAGCTATCACGGAGAATGGCATTCTGCAGGTAGGAGGAAATTGGTTCGGTGGTTGCATCGATCACTGATATTCGCGAAATAGAATCGAAATCCATACATAATGGCCTTAGTTGATGCCGATGGCATGATTGTTAGTTGCACTTCCACGTATCCCATCCGAACTTTTGCTGATGAGTGTTACATAGTTCAACCAGGAACTCATAGATCAAGGGCTCGAAGGAGGCAAAAAAGCAGCCAATCTTCTCAGAGCATCAATACTCGAACAATGTAGTGGACCTCAAACTGAGGAGATTGAAATTATGGCCAAGGTCTGCGCGAACTACTCAGGATTATCGAAAGCCTTGATGAGAGATGGAACACTCGAAAGTCTCGAAAAATTCAAGGATTTTACTTTAGGGTTTACCCAAGGGAAAGCACATTTCGATTTTATAGATGTTGGTTATGGGAAAGAGAGGGCCGATTCAAAGATTAAAGGTTCGTTTTGTTTGGTGTTATTATGATTCATGGTCAATTCACGGCAGCTATCATGGTACTGACTTCTACAAGAATGTATTAGATGGCATTTAAGAAATTGGAATTGCAAACAACTTCTACTTGGTATATCATTTGATAGCGGGTACGCACCATTTCTGGAGGAAGTAATTACGCAGGACGATCGAAATAGAATTACAATAATGGAAGGACCCCCAATAGTCCGAGAGCTCTCAACCATTGGCCTCCGAACTCTCAAATTCGAACATATATTTCGCTCCGAAAAATTGATAGACCGGGCAACAGAACCTAGCCCTACGTCTGTTCCATCAACCTGGGCAGGCGTCACATCAATACCCCCACCTACACCACCAACTGCCGTGGCATCTCCTGCTTTGGGTAAAGCCGCTTCAACAGCGATCAAGAAACCAGATGTTACAAGTAATGTTTTCGCTAGATTGGGCTGGAATCCCGAGCCTCGAGGACTTGACCCTCCAATACATGTCAAGAAAGACGTGCTGGAAGCGGTAAAACAAAGGAAAAACTCGAATAAATTATGCAATAACCATTATCTACGAGGGCCTTGCTCTAAAGGCGATGAATGCTGCTTTGAACACGATCATAAAGCTACGGAAGAGGAAATTAAAGCCATTGCTTATTTAACACGCCAAAATCCTTGTGTCAATGGTCAAGATTGCGACAACGAGGAATGTATTTATGGACATCATTGCCCGAGTGTGGTTATTCCAAGTATTGGATCTAAGGAGCCTACTTGTATGGCATTCGCTTGCAAATTCTATAAGGAAGATCATCCTCCAGGAACAGTAATCAAACACCCTAAAAAAGAGTACGTCGAACGATATTAGAACAAGTTCATTTTCTTCCATTGGCCCAACTCTTTGCAATCACATGGCTCCTGTTGCGGTGAAAACACAGAGTTTCATTGCTTCATGGAAGGAGGACTTTCTGATTTGATGATGGATATGATTTTGCATGGAAACGAAACGAAAAGTTATTCTTTAGACTCGAAGGGTCGATTTTTAATTGCAGCAGAGGGCTGGCTTTGATGGATATGTAACTTGGTCAGGTGATGGAAACGAAATCATTTGTTGTTGCGGGACACTTGCTCCTCTAATATGAATCATGGTTGCCTTTATAGACTACAACTATCAATATCTTGATAGCACTACCTACTTAATGCTATTTCGCATACTTTACTTTATTCCACATATGTATTGGTGACAAATATTAGAGTAGGTAAGATACCCTTTCAATATCATCTGAGGAATTGAGAGTTATGTGTAAAATTTGTGTATTTTACCGCTTATTCTCAACCCATCTCATCTCTTCTTATACCTCCAGCTCACATCAAGTTTCGGGAGAACATCTGTTTTTATAACATCTCATGCTATGTATGCATAGGTTAGTGTGTACTTGAAGTAGAAGTAGAAGTAAACTTCTACTTCCAAGTTCGCCAGGTTCATCTTATCTTATCTTTTGAAATGTGAGATTTGTTGGGTTTATCTGTTTTGTTCTTTTGATCCTTTCTTACCTCGTCTCATTTTTTCATATCTATATGTATGTTTTTCTTATGAACTAGCTGGCTTTGGCTTTTACTTTCTGCGTAGTCGGTTCAAGTATTCGACGTGTTTCAATGTGTGGGGTGGGGTGGCGTGGTGTGGATATGAGTGATTTGATTTGATGTGAGTGTAAGAGAGAGGGTGGGAGAAAATGGGGGGGGGATTATTGAGATTATTAGGTGGTGTAATTTAAATATATATTTTTTGTGGGGGGGTTGTGGATGTGGATGTGGATGTGGATGTAGTGTAGTGTTATGTTATGTGGATATTAGGGAGGTGAAGGAGATGAAGGAGTAAGAAAATGAAGGAGGTGATTTTGTGGTTTGAGTTTGTGGTTTGAGCTGGTGTTATGGGTGTTGGGGGGAAGGGAGGAGGGAGAGGAGGTGGTGGAAGGAAGGGTGGAAGGGTGGAAGGGTGAATGGGTGAAAAAGGGATAGGGGAAGGGGGAAAGGGCGAAAAGAATATTATGAAGTTTGGGGTTGGGATGAGGGAGTTGGGATGGGGGTGGGGTTTTTTGGGGTTTAGATTTGTGGATTGTTGGGGTTTAGATTGATTGATTGTTGGGGGATGGATGGATGGGGAGATGAATGGAGAGATGAATGATGAGATGGATGGTAGATAGATGGGAGATGGATGGGGAGTGAGTGGGGAGATGAATAGGCGCTTGTGGATTGTCCGGGAGGTGTTGTATTGTATTGTGGTTTGGTTTTAATTTTGGTATCGGGCTTTTGGGGGGGGGGGGGGGCTGTGTTATTCTGTGATCTGTATATTCGAGGATGGAGAGGTAACAGAAGGGCAATAGAAGAGATCATATTTGTGCATGTCCAGAAAGGAAAAATGTATTTAGAATTTCGTAGAGAGCTGTAAACTTCGGAATGTCCTGGGTATAGATGTTATTTTGGCTACGGTTTTCGCTATGATTTTATCATAAGGGATGTTTGCAGCGCAGGAAGGGAGGCTTTACCATTCCAGATGAAGGTTGAAACAATGATGTAAGTCTTACTTCTAAAATCCATTCAAAATTCAGAACTGATATAAGGTTTAGGTTTGGGAAAGAAGTGGTTCTCCAATCCGTTGAAATACGAGAATTTATGAGATCCGGAGATATGGTTTTGGTGTTTATTGATTTGTATCTTTAAGTTGGATGGATGGATGATTATGGTGTTGTGGGGTGTAGAGTGGAAGGTGGGAGTTTCTGTTATTTTGAGGGGAAGTATGGGATTCCGAGTATAGTATTATAGCATTCTAGCATATTGGAGGTGGGGATGGTATACTGAATTTTGTAATTCTAGATAATATTTGTGAGGTTTTATTTCTTAAGGTAAGAGGAGGGGATTTTTATAGTTTGTGATATTGAGATCGCGTAGAGATTGTCTGTCAGGTAAAAGGATGGATGGATATGGGTCGGTGATATATCTCTGGATGTAGATGTAGATGAGGATGAGGATATTAATATATATTCGGGTATAGATGTATTTGGATAGATTTAGGATTTGTGCTGTACTGAGTGAAATTTTTTGGATGTTTGGACAATGAGTTCTGAATGTGAGAGGAAGATAGAGGCGCTGATTAAAGAGGTGGGAAGGGTGATAGTAGTTGGAGATGACGAGATGGAAGGGTTGATTGGGAGCGGAAAATAGGGACGACGGGTTATCGTGAGCTGGAAACGTAGAAGGAGGGAGAAAAGAGAGAGAGAGGATAGTAAAGGAATATGATATCCATCTCATATCTAGAAGTTCTTGATGAATCTTTAAGCTGATAGGTATCCATTTTGATACGCCCGAAATCCCAATAGAAGTCTCCTTCCTCCCTGCAGAATCTTTCCCTTCCCTCTAGTGTCAAAGACTCACATCATCCATACCCTCTTCAAAGTAGATTTTATATCAAATCTCTTCATTCATTTATCTATTCATTTATTTATCTATTCATTGATTCATTTATTTATTTATTTATCCATCTATTTATCCATCTATTTATCCATCTATTCATCCATCTATTCATCCATCTATTCATCCATCTATCCATCCACCCTCTACCTAACATCTCAAGAATTTTTGCCCGCAGAAAACCCAACCCCTTAATTTCCCCTCTACAAAGAAGCTGCACAGAAGCTACAAATCCACAAAATCCCAAATCACCACCTAGTGCAAATCCCGTACCCCCACAATCCCGTACCACAAAAACCACCACTCACCCGCCGGTACAACCATTAAATTTATACACACGCGCGCAAAGCGCTTATTCTCACGTGTTACGTTGTACATATGACACAGAGTATCACAAAGTATTACAAAGACTACCATGCTACGTCATTGACGCGAGAGGTTTGGTTATTAGTTGATTTTATATGTAGTAGACAGATAATAGCTGCTTATGGAAAAGTGGCGAAAGGGGTGAGGTTGCTGTTTTGGGTATATAGTGGTGTGTACTTAGGTAGGTATAGTATTTGTTGAGATATGGCTGCATTGGGAAATACTTTCTATATGATTTTTGAGAGAGAAAGGCCCGTATGGGGGCTAGGCTCTGCATTAAAAGTATGGAGATGTGCGGAATGGGTAGTATTGGGGTGGATAGAGTGAGGAATTGGTTATGTAGGCAAAGGGCTGCGATGAACGTTGAAGAACACAAGTACTGGCCCAAAAGACGAAGGGTGAAAAATAGGAAGGAATAGTCCGGGCAGTATGTATGAGGAAGGCAATATCAAAAACTTTGGACTACCCCATAAGGCTTAGGAGAAGAAAGCCATAACCATGGGATAACGTGTAAAAGTACTCGAAATATTGAAAGGGGAAAGAATCACGGACAAATGTAAGTGCGTGCATTACGTATTGGCAAGCACCTAACGATCTCCAAGCAATGCAATCTTCAATCCATGCCGCGTAACCAAAATCTCATCTCTGAAAAAGACTGTCAGACTGTCAGACCGTTAAAGCCGCCGAAGCCGCCAAAATGTCAGATGAATGTGGCAGTGCAGTGCATTGCATAAAAATGATTTCGCATTCTACATATCAGCCATTGAAGGCGTTCTTCAACGACCTAACGAGGGAATGATCATCCCGACCCCTTTCTGCATGAATCCCTCATACACACGGCACGGCACGGTACTTGCTCGGACTTGATCAATGTGCACACAACGGCGATGCATAACGGGTGTACAAAAGCCGAGTAAGTCATTAATGCACTTCGCATGTGATTAACGGTAAGGTTCTCGGTCCCTGGTAGGCCGAAACAGGGATGCTTCCCGTCAACCAAGAACCGACACCCTCTTTATGCATGAATCGGCCCATTGAGAGGGCTAGGTGTGTCCGGCATACTATAAGCGAAACGGGGACACGATATAAGTCGGTACGGTCGATTGGTTGGGATTGGTTGAGAGTGGAAGAAAGGAACACTTGAGCCAATGAAAGGTACTGACTTTAATGCGATGCAGCTGGTCATTTTCGTCTTGCAGTGCGTGTGGATGATGATTTGCATGTCAGGGCATAGTTCTGAGTTGGGTATGTATTTTTGTCCAGAACTAGCTTCAAAGCATACAGATCTACTCTATGATGAAATACTTCTTTCTGATCATGAGGTTATGCCTCTTATAAGAGAGAACTGGATTGAGCTTGATATTGTCAGTGATGTTAGCTGATATTAGATGTAAGGAGTAGAACTTTTCGACTCGGGTGTAAGATTCAAAAAGAAATGGCGTAAAAGCTGTAAGAGAAATGTATGAAAGAAAACTTTCAGTAGTATGGATAGATATCTTTAGCGTGGAAATTTTTTGGTATATTTATTGATTATAAAGCTAGCTTGATTCGGATCCATCGGAATCTTGATTTCTGAAGTCTTGAATTTCTTCCTCGGTGGCTACGCCTAATCCAGCAGCACTCATGAGTCTGTCTTTCTTTTTGTTGGCTATAATGATAAATCCGATCAGTAATCATGTCTCAAAGATTTGGTGTGGGTTTGAAGAACTTACTCCCAGGGTCGACGTCAAACTCTTCTTGAACTTCACAGTCTTGCAGCTCCGATTTATCTCCAATCACACTTCCCTTTCCTAATACGCAATCCGTTAATGTGCATGATTGTCCCACAGTAACTCCATCCATCAATACACAACGAGTCAACCTTGCTCCAGTTTTAATTTGACAGTTTGCACCGATGACACATTCTTTGATGATGCATTTCTCTTCGACAATTACATTTTCGGCTAAAAGACAATCTGGTCGTACTGTGGTCTTCTGTGCGATTCCTTCTGGCCAGGCTATTTTGCTATTGTGGGCAAATGGGGAGGCGGCATCGCGGCCAACTTGATCAATGGCTTCGATTTTAGCCAGCTGGAGGGAGACGTTTAAAAGAATGGGCGCAGTATCGACTCGTCGAATGAGAGGTGGGGGCCCTTGTGGTGTGGGTTTTGAAGGATGGATGTATGCTAGAATCGGAGGTATAGCAAAGCTTGGTTTTCCATTAGAGATCGAAGAATCTGATGCTTTGACCGATAGTGGGTCTTGGAGTTTAGATGTCCAAGTTGAACTCAGATTGCCGTAATCGATATCATCACTTGCAGGACCATTGTCAAGCATATTATCATCGGACTCGTCGGGTCTTGTGTTCTCGAAAATATCTCGCAAGCCCAATTTGTCGCCTAGACCTTGTTGCCACCCCGCTTTAGCCCACCAGCCAATAACATCTTCACCAAGATTGTCCATGCGCTCGTTTACGTTGATCATGTCCATGGCCCAGGCAGGAAAAATGTAAATATGTGCATCTCGATGTGAACTCAGCATTCGAATACGGGGATGGCTGCGTACTAGGGCATGTCGAATTGGTAAACCTTTTTTGTCTTCAACTATATCCTTTAGAGTATCGGTGGGGACAGAATAAACCAGCTTCGAGATATGAGGAATCAAGGATGATTTTGAGGGTGGTACGGAGGTGGCGGCGAGGGGCGATGTTGCAATAAAATCTGTTTCTTCACCTTTGATTATTGTTTCGCTCTTAGTCTCGTACCACACTCCAAGCCCGCCACGTCTACCACCTCGTTCACCACCAAGTGCCATTTTTGGACCCTCGTGATCCCCTCCTGTGGCCCCACCCAACCCTCCTTCCTTTACCATCCATGATTCTATCAAAGATTCGCCGCCAAGCTCACAAACAAGATCACAGGGAAGTACAATGAAATCACCCTTGATGATGTTTCGTACCTCCGGTAATCGAAAGATCTGTGCAGTACCTGTCGTTTGGTCTAGATCTTCGGGTGCTAATAAATCTGGTTTTGGTAACGGTAAACTAGTTAAATGTGGATTTGTGGCTAATGCAGTCTTAATAGCTTCTTCCGAAGAAGGTGGTGTAATGAGAGTGATATCTAAATAAGTGTTAGTATCATAAGAACCTCAAAATTGTACATTCAAGGTAGTCCCGAGGAATATTGACCAAGTAGCTCGCTTCAACATCGCATTCGAAACTATGCAATCAAAATTATGCACTCAGAACTATGCACTGAAAAATAGTCTCGGGGATATTCATAATAGATCCAGAAATATTACTCGACTTACTGGTAACACCCATTCGATAACAGAAATCAATAGGATACCAAACCATAGGACGATTTGCTATCGGTATCAAAGCCTTTGGGTTCTTATCAGGATTGGAAGTGAAAGTAGGGAAAGATGATCCTGGTCCACAAAGAATTATGGCCTGGAAGCCAGGCGCTGGCATGGCGTGAGGCATTGTCGGTTATTTGCTGTCGTGAAAAAGGGTATCGAAGTACAAGTCAGTGGTGTGGATGGGAGAGGTATCCAGTTCACAAAAATCAGTGATTTGTAGTAGGATACTGTACAAATGATAAATCAAGCGACTGTATCGGCGTATAGAGTTTTTGAAGACGAGTTGCAAAGGCCGGTTTCCTGATACAAGTGTGATTTCGCTAACCTTTGCAAGTCGTAAAAAATGTCGAGACTAGTGTCACATGAGTCATACAATCACGTGATTTAACCAAGAATATTCGCACCCGATTCCAAAGACTGTATGTAAAGTATGATGAACTCAGAAAGCATGTATTCGCCCTCCGTTACAGACAAGATGCCCAAGATTTACTGCTTGTTCGATCAAGAACTTGAAGAGAAGCTAAGAATACGGCCCGTTGGGATAATCCCACAGCTGATATCGCCATGTGAATGATGATATTATCCATGTTACTAGCAGAATTCACCAGTGTCGAGGTAGGAATTGTCTGTTTGAGACAATGGACTGAGCGGAATGAGTCGGGATGATTTGACTTCTCGAATGATTTCAATATCTCTCAGATGGATTCAACATGTAAAAGTTGTTCAGCATTTCAAGTGGTTTTGGACTCTCAAATGAGTTCAACATCTGAATTTAGCAAGCGGAATGGGAGAAGCATAATAAAGTACCGTTTAGCAGATGTTATTTCAAGTTATTTCAGGCTCAAACCCAACAGTTTACACTTCTTTGAGGGGCCTAGTGGCCCAAGAAGATGCTGAGCACATTATGGATTGGTCTCAACAGACCTGTGCAGCAAGAAGACAGATTATATTTTTGATTGAACATCAGCACAGGGTGAATTTTCAGATGAGCAGTGTCTCCGATTATTATCATTCAATATTATGTACAAAAATGCAGAAACCTCTTAAGTAGCCTCGATTTATTATTGAACCCTTCTTCCACCAACGCTTCAAATCACCTCTTCCTTTCGCACTCCATCCACTCTCACCATCACTCTCACGTTCCATCTCTACTTCTTCCTCCCGAGACTCCCCTCACATCCATCCCCCCACATCCTCACCCTCAAACCCCCCCCACAAACTCTTCCTCACCCCCCCCAGCACCACAAGGGTAGCCAGGCCCGAGCAACGAAAAGTCCAAACCATCAACATCAGCATCAGCATCACCCGGAAGCAGTGTAATACCAGGGACACCCTTACTCCACTCGCACGACAAGTCGCACGAACGAAGTAAAATCAACAAAAAATTATGGAAAACCATAAGTTAATCTTTCTTGCGAAAGAATCCAAGTGGTTAAACATGGATAGAACAGATACTACATTTGATCTAAGCGAAAGGTGAGAGAAGCACCAGCTAGATTGATGGGGAAAGGAAAAAAAAAGAGATGTTGGAGTGGGAGGGAGGGAGGTTTATATAGATATTTGGGATGTGTTCTGGGAGGCGCAGTTGGCGCAAATGGTGCAAACATGGCTGTATTGGGTTTATGTACGGTGTGAGTCAGGCCGATGTTGCCTACACCGTGATGTGGCGAAGCAACATAACCAATTCGAGAATGAACCGTATTCAATTATTTATATTCAACAGAATTAAGATTTTTGCATTCAATCAAAAGATATCCATCATACATAATATTTTCGAGTCAAATTCATGAGAAATATCCTATGACCTCAACGCTCCCAGCCCAGTATTGACCATTCATCCTAAAAAAAAAACCATACATCAAAGGTATAAATAAAAAGAAAAACACGCCCTTATCTGCCTATCTGCTTGCTTATTCCACACCAAGAACCTTTCTAGCCCAATAATCTCCAACACGATTTCCCTCTACAACAACAACGCCTCTTCCAAGACCAACTCTATCTTCTCTTTCCCACCATTGTTCTTTTCTTCCTGACACTTGACTCTCAGCTTCGGATTCACTATCTGCGAGTCCACCGTGGCCTCCATCAGCGCCTACAATTAGTACAACATCTTCCCGGAACCAACTTTGTAGATGGTTGATGACCGATCCATTTTCTCCGGCGAGGGATTCTTGTAGATATATAAATTCAGGCGCGATGTTGCGAAGGATATGGACATGACCGGTTGGGGTGGTGAATGGTAGGACCATAGTCTCCTTTTCCACTAAACCTAATGCTTCGTTATAGATTGTGCCGAATGCGAGTGGAGTCGAACCCTTTGGAGGAAACATCGGGGTTCTAAGGTTTATTAGCTGATGACCTTCGTAACAAAGTAAAGGGGAATATTCTTACAATTGTCTGTCACTTTCTTCCCCAGGCGTATGAACATCTCCAGGGCCAATGTTCGAAAACGAGGAACTGAGAGATCCACCGAGTTTCCCACCTGCGGCGTCCAGCGGATGCTCTGTTAATCCTGGTGCGTATATTAGGACAAAGAGTCGTATTTTCGAGAAGTCGGTTTTGCGAGGAAGATGGGAGAGGATTGACTACGAAAATCATTAGTAATTATTGGCTAATATCTTCGAATTAACGAACCGCATATTCATGATGATAGCCTGCTTCTGATGCAGCGTCATCATCTTGTGATTCTGCAGAAACTACAATGGCTACAGTCTTCCTCTTTCCATTCCTGACTGGTGCTCGAGGTGCCGAGGTAACTCCTGCAGACACCCCTGCAGGACTATCAGAACGCAGTTCGATTGGCCCTGGGACTGTGGCCGGTGTTGTAGTTGCGGGTGGACTTGGGGCAGCATTTCGTCGTATAACTGATTCCTCCTGCCATGTTCTATGATCGTCAAATCCGTGTTTGTCTTCCTCCCTGATTGAAGATAGAGCACTCCCCACAACTCCACCAACAGCAGCGGCTCCAGCTGCAAGACTTCTACCAGCGCTATTGATAAACTGCTGTGGACTAGGTGTTCTTTGTAGTGCGCCTGACATTTGAGCTATGTAACCTTGGGACTCTTCAGGGCGCCGAGGATGTGGTGGTGGTTGTTGTTGATCTCTCGTAGCCTCACCCGGTCGCAAATCGCCCGCGTACGAAGGGGGCCTTGTTCCAAAGCTGCCATCTGGATTTCTATTACCATATTCTGATCTTGGAGGTTGAAGAGGTCTGTTATCATCATCATCTTCATCTTCGTCACCTCTCGTACTCCATATCCATGCTACTACACCTACTGCGGCTGCAGTAACGGTGAAAGCTAGTGGTAACCAGTAAGAGAGATTTCCTCGACGCGCCTGTGCGCCTCTGCGATCGTATGGGGATGACATTTAGGAATGAAATGGCATCACATTCTCCATTGATTAAATCCCCGGAAATAGTAAGATATCGTAAATCATAAATTCATAAAAGCCTGAAGTGTATTCTCATTCAATTGTGGAGATGAAGCATTGATCAACAAATCCCGAGGGGAGATTGAAGAGGCTGGGAAGCTTATGTTCCGTTGATCTGACTTTTAACCCTGTCTGTTTTCTACTTCCTCGGTGTTAACTCATTTCTTTTGTTCTTGTTTGTTTGTTGTTCATGGTGTCTGACCGCCTTCCTTGGCTGACACGTGAACGCGGCAAAATTATTTAAGATGACATATGACCTACATTTTTTTTTTACCTTTGGATGATGTTGATATAGAGCTACGAATGCATATATTGATGACTTGTAGATCAAAAATAATGTTCTTCACCTATATAAAGTGTAAGAGCATAGAGACATACAAAGTCTTCGTATGGTCTGATAACTTCGGATTGTAGGAAGGGAGAGATGAACTTTTCAAGAGCTGAAGCTTCTGGGAGGGAAGTATTATGCTGGTGTATCGGACTTGTCTTGAAGATTCTGCGCTCGTGTGGATATAGAACTCAGTCGGGGGACTGGAGGTACCTGCTTACATAGATATCCACCTTGTTCACACCTTTCGGCCTGCTATCTTATAAGATCTGGGATCCTGCCATACAGTTTTATCGAGATTGTTCTGCAATCTGCCTTCACTTGTCAGTCCGCGGTTTCTACAAGGTGAACCTCGCTCGTTCTGACTGAGCTCAAGCGAAGGACTTAGTGTGATGGTATCTGCTATGCCCGTTGTTCCTCGCTCTGTAATCGTCCAAATTCGAATTCTATTTCACCATTATCTTCCATTCGTCTCGTTGTTCCAAGCACTTTCGCAGTTCCCAAAAAGCCATCAATTGTCAATCTTTCCTCTAGCCCCGCTGTTTCCATGTAATCGGCACAATGTTAGTCTTAGATGCTCGCGCACTTCTAAATAAGCTTGATTTTTAAGCCCACCATTCCAATCACTTCTTGTAGATACGACCTTTATAAAACCATTGCCCTCTGAGCTTAGCTCAATGTGTTTGAGAAGCCCTGAGCCACCGTTGAACCTTTTATAAAAATCATTCCTACCTCAATGTCCAAATCCAAACCGAACATTTACAACCGATTGTCCAATTCCAATTCCTACTTTAAAACCTAGCACCAATCCATTATCCAAAGCCAAACTGGACATTCAACCGCCGGTATCAAGGTAAAGCCACCATATATTCATCGAGCTAGTTGTAAAGGTATTCGTAGAGGAATTCGATCTCTCAGCAGATCTGCGACAGATTTGCGACTATAATATAGCTGGCGCCAGTATATCCAAAAACATTATTCCTTCGAAAATTCCTCCCATTTTATTAGTTTCCTCCGTAGAAGCCTTTCCATCTTCCTGCAGATACACTCTTTTGGAATTCGCCGCGGTTCGTGGATGTCGTTGAAAACTTGTAATTTTGTGTTTGGTCAAAGTAGAAAGTGCGATGCGATTTTCGCTCAAATCTAGCAGGAGGAAGACAAGAACCCAACGCAAAATCGAGATAATTGCAAAACTTGATCTTAGAAACTTACCAAACTTTCGCATACCATTGATAAATAACTTCTCAACCCGTACCCGTAATTTCAGAAAGAACCTGGCTTCAGAACATCTTATGTGGTCAATGTAAGACGCACGATGTAAATTTCGCCAAATCCAGCAAAAGATAGGAAGCCCCCCAAACTGCAAATGACAATACCTCCAAAACGTGATCTTAGAAGTTTCCCAAACTTTCATATAAGACTAAAAGATACCTTCTTAACCGACACTGCAAGTTTCAAAACAATCCCACGCCCAGTTTTTCCCCAATCCCCAAATGAATAAAAATGCACATTTCTTCAACCAATGGCAGACCTCTATTTGCGCCAACACGTGATATTTCATGCATCCAAAAAGTTTTGTTGCACGTCTGAGGGTGCCTCCAAATATGGGGCTTTTTGACAAAGTACAAATTTTTTTGCACTTCTCGACAGCGCTCGATTGCGCGAGTTTGGGAAAACTATCAGAATTCAAATCTGAAGAGAATTGCGGTTGCTACAAGTCGAGGCGTTTTGGTTTTTTTGGGTGGTGATTTTGGGAGCGGGAGGTTCCGGAGGGTTTGGTGAATTTGCCTCGGTACTTTTTTTTCCTGGATGGTTTGATGATGTTGGGATGAGATGGACCTTGATGGAGGGCGGATGGGAAGAGATTCACTCGGATTCATTCTTCACTGGTTGCATGTCTGCAAATGCAAATTTATGCAGTTCAATGGCATTTGGTGTTTATGTGAATTTTCTGGCCAGGGAATTTTGACAGACAAGTTCTTGACTTCAAATAAGAATCTCAGATGCTTATGATTTTATTTTAAGGAGAGTACTACTTTTTACTTGATCTGGCTACGTCGGCGCTCAACAATTGGCAAGAATTCTACAAGTAAAATACAATGCAGCGTGGGAAAGGTTTGGTTGCACATTCACACTGCAAATCAACTAAGTTCATTCATTCGAGCGGTTACTGTAAGGACTCTGGCGGCGGCAGCTTCATCCGCTGGTCTTGGTGCCTTCACATAGGGATCTCTGAGAATTACATGATCTTGTTCGGTGTTCGTTGTTTACTCTATGTTTACGTCGGCGCTTGAGAATCTACTAATGAATCCGACCTGGGCACTTAGCGTGGAAAAAGGTTTTGGTTGTACCAGCAATCGCAATTAATGATTTCATTGGCTCGTGACTGTTTACAAAAATATTCTGACAAGGGCACCTGGCAGGGTTGACTTCATAAGATGGTACGGAATTTTACATCAGATGAGAACCTCGTTGGATATTCAATAATAATTTTTTATTTTCAAGCCGAGGTTCGGCGGGAATATTATTTTTCCAGATCACGTTTATCACGTGTAGGATATTTTCCGGGATTCTACCGAATTGTTGCACGTCTGGGGCGAAATGGACGCCCCATACAAAAAATAAAAACTTTCGCAATTTTGGGAAATGTAAAAATCTTAAAGCTGGAGATTGTAGAGGGGACTTCGAATATGCTAAGGACTAAGTTTCGGGGAATTTGAAAGAGCTTTTGTGGCGTGGGGGCTCGGGGCGTTTGGGGTTTTTCGGTTTTCGCCAGGCGCAAGTCACAATGTGCTACCCAAGACGGCGAGACGTTGGCAGGAAGGTCTTATGGGGTCAAGGAGGGGTTCTTGTTGATTTGGAACCTAGCTAGTAGCTATCCATCGTCTGCGAAGACTTTAACGGCTGTTGTGCCACCCCCCATCCTGCGCCGCGACGGCCTGTTCGAGTTTTAAGTATATTGGCGGGCCGTTTGGTGTTGATAGGAAGTGCCACGAGTGTGCCGAAGAGTTTGCCCCATCCCCGGGGAATATGGAACCCAATTTCAACCACTTGTAAGTATTTGCCTGCAGGCCGGCGGTTGTCGATGTACGAGGGCGGGAAGGAAAGAAAGGTATCTGCCACGGCGGATCATATACGTCAGCAGAGTGTTTGCACGAGACTAAGGAACGTTCAGAATAAGGTCAATAGTTTACTAGCCTCAATCCAAATCACATGAAAAAATGGACAAGTTTTGTTCACACACACCAAATACCCTCCTCATCCATTCACTTTGCGCCAGCAGGTATTATACTTGTTCCGGGTGTCAAAAAGTATGTTGCAAGTCTGCCGCATTATAAACGATTTTGAACTTTGCGAAACGTCCAAATTCAATAGGTTGGGGTTGTTGTGGATAGTCTTCTTATACGAAATCCAAAGTTCCGAGAAGTTCGAGAGGAATCATGGAAGAGGAGTTCGGGCCGTTTACTCCAACCTTGTTCATTCCATTTTGTTTTTCGGCCCAGGTAGAAATCGCATAAATAGGGTGGTTTAGAGATGGGATGACCTCCGTGGGGAAGGAATATCGAATCGGTCATTGAGGGACGTTCTGCAGGCTGGTCGCCCGCAAGTTTCGCAGATCGTCTTTTGCACTGTCGCTGTCTTTTGTGATTCCTTCGATGGATTGAGTGAATATCCTCCATTCCACAATTCGAACCCGCTTGCCAAAGTTCTCTCCCGATTACCCAGTCCCTCTTTCGGTCATATCTCTCGTCTCATCTGCAGGCCATCGGATTTCATCCTGTCTTCCATTTGTATCTTTTATTCGTCCTCAGTTCGAGGAATATCTGCATCGTGGCTTGCCAACGCGGTCAGGATGGAGGGCTCAAAGGAGTATTCGCTGTCTGCAGCTTCCGGCGCAAACTGGTCGTTCGTCGCATCTGCTGTGGAAAGATCGCATTAGTATTTCACTTTCTAGTGTCTGCCCATACTCACGTTTCATCCCCGCCCGTCTGTTAGTTCGCAAAGTCTCCCCTCATACATAGATCTTTTCTTCAGCATCACCAACACCAATGTTTGTTGCGCATACTACTGCTCAAATCTCAGCATTTTCCAAAAATAACCACGTTCGACAGCGCTTGTTTATTTCAAACTTTCAGGTCGGAGTTTTCAGGGTTTGAGTAATAAGTTGAGATTCTGTGATGGTTTCGTGATGGTCAAGGTTTGTTTACACACTCTTAGTCTGATACCTTTTTTGTTTACAGGTTTCATGTGACGGATCCTCCCCACGAAAGATGGGATGATTGTGAGTGACAGTGAATGAGGTAGATGGTGAAATGAGGATTTGAGATGAGATGATAAAAAAAAATTTATTGTACGTACGATGATAGACTTGCAAGATGAGGCGGAAGAGGCGGGGTTTGGGAAGGTATATAGAGAAGTTAGGAGTAAATAAGATAATAACAATTGTGCATTGCAGTATATGTATTATGCTACGAGAAATATGAATGCTAAAGGGATTTATAAATGATCATCATGAAATGGATTGTGAGACCCATGTAAAATTGGTTCCGACTATATGATGTTACCTTTGCTACCAAAGGATGCCCTTGCGGGTACGAGCCCAGTTTGCTCTTGAGCTGCGGGCTCGTGAAGGAGACCAAAATCTTCTACATCTAAGTCTTCCAATATTGTGCTAGATAAAATCCCTCTCCGGGCCTGAAAAAATGTCTCAGCCCTTGATCTTCTTCTTCTTATCCTTTTTCTTTGGATCCGAGGCCGCGCTACTAGATGGGCCATCCATCATTCCGGCCATTCCTGGCATTTGTCCTCCCATTTCAGCCATCATATCTTTAAAGAAATTCTCACTGACACCACCACCAGATAACGCCGCGCTATAGTATGGTAATATTTCTCCCATCTTCCATCCTTTTGGTATTGCAGGTCTTGGTAATGGTTTGCTAGGATCTGGGGGTGGTATGCCAGCGAGTTGGGGTTGCATGGCCGTTTTCTCCGTGGTAGGATTGTCCTTCAGGTGTTTCGCTATTAAAGTGTAAAGATGGTGTTCTATTCAATGTATATTAGTTTATGTCATTATCATACCCGACAGGATCCACTGAGAAAATCCCAACAAAACGTACTGTTCTTGATAGCTGGGTTGGCCCCTCCTTTGATATTAACCTTTACCCGACCCGGATTTGCCCAATCCTTAGGATGAGTCTTGGCTGGCTCAAATAGGGTTTCGATTCGAAGTCTAGAGCATGCAGCTACAATTTCTCGGGCGATCGGGTTCTTGACAGCCAGCTCCATGCCTACTCTTCTGCCTTCTGCTCGACTTCTGGTAGCATCGAAATATATTGGATAAATGCATTGAAAATCTTTGTATTTAGAGCTATCTTCCGTTGAGCGAAATTGTGTGCCATCTGCCCCGGTAGTAATTTGAGAGCCGGAAAACGGAATGTCTGCGGGGTTCATTCGAGAAGCTTGAGCATTAGGGGGTGGTGCGCGTTTGGTGGATGATGGTGCTGGTGTCCTCTTCATGATGATATCGCGGTCTTCGAAATCTGAGGCCACATCTGAGATATCGCCTTCAGATGGATCACTGGCGCCATATTCATTGTCGCTATCCTCAACCTCTTCAATTCGTGCGTGTGACATCTTGCTTGCCTTTGTGTCGCAGTCGAGATTGAAGATGTGTTGAAGTCTAGAAAATGTGGGGGTGGGGTCTGGACAGTGGAAGCTTAAGCTTTCAGCGGGAGATCTAACAATGTTTGTCACGTGGAATGTCCCAAGCGCCTTAGCAAGCGCAATTTGCACGATTAAGAGCTCGAAACACAGATCCGAGGGAAATAACAAATTTCGTCCAGGTACAGCTGAGCTTTTCCTTCATTGTGAAGAAGGTTGATATTGATGAGTGTATAAATGTCGCGGCAAATTGGATGATTCGTGAGAGCGGATTAATGAGTAGAAATAGAGAATGAAAATTTGAGGGATGGAGAATCCTTTCACATTTTGTATCTTTGCTACTTCTTCATAATAGGCCCGTTAAAATTCCAGTTCTATTCTAAGATTCATAGCCATCAAATTTTCCCCAGCGAGGAGGCTATGTTATGGATTTCAGCCGGATATGGTACCACACATGCACTTTTCCGGATGAACGGCAGCCCCTTAATCTTGCCAGGCCACTCTCGTCATGCGGCTCGGATGGAAACAATAGCTACAGCCTACAGACTACAGTATCATCCAGATTCCAGATTAGAAGGACTGAGCCTACCGGTACGGAGCATACGATGAGACCGAGGAACTTCTCGCGGATTTGAAAAACCGAGTGCTGAACTTTAATTTTGGGAGCTTACAAACGGTCTAGCTTCTCTATGCGCAAGAACTGACTTTGTACCAAACGGTTTTGTGCTACATGCAGCAGCTTCCTATTTTGTCACAACCACACGTGATGTTCCAGGGGCCCCATGCCGTGGCCCGTGGCTGATACTGATACATTGCATTGTGCTCCTGAATCTTTGAAAGCCGAAATGCATATATTTCGACGCTCCTTAGAATAATTAGGTATGAAGTATAGAGAATCTCCATCTCCTTCCACCCAAAAAAATTCTGTTCTCCTGAAAATTTGGCTATTACTAGAGAATGGTTGTGACTGACCTCGCATTGGGCCAAGGATGGCTGATCTTCAGGTACAGTGATAGTCTGAAAGGTAAGAGATATTTATCATTAGGTCAAGGGTATTTTCAAAATTCGATAAATTTTATCATATTCATACTCACGTCGTACAAGACCCACCAGCTCGGTGAGAAGATTAGTGGCGAATGATGTTTTTGTTCTTCAGAAAAAGCAAAATGTTAGAGGGGATTACAGTACCAGGACAATCGGGCTGCAATCTCGAATCAAACCTTTTTCTTGAACAGCTTGGAAACCTGATCACAAGGGTGACAGTGTACTGATTCTCTTCGAAGGGCTCGGGCACAGTAGAGGAAAGCAACTGGTTTCGAGTAGACTTGGAGTCATACGAAGAAGACACTCATCTTCTTTCGTCCAGCCAAAGCCAGAACTAGTTGCCATTCAGCCCATTCATCGTGCGAGGCTTTTGGAAGGATTTTGGGAGATTTTGAGGAACCTGTGTGTGATGGGCTTCGATATTGGTAAGGCAAAATTTGGTCAAGGTCAGGAGCAAATCAGTAGGAAAGATAAAATCAATTATTCTACTATTGGGACGGGGACTGGTACTCGTGGTGAGTTTAACACATTATTTTGTTCGATTCTGGAGGGCTTTTTATATATCATAAAGCTGTGGGATTTCAAGTGGCAGCCCAGCCAGCCATATATGCTGGACTCCTCAGAATGCCATGATGGCAATTGGCTTGTCAACTTCTTGACTTTCAATTTGATATTCTTGCATGGAGAATGGCATCCTATAAGTTATCTCAAGAAATCTTTGATGTCTTCCTAATAGAAGATAATTCAACATGAATCATTCACTCCACTTTGAGAACCTACTCCCACCTAGTATCACCTTCGAGGTAGCTGTACCCGACAAGGCTGAACTCTCAAAACTGATTGGAAAAAGTTTTTTGAAGCAAATTATAAAATTTCTTAAATCTTAATCTTGTTCTTCAAAGTCTATGATCAACCACTTTGGTACTCTTTAGTTAGCTGATTAATTTGTCTCATTTATCAAGGACACACAATGAGCTCTCCTGATAAAGCAATCTTCATTGATTATGGTGTAGGTGTGGAGTTTGGAATTGACAATAGTAAGAGTTTCTTTTTATTATCAGTCTGCCACCTTCAACTTGCATCGTTCATAAATTTGAATGTACAAAATTGTCGGTCAATCATGGAAGCTTTTAGCTAACATTATGGTGAAAAGTCTCTTCTAGCTACGCATCTAAAATGAGACCAGCTTCACCAGCTTTATCAGAAGCATCTTCTTGTACCCTGAGAGAAGACAGTCCAGAGCCAGTAATAGCGTCAGATCCTGTACTGACAAATTCCATTGCACTCGATGCGAAGCCATATTCTGCATCTTTGTCTGAATTGCCTGTCACAATTCCCACGCCCACCAAGAAACGGCTGAGAGAGGAAGTTGAGTTGTCTTGGTCGACTCGGGAGATCTTCAACACAACCAAGCGCCACATCGAAGCTCCAGTCGCAGCTTTTCATAATACCCATACTAATTCCAGACCTCTTCAACTCCGGACTGTTCCGCAAGCTGCCTCCCTCAACCAGAAAATTCCATTACAAAGCTTGCGTACCCACCAATCAAAACCTCGGGTCAATTCTCCTCCTCTTCCAGTTCAGCCCAGTGCCTCCCTTGCCAATTCTAATACATTTCGCCATGCTCCTCTCCCTGTGACACCAAAGCAAGTCATCAACCTCGACGAAGAAGACTTCCCCACGAAATTTCAAGTACCTCCCGGGAGCGAAGTCATCGATCTAGAAGACTATGAGATAGAAGCTGAGCTGGAGAAAGAGATCTTCGGGATTGGGCCACAAATCGCAGCCCAAGCCAACTTTCAACGTGCTTCTTTTTCTGAACGAAACCCTAAAATCGTACTTCCCAATGTAGAGGATGAGTCCTTACCCTGGAAATCCAGTTTTCTCAGACCGGGGAAAACAGTCGAGCTCAGCAATGGAACGTTTCTGAAAATCAAATCAATTGTCAGGAATGTTACAAGTGATGAGGTATCCATTAGAGGATGGAAGCTCGTACGTACTCGCGACTTTATTCTCGATGGAATTGCAGGAAAGAAGAGGAACGAATTGGCATTTGTTCATGAAATAGATGGGAATGATAGACGAGATGCTTGGGAACAGTCTGTGCAGACAATTCGAGTTGATGAGGTTATAAAGATACGGCGCTTAATTTGTACTAATAGATCGTTCCCTGAATGTAGATACAACAAAGAAGAAATTCCTCCAGAAATTCGAAACAAGGGGGAGAAAGAAATACTGCAATATGTGGAGGATGAGATGTTATTGGTGGCTAGGAGAGCTTTTGTGGCTAGGTATACGGACGCGGAGGAAAGATTGCGGAAAGGTCCACTTGTGGATCGACCTAGAGAATCAGCGATTTTGAGATCCCTCAAAAAGGAAGAGTGTACGGAGGGCGAGTTTATTGATCCGAATATTAAGAAGAAGGAGTGGAGGGGCGAGACTGTTCTAGGTGGCTCGGGAAACCTCAACAATGGGGATAATCCATCCAGCTCTAGCTCTAAATACACGTACGGCGATGGATGTAAGTTCAACTTCCCTCGTATACTTGTAATAATCTAACAGCCCTTTCAGATTGTGGAGCAGGCGGTATGACAGCTGGTGCTGCAGCTGCCGGCCTAAAAGTCAGATGGGGCTTTGATTTCAACCCTCACGCAGGCCTTACATGGCAAAACAACTTCCCACTCGCAAAATTTCATCTTCTCCCCGTCAATGAATTCGCAACTCTCCCAGATCCTCGCAAAAATCTCTGGGTCGACATCCTCCATCTATCTCCCCCCTGTCAAGTTTTCTCACCCGTCCACACGGTTCCAGGACGCAATGATGAAATGAATTATGCGAGTCTTTTTGGCGTCAGATGTGCGATTGAAAAGGCTCGACCAAGGATTGTCACTCTGGAACAGACTTTCGGAATCTTACATCCGAAAAATAAAGACGCTTTTAATGGGTTAATTGCCTGTTTTACTGATTTGGGCTTTGATGTTTCGTGGCAGGTGGTGAAGTTTCAGGGATATGGGCTGCCGAGTAGGAGAAATAGATTGATCATTCTTGCATCTTGGTATGCTGTTTTCTTATTCCTTCATTCACTTCCTTCTTCCCTAATCCTCTTCCAAATCACAACCTAACACCCAACAGTCCAGGAGAAGCTCTCCCTCACATGCCCCAATACACCTACCACCCCCCACACCTCCGCAGCGCCACCAAAAAACCCTACAAAACCCCCAACCAAGTGCTCTCCACCATTCTCCCCAACGCCCCCAACCACGATCCACACAATCCGCAACTAAACCGCGCAAACTATGTACCTTGGGACGGCTCCCTCATATGCGGCTGTATACTAACTGGCGGCGGCATCGGACTCGGCTTACCAGATGGCAGTCGCGGAATGACGAATAGAGAATTAGCTGCGCTGCAGGGATTTCCTCTAAAACATGTTTTTTACGGACAGGAAATTAGGAAACAGGTGGGGAATGCGGTACCGCCTGTTTTTGGGAAGATTTTGTTGGGGAGTGTGAGGAGACAGCTTGAGAGGAGGGATGGCTGGTTTATGGCTGAGGGAATTGTGGTTAGTGATGATGGGGAGTGAGGGTTTGGTTACCTAGTAGGCATTGGTCTGTTTGTTTGCGTTATAAGTTTATGGTTATAAGATTTTCGTCTGTCTGGTTAGATAGAGTGGGTAGGGATTCGAATATACAAGGTATAGGATCCTGATCATTCAGTTTTTGGTTTGCGGATTCCTCATTTTATGAATATTATAGTTACCAGATTTTCACCGTTGTATTCCAATTTTAGATGATCTATGAAGTCAAAGTGATGCTTGATATGATCAACCAGATAGTGAACCACAGGCTTTCAACTATCGCATTGATTTTTATTGATAAAGTGAAGAGAAGATCGAAAAAGAAGTCATTATCAAATTACCTACCTTTTCTTCTTCATCACCCTCACTCAGCGTAAACTTTCTTTATCCTTCCCATATCCTATCCTGCGCTGTGTAAATCCTACTATATTCTTGAAAATTCCATAGACACTCCTTTAACCTAATCGTACGGAGGAAACCCTCTAAATCCTACTATATCCTCCAAACCTCTCATATCCCTATGCTTCCAATTTAAACACCCTAAAATCCAAATATATCTTTACAAACTTCTACGTATCCTCCTCAATTCATCCATCACCAACCCTACAAATCTCAGTCTATCCCTACAAACATCCATAATTCGTCCTATCGCCCATTCTCCAAATAAAGACGAGACGAAATGAGACCTTAGAAACTCCGTAACAAGAAGATAGATAGAAAGATGAACAAATGTAATCTTAAAACGAATTCTCGCTCAAACGACAATCATTTTCTCGATCCACTAATTCGAAATCTTTCTTTATCTTGTAGTAATATCTTCGATGTAAATTCCCTTTATGCACTCGAGTATGTAAGATTTTACTTATGCCTGTAAATAACTTTTTTACTGATCAAGCTTATTTTATAGCATGCGCTTTTGTAGTATATATCGCCAGATACTTATCCAGGATTATAGTAGATAGCTTACCTATATAATTCTAGATCATAACGAGATATTCTCAAGTCCATGATCCTGAATGTTCATCCTCAACTCAGATATCAGATGCTACTTTCCAACCTCCAATATCTCATCTCAACCCCAACATTCCCTTCATTATTCCAAAACAATTAGGACATTATCCCCATTGTTCATACATCATTTAAACAATCTACATTCAATGTTCCAATCTAACTTTAACATTCCCATTCCAATATCCCAATCCATCTTCAACATTCCCACTCCAATCTCCCAAAATAATTCGGACATTATCCCTCGATTGTTCATAAATCATTTAAACAATCTATATTCAATGTTCCAATCCAACTTCAACATTCAAATGGACTACCGAATATTTTTGTTATCATCCTAACACTACTCTCATTGTATTCATCGGCGGATAATCGCTAGTTGATGAATACCTAGGTATACATTGGTGACTTTCCGAGGATTTGCGCATTTGTTGGGCCTTGTAGTGCGTGTTTTGTAGATATTGTAATATATAAATATATCAAAAGTCATTTGACTTCAAAAGCAGCCGTCATATTAAAGAGAATGGTAGTTAAGCGACAAACTTTCTCGGGGCTATCGAGAGTTGTACATTCCGATATGTTGTGAAGTCCGAACTGTTACACACAGAGACTTAACAACGACTCCATACACTTACTCAAAAAATGACTGCTGGTGCTATTTCGTTTCGCAAACCATGTTATGCCAAAATTGCCAATATCTCTTTGAGGGCTCAACTGCGAATGTAGAGCCACCAGCTTCTATGAACTGTCGAGTCCTTCGCAGGACCCAGAATGAAAAGAGCTTCTCAGCTATATCCGACCCCGCAGGTTGTCTTCTATGCCATAAGACATGGCAATGGTTCATTTCGAAAAATAAAGGCAAAACACTTCCATGTTCCTACCTCTTCAAAAGCGAAATCTGTGTAACAAGCCGAGGAATTCGTTGGATAGATACTGAGATCTTTGATGTCGTGGATGTAGAGAAGTGTCTCGGTCGTGCGATCATAGAACTTAGAATATTGGATGATGATTTGGCTAAAAGTATGCATTCGCTGGTCATGATTTTCCATCCTCTCATATATATATGATTATTGCTGAGACTTTTTACCTAGAAGTTACGCCGTATTCTGATATGCTGATCGCTCAACAAAATACAGACTCCGAAGATGTACTGAAGCTTGCTTCTAGCTGGATACAAGAATGTTTGTCCACACATAATTCGTGTAGGCAGAATGGTAGCGAATACGCCAAAATGCCCACTCGTCTTCTTGAGCTCGATCGGCCTCATCCAGGCTACGTTCGACTACAATCAGTACTCTCGACACAGAAATATATGACACTTAGTCATTGTTGGGGTTGTAGTAAGCCACTTAGGCTATTGAAAGAGTCCTTCGAACAACTGCAGAAGGGTATCCCGACGAGTTCGTTACCAAAAACCTTTAGCGACACTGTAAAAGTTGTACGGACGCTGGGAATTCGTTACCTCTGGATCGACTCGCTTTGCATTTTCCAAGATTCCTTGGATGACTGGGAGCGCGAGGCGTACTCAATGTGTGATGTATACCGTGGATCATTTTGTAACATTGCCGCCACTGCATCCGAAGGAAGTGAGGGTGGGCTTTTCCGCAGCAGAGATCCTAGATTGGTTTCCCCTCTCGTCATAACAACCAATTATGCCGACTATGAGAACAAAACCTTCTTCGGAGAGTTCACATACTTCAGCGACATTGTTCATGATCACGATCAGCCACTTTTACGCCGAGGCTGGGTCGTGCAGGAAAGATTCTTGGCTCCTAGAGTTCTTCATTTTGGTAGCGAGTATATGTTTTGGGAATGCCGGAACCTCAATGCTTCAGAAGTGTATCCTAGAGGACTCCCGTTCAAGATCATAGATTCCGCTTTGAAGTTAGATACATGCTCTGACGGTTTGGATGCACATAGTGGAACAACTGAGGCTGCAAAGTATGCCAAATGGAAGTCATTCATCGAACAATATGCACAATGCCAGCTAACCAAGGAAGAGGACAAACTGGTAGCTATCGCAGGTGTTGCCAAAGAAATGCAGGAATCCATCCCGGGATGTAAGCGATATCTTGCCGGACTATGGGAAGAATACATGCCCTCACAGCTGTTGTGGGTGGGATCGGGGGTTCGATTGAAGGCGTACCAAGCACCAACCTGGTCATGGGCCAGTCTGAACAAGCCAGTTGGGTTAGGCTTATCTATAAGGTTGCCACCATACCCGGAGCCCAACCTTAAGTCGCTTGTAAAGATACTCGACGTAAAGATAGAGAATGTCGAAGGAAACGAACTCGGTCAAATTGTGAGCGCTTCAATAACCATGATAGGAGAGTTACAAAGTGTACAATTCTGGCTGAAAGACGGAAATCGTGACATTCCCCTGCATTATTCGGCAAATTACGACTGTATCGAATTTGATGGCGTTCGGATAGGGATTTGGAAACCTGAAATCCACATGGATGTTGAGGATTTAGGTAGATCTGATCCCTTTCTTGGACTCTTTATTTTACCAATCACGTGTATATTTTTAGGAGAGGATGCTTTCAAGGATGGGGACCGTAGAGATTGGGCGGGACTCTTACTTAGACCAAGTGGCAAGTTAACAGATGGTAAATATAAGGAGTTTGTAAGATGTGGGGTTCTAAAGTTCACCACACGCGGAGAGTTCTTTTGCTTTTCAGATACTTTTCATGAACACGGGGCCGCTTCCGGCAGGAATAGCTCTCTGGAATTCTCCAGTAGTGTGAAGGTAGATGCCGGAAAAACTGTCGTCACGATTGTATAAAATGTGCGATAAATACCTCGAATAGCAACTTTTTAACTTCCAATATCTCAAATGGAGATTCTGATATTTAAGATATAGTAACATGCAGTTCAGATTCAACTTCCTAAATTCGAAGAATAAGAATCTTTCTACTAATGAATGCTACTTAACGTAGAAAAAGGGGTTTTGGTTGCACATCAGCGATCACAATTAATGATTTCATTGGCTCGTGATGTTTACAAAAATATTCTGACAAGGTATCTGGCGTTTTGGTTTTTTTGAATGGTGTGGGAGGTTCTATGGGGTTTGATGAATATACCTCAATGTTTTTTGGTATTTTTTTTGTATGATTTGATGATGTTGAAATGAGATAGGTTTTGATGACGAGAAGAGATTCATTCGGATTCATTCTTCATCGATTATATATCTGTAAATGCAAATTGCAGTTCGATAAAAAGCAACGCATTCTTTTATTTATTATCTAACTAACTTGATATCCATTAGGCGATCTTCATAAGGCTATTGATATCATCTTCGAATTTCAAGACCATGTTCAAAACATTATTGAACTCCTTCCCACCTATAACTGTACTAGTAAAATATTCCAAGCATTCAAGCCTACTTATCTCCTTCTTCACCTGAGTTATAACCATCTCTCGACTAATTCGCAAGGACTTGGCAGTAGTTATAGTCTCTAAAGCTCCCCCAACTAGATCTTGATGATCCCGTCCATCGCGAAAGGACTCAATATCCTTTGTAGCCGCTATAACTTTCCCCCTTGCCAGTGGCGCCAAGCAATCGATCGCTTGATATATATCCGAGAGCTTATTAGTGAGCCTGGGGATAAAGGTGAGATTGGTTGTGGGAATGTTGGTGTCGGTGGAGGAAGAGGAAGATCCGTTGTCGGTATGAGACATAATGAGAGTGAGCGACGGGTTTGAGGCCTGGTGCTACGCGGTATTATTTTGTTGTTTGTGAATACAGGGCGGGGAGTAGAAGATGTAAAGCAGCTGGAAATCGCGGAGCGAGGAAGACGAGGAAACTGATAATGTTTGCGAGGTATCGTTGAAGTTGAATGGATGAACAAGAGTAGTATGTGAAGTAGCAGTTGGTATTCGAGGAGTGATAAAGGCGAAGATACTGATAATGTTTGTGAGGTATGGTTGGAGTTAAGGACGAGGATATTGATAATGTTTGTAGGTTATGGTTGAAGTTGAAGGACTGGGCAAGAGCAGTAATATGAGATAGTGGTGGATATTCGAGAAGTGATGAGGGCGAAGATACTGATAATGTTTGTGAGGTGTGGTCGATTAAGAGTGGTAGTAGTGTGAAGTAGCGGTTGGTATTCTTAGTATGAAAGCATTACTTGCTTTAGAATTTATGTAAAGTGTATGGAAAGAAGTAAATGTGAGAAGCAACTGAGCCCTTTTATGCACAGTCCATTGTGTTGAGGAAATGACTCGATTAAGAATTTTTGATCCAGTCTGAATCCTCGTTGTCATCGATTGAAGTTGAATCGTGGTTATTCAAGTGAAGCTGTGACTTGCAGACTGAAATATTTTAATAGCAATATTCGAAACGGCTTGTTGGAGTTGGACATGTTGATTCACATCCTTTGAAGTTGACTGACTTAAACTTGGAGGTAGAGATAAACCTTGAACTCGCGTAATTCACGGTTTTCGCATCGAGAGCGGTTGAATCATTGCACATGGCGAAAATGACACATTATGTACTTGGAAACAAAGGCTTGAAGCTATCTATGAATAATGTAATATTTTCTGCGATATGGGAACTGTTGAAGCAGCCCGACATGATTCATATGGAAAGGAATAAAAAAAAGGTCATGTCTGTTGTAATATATGACTGCCTTGCTATATCATCAACCACTCTACTTTGGTAATCATGCACTGGCATTGCAAATGTATTCTAACTTTATAAACGAGTGCCGGCTTTGGAATATTGCTCGGCATATCATTACAATTATCAAGAGCAATGTAGAGATCGTTTGATAACTTATGAACTTTTTGGACGAGACTTTCTCAGTGACTAACTAAGTTAGTTTAGGTCGATAGGTATTCGATCATCGAAGGCCCATTAAACCCGCCCCATCCAGCAACTTCACACCTGGGATTGAAGAGCTTATAGAGGTAGGTAGTTCGAATACCTACTACCTACACACAAGCTTTAACCCGGCCCTTCGGTGCCGGAAAAATAATTCACCTTGATTAACATCAGCATGTGCTGTATAATCTTGAGAGATCCAGGCATTTGGCATTTGCCAAACCCCGATACCGACAACTATTATACAGATTCTGCTCGACATTTTCGGTGTAGCAAGTTGTAACTATATGTGGTTGGTCGGGCAAAAATCTTCAACCAACAATAATATCGCCAATCAATGGATTTCGCACCGGGCGGGTTGATCCGAAAACAAATACCAAATACCTCGGAGGTTTGGGACAGGAAGAGGAAAACCTTCCGTACCCGTACCGTACCCCGCCTTATCAATAGAACTTCCCCATATTGTGGTAATTGTGGAGAGATGTCCGAATGTCCAACTGTCGATTGACTGAGCTCCATGACCTTTCCCCGCAGAAGTATATATGTTTATGTGTCTGATGGTAGTGGTTGAGCGCATAGTATTATGATAAAACGTTGGAGTGTTCGCGAACGCAAGGTAGAGTGAGTGCTCGATAGTTTCGTAGATCACTCTTAGAGAGCCTTGGATAGAGTTGATGTGGTCGTCATGACATGGGAATCGATAGTTGATCGTCTAGATGTAGTTCGTATCGATCGTGTGCGGCAAGAGTGCGCAAAAGTCCTTCACTGTAACCTTAATTTGACAAACTCAGTCACTTGGTGATTATGAGTGATGTTAGGAATAAGTGCGAGACATCGTATTCAATGAGTCGCATGATCACAAAGGCAGTCTCGTTGATTGGCGAGATTATTGTGGCTGGAGATTTCTGCCTGGTTAGCCACATTTAAGCCACAAAATGCTTAATCATCATCATCCAGCAAAATCAATTCTCTGGCCAAAGTCAAACCTAATGCCAAGACCACGAATCTCGAGATCATACGGTATACTACTAGGTACCTCCGACTCGTAATCTCCTTTAGGTCATTGTCCCGAAATTCTTGTTACATTCATTTATTATTAGCATTATTGAAGACAACCTTGGAATCAAGATTAAGGCCTTGGTTGACTGTATTTGCGTCTTTGGCATGAAAAAGTCTTCCGGTATTTTGTACGGTTCCCCCGATCAGCAACTTATTCCATATATCTCTATATACGCATGCATGAATAGCATCATCATTCTATATGCGCTCGCTGTGCCTTACCTCGATGAGCTTCCAAATGAAGATCCTGTCACCTTTTGGCCGCCTTCAAAAACCGGTCTTAAACCAGACTTGCGTACAACTTCTGCACACCAAGGCTGGTAGTGCTTGTGGAACGCTGGCATCTTATGTACCATTGGATGAATGGTGGAGATGATCGTTCCTTTAACCAGAATCGAGTAGCCTTGGGTTAACCCCGCAAAGGTAAGGTAATTCAGGTACATGTCTTTGTTTTCACTCATTCTCTTAAAGTTTGGCTTTGCCCACCTCTTACCTGTCTACCTTCTTCTCTTATCCCTCTCTGTTTGTACTCCCTCTTTCGTCGTCTGCTTTTCAATCTTAAAGTATGAAGGTCTCAGCATTCTTGATTTCTGCCATTGCAGCATCTACGAAGGCTTCTACCCTTCTGCAAAGTCGTCAATCGAATTGGGCCATCGGTCAAACAGTTCAGACGACCAGCGGTCCAGTCAACGGACATGCTGCATTGAATGAGTCCCAAGTATCCGAATACTTGGGAATTCCATTCGCCAAACCACCCCTTGGGGACCTGAGATTCGCTGCGCCGGTTGCATATAATGGCACTGCGACTCTGAATGGTACCAATTTTGTAAGTGAAACCCTGGAGGAATTTACTTCCCAACGAATTGCTGACAGCATTGGTAGGGTTACAGCTGTCCTGCTCAAGTTACCACGTATAACACTACACTAGTCGAACGGTCAAATGTTTCTTTGGCAATAGGATTACCACTTCTACAAACAGTTGGAACTCCTTCGACGGCACAAAGCGAAGATTGCTTGACATTAAATGTGTGGACGAAGCCACAGACTGGCGACGCCAAGAAGGCTGTATTAGTATGGATCTATGGAGGCGGTTTCAATAGCGGGTCTAGTTCCACCCCATCGATGAATGGAAAGCATATTGTAGAACAAGAGGATGTGATTGTGGTGTCTATCAAGTAGGTTTTAAGTTGCTCGAACTTTTAAAGCTTTGCTAATTAAGAACTAGCTATCGAGTTAATATTTTTGGCTTTCCGGGAGATCCAGATAGTCCCGCGAATCTCGGATTTCTAGATCAAAGATTAGCCGTCGAGTGGGTTCGTGACAATATTGAAAACTTTGGTGGTGATACATCCCGCATCATTATATCCGGTCAATCAGCCGGCTCAGCATCCGTCGACTTTTACAATTATGCTTGGGTAGAAGACCCTATTGTTGCTGGTTTCATTCCAGAATCTGGTACAGCTCTGAGTTGGGGCTTGCCAAATCAAGCAGAAAATGTTGCTCTAGCTTGGTATAACGTTACTGAAGCAGTTGGTTGTGGTGGTGCATCCTCTGGCAATGTTACTGCTTGCATGCGTACCAAAACTACAACGGAAATTATAAATGGCATATCTGCCACCTCTGGATCTGGAGGTACTTTAGGAAGCTTCGGTCCTACTGTCGATGAGATTGTGGTGTTTTCCAACTATACTGAACGCTCATTAGCCGGCAATTTCACAAAAAAGCCACTGCTGATTGGAAATAATGACAATGAAGCTGGTTTGTATATCGCCACAAGCTCCCTGCAAGGTTTAAGCTATCCCGATTCCTACTGGCAAACCTTCAATTTGATCGGGTTTACTTGCCCAACTGCTTACCGCGCGAATTATTCAATCCAAGCCGATGTTACGACTTGGCGTTATCGTTATTTCGGTTCCTTCCCTGACACGATGATCGTTCCAAATGCAGGTGCATGGCATGCCGCCGAGATCCCTCTCCTTTTTGATACAAACATCGCCAACCCTCCCGAGACAACCGAGCAAATAGCCATCGGAAAATATATGCGTGGAGCGTGGGCTGCATTTGCCAAGGATCCTGAAAATGGCTTGACGAATTATGGATGGCCAAAATATGAGCCTGGAAAGGATACACTCATTAGATTGGCATACAATAATCAGACAGGGATAAATGTTGCCAATACGTCGTTATACGATGCAGATTGCCCCGTAACAGCCGCTGCTAGTACTAGTACAAATGGTTCAACATCCACTTCGACAGGGACTGCGACAAGTAGTTCAGCACCCGCAACAGTATCTTCTTCCGGAGCAGGAAGTTTGGAACTTGGTTTTATGGGATTGATGAGCGTAATGGGAATTGGAATGGCTTTCTTATTGTAATGTCTAACTTAGGCGAAAGATGTATATGGTAGGTAATCTTCAGACTGATTGTACATAGAATATGAAAAAGATTATTTTATTCTAAAAGTCACGGTTTTATTGCAACCTTATGGCAAGTCTACATCCAAGATTACTCCTCCTTATCTATCAGTAAAAGCAAATCTACCACGCTGTATATCAATTACCTTTGAACTTTCAATCTCGCAAAGCTAGGGTATACGATCTAAGAATATTTACCCAACGAATAAACCGAGATCAAAGTCTTGATATTATATCAAAGCTCCTCCATCTTCTAGTTCATAATCCAGATTTCGGATGCTGGATCTGCGGCGCAGTCGCTCGATCTAAGAGCCACCCACCCGTACAAATTTAACGCATCAAAACTCCTCGCAAACTCAACTCTTGGATCTAATGTTCTATCCCTCCCCGATTCCCCTTCCCTTCCTATACATTCCCAACAAATCAGTAATTTGTTCCCTGGCTGGCGTAGCTTTTTGGATTGAGTGATTGAGTGATTTGTGTTGGAATCTGTGTGGGAATCTAGCGAGTTGTTGCTATATGATCTATGCAAATATATAAGTACTCTCAAACCTCAAATCTCATTTTAGTCTTTACTAAAAACTAATACCAAAAATCAATCCATCAAGATTATCTATAATACTTGTACTCTATAAATATCAAGAAGTTCCTGAATTTCCTTCACATAATTAAGCCAAGAATCGAATGAATTACACGGGTTTCAATATACAAGATGGTATCATATATACACATTTAAGGAAATAGAAAGTGTTTTAATTATTTAGGTGGATAGGATTACTGGATTATATACTATTCAGAAGATCTTACCTCTTGTCAACTTTTTTTTGGGATTGAATGTGGTATCTCTCTTATATTCTAATGTAGAAAGGTATATTGCTATTTTGAAAGATGCCATTCATTTTGTGCCGACTGCCTGCAGACTATTGCACACATTTCCAGATGCCCTACATATCGAACATATGTATCCATTGAAATAGATAATGATTGCTGATCCAAAACTATTCATACAAATAGAACTGACTATCGCTGAAATCGAGCTTTAAAAATAAAAAGCACCACTAAACAAAATAGAGTAAAAGAAATAAAAATATAAAACCGTAAGAATAAGCAAAAACTTTCCACATCCTCACTTCGTACCCTACCTACACTTCATAATTCAGAATTTCATAAGCCATACTCCATACCTTTCATAAAACCCAAGTAAAGAAATACTATCCACTGTTATACATGGATTGTGGAGGTGAAATAGGACTTGCTTTTCCACATAATAAACTTTCCTCTGACGGAAGTGTTGTGCAAACTTGAGGTATGAAACAGGATTGCTGTTTGGTTAGAGCATCCATGTCGGACCAAAGCTGATGAGATGGTCCATATATATCTTCATCATCATCATCATCATGTTCCCTATTTCCCTCATCTCTGTGAGAAACTTCTTTTTCACGAGAGGCAGCTACTTCACGGGATATTTCTTCTTCGTATCGACGACGCGAATAAGCAACAAGATCATCCCGTAACATCAAACCTTTCCTTCTACCCCAATCCTGCAGATTCCGCACTTGCATTTTCCCCCTCTTATAATCGAGGAAATTTCCCGTCATAGCAACACTATCCAATTGAAACTGATAGTATTCTCTTTTCCTCGTAAGAGGATCTTGCACAACATAATGGGCGAACGTATTCAACAGCAGGCCATTACAACTGAAGGTTGAGATAAAAGAGGAGCCCGCGGGATCAGGGCGATTCATATATGATAGGGCTTGCTCTCTGCCATACACCATACTAGCTCCATCGTAAGCTGCTTGGAGATTCGCAGGAGGTATACTACTGCAGGGAGACTTGAACTCTCCAGCAAAATGAGGGAGCGTTATCGAGTCATAGCCGGGTCTAACAACAGCTGCACCACCCAATTCGTCACGGACCGGAAAAGGTTTGAACATATCCATCTCCAGACCTTCCAAAACATCAGGTTGTGCAGGCGGCAGGCCATTATTGAATCCTACGTTCTTGGGGAAATCGGTTTGTGCCTGATTATATGATTTGATATACCCATCACTATCTGTCTTGAGAAGTAGCGGGATGCATTCCTGCACAATTGCGTCTTCGTTGTTATTGTGCCTCCTTACAGTATTTTTATAGTCTCGGAACATTGATTCGGTGGGTGATGGCGTCCTGCGGGCTCGATTGAGTTCCTCCATCAACTCTTCATAATTTGTCGGTGGTCGTGCTTCTGATCCACGATCAGTAAGAATACCATTAGCATGCGCCCTATTTACAAAATCGGCATTAATTGTAGATATCGCGTTCGATGAGCCGCTCGATTTGCTGTTTCCGTAACCCTGATCGTTGAACTTCGTGTTTTGATTGTCGCCTCTATTCATCCTCTCCCATTCTTTAAGATTCCGCTTTGTCAATCGTGCGCGTTTGGACGTCCTAGGTACTGTAGCTGCGATGGGCTCCTCGAAAGCTGGTCTTTTCTTCGCTTTCGAGGTCTGGAATACCAAATGGCCATCCATACTATAGTCAGGTAAGTGCGATATGAAAATCCAAGGGGTATATTCGTAGTTTCACCTGGGAGCCTGAGACATTAATCTATTGAACATGGCTCTACCATTTTATTATTCAATCGAGAGCGTAGGCGCCGATATATCTATCTATTTTATGATGCATACATTGTTTGCCAAAGGCGTGTGTGGCTCAGCTAAATACGATGTGTGGCCGTGCTTTGTATTTACCAATCAATTCCCCAAGTTCTCTCCGCATTCTTCAAGCTTGTCATCTCGCCCTCTTTATACGATCTAACCAAACTCCATATTAACCCTTCTAAATTCTCAACCCTCTTTTCTCCCCATCGCCTCATCTACTCCATTTTGCCCTCGATACCACATAAGACTCCTCTCCTCACTCCCCCAAAAATCCCCTTTGCAAATTCTTCCCCTTTTCCCCACTAACAGCATCCAATCTCACAGCCATTAATACGCATTCCCACTCCACCTTCGCATTTGCCAATCGATTTCCCGGCATTCCCATTCCTTGCCCTCCACCTGCATGACTCTGGACCCTCAACCTCCACTGTCCTGATTTAATAATCCATCTGTCATCTTTCAGTGCTCCCAGACCTGCATTTGTATTCATCGGGACTGTCATCCCATCTACTATTTTTCTCCTCTTACTACTTCCTTGACTACCAGTATTAGGATCCTCATCTCCGGCCCCTCCAATATCAACCACCTTCCCATCACACACCACCCCACAGTCATCCCCGACAACCACCCTAACCATCTCATCACTCAATCCACTCTTCCCCGGACTAGCCGGCTCACTACTTGCGCCGCCACTCTTCATTAATAGACCCAATGGTTGATTGACCGGCAAATTCAATTTTGTAGCAACAACCTCCAATAATCTACCCATCCGCGTTTTCGTTTCTCCAAAGAATTCTAAGCGCATAGTGTTCCAATGGAGTAAAGTAGCCGAATCACCAATTTCGAGAATAAGTTCGTGGGGTGCGGAATCTGCGAAAGGACGTTGGTAATGCACGTAGCCTATAGATGGTCGGAGCGGGTTTGGAGAGGTGAGGGGTTCAGTAGAAGGGGCAGTAGATAATGGGATATCAGTTAGAATGGAGAGACCTGATTGTCTGATATCTGGTAGCCGTATTGTAATTTCTGATTTATTACGTAGTAGATTATAGGAAATTGAATGAGGGATTAGTGTTTGTTCAAGACCTTTAAGATGGAAATATCGACAATCTCGTAAGAGTTCGGCACGATGTTCTGGACTGCGGATTTCGAGGGGGTAACCACGGAGAAGATGGAGAATTTCGAAGAAGGTTTTTGCGGAGCGATTGGGTACTGATGGCGGTAGGATGGATGGGGGTCTAAGAAGTCCTTCCCTGTTTAGGCCAGGGAACACTTCTTTAGGAGAACTGAAGAAAACAGCGAAGCCCAAAGAGAAATAGTTGGGACTATTGCCCGGATCAGAAAAAAGTTCGCGAGGGATTTGAAATTCTTCATTTCCGACTGTTATAAAGATATTTGCTTCATATAGCTGAGAAACTAATCGTGGCACTGTCTCGTGTTAACATAGATCATTACGTGGACGATGGGGGAGACCAACATGAATAGAATTGAGCATCAGCAAATAACTTCACAAAATGACTTGCATCCCTCGGCGCAACATGATATCCTTGCAAATGAAGTGATATATCCTTGAATGTAATCGGATCGCGATCAATATACAGGGTCCTAACAGCTGTGTTTGGGTCCTCTCCATTTTCTTCCGCTCTCCTCAGTTGACATTGAAAATATTGGGAAAAGTATGAGGGAGCTCTAGGTTTCTTAGCTTATGATCTCATCTGCATTGCCCATTATCTCGTCTCTCTCAGACGCACTACAAAGGAAGAATACATACCATCAGAACTCAAACTAGCACCACTCAACCGAAAAAGTTCCGTCCCGATCTGAATTGGAAAAACCTTCTCATGGGGTAAATATTTCGGAATATCCGTATTCAATTTTCTCGGTTCTGAATCTCTTAATATTCCAGGGGGATCTGCCATTCCCGCAGAACCTGAAGCTCCTGGTGGTGTACTCCTAAAACTCATTTCTCCAACCCCATTACTTCTTCCCATCGTGGCTCTATGGTCCATAATGCCAATCTTACTTATCTCACCAGCTACCCTACCAGCCTTTCAAACCTATCAGTCCCCAGAGCAGAGCTTTCCGCAAAAGACAACTATCCGCAATGTCCCACGTGGCTGGTGTTCCAACCCAAAGATATACGTGAATCCGATGACAAAAGAATCCGAAGGTGCGTCAACCAAAATGGATGAATGCCCACTTTAGGATAGTATTTGTTATAAACGCGTGGTCTCTACTGTTGATTGATGAAGCGTAATATCTCTATGAATTATGATAAAACTTTTTGTTTCAAGAGGCAATTGATGTAATTGATATCTTGATGGCTTGGGAACAATGAAATGTTGATCTGAAGGCTCAGCTCGGTGATAGCGCACCAACCTAAAATTATTCCGATGTTAGGTCACGTGATTTGTTTTGGTTCTATCCCCTCCTCTTCAAGGACGTCACTATGCTTTGAGGTGAGATTCAGGGTCAGTAATGAAAACGGCATTGTTGAGAAGTCTTGTCACTTTGCTAGTCATATGCGGTGTCTCAATGCGTAACGACTTAGGATGATTGACTATTACTTCATTTGGAATTGAGCATTTGGGAGTTGATTGTGAGACTTACAAAACCTCTTTGACCATTAGATGTCGAATAAATGATTGAAATTGCTTAAAAATTGCTTGATATTCCCTGTCCATTCATAGATTTACCCTCCCAATTTATGATTCTAATTTGACATTATCCAGTCAACCTAACATATGTGGAAGCTGATACAGCTAACACATTATCTAACAGAAAACATTGTTCATATTCGTTAAGATTTTGCCAACCACCCATCGATTTTCAGCAAAAACATCCGGGTATAGTATGCTTGACTCCTGACCTTGAAATTAAAGAGATCCAGCCCTACCCAGCCCATGTTATGTTCCTTTCCATTATACCTTTACTTTTCTTCTTCCTCAATAACTGGTTGACTACCACTTGTCGTTCCGCTTCTAGTTCGATTTGTTGGTGCACCTCCGACTAAAGTCCGACCAGGAGCAGCTTGTGATGTGCTGGCTGCCGAATTCGAAATGATACTCGTGGATTGTTGTCCTACGGAATATGATGGGGATGGTGATGTTGAAGGCATACCAGCTCCATCAACGCCTAAGTTTTGACTTCTAGTCGAAGCAACGGAAGCATTGCGTCCGAGCTGACCCGAAGGATTTACAGGGAATGGTGGATACTTTTGATAACCACTTCCACTGCCATATGATGAATTGTATTCGGTAGAACCCGAAGAACCGTCATTCATGAATGAATTTACATAAGTTCCTGATCCTGAAGGTCCGTCTATTGTAACACTGAAACCAGGGGACGATTGAAATGCATTTGGTGGTAGATGCTCTCCAGGCTTTCGTCTACCTCTGGTGCTTGCTCTCTTCAATAGAGATGTCCTTGAATTGCCGTATTGATCGAAATTGTCTTCTCCCAAGGTCGCCACATCATCGCTATCGTTGTAACTGTTACTATGCGCAAAGTCTAATCCTGGACGTCTTGCATTCAAATGTTCCGCTGCCTCTTCCTCGGTATCTATTGGATCAAGATCTGGATTGGTATTTCTGAGAGGTGTCGTGGGTACGAGGCGTTTTGAGTCTTTGGTGGCTGATGATTTATCCCGAGCTTCAGCAGCCCATTCGTCTGTCACAGCGACAGAGTAATTAGGGTTGGCAGGCCCACCGAGAGCATCTCCACCACCTCCAGGAGCGTTGATTGGAATTTTGCGCAGGGCCAACACAAGAGCGCACATGAATTTGGAGCGACGAGCAGCGCGAACCGTCTCGTTATGCCAGTTAGACTTGTGTCTGATTTCGACCTTTAGCTGGAGCTTATCCATATTGCCAATACCCACAGCTTCCAATACAACATCGGATTGAAAGTCGCGAGAGTTGTCTGGATGACGAACAAAAGCCTCCATCTCCGTGCGAAGAAGTTCAACATCTTCGAGAGTGGTATCAAAAGAGATGAACATGTCGAGCTGTTCTTTCATTGCCTTGCTACGGGTAATGTTCTCGATCCAAAGGTTATTGAGTACAATATTAGGTACCTGTACCATCTTCATGTTGTCGATACGTTTGAAAATGGTGAAGAGTAGAGATATCTGTTCCACAACAAGGTATTCAGAACTGATATCAACGCGATCACCGACATCATATGGATGCTTGACGAAAAGGAAGATGCAAGAACCAAGAAATTCTTGAGTAGTGGCAGCGAAAACGAAGGATAGAGACAATAGAGTTGTGCCGGCGGTTGTCAACGTAGCAAGGAAACCAGTGTCTTGGAAAGCAACTAATCAAATGGTTAGAGACTGTGTTTTGCTGCCGAAAATTTAGAACTTACTGTAGGCAAAAATGACAATGATAAGGACAATGATGAGTAAAACTTGATCAAGGACACCAATGGCCTGACCGACATCTCTCATACTGTTTGCAATCGATTTTCGGTCACGGCCAATATCCACTACCTTCATGATCATCTCATCGAGAGAGATATCGCCATTTCCATCATTATCTAAAGCCTCGAAGGTTTCTTCAGCTTCCATCTTACGACCAGCGCCAAGGACCTCCTCGAGATCTTCTACGAATAGAGAATCCTTGCCTTCAACGACAAAAGACATCCATAAACGTTTGGCCAATGCCTCGGAAGATTTAGTCTTCTCAAGCGCTTCGATAACGACGGAGTGGGCAGAATTTGGGTTGAAAACTTGCTTTCCAGTAATCTCAGACGCAATGTTTCCAAAGACTGAGGTAACTTTGTCACCAAAACGACCGATGTCTCCAATAATTTTGAATGGCGCATTTGAACCAGATCTGTTATGACCCAGTAGTCTTCTGTTCGTCTTTTGAAGCACGGCTTCGATGCTGTCACTAATAATGTAATCTTCTTCCGCAAATTCGGGGCAATACATCGGAAACAAAGTTCGGGATGCTTCGTAGAGGAGGCCGAGCAAGTGGATGAGGTGTTTTGACTCTTTGATACGTCCATCGAAAGATCGTCGATGGTAGTTGACACTGATCAATTGAACGATAAGTTTTTCTATCAAGAGTAAGATTGTAGCGATCAACGTAGGTAATAGGACACGCTTCATCGTGTTGACCCATGGATCCATGGTACCGTCCCAGTTTTTGCCATCTTTATCTGTAATTCTGTTCAACTGCGGAGACGTCAAGGCCGTAAATGTAACCAAGCTCGTAATGGCCCATCCGACTAAGGATAATGGAATCTCCAAAGCTCTCAATATGGATGCATATTTGCGTACACCAGTGCTGACAACTCCGCACAAAAACATGAAGATGTATGGTACGGCTTTGGAACATAGCTTCGAAACCCAAATACTAAGCCAAATAATCTCAATCCAAGTAAAGAACAAGTATACTTTTAGTTTTCCAATAGTGGCCTTTGGGTATAGAACAGCGAAAATGACGATTGGTGCGGCGAGGACAATACCAATAGGCACAACATAGAACATGTAGCGTGTAACCACCGAGAAATTGACGATCGTGTTGTAAAATCTACCCAAGCCGTTGACTGCAATCTCTTCCCCGTTTGTTCCTCTTCGTGCAGGGTAGACTTTCCTTCTACCTGCGATTCCTTTTCTAAACCCTCCCTGCTTCTCATCATCTTTACCTGAATCATTCTCTGAACTCCCTCCCAATATTCCTTCTCCGGCTCTTCGTGCTCCGGTGGAGGAGGCTGTCGTTCGCACTTGTGTGAGGGGGATATTTTCGGTCATATCGCTGCCGTCTATGGGCTGAAAGCCACGCCGCGAAAAATCTGTTGGGGATCGAGGGGATCGAAGTGGCATTTAATCGAAAGGTAATATTTCGTATTTCAAAGGCGTATTCTGTCACTCGCAGATCTTTCAAGGGATCTGAAATTGAAATTGAATAAGTGGCGGAGGAGATAAGATTTGTTGTGGAATGTTTCTCGTCTCAAATGTAAAACGGGATTAGAAATCAAATATGATTTGTACAATTTGTGTAAAAGGTGAATCTCAATATATAATCTCAGCAGACTTATTCAATTGATAAACTGCCAAACGAATGTAAGGAATCAATGGATGGTCGTCATTCGTACAACTCGCATCGAGCGTGTTGAGGGGTCTGATCAACAAGTCCGAAGACTAATCAGTAGTACTGGGTAGTGTATATTCTGCTAGTTCCAACAGAATAAATAGCATCAACCAACAATTTCAACAATGAAATCGAGGAAACAAAGTCCAAAGGTTGAAAGAAGAAGAATGAACGAGTGGTCGAAGAAAAGCTATTAAAAGAATGAAAAAGAGGTTTTCTTCATAATAGAAATTTGATTAATGTGTCGACTTTTCTCTACTTTTCCATTTCTCTATGAGATATGAGATAATGAAAGATCTAAGAGCAGAAACGGCACAAACAAGGGAAAGATTGACAAAAAAGAGAGGAGACTGGATGAGTCCTTGTGGAGAAGTTGAAGATGTAAATCTCGTCCCTTAAACACAAGAAAGAAAAGTTTTAGAGGTCTATTTTAGGTTAGTAAACACTGTATCATACTTATATAAAATTTCAAGTACTGGGCTTTAACATTTTGATTGAAGGCACGGAACATTTGAAGGGGGTCAAGAATGCAAGGTACCAAAAGCCCACCCATGGTCATCATAAATTATGGCCAATGAGGAATTCTAATGGGCCACCATGGTTACCGAAAATGCACAACCAAGAAAAGGTTCCAAGGTTTATAGAGATCCAACAAAAGATCCAACAAAAGATCCAACAAAAGATCCAACCTATCATATTATATTCTAGTTATCCTCCTGAAAATAACAAAAAGAAGAATGCGGGAACAGCTAATCGGGTAAAGGAGTATTTGCCTTACAAGTTTCATCAATGATTTAAGGGGCTTCCTTCGTAATATTATATTACTAATGCTACAGAGTACATTAGTAACTCCATGAAACTAAAGAAGGAATTTTGCATGTGTAATTAGAAAGAAGTCGTTTGACTCAACAGGATCTTGGAGATTTGGTGTTTTCGTATGCTTCATCATCACTTACCTTCTGAATCATCACGAATCACCATTTTGCTCCAAAGTCCAAGTTCCTCAATCCCCATTTATTTGAGATCGAACCTAAAGAAACAAACTACTGAACAGTGCGGATCTCCAAATAGGTTACACAGCCTTTCAATGAATCATGAATGGACTCGCGTCGATGATACCCATTTTTGGATGGAAAATGTGGGAAATAGGGAGATCCATCGACCAGCTCAGCCACTACTTTCATGAATGACGACAGAGGATCCAAAATTATCGTGATCTTTGGAAATAGTATTCCAGCATGTTGGATCGTAGAATTGAAACATATTCCCAGAGCCCAGTGCAATAATATACGGGGTACGCAGGTACATCAGTGGAAACGTTCCCCAAAGTACAGGATAGAAACTGGAGAAGAGGTATCAAATTATGTTTCTATCATTTTGAAGATGGGTACACTGCTATTGTACAGTCCAACCTTGTACTTTAAACGATCAAAACTATATTCTGACTTTTTATTATACGATATACTAGGTACATGCATAGAAATAACTCCAGTAAATCAAACTCCATGCATCTTCTGCTTCAGAATAAATCCTTATCGTTAAAATCATCCTTCTAATCCAAGCCACCACTCGACCTTCCAACATTGAGCCTTCGAAATTCGGCCTTTTCGACCTTCTCGACCTTCTCGACCTCGAACTTCCACAGTTGCCCACCAACTCACCACCAACAATCGTCTATTACATCTATGAAGGTACGTACCACCAACAAACACTAGACCTTCTAGTCACCCATCCTCCCCGTCCCGTCTCGAACCATCCAAACACATTGAATGCATAGACAATGACATAAGACGAATCCACAACTCATCCGGTCTCGAAGTCTCGAACGTGCAAGAACCCTGGGCCGAATTTTTTTTGGCCGCTTGGATGTGGATGTGGATGTTTATGCCGAAGCTTATGGAAGTAGAAAAAATAGTATCCAACTCAAAATACATCTTTTAATAGAATCTTTCGTGTCCTGAAATACTAGGTGGGCATCATTCACGGTGCCAAGTAATTCCGCTCCGCTCCACCAAAAATCTAGATTTCTTATCGATAGAGTCATCATCGAAAAAGCCGAGGATAGTTAACAAACCTTTTACATTAATTGAACACCACATAAACCAAATAGACCAACAACCAACCCAACCCAACCCTAACCCAAAATGAAACTCACCTGCGACCCAGTCCGCGCCAAAACTCTCATCTCAGCCTTCCAATCCGTCTCTGAGCGCGTTAGCAACGCCGCCGGAACCAGAAATGTGTGTTCATTGCCCCTCATCTACATAAAATCCATGTGTCACACACGTGCTTTCTGTGCATCCTTCAACCGTTATTTCTATTGATTTATGTTCGATTCATTCTATATACTACACTACCAAGAAAGCTAACACAAAATCCAGGTAAGATTAGTAGCAGTATCTAAACTCAAGCCAGCAACCGATATCCTAGCTCTTCATGAGCAGGCAAATGTAGAGCATTTCGGCGAGAATTATGCGCAGGAGTTGATGGAAAAAGCGGAGATTTTGCCGAGGAGTATTAAGTGGCATTTTATTGGGGGGTTACAGAGTAGTATGTTTGGTCTTTCTTTATGTGTCTTGAGCTGTGTTGGTTTAGGAAGAATACTGCAGTGTTAAGATATGAAATGAGTCACATGATACTCTTGCAAATGAGATTTTGGATGTTTTCTAAGCCCAAGTGGACTTCAAAACTCTGTCTAGAGAACTTGGAGAGACTTTCTTCTCATGTCTTTCCGAGAAATTTGAGACTAACCCTAACTAATAGATAAATGTAAACCCCTCGCCTCCACAATCTCCAACCTCTACCTCGTCTCCTCCGTCGACTCCCAAAAGAAAGCCTCCCAACTATCCCTTGGACGTTCTCTGCTTCCCGTTCCCGCTGATTCAACCTCGCCCCCTTCTCCCCTAAACATCCACATTCAAGTCAATACCTCTGGCGAATCATCCAAATCCGGTGTTACCCCCGGAAAAGACACAACCGAATTGTGTAAATACGTCATTGAGGAATGTCCGTTTCTGAAACTGGTGGGGTTGATGACTATTGGTGCGATAGCTAGAAGTCACATGAAGGAAGGGGAGGAAAATGAGGATTTCATAGTTTTGCGGGAGGAGAGAGATAGAGTGGAGAAGGAGTTGGGCTTAGAGGGATTGGAGTTAAGTATGGGGATGAGTGAGGATTTTGAAGAGGTGAGTTTTGTTTTTTATTCGATTCTTTGCTTCCTTGCTTTTGCCTTCTTTTGGGTAGTTAAGGAATTGTCGTGTGGGACATAGAACTAATGGCTCTTAATAGGCAATCCGACAAGGCAGCGGAGAAGTCAGGGTCGGCAGTACGATATTTGGACAAAGGCCTGCAAAGCAAGATTTCAAGGTTTTAGCCGAAGTCGAAGGCGAGAAATCCTCGTGATATCCTGTCTAATCCAAGAAATTTACGCTTTTACTCTCCTTTTTCCTATGAGTATCATACGACTTTTCTGCTTTGCGCTCATTTTGCAATACCAGCTACAAAATCCGTGAGGAACATACGAGGATTGTACTAGTATGAGATCTTTGTAGCTTGGTGCGGTGTTGAATTTGGAGTTGAAACTATATTCGATGAACATCGATGTCGCTCGCTAGAGGTTCGATACCATTTTAACATCACATTCAGATAGGCACTAGATGCACAGCATATATATATTCATCAACAACATATACTTCAAATCCTAATATATATAGTACGTCACAATATCATGCAAACACTACTAACACATATCCAATATCAAATATCCATTTAAATTCATAAAGTCATAAAGCTTAAACTCAAGCTCCCGTTCCATTCCCTTTGCCAAAGGCACCAATCCAAAAATATCCCTTGCTCCCAATCCATGCCAATCCATGCCCCTCCCCTCCCACCCTTTCTATCTCTCCAACCCAGACCCTAACAACAACACTCCAAACACTCGAAACACGCCAACCCCGCACAAATCCCACAACACAACCCTCCATTCCCCTTTCCACCTCTCTGATGTACAGGTACACTTCCTGCTGCGTGACTGGTGGCACTAGTAGAAGAATTCGAGTCGCTACTGTTGGTGCGGGAGGGTGACATGGTCATGTGGGGGTGTTTGGACTATGGGGGAGGGTGGTTAGTGGGGTTTGTTTTTTGGGAGGAGAGGATGGGGAAGAGAGGATGGGGAGAGATGGAGAGAAAATAAATTAACTAACAGGTTCACTCATTTCGAAATCGCGTTCCTTGGTATTGTATGTAGGAGCCGGTTGACGGATCATGGCTGGGTGAAGAGTGGTGCGGGGATTTGTGGATGCGGCGACCATATTTTCAGTTTTTGGGGGTTTTAAGCTGAGATTTGGAATTTTAAATAGGATGGAAAGAGAGAGAGCTCGATGGAATTTATTGAGATTTGGTTTGAATTGAAGATTGAGGATTTTTGATTGATGATCGATAATAAGAATGAGGGGTTTTTACTCGAAAATCAAAATACAACTCAGCAAGCAAGTAAAGTAAGTAAGCAAACCACAAACCACATTCACTCTCGGGTCATAAGCACTCTTATACGCATCCTCCTCACCCACAGCCTCACTGTTACAGCGTACAGCGTACAGCGTACAGTGTGATGTAAGCCTTTACGTGTGATACAGGCAAGTCGTGCTTGGCTGCTTGGCTGCTTGGCGCGTGCAATGCCTCGTTTATCCTTGTTCTTTAGGATTAGTAGATAAATGGATAAAATAGATGGGGTAGATAATGGGGATAAGATGGATGAAGTGGATGGTCTTGTATATTGTTTGCTGGGGGTGTGTGTGGCTTTAAATTGGATGTATGGGATGTAGAACGCATGATGGAGATTACTTGAGTAGACATGAGATAAAATGGGGAGAGTGGTCAGACGCGAGGATCAAGTTGGGTGGAAGTTAGTGGGTTAGAAGTGAGTGGGGTTGTAGTTTATGCCTTGCAGCCTCCCGGTTAAGCGACATTTTCACACCAAGCGCGGGAACGGAATATTTCGAAACGGCTTATGCAGACAGAATCTTTTTCGGTTTGGATGAACTATCTACGCAGCACAAATGAAATGAAGATATAAGGGGCTTTTCGTTTGAGATAGAAACACTACGTACGGAGTATATAATTAAAATCACAGTGTACCTCATCCTGCGCGAACATGTACTCCAGTGGAGAGCAAGCATTACGCTAGAGGGCTGAGCCGGATATATCGGCTTATCCGATTAGTATCGGTAGCGGGAAAAGCGGGGACTGAGATGTTTGGATTGTAATTGAGAGATGAAGGTTCAGTGTGTAGAATAGTGTTGAAGAATTACTCAGTGTTCAATTTACTAGATAATACTAAAGAGTAAGGGCTCATTAGACAAGCTAGCCGAAAATTGATCATCTGCAGGTATTAGGGTTCGAACTTGAGCGGTGATAAAGTGGGCGTCGATACTCGCTTCGACATTTACTCCCGTGTCCTCTCTTGGTGAGTAATTATTGACTTTTTATGTTTTTGCTAGTATATTATTTCTAGCTTGTCAATCTATCAATTATATTGCTACTCATCTGGTCACTATTCTCATCAACCCACATGCCTGCAAATTCTTCAACTCATAACCGGTTTCCTCCCCATCGATAGCTTCAGTTCATCTTGTATGATAAATCAACCTTCTCGACGTCGTTATTTATTGCCTACCTCCTATCCCACGCCTAAATTGGCACTATGGCTAATCTGAACAGACCGAGGATTGACGGATAATTTTCCTTTTGAACAAGATCTCCGAGATATTGTGAGAGGTCCCACTGAATTTCAAAGAACATGGTTGCATCCTCCATGATTTCCATCTGGGAAAGCTGTGATTTTCTATACAGTGCTATATAGTCAATGGTAAATGGGTCCCGAGTTTAAAGGGTGGATGTATTCAATGGTACTCGGCATTTGATTATTTATGCTTGGGTCATGTCTGAAATTGATGGATGTTAGTTGCTATATGTTTGAGACTAGATTGGTCCAAGATGATAGCGATTGTGAGTGAGCTGATTGTTCAATGTGATCTCGGTCAATTGTTGCCGAATGATGTAAGGTAAACTGAACAATGAGGGCTCAATGTTGTAGTAATAGCAGGCTGAGCAAAGGGGGTCAAGAAATGGTGTGAGTTTGATCAAGTGGGTAGATCACACGTATGAGCTGGCTACGAACTGAACTTTAGGCGGTTAAAATAGGAGGAAGGCTCAACGGTCAAACTCATATTATTAGTCTCATCGCTGTCGATGCAGAAACCTCCGAATGGGTAAAAGACTACTTACAACATGATGATTAAGTGTTCGCGAATGTGTTAAACAACCAGAGGTGCTCGGCGAGAGTGGATTGAATGTTCACCAGTGAATTGCGCAATGTTAACTCGATGTTCGAGTCGGCATTGGCAAATAAAAAATCTCAAGGTGAATAGTCAGGGATGTGATGCTCAATGTCTGGGTTTTTCGAACAATAAGTGTGTGGCATCTGGAAGAGTGTGAAAGATAAAGGAGGTTTGGAGGAGTACTACTGGGTGAGTGAGCGTATGTCTGAAAATGAGTCAACATCTCTAGAACTCATTTGAAGATCCGATTTTCGTTCAAGATATATAACACCCATTCTCTTACTAAAACTCGAAATGAGACTTGCGGGGCAACCGTACCGTAGCTAGATTTGTAAAAGTTTTCACACAAAGTTCTCGCTAGAGTGCTGTAATTATGCAACTAAAGGTATTTGTTTTGTAATATGAGGCGGAACGGCGTAGAGTTGAGTGCTTAAATTGAGATGGATGTTCACTGAATGTTGCAAAGCAAGAAGATGAATGCGTTTGTTTTTGTAAGATATGTTCAAATCGGACTCCTGGCTTTTCGGAAGGGATTAAATTTGAATTGAACCATGATAGCTTGAGACAACAGAATGTCTGGAACAGTGTTGACAGTGAAAACGCTGGACAGCGAAATGTTCAAACCACACTAACTTTGTATGGAAATATGCGGAAGGTTACTACTGGAAAAAGGAGGTTCGAGAAAAATTCGTTCCTCCTATACATTTCCACCTTCCCATTGATGTCTCAATCTACATCGCAAGGTTCCACTTCAGACGAACGACTACCGCCTATGTAATGACATGATCCCTTTTCTTATGAAGCTCTCGTCCGAGGCTCCAAGTGTAGCCATTGAGTAAGCTCCAAAATTCACCACTCACTCTTGTCCAATCGCCATGGTGTGAAGTAGTGAACACAATCTGCGTTCTCAAAAGATGTGTTTATGAGATATCCCGCTATGATGTGACTCGAATGGAACAGCCTTTGCTTCTCCCTAAATGGAAGGTGGTATCATATAGCTCATGATTTTGTGATTGATGTCAAATACACTACCCTGGTAGATTGAACACTTATTCTTCCATACTATTTTGAACATTGAGCCCCTATTCTTCAATACCATTTTATACATGAAGCTCCAATTCTATAGCAGCATTTCATACATCAAGCCTTACTTCTTAAATAGTATCTTGTACAGTAAGCATGCGTTGGATTCTGCCGCGTGGTTGTAACTGTAGGGGCATAACGATCCATGCGGTTGAAATGCAGACTAAATATATCTCTTACGTATGCTGAAGTAAACATCGACTTTGGAGTGATCTGCCTTTCTATCCCGGGTATTTTCCTCTGGATAGATGCATGAGACTTCATGCATCTGATTGGTTTCGTGATACGCTCTTAATTCGTGTAATGGGCACTTCCGTGCTGTGCAACATATAGCCTCAACGTTCTGTTCAATCATTCGTTGAGGAAATGATGACGGACTTGGGGTGCATCGATCGATATCATAATTATAAATTGTGTTCTAGAGCACCCTAGCACCATGAAACCTTGTTTCTAATTTCTGATCCTAGTATCATGGCCCTCCTTCTCCAAAAGAACTTTCTTTTGTTGAAGACAGTAAAAGGCACGTGGAATGAAATTTAAGTCGCTTCAATACATTTCACGTGATATTTATCGCCAATTGCGCGAGCTGCGGCTGCTGAGAAATTACTCCACATCACTAGCGTGGATTGTCCCATAGAAGGGATCTTGGATGTTGAGTAACATTGGGAATATATGTACTGAAATGATCCCATCTATTTGTAGTTTCTTGTTTATTCTCTCCTTCTAAGGAATTTTTATGTGTGTTTATTATTTCCCTTTACAAGCGTTGTTGAAAATCTATCGGTTCGCTCACGATCCAACAGTGAGGTGAGGTACATCGCGGATTCGAAGTCAAGTCAAAAAAGGGAAACTGATTTGAATTATTATTACCTGTGTCATAATCCAAAAACGACCTGAAGCCTAGGGTCTTACTACCACCTCAAAAGGCATCGTCCCCTTGCAGGTGTAGCACTCCCTGTTTCCTGACTTTGCGTTGGTGTCGGAACCCTTAAGATTCTTCCTTTGCAATTGCTTTCCACCTCACTCTTTTTTGGTATTTTACTCGGAACGCCTTCCTTCCATCCTCATTTCGACACGTGTCGAGATAGCTGATTTAGAAGTAAGTAAATTGGGGGTTATCTTCGAAAGACAAGTGATGATAGAAGATGAAGAGAAGTCTTCGAGTTCGATATACTTCAAAACAAGCATGATAAAAAAGGGTTCGGGCATGGCAGCGACTTTTCATATCCAAATTTTCGACGACTGCGAAAATGGCCTGGGAATTGGGTGATCGCAATACTGCGAACTACCTATCAGCCCCGCCTTCTAAAGTTCCAGAAGCATCGAATACCATTTATTGGTAGCGAGTGTCGTCGCAATTTCTCCACACCAGTCTCACTAACATCCTCAGCATTACCGAGTCATTTTGGACCTTCCAAGAAAAGGACCTACATATATAGAGGTCGTGCCGGTTTCCAAAACGTAGCAGAGGCGAAGGTTTAATTCAACAAAGCAAAAATGCGACACTAGAGATCCATTTGTCATATCATTGCGACAAACAGCATTCACTATCTCTCAAAATCCTTCGACTTCGAGACAGGCATGTAATTAGCTGCAACGACGACGACGATGATGATGACGTGGAAGCGCAAGAAGTCTGGGTTAGGGAACAGAGCATCAGCGAAAGGAAAGGTGTCGAGAGTTTCGGAACCATCAAGGCATTTGTTATATTTCGAACTGCAAGATGTGCATTTCAATTTGAACACAAATGTTTGGCAACATGAAACTTACAGTTAAAGGAGATTTTCTGTCAAGGACTTTCGCCACGCTATGCTAAATATCTATCAGGGATATGCAAAGGGAAGGAACCGACTTTACGGCGCGGGATTCCATTCCATGTCGCCGTACCTTCCCTCGTTTTAAATTGAAGATTTCTCCATTATCTTCAATATCATCCGAGCGAAAGGTTTTCAACAGGGAAAAATGTCCGCTTTACTTTCATTTATTGTTCAGCATCTGCAAACTCGCATCTCAAAAGCAACGAATTCGGATTCTTAACACTGTATTCAACTTATCATACGTCATTCGACAGATTCCTAAATGACAAAACCACATGAAATCCTCACGCCATGGTCGGAGTATGATAACCCGCACATCACTACATAGCTCGGTGCTTTGTATCAAAAGCCGCAATGGGTTATTGGGACCGGGGCGCATGTATAATTGTTTTTGATAACCAGCAGTTGGATTACCACGAATTGCGGTACTGGGTACCTCCATTCGAAAGCTGATGGGAACTCCCGATCAATGCTGTAAAATTGAACCACATACCCTAGCGATTTTTCTACCATTTATGTATGGACTTAACTCGTAATGCTTGCGACGGATAGTACGGGACTTAGCTCAAGGTGGTATTTAGGCTGTTTCCGGCCGGGTACCTACTTGGGCTCGGTGTTCGGCACCTGGCCCCCTCAAGCATGCGCGGAAAGCATTTCTGCACTGACAAAATATCAGAGCAATCGATTTGTGAAAGCACTGCCCAGGGTCAACGAATAACTAGATTGTACGATGTTCGCCAGTTTTAGCGAGTGAATGCACAAGAAATGATCATACCATTTTAGCAAAGCAAAGTCCACTCGTTCCTGGATCTCAGATTTCCTGAGACATCTCAGTTGAGACAAGATCAACGACGTTGAGCACACGTATTGCAACGATGACCTCGGTAGCTTGCATTGCAACGGGGGTTGGACCACGCGAGTCTCCTTTTTGGGTTCTTCTCGGGTGGACGGAAATTGATTGCAATGCCACCCGGTCATGTACTGACTGGGAAGCTCTGCATGGTAAGCATCACCTCGGAAGGCTACAATACGTCAATTTCGACCAAACTCCTGATAACAACTGGTTTGAAAGCACACAGCTGATCGTCTGATCGTTTGATGGAATTTGTAGTAACATGCATAATCGAAAGATGGTGCAGGATACATGTTAAACAACCAACAACTTTCATTGGGCATTTCTTACGAGTATTGAATTTCCAAAAAGGATTCAACATTATTCCTGTCCTTTATTACTTGCATGAGTGGTTCATAGCAATGTCAAGGGCCAGCACGAGTCAACCAGATAACAACATTTTAGTTATTCACCCCTCGTAATGAAGCTAGAATTGGTTACGTTGCTCTCGTCCTAATCTCAGAGCGGTTATTCAAGGTTTCAACAACTTGTACAGCATCGCGCAAATACGAGGCCTCTTGTGTTGGTATATCAAGTACTAGACTATCAACTAATGACTTCATGGCATACATGGATATAGTATCTCAGCCCACACCACGCTCGAGTCGACCCCGCGAAGCCAAGTGACCCGATGACACCAACACAAGAATCCTTCTGTCTGCCAGAACGCTACGTTGTCTTTCGGGCCACGTTAGCTCTCGAATGGGTCAGCACCATGACAAAGGTTCAAAGCTCCCTCGGTCAAATTCATGAACATGATCGGAGAAATCATCCGAATTCGTTAATGCTCCGATTTCCCCCACCTTGGGTATCTTTAATGTGCCTCATACATGATAAAACCAGCAATTGCTACCAATTCTGCGGGAAACCAGCAAGTCACCATCTTGGTTACTCACAGTTGGCGAAATCCACAGCGCCTGTGCACGGGAAAAATTTTCGTTATGATTTGCTAAGCTTTTAAAGGCTTCATCCTGCAGCCAGCTTCAGCTCTAGGGTATCGTTGAATGACATACACGTGTGCATCGCTATCCTATAAAGGTTTCTGACGCAGCAGCTTATAATGTATCCTGCACCATTATTGGGTCATTTCTAAGGATATCATTATCCTCTATACTCTTGGACCATTAATGCAATGCACAAGTGTAGCATGATATATGCATGGTCGGATTGACTTGTGAGATCAGTTCCTCAGCTGTGGATAGCTTAAATCATCAATTATTTCTAGCGCTAATAAATATTCATGTCAAGCTATTGACGAGTTGTATCAATCATCACGGATATCTAATTTTAGCCAATACGCATTCAAGCTTGCTAAATGCTGTTGCAAGCCACAATAGCAGAGAAAATATCTGCAGAAGAGTCAAGCGCCGCCGGAAGGCTTTGTGTAGGTAGATATATTCCCGAAGCAGATTTTGGAGATGCGGCAAGCCCATGTCAAAACTCGGTCTGCTGATCGATACGGTGACATTGAAAACAGTGGCCGATAATCCTGCCAAAAAGAAAAAAAAATGTTGCGAACAACCACACAACCTTTTAGGCGAGTGTGTCAAAATATCTTATTGGATGAATATGGGATGATGAACCATGATTACACAACTTAGGACCATGAAATTTTGAGTTCATCTAAGAACAAAATACCATATTGCCAATTTTGGGCAAATGGCCTTTTAAAAGTTAAAAAGGTCTTTAGCGTGGGAGAGGAAAAAAAAATTGATGTTGTGGAATCAAAAATGGATCCATCTTTTTCTTTTTTGGTGGTTTTAAATGAACAGGGTCAACTTCAAGCGTGGAACAATCAATGGGGACTATGGAGCAAGTGGGACGGAATATAATCCTTGGTGGAGCTCTTGCGAACACGCACTTTTGAACTTTCCATGCACATCATCTTTTTCAACCTTCTTAATTTCCAATTTCCAATTTCCACAGGCATGTCGAGGTCTAAGCTTGCAAAGTTCAACATGGGCAAAAATAAATGCTCACTTCGGATATATCCATCGTAAATTAAAGCAATTGTAGTTCACAATTTTAGTACCGGATCCTCCGAATAGTTTCCACACATTCTGACATTTTTGCATAGCCTTGGAAAGTTTACAACAAGTCCCATGTTCCTCGAGCTCGTCGCTTTCAGAACATTTCAGCGAATGTTCCTTCTCGCTTCAAGCCCCACTTCTCTTTTTCTTATGCCCAACGAAGAGGTTATTTTATATCAAACTTTACGCAATGGGGTAGGTCCCTTAGGGCCCTAGACCTATCTAGTATTTGTGCGAAGTTTTAGTCTCATGCTTGCAGGTAAATAGGTAACGGCTTATGGTGTCTAATTGAGGTCCCTTCTCAAATCAAAGGCTTTGCTGTACAGTTGTCGTATTCTCTACAATGATCGAATGTCGTTCGTCTTGTCCTTTCACCCCGTCCTGTACTTGTTCACTTGGCTTAAAGCAAGGATGTTTCAACCCCTTCGCATTAATGCCATCTTAGCTATTCCTTGTCGCGCTACGATTCCAATGTGTGTCACGGGCCGTTGCGTCTAAGGGGTCATACAAGCTTCGTCATTATCATGAGTCCATTTTGTTACGACGGAAACTTTATCTCCTACTGGTTACCATGCTCTGGAACTTCCATATGCACAACCCCTGTAGTAATTGACCCCACAATGCCTTTCTAAGTTGCTGGGCTTCTCAGTTCTCCATTATCCCATGTTCATTTTACCCTTGGATGATCAGCAACCAGTACCATGTCACACCATCGTGGGTCTACACCGCTTGCTCATGTGTTATTACTGCATTACAGTACTCATAATCTCCAATCTGACGGAGAGCAAATAATAAGCTACACGACAACCGTTGAGCTCCGCATTTTAAAAACGGTTGTTAATTGGCATCGCTCTAACGCTCTTTTGTTACCCTACCCTCATCGCAGATAGATTTAATGTTTCTTTAACCGAGGATATCTCCCAACCATTAAGTACTTAATTCGTCGAAGGTCCGAGAGACTTTCCTTCCCTTCTCACATATTTATATCAGTTCTTCATCTTCAACTCGGCATACTCATCACATTTCATCTCTTTTACCATTCATCACAATATAGCTACATACACATTCAACACATTCATCATGGCACCTAGTCGACTTACAGAAGAGGATGATGTAGCTGTCCCGGAGATTAGTTACGACATCAACCTCCCATATAACCATGTATCCGATGAATACGATCAGAGTTCAAAACTTCGAACAGAATTTCCAAGTTACCTTCCATCGGTAAGTGTTTAGGTTCAATTCCATATCATCAGCCAGCCACTAACCACCACAAAGTGGGAAGACGATGTCTGGTTCGACGAGTTTCAGCACTTCGAGTATTATGACCCAGCCCTGCGGGCCGACAAGTCTAAGCCAAACCTTTTCAATGGTGGTGTTAAAGCCAAACACATCACACCTAAAATGGGAACCATTTTGACAGGCGTAAAATTAGAGGAGCTCTCTGATGAAGGCAAAGACGAGCTTGCTCTTTTGATAACCGAACGAAAAATTGTTGTTCTCCGCGAACAATCCGACTTTCTTCATTCCGGACCTCAATTCCAACAAGACTTCATGTCCTATTTTGGACCTTTGAGCATTCAGCCTGTATCTGGTTCCATCAAGGGACACCCTCCTTTCCATGTTATTCATCGCGATCACAATGAAGAAGAAATCGCAAATTTCTTCCAGAAAAAGTTGACTTCAACACTCTGGCATCATGATGTCAGCTACGAAAAACAGCCACCTGGCTATATTATGCTTGGCAGTAAGTTTTAAACCTAGCTACAAAACCGAGAAAATCTAACACCCAATCAGTATTAGCATGCCCCGATGTTGGTGGTGACACTGTCTTTGCCGATACAGTGGAAGCCTACAAACGCCTCTCGCCCACATTTCGCGCCATGATTCAGGACTTGAAGGCAACCCATTCGTCACAGAAGATGATCGGCTATGCCCGTGCCGCACGAGGGACCGTCCGAACCGACCCGATCGATTCCCTGCACCCAATCGTTCGTGTACATCCCGTCTCGGGCGAAAAGGCCCTTTATCTCAACTCGGAGTTTTTAACCGATATTGTCGGGCTCAAGGATGGAGAGAGAGAGATGCTTATGAAATTCTTGGTCGATCATGTTTGTATGGGTCATGATTTCCAAGCTAGAGTAGGATGGGAAAAACACTCAGTGGTTATGTTTGATGGGAGAAGTACTCTTCGTACGTTTTTATCTTTCTTACTATTCTTTTCACATGCGAGTTCTAACGAAGAATTCAGACACTGCGACCGTAGACTATGATTCCCGTATCCAAGCCCGCCACCTTTTCCGCTTGGCAGCCATGACCGAAAAACCCATCTCGGTCGCTGAATGGGAAGCCCATCTCCATGATGACAAATCCTCTGAGACGTCGGAATCTTCAAATTCGAGCGTGAGCTCGGATTAAGGGATGGGACGTGAGATGAGACGAAAAGTTTGTGTGATTTTTTTTTTCATTGCAAGCAAGCGGTGATACCAATACCAAAAACGTTCTGATTTTCTTTGCTATATTCGTTTTTATTTTTATCTCTTTTTGTTTGGGGTTCAGTAGAGTTTTTCTTTCTTCCCACGATGTATACCGGGATAAACTAATTTCCTTTCGCATTCTTGGGGTATGGGGCAGGGGTTTTGGGGTTGATGATATGGTGGGGTTCTACGGACTGTTACTAGGATGGTACTGTGCAGGCGATCTGGCTTGGAGTTCATTTACTTTTAGGCTATCTTATCCACTAATGATTTTGTTCATGAAAGATTTGCAATATCATATTAGTACGATTAAAAGCCAAACTCGAATCCAAATCCGAAACCCAAAATATACCTACCCAGTTTCTTAATATATATTGTGTTTGCATCATTGCGATTTATTTTTTCTGTGTCGATTCAATCAATTGGTGACTTGGTGGCCAATTAATTGTATTATATCTTGAAAGTTCCAGAGCTACCTAGTTATACAATACGTGGAAAAGCAGGTATGGGGTTATTTTTACGTATAGAAAGGTTCATTCACGATTATGTATGATAATGTGATAGAGTACCAGTATCTGTATTTCGGCTTACGGAATAGGAAGAAGAGAAACGGAAGGGAAGGCAAGGGAAGAAAGGTTCTACATGATGGCATGTGTTTAGAGGGGTGCAGTGCAGATTGCATGCCTAGCCTCACGTCAGAAGCTGCTAGGTTAATGATGGACCATTGAGAAGGTGTACCGCTTTTTGAGCGCTTTTGGACTCGATGGCTATTTGGTGGGGAAGTGAGTGAGGATGGGATTTTTGGAGGGATTTTTTTTGAGTGTTGCGTTTTTGGCTTTGGGGGTTGATAAATGTTGGGTGATGATGGGCATGGGGGATTGGATTGGGATTGGGGTTGGAATGGGGGGTTTTGTAGAACTATGTGTATGTATGTGTATGTATGTGTGTGTGTGTGTATGTGCATGCGCTTTGACGGCTGCAGCCTATGATATGTATGGTGTATGCGTGTGCATGCGTGTATCTATGCATATGTATGTGCATATGCGAGCGTGGATGAGCGGGAGGGATTGTCGATTTATTGGGTAAATAGGGGTCTCATGATAGATGGGGGTCTGAAAGTTTAAAGATTGATGATGTAGGGTTTTGTTTGATGTTTGCGAATCGAATTGTGGTGCTGGCTGGCATGGCTTTTCATGGAAAAGCTTGGTAGGTAGATAGGTAGTTTGGTAGGTAGGTAGGAACGGAGATTGTTGAATCAGGTACGGAGGTTACGGAGGTCACAGAGGAATGATGGGACGATGAGGGGTGGTTGGGGGTAGGACTGACTACAGACTGTCATCGCATGCTTCTTCTAGAGATTATAGCTAGCTGGCTCATCTTACCTACTATGTTTGATTCTGTCATGATGATATTCGATATTGATAATCAAGGAAAGACCTGCCAATATTACACATTACCTACCATTCCAACAACCAATTCCAGGAATCTCTCAGCGTGCATGAGCAAAGTCTTCCAAAAATTCGCACCCAGACCAACGGCGGAGTTAAGACCGATCGACAACGAACAGTATTGGCATTCTCTTCGCATTGGACATTGTCATTTTCATCTAATGCCACGCGATATGTTTGCTGATCAATATGATGATGATTATAATAATATCTCTTTACTGCGAATTTGGATCTAGATGCCTGGTGATCGCTTCGCATGTGAGATGGAGAGAGATCATGTGCACATGTATGTTTGTTATTTTCTAAATTTTTAATTTATTTAATTTTTTAATTTATTTAATTTTTTAATTTATTTAATTTTTAAAATTTTAAATTTTTAAATTTTTATATTTTTATATTTTTATATTTTTATATTTTTATATTTATTCATTAATTCATTTATTATAATCGATTTCTTGATTTGATCATGACTTAATAAAGTAGAGTAAGTAGATTGACTGACGGGTTGCCAAACTTCCAGATTATGCACTACATTAAACTACTGCATGCATGCATTTATTCATTCATTTATTCATTTATTCACATGAAGCGAAATCTATCTAATTTATCCAATTTATTTCTCTTGGCTAGGTAACTGGTTCTAAGTTCTATTCTTTTATAATCTATTATTATAATATGCCTTTCACACAGTACGTACATACATACACACAAGGTTACATAGGTATACTAGTAGTCTGGTACTCATAAACGCAGATCGCTCGGGACATTTTCATCACCGGGACATTTTCATCACCGTCTTACTTCGTACCTAGCAATGGAACGAAATTGGCCCGACCGATGCACAATACCACATCAAGGCTCACATCAATCACATCACAGATACTCCGTAGTTCTATAACCTAGGTTCTATAATTATCAGCGCTTGCCCTAGTCAAATTGGATTATAATTACACTCGGTATTTGTAACCTTATTTACTGGGTATGTATGTATTAACGAGTTCCTCGAGCTCGTACTCCGTTTGTACTTTAGATGAGGAAGACTATTAATTTAAAATTTTCAAGAATTTAAGAACAAATTAACAACGAATTAATTTAAAGAAAGGATGATGGGCGGAGGGAGTGCTGGCTCCGAGTCCCGGGGTCGTTGATTATCATTCCATTCCTACCTAGAAGCACATATATAACTCTGGAGACTGTAGGTATCACTATCAGTTGTCATCATTCATGGCTAATATAATAATAACATCGTGGTTTTTGATGGCTATGCCAATTTTGTTTCATCATGTACCGCTGGACCGGAAATTTGATGGATACCTACCTAGCCTGTAGCCTAGCCTGTAGTAACCATACGTACCTGGACTCTTGGGGGCCGATGACACCCTGACACCCTGACACCCTGACACACTGACACCCTGATCCTGATGTGCACAAACGGGTAAGGGGAGCGAGCAATGTCATCTTTATACTCCGTACCAAAGCACCAAACCAAACCAAACCAAACCGAGTAAGTACCCATCCATCAATCAAATCCATCATATACATCTTACAGGCTTCCCGACACCCAGCCCAGCACCGTACGCACAGGCATGTTTTAGATGCGTAACCATTTAACCTTACCATTTAACATTCAACATTTAACCTTTACCATTTACCATTTCTCATCCCAGGTGAGATCTCTCTTCACCGACTTTTGGTTCCAGGAGAGTGGTTCGTGGGATGCTGTAGGATGCTATATATCATATTATATCATATCATGCTATTTGTAGATTGTAATCTTAGGTTTGTAATCTTAGGTTTGTAAGGCAGATAAATTGACAGATATTATGCGGCTCGGCGGCGCGAGGGCGAGAAGGTGAGATGGAATAAGATTTGATGGGTGATACTATCTCATCTCATCTCATCTCATCTCATCTCATCTCATCTCATCTCATATATATCTATCATATCATATAACATCATATCACATTCCCTCAACGAAGCCAAGAATATTTTCACCTATGACTGTATGAGCACATACATGAACTGTTAATCATGGTAAAGAATAACGATGCAATAGACAAATGATATGTGCGGTTGTGAATCACGAGAGGTCAGATCAGCTTATTTGCAGCATTTGCTTCAGGTATCGAATGTATGCATCATAATTCAGACTCATGTGATACTTTAGGTTGTCTATGTTACGTGGAATCGGACGATGTATTAGAGGACATAACACGACTCGACCAATTGCTTTTGGTTACTTTCCTACTCATCCCCGAATACATTCCACCCAAATGTATCTTTCAAATCCACGAACCTTGTTTCTTTGCCCTCCGAGACTTTGTTCATACTCTCGAATTCCTCTTGAGTCAAATCGACCAATGCGCCATTGGTTTTGATCCTTTCCTCATTCGAACTCATAGGGAGGACTACGTATCCTCGTTTAATACCCCAAGCTATCAATATCTGACCTATGCTAACACCTTTCTTTTCAGCGATTGAAATGAGTTCAGTGTTTTGAATAACAGTTTTTCCTGTAGTAGGAACCTGGCTTTGGGACCCGAGTGGCGAATATGCCACTGGAAGGATATTCTTTGAGAAACAGTACTTGATCAACTTGGTGTTAGGCCAGACCGGGTGAATCTCGACTTGGTTGATAGCGGGAGGAATCTCCGCATATTCCAACAAAGCTTCCAGGTTTGAAATGGTAAAATTGGATACCCCGATGACCTTTGCCTTGCCAGCTTTGTTAAGTTCTTCGAATTTACGCCAGATGGGTTCCAAGTTGGCAGTGAGTTCTTTCTTGATGATGTACTACTCAAGGTTATTGGAATGGCCACGATGGAAATGTTGATGTCGATTAGTGGATCATACCTTTCCATCATCTCCGAGCTTAACCTCATAGTCGTCGGTTCTCTCGGCCGCGAAAGGCCAATGCATCAAGAAAGAATCCACATAATCAAGACCAAGTTTCTCTAAACTGGAATTTAGACTCCACTCGACATCTTCAGTGGAGCCGCATAGATGAGGCCACACTTTCGTCGTGATGAAGATATCGGAACGTTTGACACTTGGGTTGTTGGACAAGAATTCCCGCAAGCCCGACCCAACCTCTTCTTCATTTTTGTAACTGCGTTGTGTTAGTTTCAGGGTTTGGAACTCTAATACCAAATGAATATTCCCAATACTTTGGCACCATCATCAAGGAATACGTTACAAGATTAGTGGATAGATGGAAGGGATTAGCCCGAGAGATTTCCATAAGACAGCTGAGAAGAACGGATAAACATGAGACATGGGGGTTAAACTCACTACCAAGCACAATCTAGATGACGATAACCTGATTGTAAAGCCCAAAGTACAGCATCGTGGCATTTCCCTGGTGATCCTTTGCTTTGGAAAGTGCCAAATCCTAAAGCTGGTACTGTGGCACCATTGTTCAATTTCAAAATAGGGATTGACATGATGACGGATTTTCTATCAATCTCTTAAGTCGAGGAATAAATTTCCGTATGGAGCTAGTATAGTAGGGGAAATAATTTTTGAGATTGGAAGCTATCGCGGTATTTCGTGGGTCAAGGAAAATGCACGGAGGAATCTTTGTGTTGCGTTGTGGCCACGGTCATGAAAGGGCTCTTCGATAGAGAAGAGAATGTTGGAAGTCTCAAATAAAGTGAAGAAAACGTGGCTGGGTGGAAACTGTGGAATTTGGATGGCTATAATTGCGGTACTATAGCAAGATGCATCATGTTCGAAGTATATTTTGGTTTTGGGTTTGGTTGCTCTTTCCCATGTGAAACGTGGTACAATACTAGTTTGCATGGGACGTACCGAAATTCGGCAAGTGGTGGGTCATCCTTGTAATCTGTTGTTACACAAACCAAAAAATTGCAAAATGCAAATGATTATTTTTCATACAAGGATTCTCGTAGGGGTCTTCTGTCTTCTGTCTTCTGTCTTCTGTCTTCTGTCTTCGGTCTTCTGTCTTCGGTCTTCTGGAAGAGATGAACCTTCCTCGATAAAGTTAAAGGTTCATTAGACTTTTAAAGTTTGTTCTAATTAGACCTAATCGTGCGTCTGTTAGCTTCCTCATACTTACTTGCTAATCAAGGGTAAGAAAGGCTTTATGTCCTGGATTTGTGCCCAATGTCATGTAGCAAAGATGTTGAAGGGCCCAAGTAGAGGGGTCGTTGATAGTCGTAATGATTGGCCATCATCTCGTAGTAGTTCAAATAGCATTGCTCATGTAAATGCCTGCTCGTACGGAGTGACCCCCGCTTGAATCACCTGGCGGCCCGAGCAGCGCTAGAATGGGACAGAAGTGGAGGTAGTCGAGGGAGTCAAGAGGCATGTTGTATATCAAACAATGTGCACACTGCAGATAGAAAGATAGATAGGATATTTTGAAGCTTTCACCCTGCATGTGATTTAGTTAGCTCCGTTTCGAGTCAGTTAAAGTAAGATATGGTCATCCTCAAAATGAGATTCTGTTTGTTGTTGCCTCTTATCTGGTTTGTATGTAGAGATTCGGAGTTGGACTTGAACAATTAGTGCTGCTTGTATGACACGAAGCAGAACAATGACGCTAGATTGTGTAACTTGGAATCGGACAATCTCTGTAGCTGTAATGTAGAAGTAGTTCCCATAGGTAATGCATTGCTTCTTTGCACGCCAACCACATTGTTACCCCCATGAAAGTGACGCAGATGAGGGATATTTTCTTTGTCCTTCTCAACGCTCATGTCTCCTCAGATCCATCTCTTCTTTCCCAACAATAAATGCGCCACCAACCGCAACTAATCCACTAGTCAACTTGACCAACATTACACCACCCATATTAGGTCTAAACAAACCCTTCTTCAGACCTGAAGGGCAGCACAGAATCTACCATTTCTATATGACAAACAGTCTGTCCCCTATCACCCACAAGTGAATGCCGTACTCTCCAAAACCCATTCCTCCTTCTCTCCGTCTATTGCCGGCCCATCTTTTCTTCTTAGGACGGTTTGATAATTCATCCAAAGTGTCAAGCTTCGTACGTGCATGCAACTCCCAAAGCTATGAAGCCTAATCCTTCGCGGGTCCACGAAAGAAAGGTTCGTTCATTTGCTAAATGGTCTCGAGCTACAGTGCCTGTATTTTCTAGTGGTGTCTCATTTAATGGAAGGCGTGCATGAGTTTGAACATTCTCACGGCGACCTATCTACTTGAAGTTTACTGCTTCGAGCCTAGCTGAAATGGCGAGGGTGACATATGCAATGTAGCAAGTACTCGACAAAATAAGCGAATGAACTCAAAATATATTACCCCGTAAGTTATTATTTAACAATAATAGTACTAAAGTTTATATTTGACAAGCGGATAATCATGGAAGACTACGTCATACTGATTCCATAAACATAATTCAGAATAATTCAAAATCAGGCCTAAAGGAATAAAAATGAACGAGCTAGAAGAAATTCAGAACGTGGCCCGGATGGCAACTCTGAGAGTAATACCTGCCTAGCAACAACTTCTTTAGCTCGATGAGTAGCTCCAGAAAGTAATAAATTCAAGCGAAGCCATTTCAGCGCATAATAGCCTCCAAACCTTTGCGAAAAGGAACTCTTTGCGTTATGTCAGTCACATAACATTCATTCATCCATTTCATACACCTGCACCACAGGAGAAGCTGCAACTTTGTTTGCACTCAGATCTTCTGGCAAACTTCACGATGTGAGCTCAATTTTCAGTATTCTGATATCTTGGAATACACTAATCTCTTCCAAGCTTACATGTCTGCTAGTACGTAGCCACGCTGCCTTGAACATATGGATTCACTCTTCACTATATTATCAGCTCTCTTCCGGATGAAAACTCATTGATATACAATATCATTCATGTCTCATCTATCTCTATCCCCCGCCTAACATTTCAAAAACATCGCATCTAAGCTGAAGTGATAGAATGCATAAAACAGTATAACTATTTCCAAATTTCCAGTCCTCGTAAACTCATCTTCAAACTCTATCCTCATCTCTATACATAAAAAGAAATCGCCGAGTCCAACTCAAATATTTCCAAGTACATACATAAGACGATTCAATGCCACTGCTACTGCTTCTCATCCATATTCATCACTGCTACGGGTAAGCGTTGTATGAAGCCGAAGAAGGTCTGTTGCGAGTTACTAGATCAATTGGTTAAGCTTCACCCTTTAACCAACTCCTTAATCTGCTAAGGATAACCACCAACAAAACCAAAGAAATCTCCTCCAAGCTACAAAATCAACGGTTGCCATTAAGCTCGTCATCCATACCAACTTTATTTACCCTCCCCAACCAAACTCTTCTCACCCTTCCCCTCCTTCTCACCCTTCCCCTTCCCCTTCCCCTTCCACATCCAAGAAGAAACCACTCATTTCATCCCAATCACTTGCACCCTCCTCCTCCCCCCCAAAAGTATCAACACATCACATATTCTATCCGCACCTATTCAATCTAATCTTACATACTCGAGCACTGGAGCATACCGCCGACTTTGATTGATATGTTGGCTCTCACAAATTTGATACCGCGCTGCGAGCAGTGCGAAATGTATATTCTTTTGAAATAGTATTCGAATCCTGGATATAAACCGCATCAATACCTCGTACCTCGCTCCTCATATATATCAATAGAATAATATAAAAGCCACATGAAACCAATGGATTACAATTGTTAATTTCATATCTACACAAAGTCATGTCAATCCATACCTCCCTATCATCCTTCCTATCATTCTTCCCTCTGATATGTAGACAAACCATACCCTTTCCCTTCTCCACTCACTCGGTAAATGCTCCATCTACAAATCAATCTACCATATGCAAGCTTTTGTAGTCTAGGAGCTTTTCCATCCAACACTGATATCCATACCACTCCACCATCCATCTTATCTATCCATTCATCAACTAACTCAGTTAGTCTAGAATGGGGGGGGGGAAACGCCTGAACCATGCATATTGTAAGTTGTAAGAATGTCATCAATCATCGCTTCGCATTTATCGTTTGCGTCGTAAGTATTTTTTTCTCCTTTTCGGATCCGTATGATGCCCATCCCTTTACAAACCCCTCAATCACGAAAGATCAAAGCCAGCCCCTGCATTAATTGCATACAGCAACTTCTCCCTCAGCTTCTCCTTACTCTGATACCTCGGCAATTTCAACAGATTAACACACGTACTCGCACTTGGCAGTCGCTCCTCATCCGCACTACCATCCCTGATACTAAACAGTGGATTCAAAGATGAGAATCCTAATAAAGGCGCTCTTGGTGTGCTCGTCACATACTTGAGTACTTTTCTCCTTTCCTCATCTTCGAACTCTTCCATGACTTGCCAGAACATCATGATAGTTGGGTGTTCAAGTCCATCATCTCCAATCTGATATACACCGCCATATCGTGTGTTTCTACGTAGATCATCAATGTTGATCTCGGATGTTTCGCCGGAAATTAGAGTTTGAAGTTCGACTTGGTTAAACATGCTCAACCAAGAAGGATTTATGATTTGGCCGAGGCCGCGAAGGAAAGCTTGGGTAAGTTCGTAAGGTTGAATATGGAGACGATGGCGAACGACGTATGCGATGTAGAGGAGACGATTTTCATTTGTAACAGGAATATTGGAGCCATTTGGCATGAGATCCCGGGTGATAATTTTGGGACGGCCACCCGGTATGGGGCTGGGAACTGTGTCGGTTATGGTGAAGTCGAGCGAGAAGTCTTCGACATTTCCGGGATAGTTTTTGAGTTTTAATAGCCCTTGATATAATCCTTCGTCAAGGTCACGTAGATCGTTGAGATTTCCACGGCTTGCTGCTTCTGGACCAGAATATGCAGCAGACCATTTGAGAAGGAAAAATCCGGCAAAATTGATATCGACAAGAATTCCCTCATACAAACACTTTCCTACTACGCGACCTAAGAATTGCATGCGATTGCGCAGCTGTACACTATATGCCTTCCATTCAGGGCTGGTCTCGTTTATCCCATTTGATCTCAAAAACTCATAATCTTGTTCAGTCGCTATTGGATTGGGGTAGAGTAGATTTTGATCATTCGTCACAAACAGGGATGGGCAACTACCATAGTCTAGAGGGCCGCGAAATGCTTCATTTGTAACACTGGTGAGAAACTCTTTCGTCACTCCACCGCCATCAATACCAGCCTCAACCGCACCGAAGCTGTCAATAAACGTGATCTGAATTGGTTCCTTAAGACCTTCTGCCAGTGGATAGAAGGCCTCAAAAGCATCTTCAAATACGTTTTGTCGACGAATCTGTGCATGATGTCTGCCAAGAACTTCTCGTGCAGCATGCAGACTATGTGACATATCTTCCATTCGCATTCGCCATGAATCTGGATCGACAACTCCTGCTCGTCTCTTAAGTTGATCCAACATGACGAATTGACGAAATATCTCAACACGAGTTTCGAAAGGGATGACAAACGGCATATTTTCTAACACCTCAATTCTTGGTCCAACAGCGGCCATGAGTTTCCCTTTATTGACTTTTCGTTGCTGCCTTCTGAGAATCTCCTGCTGTATCATCAGATGTGGTCGATGCAAACGACTAATACTGAGGCCCTGGACAGGCCCAAACTCTTCTGCGTCTTCTTCATCAATCTCGTCTTCAGTACCTTCACCGTCTACAACTTCTTGTCGTCTTTCTTGCTCCCTGATAACATCAACAATAAACCCTTTCATGTCAAAACGTGTCGTCATGAGCCAATGATCTTTTGGCAAAAATCGTCGTCTCGAATCTCGTTCATAGATCATTCGCATGACCCCGATAACAATTGTCCTCAGATAGTAGAACGTCATGCCCGAAATTCCGGCGAATGGCCAACTTGAGTTGCTTGTCGTTGGCCCCTTGTCAAAACTCTCCTTTTCTTTTCCGGATTGATTGTTGATGCTGAAATAGGTGCCTAGACCACTTTCCATACTAGGCTTATCATCAGCAGAAAGTTCTGCAGCATTATAATAAGTAGTGAATGAGATGTTCTTCAGGAAAAGGGTGAGTTTCTCCACAGCTTCCAATGGAAGTGCACTCCCTCGAATCTTGGAAACAGTTCCGCTTGCTTGACTTGACTCCATGCTGCCTCCGAGAAAATCCTCATCGTCTATGAATTTTAGGATAAATGTATAAAGTTCCAGAAAAAGAAGAATGGTTCTCCATTCTCGATTTATTGACATAACATCTTGAGATGGTTCATTACTGTGTTGCTTTTGATATCGAAGAATTTCTAATGCAGCTTTCGAATCAGCCACGATAGCTTTGAAGGTGCTAGTTGAGCTCATTGCCTGCCAAAAGAACTTGAGAGCCAGCACCTGGTCGCCATTTGAAGCCGTCATAGAGCTAGAACAAAGCCACATTCTAATTTCATCCGCACGATGTGGGAAGATTCTCAACAGTGTAAGGGCATAACTCGCCAAGAAGCTTGCATCCTCCTGGCCCGTCGTCGATCCTTTGGCATAATCGCTGATTCCAAGTTATTAGCGAAGATCAAGAAAGAAAGACATACTTGACTTACATGATAAATCTTTCCAGTAATCCTGCTATTGAAGCTTTATTTAACAAAGATATCAACTGGCTACTAATGAATATGGGCAAGTTCCGTACAAGATGGACTCCCGTTTCTTCGCTTTCCTTCTTTTGGGAAGTATTGGATGTTGGTTTGACACCACCGATCTTGCCAATAATATCGACTGAGCACGCCGATAGTTGGAGAGACAAGGCTCTCAGTAGCTCAACTTCTTGTTCACGATGCTCTTGCATGTGATATATTGCAATAAAGTGAGCAAGCAGCCATAGCTTTGCCTCTGGATTTGACTGCGAGGAAGAGATGTTTGAGTAGTCACGGACTATAGCCGTAGCTAGACGATTGCCGCTCATTTTAGATGCGAGTCCTTGTAAATCTCCAAGTCTAGTCTCCAAATCTGGAGTGGTAAGGAACCGGGATGCCATAGCTGAATAGATATCCAGTGACATTGAAACTATATTGATTAGTAACTAGGCATGACAAATTCACATAGGGCAGGGGAGACCCACTGGACGAATCTCCTGGCGCCAAAGGAGGTTCTTCAAGAGGAAAGAGTGCTGCCGAGACAAGCTCTGCACGACGTCCATCAGTGAGACTGCTGTTGACCACTGCTGCTGACAGAAAGTTGTAATAAGGAATTGAAACATGTGAGAGTATATCTCTTTTGTGCACTAGTATATTCGACAGGAGCTTGAATAGGGTTGTGTCGTAGCTGGGCAAGGAACTATTGAAGAGGTTAGAAGTTGATCAAGAATAAACATATGTGGGTATGCGTACCGCATGAGCGCGCTGAGTATGAGCTTTGCTAGTTTCAACAAATAAGGTTGATACTCTGCTTGACCTATGAGTTCGGCATTATTATTATGAACCAACTTTCTGCCAAGTGCCGTCAATTGTGCTATATCATCCTCCCGTTCGGGGTTGCAAAATGCAACCAACAACTGTAATTTCTCAACCGTAATGGGCACATCGGTCCCTTCTTCGTGAGAATTGTAGGACAACTGGTATTGTCGTCTTCGTGCATCGGCAAGCTCGGTTCTAACCCTATGACCCCTCCATACTCTCTGGATTTTCTTCGAAGCGTTGAGCCTCTCTCTTTCTCTCTGACGCTGCTCCCTCTCTTGTTGCGCATGTGCTAATGTCTTCTGAGCAGCGGAAGCCGAAGAATTCCAGGAGCTGGCAGCGAATGGATTTGGATTTTGACCAGAAAGATTGACTTGTCTTGGTTTGCGAGAACTCCCACTGAACGTTTGGAACATTTCGAGATTGTGAAAATAAGGGAACTATCTATCACTTTTTGAGGTCTTCTACTTTGTCTTGCGCCGTAAATGACTGTATCATGGGCAAAGCAGCATACCGAAGCTCTATGGGCGATCCAAGGATAGACCGATCGAGGATGGGAGAATAATGATTGCGGCAGACGGGTGTGTTCGGAATAGGTTGATGATAACAGTATTATTACTATCAAAGACTAGGAAAATAGTAGAACGAGACAGTTGAGGTGATTTCGTTCAGAAAGCTTAAGTGAGATTCGCTCTTTTCGATTACAAAGTAGGTTTTTGAAGGCAAAAGTAAGAAAGTAATATCATTCATTTCATTTACAGCCTCTCTGTCCCTCGGATTACGTTGGTAGCAGCCTCATTAAATGACGCCGCTTTTGATAAACCAAAGGCCCCGATAAACTGCCCATTACTTTGCCTTACAAATCAATTCGGTGGAATGGAATACCTAGAGAGAAGTTGATTGTCTTTCTTATCGGGTTGTGATTACATAAGCATTATTCACACCCCTCTTCAATTTGTCGAATTCACTGTAACCTACTATGTATAGAGTACAGTGCTCTTATTAGAGCGAAGCGAAAAAGCCTCCACGGCAGTGGCCAAAGCGGAGCGTCATAGATAAATAAACGATGCTTGCAGTGATTTTAATCATTAGTGTTTTTATGGTCTTCCTTCTCTTTTCAGATACCCATAGATCACACAAACCTAACAAAAAATACTTCAAAAGCCCTTCCATTGAGCAATGTCTTAGTGATTCTACCTACCTACAAGCTTATTCTCGTGATTAAGACTTGGAACTTGGAACTGGAAGACCTTTCTTGATGTCAATGAGATTACATAAGCCAGCTATAAAATATGAAATGCTTTACTTCTTCATTCCTCATATCAACGGGTCAACGATATCGATAATTACATAAGCCCAGAAAAAACTGTGTTCCAGGCATCAATATCAATTTTATTAGTCATTCTCTTTTCAGTAGTATTAACCTCTTGATCATTCACTTGATGATTCAGCCGCAGCGAATCATATGAGATCTTCATTAAACTACCGAACTAATCCCAATTAAGTATGGTTAGACTACGCGCAGAAATTTCGAAAAAAGATGAACTAAGTTTTATCTGTCGCGATTGTGATTTTTAAAGAAATCTCCTTCCTTTTCTTCAACCATCCAAAAAAAAAAAACATCCCACCGAAAAGATCTTACAATAGCGGTTTAAGTACGAATAACTTCGTGCTTTTTTCGTTCTTCTTCGCCCTTTTCAAATTAGAAAACCCCTCTTCTTCAAGAGATACAAAAAAATTTGAAAATCAACCCACAGAAAACCCCAGATTTGCGATCGATACTTATTCTATCGAACGTTTTTCGAAATACCTTCACCTTCCTTCCGAAATCAAAACCTTCCACCTCAAAAAGTCAGTCATATTGTGCCTTTTGTCTCGCGACACTGATATCAGTATTTTCATTCAATACTTATTGGTTCTGTACAGAATTATTCTCACGAATTTCTACCCCCCGACCCTCTTTTCAAACAACACATCTCGACGTAAAGGTAAGGATGCCACTTGGGTAGTTCTCTTGCCTTTATACCTCCTCTCAACATTCCCTTTGTCATCCCTCATTGTTACGAATTATTTTACAGAATGCGATTTTAATAATTCCCGTTCAACTGCTAATTTTTGTCTTCTCAGTAAAATTTACTCAAAATGTCTGCCGCAACTCAAAACGCTGCAGTCGACCAGCTCGCCTCTGACCTTAACAATGCTTCCTTGAATGGAGATGCAAATGGCGCTACTACCCTCAATACCGATGTTTCCAATGTCAACTCTGAAGACCAAGATACCGCAGGTCCTACCCCCACCAACGCCCCTCACCCACAAGCCTCGGCTTCTCTCTACGTTGGTGAACTTGACCCATCCGTCACCGAAGCTATGCTTTTCGAGCTCTTCTCTCAAATTGGCTCCGTTGCTTCCATTCGTGTCTGCCGTGATGCTATTACCCGTCGATCCCTTGGATATGCCTACGTCAATTACAACACCACCGTTGATGGTGAGAAGGCTTTGGAGGAACTCAACTACACCTTGATTAAGGGCCGCCCTTGCAGAATCATGTGGTCCCAACGTGATCCAGCTCTCCGAAAGAATGGCCAAGGAAATGTTTTCATCAAGAACTTGGATGTTGCCATTGACAACAAGGCTCTCCACGACACATTTGCTGCTTTCGGAAACATTTTGAGTTGCAAGGTTGCTCAAGATGAGTCCGGGGCTTCCAAGGGTTATGGATTTGTCCACTATGAGACTGATGAGGCTGCCGCTCAAGCCATCAAGCACGTTAACGGTATGCTTTTGAACGAGAAGAAGGTCTTCGTTGGCCACCACATTCCTAAGAAGGACCGTCAAAGCAAGTTCGAGGAAATGAAGGCAAACTTCACCAATATCTACGTTAAGAACATTCCAGTTGAAGCTACCGAAGAGGAGTTCCGTGAGTTGTTCGAGAAGTTTGGTGATGTCACTTCAGCGTCCCTTGCTCGTGACGCTGAATCTGGCAAGAGCCGTGGCTTTGGTTTCGTCAACTTCATCAACCATGAGCATGCCGCTACTGCTGTTGATGAACTTAACGGCAAGGACTTCAAGGGTCAAGATCTTTATGTTGGCCGTGCCCAGAAGAAGCATGAACGTGAGGAAGAGCTCCGCCGTTCATACGAAGCTGCTCGCATGGAGAAGGCTTCAAAATATCAAGGTGTCAACCTCTATGTCAAGAACTTAGATGATGAGATCGATGATGAGAAGCTCCGAGAGTTATTTGCACCATTTGGTGCCATTACTTCCGCCAAGGTTATGCGTGATACTCCTGCCGAGACCGCTGATGCCGAGGATAAGAAGGAGAAGGATGATGAGAAGAACAAGGAGAACAAGAAGGAGGGTGAGACTGAGACTGAAGAGGCCGCCGCACCAAAGGCAAAGCGTCCCCTTGGTAAGAGCAAGGGCTTCGGTTTCGTTTGCTTCAACAACCCAGATGAGGCCACCAAGGCTGTTTCTGATATGAACCAGCGTATGGTCAGCAACAAGCCACTTTACGTCGCTCTTGCTCAACGCAAGGATGTCCGAAAGAGTCAATTGGAGGCCAGCATTCAAGCTCGCAACCAAATCCGCATGCAACAAGCCGCTGCTCAAGCTGGTATGCCACAACAATACATGCAAGCTCCAATGTTCTTCCCTCCAGGAGCTCAACAATCGGGCTTCCTTCCCCAAGGTGGACGTGGTATGCAATTCCCACCACAGGCCGGCATGCCCATTCCAGGCGCTCAAGCTGGCCGACCAGGCCAGTTCCAAGCCGGTTTCCCTCCTCAACAAGCCGGTCGTGGTGCACCAGCTGGTCAACAAATGCCGCCTAGCATGTACGGTATGGGACCAGGTCAATTCCCTGCTGGCGGTCAATATCCTCAACAAAACAACCCACAATTCTTAGCTGCCATGCAAGCTGCGCAAGCTGCTCAGCTCTCTGCCGGTCGTGGTGGACCAAATGCACGTGGACCAATGCAAGGTATGCCACCAAACATAGCTATGCCTATAGGCCAACAAGGAATACCACAATTCCAACAAGGTGCTAGACAAGGTGGTATGCCTGGTCGTGGTGCTCAGGCTGGACGTCCCGGTCAATTTGCTGGTGGCTTCCCTCCACAAGCAGGTCGTGGCATGCCACAACAAATCCCAGGTATGCCACAAATGCCTCAGATGCCTCAAGAGGGTGGTGTTCCAGCTACTTTGTTGCAAGCCCAAGTTCAATCCGTTCCTCCTCAGCAACAAAAGCAAATCCTTGGAGAGGCTTTGTTCCCTAAGATCCAAGTCTTGCAACCTGAGTTGGCTGGTAAGATTACCGGAATGTTGTTGGAGATGGAGAACCAAGAGTTGATTAATCTGTAAGTTATCCAAACATTCCGTGACATATATTGTTTTACTAACAACGATATAGTATCGAAGATGATGCTTCTCTCCGCGCCAAGGTTGATGAGGCACTTACCGTCTATGATGAGTACGTTAAGAACAGAGGTGAAGGTGAAGGCGAGGCTGGTGAGGCCAAGGAGGGTGACGAGAAGGCTGAAGAGAAGGCTTAATTGCCCACTCTCTTCTTCCATTAATGAATCTTTTCCTACACTTTACTTTGGCGTCTTGTCCAACTATTCTGCTACGGTACGGATCCGGAAAAGTTATCTATGCTTTGGTGGCGATATTTCGGTCCTACTTTTTATCGCATTCGCGTTCGAAACGATATTTCTCTACTGGTCAATGAATATTTATCTTCTATTCTTCATTTTATGGAAGGGGAAATATTTCAACCAAACACATGTACTCATAGATTACTCTTGTGCTCGACGAACCTTGCACTACTGGATGGAGAAACATTTTTCTTTTTCTCATTGAAAACTACCTACGCTTTTAACGATTACAATATTTTTGCAAGGTGTGGCTAGTTGACAATGGAGGAAAAGAACAACAAACTTCTTAATTTTTTCTGCTTTTTTATTACATTTTTCAGTCCGTCCGAGCGATTGAACCGATGACGACAACCTTCATGTGCTTTTATCTCCCTTTCCTTGTTGATGAATGGATGATGAAATGAAATAAGGGATATTGGCATGGCAATTCAGTTTTATGGGTGGGCATGGATTGGGAAAGTGACAGCGTGAACAGAATTAGATTACGGTTCTATCATAGATAGATGGTGAGGGGGAGTAAATAAGAAAGTAAAAACATTGCAAATTATTTTTGGGAGTTTCAAGTTATGTGAGTGACTTTCATATGTTTAAAATGGTGATTAGGCAAGCGGTTTGGTCGTTCAAGAGAACATGGAGTAATAGAAGCTCGATGTTCGATGGTAGATTGAACAATGAGGAATTTCGGTCAGATGGAGATATACCGCTCCTGAAAATGGAGTAGAGACGAATATGATACAATGAGAAAGCTAAATGCCTAGGTATTGAACCTTTTTTGTTATCCTGCCGTAAAGCTGGAGCTTTGCCAAACTCGTGGATGATCGCGCTGCGATCGTTCAATTCCAGTTAACCGCGGAGGAATCGGGAAGTACCGCGAAGTTCTAAGTTCATACAGGGTGAAATGAAGCCATAAGTGCACTCTCCGCAAGTACATCCGTATTTGAGTTGAGGGACTTGAGGATCTGACATGGAGCTGGGCATCAATCTGTATTTTAATACGGGCAGATAAGCAATAGCCTCGGATTGGAAACCAGCGGAATTGTCCGCCATGTCTATGATGTTCATGCTCATCGTATTAGATGATGTTCTGTTGATCAAGTTGGTCCTGCAGGGCTTCCAATGGAGTGAACCCTTCAAGGTTTCGAAATCCGAACCAATGGTAATTCTTCCTGGAAATTATATACCAACCACTTTGTAGCCCGAACCTGGAGTGCACATTAGCTTGGTGTAGAATATCATTACAATAACGGTCAATTTGCTTTCACTCACTGCCATCCTTACTCTTGCAGTATTTGAGATACTCTACCAACTCAGTATCGGGATGCGTCTCGGTTGCATGCTCTAGCGAAGAGTACTGGCTTGATATCTTTAACTCCTCGTCTATTCTCGGTGGATCTTAATCATCCTCAATAGCTATCGAATGTGCTTTGTGCTTTGCGGTTTGAATCGAGGGAGAAGCAAAAACAGCTCGAAGAGCTAATGCGGCGGAAACCAAGAGAGTGATAAAACGCGATAATCGAGTGTAGTGTTCGGACACCTATAGCGTGTGTCTCGCGGTTTGATTTCCTTTGGAATTCTCCCCAATATCATGAAAAAACCAAGCTGGCTTCACAATCACATGGGGTCTTCGATAAGGCGCTACCTTTTGTTTGGCTTTTAGAATGAGGGCTGAGATTGTAGCTGTACCAAGTCCCATTCGACGATACTTCCTATCGGTAATTATAATCTCCTCGATCAAGAACAAGGGACCGACGTCTATCTCTATATCCCATACGCCAGTGCGTTGCTGTATAATATGCTCCCCGAATTTGCGCTTCAGACGTCCGAATCTGTTGAAAAGTTCGATGGCTATCTGGTTTATATCGGCAATTTCTCCCATCGCTTCCAAGAAACATGTTCTAATTCCTTATCGATGAATATAACAACCAAGGGTATGGCCAATGCGAATACTCTTGGATAGAGAGACATTCGATATGAATAGAATCAAGCCAGGAAAAATTCTTTTCTTTGGTGATATGGAGTGAAAACTTAAGTTCTTGCGTTTTAAGGCCTTTGAAAATACATATTCTCTTTGGATACCATCTTCTTGACCCCTTCATTTGTGTAAAAATCATTCTTTAAATTGTCACCGTTAGGATTGAAGTCATTATCGCAATAGTTCCGTTTGTCCTCTGGGTCGTAATTATATCCCTGGCCCACATATTCATTAGGATATAGCTTCAAGATGAGCGAAGAGTAAAATGGTAAAGTACAGTTCTTGTTTTTTGAATTCACAGTCATTTGATCATTACGAGTAGCGGACTCAATATTTTCCGTTCAAACTACAAAAGATACATGTCGGTAAAGAATCCAGAGAGATATGTTTGGGCGGCTGGTATGTATGCAACTAACCATCTATCTTTGGGCTATCTATTGACCTTTGTTTGCTTAGCAAGTGCACATGGCTTCAGAGGCGAAACAAAACTTTCAGCACCAGCCTTACGCTTTCCACGAACTTTTACCGGTGGATCGGACATGATGGAAGACGCGGTGTACTTTATTGAAATTCAAATGGAATGAAGTTGGAAGATTTAAAGTTGTCTGTATCTCTGCAAAGATGTAGAGGAAATTACAGAAACCTCTACCTCAAGCTCAAAAAATTAGTCTATCAAGTGCGACAGAAGGAAATCAAAGAACGCAGTCGCGTTAAGTGAACAGTCGAAAAGGCGTGCATAAAACCAACTACGGTAGATGTAGTATAGAGTCTGCCCCGAATCCCCTGATATCCACATGTCCTCTTCTCCCGTCGTTTCAAACCTATCACACACACTCCATCATACACAAGCTTGTATCACTGAGTCCTGGTGACCGGCCAAATATACCGCCCAATAATAATCTTACAACCATCACTTGCATGATGCGAAAAGGATGGAATAGAGCAATAGCGTAGATGGGAAAGAAGAAGCGTAGCAAATGTGCGAGAAGCGTAGTGTACATGGTACCTGATTGGAAAGAAGAAGCATAACAAATGTGCGAGAAGTGTAGCCTTGCACATGGTACCTGATTGGGAGCGTTGATCATTTTTCCATGCCAAAGAAGGGATATTGCGAAAATCTGTGTCTCAAATTTACTCAAAGTAAATGTCAAGCATATAGCAGAGTCAACTTTCACATGAAATCACCGCTGACGTATGATAGCAGCGCGTATCAGTGAAAGAACTTCAAAGAAGGACCATGAGGGTACATAAAGTTGCAGCATATCTGCATTGCCGTGTTGTACATTTGCTCAAACTTGAGTCCGGCTACCACAACTTATGGACCCCTATTGAGCGAACGAGTGTTGGAAAGATTTGAAGATAGACTCCGTCAAGCTATATCCAATACAAACGATAAGCTCTTAATATCTCATTGATCCACTAGATATCACGCGTGGGTATTACCCACAGAGCCTGAAACCCTGTATAGTATTCGAAGGATAGCTGGCTGTAGGGAGGGGGCGTTACGCGCCCACCCCCACGGCGTTGTTTGATAACGGCCTCGTTTCCCTCATTTTCCTCGCCCTTCCAATTGAACTAGTCCTAGTCTCAACTAATTACAACAATTATAATGCCCATTTGTCAGCTTCCTCAAGCATGGGTTTATATCACGTGAAGAATTGCCAGGTAAATTTTTGTGATCGTTGGTCAAATAGACGGCCACCCTGAAACTCTTCAGCTGGACTATTTATGGTACTACTAAGTACGTACTACATAGTTCTAGTTCCAGGCAAACCCGATCATTGATGCCTGAGAAGGAAGGAACGTATGATATATATGAATGTGTGTGGTGGGGATCGGTCCGGATCTTTTGTGGTAGAAAGGGAAGGCACAAACATGCTTGCACGTGCCTAGAATGGTCCCTGCCTATAAGGTACAACACCTCACCTTTGAGTTTGAACTTTCAAATTCTTAACTTCTTTTTTGTCAACAACAATTCTTTTCATTTCATCTCAATTGGTGTACTTTTGAACAACTTCATCTCTGGAAGAGAAGAGGAGGAATCACATCCATCATGGCCGACGCTTCGATTGAAGCTCCCCGCAAGCGCAAGTCTGATGACGAAGTCGATGTTTCTTCAGACTTGTCGGCTGCTGCTGCTCCTGGTCTCGCTGCTACGACTGCAAAGAAACCTAAGGTTGTCGAGGATGTAAATACTCAACTGCTTGATGAATTGGGTACGTTGAATTATGAATATCAATCCAGTTTTTTCGTCTTTGCTAAGTTTTTAACAGTTACCACCGGTGAAGATGATTCAGGCGAAGGCGGAACCATTACCAATCAGAATTATCACCAGCCTGCTGTTTCCGAGGGTGAAGAATCAAATATCGGAATGTTTGATGAACTTTCGGAGATCGAGTTTGGTGATGGAGATGATGGACTCGAAGACGAATACTCGTACGAAGGTGAAGATGAAGATGATTATGGAGATGCCGATTCAGAGACACGTGAATATGCAGTCGAGGAGCGCGAGATTACTGTACAAAAGGATGGTACGGATAAAGTAGTCAATTTGAGACTCTTTATGACTAAGGAAGAAGAGTTCGAGAAGTGGCTTCAGATGATCCATGCCCATTGCACCGTCGACGGCAAAAGAGTTGGTTATGCCTTCGGCCGATATATCCTTCGAGAAGAAATCCGAGAACATTTTTGGAGCGAGATGGAGGCGCCATGCAGTGATATGAGTTCAATTGCATTCGAGCTTTTCGATCGGTATGGGTACATTAATGACCATCTGAAGAATCATTGTGTGCAGAAGGGCACAGGCTTATGGGGAAGTGAATTAGACTTCGGTCCACTCTTTCTCATCGAGCATATTGAAATGACAGACAGGGAATGGAGACGAAAAGGCCTAGGACGAACTATGGTTACTGCCATAATCGAAAAAGCTCAAGAACAGCAGAAGCCTCAAATCCCAAGTCCTTCAAAGACACCAGCAGAAAAAGCATTAGATGAGATATTTGTGGACATGTTTTGGCATGGAAAAAACCGGGAAAGATACACAAAACTTCACACTATTTCATTGCCTGGCTGGCTTCATAATGATGTTAAACCCCAATGGGAGGGGAAATCTGAGCTCGAACAGCGTGACATCAATTATCAAGCTGTCGATGCTGCTGTTTCATTTCATCGGTCCCTTGGTTTTCGACGAATTGGAGCTTCGAGCTGTTTTGGTCTATCATCTGACCCTGACCACAAATCCCATTCCCTTGCAATCAAGGACGATTATGATCCTCCAGACCCAGTGCCAGGACCTGTGGAGGAACCGGAAATAGTCATAGTTACAATGCCAGGTGAAGAAGAAGACTTCCGTGTGTCTGCTTATGGAAAGGAACTGGAAGAAAAGAGACTGAATAAATTGAAGGAGAGACTTACACCCTTGCACTTCGCTGCTGTTACTCTTCCTGATACGGAGCTTGTGGAATTCTACAAGGCATATCAGGTTGAGGACGGAAAGGAGTGGAAGCAGGGTGATCGTCTGAACAATACCCTGCTTCATATCACAGCATGCTAATTCAAACCTCAAGGCGTGAAATGGCTACTGGACAACGCCAACGATGAGCAGTGCTTGACACTAGCTCGCAATTTGAAAGGATACACGCCCCTTGAAGCATTACAGGATGACCTTAATGTCCTCAGAACACAACGCAAACGTGGAATGATGACCATTGTCATCGCAGATAAATTCTCTGGCTTCACTCCTGATGCTATCCTCTGCCAATTTGTACTATTGACAGGATTGATGCCTCTAAAACACTCGGATACGCCGCTCTGCCTCCGTCTTAAATATGGTTGCACTTGTGGGGAATGCACTGGAGGCTTTATGTCGCCACGCATGAAACTGGCACTTCTTTTTCAAGCCGAAAGAGAATATGAGATTATGAATGATGCACTTGAGATGATGAACCATGGAGAAAACTCTACTGATTGGCTATTCTTGGCTGAAGATCTTGTCGAGCACGTCACGCCAGCTCTCCAGCGAAACTTTAAGACAAACAAATCACTCCGTCAAGGATTCGTAAATATGTTCGATCATATTGCGACTTGCTTAAAGGCCAACAAAGCACCAACGAGACAAAATGTCTTGCAAGCATGGGAAGAAAGTGGAGAATGGCCACCCGTAACTCGAAATTATCTTCAATGGGGTGGTACTGTTGAGAATAAGGTTGAAGCGGTATTGGAGAAGGTATTCGAAGGCGCGCACTCCCAAAACGAAGTGTTTGGCGACGGCGAGTTCAATAATTGCATGGAGGAAGAGGTCGAGAAATTGAAGACATGCAGGAACGATCATGAATATGGCTTTGTTGCTAAATCGTGTGGTTTACCAGAGCGTAATACCAACCCATCAGGAAGATTGGAGGGTATGTTCGGCAGAATGTTTTCAAGCATACAATGATTATGCTAGATATCTTCGCATATTGTGTGGATGGATGATCGACTATGGCTAATGTGGTGTCGGATGTAACAATTGTGCTAGATAGTTTCGTATATTGTGTAGGTGGATGGCTGATTGTGTCTATTATGTGCTTTCGATTTGCTTTCGATATTACACCTTATAACTTATTTAGCTAGTGAGATTCATTTACATAAAAAAAATCACAAAACCTCGCTCTCAAATATAAAACTTGAGATCTTACAAAGATATTGATTATCGCATTCGAATCTTTCAAATCCAGCTTCAAATCCAACTCAACTACTCGAGTAGAATATTCATTATCTACTGGATAATATAATACAATATAATTACTATCCACTTGGAAATCAATCAAATCAGACAATGAGGGCCAACTTTGTCTATCTATTTCCAACTTAAAAAAAAATAATTGAAATGAACGCTTATTTATTATTGTTCGGATTGGAAACCTGCTCAACGGAGTCTATAGTTGACTCCCACCATACCATTAGTTATTCGCATGTACAAATAAATACTATTTGTACCTAAAATAAAAACGAGAAGCGTGTAAGAAGATAAAGTAAAGTAAATTAAAATAATAATAGTAAATCGAAATAAACAGAAACTTTCTGGATATACGAGTAGAGTAGAGCTATTTTACGTATGGATGTATGTATGAATAATTAATTAATTGCATCGATCATTAAGCTACGTACTCACTATCACATTCCCGTCTCTCTCCATTCCTGTGCCTGTTCCGTATTACCACATCCTCATCCACGAGACGAGGGAGAAAGAGTTGCTAAAGAGTGGTGTTTTGGATAGTAAATATCCTTTTGCGATTCCCCTTGCACGTATCCCCTAGCCATATTTGCAATCACCCGATATCCCATAGCTCCATTCCCATCCCGATTTCATGAACGCCAAACTCTCCTACCAAAATTTTGGAGAGCTAATGCCGTATTGGCAGATGAACTAGAAGCGCTTGTGTGTGCATCATAGCACCGGCGGAAAAAAAAATAGCACAAAAAGCAAACCCAACCGAACGCCATTGCTTGTCCCAAATGGCACTTGCTTCGTCTACTCAGTCAATCAATCTTCGCACTCGCCAATGATTTAACTACTGGATTGGTGAGATTATTTGCGAGACGTATGTTTGGAGTGCGCTTTTGCTTGTTGTGTTTTCGTAGACGTTTTCGAGCAACCATGACGGGGACTGATGATTTAGTAACGAGATAATTAGAGAAGGATCCCAGGATGACACTACCCATCGTTAGCTTCCAGTTTTCTTTAAGATGATCGGTTGAAGTGGAAACGTACCCCTTTAAAGCACTTCTCCCACGGCTCCCCAAAATAACCAGAGTTGGGTTGATGTAGTCAATCACCTCAGTGATCAAATGCTTAGGATTTTTACAATGAAGAACCTCAATGTTGACTTGTACTTGTAATTTCGTCTTCCTTAAAAGTTCAGACACTCTATCAGTGATATCTTCCACCGCTCGGAATCGATCTTGTTCCGCTTTGCTTCTCGAGTCTCTCCCCATTGGACTTGCCGCTCTACTGCCCGGATCCAATCTGAAGCTATGGTTCAGTGGACTCGGTCCTACACTAGGCGTCAGTAAAGGGGTATTGGCACTAGATGCTCTAGAAGATCTTTGCGCTGCAGCAATAGCAGATATTTGTTGTTTGATCTGGGCATCATCACCGCTGTTATCCGGAGTTATTATGCCAAGCTCTTCATCAACACAATAGATGGCAAGCATTGTGTCTCCATCCCTCAATACCGTCCCAATAGTCCATTCCAAGGCATGCGCTGCCTCTTCACTAAGATCTGTCGCGACAAGGTACTTCCTAGTACGGCGTTGATTGTCGCGGGCTTCTTGTTGAACTTTTCCGAAATCTCCACGATGGATAGTACGTACGCAGCGTGACGTGGTTGGAGTTGATTTGATTGCAGACATAGTCAGCGAGAGACTCTGAGCCTTTTTGACGTCGCCCCGATCAGCCTCAGTGTCAGAATCATGAGGACTAGGGTCTCCAGAGCCGTCTGGATCGAAGCTTGTATGCGGATGTACTACAGGCTTGTTGGCCTTATGCCCAATTGGTTCGGTCAAGGTTATTTGTGGATCAAGAAGCGATTTAACTTTGTACTTCTCATTCAAAGCTTCCTTGGCCGCAACATCTTGTCCTAACACTTATGTGAGTCTTTGACACCAAGAAAAGGTATGGTATACGTACGTTCTGCCTCAGCAGCAGCCATTTGACTTAGGGGTGTCCTTGGACCCTTTGCTCGCCCCATGCCCAAAGTCTTCTTTTTCACCTCGCTATCATCTCCATCTACACTTCTCGCCTTCTTCTTGCGCCCTCTTGATCCCTCATCGTCCGATTCATCAGTACTATCGATAACGCCTTCCTCGCCTTCCATGGGCACATAATCCTTCTTTAATCGAGCCCCATTAATATCGAAATATTCGTTTTTCGACCGATTCTGCCGACTCTTCCGACTCAACGAGGATAGCTCTCCATTTGAACGTGCTAGGTTGGCATCAGATAACCTTTGGTAGGCACTGTTGACGTCTATAACTTTACCATTGTCCAAAACCGCATATTTCGAAGGATCCGCGGGGACTGGGGAACTAGAACGTGGAGAAAACCGATTATGAGGTGACTTTGATTTCGTCGTGCTGATCCCAGTACTTGCAATCGAATTATGTCTTCCCCTATCACGCCCTCCTTTGAAACCACTAAGATCCACGCCTGATCTGACTACTTCCGCCATTGAATTTGTAATCCTCTTTCCCGCTTGAGTATTGCGCTTCGGGACCGATGGACCACCCGGATTACTCGGTAAATATCCAGAGAACTGGTATTCATTGGGGTCGACCCTGGTGATTGCTTTCGGCCCAAAATCTACAGTGGGTTTTGCAGCTGCATCTGACGAACTTCTCGAATGTCTGGCATTATTGGCATGTGCCTTGTGATTTATTGTTGGAGACGTCTGCGCACTTCTCGAAACGGGCGATTTAGTTGCTGGAGTAGAAATGTCGAGCATACTTCGTACAGCAGGTGCCGCTGGTAATGGTGTATCGACATCAAGCATACTTCGAATCGGTGCAGTGATTCCCGAATTGGTGCCACCAATAGATGAGTGTCGAGGTATCGCTGGAGCGCCATCGACATCTAGCATACTGCGCACAGGAGAACGCGGGTTAGTCGCAAATGGTGACATACTTCTCCCACATCCAATTCTATGTCCGGACCCCGTGGAGCTCACAGATCCTCTTGATCTACTACCAGTGGTGGAATGCAATAATGCGAGCACCTCCTGCCTCTCCTGCTCTGCCGCCGATTCCTGCGACATATTTTTATTCGCCATGTGTAATAATTATGATACGTTTAATCGAATGTGCGATTCAGCAGATCCTCAAGAAATGGCAGATTGTAAAACTCGTTGTATTATGATTCTTCGAGGTTTCCGTCGGTGATGTAATGAGGCTACTCCGTAGATTTTGCAGGAATTCGAATAAGGCAAGAGCAATAGAATGCTCATGGATCTCAGGTTAGCCGTTTAAAAACTTTCTTGATGACCAAGGAAGTTCTTGATACTGCATTGTGGTTGATGGAATAATCTTTGGGTTCGCACTCAGGACATTGCTTTAGCCCCCGTCGTTAGTACGTGTAGTATGAAGGATAGTAGAGATATGATCTGTTATAATGGGAAGATTGTTAGAAAGTGATGAATGCATCAACTGATCTTTTTAAAAGTAGTGTTCCTTGAGAGAAGATAATCTTGCAGATTGAATGAATGTTGTGTATTGTGTATTGTGTTGTGTGGGATTTAATTTTTGGAAGAAAATATATGTTGTGTTTTTGATTCTTGGTATGGGTCTGGGGATGGTAATTGTATGGGTATTATGTTTGTTGGGACTAAACTGCATAAAAAGTTCTAGATGTTCAATGAAAAGGGATTAGATACCTATGAGACTAAAATTGACACGTGCACGCCATTTGAATTCAGAATGGCTTTGTTTGAAGTGAATGAAGGACGAAGGAAGGATGTGCCTATTTCCGATGTTGGATGATTTCCTTGTCGAGAAAAAAGGGGGGTAATTAAGTTTTCCGGGGAAATCAGAAGATAAAAAATCCAAATAAGAAATCAATCAATCGTACAGCAAAACCCAAAATAATATATAAATTTTCGTACTTCTTTTCCCTTTCGTCTTCAATAATGAAGCTATACCCTATCTTTCTCTAGCTGCGGGCCAGTAAGGCGGGGGAGGATGATGATCTTACAAAGCGGCCCAAACCGAACCATACGGAAACCAAGGACGGGGGTTATAGAACAAGACCAACTGTCGTATTATATACTATACTAGGTAGTAGGTATTAATTATAAGCTTGAACCGGATATCTGTCAAGCTGGAATAGGAGAACAGGGAGAATATTTGAACCACAAAACGAGAGACAAATTATCTATCTACTTATCATTATATATGAAGCTTTGAACAATTCTCTATTCTCTCAAAAGGTTTGTCAAAGATAGATCGACCTCAATATGATAGATGATACTTACTACATTCCTTTCTTTTTCTATGTACGACGGAATACCCCAGTTCCAGCTCCCCTCCACGAAAACGCCAAGCCCCTTTCTTTCCCTTGCAAAACCGACAGAGTTCATTAGACAGTAGCACAATTCCCAGGTTCCAATCTCTTATTACTCATTTTTCATCCTCGTGCTATTCCCATCAGATGCTTATGTTAGTCACAACCCCCAAAAGTCTTCAAACCCCAGCTTTAAACCTCATACAAAGGAAACTGCCACCACCAAGGCGCAGTGCCTTGGCAATATCAATCACTTCCTCTTGGCTCCACTCAATCGATTTTCCCTCCCTCTCAAGCTTTTCTGTAAAGCCTCATTCAAGACTTGTCAAGCACGACAAGAAAGTCTTATCTCTCGCTTTGATTTACCTATCCGTCTCTTTGCTTCCCTCATTCATCACGTCTACCCCGCCTCGCCCCATTTTCACCCCATCTCCATTCCATCCCCATACTCTTTACCCTCGCCCCTCCACGATACAACATAACATCTGCATGCACCATTCCCCTCCTTGGCACCGCATATCGGCACATCGTTCATCCTGATTCTGTTTCCTCGCCATCAATCATTCTTCTACAGCTGAAACCACACATAAATATTTTGGCTCGGCTCGAGTACCAAGACTTGCCAGCACTATATACTATTATCTACTAACTACTTAATCGGTACCTCTAGACACATAAATCTTGATTTCCTCAACACATGACAAAACATCCAAAGAATCGCTCCATAGTCGAAAAATCGAAGCCTCACCCCAAGCCCTAAGAACACGGTGCAAACAAATCTCACACATGCACATATGTACATCCCCTGTAAAAGCTGTACACCACCCTCTACAGTTCCCCTCCACATCCCAAAACAAAAATTTCCAACAGCCCTCCGAGGTACGATACCTCGGATATCTTTCGGATATCTAATTAGGTATCAACATCGAAAAAGTTTCGGAGATACCGGTAGTCAATTAGCTGTTCGAATGATCCGGTCGAGAGCACAAGCTTAAATAGCACTTAATCTCGAAAATTAGTCCCCTGGCATAGAAGACAAAATGCCGGGGAAGCTAAAGTCCACTGTTCAATAACGTCATGGATAATTGAAACCAATATTAACATCCCATATCAAGTTATTAGCATCGTCCGACACCCACTAACTCCATAAAAATACGTCCTTGTCCTAAGTGAAGTAAGTCAAGATACCTCAACAATTCCACGTGCAAAATGAACCCATTACACGCCACACACACCCTCTAACCACCTTTCCAGTTTCCAGTTTTCAATTTCCTATCCCCATCTAGTTCGGCCCTGCTACCACCGCTCCAACAACCTCATCTCCCCCTTTCTTTTCCTCTCCTGATCCTCATCACCACATCATCACTTTCACCATCTCATCATCCCAGCATCCCACACCTACCAACACCCACTCACCGATTCATCTCCAAAAAGAACAATCCCTTATCACAACCACACGATCAAAAATATTTCCATGGACTGACTATTCACCGCTACTAGCCGAGTATCAGTAAACAACTTCAATTGCCTAGGTACTTGCACGTGCATCCCCTATCCTCACATTTCCCAGCCCATCACTTTAACATACTAGACCCTATCATCCCATCCCATAACCCGGAACCTCATTCCAGCACTCCGGCTCTTTGCTGACATGCATTTCATCTCACCTCATCATCTATCTCATCCAAGCCTCTCTAACCCCCAATCGCATCGCATCGCATCCCAACAATCAAAAGCAAAATTAGAAGCAAACCCAAAGATAACAAACAACCAACCACCCAATCCCCAGCTCTCACCGCCGAAACACATTTCTACTATTTCTACTATCTCTAGGTAGATATCTATGATAAGTAAATACGCATACTAGATACTAGATATGTATGTAGATATGAAGTATCGCTGTAAGAAGCCGTCGATTATATGATTGATGAGCAGACATACATACACACACATATACATATACATATACATACATATCCCTCACCGCTCAGTTCAAGCTCAGCGCAAGCTGCAAACGGAAAAATAAAAAGATACACTCTGCCATGTTTTGCAGAGATTAGATGATTTTGACGAGGCAAGAAGGAAATGAGAAAAGATGCGAGGGGAAATGGGAGGAGAAATAAAGTCCAGCAAGCAAGCAAGCCAATAGATAACAAGAGCAGTTTATGTATGTACGGATAGATTTTGATATCATATGCATCCCAAGTACCAAGTACCAATTCTTTTGATGTCATAATACAATAATTTACAACCCCACCGCATGAAATATGCCCTTTCCCATATCCATATCCATTGCCGTGCCCAATTTTGTAACCATTTATTTTCTCCTCCTAGAATAAAAGGTCAAATTTGCTCTCGCGCTTGTACCAGTCTTATGTACCAAAATCCTCTTCTCCCAAATCGAACTCTTGCCCTCTACCACACTGATAATCTCCTCGGCGAATCTCTGTGCAAACATGCCTCGTCCACTACTTCTCGATTGTTTCTTACTGGCTGAATCTAATATCCATTTGATTGCTTGTCTTCTTCTTTGTCTGACACCCAACGGCACAGGGATTTGTAGAGAAGCTCCACCTCCTGCGGCACCTTTCTGAGAACGAATACGTAAGAGAGGAGCTACGGAGTCGATGGCGGTAGTAAGATACAGGACGGGGTTTAGAGGGAGGTGGGATGATGGGGGTGTGCCCGGAAGGAGGGGTTTGGCGGGGTTGGGCGTCGGTGGTGGAGCAGTGCGGAGATGGTTCAATATGTATGACATGTTCTGCAGTGAAAAATCGTAAATTAGCAATTCATTCTGCAATAAAAAAACGTAAATCCCATGCGTAGCAAGCAACGCAAAAGGAAAGAACTAACGAGCCTACCCTCTGGGCAACGCTCTTCTTGCCATGCTGCATCATCATATTCGTAACCTGCGAAACAACAGGATCATATCTATATTTGAGGTTGTTGTTCGAAGGAATAGGTAACTCTGGAAGTCCAAATTTGTGTCCGTCGATTGTGAGATCGGAGGGGTTGGCGCCATTTTCCAAATGACCGAGACGGCCAAGAGCCATGAGATTGGCGAAGGAGATTTCTTGGGAGAGAGCAGAGGCAGTTTGTGTATCTTTGATATCTTCCTTGATGACTTCTGGGGCTTTGTCCTTTCCTTCTTGATCTCTCTTAAGAATCTATGAACATGGTTAGTGACTGCAGTCCTCTACTATCACGATTCTTCATTTCTTCGTAAATATGATTGGTAGATTGTTCTCCAGAAATCAAAGTAAATACCTCTTGAACATTTGTGCTCTTCCCCATATCAGGAGGAGTCTCTCCAGTAATTTCAGCCATATCTCTTGCCTCTTCACTGACGTGGCCGGCTACATCTTCATCTGAACCATTTCTTGGAGGTTGCTTCTCCTCAGCGAAACCTCGACGTGCTGCCGGGGTAATTTTGAAGAAAGCAGGATTTCGAGGTGCGACAATTATTCGTGGTCGAATGGTCAGTGACCTGCTTGCGCTGTGGAAGTTCAATCGTGGAGGCATGTTTGTGGCTGCTGCGAAATCAAAAATGGTTTCTCCGCATTTGATACCAACATTGAGTTGATGCACTAGCCAAAATTTCAGATTAGCTCTAACTGCCTGAGGCCACAAATCATCTTTGGGCAGTGACGATCTTTCTTGGGCGGAACCACAGAACCATAACTCTGGGTCTAAAATATTCCTGTTCAGCAACATGGATCAGGGTTGAAACAAAATATTTTTACTCATTCATGAAGTTTGATGTGTGCTACCTTGATGTTGAGCTCCACTTGACGACATTGACTACTTACTTTTATACGGCTCATGGTTAAGAACCCCTAATAAATATCCGCAGCGAAAATCACAGTGCATGTGAGTATACTAGGTAGTCCAAAGCAACATTTTATTAATTCGAAGAGAATTGCAATCTTCAATTTCATTGCTAATAACAAGATTTGGAACCAGTCCATGGTTCAAAAAGGATAATCCATAACTAAAAACTTTTCCACACCACCTCCCAAGAAAAAAAATGTATCCAAAAAATGTATCCAAAAAATGTTGGGAATAATATTTCTGCATTCAAACTCCAGCGCCCTTGCTGTCCTGTGGAAATCCACCGCGAAACAATCCGACGCCTGAAGTATCATTGGCATTCGCCCATCCTTGCCCAAGCTGCAGCAAATGGCAAATCACCCTATTATCATCTCTTATCCTACAGGCTAAATCGAAACCATCGGCCGCAGTGTTGGTAGCTTTAGGTGTGAGGCTGAAATTACCACCCGCCTCGACTTTGGGTAGGTGAGGTTGGGCTCGATCCAGTCAAGCGAATGAGTGCCACTTCCGCGGCATCCTCTTTCGCATTGTTGAGGTTCTGCCCATCGTACCAGAATCTTGCAGCAATATTCTGACCCGACACAATTACTGTGCTAGACCATGCTGTTCGTCCGCCTAAAACAAGTGTTAGAGTCGTATAATTTCGAGGGAAAATCGAACTTCAGAGGAAGGTGGGATAGATTTACCTCTTCTATCGGATACGATCTGAAAAACTGGGGGATGAATCTGTGCCTCGCGGCATCTCTCTTGAAGAAATTTAGCAAATTTGATGTTTAGTGTTCATAACATGAATTGCTTACCTTCGAGCTTCTCCTGCCATGTAGGTGAGCTAGAATTGTATGTTGAATAAGACATCTTAGATAGTGTTTTGGTACTAGAAGGTCTGAAAGTGTTCAAGGTCTTGAGCTAGATCGATCTGGAATTGAGTGCTAGTGTGGAGGAGAAATAGTGGGGAGCGGGTTCGGCGTTATACTCCGCAGGAATTCAAGCTGGTCTTATAGATGATCCGCATGTACCATTAACAAAGGAGGAGAAGTATTGAGAATGATATGAAACTCTGAGGTGGCAGTCAGATAAAGTTAGATGCCTTTGCTTCCGCATACCCATGCAACACGACAGCTTGACTTTGCGATTGTCTCGGCATGATGCATAGGATAATGAGAGAAATGGATTTCAAAGAAGTAACGTCGATCAACCGTAACTTAGGGCCGTGTGTGCTGTCTTCATCGGTGGCTAGGACAACTCATGTGCAACCTCCTACTGACGACTTCGGTAAAGTGTAGAAAAGGCAATTTGAGGCTTGAGACAATAGCAGTGAGTGGAGATGCTCCAGCCAGCACTGGAGATACTTGCAGCAACTTGCAGTCTCGCATCGTCATGGGGCATTGGAAGAATGAAACGAAAGCTGGCAAATGTATGTATGTATGTATGTGTGCGTAGTGTGTATGGAAGTATGTGGGGTGGAAGGTTAAAGGTGCATATAGAGGGGCGGATCATATGCGAGAGGGTGACGATAGAAGAAAAAAAAGACTCCCCATAAAAGAAGCCCAATAAGAGTGCGAAATAGTGAACCTTGCCAGAAAAAATTAACGAGCTGCAGGACGACGCATCCGGGAAGTCAAAAGTACCACAACTTCTGTTACTAGCTGATTCCAGACCAAGTCGTTATGTACTGAGACTTGATATATCTCCTGCCATATTTTGTTGGTGTTCCTTCGTTACTTATTCCTAAAAAAGCAAATGTAAATTTCCAGGAGCCCAAATCTTCTATCCCGGCATCTTTCATCTTCGCAAATCTAGAAAACTATATCAGACAATGCAGTATATTACTCGGTACTTGTACGATGTGATTGGTCAATTCGGAACATATAAAAAGTGTAATGGTCTACCAGAAATTCCATTATCAAATTTCCCTCCCTTTTCCACTACTGTAGATTTCCGGGGAGATGAGATCGAGGCTGCAGGAACGGGTGCTTACATACATATTTATACATATCGATCAATGATCTTCAGGGTAGCTTCTGGGGTGAAAGTATTTGGCGAAGATACCCCAGGCATAGTAACGGGTAGGTACATCGGTCATTCCAAGAATTAAGCACTCAGCCCTGCGGCTTCTTCAACGGTGAGGCCACCGCTTCTTATTTCACCGCCCTGATGTACCAACCAGATTCCAGAAGCCTGGCTTAAACATCTATAGAAATTAACAAAAAGGGTGTGTCTAGCTTTAAACGATCCTGGAAAACGGATAGGTGCTTGCATTTCGTCTATAAAGACTTGGGAATAACGGTCGTACAGTAAGCATCCTCAGTTGGAATTTCCCAAGTGGAATGATTGTATTACCTCGAGAAAACTTGGTAAAGATACAGCTTGAAGCAAAGATAGCTCGCAAAATTCCTTGATAGGACACTATGCCGCACCCCGTCGGATGCTCCGCTTACTTAACCGCCATAGAGTTTGTTGGATCTAGGAACATCTTCCGTTTAACAAGGGGAGTGATAATGAGGAGAAACCGCGAGATACACAACCTGATAATGAAACACTTTGTTCATAAAAATGTTGCGTGGCGGCGTGAGAGATGGACAAGTATATTGAAGCCTTGTCCATCTCAACACCTGAGCAGCCCTATTTTCGACAGCGCATCGACAGGATCTAGAATCTATTGATGCCCAAGTGTTCGAATATTTGAGGATAATTGAAGAGTTGCTCCATGAATATCATTCTATTGTCGGACGACATCTATTAGGGTGTGATTTATATTAACTCGGTAAGTTTGACGATCAGGAACAGTTTTCTCCGTACCCGTCTCAGCAAATTGTATCACCATGTGAAATTGGTTGTGCTACCTTTTTATGCAATTCACACGTGATTGTTTGGGCATATGGTATTTGGTAGAACTACATCACTAATCATGTTCGCTATGTTGGACCGTACAGTGTACTTGAGGACAACCGTGAATAAGAGGAGTAAAGCGGGGAAATTCTTCATACAAACAATGAAGAGGAGGGAGGTTCCAGGTTGCTGGTGTTTGATGAAATGGGGATTTCGGTAATCTCTGAACACCCAAATGTGAGTGCACGGGTATAGCCTAGGCCCACAAGGTAGTTGCCGTGCCTCGGTCCAAAGAATGTGGGGAAAGGAAATTGGTACTCAGTACAAGTTATTATCTTCCTAACAGATTCAACCGTTCGAGTTCTAATCACAATCATTCTTTTCAATCATTAGAAAATATAGAGGAACCCTAGAATAGACGCTTTCTACACTTCGATACGCTCGACAAAATAGATAGTTCTACCTCCCATCACATCATTCGTTAACAGTCTTCGACATCATGCCATTCAGAACGAAACTTACCAAGGCGTTGGGTATCGAATGTAAGTTACACCCCCTATGTACTCTTCCGACCGACATATAATTGATTCGGGACTTGTAGTACCTATTGTCCAGGGTGGTATGCAGTGGGTGGGATATGCGGAACTAGCAAGCGCCGTGTCAAATGCTGGAGGTTTGGGGATTTTAACAGCTCTCACCCAACCTACTCCAGAAGATCTACGCAAGGAGATCCGAAGATGTAGGGAAATGACAAATAAGCCGTTTGGTGTAAATATTACACTGTTACCCTCGATTAATCCCCCGGAGTAAGTTTCCGCAGATCCCAATCTCATCTCATGTTGATTCGCCGTTTTCTCCGTGCGAGTACAACATGGTCGTCAAGCCGCGAAAACTTGCAAAACCAAACTGACTAGTGATTTCTTCCAGTTACGGTGCATACGCACAGGTCACTATCGATGAGGGAATTAAAGTTGTCGAGACTGCAGGGAATAGCCCAGGCCCTATCATAAAGATGTTGAAGGCTGCTGGAATAATTATCCTACATAAATGTACGACCATCAGACATGCAGAGAGTGCAGTGAAGCTTGGGGTTGACTTCTTGAGTATCGATGGTTTCGAATGTGCTGGGCACGTTGGTGAAACTGACATCACGAATTTCATTCTCCTTAGCAGAGCCAGACAATCACTGAAAGTTCCTTTCATTGCATCCGGAGGATTTGCCGATGGCCAGGGGCTTGCCGCTGCCCTTTCTCTGGGCGCTGAAGGCATCAACATGGGAACACGATTCATGTGTACTGTTGAGGCACCAATACATGAGAACATCAAGAAGGAGATTGTCAAGGCATCGGAGGTTGATACACAACTCGTTCTTCGAAGGTGGAAGAATACTTCTCGCTTGTATAAGAACAAGGTTACTGCAGAGGCTGTAAAAATTGAACAGGAGAGCAAAACTGGAGAGTTTGCAGAGGTTGCTCCATATGTGAGCGGTAAGAGAGGAAGGGAAGTCTTCACCACTGGGGATCCTGATTATGGAGTAAGTATCAACCTTTCACCATTCAAGGTTCAAAAGCTAACCCTCCTTTCAGGTCTGGACTGCGGGCCAGGTCATTGGTCTTATTCATGACATCCCCACATGTGAAGTACTTTGCAAGAGAATTGAGAAGGAGGCTGTGGAGACTTTAAACAAAGCTTCATCTCTCTTTCAACCATCAAGCAAGCTCTGATTGTATAGAAATTTCAAGTATGTATTTTAGGATTACCATAATGATTGTTTTGATACCATTTGTGTCTGATTTTCCCATGATATGTGACTGGTGAGGTGTGCAAAACTGCAGGGCTCGAAGAGCTGCTTGCTTGACCTGCTTAGTGACAAATACCTCAAAGTCTATTGGCATATAGCCCGACTAAGCATGTCCACTAAGCAACCCACAAAGCACTTTCAAAATAATTTTCTTGTTCTCTTCAAAATTGTTTTGATCCCTCTTCCCTTCATCCCTTCAACCTTCGTGAAGTTTCTCCATGCGCCACAACACCAACATCTCTCCTGGGACAGCACTTGCTTGCTATACTCGTGTAGGTTTGTACTCCCCATCAATTATTTATGAGACAATTTAATTGATCCCTTCTATCAATCAGTTAGGAAGATACCACGATCAACACCAGCAAGGTTCAAGAGAACCTCCACTGTGCGGTCTGATATAATCATGAAATACCCAACTGCGGCCAGATCACACAGTTGACTAGAGCTTTCTCTTTAATTCAACATTAATTGATCTGGCCGCAGTTGGGTATTCCATCATCAGCATGGCGTTATAATCCAACACCGGAGGCTCTTTTTCCAATACCAACATCTTCTTGCACAGTCCAAGCATTCGAGACGGATGGATATGGGGTCCTCCCCATGCACGCCGTCTCAGGAACTCGTCCTCCGGCGACTCGATGAAGAGTTTCGCTCGGCAGGAAATTAGACCGAGGGAGATCGTGCCTCCACCGAGACCGGTCGATAAAGAGTCTCCTCGGACAGAGCTCCTTTCCGAAAGTACGTTCAACATTTTTTTCATCAAACCCGGTTCTCGTAGCATCTTGTAAAAATAGTACTGACGTTTATATCTTGCAGACACCATTTAACATCGCTAGTGTCCGGAGCATTGGGCTGATAGAGTTTCAGCTGGAAAGCCTTGGCTACTGCAGAGTCTGCAGCTGATACCGCTTCGTCCACTTCTGCAAGCTGTCATCCAACATATCAATCTCGCCATACTTCGGATGATCAAGGCGATTCCATTCGCTACAATGGAACACGAAAAGGCAGGCACGCCCTGTGTATCCACGGGTCTCAATCTCCTTCGTGTCTACGAGACTACAAAGCGTAGTCTATCAACATGAGCCGAGGACACGAAGGAGATCGGGTACCACAACCACCGTATAGACCAGCGGATATCAGATCGCGGCGCACAGAGAATCCATTACAATCTTCAAATGCACATTTTCGAGACGTTGATCCAGAGAGACCATCAAATCCGCGCGCCAGGCACAGCGATACTCATCATGCACGATCTCCAGGATCGAAGAGAAGAGGAGTTTGCTTGTTCTGGCCACGACGGTCATCCGGCCTCACGCTCTTCAACTCCAGTCACCAATTCTGGCCGTCGATGGTTTCAATCTCGACAATCTGTTCCTGATGGAAGCAGATTGTCATGCTTCTGGTGTTGCTAGTCCTGAAATAACAACGATGGCCGCATTAGAAATTCCGGATCGGAGGATGGACAAATGTGAATGGGGAGACGTGTGGAGAATCTTGAGTTGAACATGGGTATTGGGTTTTCAATATGGTTATGAACGAGCTCCAGGAAAGAGGATAAACTTTTTGGATGATCAAAGAGCAGAATATCATGTGGCAGACTTCATTCATACAATCTCATGCGTTCGGAGAAGATCTACTGCGATAACTGGGTTCATGAAGGCACTTCTGGCATTTATGCAAGATAGTTGCAAATACAAGCACGAAATGCCAGAAGTGCCTTCTTGAACCCAGTTGGATGCAAGTACAAGCTTGAGCTGCTAGCGGATAGAGCCACACGAGTATTTTGAAACTCAACCTTTTAGACGAAAAGAGAGTTTTAGCTTGGACTCCGCTCAAATCTCTCTTGGTCTGAACCATGGGGTTCCAAATTGGTATCATCTGGATTGTCTTCTCGATATTTTTCACGATTAATACCTACGGTCTTTGAAATGTAGTTCGGATCAATTCGCTTTATGTATAATTAGTTTTAAAAATGCATTCTTTTTTCCTCTAGCCGCTTCGGCGTGCATTCGACATTTGAAATGTGGTGACTGATAAGTTCGGCTGGAGAGTTGTCTGGTAGAGGGTTCATAGGTAGTAAGTGAATCAATCACCCATGCAACATCATCTACTGTAGCTACTAATCTCCCCTATTAGCATAGTCCCATGCTACCTCAGAACTAACAGATCAATCGTTCAATTGGAAAGACTATTCAATATCTTTCTCTACTACTCCGACACGCGTGCCCATATGCATTTGATTGTACAAACACAATGAATGACTCCTCTATTGCCTTACAAATAAAATAGAATCGCGTTCCACATCAATGTCCTCATACGACAAAAGAAAAATCAACATCAGGGTTTCCAGCCCAACAAAACCCTGAAGTCTTTGGCTCCATCAACCGAGCAACAGTCCTCTCGATCATCTCCTAAGAACAAAGTTTGCTCTTCCTTCTTGATCTCAGGCTCCAGACTCCACAGAGAACAAAAAAACTTCATTCGACAGGGAAGAGATCAAGGAGATGCGCCAAATGAAGCGTCTTTCCGAAAAGAAAAAAAATATGGATCAGAAAAGGGGATCGCTTAATATGCCATGAATATGATCATCCATTGATCTAGCATGACGACTCAGGGTCGTCCGGGCTTCATCACTGTCTGAGATGTAAGAAATGGAAAATTAAAATCATGAATTTTCGTAATTACCTGGAACGCACTGAGCAGGCAACCGATACGTCTCATCAATGTATGTACCTTCATCAAACTCAGAGTTTCTCTAAATGTTTGTGCGCAACACTATCGGTTTTATCATTCCCTCGTTCCCCCGTTCCTCCGTTTCTCGTTCATCTAGTCTGCATTTCGTTCGAGAGTTCAAGGTACGTATACTTCATTAGCGAGCTTCCATTATGTTGTATTGGCGGAGTGGTTGAACTGTTACTTAGAGAGCGTCGACAGACAAAACAAGAGGGAACGAGAATCCAAGCTTCATGGTGTTCTACTTGGGGCTAATAGCTATAGTACATATACGATGAAGGATATATTGCACGGATAATAGCTCAGAAAATCAGTTGAAAAGTTGGGCAATTAACGGAGTGGTGCGATATCACGGGGTAGTTTAGAAGCATGCGGAAGTGGGATGTGCAGTGCGTTGCGTGTTGTGTTTATAATTTTTGCTGCTTCAAAGTTATGTATATCAATGAAGATATGTGAAAATATTACAAATCGATATATGTGACCGAGATAATGAGAAGTGAAAGATTGGCGATGGTAGGAAATAAACGACAAATCCTCAAGGCGATTGAGCATGTGTGCCGGACTCCTTCTACGCATAGGTTAGGTCGATGAACTTCTTTGGCATCACATCTTTAGATGATTTTGTCACATTAGCCACGGGCAATCAGGTTATTTCACAATGCGAAGTATGTATGAATCAACGAGATATCTCGGATTTCATTTATGCGGCAATAACTCCAGGGGATACTTTAAAGACTTTTCCCACCCAATAAACCAACCCATTTTGTCCTCCCCTCAATAGCATACTGCGCACTTTGGCCATCCATAAAACTAATTCATTGCCCTAAGCCTTTCCTCGAAATTCATGATATTCCCACGGAACATGCAGATGGATTGACATCTACCTATCAAAACCCGAACCGTTGTCGATTTTCATATGCACGCTTCTTCCTCTCCTGATGTGCCTGCATGACCTCTTTCTTTCCCATATTTGACCAGTACCAACTAGACTGGCCATGAGAAATTCTACAAACGCTATCCCAAGCTTTCTTTACATCATTTCGATAGTATACGAATCTCGCTTCGCTCTCCTCACCGGAATTTTCCATGCAGTCCAAACAGAGGCCTCCGAAATGGGATTGAACGGAATTTCGAATATGGGCAATAGTGGTCGAGCTTAGATGGCTCTTGCATTCCATACAGGCATTTTTCGGAATCTCGCAGACGAACTTGTCGAAACTGTCTAGGATCTCCTGGACACTCTTCTTGTTACATGATTCTATGGGCCAGATTCCTATCTTCCTAAGCCCTGAAGAATAAGCAAAGTGGGAATCTGCCCTGCAACTGCATTTTTGGTCTAGAAACCAATCAATGGGATCGAAGACGCCCTTTAACAGCTTGGAATGGAGACTGCCTCTGGCGGCATTCAAGGCACCTGTAAAACGTGTTAGACTCACCCCATTAGTATCGAGGGAGAATAAAATCCTTACCCATAACCGCGTGTGGTAAATGAAGGTGCCTATGCCGCGAAGGATTTTCCTCCTGAACATGATGCGACATTCCGTACGCTAACTTCCTCGTCATGAAGTGGAACTCCTTGATGCGATCGAGCTCCTTTGCTACGTATAGAAGCGATCTCATATCGTTAAGGCTGATCTTGTCTATCTTCTGATTCAAGAACCACTTTGGTGACCAATCTACCAATCTTTGGATATCCATCCGGCGGTACCCACAAATCTCAATGGCTTCATATATCTCTTTAACTTCGACTTCGTGCATCTCCGGGACCATTCTATCATGAAGAATACGAAACCAAAGCTCCCAACTCTTCACGGTTCCATCTTGAATGTCCAAGACCGTCTGCTTGGATTCCATGGTCCATATCCGGAGACAGGCATTGAACACTGGAGAGTTATCCGTGAGAACCTTTCTGCAAACTCTGTAGGTTGCGAGGACAGTGACTACTTTTGACTCCTTTTCAGTATCGGGATCTATTGTAGTCTCCACATCGATGAGTCGAACAGTCATATCACCTTCTGGATCAATGACCAAATGGACAGGTGTCTATCAATTTCATTAACAATGCGCCACCAAGCAATCTGAACAGGAATACTTACCGCAGGAGGTGTTTGGCTTGCCATTGCTGTTGTGATTTTCCTTTTCTTGGATACTGTGGATTGGGTTAATGAATTTGAAGATGGGTGAGCAGGAGAGAAAGATCGGAGGTAGAAAGGTTGAAGTAGGAGGTTGAAGATGAAGAACTAAAACAGCAAAGAAAAATAGACTCAAGGAAGAAAATCTGAAGAGCATCAGCGAAGAAAGCGGGGAAGTCTAAGAAGCTAGAAGTGAATATCTGATATTGAGCTAAATGGGACGAGATGAGAAAGATGAGACTTAAGTGGAGAACATAGCAATATTGAAAGTGAATAAACAGACAAACTGAGGCGATCAAAGCTTCTATCCCGAGAAGGAAGCATAGCTTAAATCAGTGCACGGAAAAGGAGAGAGAACTCGTCAAACCCAGCCACTTAACATGTCAACATATAAGGATATGGCATGAAGTTCTATTATGCCATCCCATCTCAATCCTTAACTCATGATAACGATGATACCATGCTGCGAAAAGTAAAAGCTGATATCTAAGTAGCCATACAAACACACCGAAATCCTTTCAAAAATCAAAGATGCTACGCTAAATCTACCAATATAAACCAACTAATCAATCTTCAAAGCGACCATGTATGTAGTCATCTCATCAATATCAGGGTATCTCAAACACATCTAAGCGAATTTCCATTAATAATTACATCCATCCACAAGCCATTCATTATCCATTGCTCCATCGAGGAGAAATTTCTCGAAAGGGAAAAATAGACTATCAAAACAGCAAAACTGGGGTCGGCTTTCCGTACGCTTTTTCCGTTATACCAACTCATCGAGCGTTAATTTGACCACGGTCTAGCCAACCGCACCATCAGGCCCGTGAGTTGATGCTGGAGCCTAGCGAATTTGTATATTTATAGGTAGTCGTTATGTATGCGTGTTCATTCAGTGTCAACTCTATCCTGCATTGGAACTTGTACCGCGGGAGCATGTTCGGCAGCAGTATCTTTGAATGCCGCTTCTGCCTGTGGTACAGAGTCCGATTCACCAACAGTTACATCCTTCTGACGAACCGCGTCCCAGCTCCAATTTTCCTTGACAGCTTCTGCTTCCGCCTTTTTCAACCACTGCTCCCATTTCACTGTTTTTGGCGCAGCTCCACTAGTCTTCACCCATCCGATTTTCTTTGTCTCCCGGATCGCGTACCATAGTGTTCGGGTAAACGAAGGCTTTCCTTCAACATCGTTTTCATCCTGAGCCAAATGTGCTTCCCGTGCCGATTCCGGTGTGACATCTTCCCATTCATAACTCGACAGATCCCAGAATCTCCCCTTGTTCATGAGGGCTACACCCCAAAAGGCGCCATTGAGAACTATATAGGATGCACCAATGGAAATTTGCATTTGGAAATCACAATTCCCGAGAAGCACGACTGAAACCATGAGTAAGAAAGTGCCAAGGCCGACGAGTACTCGGTAAGGATCAGTAGCGACGTAGTATTGACATTCTTCAGTTCCATTGTACAATTCCCGGGCAACCTCCTCATCACACCTAACTACGACAAAGGCGCCTTCCCTGGTGCGGATCACAACATCACCCAATGGGACTTTACTGTTGTTATTGCGACTCATGAGTGCAGGTGACCAGCATGATGCGTAGCCTACAATAGATGAGGCAAGAGAGATAGTGAAGAGGGCAACGCAAGCAGTTCCGTCATGCGTTAATACCGCCCATATGAAAAGGCCAATAGTCAAGAAAAATGATATAAGAGATAGACAGTTGAGAGGGGACCAGAATTTAGCTGGTACGTGAGGCTTCTTGCCATCCAGGCTAGTTGAGCGATGGGTAATTTTGGCTGCGAGAGTGTCCCGACGCCGAGGTTGAACTTTCGTCCCACTTTCTAGATGTGCAGTTTCAATACTACTTGAAGCCGAAACCTGTCTCTCTTTGTTTGCAGATGTAGATGGAGACGCTAGCTGCCGCGGGGCATTTCTATGCTTGATTTCGAAAACTTTAAACTCGAAAGGCTTGAGCTCTTCTATTGGATGTATGATATTTGGGAAGAAGTTCAGCGATTGTACGTAGACTCCATTATGGACACCGACCACAGCCGCGTTGACTTGTGGCATTCGAGAAGGACGAGAGGATTTGAGGAGGACTTGTGGTGCGGGAATGATTCTAGGGAGCATGCACATCCATGAGGAGGTCATGGCTTGGGAGTGTTCAGCCATGGCAGATTCTCCTATGACTGCCAATAGCGACACGATATCTAATCTCCATCCATCACTTGGGTAATTATTAGTTTATGGTCAATATATGAAAAGCATGCAAACAACGATGTCGAACATACCGAACCTCTTTCCCGCTAGGAAACCATGAACCTGCCATCTCAAGTCCTGTGCCGCAGGTATTGTCCACCGACTATCGTCTCGAGTCTTCGGATTTCGAGTTCGAGTCAAACTGTGAGTAAACGCGCCTGCGTTCCCTTTCTCTTTTCCCGAGTCTAATGTCTTCACTTCCCAGTAAGTAGGTAACGCTTTCGATGTCTTCCTTGTCTTATCCGTATCTTATCATTTCCTCTCAAGAAAAACAGGCATTCATATAATGATCATCCGTAGAAAAAAGGAAGCTTACAGAGCTTCAAGCAATCTTACCTATATATGACATCCATTTTGTTCATGCCATGCCCCCCTCCACCACATAAAACAAGCAAGTCCCAAGTCTAGCATCGCGTCTGACAAGCCCTTGGAGCTGAAAAGACGCGGGTCGGGACGATCATTACAGGGGGTGTGCTAATAGGCTGTGCCTATATCTGGTGGTAAGAGTAAGCCTACGGATGCCAAGTGTGCTTTTTCGTCTGAAATGTGCTTTTGTTATGAGGTTTTGGTAAATATGAAAGTATATCAATATTGTGTATATGTTTCTCTCAATTTTTCAATTGGAAGTTGTGATGGGAATTTAGCGTTTAGAACCTACCTAGCATTTAACGTCCGTAGTGTTCAGACCCCCTAAAGCCCCTATTGACTCACTCCCGCCCAAACTAAAAGCCCTATGACAGCCCGAGCCAAGCCCTACAAGTGGATACCTATCACCCTAAGCACCGCATTCTCTTCCCTTTCCAACCACATGTCCATCTAATTTGTGTTGTCGTTACCCGACTTCCAGCTTCGAGTCTTCCAATTTGTTGGTATATTGGAATCCTTCGAGAATTTTGCATCTGGCGGCTATGCACGAAACTGGAGAAGAGAGAGGTAAGGAGGAGGCACAGTGATGGGACTCGGATGAAAGAAAAGCGAGTTATCTCCAATGAACATTCTTCATTTGTTAATGAAGGGTTTGTGCCCGGCGTTTGCGGTTTGCAAAATATATTGCTGTTCTGTGCATGATTAATGAGATACGAGTACAGTACCTACTCCATTTTATGAATATGAATGGTGTGGTTTCTATTTTTTGACATTAGACTTGCATTGAAGTGTTTTAAGTAGGCGTGCAGTGATCTATTGGATCACGAACGATATTCGATAGTTGTCATAAGTGCCATCTCTCGAAAAGCATTCAATCATATTACATACATTCATTTGTAGTTGCCTATCCGCAGGTACCCGACTGTGCGTGACTGGATTGAGGCTGAGTTATAATAGTCATTTGTTTCTTACTCATGTCAGATACGTCTCAGATTTCGTACAACTACAACAATGTATGGGGTGAAAATTGAGACACGAGCCTCATCATTAATTGAAATCGTGAAACATAAAAATATAAAATAGAGTAAAAGCATCAAATTATAAAGATAATACACCCAAAACCGTAGTAATCAGTCGTCTCTCATTGTGAACTCTTGTGTCCAAATCTCATGCACCTCAACGCCCGGTATCGTCTCGTTCCATCCCATTATCTTATTCCCATCTCTCCAAACCTACTCCCACTCAATGGCATTAGAAGAAGGCCGTGAACTTGAAACAAAAGAGCCTAAACGAGGCACGGTGCGCGTTTGGTTGCGATAACCTCTCTGATAATCTACGTTGCTGATCAATGTCGACCAGGCGCCGGTGTCCAATCATTCACCCAACTATATTCATCAACAATCCATTGACAGTAATCTCTCCATCTCGTAGTCCATTCCTTCGTGACGTCTTTTCTCTCTTCAGCATCCATACAGCTATGCTCTAAACTCCATTTCGCAAGTTGTTTCCAGCCGTGAAGGGACATTGATTCAGAGCCAATCATTACTTGATAGAAGTCGTGGGATAAGGATGATCTGCTATTGATTAGTGAAGTTCTGAATGATGAACGTTGAGGAACATGCCTATAAAATGTAGCATTATCGCTATTAATCGTACAAGGCACATCGTTTGCCAGCAATATTGGAAGGTTATGTCCTGCAATGTTGGGAGTGAGACCAAGGACCTCATTAGAAATAGGACAGGACTCGATGGCGATACTCTTGTCTTTGAATATCTGCATGAGAATAGGGTGTCTCGCAACTGCATAACCGTGCCCGATTCTCTTCGCATTAAGTAATATCGCATCGAAAAGATTGCCGTCGACTTTGTCGCCAACCGATAGTGTCTCCCCGCAATGGAATAGAAACGGGATGTCTAATTTTTGGTCTCGGCATTTTCGACGGAATGCAAGAAATTCGGGCACGAAATGCCGAAGCTCATTTCCCATTTCTTCATGGCCCACAAGATCGAAACCTATACTCCCATTAATGGATGTGGGTGGACTCGGAATTTGAGCTAAACTAACCACATAGTAGTTTTTGATACTTCTTCTTCAAATCAATGCATTCATCAAGGGCTACCTCGATCTGACCCCTGTCGAATGAGCGAGGTGTGCAATAAATGACTTTCATGCCTCCGAAATACTGCTTATTATTTCGAATCTCCTGCATAGTCCTATGGAGTTCTTCATCGATGATATTCAAAATCCCTTCGTTGCCGATAGTTTTCGTGCCATCATCAGACTTTAGTGAATTTGTGGCCATAAAATTGGGTCGTATTTCAGCATACTGAATATTGTCCCTAACGAAATCCTGAATGCACTCTCGGGTGTAGTTTCTGAACGCCGACTCATAAGCAAATAGCCCTTTCATCATCTGAGTCCTATAATTGAACTTTTCCCAAATACTAGTATTGTTAGCTATAATTGCTAGATTGAGAGTGCATACATACCCGCGACCCGTTTGAGAACAATCATGGGCCTCCTCTTCCGAAATCAGCATTTTTCTCTCGAGCCATATTTCGGCACCAGTTGTACCGCTCAACTTTTGACCATTTTCATCCACAAAATTGAATTCCTTTTGGAACTTCTTGTATGGCATCCATCTATTGGAGACGTAGTCACCGTTCATAACATTCCCCGAGGGAACATAAATTTCTTTCTCTTCACCCTTCACGTGGGTCGCTTCATGAGGTGTCATCACCATAAAAGAAATGCGTGACGCGGCGTAATTCCCCGGCGACGTTAGAGGGAGAGTGCTCCGGATGTACATTGCATCAATATTCCTGGCCTGTTGTATCAAAAACCGTGCTGGTAAGCATGAATTGAAATGGATGTGAAGGTGGGCGCCTTTGGGCATTCGTTTCGCGATTTCCATCAACTTCGTACCATTGATGAGATCCACGTTTCCCAAGAAGTGTTCTTCTTGAGTTCTCTTACCAGTAGCGAGACCTTTCGCGTCGACTGGTCTTCCATAAGTCTTGTCCCAATCATAATCTCTGATTCTTTGGACGATTCTTGCCGCCCTTTTCTCCACGTCTGAAGCCAACTCTTCAGCTTCGGCATCAAATGCAGTTCTCTTTTCGGCTAGCTGAAGAGACTGGAGAGCTTTATCATAATCCTCTGGGGTGTCGAATTCTCTTCTTTCAATCGCAACACGCCAAATCTCCTTTGCTCTTGTCCCTGGCCTTCCAGATTGAGGCATCTTTAAGATACTGGACCTCGGCTTCTCTCTCTGGACCTCTTTGATTTCGCTGCCCGGCGCTTCCTCGCCGTCTTTAAGTAGTGAGCACAAAACGCCCATCCCATCCAGCCTTATTATTATGAAGTTCTATAAGCAATGCTGCCTGGCAGAATTGTAGAGCTAGAATGACAATATGATAGTATCCCTACAGACTGTCATTGCCAGCTTGCCCACATATGTTGGAAATTTTAGTTGTGAAAATTATCACGAAGTCGCATGCTCGAATGCCCTGTAAGAGCTCAGCCACCCAGTGAGATTACTTTTTGTTTGCGCAAGAGCTTTTATTGGCTGCGGACCTCGTGCTTGTGTGATAAGAGCGCTAGAGCTGCGTTGGGTAGTATTTTGCCAGCGCAAGTTATTCAACAGGATTAGGTAGGCCGAAAAAATGTACTTTATTGACCAATTTTTGATTATCCAAAAGCGAATTGGGCAAAGGAGAAACAATATCGTGGTTGTTCTCCGTTGTATTTTCGTACGGAGTAAAAGGGTCGAAAGGGTTGTAAACAAGCTTCAATGATTGATAGTGGAAGGGATTCTAAGTCACCGAGATAAGCACGCTTATCATCACCCGAGCATAGCAAATGGCAATGTAAGACTGAATACAAGGCAATTTCTCGTGACCATTGCACCGGGACTCACTACCTATATATACAAACTACGCCCAAGGTAGACATTGACCATGTCAGTTAACGACGGCCGAGCTTTGCCTATCACCGGTCGACTTTGAGGGTGGTAATGGCATAATTAGCTGTCCACATGAGCTATAGGAAGCTTGCCGAACAGCACATACATATATATGACTACAAGAGCTCCTCTCTGAGAACATTGGGAAATTGGTGTCATAAACATTGGCCCGGGCACTTCAAAATCACCACCCAAGTGGAGAATACGCTCTGTTGTGAAAGGCATTAAATCACCTGGTAGAAGCCTTGAAGCCTTGAATTTGCGCCTCAGGACGTAGTGATTGGGATGTCACCCAGAACGTTCTTGGGGCATTCACACAGAGGAAGTCGGTGTGCGGAAGATGAATCGTGGAAATGTATTATGTACAGAGGACAACTTTTGTATTATCAATGTAGCGACGCTACTCTATCATGTGAATTTGCGCCAAACGCTCCTTTGCTACCCAGTCAATACTTAATCGCCTTCAAAGGCTTGAACCTTTCTCATGCTGAAACATTGACAGCAATCAATTAACAAACTATCAATACAAGAGGTAGATCTCTAGTCATCGAATTTGATGCCCTTTTTACCATCTACGTCAATGTAACCACCTCTGTAACTTCCACGCTTCTTCTTGTTCTTCTCCTTGGTAAACCCTTTACCTTTTGTAACGATCAAATCCTCATGAGCCTTTTGAGCGTAATCATATGGTACATATGCATTACTAGACAATCTCGGGTCGACTTTGGTGTCTTTGGGAATGCGAGAAAATGGTACGTTTTGCTTCCTAGGAAGCTTGGCAGCAGGCATTGGTGGCAATGGTGGATCTAGTGCTTTCTCGTTTGATGAACCCTTGCCTTCAGAAAGAGTCTCGCTTGTGTCTGAGCTAGTCGCTGTCTCTTTCTTTGTAGCTTCGTCGGAATCGCTCCCGGAATCAGAGTCAGAACTGGAATGGGAATCGGAAGATGAATCGGAGTCAGAATCAGGCAATGGAGTTTTCTTTGCATTTGAGTGTGTAGAAGAATCGGAGTCGGAGTCGGAGTCTGAGCCGGAATCTGAGTCGGAGGAATCAGAAGAACTAGAGTTATCTTTAGTCTTCGCGGCTTTAGATTCGTCTTCTTCAGAGCTGGATTCGGATGAAGAGGTCGAGGACTCCTTGTCAGCAGCAGCTGTCTTAGCCTTCTTGGCTTTGGGGGCATCTTCTCCTGAAGTTGAACCAGCATCGGATGAAGATGAATCGCTTTCTGAAGTAGCTTTGCGCTTCAAGACATTGACTTTTGGCTTCGGCGAGGGAGACTTAATGGCCGATGGCGCATCATCTTCGTCATCGGCATCGCTATCAGAACTGCTTGAGGAAGAGGACGAAGAGGATGATGAGGATGACGAGGAAGATCTTCGAGCAGAGTTCTTCTTAGTTGGTGGAGCATCTGCCATCTCAACATCACTTTCCTCTTCACTGCTGGAGTCGCTACTATTGCTGCTACTACTACTGCTGCTTGAGGTATCCGCAGATGAAGGCTTAGCTGCCTTGTGCTTTGGAGTTTCGTCCTTTTGAATGGCTGCAGCTTTAAGTGCTGCATTCTCCTCTTTCAACGCCTGCCACTCAGTGTAGATATGTTCAAGAGAGATAGCAGCACTCTCAGCTCCTGCTGTTACCTCATCTCTGCTGCGACGTTCAGTCTTCAAGGTGCGACTGGTTTGCATGAGTTCGTGCTGTTCGAGGAATTTGCCGACAAGATCGAGTAAATGGGAAGGAATTCCTGACTTGGGAGGTTCACCGGCATCTCGACGGTTGAGGAGATCTTGTGCGGCTTGCTTGGCTTGTTTGTTCTTCGATCGTCCTTCGTTGCCAGATTTGGTAGCTGAGGCTTTATTTGCATCAGTACCAGAGCCAGCAGGGAAAAGCCAATCTGGTTGTGGTTGACCGGAGGGGTTTTTTCTCTTTCCCAATGCCTGCATATTGGCATTATCTCCCAAATTGCGTTTATTTTGCTTTGGCCTCATACTTATTAATGTATAAAGTTGAAAAAAATTGTCTAGTTTGGGTATTGATCGCAAAATTTACAATTGTTTACAGCTTATCTATCGGCAGAAAAAAAAAGTTCCAAGGGAGAGATGATAAAAGTCCGCTTATCTAGAACAGGAATAGTGTCACTTACCTTGATGCGGTGTGCGACTAGATGATCAAAAGCCTTGAGAATGTGAAGACAAGAAGAAAAAAGGCAACTCATTGCAAAGAAACCCATTCTCGAGCTATTTTAAGCCTGTAATTTTACCGTTTTTTATCCTGTAGCATTTCTTAAATTCAACAGAAAGGGAAAAATCACCCAAAAATACTCATCATATTTCTGAGGCATCGGACGTTATAATTCCCGCCTCGAAGCCCTTGCTTATGTAATACTAGTGGTACTAGTTCTTGCTTGATGTCAGGGAACAGAACCTAAGAGCTGGAGTTGTCAAACTGTAAGCACCAAATAACCTAATATTTAACCTGCACCTCATATGCTCTTTTACCTCTGCGGGTTATGCTGCGACTTTTGAATACTGTTTACAAACACCAAAAATGATTCTCGAGCCAACTGCAGAACAACTTCCAGTCCGCCTCCGCGAATAAATGATTGAAAGGGATACACAGAAAAGTCGCCTCGATTTAAAGAACGTGGCTCTGCCTCATGGACGGCTCTTCACGAAATGGCTCTAGCGGGGTCAATGGCAGCGATAGGAGTGGCATGAGTAGAGCGGAAAGGTTCGAAGATGAGAAGAGACGAATTATCGAAAGCTGTTTTGGGAAGAAGGATCCGGATGGCTCTTGTGAGATTAGTTTCACTTTGCGATAGAGGTATCAGCTGTGCTAACCCCTCGGGCATTTAGTGTTAGAATCATATATCACACATATTAGAATTATTGAGGATGCTGCATATCCGTCCTCTCCACCTCCCACAGACGCCAATCCGGATGCTAAAAAACCTCGTATTATAATCGTCGCCGTGCGCAAATCTGGACGGGTTCGGATGCACAAAGCTAGGGAAAATGCGAATGGGAGCTTTTCAATTGGCAAAACTTGGATGCTCGATGATCTATCTGCGGTAGAGTCTTTCAGTGGAGCAGTTCCTACGAGTGCTGAGGAAGAACAGCGCAAACAGTGGGCTGGGGGTATGGGATTTATTGTGACGATTGGAAAGCCCTATTATTGGCAGGCCAATACTCAAAAGGAAAAACAATTCTTCATCGCAAGCTTGGTCAAGATTTATACAAAATACACTGGTGGAAAAGCGCCGGAACTTATTGGTTTTGATCCCAGAGAAAGGGAACAATTGTCTGGTATTTCATCTTCCACACGACCACAACAACCTCCTCCCCAAGAATCTCGGCGGCCTCCGCAGCCCCAACAACTACCGTCTTCTGCATCTTCTCCATACGAACAGAACCAGAGTCGACCGCTCAAACGAGAGCCGTCCCGAGAGCCTGTGCTGCGTAGTCAACCTAGTCGAGATGCTGTACAACGCCCACCAGGCCAAATGCCGACCAATGCTAGTCCAGCTTTTCCACCGCAGAATTCCCGACCTCCTATGCGGCCACAGCGTGATGCCTCGCCAAGTTCATCTGCTAAGCCAATGGGTGTTAAACCTCAACAGAGTCAAACAAGTCTGCGTAGATTGGAAGGCGCTAATCCGAGCCAGGAATCTTTTGGACGCAGTGACGACAGTGGAAGCTTACCGCCTCGTTCACGCGGTGGCGCTAATGGTTTGCCTAATGCACCAGGTCGCTTTCCTGATAGGAGCATCACACCCATTTCCCAACGTGGCCCTCCTGAATCCGGCTTTTCAAGTCCGAAACGGGACAGGTCAACGGACCCGCCGCCAATGCCTGCTCCACTAACAATTCCACCCGAACGACGTCGACCTCCAATGCCAAATATTGGCGATGCGGCTCGCTTACGTGGTGCGGATTCAATGGATAACATTGTGCCGGCGCCATTGGCTAGTCCTGGTATGCGCAGAGACGATATGCGGCCTCCCACTCGTAGCAGTGAACGATCAATACCTCGCGAGCGAGATACTAATGGAGATGGCAGTATCGACACCAAACTCACAGAGCCAGCATCATTGGAATCACCTCGTGATAATTTGGGAGATACCGGTAAGGATGAAGTGCCGCCGGTTCCTACAACTGCGCCAGCTATTACCTCTCCTGTCTCAACAGTTGTTTCGCCGACTACTCCCATTTTGCCATCGACAGAGGAGCAAGAGGACGAGGAAATGCGCCCCGGTCTTGGACCCATGATAAAGAAGAAATCCAAGGGCGACATTGCCAGCACTTTCCTTAGGGCGGCACAAAATGCCAATGGTTTCAAGCCTCGTGCTGGTGGCGCAGCTGAACGTCTTAGAGAAGCAGCACTGGCAGCTAAATCTCCAAACGGCCCTGATGGTATCACTGGTGTGGTCCCAGCTCCTTCCTTAGTTCGGGCGTTAAGTAATGATAGTGCAACTACATTCAATGCTCCTCTCGCAGTTGTACCCACTGCTACACCCGAAGTTCCTTCTACTCCGGTCGAAGCACCTCCAGAAAAGTCGGCTGCACGCAGTGCTAATCCTGAAGTTATTCCGGAAGTCAAAATTACAGTCCCGGACAAGGATATACCAAGCACTGTTGGAAGTCTTCCAAAGGCATCAGATACTGGTTCACTTGACAAGCCAAAGACTCGGGAACCTAAACGGCCGAAATCTGCTTCTGAGGCAATGCAAAAAGAGCTTGCATCTTTAGGTATCGATCCCAGCTTTTTGGATGGTCGAGGCTCTGATCTTGTCAATGCATGGGATGAATTTGGATGGGTAGGGGAAGGTGTGCATACAAAAGTTATCGATGCATTAAAAGATGATGTTGAGCGAGAGCTCAACAAAGTTCAAGCAGGAGGCTGGCTAAACCGATTAGAGGAAGAGGACGAACGAGTTGAAGCGATCAAAAGAGGGCTGGATACATGTATGGATGAATGTGACGAACTTGATGGTTTGCTCACACTGTATCTTGTAGAGCTTGGCGTAAGTTGCTTCATTGGATACATTCTTGAAGAATTTTGTAGATTAACAAATCATTTTAGACACTCAACGAGGATATTGCATACATCGAAGCCCAATCACAAGGTCTGCAGGTACAAACAGCCAATCAGAAGCTCTTACAAGCTGAACTTCAATCTCTATTGGACACGATATCGATTTCCTCATCACAGCTTGAGTGCCTGAAAACAGCATCATTGGAACGTCCTCATGATCTCGAGCTGGTTGAAAAGTCTTTAGTTGTTTTGTTCAAAGCTATGGTTACCATTGATCCTTCACTTAGTATTTCTGTTCCTAGAAGAAGTGAAGATGGTAGCGTCCATTCAGGGAGAACTGGAGGCTTCGGCAACAGCGAGATTGGAAGCATGCGGGCCTTACAGGAGAAGAAAGATGTCTACCGAGTTACGAGCGTTGAATTCCTCCAACGTTTGTATTCCTTTTTACAAATGAAATTCCGCACTGCAATTGACGAAACAAGAAAAGCGTTAGACCGAGAAAAGGGTGGCAATATCGCCAGGACAGCTGGGAAGGGCAAACTTGACCCACGCCATCATGATGTCGCGAGAAATATACTTTGGAGATATAGTCCACTGATGTTGTTCTCTAGAGAAGTGGCTCCTGATGAATGGGAGAAGTTTTTGTTAGATTACGAGTCTGCGTGCAAACCTTTATACCAGGACGAATTCAGGGACGCTGTCTTTGCCTGGAAGCGGATTGCTAAGAAAGCACACGGGGACGAGTCTGAAAATTTGTTCACTTCACAAATTGAGAAACACACTGAAGGCCTTGCAACTACGACTGCTAGAAAGCTGACGGTAAAGCGAAGTCAAACGTTGGCAAAGATACGATCTCCAACTGGCGATGGCGGCAATAAGCCTACCACAGACAAGGCGGATGGACGACTACCTCCACATGAAGTGTTCACTGGAGCTCTTGATGAAATGGTTCCGATTATGAGCATGGAGCAGAACTTTATTGTTGAATTTTTCCATATCACGTCACTAGAACAACATGATTTTGCAGATTCTGTCGCTGCCGCCCCGCCAGACTTGCGACGAGGCGGCGACTTGAGAAGGCCAAAAGTTATGGATCCTAATCGGATCTTGGCAAAGCGTGTCGTACAGACCATGGAAGAAATTTACGCTTTTTGGGCTGGCGATATGCAAGCACTCGTAGACTGGTCCCTCCAACCCGATCCATTGTAAGTACACCATTCTAAAATAAATCGAAGGACATCACTAATTATTCAAATAGGCAAGGTGTCGGTATACTCGTTTCAATTGAGCGCAAGCTTGTTGACCTCGAGGAATCAAGCCAGGAGTACCTGGCACGTACTCTCCAAAAATTGCATGCTCGTTTGCTTGGTCTATTTAACAAATTCCTCGATGAGCAGATCCGAGCCATCGAAGACACTAAAGTCAAAATCAAGAAGCGAAAGGGTGTTATTGGCTTCATAAGGATATTTCCTTCATTTTCCTCTGCAATAGAAACGATGTTGATGTCTGCTGACGGCCTCGAGGTTCGACAAATCGTAAATAATGCATATTCTCGGTTGAACAAAACCATGTTTGAGTCTCTCAAGGTTATTGCGAGGGAAAACCCAAGTGCTCAAACTGCAGGTGCAGATCCAGAGGACAAAGAAGCACTCAATTATCAGATTCTACTCATCGAAAATATGAACCACTACCTGGAAGAAGTGGATATTCGCTCCAACCCGGTACTTGAAGAATGGAGGGAGAATGCTAGCCAAGAAATGGATGAACATATGACTTTATATCTTGGTGCTGTGATTCGAAGACCCCTAGGAAAACTTCTCGATTTCTTGGAAAGTACAGAGAGTCTCATGCTTTCTAGACAACCTGGTGAATCGGCTTCGAAAATCTCGTCAATGCCAAGTCACTCCAAATCAACCTTCAAAAAAATTCTTGCTGGGTATGACGCCAAAGAAATTAGGAAGGGCATTGAAACTCTTAAGAAGCGAGTTGAAAAGCACTTCGGCGATGCAGATGACCCAGGACTCAGTCGAGAACTTGTCATCAAGGTGAATCAACAATGCGAGAGATTTTACGAAAACGTGGACGATAGAATTTTGACAATCAGCAGAGATGTGTATGATGGAGAAGTTATTGCTGAATGGACAAGAGCCGATATTGCTACGGCCTTCAGAAAGTAGGTGCCGTCATGAAGAGATCAGAGTCCTTGCATTCTGACTTCACTGAATGCAAATATTCCTTGGAATGTAATATGAGTGGAAACGTATAATGAAATAGGCGTTTCGAAGGAGGGTGCAAGTAGTCATTACAATGGCGGCATCAAACCTTGTAATTTTAGGGGATATACCATGCGCTTGAAGAATGGAGAATGAGGAAAGAACCAATTTCAGTAGCCGACTGGCATCTTTTCATGTTTTGCCAATCTATATGAACAATTTGAGTCTGAGCTACTGTGAGCATATCCGACTTTGCGTCTCCATCCTTTGGCATTGGTGCTATGCACGTACGTACTGCTACAATAGTAATCACACGTACTCTTCGAAGGTAGGCGGAATATATATACTAGTGCTTACCTCATCACCGTCTAGTGGATCGACCTCTAAATTCTTCAGAAGTGGGTGTATTCATCCGTCAATTCCCGTCTAATATCCTCGGCTGTTGTCGAGACGTCTTTGATTCGTGTTGAATATTCACATGTCGAAGCAGACTTGGTGCTTCTTTTTACTTCACATTCATTCCCAATTCGTATACATATGTCAGTCGACACATTTGAGCTCGATCAATCAAACTCAACCTAGATTCTGAGGTTCTTATTCGGAATTAATAGGCACACAGATGCATCTATACGGGTATGGCGGCTGCAACAACCATTCATCCGATGTTGGACTTCTCAGGTCATGAAAATAACGAGAGTTATGCAACGCCCGAGTTGGCTTTAAATGAATCTCAGTCTCCGCAAAATACCTTTGAGTTACGGCCAATAACCCGCCAAAGACAAATCATAATCCTCATCTCAAGCTTTTTGACAATATGTATCACGATTGGTCTCAATCAGTCTTATGGTGTTTTTCAGAGCTACTACATCTCCCCAACTCAAACTATGCTTCCAAGAACCACGGGCAATGAAGGTGCCTTGGTAGCCTTTGTAGGCACAATCGGGTCTGGCCTTACTTGAGCCAGCAGCATTGTGGTAAATCCAATGATGATAAGACTAGGTGCAAAGGGTTCAAGATGCATCTGTATGGTGGGAGTTGCCTTTATGAGCCTAGGATTTGGACTGGCTAGCGTGTGTAAAGAAGTTAGTAAATCACAACCCACGCTTCACTCAATTACTAGCTGAACCGTTTCATTAGGTTTGGCAACCTCTATTGACACAAGAATTATTATACGGCATCGGTTCGTCGTTTCTTTACTATCCAATTCTCAGTACAGCACCCGAATACTTTGCCACACACCGTGGGTCAGCAATGGGATTCATTCTGTCGGGCGCAGGAATTGGAGGGCTTGTTTTCTCGCCCTTGATCCGCTTTCTTTTGACGTCAATCGGGCCCGGATGGACACTCCGTTTGCTTTCTTTCCTCGTGCTGGTCGTAGCCCTGCCGATTGCTGCTACTGCAGCCCCATCACGATTTATTGGAAGACGACAAACTCATGTAGATCTCAAGTTGGCCATGAAGCCCGCATTTATCTTTAGCGTTGGAGCCGGTTTCTTACAGGCGGGAGGGAACGGACTACCACTCACGTTCCTGGCTGAGTACTCGGTAGCTTTGGGATATACTTCGGCTTTTGGTGCCACGCTACTAGCTGTTTCGAATGGAGTTAATTCTATTAGTCGAGTGATGACCGGATTCGCTGGAGATAAGTTTGGAAGACAGAATACGCTAATCCTGTCGGTTATCTTGTGTGTTGTATCAGTATCTAGATTCTAGCTAGGAAGTACTACTGCAAATGGCAACAAGGCATTATGGTTACTTTTTGTGATATTCTATGGAGTTGCTGGTGGTGGTTACAATGCTCTATTTCCAACTGTATGTCTCTTCATTCCTTCTTCACTACATCCCATTCTGTGCAAATCGCTTACATACAAGCCGAAAGACTGTGGCGGAAGTATTTGGACTTCAGGCCTATGCTAGTGTAAATGGATTTATTTACTTTGTGAGAGGCCTTGGAACCATGTTTGGCAGTCCGGTTGGTGGCAAAATCCTGGGGGAGAGTAAATTGGCAAATTATCGTGGGGTGGTCTTGTTTGATGCGGCCCTTTTGTCTGGTGCTACTTTTTGTGTAATTGCCGTGCGACTGTTTGATTCTGTGGAAAAGAGATCTTGGACGTGGAAAGCATAAAGTTTTGCATCATTGTCATTATATTCTTGGGGGAGGTTGGGGGTTAGACGTATAGATCGTTAGATCGTTAGATCGTTGAGGGCCTCTTTATACCAAGGTCAACCAAATTTAATGGATATCACGAGGTTCCAGGCTGCTTTGTATATTCAGCTATTGGTATTTTGTTGGTTGGTGAGAATTTGGCACAAACTAAGCCGAGACTCTATTTTATCCCTTACTTCAATGTATACAAGTGTGTATGCATAAAACTTTTGCAACATAGCCTCTTTCGTTCCAGGTGGCCGTTCCAACATCCGGCCCCGGAATATTGATGTGGCATAGTTCCTGATATTGTCGCGCACAAAATTGAAATCAAGGCCAAGCTACCTTAGCACTACAAATCACCATCATTCCATACTCAATGGCTGCTCATTACAGAACTACCATCTATCTTTTTTTATATATTAGGTAAAATTGATGGCATTTGCCTGCCGGGCACTTAGAAACCAACAATATCAAGTGCATAACATTGATTCACTCTATGATTGAGCCCATACAAATATTGAATAATGGAGGGCCAGTGTAAAGTACAGGTGGGTCTATAGGGCTGAAGATTTTTCCCAATATCCAAAATTCACATTTTCTTGGTTTGGCCTCGATGAGGTCTTTCGATACCTATTGATTTGCATCGACGTCCGAGCTCGGAATTCATTGAAAGGGCATATATCATTTTAGTCATATGTTCAAGTTTGCGTTCAATTTGTTCTATTAGTTTTTGTATTTGTTTTTGCTCGTATATTATCAATAACCTTCCAATCCGCAAAATATGACAGCAATGCGTGCTCGGTCTAATTTTATGACTTGTGATCAGTCAGTAAATAGTTTCATCAATCCTCCCCCGCAAGTAAGCACCTTCACTCAAGACTACAGTGATAATCTTGTTTTAGAAGAGGGTTCAACTATTGACGTAACATGGATATCCAACTATACAGTTATTGTCTTGACAATCAGTCAAGTTTTCAATTGTATTGGAGGAGAATTGGGCTGTAATTTCAATTCTACTCTTCTTCGTGAGAGTTCCCCTTTCAACTGACAACTCAAAAGACTGACCATACTTGTACAATAGAAAGCATACCAAATTCCCCGAGCGTAACATCATGGACTGTGGACGCTTCCCCTTACAATTTAACCGAGTCCAACATTTTCTACTTCACTATTTACGATGGAAGTACCAGGAATAATATAGCTTCATTTACCTCATGCTATTTCAACATCAGTACATCAAACGAAATTTCCCCTTTAGCTAATACAGCCCCGTCGCTCTCAACCAAAAGACACGAAGTAGCCGACCCAGTCTCCACCATTGACCTTCCTATCGGAGCTGAAATAGGCATTGGCCTTGGTATTGGTATTGTTTCTTGTGTCGTGGTACTTGCTATCGTACTACTTTTCCGATATATTAGAAGAAGTCGGTGTCGAAGTCACGCGGCGAAGAATCCACCAATAAGTAGTGTAAATGCAGAAGATTATCTGCGAGTACGCCGTGAATCGTGGGTGCAAGCTCTTGGGATGCACCAAAATATATCTGATGAAGAAAGTTCATCACAATATCGATGGGCTAGTCCGGATGATGTTGCGCCTAGATATGAGCCTCGCGATCTGAGAAGAGAAAGGGGTATTTCTGATGAAATTCCACCGGGTCGCTTGGAGCATCTAGAAGAACCTGTTCACGGCCATAATAACCAGCATAGTAATCCCACTTCGCATATCCTCTTAGATCCGAGGGAAGGAGCAGTCAGCTACTTCAGTGACGATTCCCGCGGACCTTGGACGAATCCCTCAACCAATATATCCCAAGTCCCCGGTGGCTCATCATTGAAATTCCAGCAACACCAAGGTTTCCCTGTCCCTCCAGCAAATTCACAACCAATAACTAGTCCATATCCTCATCATCATCTAGAAAGATACATGCCCAAACAAAACTCAATTAAAATCCAACAACCGGTACCAATTCACGCTCCATGGCATCATCATGAATTATTAAACAGATCAAACTCAATGGGGAGTATCCAACATACACCTAATCAATTCCAATCACGATCTCAACTAAGAACGAAACGGGAAGCTAAGCCTAATGCGAATAGACAGACGGCTCTAAAGGAAGGAAATTCTACTAGCTACAGTACAAATAACAACGTTTCTGTTGGTACACAACCTAGCAGAATCAAGCAGAATCTGGAAACTACCCCAAAGAGAAAATCAAAAGAACTTACATCCCCCCAGACCTCGCAACCCATGTCTCCATCTACCCTCGAAACTTTGTGTCTACAACAACTCCCTTCCCTCCCGGCAGATCTAGAGCCTAAAGCAACTCATCAAAAGCAAGAACAAGAACAACTACCCCATCCACTGAAATCCCACCCTCAACCTCAATTCCCACCTCCATCCCAAACTACATCCCAAGCTACATCCTCAATCCAAAGCCCACCATTAATATTCCCCGTAGCCGCACAACCCCAATCAAAATCAGCCACTGAGCACCCCAGTATACCCGAACTTGAGATCTCGGAACTGGAAGCTTCAGCTTCAACTCCAACTCCAACTCCAACTCCAACTCCAACTCCAACTCCAACTCCAACTCCAACTCCAACTCCAACTCCAACTCCAACTCCAACTCCAACTCCAACTTCAGAATCTAACTTCTTATGACTATTCCAATCAGGTTCATGAAGAAAAATAAGGTGGGATGGAGCTAGAGACGAAATGATATTTTTCGGCAGCAACAGGGACGGGAATGCGAGTAAGGGAATGCAGAGTATGAGATAAGAGATAGGACATTATCTCCTTAACCAATCCACGAATTCCCGTAGAATATCAACCACCCATCTGAGGTCTACATTACATGTAAGAACTCACACAGAAAAAACTCTCGCTAAAAATTTCACGACTAATTTAATCAAGTTCCCAAATACAAGCGAAGAAATAAAGAACGAAATAAATACTAAATAAGGGTATCGAAAAGATAACACAAGCTACATACAGCCTACCGCCTACCGCCAAAAATCTAAATGATTTTGCTCCTGAGCTCCTCCAAAACGATTGTGAGTTAAGGAAAGTGAATATATACATTGAAGAACCCCAAGATTCAATTAACTCCCCGTTTCCTGTCGTGGATGTTGTACGTGTATATAATGAATCTGTTCATATCATGACATCGCATCATGTTCATACATAAAGATAGAAATATGTGTACTAGACATTTCTTTCTTCGCCTCTTGATTTCATCATCCATCCTAGTGATTTATCCCATCGCCTCAATGCGTCCCTCTTACGCCACTATACCTCATCATCCGGCGGTAACTCACCCCCGACACTCTTCAACCAGTTTAAAATCCTTCCCCTCACCCCCTCCAACTCAGTCCCCAGTCCACTCCTCCAAAGTTCCTCTACAACCTTAACCTTCTCCTTCAAATCATCCGTCAATCTCCCCTCTTCCTCTCTCTTCACTGCCTCTAACTCCCTTTCTACTTCTTCTTTCCCTTCTCCCTGAGCTACCCGCTGAGTCCCCATTAATCTACAATTTGCTGCCGTTACTCCCACTTTGACTTCATGTAACAGACAGAGTAAATTCGTTTGGCTCTCAATGAATTGGTATGTTGATTTGCCCGCGTGGACTATGAGGGTATATAGATATTGCATTGGAAAATCATAATAGCTTGGATTTTCTTCGTATTCGTCTTTGGGGATCTGAATCATGAAGCCTTTCAAATCCCCATCTTTGGGTATTTGTTCAATCAAACGACTTAGAGAAGGAGCAATATCCCAGAAAGCACCGAGTTGGACTTCCACACCACGAACGACATTTTCTTCAATGATATCCATGAATTCTTCAGTACGTTTGAGAATCTCGGATTCGAATGCTTGTTTGCGTTTTTGAGCATCTTCTGCGAAGAAGGATTCTGCGCCGCGGACCTTTTCAACGTTGTTGGAGAGACGATAGGGTGTGATTATCATTTCTTTGTAACGATCATTGCGATCCGAGAGTAGTTCGTAGACTTCACGGTGGAGTTGTTCACGAGCTTCAAAGATCCATTTTAGAAGTGTTAATTTCTCAATGAGTTCTGGTTGTTCGTCACCTTCTTCCTGCGTAGAGGTAGGATTGTGGTCTTGTGAATCGTTGAAGAGTTTACTTCTGAGTTGTTCAAAAAGATCAGTGGCTGATTGAATACGTGTCATGAGTAGCTCGTTGACGGGGAGGACGACTTGGGATTGAAAGAGTTCAAAGATAGATTTGGCGGCTTCCTTGGATTTGAGAGATTCGCTAGTGACAGAATCTGCTTCGTAGGCCGCTGCATCAGCATATGATATTGTTCCAGTTTCGATATCGCGTTGAATGCGAAGACGCAATGAAGCTCGACGTTTAGAGGCTGCGGTATTTTGATCTTCTTGCATCTGGGTACTATCCCGCACGAAACGTTCTTTAGTGGCAGCTACTTCGGCGATGTCGCTTAGCATTCGAACACTTGTACGGATACTCGTGAGGTCAGGATGATTATTGTTTACTGCTGGGTGATGACGAGGATAAGGTGGAGGTAAAGTGACTAGTCTCGAAATATCAAGGTGGTCCGGGTTTGGTGTGAAGGGCGTTCGTGGAACGAGCGCTGGTGGAATTATTGGTTGAAATACGGGAGAGACTTGATTCGGTTCGTGGAAGCCAGTCTTCTCTCGGGGATACTCGTTCGGACCTAAGTGGGCCGGATTACTTGGACCGCCAAACGTATTCTCCATTGGCGATCCCGAAGATGGGTCTCCTTCTCCAAATTGTAAAGCCTCGCGTAATTCCTTCGGCATACCCATATACTTTGATTCCCGCTTTGATCTTTCGAATCTTGATGAAGGAACCCCATCTGATCCCTGTTGACTAACCTCCCACCATCTGCTTGAAGGCCTTCCTCTTGAACTTGCGCCATCGAGTGCCTCACTAACACTCATGCTAGGAATTGGAGATAAGGAGGGCATGTACCCAGGCTGACTCCACCATTGCGGGTTTTGTTGTGTTGGCTCTGGAGATGGTGGACCTGCCGAATTGGCTCTGGATCCAGGCCTTGAATTCGACCTTGAGCTAGGCCTTGTTGGTTGTCTTGATCCAGATCTTGGTTCGGAATGCTGTGACTGTAAATTTTCTTTCATGGCTCCCACTAGCGAGCCCCTATGAGACCTTGGAGCGGCCGACGATTCGGGTGTGAATTCACTTCCGTGGGACATCGTAGAGTCTCTACGAGCATTTGGGCGAAATAAGTCTCGGGTCAGATCTAGAATTTCAGACCCCATTGCGTCTATCGCGGAGGCATAACGATCTCGACGTATTCTGGATTCATTAACAATGAATTCTGCAAAAATCCGAACACGGTCCGTATCATTTGTAGCACTGGCTTCTCTCTGAACAAATATTTCATGTCTTTCCGCTGCAGAGCGAGCGAAGTCATCAGTGGGTGTCATGTGGGACACTTGACTTGAGATGGATTTACCAGTTGCAGGCCGGGATGGAGTCGAAGCAGCAATGACTGCAGAATCATTCTTAGGGATGATCAATGAGGGCGGACGGCTATTGGGAGTTTTTTTAACCATTATTGATTGCGGTGGAGGTGTTGGTAAAGACTTTGGCGGAACCGATGGTGAGTGGATTACTGTAGATGCCTTGATGGACTCGGGGGAGAAAGGCGGGGTATGCGCCACCGGCCTAGGAGTTGAGCCCCTAGAGCCAGTAACAGGCCCATTTACACGATCTGGAGTGGTAAAATTGTGCAGCGCTGATTGAGATGACCTTGGGGTTTCAGAATAATTAGACGACCTTCCACTTCTCGGGGTTGCCCTAGTCATAGTCTTGTGCCTCGCTAGGGGTACATTGATATCACTAGGAGTAATGGCTTCTGCCCACGGATTATTTGATTGCTCAATTGCCGATTCAGGGTAAGCTGTCCTGCCACTTCTACTTTCACTTCTTCTTTCGCGGATAGTTTTCTCTCCTCGGACAGCTCGTGACCTTGTCAAACTAGAAGAACTTGAGCCGGAGATAGAATCAGTTGCTGTACTAGAAGTAACGCTCGAAGTATCGACGTGGAGCGCAGGACTTCCTAAGCGGTCCCGAGGAGGTGATGCCGTGGGTGTCTCATTGGGCCAATTCGATGCTGCCGCAGACGCTTGAACTGGAGGCGAAAGCGGGGTAGGTGGGACTGGACCTAAAGAAGACGAGGGGAGTGGTCTTCGAGTTGGGGGAGAGGTTACTGCTTCAGTGGCACGGGTCATACTTTGTGATCTTGGGGGTGGAGGACGACCAGGTGGAGGCGGAGGTAAAGGCATCCCCGGCTGCCATCGAGTAGTAGATGGATCTCGTGAATGGGCCGGAGATGCCGAACTAATAGCTCCAGTAGATGCAGCTCGACGTGACCCTGGAGGTAAAATATTGACTGGAACAGGTTCCACAGTCTCTGGGCGAGTTTGCTCCACAGCTCTTCTTGGAATGGGCGGCACTGGTGGTATTGGTTCCCTGTTTGATGCTGGTGATATTCTGGGGTTTTCAGGATGATTAACCGATCTCCTAGAGAATGCCAAGACGCCGTTTGGCCTATCATTCGACCCAGCTCTCGATCGCCCACCAGGTGGAGGAGGATAATTCGGGTGTGGAGTACTTGGAGCTGGAGTATGAGGGGTATGTGGAGCCTCGGGCGAAGACCGATATGCCTGTGGTGGAGCAGAAGCAGACGACATAGGTTCATCTGATCCTCCTGCCGGTCTATTGCTTCGCGGTGGAGAGTATGGAGGTGGGGCTGGAATCACTACTGCAGTTTCTCATTAGCTTTTACTACCCCGCGCATACTGTGCATACAATTCGAAAATTAAAAACAATTCTTGAAAGTAAGTACCATCTGGATCGTGAGATGGTCTGGCAGAATAACGCGAACCATCTGAACCACCACTGACGCTGGGAGATGAAGTCCATTGTGAAGGGTTGTACTGTCGCACAGAGCTCAAAGGTGTATTGTACTGTGAAGGATTGTATCCAAGCGCTGAGCTCAAATTTCCAGAAATGGCATATCCAGGAGTTTGGTGATGAGGCGACGTGATATGTAGAGATGTTGTAATGGGATTCAATTCCATTCTCCTTCGAATGCCATGTTCTCTATGAGGGTTCATTGTCGCGTCTTAAAGTCTCCCGATCCTATAAATAGTAACACGAAAGTGCTATCACGACAAACAGGACTTTTCCTCCACAATCAAGCACTCAAGCACTGGCTTTCGTCTTATTTAGACGATTTTGCCTTTGGACTCATCTGAACATAAAGATGTATTTTGAGGTGAGTGTGAGGTGAAATTTTCCAAATCGTGAAGGATCTCTCCTTTTTTTTACAGGATCGACCACCCCCTAAGGTCACGGTGGGATTTTTGTGATTCGAAGGGGCGAGAGGGCTGTTTTTGAAGCATGGGAGCATGAGCATGGGTAAAAAAAGATGCTCCCATCCTTTACTTTACAACACCACACCAACTCCAGGGTTCCAAATATGGTATGGCTCACGATTGGAGTTTTCGGAGTTGATGTGCATGATGAATTCTTTGCGCGTTTTTCATAATGAACCAATCAGATGATAACAATGGTGACATTGAAACATGGATATAATTTGCTAGTCTCCTTTTGATAAGTTCAGCGCTTACAAGTGATTCATGCGCAATACCTGTATCCGTGCCCTTGAAGGGTTGTATTGTGGGGCTCGACAGCATAGAAAGCAATAGAGTTTTCATTGATATGATATGTATATACATCGTTGAGGGTGAGCAAAAGTGTTTACCCAGACTGGAATATGTATATGTAGGTATACGACTCCATTACTGAATCACGAGGATCCTTCATATCGAAATCCTAACGATATATCAAACCAACAATGTCTAACCGAATCTTATTGCTTGTGGAACCGAGACTATTTGGTAGAACTAAAAATAGTTATCTTTTCCCACCTTCCACCGATTTAGCTTCTTACAATTGCGAACTATCTCCTTACTTGGGAACCTGTATGTAGTCGGTAATTCAGTGAGATTTTATGTGATAATTCTGGAATGATCAATTTAGACACATTTATAGTGCGTATTCATAGAATAAAAATATGCTGTATATTAGACAAGACCTGGTAAAGAGGTATGTCTGAACCCCAAGAGGCAGCGCTTCCATTAAAATCGGTATATTAATTGCAGAGTGGATCTCACTTAGTCAATATGTATCTTACAGTCCCGTCTGCAGAGTGGGCTCTTGGAAAGCTCCATATATTTTCACATTACTTATCAAAACATGGGATGACAAGTCGCTGGAGCTCGACGTTGTATCGGAATATAAACAGGGCAACATTTGGTACCGACAACTCGTTACCTCTTGGGTTTGCTTCTTGGCGTAAGTTGATGGTATAAATATCATTCGTATCTGTAAGCTAGACTACTGGATGGAGCCTGAATTTGCTTTACTCCATCACCGATTCAATCCGTGCAGTGAACCTCATTTTTCGGCACGAACAGCCTCGTAATATTGCGTGAAGAAATCCCAGCATTATCGAAACTGGTGACCCCTCGGCCATGTGTATGCGTCCGAGGCAAAACAAAGATATCCTCAAAAAGGTACCAGATCCCAAAGCTCCTGATAAAGGAGTCGATTGATAGCCTCCTACCAAGACTCGCGGTTAAAATTCGTATGACCTCCCAGCAAGTTGCATATGCAATGCTGCCGTTATAATCGCTAAAATCCTCATTGCACTTTGCCCCCATTGCCCTCCTCTCCATACGAAAATTCTTCCGGTAGATCCATTCCCACCCTCCTGGCAGTCAAACGAACTCTTTCTTCTTCATCCATATTCATCCCAGGGTTGTATCTCTCAAGTAATGTAGCATACATCCTTTGGGCCTTGACATATTGAAGGAATTGCTCGGCTTGCTCGATTGGTGTGTTTGTTTCCGAGGCTATGGTTTTGCGAATGCGGGATTGTAGTGGTGAGCGGGAGTTTTGCGTGAAGGGGCGAGATGGAAGTTCGCGGAGGAACGAGCGGTAGAGTGACCGCAACTTTGTAGGTGTAGGAGGAGACATTTTCCTGATTTCCAGCGCCGAGGGTGAGGTCTGAGAAAAAGTTGATGAGCAAGTGAGAAATTGACAGGCTCCTTGTCGGCATTAACAATTCCGACATGTTTTCAGCCTTGTAACTCTTTACACGCAGCCTTGTCTCAACCTTCCAAATTTTTGCATTTGGACATTGAACTATTATTCAATGTCAACGTCTTTGAAGGCACAGTCATGGCCTCGTGTAGGTATAAAGCGATCTCAGGGATTCTCTGCGAAGGATGCTCTGAGAAGAATTACGACAAATTCGCTAACTCATGATCGTCCTACACCTCAACATATGAATTTTCCATCTACCAGACTTTGCTATCACTGGGACACTTTACCACCTACAGAAGCCCAACTCGTCCATGCAAATACATTTTTTACTAAAAAGCCTTTCAAGCACTTATGGTCTACTTCACAATTCTACTCTATGGCGTTTGGAGATAGCCCTGAGGTTTGTTTCTTAGGACGATCAAACGTAAGCATAATCACCCCTCGATGTTACAATTGTGTTCGTTGCTTTCGGTTTTTGCATCGTTCTTCGTGTTGCCCATGGCCCTTTAACATGATTTGATCAACAATGGATATTGCAATTGCAAATATGTACTGACACTATCATATTTCAGGTTGGTAAATCATCTCTTCTCAATGCTCTGCTTAACAACAAGAACGCGGCATACACCAGTTCGAAAGTCGGGCGAACTCGGTGTATGAATGCATTTGCGATTGGAGGACATGAAGGGTCTGAAGATAACAGTGATCGATTAGTGGTACTGGATATGCCAGGATATGGGCATGGTGGGAGATCGGAATGGGGAAAAGAAATCATAAAATATCTGGAGAAGAGGAAGCAGCTCAAACGAGCTTTCGTACTAATTGATGCCCAGCATGGAATCAAGGAGCTTGATAGGGTGATGTTGCAAATGTTGCGGTCCCGTAAAGTACCCCATCAGGTGGTACTATCAAAGGTCGACAAGATCTTATTCTCCTCGAATGCGAAAGGAATCCCCAGTAGTGATGCATTGAAGAACAGAATTACTGGCCTGGACAACTTCCTTCGAGAAACGAAAGCAATGATCGAGGCTGACCCAGAATCTGATGATGCTGATTCCATGATTGGGGAGATACTAACATGCACATCTGAGAAACGCGCTGGAAGAAGATATGGCATTGATGCCGTCAGATTTGCAATGCTGAGAGCTGCGGGCCTAGAAATCCAACCAAAGTTCAAGCTAGCCAAGCCTGTTGATATTATTTCCCACGAAGAATTGTTTGAGAGACGAAACATTGCGGATTGAGGAGGTACGTGATGTACAGATTTCGAACAAGCACCGTGCCGAACCATTGTTGGGCGACTTAGAATACTTTCTATCTTCATTGGTGACGGGCGACTAGTGATTGGCCACGTCCCAACTGGATGCTTTGCTAGAATCTTGCTACAGGACTTACATATAATCAATCACCTCATGACTTGTACCAGTATCAATAAGAAGGAGGTTTGAGTGGGGAGGGGGCAAAAAGGTGAAATGGGTTAAAAGATGGAAAGGGGATCTCAAAAGAATTGATCTTGATCAACATATTTGGCACCCAGTAACCTTAGGAGAAGAAGGAATTCGGAAGATATGAAAAGGAACTGATACCCCAAATCCTAAAACAGATATCTGAATCTATCTAACACCTATTGAAGCCCAATGATAGCTCAAAGGTACCTGACATGAGCTTTGAATACGTGTCACATGATCGTATAATTGTACCTGGTATTGGATGGTGACTTTTTATGAGCCATGGGGGTTGTTCCCGCTAATCGTCATGACTGGCTGTACCCGGTGTAGCCCGGACCTGGAACTTTCAACTTTTTTTAGGTCACTCTTTGAAATTGTCGCAACTTTGACCCAGCATTACCTATAATCCTGTCTTGTATGCTTTAATTCTACATAATAATTTGAAACATCATAAACATAAACAAAATCACCCTTATTTTTCTGAACCTCAACTTCCGACCCTGAAGTAAAAATCACCATCTTCCATCTTCAATCAACTTTTTTTTTTTAGACATTCAGACATCCATTCCCTTTGATCAAGAACTGGAAAGTGCGGGGCCAATCGAAGCACAGCCTAGCCTAGCCTATCCTACACAAATACAGCGCCGGGGTCTTCATTCATTAACATCGGAAATTACCATATCAAGCGAATTACATAGTGATTACTTACGACACCATATCTCCCTAACATCCATCATCATTACGCCGCCGCCATCCTCCATACAAAAGCGAATCACGATTGGCTTCCTTTGATTTCGCATCGTAGCTGGGGTAGCTACCGAATCTTTGATCTCATCTCAGACGTCACAATTCATTTGGTATTGAACTCAGGAGAGATCAAGTCGCAAATATGTCGAAAGTCGTACGAAGTGTCAAGAACATTACAAAAGGATACAATAATGTGCAAATTAAAGTCCGGAATGGTATGACCTGTCTGCTAAACTCACGAATTATATGTTGATGTAATATAGCTACAAGCAATGATCCATGGGGTCCGGTCGGATCAGATATGGCTGAAATTGCTCAACTGACCTTTAATTCGTGCGTACTTCATTACCTGCAAATACAAACAGAACTAATTCAAGCAATCCAGGGCGGAAACATTTTATCAGATCATGGATATGCTCGACAAACGTTTGAATGACAAGGGCAAAAATTGGAGACATGTTTTGAAGGCTTTGAAAGTGTTAGATTACTGTCTACACGAAGGTTCCGAGTTGGTAGTGACATGGGCACGAAAGAATCTTTATATCATCAAGACTTTGAGAGAATTCCAGTATATCGATGAGGATGGAAGAGATGTTGGTCAAAATGGTCAGGATTGTTATCATGAGAATACATGGAAGCTTGCTAACTATGTTCCTAGTCCGGGTTTCCGCCAAAGAACTAACATCTTTAATTTTGGATGAGGATAGACTTCGAGCTGAGCGAGCTGATCGCAAAAACTGGAAGTCTAGAGTTACTGGTCTGGATGAATTCTCCGAACCTTCAGATGCACAGCCACGACGACAACGTCCACACCGAGCGCAGCGCGCCGATGAAGAGGACGCGGAATATAGATTGGCTATCGAGGCCAGTAAATATCAGGAGGAAGAAGATCGCAAGAAACGTGAGAGCAGGCAAGGGCGTGGCGAGCCAGACGATGAGGATCTTGCTAAAGCTCTCAAGCTTAGCCAAGAGGAAGAAGAGTTGCGCAGACGTGAATTAGAAGAGCAAAATGCGCATTCGCTCTTTGATGATGATCCTATTCAGGTAGCACAACCCACCGGTTTTAACGGAGGATACCAGCAACAAGGCGCCGTCGACTGGTCGGGAAATCCTATTGATTTGCAAACACAACCTACCGGATATTTGAACCCTTACACGAATTTTCAAAACGCGCAACCTACCGGCTACCAAAATACAGGTTATCAAAATGGCTTCCCCTCGCAGCCGACAGGTTTTGATCCTTATACATCACAGCAACAGCAATCATTTCAACCGCAACCTACTGGATTCAACCCCTATGGCCAATTCCAGCAACAGCAGCCCCAACCCCAGCAGCAGCACCTAGAACCAATCGCTCCCCCCGGAACAAATAACCCTTGGGCCACAAACCAGAGCCAGCCACTCCAATCTTTACAACCAATGCCAACTGGATCCAACAATCCTTTTGCACAATCTTTCGCCCGCCCGCACACCAGCTCCGCTGCATCCAAACCCACCCTCGCTACACTCCAAGAACAGAAGACCTTGGGCCAGTACAGCAACACGCCATCGTTCAACAACACACCGTCCTTCAATCCTACCCCTTCATTCTCGCCGCAACCACCCCAAAAAGAACTATCGGAACATGAAGCCAAGCTCAATGCGCTTCTGTCGAGTGGGGATGGAATGGACACTTTTGGAAATACCGGAAACCTTAGAATCCCAGCTCAACATACTGCACCAGGAACTTTTGTTAATAGTGCAGGCGCTGGCTTAGGACGTATCCACGAACAACAAACCGGTAACAACCCATTCCTTCAGACCCAATACACGGGTATGCCACAAACGACGTACCAGAGTAATCCTCAAAATAATGCTGCTGGTGCGTTCGGCAACAGTCCATTTGGTCGCCAAGTCCCAGCCGCCACTGGACCGGCTGGTATGAATGGTGGCATGAACGGTTATGGTCAATCGAGCAACCCCTTTGGTCCAAGACCACAACAGGGACAAAATGGACAGGGTGGGGATTTGATTCAATTCTAGATGACAGTTGGCAGGCAGGTAAAGAGGGTAAATGGTAGTGTGGGAAGACCGGAAGCGGAAAGTACAAAGTTTTGCATTTTGACATGGAACTTGTTTGGGAGCCTTGGATTGGTTTATGCATCCCCCTTTGCTCAACAGGCGTGTGGTGGCTTTTTAAAACTTCTTCTATTGTTATTATCCTTCTTGCAATTAAGGATTTTTTTCCTCAAAAAAAAATTTAAGTGCATTGTGAGGCGAGATAACATGATATACAAATTGGACCGGACATGGATGAAAGGAAGGGAGAGGATAATTTTTGGGAGAGGCTCAGGGTACTTTAAGGCATGGGCTTTAGTAGGTGTAGTTAGAGTAAATTGGGTTTTGGAGTGTGAATATAAATGATTAATAGAAGAATGTTTTTAGCCCATTCATGGATAGGTCAAGTCATATTTTGAGGTGACTTCTATACAGATTACTCGAAAGAGGTAATAACATCTTTTGTGCGATGTCCATTGTGGTATCCTGAAATTGTACTGTAATTATGCATACCTACATGAAAGTAGTTCAGTTCAATACCTGCCTCCTCCCATTTGTAACCCAAACTGACGCCTGCACTCCTTGCTTTACTCCTTGATGTGGTGGAATGACAATGTGGTATACACATATAACTAAAGACAAAAGTGATACTATAATCAAAACAGGGCTTTTTCTCCTATCCTTATTCTCCAAGAGTACGAGTTGGGTGGTATAGTTTTGCGTGCGATGAAATGATGGAATAAAAGTCGCATTGCTTCCAGAGACTTGGACAGATTGTAATCCAATGGGTATGTAGATGTTGATGGGATGGAAATGGAAAAATGAGTATGGTGAATTTATCCCATGCATATTTGGATAAACTCTTCCCTCCCCACTCCGCCTTTCCCTTCTAAATCAAACTCCTCAATCATAGCCCGAAGCTCATCTTCCTCTAGTCCCTCTCCTAGTTCATGCGCTACTCTTCTCAAATCCTCTAATGATATCATGCCCTTGTCATCTGTGTCGAATAAGGCGAAAGCCCTTAGTATTTCGTCGCGCGGATCGCGTTGCGCTATTAAGTTACCGGCGATGGATTGGAAAGATGGGAGAGTGAGGAGTAGACGCCCGGGAGAAATATTGTGATCGCGTGCGCCGGGGCGGGAGGCGGCATCGGGAGGAATTCCGTGTGTGGTTAAGAGACTGAGAATTTCGGGTTTGGGGAGATCGAAACCCAGGGCTTTGAGAGCGACTTTGAATTCGTGGTAGTCGATTCTTTGGTCCTTGTCGTTGTCGAAGAGTACAAACTGTGGGGTTGTTAGCGCATTGTTTTGGTATGGCTTCGAATCAGAATTGAGGGAGGGGAGGTTTATGCGATTTGCACATTGCATTTGGGATATTTGAAAACATACAGCTTCGTTGATCTCCTCCCTCTGTTCATCACTTAAGATATTCATTGGAGTAGTTGCCTGCGCCCCTGGTTGTTGAGCCTGAGCTTGACTATCCTTCGGTAATCCGCGCTCGCGCTCCAATTGGGATTTCTGTCTTAAAGCCAGAGCTGGTTGTGATTGTGTACCAACAACAGAGCCAAAAGTAGTTGCGGGAGGGTTGCGATGATTATTGAAGGGGCGCGCGGGGAAGGCAGAATGGGGTTGACTTGTCGATGCCATCGAACAGAACACAAATCACTGCGCGCAAAGGTGGGAGCGAAGAAAAAAGTGGTGATTTTAATGGTAAAATATCAAGTACTTGTTCGCTCTGTCAGTGGCTGGGAAAACTACTATTATATTTGTCGGACAGGGTGTCGAGTGAGACAGATGAACCAGGAACTTTTTGCGTTTTCGAAGGATTGACGCGTTAAGCTTTTTGAGAGATCGGACGCATTGACGGGATGTTCTCGAAAACGGCTTGGGATTAGTCATCAATATGTGTTCGAAAATATGAGGCCGGAAACTAAAAATACAGGGGGCTGGGGCCGAATCGTCCCTACGGAGTACTACTAAAGCTCGAACAATATGAACAACAGTCACGCGTATTCCATCATGTGATCATCTATATAAACAATTGTACGTATTATATACGAAGAGAGCCCTTGGCTGTGAATCTGTGAAACTCCGAGTATCAAATCATATTCTAGTATTCCTTTGTGAAGTGTGAAGAAGAGTCATATCAAAGAAAGCCTAGCATGGATTTTTATCTATTGTATGTACGGAGTATGTGGTTAGCCACATAAATGCTGAATATATCTACGGGCAGAGTCCAGATTCCTAAGATGCATCAACAAGATACATGATTTCTATTGTATTATTTAGTTAGTCATTTACCTTATTATAATATAGTACGGTAATAATAAGATTATATTTGTCCCCGATCATTCACTGGTCAAAATCATGTTATCTTGAAACTGATTGGTTAAAGGAGCTCGAGGTTGTGTTCCTAAATTCACCAAAAAGCTCTTGCTGCCTTTTTATGTTCCGTTCCCTAGCCGAACTTTCTTCCAACCTACCATTATAATTGAAGCGCGTTCACCTACAAATTCTCTATCTATCACCAAAACAATTTCAAAAATCCCCAACTTCAATTCTTCATTCATACATCATACAACTACTTTGTTATTGATGGTTCTTTTGGCATTCTCTTTACGATTTCTAATACATGCGACGGTTTCTCGACACTGAGCGCAATCTATCCATTTTTGCGCGTTCGCCTTTTTTTGCGATTGTGATTAGTCTCACCTTTGTATAAAAGGAAGATACGACTTTTCATTTTCGTGATCTGCTAGATCTAGAAGCAACTCAAATATACTTCGTCTGCTGTCGATAATCAATCAATATGTCGTTCGGGGGAGGATTTGGCGGTGGCTTCGGTCAACAGAATAAACCTACTGGATTTGGAGGAGGCTTTGGTAGTTCACCTGCAAACAATACTGGCTCAGGTAGGTTATCTCTTCACTCTATCTTTGTATTTGATCCGCTGGGTGTCTGGGAGGATTGGGAAGGTTCTGCGATCTCGTCGAACTCATCGCTTACTCGAATCGTCTACTGCAACAGTTTTCGGTTCTGGTGCCGCTAATAACACTGGCTTCGGTGCAAACAACAATACTGGTGGTGGTATGTTTGGAGGCGGCGGAACCTCTTCTGGTTTTGGTGGTAATGCTGGTGGCAGTACTGGTATGTGGATGCTCTGATGCTCTGATTCTCTGGATTGTTCCGCTTAGCTTGATAGCTCGTCGTACCTTGGATCGCATTCTTGTCGCATTCCCTCTTGCTCTCGAATCATCCATCATAAATCAACGATGAGCCATCTCAACTACGAAACCGAATTCCTTTCAAACCACGCGTTTCAACAATTTCTTTTGTCCCGTTAGTGTCTTGGGTTGCTGGTGCTGTACTGATATATTTCACAGGTTTCGGAGGATTTGGCGCAAAGCCTGCAACTACAGCGTTTGGGAGTCCAGCCGCAACAACAGGTAGTAATATGTTTGGAGGTGGTGCTACGACAGGAACAGCTGGTGCATTTGGTGGTGGATTCGGAAGCAGTGCTGCGCCCACATCAGGATTCGGTACTACCAACACTGGAGGTGGGTTATTTGGAAACAAACCTGGTGGCTTCGGTTCTACTACTACTACGAACACGCCTTCAGCTTTTGGAGGAGGCTCTGGATTTGGCAGCACTGCAGGAACTGGATTTGGAGCAGCTGCTGCAAGTACCCAATGCGAAGGCACCCAAGCCGTCCCTTTCACAGCATTTGTCGAGAAGGAGCCAAATTCATCCATGCAAAATGCCTACCAAAGCATATCCTTTCAACAACCCTACAAGAACTTCTCCCCGGAGGAGCTTCGATTAGCCGATTATTCCAAGGGTTTGAGATACAATCAGAACCAAGGTGGTGCATTTGGCACGAACACGAATTTTGGCGGATTCGGTAGCTCTAACCAAGCTACAACAGGAGGTTTTGGGTCTACAAATAACGCTACAACAGGTTCAACAATGTTTGGTGGCGGAGCAACAGGTACAGGTTTCGGTACAGGTCAACCAGCTAGCACAGGATTTGGATCGAATACTGCTACAACTGGCGGCGGACTCTTTGGAGCCGCGAAACCCGCGACCGGCGGGCTATTTGGTGCTCAACCCCAAGCGCAAACCGGCGGAGGCTTGTTTGGATCGACCACCAATAATGCAACTACCGGAGGATTTGGCTCGACGGGTAGTGGTTTTGGATCGACCAATACCAACACAGGAGGAGGTCTCTTTGGTAACAACAACGCTACAGCGGCAAAGCCTGCCTTCAGCTTCGGCAATACACAACCAGCAGCCACCACGGGAGGCTTTGGGTCAACAGGAACCGGATTTGGATCGACCAATACCAATACTGGAGGAGGTCTCTTTGGAAACACTCAACAGCAGAGTACAACAACTGGATTTGGTGGCGCCGCTCAGCAACAGCCAGCATCGACCAATGCTTTTGGAGGCGGCTTTGGATCCACCAACACCAACACTGGCGGAGGTCTTTTCGGAAATACCCAACAAAAGCCAGCTACTACTGGTCTTTTTGGCGCGCAACCCGCTGCTTCAAATACTGGAGGACTATTTGGTTCTCAACCAGCCGCTACGAACAACAGTCCATTTGGTGGTGCGAATAACACCAACACAGGAAGCAGTCTGTTTGGTGCCAAACCAGCTACTACCGGCGGTCTTTTCGGCCAGCCCGCGGCTCAAACCAATACCGGCACAAGCAGCTTATTCGGTGGTGGTTTCGGTGCTGCAAATCAAAACAACCAACCCCAACAAAGCACTGGTCTTTTTGGTGCCAGTCTCGGAAATAATACCAACCAGCAGAAACCTGGCGGCTTGTTCGGCCAGCCTCAGCAGCAGCAAGGGTCAAGCTTGTTTGGGAACCCTGGCAATCAGCAGCAGTCCAATTTGTTTGGCTCATCTGCAATTGGCCAACAGCAACAACAGCAACAACCTGCTCAGTCTCAGGGTTCCATCTTTGGAACAGGTTCCATCTTCACGCAATCACAACAGGGTGGGACGCCACAATCATTCAGCACTAGTCTCACTGATCCTGGAGCTTATGGCACGAGATCTATGTTTGCTGAGGACAACTCTCAGGAAAATCTCAAGAACCCTGGACCTCTCGCAACCCCACTGTCAAGTGCTAACAGACAAAAGAAGACAGCTGCTCTTCCGTTGTACAAGCTAAATGCATCTGGTTCTTCACGATTCAATACTCCTAGCAAGTCGCTTCGTGGGGGTTTTGGTTTATCCTATACACCGGGAAGCGTCTCGACTGCAGGAAGTACTCCTTCGATGTTTAGCAGCAGCTTACTTAGTGGAAGCCGAGCATTGAGCAAGAGTATGTCCACTAATAGCCTGCGTCGCAGTTTCCACAGCGATGACAGCATTTTAGCACCTGGTGCATTCTCATCAAGCACCAGCACGAGTTATGGAACCAATGGAAGTTTCAAGAAACTCATCATCAACCGCAATATTCGTTCAGACCTTTTCAAGAATCCAGTCACTCCGGATCATCCTGTCGAATCTCCTAACAAGTCTATAATCAAGAAGCAGGTAACTTTCGAGACACCAATACCGTCGTCTAGCGCCAATATTAATGGCAATGTTAATGGTACCACTGATTCTAATGTCAATGGTACCAGTAACCCCAATGGAACTCCACCCACTGCCCCACTGCAACCGGTTACCAACAATTCTGTGAAAACCCTTCAAGTCACTTCACCCGAGATGACAGAAGCCAACAAGAACAAGCAACTCACTATCGTTAATGAGAATAAAGCCAAGTCACCTAAATCTCCCCGCGACACACCCACTGGCGAATATTGGATGACGCCTCCAAGGGAAGAAATTGAAAAGATGTCTCGCCAAGAACGTCAAAAGGTATCGGGCTTTACAGTCGGCCGTGAGGGCGTTGGTAAAATTGAGTTTGATACTAGTGTCAATCTCGATGGCATCAATCTTGATGATATCTTTAACAGGATTGTTATTCTCGAACCTAGACGCGCGGAAGTTTATCCAGACAATACACCTATTCAAAAACCTCAGGCCGGTCACGGACTTAATGTTCCATCTACCATTACCCTGTTGAATTCATGGCCTCGCAATGCTTCTAAGAGAGGAAGCGACGACATACGCTTGAAGAAACATGTCAAAAAGCTGCAGACCGTAGAAGATACCGAGTTCGTCAGTTACGACGCTGACAATGGGGCCTGGGTATTCAAAGTTCCGCATTACACGGTATATGGGCTTGATTATGACGATGAGGAAGATGATGAGGAAGATGATGACATGGAGGTCGAAGAAAATGAGGGTGATTTTGGAAATAGTACTCTCACTGCTCCTCCGGACACACCGACTCCACGAACACGTACACCTAAGGCGAATCCGCAATACTTTAATCAATCCTTTGCATCTGATATGGATTTCACACAAACAGAGTCAGACCCTGAGGATACATTTGAATTTAGAAAGAGAAAGGTCCTTCCAGGCGCATTCGATGATGAAGAGGTTTATTCAGAGGAAGAAGTTGTTGATAGTTCATTTGTTCAGAACCAGGAGTCTTTTTTAGATAATCGCTCCGTGGGTTCACAGTCAGAAAACGACGTCAAGGAACCAATTGACCAAGACGACGTCTATGAGGACGATGAATCTGTCGGTATCGTGGACCAAGAGATGGCGGGCTCTTATCCAGAAACTGGCAATACCGCGGAGCGAATGGAGGACTCGCAAGATGAAGATGATACTATGGAATTTGGGACATCTGGTGCAATTGTGAGAGCTAGGGCAAGAGCGCAAAAGCTAGATACACCATCCAAGCTCAGATTTCCGGCCGCAAATGACTGGGCCACTACATTGAGAGCAACTGCCAGTCCAAAGAAGCAGGATCGTGCTATTCTAAAAAGTCTCATTGATGTTCATGGAAATGAGAAGCAGTCTGTTTTGGCACGGACTGAAGTTCCAACAACTAACGAGAACTTTTCGAACACATATGGTTTTGCATCGGTTATGGATGTTCACAATGACTTGTTTGGGAGGGTCACAAGTCCTATTAAGGTTTCCAATTATAATAGAGGTGACAATTTTGAGGTTGGTTTTCCTTGCTAAACATTCTTGTGCGAAATTTGTTAATGGGGCCGTTCGTTGCGCCCACTCATGTACCTAATAATTACGTAGTACAATGCTAAGAAGTCATTTTCACAGAAACCTTTTAACAAGAAATCCAAAATTGGTGATGATGAATCAGAAATGCCGGAAGAGGACCGGGCGTTCCATGACTCCGTCAAGCCAAGTTGGGGTCCGGACGGAACCTTAGTCTACGCCGCATCTGCCGGTTCTAAACCTTTTACTAAATCACGTCGAGCGCGTGAGAAGGATGGTCTACTCACAATTCAAAAGAGTGGCATCGCTGAGGCTAGTAACGTTCGATTTGCTAAGTTTTCTAATGAGTCTTCAGCGGATGCACTCAAAAAGCACCAATCTTTGACAGTCATCGGAGACTCTGAGGGTGTTCCTTACGCAGCATTGCCAGATTCGTTTTCCTTCCTAGACTTCTTCGACGAGCGAAATGTTCGAGATCCGTCAGTAGTTCATGAAAAGCTTGTGTGGGAACTCGCCAGCATTCTTTTCGATGCTATTGAAGTTCCGCATGAACTTGATCACATTGAAAACGCGGTTGAGCGCCTTCGTAAAGACAAATTGTCTGTATTTTGGCAAAAGTTGGTTGGGCAGGCATCAGCTCAGCATGTTGCAATGGCTAGATCGAACGAAGAGAAAGCAATCGCATCATTATCCGGCCACAACATTCCAGAGGCTTGTGGACATCTTATCAATGGAAAGAACTTCCATTTGGCTACACTTATTGCGATGATTGGTGGTAGGGAAAGTCTGAAGAAAGATATCCGTGAGCAATTATCACAGTGGCGAAACACAAAAGCCCTGTCTGAATTTAGTCAGCCCATTCGAGCTCTCTACGAACTTCTTGCTGGAAATGTCTGTGTCTGTGATGGCAACAAAGCACCCCATATGGAAGATCGTATCGAGTCCTTCATCATTTCTAAACGCTTTGGGCTTGATTGGCGACAAGCATTTGGTATGAGGCTGTGGTATGCAATCAAAGCAAATGAGGAATTTGACAGCGCAGTCAAAATCTTCGATGAAGAGATGGCACAAGACAAGGAGGCATCTCGACCTCTGGCCTGGTACGTCGAACAGAAGATTCCTAAGCTATGGCAAGATGACCAGCTTAATGAGCGCGAGGATCTTCTCTGGGGCCTGTTGAAGTTATACACCTACGATGATGCCGATCTCGAGGCAATTCTGCGACCTGAGAACTCGCAATTATCCCCCTTGGATATGCGCCTGTCTTGGCAATTGAGTCGAGCTTTGACTTCCTTTGGTGCCCTAGACTATCAGGAAGCTGCCGAGGAGAAGAAAGACCAGACTACCTTGGCTTTCGCTTCTCAGCTCAGTAATGAAGGCTATTGGCTTGATGCAGTATTCGTCCTACTTCACTTGTCTTCGACCAACGCCCGAGCAAAATCTGTCCAAGACCATCTTGCTCGACATGCCGGAAAAATTGGATCCGAAGATAGCCAGAGCTTTATTACCTTGACACAAAACTACAAAATCCCTGCATCATGGATATGGGAGGCAAAGGCCTTGTACACTCGAAGTGTTAGGAAGGATCCACTAAGTGAAGTTGAATGCCTGACCAAAGCCGGACTGTTCGAAGAAGCTCACCGCACTTTTGCAAAGGAAGTTGCACCCAAGGCAATCATTGAATTCGACTACGCTACACTTCGCAATATCCTTGCAAGCTTTGAGGGCAAGGAGAATACTATTTCAGGATGGCATCTTGGTGGTGAGATCTATCAAGATTTCCTCACTTTAGTTGAATCTCAAAAGAAAAACCAAGGACTCGATCTTGCTGTATTGGAAAGATTGTTGGCTGGGTTACCGGCTGTTGTGGAAGAATCGCGCCACCCCGGTTTTATGGAGACAGTGGCAATCGAAACGATTAGTGGAGTAGTGGCGAAGGCCGTGGTGGATATGGAGAAGAAGGGCGAGGTAAGAACATTCTGGCTGGCCCCTCTTTTGACTAGTACTAACCACATCAAACAGAATGTGGACTTACCGATAGTTTTGAGACTACCCCTCACGGAGGATAGATACTTGAAGCATACAATTGATTTGAGTTTGGGATACTACAGGAGTGTAATGGCGGGTGGGAGATGATGAGCCTTGTTATTTTAACACAAATTTGCATGGGAATATGTGAACAGCGAAGAAGGCACAGATTTCATTTCATTGATACGATCATTCAGAATGATACGATACCTACGGAATCAAATATTTCAGGGACGGAGGATTGAGAAAAAAAGCCTTGGGAAACCAACTGTAGTATATCTTGTAATCAGCATAGCGAATAGGTAGCATCTTTAGTTAGGCACGACATCATGCATGAAATGATATTTGATGTTCTACAAACCAAAAAAGTTTCTTCATGTACTTGTTCCCTTGTATCTCCCAAAGAAAGGGGCAAAAGATATTTGTGATGTATCTTTAAAAGTTGTACTTGTCAGTTTCTTTTCTTGTTTCACCACATTATAAATAAATAATTCGATGGCTGGTTGAGGTAACATTTAAAAAGTTCCAGTACCTTTCCTATCATAATAAAGCAAACTTCAAGTAAGGGACGTCGAAGTTCTACATAGTTACCTGGGTATACAATAAGTGCTTTGATCCGATCTCGTGTGAGTGATTCTCCATGTATTTCAGCCCGCGCGATGATTGGATAATTTGCTGAGGAGAAGCAGGGGGGAGATCGTGTAGTGGGTTGTACAGCGTGGCTGGACCAATCGTTTGATGGGATTTCTCTGGTGGAAGATGGGCTAATGCGGTTGGATTGGATGATTGGTTGTGGTGAGGGGGGGGATATGTGGAAGGGATGGATGGTTGGTAGAATGATGGAAGGGAAGGGGAGCAAGATTTAAGAGAGGGAGGGCTCAGGGATAGGGATGAATGGACAACGCAGCAAGATGCGGATTGGTGGATGGAGTTGGGAATTGTGGATTGGGGAATGAGGGGAGGGGAGAGGGGAGAGAGAGATGGAATGTGTGTACTAAAGTAGATAGAAATGTCGACGAGTCTTTCTTAATACGGTGATGTGCAGATGGGGTAATATGAATAAAGAATGAATAGATGAAAAAGAATGTTGTATATATTTTATTGGATTGTGGGAATGAGAATGAAATATGAAATTCCTAGGTAGAATATACTATAGACTATTGTTTATCTACATCATATGATGGTTATACACGGGACTTATAGTTTGTACTAATTTTTATCAAGAGACCAATCAATAGAGAGATCAATTACCCTTGTTTTATCAAAACTACAAGTACTTCTATAGATTTTTTAGTTTTGTACTTGCTCTCTAGAGACCAATCAATGGAATGCCCTTGTCAATAAGTCCATCCATTTACTACTCCGTACGGGTAGCTTGCTTGTAGTTTGCTTGTGGTTTGCTTGTAGCTTGCTTGTAGCTTTTATATTTTGTACTATTTCCCCTCTAGAGGCCAATCACTTTAAACACAATGCGCAACAGGCCTTTGTAAGTGTGAAAAGACCCCACCAAAAATAACCCAAAAAAAAATAATCGTATAGAATAACCTACCACCTACCACCTACCCACCTATCACCTATCACCTACCACCTATCACCCTTACCCATCATCCACACCCATCATCCCATTACCGCTCTAACCTATTTCCCTCTATCGTGCACCCCAACCCACATTCATTCCGCCGATTCACTTCTCCCACTTATCGATTATCGCTATCAGTCACTCCAGATAAAACCAACATAACTTTTGATTCATCATTTGCGCATTCATATAACCAAAAGAATAAGAGTCGCATACTTACATGAATTACACTCATAAATTCTGCACGTTTACGCGACTGTAAACAATCACTTTAAGGCAGACCTGCGTTTGGATGGTCATGTCCATATTTACTATTCAAAATCAACTTCATTTCACACTGATCAACCTACATATCGCACCTAGTACATTCTTGATCGTCATAATCATATCGTTCGGATATCTCTACTGTATACAAATCGGAACATTTCCTATACCAAGTTGGAGCGCATCAACCGCAGCAGTGAAGAATAACAGGAATCATGGGTACAACGATAGAGGAGCTAGAAGGAATGTTCGACGACCACCCCTCTTTAAACGCATCTCTGCAGGACTTCGAGCAAGGAAGCATAGAGATAGATCACAACCCACCTCGCCACTTTGGTTATCCTTCCCAGCATTCGGGCTTCCGCAGCGACACGGACTCGGAGGACGACCTAAGAGACTCGGTATCCAGAGGTGGTTACAGTCCGCCAGCATGGAGACGAGAGGAAAACGGCAACCGAACCAGCGGCTTTTGGAATCGGCATAATAATATACTGGGAAAGAGGCACAGGGAACTTTCGAGAGAGAGTAGTCCAGAATATGAAAGTGCTGATGAGGGTGGTGGATCTGATCCAACTCTTGCCGCCGCGGTAAGAACGAGGTTACCAACTGGTTCGATATCGCCGGAGAAGAAGAGAAGTCCGTCGCCTGATCGATATCCTTCTGGGAGTGGTGATTTTGGAAAGACATTTGGCGCAGTGATTAAACAGGAGAATGACCACGAAGGCACACTAGTACCTTCAATGGAGAACCCGAACAACTGTATGAAACTTGGTGCAAATGTATTGGTTCACATGCTGATCTATCAATAGTTATTCGATTCGCATTCAAGACGGAATTACAACATCGTACAGAACCTTTCGAAGTTGCATTTTCATCCCTGAGTCAAAAGTTTGAGAAAATTATGAGTTCATGGGCTTCAATGTGCAGCGCCCTTGTGGTAGCGATCATTTCTATTTTAACACTACGAACACTATTTCAACCTTCACAACTACCACCAGTTCCAGATCTCATCAAGGTCGCGGGACTAGCAAGAGCCTTTGAACCTCTAATATTCTATTCCGAAAATGGAATTCAGCAAATCGGTGATATACAACAAACCGGTATTGCGGTCTGGGATCTTGGTGAGAGTGTACGTTCAACAAATATGACTTCTGCGCCAGTTATTGTTGCGGAACTCGATGAACTGAGTGAAACTCTCAAAACTTTGTCTCTTGAGTTAACCAGATTCTTTGCTAACGTGGATGGAGACGTGGATGGGTAATATTTTCTACTTCTGTGTTTTGAAATCATCTGACATATCTAGTATTTTGATCGTTATGGATTGGGCGAAACGAGAACTTGCTCAACTAAATCATCTTCCACCTTCTCCTCTTAATTCAGCTTTTGATAATATACACACACTGCTTAGTCGAGTAGGGGTTTTTGAGACTCCAACTGGTACGCCCACCAAAATCGGGGTTGTCGCAACAAACATATTTGGCATGTCATCGCCGCAAAGGACACGTCAAACCCTTCAAAGAACATTCAATGAATTTCTCTCGGTTCTCGAGGATGCTATTAGTTCCGAGCTCAATCATGCTCTCCATCTCTTTGCTATTTTCGAGAAAATCGATCACCAATTTAAAGCACTATCTCGTAGTGCTTCCCGTGAACTTGATACTCAAGAAATGGACGAAGATAAACTTCTCTCTTCACTTTGGACCAAACTTCTCGGTCCTTCTTCTAGTACCCTCCATAAATTCGAAAAGAATAAAAAGCTCCTCGCCAATATACGCTCCAAGACTATTCAAAACAAATCCGTCCTTCTCGATCACAACGGCAAACTATTAACTTTGCGAGCAAATCTAGACTATCTAAGAAAAAAACTAGTCAGTCCACTCGTGAGGACGAACAGTAGTACGATTCGAGTTGAAGAGCAAATCCAAGGTCTAGAGGAAGCGAGTGGACATCTAGGAAAGGTCAGGGAAACGCAAAAGGGGAAGCTGATGGAAATGCTGTATGGAGCTGGAAGCGGCAGTGCGAGAAGAGTGGCGGGAGCAAAGGCGGTTGAGATTGAGGGGAGGTGGGAATAATTTTGTTTGATTTCCTTTTCTTTCCTCTTTTTTACTTCTTATCATCGCTCAGGAGTATAAATGAATGGTTGGGAAACGATTCTATCGGTGAAGGAGGAACTTACTACTTGCGTTGCTTGCTTGCTACTAGGACGGTGTTTTTGGTGCAGTAACTGGAAGGTAGATAAAGGAAAGGGATGCATGGACCTATATCATCGGATAGGATTGGATTGGTGGCGTGCTTTCATCGATTTGTATTCCTTTTCATGGTGTGGTTTTGCATGGAGGATTTAGGTGTTGGGGAATTCTTTTTTTGAAGGGGAAATTTGATTCATAAGGCGTGGCGTTTGTGGGGAATGGATTTGGTGATTGTTTGTTAGGCTCTTGGCATGTATTTACACCTCATGTATTTTTCTCTTCTTCTTCTTCTTTTTCCGTTTTCCGGCGCGTAAGTTTTTTTGTGCTGCATAGTGGAGTTTGAGTTGGGTTGGAAGGTATTGTTGGATAGGATGGGTATGATGGATGAGCGGAGCAGGTGGGTTTGGGGAGTACATAGCTTTTAGGATTGTGAATTGAGAAATATAATTATATCTATCTATATATCTATATATCTATGCATTTCAAAGTGAAATCGTAAATAAAACTAAAACTCATAAGTAATATTGATACTGTCTGTATTCGTGGAGGTAAGAAAAGAGTATTTAAGCGAGGGATAGTATATATAGAGGTCAAATTGAGGATGAGAATAAGGATGAAGATGAAACAGGATTTCAAGATGGAAAAGAAAAAAAGGTCAAAAAGTTAATTGTGAATTGTGAATTTAATACTTTTCCATCTTATTCTATATATCTATCGGGTTTTCACATCCATGTATCTGTTAATTTACATACTAATCATAGTCTAGTAAGTTTGGTGTCTGGGAGTAGCTGTCTAGTGTTGTTCATGTGGGAATTTTTTGCAAATAAGGAATTAAAAGAATTTAAAAAAAAAATTTGGTTGATTATTTGTTGGTTTCACCTCCCTTCATTTATAGTCTAATAACTCCCATACCCAAGAGTATATACCTTATATCACTCGCTTGAACCCCTTTTCAATTTTCAATTTTTTATATTCACTCATCATTCATCATTTATTTGTTTCTTCTCCCTTCATTCATAGTTTAGTTTAGTTTCTCACCTGTTCTTATTCCTATTCCACAATCCACTAGTCCCTAATTCTTAATCCTTTGAACCCAATCTTCCACGCGGCGTATTGGAACCTTTTATGTGCATCTTCTTTTTCATGCTCTTTTTTGTATTCCTATTTGAATTTTGATTTGAATTTCCTCGTATCAGTTCATTCTTAGGTTTATTCTTCATCTCTTGTGTGGACTCCTGCATCTGTGTCTGCATCGACTCGGCACTATTCATAGCTACTCCCGAATCGTTATTTTTACCGTGACTTTCATCTGTATTTTTATTGTCGTCTTCTTCATCTTCGTCGTAATCATTGTCGTTGATATCGCCAGGTTTTAAGAGGGATCTTTGGAAGGGCGCTTCGATTGACCAGTCGGTTATGCACTGGAATTAAGGGGGGAGTTAGTTAGGGGTCATGGAGTGGGGTTTGAGATTTCAGTCTGGATTAGACAAGTGAGAATAATAAATCGGAAGGAAAGTAGGAAATTGGAGTAAAGATACCTTGACATCTAAATTAGGATATCTATCTCCATAGATCTCCCACTTTCTAGCCCAATATTCCTCTGCTTCTTTGCCGAATCTCTAGTGTGCCAAGAATATTAGTCACAAATCCCAAATCAGATCATCTACTCTTCCACAAACAACCCAACCAAGCAAAAAAATAAGAATAAAATAAACATACCTGCTCCACCGCCATCCTCAAAACCTCCTTCATCTCCGCCTCCACCTCCTTAATTGTCATCAAAATCCTCCCCTCACCACTCCCAACCCTCATGCCCACAAACCCCCTCATAACATCCCTCTTCATCCTCATCTCCTCGAACATCCCCACCAAAACTTTAATCCACGCCCCTTCCATCAGCGACCTCCCAATTGGCATCACCTTTCCATTCCCCTCCCCCCCATCTCCCCCAAAAACCCCATCCACCACCAAACAAAACTCCAAAAACCGCTCCCTACACGCCGCAAACCCGATAAAATTACAACTCGAAGACGGATAGCGCGGAAAAATAGCTTCGAGGATGTGAGAAGTGTTGATGTGCCAGAGACGTGCCCAGGGGTGGTAGGTGAGGGTGGGTCGCGCGTAGATGGAGAGGAAGTCGGGGGAGAAATCGTGGGTTTTGTATTGGAAAGGGTGCACGGTGGCGCCGGCTGCGAGGAGGAATTCTTGGTCGGTTGTTGGGTAGGGGATGGGGGGGTAGAGGGTTGTGGACATATTTTTTTTTTTTGTTTTTTTGTTTTTTGTGGTGGGTTTGTGGGTTGGGGTATTAGGTGATTGGTGTGTGTTTTGCTTGGGATTTTGATTCAATTGTATATTGTATTTGAGTTTGAGAGGGGTTGGATAAAGGTTGAGGGTATGTATGCAGAGTTATCGAATTCTTGAGTTGTCGAGTTGGAGGAAGAAGAACATTTGAAAAGAGCTTTGTGGATGGATCTCTGAGGTGGAAATTAAATAGGTGGTCTTCCTTGTCTTGGTATGGTGATTCATAGATTAGGAAATTAGATTGTATGCTATTCACTTGAACTGGCTGGGGTGGTTTGTACGGTGAGGTGGTGGGTGAACCGGATGATTTGGTGATATTGAGTGCGGGGAGGTGAGGATGCAGAATCTGGGGGTGCAATGAATATTCACTTTTACTTTCATATTTGTCAGAGTACTGTTGATTTACCTTCTGCATCAAATCAACTCTCAGAAGCCAGCAAACTACATGATATCCATACAATCTACCTAACAAATTCCCACACACAATCAGCAGCAAGTAAATCCATCCTCTCCATCCTTCCATTCCACCCACCTCCTCACCTAACCACTCACTCACCAATACAAACCAAGACCTACCCATCCATCCACCAAGAAACAAAATCCAGATGTGTTCACCTGCCAAATCATTTGCGAATAGTAACTGTCCATACCTACAGAGATAAAACAGTAAAAGAAAGTGTGGTGGCACGTGTAAATCAGGTGTACTTGCCAACAGTTCGTACCTTCCTCAAGTACTTCCTTCCTTCATTTAAGTTTTAGTAAAGGTTACTAAGCTAGGCTCCTATATCTTTTCAATCTTCTCATTTTCACTTTCCCAAATCTTTTCATCCTAACAACCTCTCTTTCCAACATCATAAAAGTCAAAATGCAGGTCAATGATGTCGCCAGTAAGTGGTCTTCTTCATCCTTGAATTGTTTTGTAGACACTGACAATTTGGCAGGAAAAGACACACCTGAACCTGCGAAGGAAAGTGAAGTGGGAACTCCGGTCAATCAAACAGTCAAGACAGAAGAATTGACATTCCATCCATCCATTTCCAAAACTAGCTCGCGAGATCCGTGATATGATTTGGGACTACGGCATTGATATTACCACTTGACCATCGATTGTTCACATGGATGCCCGAACATCCCAATTTTCCTCTCCTCACTCATGTGTGCCGTGAAGCGCGAGCAGCTTGCTTGAAGAGATACTCGGCTTTCAGAAATGCCCGGATGGTGTCGATACTCCAGGAAATTGGAAAGGAAGTGACAAATGAGAATATAAAGCACTACGCGAGAGAATCGCAATACGTTACATGGGTCGATTTTGAGAGGGATATATTGTTCATGCATGAAGACATATTTCAAATGTCTGATGCCACTAACACAAGAATCGTACAGCGTATTGGAAAGCTTTACAAGCATCAGCTGACAGTCGTTAAGAAACTCGTTAGTATATCCTTTAGAGTACATTTGCGAGTTCGCTATGATACCAAGCACTGGTAATAACTCAGCATGATAATTTAGGCCATCAGCGTACATATTGCCGAAGAGTTGGTAATCTTGTTATTCTCAATTTTGGCAGACCCTAGCTGTTCTCTGCCCAAAGCTCATAGAAGTCACCATTTATACAAATGGCTGTCAGTTTTCGATTCCTTGTTACGATTTCAGCACAGCGAGTCGTGATTCCCGGCGCATTACTAGGAAGACGATGGATGAAGCATTGAATTATTTTAATGTGGTAAAGAGTTCTCTAACTAATTGTGGTATATTGAGTTATGAAGTTGACTTTGCGCACCTGGAACTCGACGAGATGCCCGAAAAGCTCTCCGTTCCTAAGCCAAAGCCACAGGGATTGAAGTTAAAGGTTGAGGAAGAGATAGTAGATAAGAAACTATTATCTCAATGGATTTGCGATTGAAGAAATATAGCTTGGCAATGATATCGATGAGGAACTCCGAGGATCAAATGTTTTCAGCTGAACAAGGAATATTCTTAGAATATTGGTGCCAGTGGTTTTCGCTTTTGCAAGAAGAAATAGCTTGATGTAGAAGGATGTGGTATTTGTGTATTAGCTCTAGGAACAAATATTTGCAGCGGATGAGCATATATTCAGCCAATCACAATGAAAACTAAGAACCTATTGGCCTCACTCTTCACACAGTTGCGATTCAAGGCCTTTAGGTAAAACACCACGGTTGTGCTACTCATCCGACGTCCTACGTAGCCCTATAATTGCGCCCATCAACAAGCCACTCAACACGCCATATACCATACTCCCCACGCAACCATCAACTCCATCCTCCTCTTTTCCAAAATCAAACTAGATCAGTCCACCAATACACCCCAGTAACCCCAAACTCCACCCTACTTCCCAGCACACCACATCTTCTTATTATAAACCCACCGCTCCCCCTCCACATCCTCAACCGTATCGGGATTAAACCAGAATTTCTCTCCGTGCGCTCTATACGTTACGCCGCGAAGTCCGACGCCTAGTTCGGCGGAATAGGATCGGTCCTGTGATTTATTTGGGTTGTTAGTCGGAGATGAGATGAAATGATGGAGTGGAGTGGAGTGGAGTGGAGTGGGATGGGATGGGATGGGATGGGATGATGTACCGTGGTATTGGGTTTCATTTTTCCTTCCCATAGTTTTTTGGTGCAGGTGAAGGGCCATGGTTTCCACTGTTTTGTTTACGTGGGTTAGTTTTTGTTGGGCTTTTGGTTTCTTCTTATATTCTTATATCCACACCACCTGTCCCCTCTAACTTCTCCTGCCCCTCTTCCCTACTCCCGCCTCTCTCTCTCTCACTCTCCTCGCTACTCAACTCCGCCCTCCATCCCAACCTCCCAAAGAAACTCAAAAAAAAAAAAAAAAAAAAAAACTCACAACCCACTCACTCCTCCCCCAATCCTTTTGATTTTCCATAGCCTGCCATTTCCAATGTTCACTATACGACATATTGATCCAACAGGTTTCGATTCCATTATCGATAATCTTTCCTATAAATGGTTTATCGTTGTCGAAGGGGAATTCGGCGTGGTAGGTGAGGCATGCTTGGGTTACGGGGAGGAGTGAGATGAGTGAGAGGGAGAGGGAGAGAAGAGAGGGAACAAGGAGAAGAGGGAGGTGCATGCTAGGTGCGTTAAAGTGGTTGGGTTGAATTGGGTTGGTTGGATAAAGTGATGATGTGGTGTGATGTGATGTAAGATCAGAAAGTATGTATCTCACGATCCCTCACATTCAAGTGTACAACAATCAAACGTATAATCCACGCTCACACCCACGTCCAGGTCCCGTCCACAATCCCACAAGATTCTCCACGCTCAAATATCGCAACTATCTCCTCGAAAGACCCCTATCGTAAATATCGCGTAAAGCCGTTTTTGCGTCGAACTATTGAATTCCAGTACAGTATTGACTCAAGTAATTCCCTTCAACTTCCAAAAAGAAACAGTCTTGAATTCCACTCATCGAAATATATGTTCTTACAAGTACTTTTCGCATTCGTAACTTTATAACAAACACACTTTTTCGACTTCTCTTGGCAGACCCATAAAATAAAGTCTTGCGAAGAGATAAATCATAAAAGAAATTACAACATTGATCAAATCAAACTCAATCATAAAAAAATACCATGCATCTCCCTCCAATACAAGTATCCCTCCATACCTCTAGACCCACTAGTTCCTCACAGCTCTTGGCGACTTCAGCCATTTGAAGAGAGGGACGAAAACAGAGACCTAACGCATTGCTACTCATAGTTCGATTTATATATTCATTCATCCCTTCAGATCTTCTCTCCACAAACCACACCTCCTCCAGTCCCCGAGTTATCAAAAACTAAAAGATCTTCAAAATCTAAAACCAGCTGCAGATATGATATATCCCTGATTTAACTATCCTCCGTCCACTCCTCCAAAAAATATTTACACCTCTACCACGAATTTCAAATCAACACCCACATCCACACCACAAAAAAAGAATACCCCGATCCCCAATTTCTCGATTCCACACGTAGCGGCTCCCTCCGAAAAAAGAAAAAGGGCGTTCCTCGCTTAACATCACTCGACACATCACTCGACAGATAAAAGAGTAAAAGGGTGGCTGAAACATACATAAACACACTCCTTAGCATTCCCATCCAAGACATGATCACATTTTTTCCTTTTCTTATTCCAGATATCTGATGCATTTGCATACCGGTATTCAAAAACTCGGCTTATCTCCATCAGAAACCGAGTAATAGTTGCCCTTAAGTGCTCTGTAAGTACAATGTGAAGAACGAGATGGAGTGGATATCTCTTTGCAAACTCGGGATGATATCGTTGAGTTCTGAGTTGATGAATCGAAGGGAAATTTATATTTTTGTAAAGATTTCATTGAAAGACAATCCATGGAGTGCTAGACTTCCAGCCCCTTAGTATATGTAATATACGCGGTTCATCGGAATCACACATCGACATATCACGATAGGCCAAGCAGTATGAAAATGAATTTGTACTTCAGTCCTAAATAAATGAACTTTTCTAAGCTAAAGCTATCGCAATCAAAGTTGGAAAGATAAAAGATAAACCAAGAAATCGCTGCAATTCACGGATGCGTGAATAAAAACTGCTGTAATTCTCAAATAAGTTAATAGAAAAAGGAAACTTTTCGCTCTCGATAAACAATCGCCATAACTGAAAAATGCCTGGACAAATGGAGGGTTAGGACTTCGCGTCTGCGTGCTGAGATTAGACGAGGAATAACACGGAATGCGGAAGGATATGACCAGATCGTCAAGGCAGAGCACAGGTGTTTTGACCGGGAACATATCGTGATGCTTAGATCCAGAACATTGACTCTGCAATGTCAGCTTGTATTGTCACTCGATCTTGACCTACAACCGGCTCTGGCCTGGCTCCTGGTTGCGGTGTAGTATTATCTGTCGAAGGATCATACTGATCTGCAAGGTATCCCCTCATGCGTGTGCACAACAAGTCCGCATAGTATGCAGGTGGACACAGACTGACAGCCTTAGTTGCTCGCCCGAACAGATGGCACATGTTATACGTTAACTCCTCAAGGGAATCGGCTGAGGTCTGATGAGGAGCCTTCACCTTCTGGGATTTAAAGATCTCGTCTAGGATGACAAAATAATGACATGGTCTTGCGGTTCCCATGAGACATTGATGAGGTTGGAGGAAAAAGTCCCAGTTGCGAGATTCGGTAACCCCACGGTCGACGACGGTTCCAGCAGGACAATTTGATTTAGAATCCGCAGTTTCAGTATCCCTTGGATAAAATCGTGTGTGATGACGTTTTCCACAGACTATGATCGAGATTCTTGGAAGGTTTTTCTTGGTCAAATTAGCTGGGTACTTTTGTCGACAAGCATTTCTAATCTTCGGTAATTCTTGCTCGAGCGAGATATTGTATTGCCCTTCCGAAACACCATCTCTGTAAATTAGAATGTTTTCAGGCCATGCTTTGTTTTTCTTGTTCCAGATTTCCAAAAGCCTCATCAACATTGATTCAAGATCTGACACCATCTCTTGTCGGGCTTCCTTCTGCAAACGACAAATACCTGACCATTGGCCCAATAGTTTGTCAGTGCTTGTTACCATGGCAGCAACACTAGGGGCTGTATCTTTTGATCCAGGGGATGGATGTGTCACATCAATGCCAACAACCATCGTCTTTCCTTCATTGATAACGCCGAGTTTGTCGATTGTCTGATTAATACCACCCGCCTTGAGATTGAACTTCAACGCAACGTTGCCAAAGTATTGTAGATCTCCCTTTACAAATTTCGAGTATTGTACACAGACTGTATGTATACCAGCGCTAGTATCTGCATATCTCTTTATCGTGTTATAAAGCATTACATCATTAACTGGAAGGATACAGAGAACAAACTTGGGCTTTGGAAGGTTTTTGGATGTAGTGAGCTTTTTGAAGGCATCCTTAACAGCGGTAGAGGTAGACGCTTCATTTCCTTCTATGTGTTTCAAAGAAGGTGCTGGCACATTCATGTAACCTTGAACACCTATACCTGCACCATGAAGGTGTCTCCGGAATTGATCGACTGTATCTATCACAGTCTGCTGGTCCACTCTACTACTAGCACGGCTGGTAGATTCAACTATCATGTAAGTCCACGGGCCCAGATCTCCACAAGTATGGAAACGCGTATCTCTCATATTCCAAGAACCATCCCTAGGCATCGTCGTCATTGGGCGAAGTTGTTTGTTCTTATAGTTGATTGCGGGTGGCGGTAACACACGACCTTGAACAGTTATTAGGCTGTCACCAACGTGAACTCCGAATTGAGATAAAAGGGGATTGTTCTTAGCATTTAGTCCCAAGACTTGTTTGCCAGATGTGATAATGGACATAGCATTAGGTTCGGGCCTTCTGTTTGCAAAATCTAACATCATTCGAGTTTGATCCCCTAGTAAAGCCTTTTTCACAACCTGACCTGGTTTTATAATGCAGACCTCCGCTGGCAGATAAGATGGTTTGAGGCTGTTACCGACGTTGACCACGGGAAAATTTGGGTTCAATTTATTACTCGGATATTTAGCTTTGAAATAATCAAATACTGACATGTACATATTGACTTTAAGGGCCGGCGCAGAAGCTTTTTTTGATCCGGATTTAGGTGGAGCGTCGCCTTTCGTTGATGGTGCTTCAGCAGAAATGTAAAACTTGACATCTTTTGGTCCAGCGCCATATCTTGCAATCTGTGGAGGATGCTCCTCCGTGCTACCGTCACCTGGGCGAGCCAAATCCCAAATGGATCTCTCCCGCGGAATAATCGCACCGTTCTTAGACTTTTTTTCGGGTAAGTGAGTCACTTCAATACGCTTCCTTTTAATCTTATCCATGATACCATGACCATGGCCAAGTTTTTGGAATAAAAGAGCCAGAGAACCAGGCTCAAGAAAGACAGAGTGAGTGACGTTCACGTTCAACAAGAGTCGACCAGTGGCTGGTCTAACACTCTGATAGAAGCCGCGTATAGCCTCCAGTCCCATACTAAGAGGCGTAAAATTGTGCTCGTTGCCCTTTCGAGCTGTGGAGAAGTGTCTGTTACCGGCAATGGAAACAGTTCCTTTATCACTTTTGGCATAAAATCCGAGAAGGGTATTCATGGCCTGGATGGTCTCCTCTTTTTGTATATCTGATACATTAGTCGCAGAAATTTTGGATAAAAACTGAACGAAATCGGAGATGTTGAAAGAGGTCGGGGAGCTGATCCGAACGCGGTAAACTTGGGCATCTGGATATGGATCGTCTTCCCCTTCGCTTCGCCAAGGGATACTGAAAGTACGCTCATCTGTGAAAGGCAACTTGTTTGGTGTAATAAGCATTGAGGCGTAATCCGTAGCAATAGGAATGTTTGCAAATTCCGGCAATTCGAGCACGAGCCTAAAAAGCTGGGTTCGTTTCTTTTTGGCAGCATCTATGTTCGGCAATATATATACCATATATCGACCTAAAGTGAAGTTGGGATCGGTGTTTAACGAGAATGAATTGGTAAAAAGCTGGATTTTCCGACCGCCAATCCCGTACCCCGGACGAGCAGGATATTTCTGGTTGAGGGATACCTTACTAAGAGCATTGATTCCCGACAAGCTCTGATGGTAGTCATTTTCCATCTTGGTGACGTTCGCATCGGGGGCCTCCGCGGGGTATTTGGGGTCTCTAGAGAGTTTATTAGATCAACACCAAGAATAGTAAAGTAAAATCCTTACTTGAAGACGACTACCGGGCCGCCACGACCACGTCCACCTCCTCCTCGGCCACCACGGTCCCCGCCACCATAACCACCTCGTCCTCCACCACGATCTCCGCCACCATAACCGCCTCCTCTTCCACCACGATCTCCGCCACCACGTCCACCACGATCTCCGCCACCACGGCCACCACGGCCACGTCCGCGTGCTGCTGGATCAAAAGACATGGGAAGGGCTAATGAGGGCTCTCTAAAGAAATGCTTGTCGAATGTATCTGAGAATGAGTGTTAGGAAGCAAACTAAAAAGATGAAGTGTAGACAGTCATGAAGATGAGTTGATCCAATCTGAGAATTAGGGAGTAGAAGAATGCGATATTAGTAGAAGGAAGCATGTGCCACTTGGCTAGTAAAACGGGATTGCTTTGTAAGTCAAAGAAACGCGCTGTTTTGTCGAACAGAATCCAAAAGTGCGAAACAACATAATGTCTTATGAGGGTCAGACAATGAAAGGTGATGGATTGTCATTGCTAAAAGGAAGGTAACGAAAATGTGGTTGAGAACGATGAGTGGTTGTCGATCAAGTACAATCTTCAAGATTAAACTGATAATCTAGGAGAGATAATTGTGCCACGAGGCAGGCAAGCCATCCATGATTGGCATCACAGAGGGTGTTGAAATAAAGTTGAAGCATACCCTTTGAAAATCGAGCAATCGATAGCTAGAATATCTAACTATGGAGAGGAATATTGACAGTTAATGGGAATTGAGCTAATTTCCAGCTTGTGATAGTGTATCAAATTCTTTGAGCGATAAATTGATGGATTGTAATAAGAATTTGAGATGGACGGATGGTAGGTTTTGTTAGGGTGGAGCGAGATAAGTAGCCCAGGCGATTTTTGATAGGTGAGGGGTGCTTTACTGCAGTAGATGTTCAGATTAGGAAAAGATCATATGGTAGCTAGGTGTTTGCTAGCAATTGGAAGGGATGCATGCATGAGCTACTACTATGATACGTAGCAGGATTTGTTTGACCACTTACTTTGTAATTTTAGAGCTTATAGCAATAGAGCTAGAAGAGAATATAGAAACGCTTGGGATTGAATAAAAATCCAACAGACGGGATATATAATAGATGAGAGGAATATAATGTGTATTTGTGAGGTTGAAAGAAAGAGAAGGGTGAGAAGAAAAAAGAGGGAGAGAGAAGAGAGAAGAGAGGAGAGAGGAGAGAGGAGAGAGAAGGCAGCGTCAGCTCAGCTTACCTTCAAGAACAATTGGTAGAAGGAGCTCCTACCTGCAGCCAATACTCGTATTGTGTCATTTACCCCACTTTCCCTTTGAGAGTGAAGTTTGGCAGAACTTTTTATGGTTTGAATACGTGCTAGATCTTCTCAAACAAAGAAGGATAAAAGAATATTCTCTTTTCTCACTTCTAGCTATTGTAGAAATGAAAATTCTTAGCATTTTTCCCCTTTAAACTCAAAAGATAATAAAAAAAAATTAAATTTTTTTTACAATTCAACTCACAATTCACCAATCTCTCAAAGAAGTGGGACATCACCTAGTGGATCTTTCTGTACGTGTGGTCACATGCTCAACTAAAAGAGTGAATTCCGAATTTCTACCATCCAATTATGTGATTTGTAGCACACCACAATCATCAGATGAATTGATTGATATTAATGTGTCAATGTGTCAATACCTATCATTTCATGTAACATCATCCAGGTATCATGCCATCCTGCAGCTAGCTAGCACCAAGGAAACTTGCTGCATTGTTCAAGCAAGGCAAGTAGAAAAAACATTAAACAAAGAAAGAGTCATTTTTGGTTGTTCAACATAACCTTCTGCAGCCAGCTTAATCGGTGATGAAACTGAGTGAATGGTGGTCAGCCTTTCTGAACACAGCGGAAATTTGACAGCCTCTAATATTAAAGAAGAAAGACCTGGGTAGATGAACCCCCTGTGTATTCATCGCCGAAGATTGCTGTTTACATAGCAAGAGCGGTTCCAATGAATTGGTACTGGACGAAACATTGGCTAATTTCGAATCATCGGAAGCATGCAACTTCCTTTGATAGTGGCATACCAACAAAAACTTCTACTTCTAGTTAACCATTTCAATTCTATCAACAAACCAAAAGGAGTCATGATTATGTAAGAACGCATCAATTGGCTGTATCAGAAATTGATACTTGTTCGGAAAGCATGATGCTAGATTTTTTTATTTCAATTCGAAAAATTGAAATACTGCGATACGGCCACCCAAACTAAAAGTAGCCGCCCAAGGAGGAAAATTCCTGATTCCTTCCATACCCGGACTATGGGGCAAATAGTTGGCCAATGAGAATGCCATGCATAGTTGTTGGCTTTCATTGCTGGTTGCCATGACGAATCAAAAGAGCTTTCGGATATGGAATGAATCATAAGGATACAATAACAAAGAAATCGATTTATTGACAATAACTTCAATTCTTTGCCTCATGACTTTTCCATAGTCATAGAGTGAGTCAGCAAGTTAGTGATGCTGCTATTGTTTTTGAGTATTCTGTTCTGCCTAGCAGAAAGGTTTTGCTGTTTCCTTATTGAGACCAATGTGTCTCGCTGAAACCCCAAAACTTGACCACCATCAATTTCATTAATTTTTTCAAAGGAAATCATTGTACCTAAGATGTCAAAATTAATATCATCAACAGCAGACATGGATATCAGAGGCAAGCCCGTCATGGAGGCATCCAAGAACGAGGTTGATATATCCAATGCATCGGATTCGGTATCCAAAGATAACACGCCAGAGGAGTCTATGCCAGCGGACGCATCTCTACAAAAAGAATCAACTTTGAGTCCTAACGAACTAGATGGCGAAGAGGCAGTTTATCCCCATGGTTTAAAATTGGTCGTCATTCTGGCGGCGCTATGCATCGCAGTCTTTTTAGTAGCTCTAGATCAAACCATTATCGCAACTGCCATCCCGAAAATAACAGATCAGTTCAATAGCATACAAGATATTGGATGGTATGGCAGCGCATACCTCTTGACCACCACCGCTCTGCAACCGACATTTGGTAGGATATATACTATATTCAGTGTAAGCAAGAGAGTGTACGGATACCAATATATTGTGCGGATACTTATAAAATTCTGCAGATCAAGCTCACCTTCATCGTGGCTATAATCATTTTCGAAATCGGGTAATGTGATGTCACAAATATGTGGATGGAACATATGAATTAACAAATAGGACAGTTCCTTGGTTTGCGCCACTGCGCCGAATAGCACTGCGTTGATAGTGGGTAGAGCTATAGCTGGAATAGGAGTTGGAGGTTTATTTTCAGGAGCAATAGTTATTTTGGCATATTGTTGTAAGTGCTTAGATTTTAGCCCGGTGGCGATATGAATGGATGGCTTCAACCGATTATAACGTTCAATTTTAGCTTGTTTATTTAATTTTTATTTTGGATGATCCTGACTCAACAAATAGTACCTTTGCGAAAACGACCAGCTGCGTTTGGTTTGATGTAGGTGGATAAACTTTTGTAAAAAGAAATTGTAGTTGCCTCTTTTTGTTACAAGCGCTGACATGAATACTATTCAGTGGAGGGATGTGGGGAATTGCTTCTGTCGCAGGACCGTTGCTTGGGGGTGTATTCGTGAGTCTGGTTCAGAATTTCACGAGGACAAACACTGATCAGGACAGACCGACAAAGTATCTTGGCGTTGGTGCTTCTATATTAATCTTCCTATAGGCGCCGTCGCTATAGCTGTAATTGCCGTTTACCTCAAGATCCACCGCGCCAACAACCCCGAGAATCTTTCCATTTTCGCTCGTATCAAAAAGCTCGATCTCATCGGCACAGTCATTCTTATCCCAGCCGTCATATGCCTTCTGCTCGCCCTCCAATGGGGTGGTACGACATATCCATGGAGTTCTGCTAAGATCATTGGTCTCCTCGTCGGTTCGATCTTGTTATTCATCTTATTCATTACCTCACAAATCATCCTCGGGGATAAAGGCATTCTCCCTCCCCGCTTCTTTAAAGATCGCAACACTATCCTCGCATACGTATTCGCGTTCCTCTTTGGCGCTGGTTTCTTTTCTCTAATCTTCTACCTGGCAATCTACTTTCAATCCGTCAAAGGTTCCTCCGCCACCAAAGCCGGTATTGAGCTTCTCCCCCTCCTAATATCTACAGTTCTATCATCCATAGTAACCGGAGGGCTCATCACCGCAATCGGATATTACACTCCCGTTATGATTTTCTGTATGATATTATTCGCCGTCGGCTCCGGCCTCATCACCACCTTCTCCCTCACAACTCCCATGTCCCAATGGTTCGGCTTCCAAGTCATAACTGGTATTGGAATCGGCGTTGGTTTTCAAGGCGGTGTTCTAGTAGTTCAGACTGTTCTTCCACTTGTCGACGTACCCGTCGGTACAGCATGCGTGTCATTTTTTCAGTCCCTAGGCGGCGCCCTCTTTATATCCGTCTGCCAAACCCTTTTCCAAAACGGGTTAAAATCTGGAATAGAAGAACATGCTCCCCAACTCGATCCTCAGTTATTTTTACATAGCGGCGCAACAGAAATTCGACAATTGCTAGCACAGCTGCAGCAAGAAGAAGCCTTAAATGCTGTGTTGCAAGCCTATGTAGAAGGACTTACGCGTTGTTATTGGGTGACTACTGCCTGTGCGATTGGCAGCTTTGTGGCAGCATGTGGACTGGATTGGAAGAGTGTGAAGAAGGGGCATGGACAAGAGAAGGAAATAGAGAAGAAAAAGGAAGAGAAGGATGGAATGGTGATTGAAAGAGGAACGACCCAGCCTGAAAATTTGTAAAATATGAATGCGGCTTGCACATGACAGAGTAGACAACACCACACGCTTGTAAATCTTGTATTACTAGTAGAGCATCCACACAATTTAGCATTAATTTCAAGTTCTTTTCGGCTCTTTTCGGCCGCCGTCCTTTAACTCCTAAAGCCCCTTTAATTGTCATCATCAAGCCTGAGACGCCGTTTGATCGTCGAATCTAGGTCCAGGTATGGGAGAGTATTACAGGGTATCCGAGCCTGAAAGATAAATCGGCTACATTGTAAGTTTACAACACAAATCATACATACAAAATCACCTCGATGAACTATATCAAAGACCATATTCACATTGAACAGCAATAGAAATTTAAAGGGAATAGAAAAACCAAAATCCAACAGCCCCATTGAATTTTAGAGCCCTAAATCCAATGATCTACAAACTCGTGCACACACCACCAAGACACCCTCAATTCCCTGAAGCCACGCTCCCATTGGCGCAATAATGCTCACCCGTTCCCCGCACTATCCAAACCAATTTCAACGGGCTTTTTCTAGAATCTCTAGCGTAGGATCGATCACCCCAAAGGTTTGCATTTCCCCGCAAACGCTAGGTAGATCCTTTTCAAATGTTGAAAACCTTTTCAAATATTGGAAAGTAAATCGCAAGTCGTAAGTCAAAGAAGACAAAATCAGCATTGAAAATTCGACTACAGTACAAAGCTTAAATACCTTTTGCTTCCCGGCTCTCCTTATTCAAATAAGGTTTGTATGAAAGCTTGCATGCGGTGTATCACAATGCACCAGAGTTTACCAAGACTTAAGGGGCGATTCTGGATTATGTAATCCTACCTATAGCTTTTCTCCTTAATCACTTATGCATTTTCGGTCCCTGAGTGGAAAATCGTTCGTCCGAATTCTTATCCTACAGTGCCGTACTCGCATTGCTTGAACCATGCTCGAGCCATGCAAACTACTATCGGTGTATACCTAGATATCTAATTACTAGCAAACAAGCACTCTGCTCTCCTATGCAAGCTTTTCAAACAAGGGTACTCATGCTGCCAAAAAGTATGCAACTCCGACGCTAGAGAAACCAGGTAATGACATTCCTCTTGTAGTTTACCATCTTGAGGTACGTGCCCCTAGCTTCGGAGTTGTATACTTTCTGACCGCACGGGTATTTATCTTCACGCATGAAATCATCAACGGCTTTCAATCCCAAATGATGATAATGCGAAGGCTTGTATGTATGTATAAGTCGGTGAGATGAGAAAGGGTAGACATGGGTGTTGCATTATTCCGAAGTATCGGCAATCTGTAATCCACTTCTGGATGCAGTTAGTAATACATACATCGAGCTCACTCGCATCTAGATATAAAGTGCCCTCCTTGGCTTTTCTTTTTGAAAGGGCTCCTGACTATCAATTGACATTTCTATTTTCAATTGACTGTTCAAAAAAGTCCATCAAAATGGTCCGCCCATTAATACTTCTAGCTTCTCTCGCCCCTTTTGTCACAGCCAGTTGGAACATCAATAGCCAGCAGAATAGACATGCCTGTCAAAATCACACCCAAAATCCTTTGGAAGGATGTGATTTGCAAAGGACGAAATATGTAGATTCCGTAGGAAGTGGTTCCAATTTCAAGACGGTGCAGTCTGGTATGTACTTGGGTCTCCCATAGGAGGTGAAGCGGAATGTGGTAGAATTGCGCAAGTGGAAGGTTTGAATTAAGGCTAATTGTAAACGATGTAGCTGTCGCGAGCTTACCAAACAATAATGATACATATGTTATTCTTATTGCATCTGGCAACTATACAGAGCAGGTGAGAATTATGTTTAATTTGTCTTTTGCACTCAGGCTCGTCGCATGATCGTTAACATTGGACCGTAGGTCAACGTCACTCGTCCTGGTCCTACATATTTGCTTGGTGAAACCGCAAATCCTTACAATCAATCTGGGAATACCGTCAATATCATCTGGAGAGCGGTTGCTGGCACAGGGGATAACGCCTACACATCCACTTTGACTGTTGCGCCGACTCTCAATGCGTCTTTGAGTGGAAGTGGCCCGACTGGATTTGCTGTCCCACCAGGAACACCATTTGGATGCAAAGACTTTAGAACATACAATCTGAACTTCATCAATGATTTTGTGCCATACTGTAAGTTAATGTTTTTTTTCCAGAGGAGGAAGAGGATGACAAAACGGTCGGGACCTTGGGGGGAGTATCGGAACAAACAAGAGAACATTCTAACAAAATAATAGCTGATGGACCTTCCCTCGCATTGAGCATAAGCTATGCAAACGGTGGCTTTTACTATACCGGCTTCTACAGCTACCAGGATACTGTATGCCATCCACCGACTGCTCTTTTCCCTTTCTTCTCTCTCAAACTAACACACTCAAGATCTACGTAGGCAAACTATCCAATTCGTACATGTCTAAATCTGTCGTCGCCGGCCAGACCGACTTCTTTTACGGTTTCGGGACTCTCTGGGTTAACAACACACAAATCTATCTTCGATCATGTGGAGGTAATTTCGTCCCCTTTCCTACTATCCATGTTCTTGCTTTTATTAACTCGAATTTTTTCAGGTGGAATTACAGCTTGGAAGGGAACGAACACGACCTTTGAGAACAAATATGGAGTATATATTGTGGATTCATCAGTACAGAAAGCAAACAGTAGTTTGAGCATCACAGGAAAATGTCCACTTGGCAGACCTTGGGTATATTCTCTCTGTCCTTTAATCATTTATGGGAATGATCTAACAATCGCCAAACAGAACGCACAAATGCGATCAATCTTCGCCCGCACCTACCTCGATGATTCGATTCTTCCCACAGGATATATCGACTGGGTTCCTGCTCGCTACAATGACAACGATGGTAATTACAGCACTATCCAAGCTGAATATAAGAATTATGGACCAGGTTATGACGCGACTGCGAGGGCCAGTTCGTTGCTTGATGTGCAATACAATGACACGCAATGGGCGCCTTACAGTAGTCCCGCTAAAGTATTCCAGGATCCTTCAGGACGTTTCGGTGATGTAAGTTGGGTCGATTTCAGCGTTTAATTGTGTTCGCGGGGAATGATATCGGGGAAATGAGAAATGTATGTAATGTCTAGAAATGAGAAGTCCAACTGGTGATTCCTTCATGCCTGGGTCCGAGATGTGACTCCGCTTAATCAGCTTAATCGCTTAATCGTGACATACTTTCCATAACACACCAAAATGTCAATCAATATCTGTAAGTCCACCAATATTTTGAGTAGTGAACTAAGAACCAACAGCTAGAATAAATTGAAGATACTATGTAGGTATGTTACTGGGTTTTTATTCGAATGAGAAGGGTCGACAAGAATTTCTTAGTGTATCATGACTAAGCGGTAGCTCATCGTCAACTATTCCAGTTTTTTGTTCTAGCCTTTCAGTCAGAACACTTTACGCGACCCTCTATATCAAACGCGTTTCCTCGAACAAACAAACATACTAGAGTCTCGTCTCAATTCACCATTATTCCACAAAATTTTAACAACATCGACATCGACACAAATTTTAAAATGGCTACCCAAAATGATGTCGCAGATGAAACCCCTCCACAAATCAATCCGTACGAAGTTCTGGGTATTGAGAAATCTGCCTCTGAAGATGAGATCAAACGTGCATATCGTAAATGCGCTTTGAAGCACCATCCAGGTATGTCATAGTATTTTTTACTTTAGGAGCCTACAAGATCCATGCGATTCTTCTTACGGGATTATCACTTTCGAATTCATGACATACAACCACCTCAAAAGTCTATTTGCACAGCTAACAATCTCCTAGACAAAGCTCCAGCACATCTCAAATCTGATTCCCATACCAAATTCCAAGAAATCGCTTTCGCATATGCCATCCTCTCAAATCCAAATCGTCGCAAACGCTATGATCGTACTGGATCTACCTCTGAGTCTGTCGATGCGGATGGCTTCTCCTGGACCGATTTCTATTCCGAGCAATACAAAGATATTGTTACTGCCGATGCCATTAATGAATTTTCTAATTACTACAAAGGTTCTGATGAGGAGAAGGATGATTTGCTCAAAGCTTATACCGTACACGAAGGAAAATGGGGGAAAATGTATCAGGTTATTATGTTGAGTGACCCAGTCCAGGATGAAGAACGATTTCGCGAGATTATCGAGGAAGCAATCAAGAAGGGAGAAGTTGAGGAATATGCTGTCTTTAGACAGGAAAGTAAGGCTTCGAAGGCTAAGAGAATGAAGAAGGCTAGAGAGGAAGAGAAAGAAGCTGCGAAGGCCGCGAAACAACTAGGCGCTGATAAATTATTGAAGGGATCTAGTGGGGATGGAGCGGAGAAAAGTAAAAAGCCAAAGAAGCAGGTCCCTGGTCATATGGATGATTTGGCTGCTATTATCCAGGCCAGGCAAGCCTCAAGAGGTAGTTTCCTTGATGGATTAGAGGCAAAATATGCGTCAGGTGGAAAGAAGTTGGCAAAGGATCCAGGTGGACTGGATGAAGAGGAGTTTCAGAGAATTCAAAACGGTTTAGGCTCGAGTAAGAGCAAAGGCAAAGCGAAGGGCAAGGGGAAGAAAAGAGAAGCCGATTCTGAGGATGATGTGGAGGAAGATAAAATACCAACACCTAAGAAGAAGTCATCAAGGGGCAGGAAGAGAGAACCTGTGGTAGAGGAAGAAGATAAAGATGAAGATGTAGAAATGGATGACGGTGGTAATGATTATCAAGCAGAAGAAGCAGAAGAAGATGAAGAAGAAGAGATCGAGGTCGAGGTCGAGGTCGAGAAACCAGCTCCTAAAAAGAGAGCGAAGAAGCCAGCCACTCGGCAATCCAAGCGTACTAGAACTACCCGGGCATGATGATATGATATCTACAAATGGAAATGGAGTTTTGGGGGGTTTTTTAATACGGCTGGATGGATTTGATATGATATGCATAGAAGTAGGCGTTGATAACTACGATGATTTAATATGAGGATTTATCCATTTTCAATACAACTCCTAATCAAGACATGCATTTCATTTGACCTTTTTGACATATTAATATTCCAGCATATGATTGTACATTCTTTAATTATTTGTGATCAGATATTTTGGACATTCTAAATCTTCAAACTCAAACCCCTACTCTCGTCTGAGCTCTAGACTTCCATCGACCGAGCAGCATCAACAAACCACGTGACATACATCCTCGACGCGTGCACTTCGCGATTTCCCTTCGCCTCGGTCGCAAACACCGAAACATTCATTTCAACGTTCCATCCATGACCATTTCAACAACTAGCTACATTCAAAACACCATTCGCGCGATCAAATCTCGTCTTTAACATCTGCTCTGCTCACATAGCAATTGACGCGTGGCAATTCCTCTCACACCATGCTCCATCAGAAAATGTCATGACAACCCCCTCATCGACATCCACATCGACGTCCACATCCGCACTCGAACTCGCACCACTCCTCCCGCTAAATCTATACCATCTCTCGCCTACTATTCACAAATGGTGCGCTTTAAGGTGTGCGGATATCGCTACTTTGAATACGCGGGGTGTTTATTATGAAAGTTCGTTTTTGCTCTTGTTTCTTTACTCCCATGTTCCTCTTCTCTTTCTTTCCCTCGGGCGGGAATTCTTCATGCAATAACGTTACAGATGGAATAAATAGAAACAATCAGCTAACAGAACAACGCAAGATAAACCAATTCACCATTACCTCAACCATCCGATTCGGTACATAAAACTCATCGGCCTCGTCGTCTCTACTGATGATTTTGCCCGTCGCCGCGTCTATACTATCGATGATTCAAGCGGAGTATGTATAGAATGCGTGGCACTCTTACCTCCTCCACCACCAGCCAATCCCTCTTCATCTACAACCTCAACCTCCACCTCCACCTCCAACCTCCCCACCACCCAATCACTAACCCCGAGCGAACCCTCAATCACCCATCCTCAAATCGCCTGGGACAGCATCTCCGAATGCAAAATCGTACGGATCCTCGGAGTGATGGGAACATATATGTCGATGCCACAACTGCAAATTGTGAAGATGGGAGTGGTAGGAAGTACAGATGTGGAAAGGAAGTGGTGGGATGAATGTGCGGGGTTGAAGGATCCTTCCTCGGGGATTTTGGGCAGGGAATGGGTGGTGAGTCAGGAGGAGATTGAAAGGGGGAAGAGGAGAGAGAGGAGGAGGAAAGCTCGCGAGGTTGAAAGGGAAAAGCGGGGGGAGAGGGAAGGACAAAGGAAGAAGAAGGTTGACGAGAGAGAGGGTAATAGGTTAAAAGAGGGAACTGGAAGAAAGGAGAACACCGACAGAGTCAAAGACGAAGGGGAAAAACAACCACAAGAGAGGAAAAGAAAAGATAATTCACACCACCTCGTCTCATCCATCCCCGCCCAACCCCCCAAATCCACCCACAAACCTCCTCCCCTCCACCACCCCCCACGCGAAACCTCCCCCAACAAAACGAACCCCAAACCCCCTGCTATAAAAAGAAGAACCCTACCAATCGCCCTCCCCGACCTATCCAAATACGATACTTTTGGTCTATAGCCTCTCAATGCGCACTTTATCAAACCGACTAATTAATGAGCTGTAGGGTCTGCTCCCGATTTTCGATTTTCGATCATGAATTTCTCTCTCTCATGAATCTCTCTCTCTCTCTCTCTCACATGCGTGCATGAGGAAGAAGTCTGGGTTTGAACTTTGAAGAGAGAAGGAAAGAAAGAAAGAAAGAAAGAAAGATGTATACATATATATGTCTAATCCCTGAATCCTCGTCGACGATTTGCAGCTTTGGATACGGGGTGTGGATAGGTGGATGTTTTTGTGTTTAGATCATTATTGGTTTTAGGTTATATATGGATGGGTTTGGAGATATGCATTTGTCGTGTAGGCTGCATGGGCGTTAATGGCGCATTGAGTTGTACATTTGATTATGTAGTATAGGACTATGTAACCTCAAAATACCCTTGTACATACATACACACAAGCTCAAGGCTACATTAAACTCAACGTATTGTATTACTCGCGAGGTATCATATACACAGGTCTTAGCTTCGAAGCCCCCTGACTATTTTTACAATTCATCCCATTTGCATTCCCGGCAACCCTCTCATAAAATTTTCCCTAAAATCCCATAATGTTTTTTTTGTAATAACAAGCAATGTTAAAAGTGCCACCAACCTTGTCAATCTACCTCCCTCACCCCCCCCCCCCCGGCTATGAAATCTCAATATCTGCCTTTCATATCCAGCGCTGAAACGCCACTGCCACATTCTGATACAATTAATATCAACAATCTCGAACTAATATCCTGCCAAAGCCTTGACTGATCTGACCACATTCCCTCCAATTTCTCCGGCTCCGGCAGGAGCGTCTGGGTATACCAAGAATGCGAGGCCAATGATGATATAAAGACCAAGAAGCTATGTAAATGTCAGTGAAATGGGGTTAAAAATTTGGAATTTATCAAGACTTACCATACAACCTTCCAAATAATTACTCTTGCCATCTTGAACAACATAAGTAACGACCAAGACACTTAAGAAGAAAACCACTGTCTCGAATGTTTCAAAATGTAAAGTCATAGGTTTATCCATGATCCATCCCAAGATCACAAGGAATGGGGTGACGAAAAGTGCAATTTGCATACTCGATCCAATGGCTACGCCCATTGCAAGGTCCATCTTATCCTTGACGGCAACCACAATAGCTGTGACATGCTCTGCGGCATTACCAACAATGGGGAGTAGAATAAGACCAACGAATGTTTTGGAGATATGAGTACTCTCAACGATCGAGTCGATGGAATCAACCAAGTAATCAGCACAAACAGATACGGCGACTGTGACAATAACGAGAACAGCGGCGGCAGCCCATGGGCTCATCTGTGGTGCTTCTTCCTCCTCTCCTGCTGCTTGGCTTTCAGCATCGAATAGATTGGCATGTGTTCGAAGCTGGAAGAACAAATAGAGGCAATACAGAATTAATAAAATGATTGCTGTTCCGTGAGAGAGAATCAAAATATTGGTTTCAGTGTCTGCTGATGATTTGGCGAGAACAGAATAAAGCTTTGAAGAAGTCAGCTATTGTTACAAACAGATGGGAGTTCAGCTTACCGTTGCAGGGATAATCAAAGCGCATGCAGCAAGAACCATAAGGGATGACATGGTTCCTGCGACAGTGTCGTTAAATTTCTGCTCGATGCCCATAGATGTACCAGTTCGTGTATTGTGGATTCCGCCAGCTATAAAGCAACATCCCAACACAAGTAGAGAGTTCGACAAGATACTACCTAACATACTCGATTGAACGATGCGGATTTGTCCTTGCTTCAATGCGATAATACTGACCTGCGAAATTTAATATTAGTCCATAACCAATACAATCTGACACCGGTACCTACAATAAGTTCCACAGCATTGCCGAATGTTGCGTTCAAGAGACCTCCAAGTGTTTCTCCTAGCTTCATAGATATTTCTTCCGTTGCAAAGGAAAGGATGGAGGCCAATGGGATAATAGCGAAGAAGTTGAGAGTGAAGATGACGACCGGATCCCAATGTGTGAGACCTGCGATTATACCCAACGGTACAAAGATCAAAAGGACGTTGACATAACTACTATACAAGGTAACCTTCCCTACGTGCCATGTCGAAGCCGAGTAGCTAACAATGGCACTGTCGCTGTCCGTTCCCGGTGTATGTTTCCTGCTAAGAAAGAACTCGTGAACGCTACTCTTGCGTCTGTCATTTCCATTTCCATGTCCGTTGGCGCCCAACAGACTCGAGTTTTCATCCGCTCTATTCGACATATTTCCTGAATTGCTTTGAAAACTCGGGGTATTTTTGAGGGATCTTATGCGCGCGAGTTCCCTTCGAAATTGAGGTTGTGCTACATATCAAAGAAGATACAAAGTTAGCCCAGCCACTCCGTATGATGTCCGATATTGAAATTGCAATGCGCGCGGCAGCCGAACTAAGCTTCCAGGAGGTCCCTTGGCAATTTGCTGGCAGATTGACAGGTGGATCAAGTATACAACAGAATGAAAGAGAACAAGAAATATGGTGTAAATAGGATGCCAAAAGAGTAATTCTTGGCTTCAAGATTTAGGTCTTTTAGACTCTGGGTAGCTGTCCTGTGATGAAGATGAAACAAAGGTCAAGTTGGATGTGTGGTACCATTCAAGTGCAGCGCAAATGTGAGATGTAACAAAGAGTTGGATCAAAGACCCGACTGCATGTTTCGACTTCTTACTTGTGATACGAAATTGGCGAATAGATAAATCATCGGACTCTCCAAGAGGAAATAATGTTGTGAATTGAATTGATAGATGGAAGATCTTCAAAACAGGCAAAGGAAAGCGTGAGGATAATTTGTTTACTTACAAACCATCTTAGCAAGATTTCTCTCTCGGAAACGGGAGAGGAGAATGCTAAATGCTAAATGCCAAATGCCAAATGCTAATATGAATTAAACCTCTGAATTTCGGCGCAAGTAGGACGAAAAGGGCGATGGGTTGAAGGAAGAACAATAATAGGTTAGGATCATGAAAGTTGTTGTGCGCGTGGTTATTGAAATCTCGGGCACAATTTGGTACCTAGGTAGCTTTGATGTGCGGGAGAAGAGATTTCCAAGTGCTGGGTGCTGGGTGCTGCGCCTCCTTTTGAGTGGAGGTGGTCTCCTGTTGATGATGAGGATGATGCAGGTGAGTTGATCAAACGCATCAAAATGTGATGAATTGTGTGTTTCAAGAATTTAATCGCGTGTTTGCTTTGCTTTGATTGATGAAATTGAAGAGAGCTTCACAATCAAGTAGAAAACTTGAAAGGAGAGAAAGTCGATGTGATGTGTAAGAGAGAAGAGGGATATAAGAATAGCAGACAATATGATAATAGAAAGGGTGAGGTTCTCTTACCTAGGTAGTTTAAGTTTGGGTGTGCCTGTATTGGCTATGGCTTGGTTGATGATATTTGTGGAAGGAGCGGTATTGTAAAAACCGTGATTTTTCAGCTGTTATTGTCGTGAAGCTCTCCAGCAGATGTTGCATATACCAAGATGCGATATCAAGTAAGGTTATGTTGAAACTTCATCTGCCAAGTAACTTCTGATGTTCTGATGTTCCTGCTGTCTAGCGCCACTATAGCTCCAGCCGTAGTAGATAAATAGTTGGATGTTTTCCTTGATTATGCCTGACCAAAAATGTGTGTTCCATGTTGTGTTTGGACCTCACTAAAAGGAAGAAAAGATGCTTAAAACCATGGATAATAGATAATATCAATTTTATTCTTTAAGGATGAATAATAATCATTCACTTCTATAATTCACATCTAGAACTCTCATATTATCCCGACAAACCAAATACCGACATCCGCTCTCTTTTCCAGCATAATTAATAATCAGGTACTGGGTACCCCATTCCCATGCATCGCGATAAACCCATATAATTGCATGGGATGTTGCAATGTACAGAATGTGCAGTACCGGCTACTCATATCTGGGTATTCATGAGAATTATCAATTTTTCATACGATCAATCAATTAAAATATTTTTATCTAAGTACAATTCCTTCTTTCTAGTTTGTTAAAAATATTTTGTCCAAGACTTGAGTAGATGGATGCACCCAGTGGTTAAGGGAGCTGTCCTTCAAGCCACAATTTCCAATTGAGCATTATGAATGGGTTAACAAAATGCCAAGGGGGGCTGTGCAAATTGTCGAGCGATTTTTCACATTAATGGGTGGCGTCATTTGGATCGTGTGGTGATTGCAAGGGGGGTACGTCAGTGATTTGATGCAGTGCTACTCTGTTACCCTGTACCGTGGTGTTACCACATGCAATTATGCGTGATGTGTGATGTGTGATGCTTGTAGGATGTGATTTGTGGCCATAGCTTCTACCTTGAAATGGCGAGGTGAGGTGGGTTTATCGCGATGCACATTAATATCCCATCCAATTATATGTGCTTATCCGATTGTCCTGGAGATATCCCGTTGTTAAACTAACCGATGGATGGAAAATGCCTCAAATAACGTTGGCAGGTAGACGAATCGAATCAATCTCAGATTAATCGCATAGCCAACTACCATCGCTGACCATCTGTCCACAGCGTCGTCTGTAGCCGATCACATACATGTATACACATAGCTGATATATAAAATAGTAAAACTCTTCAGAATCTAAATCTTCAAACTCTAGTATTAGATTCTAAGAATGCTGCTTTAAAACTTTTATAACCTAACATTCTTTTCTTATTTTCTTTGGAATTTTTTTTTTTGGAGACCTGCTGCGGTTATGAGTACGACCTGGCTTGAAAGCTATTCCTTCCCGCGGATTTTCAAGGGACGTCGAGAAAACCGAAAACAAGTAGAAATAGAAAGAGATACATTATCGCGTGTGGCGATTTCGCTATAGAGTTCTATTATGGAGTTCTACCATACAATGATACAATGTGATACAAGCGATGTGTAGGTAGGTAGATGGCGTTCGGTAAGTTATCTATAGTTAAACAGATCTCATGGGTAATTTTGATTGTGATGGAAAAATTGGTCGAGGTTAGTTAGCGAGATATACATAGTGTGTGTTGAAGAGGGGAAGTAAAACACATGTAGGAAGGAGTAAGTTAGCGAAAGCAATTTGGGTGATGAGAAAATCAACTTTAAAATCGTTTTAATAATGCATCAAGAACAGGCACAAGCGGATAGACTTGACATGATTTTCATCCAGCTGAGGAACTTGAAAGATATCCATCTACAGTGGTATTTCCCTCCCTCCTGAACGCCCACGCTACGCCCCGCTAACAATATCCCATCCCATCCGTGTCAGCCCACTTTGCCTATACTATGACCTTCTCCTCAAATTACCCAACCCAATGACTTTTCGATTTTTTCCTTTTCTCTAAACCCGTTTCCTTTCTTCATCTTCACTACTATACGCCGCATTTTCTTCTTCCCTCATCACCTCACTCTGTCTCCGCCTCATCTGCCCTCTCTCCTTCATCGCTCCCCGAATCTTCATACTAACCTCATCAAAACTTGCTTTCCCATCCAACGCACTAAAGCTCTTCAACGGGAATCCCGCTGAACCTACTGCACCACCGCTACTGCTACTGCGACTCCGACTCCTGGAAGGTGGTCGCGTTGCGAAGAGTGCGATGTTACCTAGATTTCCGAATGACTCGTTACGTGGAAGATGGCCATTCATACTCGAGCCACCCCCAATAGATGCACCTGCAGTATTACTACGGTGTAGAACACGTGGTGGTGATTCATCTGAGATACCGGATTGATTGCTATTGCGACGTAGATCAGTTTGACGAGGCGAAGTCGGAGTCTTGACACCATCGCGATTGAAAGGATCAGCTACTATTCTGGAAGCATCGAAATCAGGGAACATCTCTGGGCCAAGAGTATTGATAACGTCCGTAACCTGTGCGCTGAGTTGTGCTCTGCGCTCGCGAAGTTTGAAGATGACGTTACTAGATGCTGGGTTGAGAGCTACGATTAGAGGTCGTAACGATTTGGCAATGTCCATGCCTACTTCTCCGAAACGAAGAGCTGCAAAGGTAATAGCTGGAAAGAGGATGTATCCGAAAACGAAGATTGCCCACAGTGGGACCCATTCAGGTACATACCCTTGAACTCTGTTTCTGTAGGTCCAGTATGCAAGACTAATGGTATAAAAGTTGTATAAAATCGGTGCAAAGGCAAGGGCAACCAATAGTTTCCATGTTGCCATAACATCTCGACCTTGAAGTTTGACTGTAGATGCAGCTAAAGCTTCTTTTGACTTCTTGATGCTGATAATTTTTGAAGCTATGAAAACCGGTGCAAATAAGAAAAGTCCTGGAATAACGCCAATAGACAAAACAGCTAGCTTTCCTAGGCGGTAAAACAGAAGGAATACGGCTCTTGGAACAGAGAACTTAGCGTATTCGACTTGGTGATCTCTAAGATTCATGTAGCGTAGTTGTCGGTTATAATCCAATACAGATTTTTTGAGTTGTACAATCCTTGGATCATCTTTATAATGTGTATAGCCTTTAACCAGTCTTCGATTTAACTCAACTACCATTGGAAGTGGAAGTTTCTTCCCAGTTGGATTATACAGTCTTCGGGCGGCTTGAATAAGCATGAGGGTATCATAATCCGGGCTTGTGACAGTGACAGCAACAAGAGCTTGGTATACAATATCCAGTAATTGACTGACTGCTCCTCTTCGGTCTCCACTTTTGTAGAGCTCAACAAGCTCTTTTGGCACTTCGATAGGATTACCAAACTCAATTACGGCTCTTGAACGGAACTTATGGGCGTGGAAATAGTTCATACCGCATGGTACAATTTGAAGACCACTATCAGGATTGGCAGCCAATGATCCAAGTGCCATAATAGCCACACCAGCTTTAAGGGGAAGTAATTCGGTCCTGTCGTGGCTACCACCTTCGGGGAAGATTCCAACAGCTCCACCACCACTGAGGCGATCAAATACGGCATCATACACTTGGGTTTGATCAACTTTCGGAGCGGTCTTGTATTTCGATCCTTTAAAACCTTCCTTGGTACCCTTAACAGACTGATCGGCAAACTTGCCATTTTCATCAACATCATCTCGGCCGGTGAGCTGTATCATAGCATTTCGACCTTTGAAAGGTTTCTTCAATCTCAACTCCTCGGCGCTAATTACTTCCGCTATCTCGGTATTAGCAGCGGTTCCGTCCATGGTAGGCAAAACCAATAATCCTCCAACTTGTACTTCTTTCCCATCAAATTTTGTACCAACTCCACGTATGAGAAGTGGGTCGTTGATAGGGTCTGGTAGGTATATTGTACCAGATCCAGGCTTCACCATATCCAGAGCTCTTCCGACAGGAACCGCACCTACTTTACGCGCAAACCAACCCACGATGAATCGACCCATAGATTTGGCGGCGATAAGAAAAGCGGCGCGACGATGGCATTCATTTCGGAGCGTGCGCATTAGGATAAGAGGGTCGACGAACTAGACGAACGTGTCAATCAAGAGCTTCAAAGCACAAGAAGCTTGCTGCCGCATACCTGGTTTGCATGAGGGGCTGCTACAAAGATAACAGGCCCGCGCCTTGGAACTTTCCATGATCCTCTCGGGTGGACTTCTCGAAAGAAGAGGTCGACGAGTATTGAAAATGTCCACAGAAATACATCATATATCCAATTTGTCATAGGAAATTGTTCCTTGTGCTTGGCCTTTTGAGGCATATGCTCATGAACCTGTTCCTCGTTGGCCATGGTGGGGTGTAGATTAGAACAACCAATGCAAACAAATGAGAGATGTTTTCAATGAGTGCGGGGTTAAGGCCCAAGTTATTTATCTCGTGTACTTGTTAAACAAGATAGGACTTTATAGTCTAGATTGTTCAACCGCAGCTCAACGAATTCATTCGGGCACTGGAGACGGGGTTTTTTCGGAAGGTGATGGATAAGTTTGGTTTTTCTCAGGTATTCGTTTTCGTAGGCCTGATAAGTCGTGAAGATCCAAAAGTCATATCGACCGAAGATTGAGAGGAATTAGTAGTAATATATAATAATTGGAAGAAGTAATGCAGCGGCGATGGAGTGAGAATGAGAATGGGTTGATTTCTTTCTTGATTTTAATTTTAATGAGACTGCATTTTTGCTTTTTTACGGAACCGGATTAAAATGCATGCCCGCTCCATGTGCCCGATGACAGCCGCGCATCATAAGCGGGTAAGCGACAAAACACTTGAAGTTCCTCGAATTCCGATGGAAAAATCCCCGTTAACCATGATGGATAATAGATATATCATCGTATCAAACCAAATTATCAATCATGATATTTCCCCAGCCTTACAATAGGATAAATCATTTCCGTTTGAACATTGAAAGTTTTGTATCCCATTACTATTAGCTGATCTACCAATACCAACAACACCTACCTTCAAACTATAACCGATTTCCGAACGACACATTCATTCTCACGAGATTCAAATCACGTGTATCAAATGCAAGATATGAAAAGACGTAAAATATCAGCGAGCGCTTCCCCAACATTCAGCCAACGTAAGAACATCAATATGAAGTAAATCATAATGGAGGCTTATGTACTTTCTTCGAATATATTCCTGCAATTGTGGATTCGGATTGACCTCAGCCCTTCCTGTCTTGTGGAACGAGGCGCTTAGGTTGGCTATGACTTAGTTTGTTTATTTTAAGGAGGGAGCAACAGCCATATGCAAGTTGCTTCCCAAAAATTCCATCATCTTCAACACAAAGTCACCAATTAACCCCCAAAAATATATAAGATGGGATTACCGCCATGGGAGACAAGTGAGAGTCAAACTTTTGCCTTGATAACAGGCGCAAACAGGTATTACCGCCCCAAAATGTCCACATTATTCACAATGGGCTTCAAGGTTCTCGGTCTAATTATTGTCAAATTTCTAGTGGTTTAGGCTTTGCAATTGCTTCTAGATTAATTGATGAATTTCTAACTTCATCCGACACTCCTCCTACAAAACATCTCATTCTTATCCTCGGCACGCGTACTCCACTGAAGACACGATTCACAATCTCGCGCCTGCGTGCCCATCTACGGAAACTCGTCGACTACTCTCAGTTTGCAAACTCGCAACGAACGAAGGCTAAAGCACAGGGAAATGTATATAAATGGCAGGATATGGTGGCTCGGGTCCATTTCCTTGGAGTTGAACTCGATCTATGCGACTTAAAAAGTGTATACGCGGTCACCAACAAGCTGGTCAATGGGACTGTTGGTAGCCCGGATGCTACTACGATGGATGGTCTGAGGTTACCTGCTGGGTCTCCTGGAACCGCCTCGTATTCTGCAGATGTCCAGCAAGATAAATGGGCATTGAGTCAGAAAGAAGGATCTGATGGCCAACAGAGGTCTTGGGGATGGGGGTTGAGCGGAATTCGGATACCCAGATTAGATGTCGTAATCTTGAATGCAGGTATAGGAGGATGGTCGGGAATCAATTGGCCAAAAGCTATATGGAATGTCATGACAGATATGACGGAAGCTGTAACATGGCCAACTTACAAGCTTGCGGAAGTTGGAGCTGTGACAAAACCTCAACTATCCTCTACTTTCCCAAAAGAAGCGAAAACCTCCGATGATGAATCCACACAACCTTTACTTAACGGCGACAGTCCACAGGAGCCACCTCTTGGCGCGACATTCTGTTCTAACGTATTTGGACACTATATTCTCGCACATGAGCTGATGCCTCTACTATCGCGACCTGCTTCCCCTTCAGCCACTACCAGCGGAAGAATTATATGGGTATCCAGCATAGAAGCGCAAGCACAACACTTCAATGTTGACGATCTACAAGGTCTGGACAATCACGCGCCATACGAAAGCTCAAAGCGCCTTACAGATGTTCTCGTCCTTTCAAGAAAACTGCGAGCAGCTGGAAAGATCTCTTCTTCATGGTTCGACTGTTCCGACGTTCGCATGAAGGAACACCAAATAGAAGAAGGAGAAAATTCTGAGGATCAACCACCAACACAATTGATAAGACCCAAAATGTATGTGGTGCAGCCAGGAATATTTGTCTCGGAAATCATGCCCTTAAATTTCGTCTTGGTATTTCTATATAGAATGATTTTCTACCTCGTAAGATGGATGGGTAGCCAATGGCATACCATCGAGCCTTATACCGCCGCTGTAGCACCAGTCTGGCTAGCATTATCCCCAGATGAGATTCTAGACACTATGGACGCACCAGCTTCAAAATGGGGATCAGCCACGGACTCGAGTGGGAAAGAACGTGTCATACGCACGGAAGTTCCAGGTTGGGGATGGGAAGGCAAGACTCCAAAGACGATTGATACGGGAGAGAGAAGGAAGGGGAGAAAGAGAGATGCGGTACCATTGACGAGGGAAGCGAGAGAAGATTTTGAGGTCATGGGTGTTAAGTGTTGGACGGAAATGGAGAAGTTGAGGAAGGAGTGGGAGGAACTTTTGGGGGTTAAGAAGTAAAGCGTGTTGGCGATTTTCTAGGAGAGATTGCATGTAGATTGATAAAGTATAATTGGCTCTAATTACATCATGTACAAGTATATATGACTAATAAACACTTCCTTTCTGCCCAAGTCTTTTGCATGCATCACATCATCTCGCTCTCAACAGCAGTAAAAAGAGTGTACGAAAATGAGATATAAATACACAAAACACAGTGTACAGTGTACTCGTTCCCATGAATCTGCAGAGACTAATCTAATTATCTTGGAGTATCAAACCAATTGGAACAATGAGATTCAAATCTAAAATTAAAAAGGTGCAATCCGCAAACTCACATCCTGACCCGCTTGTCAAGCCAACACTATCCATTTTCCTCATAATAAAAGATACATTACTCTATTCAGAGACAGACTATAGTTGCCGTGCGTCCAGTGGAGAGGATCGTCCATCAAATCAAGGATTCTGGATATAGTAGCTTGTATAAAATTCATCATATGCGAGTAACCTTTTTACGTCTATTGAGGGTTAATTGGATAGATATTGGGAGTATTGATTTGATGGGGTCTAGGTATATATAAAGCTCACTGGGAGATCATGGGGAGTTGAATAAGGGAAGACTGGGGATTTTGCCAGGCTCGAATTTAAGTTCAGGTTGAGTAAAAGTTCTCATTTGGTTTTGAGGGCGGGAAGAGTGGAGAAGAGGATTGATTGTGGATAGAGGATGGATTGTGTAGGTTATAGGTTATAGTGATTTGAGTTACGTGAGGTGAAAGAGATGGGTGTGAATGGTATTCTATCTTATATCTCCAGCTCTTTTTAATATCGAAAATCATATCTAAGAATAGAGAAATTAAATATATCCCCTATATCAGTAGGTATATAATCCAAACAAATAGTACCTACCTAAAATACTATTCGAAAGCTAATCGTTATTTTTAATCTATCTAGTTATGTATAGAAATATAGTATCTTCATTCTAGAGTAGTCCGCAGTAGGCAAACACCCGACGCTTAGCCTAACTTTCACCTTCATTGAAAATCCTTCATATCAATCATCAATCCTTCATATCTATCTCCAATACTCCTCAGCCCTAGCCCTCCGATCCATGAACTCCTCCTTACATCCTTTCATCAATGACTGATTGACGATTAGTGGAGTTCAAAGCTACTTCCCGTTCCCTATATTTGGCGGAACTTATCGCTTCCCGTCTGATATGCATCTATATACATGCATGCATGTATGCATATATGCCAGTGCGGGAACTCGCCTTGTTGCCTTGCGTGGCAATATATGTAGATATTATAGCTACCTAGGTATTTACTTTATGATTTTGGACTTGTGTCCCTGAGTGTAAGTAAGTACTTAGCGAGGAGATTTACGCCGTGTATATCTAATGTAGATAGATAGACCAATATATCGATCACGAAAGCTAGTATATTTCAGCTTTCTTGGGGTGTTTCATATATAACATATACACTCCTGTGCATGTACTTCCAATAGATTTAAGAGTTTGACCTGCAATGTTAGTCGTACTGTGTGTGCTGTGGTGTTAGATAGGATATGGGTAGCTGAGCTGGAGTGAGGATATATACTATTTATATATCCGGTATGTAACTAATGGCTTTTGTGCCTCCGTACCAAAGTAGCAAGACCATCTTCCTCTACAGAGTACATATCTCTCTCTGATATGCGCAGATGTAACGAACATGTATAGTTCATGTATTAGATGAAATAGGTATACCCCAAGCATTGCAGAAAATTTACAACAGATGTGCAGCAAGTAGGTAGGTCATGCTTTATAAAATACATCATATCCGTACCTCCCCCCACAATACTCAACCCCGGATAAATGTCTATTATATACACTCCACGAAAACTCGTAGCCATCATCATCATCAAAAACATTTACTTACTTCGCACTCCAATCCGCTGATATGATACTCCGCAATTCCGGAGCACAACAATAGCCAAATATCGCCGGTCGCACCAAACCAGCCCTCAAACTCCGGACCGCACAAACTCCAGAACCTCCATACCGGAATAGAGCGGTATGGAAGGTAGAATGTGTTACGTATATCTTATATATTATATATGTGTAAAAGATTCGTGGACGCACCTTCAAGGTTTGTATGTATATATCCGTATAATGGCTGATCGCCGACATGACATGACCTTTGTTAAGATAGATGTGGTTCTGGCGGTGTGAAAAGGATCCGAGAAGTGTACTAGAAGGAGTAAAATGTGATGGTTGAATGGAAGAATATTATGCGGGTGGTCGGATATGGCTGGATGTGGCGCGGGTATTGTTTTGTGTTGTTATTCTTGTGCGACGTGAAGGGTGGTGGTGGGATGAAGGCTAAAAGGAGGATGCGGTAAGAAAGCGGAGCGAAGCGAAGCAGATTATTAAAGAGGGATTTGAGGTTGCGTGGTATAGTTAGTGTATGAGGGGATGAATGGATGTAGCGGGATTTATGACATTAGGAGCTTAAGGGACACAGGGTATACTGTGAGCACGTTGAGTTTATGGTTAAAACTTGTGTGTTTCTTTTTTCGGATCGATGAATAGGATGCGTTAGCGTTGCTTTTGTGTTAAAATGAGGAGTAATGAGGCGTGTTGGTTGGAGTGAAAACTGTTTGTTTGAGTAATGTGGTCACACGATATTATCCTGCTATAGATTGGGATATGATGAGCATAATTACGGTTATTCGTGATAGTGATAGCGACTGGTAACAGGCTAATGTTAGAATAAGATAAAAAAAAGGATGGAGGGGAGGGGTATCAACTGTGATGGGATTTAAAAGTGCCCATTTTTGAGAGAGAAAAAATCGGGTTGTTGGCACATTGAGACAATACGGGCGCAATTGTCTAGATTAATCTACAACTATTCTCTCCCTCTTTTGTTAGGAAAAGCTAAATAAAATCATTGCAGAGATGTAATACTAAAATACTGGCCTTTGCTTGTATCGTAATGGAATAGAATAGGACAAAGATTTGCGGCGAAATGTCCAATGAGTAGGTATTGGAACAGGTTAGCAGCTCTCCATTTGAAATCATAATCCCTTATGCTACTTCCTCTTCCCCCACACGGTGTCTCAGGATCTATTCGCGATGGATGCTAATTAGTGCGAACAATGGAATGCGGGGAGATTATTAACAGCTACACTTCCTCCGTCAATGTCAAAGACTACTCTACTGATATGTATTCGTTATTACAGACACTATCTTTCTATCTTTCGCTTAAGACTTTACGTATAATAAGCTACATATGTCACATATAAAGATAAAATAAGATGATCGTCATTGCATATCACTCCTTTATCACTACCGTGCCACTTCCTTCACCTGTCATATGGCTACTGTTGTAGAGAAGGATGCTGTCACGCTATGATTAAGCAGATCAAAACCCTGAAGGAAGTGGCTGAACAAATATGGGGGGCACTGACCAACATCACAACATGGTCACATCACCAGAATTTTGGACCTACTGATGATGTGACGTCTGCATACCAGCCGCTTACGTGGGGAGGGAAGAGGTAAGAACTTTACTGCTGGCGAAATTAAATGCCCGAAGTTTTGAGATTGGATATTTGGAAATAGATCGTGTTGGGGGCGATGGAAGAGATAATCGTTTAGCGATGATACGGTAGTAGCCGATCATGCAATGAACTTATGGGTTGAAAACTTTTCGTATGTGATGCGAGCTAGGTAAGAAACGAATGCAGTGGGAGGATGGAGAGAACGATGGATCAATATTGTTCGTATTTTTCTTTCTCACTTTCCGTGAAAACATACCAATACTTGTCATTGAATTAATCTTAGAATAACTGACTATCACGCTGTTATCAGATACACACACTCTAAAAACATTATGTGCGAACAGTCATCAAAGTTTAACATTGAAAATAAAATCCTTGTGACTGCACTGTTCCTTTCTAATCTCCTCGACATGTCTGACTGAGATAGACGATGAATAACAGACCTATACCAGTAGATGTTTCAAATGTTCAGATCAACTAAATGAAACTTGCGAGTAACTATCCCATTACTGTCCATGTAGGAACACGTGAATAATATGGAAAGGAAGTGGCGTGATGGAGGAGTATCAGGCATCTGACTTTGACGTCCAATATTGCAATCCTTAATAAGATGCGAAATGATATGATGACCAGTAAATCACGAAAGCGCTTGATAATTCGGTCCACTTATTGATTACGAAACCCAATGTTTCAACGCAAAAACCACTTGGTTCGTTGATCGTTGGGAGTAACAGTATTTTCCGGATTGCTTCATATTCTTTTTTGAAGCTGTGCGATGATAATGCATGAAACAATAGACGCGCAAGAGAATCAAGAGAACGAATGCGTAACAATGTATGGTTCGTCGTTTTAACCAAAATCAAATATCGCCAAATGAAAGTGACGAAAATAGATTTGGGCGCTTGATGGGACAGCTAGTTGATTTCAAGAGCTAAATAAAGCCACTTCCGCGCTTTGCATGTAGCCGCCAGTCCCGTTTTCATGAGACCTAGAAACGGACCCGTAACGCTTCCAAAATATGTTGTGACATGCTCTTCGTATTTTTGTGAGATTATAATAATAAAGGGAGGACCAAATGGTTGAGTAACATCAATAACCCAGGGCCAAGAGAAATGTTGCGCAATTGAAGAAAATTGTTCAAAGCGCTGAAAGAAAAAGGCCCAGTATGATCGCATGATTAATGTAAGACATCTCCGAGAGTGATGCGCATTTTGGGTGTTAATGATTTGAAGATTTGAGATCTTTTCAAGTTTTATCGCACTGCCACACCCTTTGAAGCTTCTGAAATGTGGAATTATCTTCTCGTGACATATGGGGAGTCCGGATGTGGTATCGTCTGATGATTTGATTGGCCCTATCCATGGATTTTGAAGGTGTCGAAGGTTGTCGAAGGTGTACGAGGAAACTAGTGATTGCTTTAAATCATCTTATCGACGAATAAACATCTCATAGGCTACTGTAAACCATGGCCTGGATCTACAGTACAACCTGCAACCTGGGATGTAAAGTTATCGCGACAACTCCGGGGAGAAGGAGATAGATGATGATTTTTCGGAGGATAATGTGGCAGTGGAAGGAATACGGAGTTATGGATATTTGAGATGGGTGGATGTTTCAGGCGAAGCCATTTGTTTCAACCAATACAAATTGAGAGTATGAATTTCTATGGAGTCCAACATCCGAAATTCAAAAGCTGTAGTCAGACAAATATCAAATGTGAAGTTTTGAGAAGTTTGTCATGAAGGAGTCTTTCGATCAGCCTCGACTTTCTGCCTTTCAAATCGCCCTGGCCGACGGTTGTCCGTACGTATAAAAATGTATGTAATAGGTAAGTTGTTATAGTGTTCATGATGCTTCTTCTCGTTAACAAAGGGGCTGGGGTAGTATAGTATAGTAGGTTATTATTAAGCTCTAAATGCGATTTCTGCCCCCAACTAAGATCTGGGAAATTTGGATCTAATTGGATCTACACACCTTTATTAAATTCGGCTGAAGTTACTTTAGAAGCAATATCGAATGAACTTTTAGTCCCATAACCCCATCACTTGGCTTTTCATATCTCACCAATAATCTATCACCTATCATGATAGAGCATGAATCTTTTATCGTCACCGTCGTCATGGCCATCATGGACATTGTATATCCGTATCAAACTGAGCCTCGTCTGGTAATCTTTCATGAGCGCAAGCGTGCATTACTTTCGGTATTACCAATGGTTAGTAGGTATGTTTGGAGCCGTAGTACCGTACGCATAAGGAGCCATTACTCATTACTTAATTCATATAACCTTACCTCATGCCATCTCTCAGCCACACAAGTATTGCGACTTCCATGAAGGAATCAGAAATCCAAACTTTTCCTACTTTTCTGCTCCCTCGACATCTAAGATATGATTTACCTAAGTACTCCATATGTATGATTCTTGCTAGAGTTTTCTTTTGAAGAGGTTGGTATGTGGTACGGTTGGGCTGTAGATATATGGGTATCTGGGCATCATGTCAACGGGAAAAGTTCGTCATTCCAGTTTTGCGCATGATGTGTTCAGTGCCCAGGTGGAGGTAACAAGCATTATCCAACCCTGAAGCATTGATTGATGAATGATCAACCATCCACAAATTCCAAAAAATTCTATACTTCAGACTCATTTTTTATATCTACAGGGTATATTCGTTGTGTGATCGTTGCCAAATCATGGGATATCCACTGAAGTATCACATTCACCGCTTGCAATAGAAGGGTCGACACGTATATGTTGATCCATTAATATACCGACGTTGACCATTACTCGCAATTCGCAATGCGGAGTAAGTTAGTAACCAGTCATATTTGCGAAGTTTGCGATATATTCGAATCATATTGATGCTTTCCAACATTTCCCCATTTTATCATCGTCAATAAATCTTCCTCCTTCAGTACATTTCCCCTCACGCCTCATTTCCAATAAACAATTATTGGTGTTTACTTGGATATCTTCAGAAAAATCGAATTCTTCCGTGGTTTCAGGATACTCAACTTTTATCTGTACAGCCTTACTTCAGCCCTTTGATCGGCGCTCGATTAGAGGAATTCAGAATAACGAAACGACCCGAGCATCGACAAAATCGACAAACAAACGAACCTGGAAACCCGACGAGAACGATAGAGCTAGATACACGGGAAAGAACTGCAGTCCTAGAGGTCCTGATACGGCATAGCGACCAGTGAAATTGCATATGCATATGCTTATGCTCCAGCTCACATACATACATCTTAGCTCGTTGCCTACACTTACTCCTTCTTTTATACATTCCTCCTATATGGGAAGCATAGATTCGGATCTCGACTCCTGTTTAGTTCTTGGTACATGGTGGTACTGCATCTTTGTACTTTCTTACCTTGGACTTTGTCCGACAACATCTCTGAAGCATCACGGACAAATCATTTATCGTTACCTTGGAGGTATTCTGGTTTCAACTTAGCCCTTGTACCTCTAACTTCCAGGTGTGGTTGTCTCGCCTGCCATCTTGCCATCTTGCCATCTTATCCTCGGGCGCAAGGTTGCTGAACCACTCGCTACTCCGTACATCTGAAACCTTTTTAAAAAAGACCCGCTGCATTTCGTCTGCATTGGTCCATCCACGCCTGCACGCCACCAAGCCTGACCCTTTTCTCAATCATCGCCTATCCTTTCGAAATCCCCATCTACCAATAATTTCCTTGCTAGTTGTTATAGTTATTATAGCTTAAAGTAACCCTTGTCATCCTGAACGATTAACCATTTCGACACCATTGAGCCACTTGCATCCTTGGTTCCTTGGTTCCATTTTGAGAACGAGGGGCATCAATCCCAAGCATTCCTTTCCCAGCGCCTAGGGCTCTATTTAGTATTTGGATACTTGTACCCGTTCAATCTGGCCCAATTATTCCCCGACAAGCTTGATATTTCCTTACTGGACTGAAAATACTTTGCTTCTGGCAAGGAAGAGCCGGATACTATAGGGAGAAAAGTATTGGAGTGTACGAAAAACAATTAAACCCTCCTGAAAAAGAAAATTTATTATACATATCTCCCTCCAGCCTTGGGATCGACAGAAGATATCTACATATATCGTCCACAATTCTCCCATACATCATTTACATTTCTCCTCGGAAACTTCGACATTCTTCCTTTTATAGACTTTTTAAGGTTCTCAATACCCTCAACCCTCAATCATCAATAACATTTTGGAAGAACCCTTGACCAAACGTACCGACAATCCAAACCCGGCACTTTGACCGATCGATTTTCACTGGGGTTAAATCGTCAGTTACTATCACCACTCTTTTAAGGACGACACGGGAGTACATTACGACTACGACTAATACGACCTTGACGAAACTAAAACGAAACGTAACAAAGCGGCAGTACTTCAATTTAGATTTGAGTTGAACTATCAACTTATCGGATTGAAAGAAGATACAATCATACCGTTTCACCAGTCGCCCATATAAATAAACAAAGTGGTTACTTACTTTGAATTGCTTTGACCTATTCGGTGACCTTCTCACCTCTCACGAGAATCCTCCGCGCCTATCTGCATATCATCATCATCATCATCACCATCCATCTTTATTCTTTCGAATCTTTTGACCCAATCTTCAGCCACCCTTACCCCAAAGACAAACCCCCTGCTTCTTCGATCCGCCCTAAGAACGCCTTTGTCAGGCTTGAGGCCAAGGCAAGTCCGGAATTTATATAGCCAACTGATCCTCTCAGTGCCTCCACGCATAGTAACCAGCTGCGCCAACTTTACTCCTCTATAGGATTCCGCTGGTCGGATTTTTCTCACTCATTCGCGAAATTTAGATTCAATATTACGAGCCGGTGGTCGTCATTATTTTTCTTAATTTCTTTTGAAATTTTCTCCAAATTTTCTCGAAAGATTTTTATTCACTTTTATCGTGTATTTTTCTCTTCGACAATTTCTTTTTCCCTATTGTTCTCAACAGCCGAGCCGTATTTTGAACCTCAGCCATCATACCACAATAGGATTGAGGCCTGGAGACAATAGAAACGGTCACGATATTTTTTACTACAACGAATACCATTCAGGACAATAACGACTTTCCTTTTTACGACCTTATAGCTTGGTGTATCTTTATTTTTATCTTCCTGTTACAAGATCATTCCAGTTCTCGATATCAAACGTTGATCAAGTCTCGATCTACAACATATCGACATACAAGTCAATTACATCGAAGTACAACGACTACAACCAGTACAACATCACATACGACACCATGTCGCTCAATTCAAACGTTCCTAGAACCTCCAATGAGGTGGCTTTAGATCACTTTGTTTTTCAATCAGTTACTCAAGATATGATCAACTATCTTGCCCAAAAGGCGAGAGAAGTCATTCAGTGCGAACCCACACAGGTCTCAAGTCAAGGTCCCTCGCCGCCTCGAACTCCCCCTCAAGAGAAAAGATCACCATCAGATTTACCGTCGTTAGAGAGATTCATCGCTTCATTAATAAACAGATCCAACGTTCAAGTACCTACACTTATGACCAGTTTGGTCTACCTGGCTAGATTGAAGAAGAGACTACCACCAGTTGCGAAAGGTTTAAGATGTACAGTCCACAGAATTTTTCTTGCAACATTGATCTTATCGGCCAAGTTTCTTAACGATTCATCGCCGAAGAATAAGCACTGGGCCGAGTACTCGAACGTTCGGGGTTACAATGACTTTTCATTTACCAGGACAGAAGTCAACCTTATGGAGAAGCAATTACTTCAGTTACTCAACTGGGATTTGATTGTTAGCCAGGAAGATCTCTACATTCATTTGGAACCTTTCCTCACACCAATCCGGTTTGAATTAGATCGAAAGCAAGAACAATTCCGTCTCCACGAAGCACGTCAACAAGCCATCCGAGAGCAAGAAGCTCTTGCAATGCAAAACATGTCCTTCGACCCAACAGGAAGATACTGGATGCCAGCAACCGAAGAAAAGTACATGTCATACTACGGCGAACAACAATCCCTCTTCTCAGCCAACGATACATACAACTACAATTCGCCACCTTCCTCATCAGAAGTTCCCGGTCTTACCCGCAGTGGTACTGCTGACACCCTCGACGCCATGTCCTCTTCAGCCTCATCTTACATCTCCGAATTATCTCGCTCGGGCACACCTTTATCATCCGTCAGCAGCTACCTCGACGAAAATGAAGCTATGCAATGCGATACCTACTCCCCATCAGGTGTTGTCCGCGACGTTGTCACGGTTCAAGTTGCTGGTGCTGATGGAAAGCTCAGGCCCATGCTCCCATACGAAATCGACAACATGGCTCATCACGACAACATGGTAATGGCAGAGGAAAAGCGTCGCACAGCTAAGAAATCAAAAGGCAATTTCTTAACAAGATACTTTGGTGGTCAAAAGAATCTTTCCACTGCGTAAGATGCTTATGAGGCCCTCATTCTGGTTCTGCGCGGGGAGTTTATTGGATGGAAGATGAAAATGGCTTGTTTGGATTACGAATTTCTTTGTATCAATTATGAAACTTTTCCTTTTTTTTTTTTCAAACCTGAGAATGAGGTCTCACGAGAGTCTGCATTATATCACATCATGCATTGCGAGGAGTTTATTGGGCGTTTAGATTGGATTGGAATCACATTACATCATGGATGGGAATGTGGAAAGAGGTGTCAAAAAGACGGTCTTGATCTTCAGGATGAGAAAAAAATCTGGATTTCTTTTGCCATCTGGATAAGATGTCTTTTTGATAGGATTGGGATAGAATGAATTTGGGCTTGGCTGGGAATACCCTGACGCATTAGGGATGGCGAAGAAGCGAATGATAACTTTACATTACATAGCATGGAATTGGTAGCATAGCATATGGTTTGCGGTCTGGTTTAGACCTGATCGGATTTGATCTGATCGATTGTATTCACGAGGAAATACAAAGAGAGGTGGATTTTAATAATTAATATGTTACACTACTATTCTACCTGTCCTTTCTTTCATGCGTGACCTTCTGATGAACTTGCGAATCACCAACGAATTTAAAAATCACTGCACATCAATTAGAAATGAGGTTGCAGATTTCATGGTTCCATCTAATCTTAATTGGAGTAGTGAATTGCACATCTACCTGCCTTGATACATTTCGTCCGAAAAGTGCTGCTGGTTAGGCATTGACCACGTGATATCACAAGAGGTATTATAACCAACCTTCACCCATCAAGACCATTTCGCAATATCCATCAAAGGATCACTAAATCCCTCTCCCCCTCAGGAAACCCCTACCTAAAATGCCACCCAAACCCACTCCCTCTCCATGTACACACCCACACGTCCTCACCACACCCCACCCCTCCACCCCATTCTCCCGCGTTCCTCCATCGCGTCGCGCAGCCGCCGCGACCGCTACCGGTATCCATAAAACAGGAATTACAGATACGATTCTCCATAATTTCGCATCGGATGAAGAGTTTGCGTCTACATTCCCGGGTCCATTGGTGCTGGATGGTGACGATTTGGCGATTGAGCCGAAACAGACGGGTCAGACGTTTAGAGGGTGGGAGAGGGGAAAGCATAGGAATTTGGTGGAGGGGGAGGGAGTTGGGGCGAGGAGGATTATTTATGTTATGGGCCCGCCTGGGGTTGATGGGGAAGGGGTGGAGGGGTTTATGAGGGGGTGGAGTGAGTGTGAGGTTGAGGGTGGTGGGAAGGGAAAGAGAGGGAAAGGAGTGGAATGGGAGACGAATAATTGGATATCAGATGTCATCTCATACCTTCAAGCATTCTACCACGGTCTTCCCGTCAAACAAATGGACCCCTCACTCCTACATTTCACACCCTGGGAAGATACCTCCCCAAACCCATCGAAATCCCGATCCAGCTCCAGAAAAAAAAACCCCACCTACATTAGTCTCCGCACCTCCACCTTCAAAACCGGTATCCGCTACCGATGTACCCCCTCCGCACCATTTTCCCACCAGCTAAACCTCTCCGATCTCCTAGATCTCGCTATCGATATACTACCCCCCGATGCATATGCGTTGTTAATACTCGTAAACCATGATTTGTACGAAGACGACGATGATGAATTTATTTGCGGCAGAGCTTATGGGGGGAGTAGAGTGGCGGTTGTGAGTACGGCGCGCTACAATCCGGTTTTGGACGAGGTGCAGGGAATCGAGCGGATACATGGGTGGCCTGGAAGCCACTGTGCCGAATACATGAACGATGCATGCAATATCAAGAAATCCAAAGCAGGAAAAAGAAAAAGAATAGACGACGAAAACTTCGCAATAAAAGAAAGTCCCCTCGTCCACGCCATCGCCCAACAAAATACTCTCCCCCCACTATCCTCCCACCTCCCAAAAGACACGCTCCAAGAACTCTACCTCTCGCGTCTCTGCCGCATTGCATCGCATGAGCTAGGCCACTGTTTCGGAATAGCCCATTGTGTGTATTATGCATGTAGTATGCAAGGCAGCGCCTCCATCATCGAAGATGCGCGTCAGCCTCCGTATTTATGTCCGGTGGATTTGGGGAAAGTGGTTACGGCGACGGGAACAGATGTTAGGGGGAGATATAAGGCGTTGCTTAGGTTTTGCGAGGAGCATGGGGGTGCGCATATGTTTTTGGCTTTTGGGGCTTGGATTCGTGCGAGGTTGGCGCAGATGGAGAGGGTGGATGTGGGTAAAGGGGAAGCATGCGGTGTTGGATTGGAAGGTTGATCGATCGATCATGTGTATATTTCGTGGTGGGATGTGGTGATAGAGGAGTGAAAGTTGGGTGTTTATAGTTAATTATCGTGATTAGAGCATAATCATGGGGCAACAGGGTGAGGGATTGATAGGATGAGATAATTAGAGATTGGGTTTGAAGTTCACTAATTTGTGTTTATGGGCAATTAGAAACGAAATCGCGAAAGATAATGGAGATTTTAGGTCCAATAAGGATAGATGAGACTGTGTCATTTCACTCTACCTCTCGCCAATATTTAGCATTAAAGTGATTTCATGTTAGGGTCACCTCCATCGAGATCTGATAGGCATGTTTTAGGTCTTAAACAATTTGAAAATTTCTAGGTATTCCGTGGATAGAACAAAGTAGCCGTGGGAATAAGTTGCCCCTCAAAGACTTTCCTATCGGCCACTTCAATCCATCACTATTATCTTCTCTCAATCCTGCGGGACCATTGCGTCCCGTATACATATCCTGTAATTCCCAACCCAGTTTGAAGCATGCCAGCATTGATCTTCAAAGTGTATACCTATACTCCCTTATCATCTCGATTTCCCTCCTCCAATCATGGCGAGCCCCCAAGCCCTATAATCTCATTAGAACCCATTCTACCTCACTAGACCAAAACAAAAACATAAAAGAAACGAGAAAAGAAACATACCAGCAGCCAAAGCCAAATACCACGTACGACTTGCTCCTCCATCCAACCAACTTGCATCAAACCCTGCCTGCGCAAAGAAATTCCAAGAAGCGCGGGGATCGATAAGGGCCAAATTAGCAAACAAAACACCTTTCCAACCCCCAACAACATTATCGGCTCTTCCATTCGAGAAATACGTATTCCATTCCTCCGTAACGAATTCTTCTGTCCTCGTAAGTGTCGAATGTGGAAGCAGAGGAAGCATATGAATTCCTTGTACAAGCTCTGGAGCGCCTCCAAAATATGTGGTATGGTCAATTTTATTCTCGAAAAGAATACCGGATACTTTGTTTCCGATGAAATTGGCCGGTTGGACTGTGTTTGAGGATTCGTATAGGAAGTAGTTTTGTAAGGATCGGGCAGTTATTGCTAGTTGTAGGTTTCCTCTCGCTTCCATATTTGAGTCTCCTATTGTACGACCCCACATTTTAATGGCATAGGCTGATAAAGAGTCCTCAGATGAGGATTCTTCGTCTTTTCCATCGAAAGTTTCGTAGAGACCATGGGCCCAAGAGTGTCCGTGGTACCAATCGAAGTTACGGGAAACGGGGAAGAAGTTGTCCGCAGTTGAAGGATTGGCAAAATCTCGTACCATTGAGTTGACATAGGCTTTATTACTCGCTAGCCAGCTCGGATCTAGGTATCCAATAATGGCAGCTGCATATACAAAATAGGAGTAGTGGAAATGATGGTCGTTGTAGTATGTGTTTCCGAAATCAAGACCTGAATCTCCAGTTATATATGATGCGGTAGAGACAATACCTCCCCACGCGGCTGATCTCATTAGTTTCCCGCATTAGATCTGGGAGCGCAAATAACTCACATTCATATACGAGGGGAAATTGTTGCTGATTGTTGACAAATAACGCGAAGTTTTGCTTCAGGGTATTGAGACCTGCTTGTGCCAAAGCTGTATTTCCAACGAAATCATGAAGTGTATATACAATCCCAGCAAATTTGGCAAGTGCCTATACAAGGTTAATAAAATGGTCGATAGGTATATAGGTATCGTTGGGGCATGCACACCTTTCCACTATAGTACATAGAATTCAAGTCCGTTTGCGCTGTCATATTTTGCGATATCTCGCTAGCAGCAATGCTTGCGATGGTAGAAATAGCAGCTGCTGAAATCGAATTCGAACTTCCTCTTGCCGGACTCCATGGTGCAAAGTTCAAACTAAGCGGTAAGTCCTCCTCCATTGTCCAGGAATCAGCGACGATAGCTGTCGCCATACTCTTAGTTGTTGTAGCTAGCTGTACTCCATTGATTACACCGCAAAGAGTGTTATTATCAAAAGACTCCAAATGATGCGGCAAAGCGAACATTGCCAAGGTTGTACCACTCAATCCACCCTTGTTGAAAGCAATGGTGTAGGAACCAACCGCACCATTTACATGACCCGAGAGGCTTGCAGAAATTGGATAAGCACCACATGCTTCATCAAACATAGCTTCATGCGCAGAACTCTCACTCTTTGCAATCTGGATAATTCCATTGAAGCCGCTAGTAGCCTGAGCTAGTCCATTTCCCACAACTGTCAGTGCAAGATTTTGTCCAGAAGGTGAATAGGCATATAAAAGCCATGTTTTTCCATCCTCAAGTAATATTGAGTATTTCGTGATTCCTGGCTTCGGAGGTGTTGGGTCTAAAGCTAATGTTCGGAAAAGGATTCCACTTTGTAGAATTGGTGTAGCGCCGGCAAAGATAGCTGTCACAAAACCCATTCCTTGAACCAAAGGGAAAACAATAGCAGGGTCAGCTCCAGGAGATGGACTTAGATTAACATTTACTGACAGAGCGGTCAGAGTGTCGGTTGTCAGAGTTGTCGTTGCACCCAGTTGGGTTGCAGAAAGTACCAAAGATTGTAAGCCAATGGGATTTATGAAGTATGAAGCAGGATACGCTGAAGCATTAGGTCCAAACACTCGTTGGTCGGCATCTATATGAACGAGGGTCATTCCCCAACTTTTGGTCGCTCCTCCTCCTTTTGACCACGCAAGTGAATATGGATGCGTCCAGGCAGGCGCTGTTTGACTCCCGAGAAAGAAATTAGCGTAAAATTTGTTGGTGTCACGAGGCGCACGTTGTGATTTTATTCCTAGACGAGGTACTGGATGATCCGAACGGGAGCCTAAATTAGATGGTGGAGGTGAAGTGTCGATTGGTTGGAAGATATTGGAGTCTGCTGCAATGGTATTCATCACATGATTGACAGGTGTTGGTGCAGTGGGGACGAGCTGAGTGGTAGGTGAGGGAATGGACGATGTGAGAATAGGAGGATCCGTAGCGTGGCCAGAAGTTTCGAGACTAGAAAGAACAGATCCTGTTGTGGCAGGAGTTTGAGTGCTAGGGGAGGGAAGAACTTGTATTGTAACTTGCACGGTACCCGAAATTGAGGAAGTGGTCAATACGGATACCAAAGGGATGACTGCGGTGGTTGTTATCGAGGAACTCAGGATTGCGCCCGGCGAAGAAAGGAATATAAATCCATCTGAAGAAGTTACGTCCGGGAGAAGAGGCTTGGGTTGAAGTTCTTGCTCCGTCGTAAGCCACTGGGGATTTTTGATAAGGGAGTGTGGAAACAACGGGGCACCGGGCCCAAATGTTGGTGCTTCCCTGGCCGGATGGTGGTTCTTCGTGAGTGGCGAGGTATGATAATCGCCTTGTTCTTGAGGACGAGGATGAGGTGCACCGCTTGCAATTGCGGCGAGGATGTGAACAAGAAGAACGTTAGTAATTTGCTTCATACTTGATAGAATTGCCGACTACCAAAACATTCGTGGTGTAGAGAAAGTAGGTAAAGTAAAATAAGGCGATCAGAACAAGGAGTCTTGACGGACTTAAGGGCTTCTTCGAATGCATATAACTCAAGTATAATTCTAAGTATAATTTAAGTATATCATTCACCCTTCACATTAATATCACCGGCAAATTTAACGTGATCTTACAATGAGGAGAAACTTCCCGTCCAAAGTATGCTTGTTATTATTATTAGATAAGAACAATTAAGATGCTATTAGGTGATAGGATAATAATTCGAACGTGAGTAATTTAATAGGGTTGTGTCAGAATAACAATCACAAAGCACGCTGGACAAGAGTTGGCGAAAAATTTAATACTTGAGGAATGATGAGAATATTCGGCAGGAAGGTACATTCGGCCCGTTGTGCATCATCAGGTTCATACTACCGATGAACGAAACCCTTTAAATTGACGCCAAAATGGTATTGTGGTAGGTAAATAACTACTTGAATTATGTGTGATCAGTGTCGGAATGAGGTTTTACATACCAAAAGGGAGATATTGTGGTGATCGCAGAAGGCGCGTGGATTGCGTGTATGGAAAATAGGAGGAATGTCTTGGGACGGGAATTCGAATCTTACGGAGAAAAATTGAGGAATGCTCATCTCGACCCCGCCATAAACACCAGAACTTAGGTATAAACTGGGGTAAAAACCAAAGGGAGTACAAGATCTCTTGTAACACATCTCAAGTAATTTCCGACAAGTATCAGATGAGCGCGACGTTGTGACCCTTTTCCATGAGCTAAGTACGCACTACGTACTTCACAGGAGGCTCTAAGAAATTGTCTTACCTTCATGCTCAGGTGCACAAGTACACATATGATTGATTGATGAAGGTTTCTCGAAACTTTTCAGAGAGATACAGTATTTGGATACAAAAAGACTTCCAAGATTATAGACAAATACTTCGCAACAAAAATGATGAAGGGACATCACCATTCATCATTATGTCAGGAAGTTGTTTCTGCGAGTTACAAATAGATTAAAAATATTTTTTTCCACCTCGGCTCAGTCATTCGTAAATTACCTAACCGATTCCCATGACCTTTGCAATGAGAAGTGTTATGATCCGTACTTGTCAGCGCCCTTTGAAAAAATTTGGTATTATTAGAAAAAAAAAATCAAAAGTTTGTCGGATTGTGTTCCAGAAAACTTGCTCATTGCAAACCTGGATATTCACGTGACATGCCACAATCCCGTTATGGTTGGGCAAGCAACGAGCTTTTTGATAAGCATAAGAGAAATTGTGAATTTGAGCTATACCGGCTTATTAAATATAGTCAGTGAGGTTTGTAGTTAAGATGCCGGATTGATGATTCACAAGAGCATGGATGCAGATACTCGGAGATCTCAAAAGCCATTGGCCGAGGAAATACAATAGGAGGATATAAGGCGCAAGATTGGTCTTTGGCCTCGAAGTATCTATTGCGGTGGTTGTCACTTTATTTTTCCAGAAATATTGAATGCGTCTATGTATTTTTTCGAAAGAGTTCGCGCAAATAAGCACAATATTGGAGCACAGGAGTGGACGTACTCTGTGCCGCAATATGACTTCAATATGACTTCAATATGACGTCAATATAATAAATGATAAAAATAATAAATTAAAAAAGAGATAAGAATTGAAAAAAGAATTCATTTCGAAGAGGACAAACTAAAAAAGGTTTAGGAAAGTTAGAAGATAAGTGTATATTATAGTATATGACCAAGAAGTTCAGGAAAATAACTTTTTTGACTATATACAGCTATTTTGGATATCTAATATGATGATATCCGTAAAGTATATATCGCGCATTACTTTAGGGTGCAGACACGGAAAGGAAAGTGCGTCTGTAGCCTTGGGGCGTACCTACCAATTGGGGTTGCACGGCATCTAGCTTAATCGTCTCAGAGGCGTACAAACGCAGCCACTTTTCAATACAAAGCAAAAATCGGCAGGAAAATTTACTTTTCGAAAACTACTCAGAATCATGGTCACGACAATTCTCATTACTGGATGCTCTCGAGGCTTGGGCCTAGCAATGGCTACCGAGTTCTCGAAGGCGGGTAATTTCGTCTTTGCCACCTCTCGAGGAAACCCTACTCCTGCCCTCCAAAAATTGATCGATTTATCTCAGGACAAAGTCAAGCATGTAAAGCTTGACACAACCAGTCGACCAAGTGTAGAAGAGGCAGAAACCCAGATTGCTTCTTTCCTGGAAGGCGAAGGCATTGATATACTCATCAACAACGCCGGAGTAATGAATTGGATGACAGATGAAATACACACTATGTGAGTCTCGTACCTATTGATTCACTATATTCTCCCAAACGTTTGTCCGGGGTTTGACTTTTATTCTCAGGGACGATCTTGATTCCACATTCAATTCCAACGTCACAAGTGCACATATTGTGACCAGTACATTCCTTCCTCTTTTGAAGAAAGGTACCGAGAAGAAGGTCATCAACATGTAAGGAATCAGTATGTTTTGACCCTGAAAGGTCAAGGGCTAATGTAAATCGCAGGTCCACCACTGTCGGATCAATCGAGAGATCTCAAGTTTACAGCTTCATGCCAGTTCCAGCCTACAAGGTTTCGAAGGCAGCCTTGAACATGCTGACAGTCCAGTATGCACAATCCTATGCCCAAGAAGGATTTACCTTCCTTGCAGTCAGCCCCGGTGTAAGTTATGTTTTTCTACCTTTCATGACGCTTTGAGATCCATTTCGGGTCAAATTGGAACAGGCTAATTGGATAATTATAGTGGCTTCGAAGCAATATAGGAAGCTTTATGGCTGATCTTGACGTGGAGACTGGCGCAAAGGCTGTCATCGAGGTGATTGACACTCATGGGAGGGAATCGAACGGCACATTCTTGAACATCCGAGTAGCAGGCTGGGAAAAGAGTAAGGGGCTCAACCAGTACGATGGAGGGGTTTTGCCTTGGTAAAGGCTAGCAAGGATGAGTTCTGCCGTCTAATTAGATGTTTCTGGCAAGGGTAAAAGTGAAATAGATCCGAATAGAATAGTCATAGTTCCCCTTTCTCGCTACAGGCCCAACGGTTTCTAGACCGGTGTCTAAGATGTAAATTGTCTTTCCATCGCGAGAAAATACGATTCCGTTTGGATGCTCGAGTGTGGCATCCGTTACGGTAATCTCACCTGTAGACGGTCGAAAGCGATATGTAGCCAATTGAAGTTGGTTGGACATATTAGCAAGTCCCAGACCAAGGGCGTAATCTTAGATATTCGCTATTTACTACTCTATCAAGTGAGATCTGCAGGTGAGCTTACCACTGTCGGTGAACCATATATCTCCCATTGGATCAACCTTCAAATCATTTAGCCCTCCAAAGAAAACTCCGTAGAAATTGTTGATCAACCATTCTGCCTTGAGCGTTTTAGGATCAACACGAACTACCCCTGGACGTTGTTTGAGGCCTCCTGGCAAGGTGACATTGTTGCCTTGCGTGGCCCAATAGATCATATTATCGTGAAGTATGCCTCCAGTGGGTTGATATACTGGAGGATCTGTCTCGAAAGCTGTGACTGTTGGTGGGTCGTCATTTAGGTCGATCATGAGATTTGTCAAATTGCCCGGGGGTCCATCTTGGGTGACGAAAAGTTTGTTTAGATCTGGTACATAGATTGGCGCCACGTGAATCACGCTTAATATTTCTATATATTTTTGCTAGATTTTCGGGGCACCGAGAATTCGAAGGCCTCGTTCTTCATCGAAAATAACGGAATCGGCACCCACCACAAAACTCCATGAGAGATCATCGGGTACTAAGGTTCCGGTATATCCTACTGTAGGGTCTTCATCCCGAGAGAATGATGGTGGTAAAAGAGTGCCAAATCGATGGACGTACGTAGATCAATACCACCGACAAAGTCATCGGAAGATTGCCAGATCTTGGAGAAGTGCTGGCTTTGTCTAGGCTGAACAGCATGTGCCAGGATGTTAAGGCCGTGTATTCTGTTGGTGCCGAGGTCACAATTGCTACTGACAGACTCGTGTTTGATGGTATGATCCTTCAAATATTCTAGATGCATGTTTCATGTATCGCCGATTCAGAATTAAGACATTGTTGGCATTCCAGACGAGGATACCTGGGAATATAGCGAGGCACTGTTGAATATCATTACAAAACGAGGTTACACAAGCTCTATCGCGTCATGGACATACTAGGACTGTCGACCGGCCGAGCAATGAATAAAGATTTATACATGAATCTGGTAGACCAAAGCCGAATCAATCTCATGGAGCAGTATGGTCGAAGAGAGGAAGATATAAGAATCATGATTAAATCCGACAGTGACACCTTAAGTACATACTGTAGTTTCATCCGTTTTCTGGAGGATGATTTAAGGTAAGAATGAACAAGGCAGGCGGCGTTGAATATTTCTGTTTGCTTATGAGGAACGTAGATATGGTCCGGACGCCAAGCGAATAATGAGCGGCACACAATACAGGAAATATGTGAAGAAAGTAGCTCTCGGGATGATGGTTAGAGCAGAAGTGAGTTCGCCTCCCCCCAAAATGGCCAAACCCGAAGCCGAATACTACTAAGTATGGCGAGCCTGTTCTTCCCCCAGAAGCAATTAGGACATTTCATTGGCCTCCAATTGACTTTTACTTCAGTCTTTTACAAAGCTTTTGCAAGATAGATGCTCCGATTTCGTGCGTCTGTCAATACACCCTTCCACAGGAGCCGTGAAGATGTCTGTACCACTTGTGATACAAAGTAACGGCGAGTTTCCACGGACACCGTGGCATTGCACAATTGCTATTGGTATCGATGGCTCTTATCGAACAGTGCATGCCAAAGAGGTGGTCGTCCATACTATTATCGTGAGAAATCGGATCTCTGGGACTGGAAAAGGACATTGCGGTGTTTGAACCGCAATACCCAAGGGGACTGCTTATTCGACCAAACATTGCGGTACAAAGCAAGAAATGGACGCTGGAGCCAGACCATATATGCAAACTCCAAAAGCTTGTAGATTTGTATTGTGGACCGGTTATAGTGACAGGGTTTTGCAATTCTTTGCAGTTGTGTTCTAATGGCGGGATCGAAAAAGTGCAAGGTTTACAATTTTGATGGAATTAATTACCACTTGCACATTCGCTCCTACGTGGCTTTATTCTTGTGCCCATCATCATATTAAACCTCCTCTTTCGAGCTTAGCTACAGGTCCAGTGAAAGATAAAATAAGGTGTTTTGTTTAGAGCTCTTCTTGGAGCCTTGTAATCTAAAGGCAAGACTAAGCAATAAACACTAAACTTGCTACATTGAGTGAATCCAATAGCCAGCCTCTTCCAAGTAATAGTAGTTATTGATTGGGTCCCATGCAAAAGTTGAACTTGGTATGAGATGTGATTAGGGTTTTGAAAAGTCACAAATCAAATCAGTCCAATACCTGATTCACAATTCACGATCCAGAGGAACATACCGATACTTGAAGAACTCAAAAACCATTGGGCAAGAACAGCACATGCCTCGTGCTGAGATTTTTTTTTTCATTGAGCTCGAGTAAAACTTTTCATGATACATGTTTTTATGAGGTACCTAGGTTAGTTAACACGCTATTTTAACGTGCGGTGTTTCTTGACCCTGCACAGCACATATTACTAGAATTATGATAATCTTGGATTCCACATCTATCAGTCTACAACAAAGGCTTTGACATAGGAGCAATAATGCCTTGCTTGACCATGACTCTCGGCTTAGTCGAGTCCTGGAAGGTCTCCTTGGTGGCCCATTCCGGGCCAACTGGCAATCGTAATGAACGCTCATATTGCTGGCGGTTCTCGAAAGGATGGGGTAATTGTGATGCATAGTATTTACCGTTCTAAAGTTTCCGTTAGCAAATGTAATAATAGTTAACATCTGTGAGATACGTACCTTCTTGACACGTTTCTCATTAATGATAACGCGGTCAAGCTTTGCATCTTTCCTGTTCTGCTCCTTGATACCCTCGGACTTGGTAAGGAATCTTCCCTTGTTCTTTGCCTTCTCTCTTTTGCTCACGCCGTCTCCTACCCAACTTCCCCAACCAGGTATGGTATTATCGATGACTTTTTCATCCTCATCCTCAATCGTCTGTTTTTTCTCGGCTTCAAAATCGCCGACAACATCAGCTCCAGCAAAAGCACGCTTGATAAGCTCTTGATCTTTGATAGCGAATGGGAGGTGGATAGCACCATCATCCTCACTATCTTCATCAGAAGCCTCGAGAATCTGGGCTGTTTTAGACGTGGCCTTTTTGGATTTGGGCTGCTTGGCCATTATAGCAGCTTGTGAGAGATCAAGCTCTTCAACATCCATAGCATTGTTGCTCTTATGTCTGCGTTTGTTTGCCTCCTTCTTGCTGACCATGCCGGATTTGAGCAGTACCTTCGACCATGCTCCACCTTCAGTAGCTACCTCTGATTCCGCGACAGATGGATTTCCAAAACTTTTGCTCGCGCCATTAGTCTTCTTTGCTTTTGGTGCGCTCGCAGCTGTTCTCGGGCCATTATCAACCCCTGTGAATTCTACATCCAGATTTCCCTCCTCATCCTCTGAGTCTGCAGCTTCTTCGAATTCATTAAGTTTTTGTGGTTTCGTCGAAGCATCTTTGGCTTTGGACCCGGGTCCAAATATTCTACGCCCAATATCGCCATCTTCTTCCTCTTCACTAGGGCTTTCCTCTCCTGCGAGCTCCTTCCGCATTTCCTCTATCATAGCGTTATTTGCCTTTCTGCGTGATTCCTCTGCATTGCGCATGAATTTCATATTTGCCAGTTTTGCACCCGGTGCGGAGTCATCGATAACATTGTCTTTCCCGGCCTTTTCCAAGCGTCGAAGTAGTCGCTTCTGCTCCGTTTCTTCATCGTCGCTCAAACCATCATCAGAATCAACCATTGATTCATCCGAGTCATCTTCAAACTCTTTCCTCACCGCCCGCCCTTCTACCCTCTTTCGCAACTCCTCCTCTCTTCGTGCCATTTCGGTAATTCCATCTCTAGCATCTTCATCCCATGCTGCTCGACCCATAGCTTTTGTGGCCTTAGCCCATTTGCTATTTCGGTGCTTTGCCCCCATTCTCTCGGTTGCACGTCGTCTGTCCTGAGCCTCTAGCTCATCCTCAGAAGGAACGAAACCTCCCTCTTCGAGAGCTGCTCTATTTTTCGCCTCTTCCTTTTCACGTTGTTTTCGATGGACTTTGCGATAAGACTTGCTCTTAATTTTCTTTACTCGCTTCGCCTTGAGCTCTTCTCGGTAAAGGAGCTCTCGCGCCATTCGTAACTGATCTCTACGAGCTTTCACTTCCTCCATTGATAGTTTGTTCATTTCTAATTCCTCAAATTCTCGGATCTTATCCTCGTCATCTCTGCCACCCGCAGTGGCGAGTCCACTCTCCTCAAGAATACTCTGGATAGTGGCTTCAAGCTCATTAAATGGTTTAGACTGTGTTGTTGATTGAAGTCGAGTATTTGCGCGTGCGGAATCTGCATCTGGATCCGCCAGAGGAAAAACCAAATGATCTGCTCGTCGGTTATGCTTTACGGTGTCCGTCCATCTATCCAAGGTTTCTTTGCTCTTGTCGTAGGCTACGCTGCGATCGAGGCGGTCTTGTTGACGTCTTGCGAGGGGCACTTCTAGCTTGCCAGCAACTTTTTTCTTGCCATCGCCTGTTTCCAAAAACTTCAGAGACTTTTTGATTTGAGGATCACTGATCTTAGGTAGACCAAGGTCTTCTAATGTAAGTTTGTTCTTCGATGTGAGACCAAAGTCCGAAGGAGTAGCATATTCGCTTGCCCCATCACTCCGCTGTTTGGCAAGGGCTTTGCTTTCATTCTGCGGAAGATTCGCAATGAGATTTTGCAGTGCCGCAAGTTTCGATGGATCTGTAGAATCGTCTTCGTCTTCATCGTCGGCAGAGGATGCGGAAGACTCTTCGTCGCTTTCTTCATCCTCGTCGTCGAAACCAGATTCGTTCGAGCCTTCAGCCTCACCTTCGTCATTATCATCTGATGAAGCATCCAACATATCTGCAAGATCAACAGCACCCTCTCCCAGGTCACCTTCCTCCAATTCTGACCCCGAGTCTTCGCCATCATCGTCCTCATCCAGGTTTAGGTCCTTATTTCGTGAAATATGTTTCTTGGAACTCTTATTACTTGAGCTCCCTGAAAACGCATATCCTTCAAATTTTTCCTCATCACTCTCTCCAAAGGCTTCATCGCTGTCAATATCGCTATCGTCGTCACTGTCCACCACTCCCATTTTCCAGGCGTTTCCTTCACTGTCGCTTCCCTCGTCGATATCTAGCTCATCGAATCGACCTTTCGTTGGACCCTTTTTTTGTTTCTTCGCACTAGACTCTTCATCCTCGTCGTCTTCTTCATCATCCTCATTCCTATTTCGCTTCCCAGGTCTGTTCCCGCCTTCAGCATGGCCCAGTCGACTTTGTCTGACTTTGTGACGTTCCCCAATTTGTTGCTGCGCAGCAGAAAATGCATCGCCCGTCTTCTTCTTACACTTTGTCCTAATCTTGGGCTGCTTCAATAGCGACCTGCCATGCGACTGTCTTCCAGGCATAATTGCAATTTCAATATTCGTGTCGCAATTGTGTGCTAGAATCGGCGATTATCTTTTATCAATTTTATCGGGAAACTTTTTTTTACCACCACCGGATAAACGCGGCCGCCGGGTCAACACTAAGGTTAGCGTTCCAAAGACAATTTTGGAGAAGCTTCACGAGTCTGCAAAATCCAATATCAAACGCTTATAACATCGATTGCAATCATGCAGCCCACACAATGCCTGATGAAACGGATAACCCGACATGCTCTGAGTACGAAGAAAGCAAATAAAGGGTTCTACAAGGGTACTGGAACTGGTTCAACGGGTCGACATACACAGCATGGAGGGTACATAATCGAATGGGATAAAGTCAGGACATACGTTGTGCCGCCAAACCTCAAGGAGTGTAAAGTACGAATTCGCAGATTTCAATCCGAATATTTCACAGGGTGCTGACGAAGATTTAGCTCACCCCATTTGTCACAAAAAAGATATTGCCGCCGAGAGGAAGGTTCGAAAATGACCCTAAAGGTGCTTTCAGTGGAGAAGCATATCTGCGGAAGTGGAAGGAAATCTCTGACGGAATGACATAAATGGTTGGTGTGGAATGTTATGAATGCTTGTATCTTCTTTTACTAAAAATTCTCAGGCTTGCATGGGAAAACGGCGTTGGCAACTGTATCAATAAAAAAATGTATCAAAACGATAACGATGAATATCATACCTCTCGAACCCAAAAGCTGGAGTGCGGAACGAAGTAATGAGGGTGTTTACTATCTTTCGAAAGCAGGTTCATACTGTGTGTGAATTGAACGCACTCGACAACACCTGCCAAATGAAACTAGGGCGGAAATCTATCCATTGACTGTAAGAACTTTTAGCCACAAGCGAAAGAAGTGATGTATATCCATACTCATCTCTCTAGTTATGCATGCTCCCCTCATCCGGTTTGGTCTAGGAAAGCCGAGCGGGCAAAAATTACTGCCTACTTGTAGCTGATCAAGTTATAATAATGTATGCTAGAGTTTTACAATAATTTCAATGGCGCTATTTTACCTGTTGATGATATTGGCGGGTCAAAGGGCGGTCCAAGTACTTGATGTTTCAATAGCTGCTTTCTACTGGAATATTTTTCTTGCTTGGTTGAAGTACAATCATGCCATAAAATTCATACCCACCCCATAATGTGTCTGCACTTGGATCTCCATGTCTATTCGTTATTTTCTTCAAGCTGACTTTCCCTCACAACACATTCCATCGCTTCAATCCGACTTCATTGTCAAAGCTTTAGCCAAATCATATGATTGGCATCCCTCGCCCAACACCAATCGAATCTATCCCATCTCTCTCACAGCTTCTGTTATTGAGACCAAGCTTGAAGTTTATCTAGAGACCAAACTGCTAATTCTTTGGAAGCGCGTGGGTGAGAACTTGTACCCGTCTACCGCGAATGCATCTGCGTTGAATATATCTATTAATGCTGAAATAGAGTTTTACCACTGCTGTACTTCTTTATGAAGACTGATTAATTCGCTCTCTTGCCGCCATCTCAGTGTGCCCAATAGTCTTGCAGTCTTCCGTCCCGACGGCGAGCCAAACAGCTAATCTGTGATTTGACTATACCACTTGGGCTACTGAAGAAAAATTTGAGATAAAAAATTGGAATAAAAATTCTAGCTCAACTAATCCAATATGAAAAGTTCAGATTAGTATCCAGGTTTTTGGATTAGACAATTAGATTGTCTAATTTTCATCTAAATTTCGCATATTTTCCATATAATATTCTCAATAATGCTTTTATAGTTTTGATTATATAACTAAACTAGAAAATTTAAGATATAATTCCTAACAATTATTTCGAAGGTTTAGCTCATCTAAACTACAAACTAGCTAATGTTAATTTTTAAAACTTAATAGATTACTAACTTACCTCTTCTATAGACTATAACTCGATTAGCTGTATCAAAAAACCTAAGATGTCCTACAGTCCAGACTATTGAACACACTGTGCCATCTGTAATTTAGGCATTAACACAGTGGGTGGCGGCACGGTGCCGGGATAAAATCGAGTTTGGGAGGACGTCTGTCATCAAGGTATTTCATTATGATACATAGGCACTGATAACTAATCCGGCTACGGAATGTAGCACCATTGGCGTCCTCCTGGGACTCTATCTACAGCCGCGCAAACACTTGCAGCATGGATAATCACGGGTATTCTATCGTCGTCTACCTTCTCTTGGCCGGACATTCCCATTGGCTCGAGCTGTTCGACGAGCAACATGCTTTTTCGAGGCTTCCATCCCCAAAGTAGCCTGGAGGTCTAACCATGGCATGCGGAGCTTTACAGACTCTCATAATAGCTGCAAGACCATAATTGTCCCAAGATTAAAGGTATAGTCTTTTTGTTCGTGTGTATCTCATGACGTTCCCTTCACCCATTCGCACAATTTATCCTTTCAATCGTGCATCCGAAAGATTATTGGAGCTGGTTACTGGTACATGAGATTCGCTTTGCGTTCGGATTTAGTATCTTGTTCTGATTCTCGAAAGGATATAGTTGACTATTTAACCGGAGAAACAGCTTTATGGAATAAAGTTGTGATCGTTATGTTTTTATTTTGTGAGGCGATCTTGAGAGGGTTTTCTTGATATCCTAACAAAATAGAAGAGTGGTATGAATGTTTGTTTATACCCAGGTGTATTTGATAATAACACAAACATTCTTGTGCATTGATACCCTATTTATCTTACCATGCTGATGTCGGAAAATGAAAGGTGTCGATTCCTGGATCCTGTTTGAAATATTCAAGTCATTTCGAAGATTCAAGTCATTTGAGATATTCAAGCCAAGTCATAGGAAAATATTCAATTTACTTTTAAGAGGTATTCTAGTCTTTCTAAATAATGAAATCGTGTCAAATCGTGAATCGTTATAAGCATTGCATTTAGCCCGCCCTTTCCAAGTCTCTCGCCTGCTTCGCCTCCTTCTTTTTCTTCAGCTTTTCAGCTCTTTCCATCTTCCATCTTCCTCCGTGGTACCACTGTACCATTAGCAATGGACTCAACGCAAAGGTCGCTCCAGCAAAGATTAAATATGTTACTCCAGATCCCAACACATCAATAATCAACTGCACAACGGCCACACCAGCTGCTCCCATTAAGCATCTAATGAGATTGTTCACTGCCGTAGCGCTTGCGGATTTGCCTGGGTATAGATCAATGATCAATGCGCTATTGAGAGAAAAAACCGCAGTAGCTGCGTATGCAATAAAGAATTGCAGGATCAGTGGCAGGGCCATGATTTCGAGCTTCAACGAATAGCCGTAAAGACCTGTGGCCACGATGAAAACGAGGACTATCCACCAGATGTTCCTCATTCTTGCGACTTCAATAGGGAAGTCCAGAAGCTCACTAGCCTTGATAGGGACATCTGCAGGAATATTGTGTTGTTTGCGATAACGGGATTCAACAACTTTGTAGTCGTAGTCCATTAGAATGCCTGTGAGATAGGAACCGCAGATGCAGCCGAAACCGTTTGGCAAGAAGATCAAGCCGAGTTCCAGATTGGAGAGATTGAAGTGCTCTGAGAATAGGGCAGTGGTACTGGATGTTACCATAGACCAGACAGTGTAGACAACTGCACCGAAGAAGAGTGTGACGAAGACATCCTTTTCAAGGAGAAATTTGAGAGGGGCGAAAACTGAGGAAAACGTAATTTTCTTCTTTGGGGGAAGTTCTTGGTCGAGTTGTTCTGTAGATGGTGGTGCGTAGAACAGTGGCCGGTGAACACCTTTGAGAATAATGGAACCATTTCCTGCCACACTTCGAAGAGTCTCCGGAAGAAAAGCAATGATTGAGAGAAGAGCTAGCGAGCCCAAGCCAAGAAGAACCCAGAAAATTGCGCGGAAGCCGAGATATTGAGTTATGATCCCCCCCAAGACAGGGCCAATAGATTGCCCTAGCATACGGATACCTCCAAACACGCCTACCAGGCCTCCGCGTTCTTTTGGAGAGCTTATATCTCCAATTACACCGGCGCCTAATCAGATGAGGTCAGTTAAGTTCGTCACCAACTCATATGGATTACTAACCGACGGCAATAGTGGCAGCACTACCGGCAGCTTGGATTGCGCGCAAGACCATGAGGGACGTAAAGTCTTTACTTAATGCAAGTCCAATATTCGAAGCAAGATATACAATAAATGTACCCATGAACGTGATTCTTCTTCCTGTTGCGGGAGTAGGTTAGCTTATGTGTCACGTGATATTAAAAAGTCCGGACTAGTACGCCAGATTCGAATCCTCAATGCTCAAATAGCTTTCAATTTTGAAAACGCTATGAATGTCTGAGAATAACTTGATCAATTTAATGGATTCATTGTTGCAAATCGACTTCAATACTTCGAAGCATTTGGATCTTTCAAATTGATTGAATTTTTCAAGAGCATTCAGGAAGCCAAAAATTTTCATTGTTGAACTCCAGTTTGAACTATTGGACTATTCGACAACCTGGTAGGGAAGAGCGCGAAGAGTAGTATTACAAGGGAGAGCTAACCTTTTGTGTCACTAATCGGTCCCCAGAATGATGGAGCAAGTCCTTGAACAATCATATAGACTGTTACAGTAAGACTGACAAGTGAAAGAGAAACATGAAGGTCCTAGAAGGGCATTAGACTGAGATGGCTTTAAGTTATGGGTCAGGCAATGTACATACCGTAGAAATCTCCTTTAGAGATGGAAAATAGATGTTGCTTGATAGTGGCGAGAACAAACCTGCAAAGGATACTAAATATACAAGCTGTTTTTTCTGTGCCATAGAGAAGATGTGGTAAGGAGGCTCTTCTGACTCTTTCTTCGCAACGTATAAGCTATTGGCGGAAGATGTAACAGCACTATCTTGCTGTTCCTTGTTGTCGAAGAACTCGGTAGATCTCTCTACGTCGTCTTCAGAGGGCTCTAGATATCTTGGGTGGTTGGGCTCTATGATGAAAATTCCATTGGATCGGCTGCCGAGAGGTGCTTCTATGGCTTCGGCTTCTTGTTGAACTGAAGTATTTGAAGCTTGTTCTTGTGAGCGTAAAGGTTGTGACTGGTCTATAGCTCCGTGTGCTTGATTGAAAGGCGATGTTGGTTTGCCATTGGCAACTGGGCTAGATTCAACTGATTTCATATTCGAGATCTAGGCTGTGAATGTAGAAGTAAAGGAATTGAAGGAAACACAGTGAGTTGAACAAATCTGGGGAGAAGGTCTGTCTCCATGTTTATAGTCACCTCCAGGAGAGCTGTGGATCACCTAAATGATGGATGGCAACGGCGCAAAGTCATCTATCATTTCAAGCATGCAAAAATACAGACCCGCAGCCCACTTGACGGAACAGACTTGAGGATCCGAATATCATGATGAAGCACTGATGAGCCACTGTTGGAGGCTTGGCTAGAGCAGATGAAAAGACAAAAAAGACAAGGATGAACCAAAAACCTTGCACCAATTGTAGATCCATCTCCTGTTGTGGGGGTCTTGTTGTGGTTTTGTTTGATAGTTAAGATTGTAGCATCTGATAATCTCAAGATAAGATGAATGTTTAATATAGTGTGCCCAGGGTTCAAAGAGTGGTTCGCCAAACACGCTAAACGGGGTTCGAGAAATTCACAGAGAAAGAAATCCCCCTGAAAGGCATAACCATTCTTCCTTATTTGGACAGACAATAGCAAGCTAAGCTCTTGGCAGAAACAACGGCCCTCGAGCAAGACAGATAGTGAAATGATTAGATCGACCTCGGAGCAAGAGAGTATATGACGGCTTTCAGCGCTTGCCCGTGGAGCTCCTAGCAGTAATAAGTCACGCAAGGAGAGAGAGCAGCAGAGAATTAGTTGGCTGAAGCCTGAAGGACTTCTTCTTGCTTTAGAAGAGCCAAGTGATTAGTGAACTAGACGGCCGGAAAAGGGGGGGCTCGACAGCTCGTGTGTCAAGTACACTATGATGCAATGAACCGCGAAAGACACAGCGATAATGACTGAAGCAGTGAAATAATGCATAGCTACTCTTGGCACTGAAAGTATACACATGATTCGTCAATGGGACCTTTTCCTAGAGGAGAGGAATCGTATAGGGGGAGATCGACAAACACGGACAAGGTGATCGAATTATCTCCGACATCCGAATAGCCTCAAACTACACATGTTGGGCGTTCAGTTCCAAGAGTTTGCCAAGTAGAAAGCATGGACCCGGAAAGATCCGGTAAATGGCTGAGAAAGCTAAAGGGACTACCGGTGGATCATGGATTGGACGATAACACAGACTGGTTGGTTGAATAAAGTTAATTGTCGTAGGTACGCAACTGTTACATTCCGGCATATAGAAAAAAGTGGCTCTACCCTGAGCGCTTGAGTCGAGCAGGCTAACCATAAACAGCTAGTATGTACTTAGGACATACCCACATCTCACTTCATCTGAAGCTTGAGATCTTTGAAGATATTCACTACGATTGGAAAACGCCTTATCAAAATATGCAGCGTAATCAACATCGCTGCACTCATGTGAATATTGCATATAACATGTAGCCAAGCTCTTTAGTGAGAGTATATATATATATATTCTTCGTTGTCCAATATGGGCTGCCCGACATGTATTTCACAGTATCATCATGCAGTCTTCAAGAGCCAAGAAACTCAAGTTTATAAATGAGCGAAGTGGCGCCGATACTCTTTTTTTTATTTATGAGAATGAGCTGGGCATCATTAGAGACCTCTGGAGAAGGAGATCCCATCCCTCTGGAAACTTTCAAAAATCGATGCTTAGCTTGTGCGCCGTCAGTGGTTGTGGGATTGACAAGACTGTGTTCTTCAATTGAGATAGTTGTGGTCTGTTGTGAACGCAGATTCTATATACCCAGTACTTTCCCTCCATGAAATTTTCTGTAAACGTTTTATTTTTAGGTCTCTCAGAAGCTATTGGCCTGGGGACAGTACAAACTGCTCATCTACGATAAGGCTATGTGGACCTTTGATATCTTCAATTACTTTAGTATTCAACCTCCGTACTCCACACACTTCTAAACTGATCGGCGCATCCAAAATATGCTTCAGGCAAGGCAGTAGGAATGAAACGGGGCCTGGATAGATGACAATTACGATGTTGCCACATTGGTATTAATACCCACAAGACATTGGACGCATATGCTCATGAGAAAATTTTTATCACATCGCAAGCATTGCGCGTCCTCTACTGAGCGGGTTATTACAGCCCAGCTTTATTTTCTTTTCTGATCCTCATTTAGAGTTTTTTCTTTGCGAAAGTTGAATGATCGTATGAGATTTCTTGCTTCAAAGATTCTGTTGATTGAAAGATCTGGAATATGCAACGACGCCAGCCCCATGCTTGCACGAAGGAGCTTGAATGTTGAGGGAAAAATGCCAAAATAAAAACATATGGTGCTTGAAGTAGGATTCTGCTACGAATGTGTGCTACCCAAGCATGGAGATTTGATCAGTGTCGTCGCTCTTCATACTGATGACATACAGAATCCACCTCGTCCCCAAATTTATTTTCAAAAAACTTAGGAAATAAAGTTCAGGCTAAAATCCTTTTGTCGGCCAAAGACTTACAACGTAAAACGCCGGGAAGAGTCGATCACCCGTTATCATTCAGAGCGTTAGGGGTGTCCCACAAAATTCATTTCAAGCACGTTAATAGATAGGAAATAGCACACCGGAAATTCTGACATATTCACTGTCTTTCTCTATTTATAGTTGTGCGAATCTAAGTGGCGTTTGTTGAAGAAACAAGAAAGTGGTGCCGCTGTTCTTCCTCTGTTTTATTGTACAGAAAATCGATAATTGAATAATGGGACCCAGGGCTTAGAGGCGAACTATACTTTAGTGAATTTCGACGCCCTGGGATTATCTAGCTTCTGTCGCCATCTATTCGCGAAATTTCAATATAATCATGCAGCTAGAAAGTATGTCACGCTTTATATTGTGTCATACTTTTCAACCGCACGAGTAGTATGCACATAGAGGGAGAAGTCTGACTAGGAGAGGAAACAACCATATTTCTTCATGACTAGGTATCATACATTTCATCAACCTTAAATGCTAGATCCATGGTGCCAAGCGTCCGTGAGTACGTCGCGGCGGAAACGGCGGAATTGAGGAGCCACAATGTGATCGTTGTCCTGTGAGATCATCAAGGGCCAAGATACCATCTCCATTCATATGTATCGAATGAAAGGTTTCGAAGCCGGGATTGCATAGACTTGCAGTAAATATCATTGAAAAATGCAACTCCCGTACTTAAAATAAAATATACCGTGCGATTTTTTGTGACCTCGCGGCCAGCAACTCCGAAGCTAGGGAGGGGCACGTATCTTAAGATGGTAATCGATACCTATAGCCTGGTTTATGTAGCGTCGGAGTTTTACTCTTTCTGGCGGCACGTGGGCCGGATTAGGAAAGTCCGGTGACGCTAAGCAAGGTTAAAATAAGCTTATATATGTCAAGGCTCGGAGCAGCTTCGGAAACTGTTTTGATTCGTTCAAAAATTAAATTTGTAAGCAAGATTTCTATTTTCAATCTACAAAATGCCCCAGTTAAATAGAGATTTGGTCTAAAATTAAGCATCCCTACTACTTATAATTAGCCTCACCGAATTTTCCAAATACATACTAGGTAGGTACGATAAACATCTTCTAAGTATTTATCTCGGGCATGATTTATATCTATACAAGTAGTTGTTTATACTTTAAGACATATCGCTGGCGGTCGGAATCAATGTGATTTACGAAGCATAATAGATTACATTCCTTTGTCATCCCATATTAACTGAGTAAGTATCAGGCGATTCAAAAGTAGACTGATACCATATAAAGCAGAAAGGTCATGAAAATCGACCTCAGATTCTCGATCCAGCGTTGAATGTAGGACTTGGATTTCTAACATGTGATTTTTCTCTAGAAGGAACGGAGTACAGTTCTCATACACTCACCTACGCCGGAACACACTAAATCTATTTCAAATAAGGATCAATTGAAATGGATACTTTGGAATCCGCTTTTGCTTCAGCCTGAGAAGCTAAGGATTGAAATATGCTTCGTGTATATTGGTGTAGATGAGCTTATACGGTATTCGGTATAAGTCTTAACATTGAAGTAGTAAGGTTTGCAAGAGAGCGCAGATAAAGAAATTTCATAACGTCATAGATTGGACTGTTCTCTTTAAAATTTAGAATTTTCAAGTTTTTAAGATTTTCAGTAAAATTTCAATACATTTAGAGTAAACCCCAATGGAAAAATAAGAATTTTAATAATTTTAAATAAGTCTTTACTAGAAAACTATAATACTTTCGTCTAATGATTTCTATTATATAAATTCCCAATCGACGTAATAATATCATTGATCAAAATCTTGACTTATAAGATTATTTTTTGGTGTGGCTTATAATACTTTCGTATTCATCCCTATGTACTGAATTTGTCTTGCAGCTTGCCTGATTGGCTAGCGTACATCGATAATATCAAAAAGCATGAGCTGCATTCGTAGATTGTGGCTTGAATTTGATGGTAAACTATACCATTGTTTAAGGGAAATGAAGATCTGAGAAGTCATTAACGATTCAGAGGCAATGCCTTCAATATCACAGACATGTAGCAACAGGTGATTCGATTCATAGATTCCATCTCTCAATTGCATCACATCCCAAACTCCTCATAAACATGAATATCGTTAATTTTATTGCTTTGCTTGATTTGTTTGGGTATGTACAGTGGTGGACCTAAAGTCTTTAGATAATTCTTTTCTCAAGCTATTGTGTTTATATCAGTATCAATGTGATATTATTCATGGGGAAGGGGATCTAAAGCCCGGGAAAGACTTACTCTCCATGGGTTGTTCAACTCGAATCCTAGAGGGGCACTTGGGTTATCGGTTTGCCCTCGAAGAAATCCGGTCAATCTCCTATCGCGGTCCATCACTACATCGTAGTTAGTTTCATACATGGTAGTATAGAATTTCGTAAGGTAGAGGTTACTTTGCTACATGAAAGATTAGCTTCCCTACATTAATGTGAGGCCAAGATATAGGAATACTGACTCTGTCCCAGGCATCTACAGAATGTCTGGCTCTCTTTCCACCGTTCTGCATAGCTCTAACTCCAGACAATCCAGCACCGGTGATACCGAACATCTGCGCAGTACTCAGTATTATAATTCTTGTTGGTGGAATGATATGGTGGAAGTACGAACGGCAAGCATGATTCCATACGGAAGGAGAGCTTCGAAAGGGACACCCATCGTGAAAATTTCGCAATTATCTATCGAATTTTAATTGGCATAATAATATCAGCATAGTTTCGCGGATTATGTCGCACCTTGTATTTGTTGTTGGCTTCTCAATTGGATTGATAAGGCTTTTTGAAAGCCTCAGAGTTGATTGACGACGTTGGTTTGCGCCAAACTGGAGTGGAATGATGACTAAGACCCGGCAGGCGCCCCGAACGACGAACTTTGGGGTATTAAGAACTAAGAAGCAATAACTACACCACCAGGAATGATTATCAATTCGAATTAAGCTTGATCTACGCGTCGGAAGGTGGTATGCACACACATTCGAGGTTCTAATAATTGTTTTTCGATAGAATTGGTTCAAAATATCGCGTTCACTTCTTTGAACTGCTGTACCAAATACCTACGAAACAACAATTCATCCATTAATTATTTGCGCAAGCTGCGCATTACTTGAGTTGGTCTGGTTGGTATTATACGTTCTTTGGCATCTAATAAATCGAGTTGGCCATAGAAATCGAATATCATCTCACATTCTACTCGACCATTTAACGGGGCGCAGAAGCAACGGTTTCAAAATCCACCCAACCGCCTGGGCTTTATTCTCCTATATCCCCAAAATTGACAAGTACTTCTTTCACTTCCAACACATCTACATCGCGCATGAAAATCAACACATGAAAGATGGTGGGAGCGGCAGCAGCAGCGGTGCTCATGGATGGGGAGCCTTCACGGAGCTTGGCTACTTCCGAAGACGATGCTGATTTCGAGGAGGACGATGACATAATTCCCGACATAATTAATGAGGATGCGAATGCATATGCTGCCAATATTCAATTACAAAACGGTTTGATGGGAAATCACAGCGACATGGAGGATGATAGGGAGGGGCCGGAAGGTGAAGAAGATATGTTAACAGACGAAGATGCGGACGGGGAGGAGGACGATGGAATGCTCGACGAGCGAGAAAATATGGAGCATACAGAGGAGGAAGAGATCGACGAGAATTTAGAGCCGGGTGAAGGAGATGAGGATGATGACGATGCTGAGGGAGTTGGTGCTGTTAAGATACAGCCTGGCTTAGAAGATGACGATGATGAAGACGCAGAGAGTGGTTCAGACAGCGACAGCTCTGCAGAGATTGAAGAGGAAGATGACGAATCTAAAGACTCTACTGATGTCGAGGAAGAAACTCGATGGCAATCTAATGGGGAAGAAGGAGAAGAGGAAGAGGAAGGACATGTAAATCCTAATCGCTGCATGTATGCATCTTTTTTCCCCACTTAAAGTCTTCACTTTACTGATAATTTTCTAGATTCTGCGAGCAAGATGAAGATGATGATCCGGGTGAGGAATTCGAACTTTATTTGGCATGTGAGATGTGTGGAGACAATGGTATGTTGACCCAGTATTTTATGATCGGTAAGGCTGACGAGGCTGTAGCGCATCGGCAATGCGCCAGAAATTCGGATGCACTCAAATCCGACGAAGGTATGTGCTGTTCCACCGTACAGAAGTCAACAACCCAGCTAACAATATTCCAGAGGCGGAAAATTGGTATTGTCCAGGATGTCATAAAAATCGTCTCGTGCCCGGAAGTCCAAGCGCAGATGTCGATATGCTTGAAGCCCCAGATGAAGAGGAAGATGGAGAAGCAGAAATTAATGATGAAGATCTGCCCGTTGAAGCGACTGAAAGGAGAATTTCAAGGGACAGGGTTCCTGGAGATTTATTACCGCCAAGACGTGGTACGATCAAATCAGATTCACATTCGGTCTTCGAGCAACTAATAACTCCAGAAGACCCCATGGATGGCTCACGTTTGTTGCGCAAGAGAAAAACTTCTTCGGTGGAGGCTGATGAGGGATTGGTTTTGAGAAAGAGGACTCGGGATCGGGATACTCTTTCCGATTATTCCAAACCATCGTTTGACGAACCACATGATGAAGCTAAAGTCGACAATGATAGTAACTTGTCATTGACTAACGGTAAAAGAAACAAGAGAAGGGTGGACGGGCCTACAAGTCCGCGTGTTTCACGATCCCTACGTCAGAAAACTTCTTCGTCTTCAAATCCGCCTGTCAGTATCGTCGAGAAAGGAACCGGCACTCTCAAAATTTGTTTTCGCATTGATCCTTTGGAATTGAGACATATTCTCTCACTACCCTCTAGACCAAAAAAGAAACGTGGCGGCCGTGGTGTATCAAAAGCTCGATCCGCAGCTACTTCCACCGCCCTTGTCCCCTCAAGTTACTCACAACCCTTCTACCCTTCCATTCATGATAAAGAATTGGAAGAACTAAAATCTAAACCCTACGGTGGCATTCTTTCCGAAGCTGACGCCGACACATCTTTGACACTACCTAGAGCAGAACATCGACGTCAGTTTGAAGAGGCTCGTCAAAAGGCAGAAGAGGATTGGAAAGCAAGGGCTGCGGCTGCGGCTGAAGCTGCTGCCAAGGCAGGGTTGAGAAAAGCGCGCAAGGTGTCTGGTCCAGCCAGCCAAATTGAATATATTGATTTCGGGGCATATCAGATCGATATCTGGTATGCTGCTCCATATCCGGAAGAATATAGTCGGAATAAAGCACTTTTCATATGCGAGTTCTGTTTGAAGTACATGGAGTCCGATATTGTTGCTTGGAGACACAAAACGAAATGTCCATGGAAGCATCCTCCTGGCGACGAAATATATCGAGATGGAAAGATTATGATCTTTGAAGTGGATGGACGCAAGAACCCACTTTACTGCCAAAATCTTTGCCTCTTAGCAAAACTTTTTCTCGGGTCAAAAACTTTGTACTACGATGTTGAACCTTTCCTCTTCTATGTCATGACAGAATATGACGAACTAGGCTGCCATTTTGTAGGTTACTTTTCGAAGGAGAAGCGACCTAGCAGTCTCAATAATGTCTCTTGTATCCTCGTGCTGCCTATTCATCAGCGGAAGGGATATGGCCACTTGCTCATCGACTTCTCGTATCTTCTCACACGCGTTGAGAGGAAGACTGGCTCTCCTGAGAAACCGCTTTCCGACATGGGTCTGGTCTCTTACCGCAATTACTGGCGACTCGTTCTATGTTATTACTTACAAAAATTCGAGCCCTCTGGACGTGTCCCAAGTATCAAGGCTATTTCCGATGAGATGGGTTTGACGCCAGATGATGTTATTTCAGGCCTTGATGCCATGGGCACTCTCGTCCGCGATCCCATGACCGGTACCTATGCTATGAAGTTGAAGCCTGATTACTACAAGGAGGTCATTCGTCAGCATGAAGCGAAAGGATATGCCAAGTTGAATCCCAAAGGGTTGGTCTGGACGCCATTCGTTATGGGTAGAGGGAATGCTTCTGCTTACGATCATGCACCGCCGCTGAACACCGTCGCACCACGCGAGGAGGACGAAGATGAAGTACCCAGCGTTGAAGGTATATCCAATGCGAGCGTCCAGGGCGCTTCATCGAATGGTCTTACGAATGGTGATACAGAAGAGATGACAGCATCATTAGGTAAGATGACCACTGAGACTGGTGATGGTGTTAAAGTTGCAAGTTCAGAAGGCAGTGTTGGGAAGTCAACGATGTCGCAAAAGCTCAGTAGCATTACCAAAAAGTCATACTATGATCTTGCCTCTTCAATTCCTCCTGTACGGTTTGTGGTGTTTCCCCCGTTACCTGGTGCTCGAAGCCGAACTATCTCACGCCCTGCTTTGGCGCGACCTTCTCCACGCGCAAGGCCGTCGGTCTCTTCATCTGCTCGACCCAAACCTCGACGGGGAAGCGGAGTGTCCATTCGTCGTGCGTCCACTACATCTACGTCTGCATCAAAGCCACGGACTGCTGCACGTAGGAAAAGCGGGGGTACGGGTCGCGGACCTGGTAGATGGCCAAAGGGAACTAAGAAGAGCGATTTTGGGAATGCCGAGAGTGGTCCGGGCTTACCTCCTAGATTGTTAAAACAGCGAAGTAAGTTAGGGAATGAGGTACTACTCGGCGACGAAGAAGAAAATGATGAGTCAAAAAGTGACCAGGATGAATCAGCAATCTACGATACTCCTGCGCCGAGATCAAGAAGAGATAGAGACTCGTCACGCAAGGGTGCCGGACTAGGCAAGCCTATTCTCCTGGGTAAAGGCAAAGGCAAGGGGCCTGCTACAGGAAAAGGCAAAAGTCCTCTCGTTGATGCTGAAGGAAATCAGGAAATGGCTGACGCGCCAGTTGACGAAGTAGAAGCTTACCAGGATGGTAATGCGGATGCAGATGCAGATGCCGACGCAGATCCAGAATTCGAGGCGAATTCGGATCGGGGCGCTGGAGAGGACGTGGACGCCGAGGGCGAAGATGAATAGGGGGTGGCCTGTATGCTATTTACGTGGGGTATAAAAGTGTGCAATTAAGATATTTGGACTGGTGAGCAAGGATACCTAGCTATGAATGGCGTTTGGAAGGGGATATCCATGAATTCTGGTATTTCGGCATCGGCAAAAATATCCTTTTGCACTTCAGGGCAAACATGGCGTCAACGAGAGGGTTTTTGGTGAAAATTTCTTGACGTGTAATTATTTATGTATTATTACTATGGTTGCTTTACTTAGGTATCTAGGAAGATACCACAAAATGAAATATTTCCTGCACAGCTAAATATTAGTGAAGTGGATATAGTATATGTAGGACGAGAACTCATTCAACATTGAAAGATGCCTGAAACACGAGAGATAGTTGTCTGGGGAATTGAACGACTAACTGCTGATCAAAGTCATGTCTGTTATCTGTTGTCTGCTAGAGAAGATGTTGTCTAATTAGATTGTATCGAAATTATATCATCATTAGACGCGTATTTAATGAATGTTTGATGGAAAGTACGAAAGTGGAGCAGAGTTTCGAAGGTTTAGACGAATAATAGTAGTATCAGATTAGGTATGCTCGTTTCACTCCGGTGTTATGAATTAAATATCTAATATAACTAGGTTCTCTATAAAGTAATATATTATTATATGGGTAGTCCTTAGAGTCTCGATGAATTGCCATGTATGTCATGTAAGAACAAAGTCTTCAATCTAATGTGGTCTTGAAATAATCGCTATTCCACCATCTCGGATTCCAGGCATTCTCCAGAACGTCTTCCCTCAGATAGTGGGAAGGTCATACGGTAATCAATAAGTTCGACCACATTCGTGAATCCAAACTTGTAGTATAGGACCAAGTGAATGTCATGATGGATCTTCCGGGCTCATGTTTACTGGACATCTACACAACTCCCCACTTCACTGTGGTTGCACTCTTGCTCTTTTATGCGTATGAGCTGGCCGGGTTTCTGAAGTTGAAAGTGAGAATGGAAACTGGAATAGGGCTCTTCCCCGCTCGCTCGGATCTTCCTAAATGAGACATGCTTAGTTGTTTTGGAAAAGAGATGGAGTGTTTCTATTTCTGCTTGCAATCTTCAGTAATGTGATCATCAGATGAAGCAAGAAGCGGCGGCCACCAACTGAGCGGGTATATCCGGTCGAGGTAGCTCCTGGTTGAATGTACAAATAAACCCCAGGCCGGCTGTATGTACGTCGTGACAGAACTTTTTCATAATTTAGCTGGCCAACAGTTTTCAAAAAAAAAGAATTTGATGCTGTTAGATGGATATTTAGGATCGTGGAAGATGATGGGCTTAGTTATATTCTATCTTAAATCATTAAAACGATGGCAAAGGTGTTAGATCTAGATCAGGTTGTGCTTATATGGTGTTAGATGATCACGAAACTTGCGAAGTGAATGGGACGGGACGGGACAGGACTTCATCCCTTGTAGCGCAAAGTGAATGGTTCGTTGATTGTTTTGCGATTGGAAAGTCCAGGATACTTGAGCGACACCTCAAGTACCAGTCCTCAGAATTTTATTTCACCATGGGCAGGGCATAATCTGTATAGGAAGACTCAGTGACAATGAAAATGTTTTGACTATACTAAAGCCGCTGTTCTACCACGGAGAGGCATAACAATACTCACTTCGTATTCTTGTAATTTAGAATATCAGAATTCACCATGAGCCATACTCGAATTTATCCATTTTTTTGTCTGTTAAAGAACCAAACCCGTGATACTTTCAATGAGTTCAAACCAATCCAACTTAATCTAAAACCACAATAGCTAGAAAGTTGGTTGAAATGTAACATTTAGGATTATTAATCCTGTTCTCAGTTCGCTGCCACGATTTTCTAGCCTCTCGCAAGTTGCTGATTTCTTAGAGCCTGTCATTCCTCACAAATTAAGCAACAAGCTCCAACTACTCAAGCATAGCTACGTTCCATGTCGCCTCGATAAAGCATAGATTTGAGTTTTTCGGCTGTTCAATTCCTACGAAATGGAAGTTCTCATTGGCATTCTTAAATAGCATCTTCCACTCATCAAGATCTCTCTCTTTCGCATTGAGCAACTCGGACATCGCAAGGTCCATGGATCTGAGTGAGGACTGATGTTAGCGATAAAAATTATCGTTCAACAACAAAGCTTTACGCATACCGGATCAACCACTCTTTATATTTTGAAACCTGACCGGGCAGTGGTACAACGGATTCTGCAATGATAATTCGAGCGCCAGGTTTTAAAGCTGGAACTAAGCACCGGAGAATTTCGACACAGTATTTGTCAGAGTGGTTATGTAAAACACAGCGGAATAAATAGACATCGGCTCCAACAACAGGCTGCCGAGTAAAAAAGTCGTGGGCCATGAAAGTCACTCGGTCAGATATATCTTGGGGCACAGACAAACGTGCATGAGCTACGACTACCGGAAGATCCTGACTGGTACAATGAAGTTTCGGAAAATGGTTTGCCAGAGTAATACTTATTTCTCCAAGAGAACCGCCAACATCGACGAATGTTTCGATCGAATCCCACCATGGGAATGCATGAAGTATGTGAGATGCCTCAAACCCGACCTCACTATTCACCATAACCATAGCACTACCGAACCTCTTTGCGCGAGAAGGATGTTTGCCTAGTTCGGAGAACAAAGTATTCTCGATGTTGTTGGCGATCGCAAAGCCCTGGAACATGTGAGTAAAGTCCTCTCTACTCGTAAATAATTGAGAATACCGTATGTGTGGGTTCCTGGGAGCCAGGCCATTTAACCATCGCATCAACAGTCTTCGAACAAGTTGTGTTAGCAGCCAGGTAGGAACACTCGCAGGTATTTGACACTTACACGAGATGCAGCGGGCCACATTTCATCGCACACCATTCCAATAAAATCCCTGAAAGCTGGTTTCTCGGCCAGCACCCTTGAAGACGCTGTATGAACTACCAGCCCTTCGTCAGTTTCGTGAAAGATATAGTTGGTCATAGCATGTCTCAAGAGTCGTCGAAGTTCTACTTCATTCAAACCACAGACTTCCGATATTTGCTTGTACGAGGCCTTGGCTTCGATAGGAAAACTCGTAGCAATGCCAAAGCGAATAATAGCCTGTAAAGGAATTAAATTACAATGCTGAAGATAGAGATGAAGAATATCAGCTTAAGATTTTTCACTGTGTTGGACCTCAAAAGTTCTGGACTTACAGGCATTGTTTGATTACGAATATTCGCAATTGGGCCTTTGACAAGCGCTTGAAGCTCTACACTTGACTCGAATATGGCGTCCTGTGCCTGAAGAATCTCTGCTGGGAATTTGAGATCGATGGGTGCTCCTTTATCAAAAGATAGAGGTGGAATGTTATGGACTTGTAAATAGTGGTCCAATATTTCTGTGTTCTTCGAGATATTTGCAGCTAGTTGAGCCATGCGGCTACTGTTTTGCTTGCTCATTGTGTTGTGCTTTGGTTCTAAGTCAGGCTGGACCTCGTTGTGGTGTTTAGAAAATTTAGTGGTATGTTTGTGTTTGGCAAGTGATTTTGGCCGAGGTCTTTTCCGCTGACTTAAGATCTTGAAGTTTATTGTGGGAGCAAATCCAGGCACTTCATTTTAAGGACATGGCTTTCACTGTTCTATTCTTTCATTTAAAGGCATATGATCACTGGAATGGCAATTCACGCTAATATTGTCAAAAGGTGTTTGTTTTTAGGCCTCCGGAATCATACATGTGAAGCAGAAGTGATGAATATTGAGATCTAAGCGTTTGAGTTCTTTGCATTCTAAGCTTTAATTGTTGAATTTCTCCCATTGCGATGTCCAGAGTTGGAGCTGCTCCCAGTTCTTACATTGATGTTCGGTACCGAATCCAGTCACCCCTCCAAGCTCTTCGTTCTTTCTCTCGATTGTTAAATCTGGTTGGCACATGAGACTTTGACGCAAAAGATCAATACAGTGGCGCATATGGGAAAGGTCCACCATATCGCCGCTTCCATGTTCATGCTCTGGCCCCATAGTCGAACGTTTGTGTCGGCCGTTATACACAGACCAAAACCCAATCCGAAGAGAATTCTGTTGAACGGTCAGCTCTGAAGCTTCACAAAGAACGTGCATAATTTACCAAGCAATGAAGTTGATGGAAAACAGAGAAGGCAGATCGCTCAGGTGCTAATTGAGGATGTTTGAAAAATCCACCATGAACGGGAAATAGACTTTCCCATGCTTCATCGGAAGTCTTAGAGGGGGGCTCTCCAAAGGTCTTGTTGTATTTAAAAGTGTCGAGTACAGTATCGACTTTGGATGGTTAGCCATATGAATCCATAACACTAGAATCGACACTAACGCTGAAGCTCATGTGCAGACACAAGATCAAGTGTCTTGGTGGTGGAATACCTCCCTGCAAAAAATGCCGCTGATATTATGCACATCAGCAGAAGATGATATGCCATAGTTCTGCCAAGGTCTCCAGCTCCCCTAGCCTTCCCCGCACGCCCACCATCTACCAAGTCATATCGATGGCCCATGCTAGACATAGTCGAATGTGAGAAAGAAATATGATTCACTGAACCACACCCTTTCTCAATTTTGATGAAGTGAGGGAAAAGAAGGAGTAAGAATTTGCAAAAAGGAGTGGGAGTCTCAAAGTCCCCGAAAAAAAGAGTCAGGCATCAAAGGCCAAATAACATGGGTCATGATCATCATGTATACCTCATATTACCACACCACCATAGATAACCCATACCCTGGTTCCTGCAAACGTGAGGCTGGGTGCAAGTCCTGAAGATAATTCATTTAATCGGAGCTCGGGTGTGAGTTATTTCTGATTGGCTGAAGAACTCGGCTTTTGGATGATTCTGAAATGGTGGTGGACTCTGGAGATAATTCGCGGGTAAAAAAGGATGGAAGGGGGCCGTAAGCACGCATTTCGGTAGCAAATTGCTCCAAGCCAGGGATAAATGCGTCATTTGATGCAAATCCTCCTCCTGCGTTCCAATGAATATGCGATCCTGGGTTCAGGAACGTTAACTTAAGCTTCCAAATACGATGTATCACCACCGGCATGCGGCCAAGTACAGAAATTCGATAATAATACCAATCTACAACGGAACGACGCGAAGCGCGAAGGTGTGATTACGGTAACATGTTCCGGGCCATTGCGCAATATTCTCATTCCGAAATCAACTATGTTGATTCCGAAATAAGCTAGCTCATAGATCAATGCCCTAGCTTATTCATCAATGAGCTTAATTTTGGAATGAGCTAGGGTATTAAATGCATCTGTATATAGTAAAATTGAGATTATTCACAAATGAGCTAGTTCATTCACAAATATTTTTCGTATCCTATTATATCAATTCAACAAATAAATTAAGATTTACAAAAAGTTAAAGTCTATAAGGATTTAAAGCTTATAAGGATTCAAGATTTATAAGAAAAAGCTTCAATATTATTTCATATAATAATTTCAATTATAAATTCTATTTATATTAATTAAATGAAATAAAGAAAGAAGCGATAATGAGATTGAAAATAGGAATAAAGATAACGATGGGGTTGAAAACAAGAGTAGGGGCGACGATGAGGCTGAAAATGGTGATAATGAGGTTGAAAATGGCGATGATGAGGTTGAAATAAAGATAACGATAAGATTGTAGTTCTTTTTTATCTGTTTGTTAGTTTATTAACCAATGAACTAGGATATTGAATATATTATTTTTGTATAAACTTAGTTTATTTGCAAATGCCCTCATTTTTTCCAATTTCGGTATCAATTAGCTCATATCGCGACCTAGTATATTTCGGAATGAGCTATGTTGATTTCGGAATGTCAAATTTGCGCAATGGCCTGGAACACATACCTAGCGACATAAAGGGACTTTAGCGAGTAGGTAGAAACTACGAGAGAGAAACTGCGTTACTTCTAATTTGATTCCATACGACTGAAGAAAATTTTTGCGCCAATAGTTTGGTGTTTTCATTCATATCATCCTTCAAAGTTTTCCCAGTAGTGTGGCATACTTTCAATCTCTGATACTCGCTCCTCAAACCAGTCTTCCTTATATCCGAAGGACTGTCTCATGGGTTCCAGCAGACCGCTTTCTTGTGGGCAATACCTAAAACGCTGAATAACAGCATCCACTCCCTGAGTTTCGTTGATGTAACTGAAGCAAGCTGTTTGCTTACTTGCCCAATTGCTAAGCTTATCCCAGCTGCGGCACATGCGTTGTTGGCCCATGCCGGTTGTGACATTCTGTGTTGCAGATGTGTACATCGGTGTGTCGTCGGCTTCGCATATAGTATTTTGCAGTAAAAGATCCATGCAATGGATGAGATGAGGATAGCTATCTAGCTGAGTTCCATTGTGATAGCTGATAGTCACCCATCGGCGGACTTTCCGCTACTTGTAAATTAATATTTCGTTATCAAAGTATCCATCGAGGGCAGTACTCACGAGACAGTGAACACTATGATAAGCGTTGATAAGATAGATACTGCGATTTTTATTCCAAAAAAATTCTTGGGAGTCCGGAAGGCCTTGTGCCTTTGCCCACTTGGTGTCGAGGCTGATTTCACCTGTGCTTGTATCGAGACTTTCCCATAATATAGATCGCTCAATCTCGCTTCTGCTTCCAAGCCCATAAGGTGATGATGAGTTGATGGCTAACACGGTGTCTCGTGCCAGACCAGCTAGAGGAAACAATATTAGATAAAAAGGCTTTGAAGGCTCATGTGCACATACCATATTTTGTAAGTACAGAAGTGGAAGCCTGGTTATCAATTGCGACCTTCTGAATATGCGATGTCAAGAGGAGAATATTGCCCAGAACCGAGAGAACTAGAAGCGCATATAGCACCCAGTTCCATGGCTTTGAGTTTCGCTGCCTATACTCGCATTCGGTCAATTTCACACTGTCTTCTTCGTAGCTAGAAAGCATTGGCTGATCTTCCATATTTTGCTGCATCACTGATAGGTGATAAGTGGCCGAAGACTGTATTATGAGCTCGAGGGAAGTCGGCTTTAGATTTCCGAATGTGCAAATTGAATGTTCAACACATACACTAAAAAGCGGTGGACTCCTAAGAGAATACAAGATGTAGAGGGAAGACGTTCGGCAACTTGTCATACTTGTCTCTGTGGCTTTAATTCAAGGTAGATATCAGTCATCTAATGGATCCAAATCCCTACTAGTCAGCTCGTGGAGTGGCGGGGTAAAACCACTAAAGAGACACCATGTCTGCGAGGTTCGTCTGTATGATAGCATGTTAGTTCTTGTGGACCTCCACTGAACACAGAACTCCTTAAGGAGACAAAAGATATTCATTGTCTACCTTTTGCTCCAAAGAATAAAAATGACAATGGCGTCTCTTGAAGAATACTCAACCGTTCCAACTTTCGATCCTGATCATGATCTGGAACTCCGCGAGCCGGCTTACAGCACCTTGAAGAAGTCAAATAAACCAATTGCAGTTTTGAAAAACGTTAACCCATGGCTGCTCACATACAGCGGCCTTTCTTTCATCATGATATCGCTCGTCTTTATCTATACCGACCAACTCATACAACATTCTAAGTCGTCAATATGCATCACTCCCGTTGTTCGTCGTGAATGGCGTACCCTCAGTAGGAATGAAAAACACGAATATCTTGAGGCAGTGAAATGTCTTCGTTCCAAGCCATCTATACTAGGAACCAATCACTCGTTATATGATGACTTTGGCTACTCGCATATCCAAATTGGTGATTATGCTCATGAAACAGCCGGCTTTTTGCCCTGGCACCGTTATTTTATTCACATCTACGAGCAAGCTTTAAGGGAACAATGCGACTACCTCGGATATCTAGCTTACTGGGACTGGGAGCTAGACTGGGCCGATATCGAAAAGTCGCCGGTTTGGGACGGCGAGGACGGATTCGGGGGCGATGGCACAGGAGATATCGGTGTAGGGGAAGGAAGATGTGTTGCTGATGGACCCTTTGCAAACATGACCCTTTTCTATTACGAGGATAGCGAACAACAACATTGTTTATCTCGTGGCTTTCGACATGGTTTGGAGAAAGACAAATTTGTTACTTCAAGACTTAGTCCAGCATCCCTCCAAGAAACCTTCGACTCCTCAGACTACAGAAGTTTCAATCTTGCATTGGAAGATGGTGCCCATCGTGCTATACCTGCATTCTTGCAGGGTGAGTTTGGAAGTTTTACATCTCCTAATGGTTCGTGTGCCTAAGAAAATTCAAGTACTGATGCGCAAAGACTCGCATGCTAATTAATACTAGCACAGATCCGATTTTCTTCCTTCATCATACACAAGTTGATCGTTTATGGTGGGAATGGCAGCAAATCGACCCTAGAAGAAGGCTAAGAGATTATGGCGGAAAGGTAGGTACTGCTGAGTCTAGCAGAGATGCATCAATCAATGACATTCTTCACGTCGGTGGCTTGGGACGAGCAATAACTGTGTCAGAAATAATGAGCACGGAGACAGAGATATTATGCTATATTTACTGAGCCAAACGGATTTATAGCATTATAAACAAACTGCGAATTTACATATTCCTTCGGATCGACGGGTTCTTGAGACTGCCCATTTCTTCATCGCTGACTATTCGTGGCTGTACTTTAAGTCGAAGATCGTCCCAATTGACACATGTATGTTTCGGTCCATCCAGTTTCAGCATCGGCTTTTCATTCTCTGAGGTCCACTCAAAAGTCATTAATGAGGTGTCTGCATGACACATAACTGCTTGTCGCAATAGCTCAACACAGTGATCTAAAGATGTTAGAAGTGCTCCATATCCAGAGGAAAGATATTCGAACCTGCATGCAGAAGCCAGTGGGTTCTCTCGTCTCCTGAAACATCAGGAAAGTAGTGGTTGCTATATATAGCTTGCCTCACGAATTTCTGAGCGTTTCACTTGTCAGCATGAGTAGAGCACTATACGGAAGGATTAATACGAACTACACAGTGAAGCTGATGAAAAGCCTCGAGCCATGCAAGTCGATCTTGACTGTTCTGCAATTGGACGGATGTCTGATTTGTTCTCTCAAGCTCGGCTTGCGAAACTCGAATGTTGATCCCGGAAAGCAAGTCTTGCCACGCATTATCTAAGTCTGTACTGGGTGCCCCAGCATAGATGCTAGATTCAGCGAGTCCAAAATACTGTGGGTTTACCAAGAGTTCTTCCTGATTGAAGCCTGGAGCTTGATTAGTTCGCTGTTGGTCCATTCGACTATCTTGAAGCACACGTACTCATTTCGGATAAGGAGATTTTACTCTTGGAGGTGTGATATTTTAAGTATGAAAGAATAGCCAAGGAATATAGAAGAAAGATACAGAGATGTAGGCCAATAGCTGTAACATACTTCTTCTCTTGCTTTCGGGCGCTAGAAGAAGAAAGAAATGGAAATGCCTCCGGCTCTTCCTCCCATTGTCCCATTGCTTTCTGGTTTTGACAGAATAGGAGATGGCTTAAGATGTCCAGAATTACACCGAAGTTGTTCAAACTTGGATGTTTACTTTGTGATTTTCCGAAAATGATACAGGGAGTGAGAAGTTGTGGGGTTGTGATTAACACAGATGAGATTGGCCAACAATTGAAGAAGTATAACTGTAGGAAGATTACCAGAGATTTATCAAGAGCTTTCCAGTTCTGGTGTGCCTGGTGTATTCGGTGTCTACGCCAGATGACCGCACATAGCACTTTCCAAAAAACGTATAAATATAACTAGAATTCCCTCCTTAAAATCTCAATAGCCACCCAAGTCCCAATTCCATAAGCTTTCCGGAATCACAGATTACTCGTTATCGACTCAATTCCCCATCCGCCACTCACAATCAATATGCATTTCTTGAGACTTGCGTTCCTTGCGATCCTTCCATTTGGGTTCTGTGCCCCAACGAAGTCTTCCGGTATGTGTCACATCATGCTTCACAGCTACTTACAAAAGTGTCCGCTGACCAACCCTAGCACTTGCCAGAGATGCCCATGGAAGCGACGAGAGAGTAGTCTATCCAGACTACCGCAGAGCAACAGGTGACGAATCGGTCGTCTATCCGGACTATCGAAGAGGTACCAACGATGAATCGGTCATTTACCCCGACTACCGCAGATCAGTGGCAGACAGATATGTTGACGCTGCAAAGGAAGACGAATCTGTAATTTACCCAGATTATCGCCGAGACATCAATTAGAAGACTGTTACAATGGGCCGTCGTATGGACAGGGCGGTGTTAGGCAGTGTGACAGGGTTATTTCCAAGGCAGTTGGGACTATGTTGCAGATATTTTCATGTTTGGGGATTGTGGAGACTTGGTTTCGGCTGCAGTTCCTTGCTTGGTGTTTCTCTCATTTTTTAGCGCAGCCTTGATAGTGTCATTCATTTCGAAGCACGATAACAACGAATTTGATCATGTAACTGAGCGGCGTGGACTGTAGTGGTGTATTTATGTGCTGGGTGTTGCGCGTGAAGTGCCCACGTAATCCCTACAGTGGAACATCCGTCCATTCACTTGTCATACAAAGTCCTGTAGGGAGTAGTTACAGTGATGGGGGCGCAAGAACAACAAATGACAGGCAGCCGCGAGATCCACACCCTGCGATGTACTCGTGCGGCCAGAAAGTATGCAACCCCAAAACTCTATGCACGTACCAGAAGATAGTAAACTTCAGGAATAACCTGGTTTCTCTAGCGTCCGAGTTTCATACTTTCTGGCAGCACGAGTATTATTGTGAAGGCGGGTAGATACATGATGAGCTTGTTGAATTGATCGCACAGCGTAATGCATAAGTGCCACAGACACTTGAGAAAATGTGGCAGACGAAGTCCGATCTGTCTAGTGTCACATAGGTAGATAACGTGTACCAAAGTAGTAACAGTATATGAAGAAGGATTGAATTGGCAAAGTGGGTGGGGCAAGACGGCTACGCTGCACCGCAAAGCTTACGATGAACTGCCGTGCTTCCTAACCCGTAGTAACATTGCCCATCTACTCCGTTGATGGCAACATCCGCTTGTAAGGACCCACGATGCTACTGCGCTGAAGATTGAAAATGTCGTCCGTTCATTATGCGAATGTGCTCGAGATTAAAAACGGGGTCTTCCGCCGCCTTGCAAGGGCAGCTCACCACTGTACTGATCTTCACACTTGTAGAACTATTTTGCTTGGCTTGAACCGACAGAATGGTTCAGAGTACGGAGTATGCCTCCAAATATGGACAAGCAAGGTTGACTGTCATGCTGGTACTCCATACAGTGTACGAGTAGTTGGCGAGATTACGGGGGTCTGGGATCTCTCGGACTTCCCGTATGTTTCGGCATTTCTATGATTATTTTTGTAAGTGACTAGCTAGGTTCTATGTTCGTAGCTACGGTATAGGCCGCCAATGAAGAGAATGCTGATATTTTTTCTTTATTCTTTGCTGTTGTAGCTTACTCCCCTCCCCGTAAGTACGATCTCTCAATGTTGTAGTCGATGCAGTGCTCGCTCCCCGGGCCGTTGTGTTTCCAAGGCCAACTCAAGTAGAAATTACGGAGTGGGTAGATCACCACAAGCCTTATGGTGATCTGGCACAATGTGGGTATCAGGAGTACAGCATGAGTTAGCGTGAGCCTGGCCCCTTTCGAGGCTACGTTACCTGCTTACTTCCATCATTATACTTACTTAGGCCACAGGTGACGACGGCACAATCGAGGTGACACGTTATATTTGAAACCGTATACATTATTCAATTGGGGCATTAGATTCTCAGCTATGGGATTGATGTAGCAGGCTTGTAGATCTAGGGGATAGTATTCTGCCTGGTTCATTCACAATTGGTTGGTTAATGATTTTGATGTAACATTAAGTAAGGTTTGATATCTCGCCTTTTCATGCTCGAATAGATATTAATTAGTATTTCGGTGAAGAAAATATTCGTCGTTAATAACTCACCGAGCCATTATAAATAAGTACCTCATGACATCCTTGCAAGGTGCAGTCGTCAAACAGGGCTGGCTCACGCACGATCGTTGGAGTGAGGGTGAGTGAGGGTGGAGGACGTTGCATGGCGCTCATGTGTGCTTTTCTACGCCGGCTTTTTTTTATCCCCGCTTTACCTCTCGAAGGGCTTAGCGTGGAGGTGACAGTGGCGTACAAAACCCTTACTGTAGGTCATGTGAATGGCATGCGTGATTCCCTTACTATACCCCAAAGCTCATTCTCGAATTGAACATGGCTTGCAACACTGTTACCGATAACAATTCAAATCGTATGTTGTCGATAATTCACAAAATAATTCAACGTCTTTCCATTGAGATGGCAAGCCTGTCTACATTTGCATGCGCAGCCCTCTGCATCCTACTCGGTTATCATGCCTTCTGCTGGTTGTACCGACATCGCCTTGCACGATCAAATGGACATCTTCCTCCTAGAAAATACCCGCATATGGAACCTTTTTTTGGTCTTGATCTCTTTATCAAAACGGGGAAACTTCTCAAGGAGCATCGCATGCTTCCGGAAATTGCTCAACGCTTCGCTGACCACGGACGCACTTTTCAAACGAGTAACTTAGGAAGAACTCAGATAAACTCAATCGAGCCGGAAAATATACATACCGTGTTTTCAACTAGAAGCACAGAATGGGGTGTGCAACCTATTAGGCTTGCGGCACAAGAGCCGTTTTGCGGACGCGGTTTCATCACTACTGATGGCGAGGAATGGGCACATGCGAAGTCACTGCTTAAACCAGGCTTTCAGCGGTCCTACATTTCTAACTTGACATCGCTCGAGGAGCATTTTCAAATCATGCTATCGCGTATACCAAAAGATGGATCTACAATAGATTTATTGCCCCTTTTCGCGGATCTTGTGAGTTCTGTTTCTCGATCCAAATTTACAATCATTTTCCCTTAGTGTATATTGATTGATACCTAGTACCTAGACATAGCAACAGTTTTTCTATTTGGCGAGTCCATCGGCGCACTCTCTCAGAATGTACCTTTCCATGCCGAAGGTGTGTTGGCGGCGTTCGACTACGCAATGCGTGGATGCGGCATCCGGGTTGTCTTAGGGCCATTGAGATTCCTCTACCGCGACCCAAAATGGTATGAAGCTTGCCAGAAAGTTCGTCAATTCGCAGATTATTACGTCGAGAGAGCTATAGAATATCGGCAACAGTATCTTGAGGGTAAAGATTCGAAAATATCCGATTCATCAAACCGAACCCTGCTTCAGAGCATTGCAGAACAAACAGGTGATCGTGAGGATCTTCGATGGCAAGTAATGCAAGCACATATGGCAGCCCAAGAAACCACAGGCAACCTCTTGGCAAACGTTTTCTTTCTTCTCTCCCGTCACCCAGGAGCATGGCGGAAGTTACAAGAGGAGGTGGATGCTGTTGGAGATTCCGATCTAGACTGGGACTGTATTTCCAGACTGAAGTATGTCCGTATGGTCCTGAATGAAGGTAAGAGAAACCGAGACTTCACTTTATGAATTCAGAGAACACTAATTGACGAATAACCTTCAAACTGTAGCACTTCGAATGTATCCTATTCTACCCAATATCTTTCGGACGGCTCTAAAATCTACATCGTTGCCAAGTGGTGGTGGGCCTGATGGAAAGTCTCCCATCTACATCCCCAAAGGCACGATGTTCAGCACCTCATCCTATGCCCTTCACCGAGATGCTGCTATATGGGGACCGGATGCTGCAGAATTCAAACCAGAACGGTGGGACAACAAATTCAAGCCTGGTCCAGGCGAATTCATTCCATTTGGTGCTGGACCGAGGGTTTGTATGGGTCAACAAAAAGCACTTATTGAATCCGGATATATAGTTGTTAGGATGATGCAAGAATTTTCCGAAATTGAAAGCCGTGATAACCAAGATTGGATGGGGCAGCTGCAGTTGACAGCGAAGAACTTACACGGTTGCGTTGTTTCGCTCAAACCTCTCGGAGGAGGTTGATCGGATAATAATAAATAATATAATAATAATACTATAATATTATCTATTATAATTGTAGAAGACTTAGTCATATTTAGCTTAGAAGTGATCGAATATATAAATAATAGAATAATATTGAAGTTAGAACTATATAAATATTGAAATTGATTTTTGATCTATTTGTTTTTTCGAAGAATTCTTTAAAGAAAATCTTCGTATTTATAGATTTTAATGAAATTCTATACTATTCTATAATTATAAATAATGTCACGGGGTCCCCGTATATGGTATACGGAGACCGCTCGGGTTCCGACCCATAGGAGTCGGACCTCGGATAAGTGTAGGCTAGCCCCGGTCGGGGCTAGCGCTACACATAATATCACGGAGGCAGCAGACAGGATAACAGAAATCACTTTTATTGATAAGACGTAGCTCGAAGAGCTACGTTTCTATAGAAGGAACGGTTCCTTAAATACATTTATGTGTAGCGCTAGCCCCGACCGGGGCTAGCCTACACTTATCCGAGGTCCGACTCCTATGGGTCGGAACCCGAGCGGTCTCCGTATACCATATACGGGGACCCCGTGACACATAAATGTATTTAAGGAACCGTTCCTTCTATAGAAACGTAGCTCTTCGAGCTACGTCTTATTAATAAAAGTGATTCCTGTTGTCCTGTCTGTTGCCTCTGTGATAAATAAGATCGATTTAAATCGAATCTTATAGAATTATTTTATATAATAAAAGGAAATAATAATTAATAATATTCAATCTATAACGATTCTGGTATAAATGCCTCAGAACGCCACCCTGGGCAGGGCTTTTCATTCGCTTAAGGTTTTGATCCCCTTTACGGAGATTAGAAAAGGCTTAACTCTATTATATATTATATAGTAATTTGTTATTCTCTAGTGTAATACAATTGCTGTAAAGAGCTGGAAAACCAGGGTTCGAGCGCTAGTCGCTCGGGGGCCCATCGGGGTGATCGGCTTACCTAATCCTTCGAACCGTGACACCATCGTCACACAATCTAAGAATAAGAAATGTTACGATCCTTGAATATGGAATGGAGGTTCGGAATGTAGACTAGCCGAAAGCGGGCCGATACGATATTAAAGGAATAGAATTAGAAGGATAATACAAAGTTTTACAAGCTTTTCTACTCTGATAGTTATAGCCGATTCTTTAACTCTTTAATAAGAAAATTCTATATATTTCTATTTCATTCTATTCTATTATAAATCATTCTAATATAATATATAATCGAAATTTTATATAATAATAAAATTTAATAATATGAAATCATATTATTAATACATCACGTGATCATATAACCATTGGTTCGGTAAATATTATTAAGTGATTTAATAACTTATTAGGAATTCTCACAAAACCTAGATCTAGAAATACAGTTCCTTGTTCCAACTAAACCTTGTATTTAGACAGCTCTTGCTTCTACTAGGTGATTCCGGTAAATTTATTCCACAAAATTCTCATATGTCATGAGTATATCACTCGAAAGGGCAATTTCTGTTGAAACAATAGGATCTCTCACTTGGCGCTCTATACGAAGTGCACTAGCTAGTTTCATTTTGGGGATAGGCTAGATCCATGGAAATATTTCATAGCACAACATTTGGACCACAGCCTTACATCATCTTAATTCAGGAGATCAGAACTGCATTCATCCTGTGGGGTAGTGTCTTATCCACAACTCGTACCATCGTTCGGGCAAATCTTCATGTGTAGAACTTTCAAAGTGGAGCTTTTGACCAACACAGATGCGCGCAACTTGCTGAAACTTTATTTAATAGTAGTGTATAAGCACTAACAGAGAGATTATTTCTCTAGTAGGGCAGGTAGCTTCATAACCGCATCCGGGAACTAAGCTTTCACACAATCAAATATAGCGCTTCGACCTTGATGACACATCCATTCGCGAGTCCCAATATTGCAACCAGCATACTCCCACTGAATTTTCAACGGGTTTTGAATTACGCCAGCGATGATGTTGCAGGAGTTTGTTATTGTAGCTTAACGCCGGGCAGGTTTGCCCTTGCTATGATGTTATATCATTGTCGGTATATCATGCGACCAACCTCACAAGGAGCCGTACCATTAGCGAACTCTAGCCCCTTCCCCTTCAATATAAATAGCGCCCTCATTTCATAATGTAGCAATCAAGAATCAACAAATACAAATACTATAATAGTACTATGCGAATAGTATCGCCGGAGTGATACCAACAATCATAATCCATGATGACCTTGCTGCAGAAATTCAGAGAAATAATGCAGAATCCTGATCGAAATCAAGGAATTTGACCAGTCGCATTTCATATGTCACTGAGAACCCTTGTCCCTTGAAATTTTCTTACCGAACCCAGGTCTACTTTAGGAGTTTATTGCAGCTCCTCATTATTCTTGAACTTGGATTGGGATGTTGATTTTTCATGCCGAGTAGAGACCACGTAAGACGGGACTAAATATACACCGAACTGGTGGTGTGGGTTTTGGAATACTTGCGTGCGGCGGAGACCCTAGGTCTCATATCATTCCTGTTCCAACTGGTGTGCGCTACTGGATTGTTCTGGTGACTCAACTGAAGAATGCAGAAAATGTGCTGCAGAACACAAGCATTGGCGCCTCGGCAACCTGCATTTTCGTTTTTCTCTGCTCTTTCCGTGATTTCTGCTAGAATCATCTGAAACTTTGAAGGAGTGCATGTATCATTAGCCACGGTACAGTCACGTCTTGACTTCAAATGCTACACCCTGGAAAATCCTGGAAAGAAACAGAGTTGGTGTGCAGCCCTTGTTGTCCTCAGCCAATAAGAATAGAATATCAGAGTCGCAGTTGCATGGCTGTGCCTTTTTTTGGCTCTTTTTTCAATATTCAATGAAAATATGTTGAATTCAAAGAGAAATCTAAGCAGAGAGGCCGCCCCCAGTTCCGTTTCGAAAAGAGATACTCATGGCAACCTGCTGCTGACACTTGGATCCAAACCCTCAAGGATCTAAGTCGCAACTTTTGGATGACCATTCAGTTTACCACCTGAACACTTCTGTAGGAATTTGTCTTGTTAAGCGTTACGTTTTAGTCCTAAGATTAGCCACAAGCTAGCTACAAACGTTTCCATTTATTTTATGTGCCCTAAGCTATCATCAATAGCATTATAACCTACGATATCAGAAACCCCCTAGGGAACGAAGACGATTGGCTTTTGAAAGCACTCTCACACTTGATAAATTAACAGCGATCTGAATACAAGAGACCCAGAGTTACAAGCTACAAACTACAGGCAACATCAACTAAGACCTTGATCAATCATGTATTCTTCATACTCAGTAGCAGCGGCTACTTGCAGCATCATCTTTCCGGTCCTCGCAGGAATCGCGGTCTATCTTCGCTTCTGCGCCCGAGGAATACAATCGCTACCTTACAAAGCTGATGACTATCTTATACTTGTTGCAATGGTAAGAGTTCCCAAAATTTCACTGGAAGCAAATGATATGCTGAAAACACAAAAAGTTATTGGCAATTGTTCTTGCTTGTATTGTGTTTGAAGGATCATTCAATGGCAGCATCGGTCAACCGCTCTCGACATTGACCCCCGAGCAGTATACTGTGCTTTCAAAGGTACGTAGCCTCTAATGAAGCAGGAAGAAAGTATAGTGGTTTATGAAGATTAGCATCTTTATTTGGCCGTGATCTTCTCCCAGTTATCCTGCGGCATTGTCAAATGTTCAGTTGTTATGTTCTACAAACGGATTTTCGCAACATCAAAGTTCTACTTAGCCGCCAACATTACACTGGTTGCAGTTTCGCTTTGGATCTTAGCAAGCTTCTTTGTAAGTACTCAGCTGCTAAAACCTCTTTCCTTTGCTAACATCCCAGACTCAAATCTTCTCAGCGTGGCCAGTATCGAACTGGTGGACCTTTGGAAAATCTTTTGACATGAATTACGGTGCAATGGTCACTTCTTTTGCCGCAATGGACATTTTTCTCGATGTCCTTATTCTTTGTCTTCCACTTCCTGTCATCAAGCAACTGCAAATGACACGAACTCGCAAAATTCAAATTGTGGGCGTCTTCTGGTTGGGTATTTTGTAAGTATTGTTCCGAGTAGCATTCCTGCATTACAGGGCCTCGTCTGATATTTTGTAATAGCTGCGTCGTGTCGGCCTCTGTACGTATGTACTACGCATACCAACTCAGCTTTGCTGCCTCAAAGCCTGCCGTTGCATTTACTCCAGTGTTTGCAAGTACGTTTTTTTCTTTGCTCGGCATTAGAGAGATATCATTTGTATTAACACCTTCCAGACGACTCTACGAGCTCTTTAATTTGGGGCCAAATCGAACCTTGTACATCGATCATCGCAGGTTGTCTTCCTTGCTTTACGCCACTGTTCAGAGGAGTAAGGTCTCCAGATTCGCTGGTTCGAAGTGTCCGAAGTTTCCGCTCCCTCTTCTCACGCAGTCAACCTCCCTCTGTGGCCTCTTTTGGACGTAAAACTACAGACGAAGAGAGTCAAAGGGAAGACTCAACCAGGGAATGGCACAAACTGCAGGAAGTAGACAACAAGCGCTCTGTTTGCACTGGTGGCGTTGAAACCGTGCACCACGCAGATAACCTAGAGCATCAAGAAGGAATTGTTATGGAGCGTTCATTTGCAAACACTGTTGAGCCCGCCAACAGTTCTGGACCTGCCGGCCATTAGCGCAGATACCTTGACAACGGGTCACTTCTATTCGAAAATGTATCAGGAGTACTCCCTCATGTTATAAACTTTACCCAGGACTGTGCATACAGCTGAAGAAAGCTCAGAAGAAAAGAAGGCGACTACGAGCCAAAAGGCTCGAGGAACTTGGGTTTGCTAGTGAAGTCAGGCGAGGAAGGTTGTTCTGGAAACTTTGTATTGTTAACCTAATTGACTTTGAATTGATTCCTACGAAAACCTTGCCTATAAAATTACTTGAGCATGTTTTGATCGTGCATTTTGAGACGTAACCACTCTACGTTTTCGGGCTTCGTCGTTGAAAAAAGTAGTAATGTTAGCACTGGCAATCACTTATAATGATACTTGAGAAGAATTCAACAAGTATCAACTTTTCCGGTGGCACAATATCGTCTCAGAATGGAACAAAATTTGGAATAAAAGATTAAAAAGTCTCAGGAGCTAGTTTCTAGGTACCAATTAAAGTATTAACCCAACCTGGGCTCCGTTCTTGCTCACGGTTGTTACTCTCCAACGATCCACAAATTCCTTCACCGGATCACGATTTTCAATACCCTTGAACTTCTGCAAAATTTTGATGGTAGTTATTGCAATCTGAGTAACACCAAGATCACTAGCTGGACACATTCGTGATCCAGCTCCGAAGGAAAGGTTAATCCAACGATCAGGTTTGAAGTCGCCTTCCCATCGCTCCGGCCGCCATGTTTCAGCATCATTTCCCCAAAGATCCTTCCGTCGAGACATTGAAGCAAACCAAATTACAACCTTGACGCCTTTCTTTACGAAGATTGGAGAAGTGCCATTAGGCCCCCCTCCTGTCGGAAGAACTGTGTCACGAAGCGCAATACGCTCGTTTGCACTTATGCCAGGATATAGTCGCATTGTCTCATTGATGACACAGTTTAGGTACCTTAAACTCTTGACAAGCTTTGGAGTGAGCTTTGCGGATCCAACGGTTGATATTTCTTTTTGCAACTTCGTCCACGCTTGAGGGTTCCGAGCCAGATTAAAGAACATGTTTGTAAGAGGTGTTGCGATGGCGTCGTGGACTGGAAGGAATAAACCCAGAAGCTCATCTCTAATTTTGACTCGATCCTGACCTAAGCTTGCTAGCCCGTATGCCACAGAGTATTTCTGCTCTTGGCTAGCCGATGTAGCTGTGTCCATTACTTTGTCGAGTATTCTGTCAACAAAGTCTTGCGCATCTTTGCATGAAGACCAGAACTTTGGATCGCGAGAAAGAAAATCCCAGAATGGCAGTACCATTCTCATACCAACGCCTTGTAGGGAGTAGTTATAAGCATCCAGGAATTTCATGGCATCTGCTGGAGTCTCTGGCAGGAGGGTCAACGTCGACTCGCCGAATAAAATGTCTGAGGAGGAATCGAGTGCTAGACGATCGAAAAGTGGCTGTAGGTCAACAGTGGAGCCATCTTCAGGAATCAACGCCAGAAGACGTGCAACGTGTTGCTCAAACAAATGTTGATGGTTTGCGGCCTGTGCAAAGATCGGAGTGAGAAGGGAACGATGCGCCTTCCAAACAGCACCGTCGGTGGACATCAAGCCGTCACCTGCCAAGGGCTTCAAACCAAAAGACCTCATGGGGCCAACGCCAAATGATTCAAAGTCTGTCCCATATATAGCTTTCACGTGTTCAGGAGCCTCAGTGAAGATTTCGGCAACACCATAGGGGAATGATTGAAATGTATGGCCATATTTCGTGAAGAGACCTCTGGCGATGGTGTCACGCGATTGCTTTTCGTATGTTTCTGTAAACCGGCCGTAGATTATATCAAGCCCAAAAAAAGGATCCTTTTGAGGAATAGATGGTGGTGGCTGACATCCTTTTCGCATTCGATAGGAGCTTAGGTGGCTTCGTAGAGCACGAACTGTAAGTAGAAGAATGGTGCAGAGGAGCAATAATGATGGATAGCTGAGATCCAATGTGGTGTAGAGAGCCATAGTTAGAACATGGTATGAGTCTTCGGATCAAATGGTAGAATTGAGAAAAAGACTGAAGATTCTGATTCTTTGAAGAAGAAATATTCCGGGGGAATCTTAAACTATCCCAACTGAAACCAACCCTCAAGTTTAGTGTGGATGGCACAGCCTCGCATGCATCAAACCGTTTACCAAAAAGCAGAATCCATGACTACCTAGTCCCTATGATGCGAAAACAGCGGCAAGCATTAGTGCGAAATTGGGTGTAACATAATCGGTGAACAGCCAGCAGGGGGGTTCGGAGCAACCACTAACCACTAAAATTTCTAGCGGGCGGCACATGGGATTAAACGATCCTAGATTTCTAATAAGTATTCATCAACTAAAGTCACGATTTGATAGGATATGTACTATTCTATATTTGAAATCAAAATAAATCTCTTTTGAAGCAATGAAAGTATCTAATTCCCATTAAATACCACGTATACTATACTAGATTAAGGCCTGGCCAATTACTTTTGAACTTAGAATGCAATTTATTCATACATAGCGAAAGGTTATCATACGAATTTGACAACAACACTTTTTCTTGACGTTTATACAGTACCATGGCATTTTCACCGGCGCAACCAGCTGACAGTAGCTCAATCGGAACGTTAGAGAATCCGGAGCTCGTCGGAAATTCTGCTAATGAAGTCGAAAAGAGACCCGGAAGAGAGACATCTTCTGCCCAAGCTGCGGTCGAAAGAGAGGGAGATACTGCAGGGGAAAGCTCTACTCGAACAATCAGAGGGATTTCTTGGATCTTAGTCGTGGCTTGTATCTCATCATCGACATTTTTGTTCGCCATAGACAACACTATCGTTGCCGATATTCAGACGGCAATTGTCGAAGAATTCGATGAAGTGGGAAAGCTAACGTGGGTTTCAGTAGCTTTCATGCTAGGAGCGGCTGGAACAAACCTCATGTGGTAAGCAGCTGCGATCCTGCCCTATGCACAGATCATCAGTACTAACATGTAGTGACACACAGGGGGAAGGCATATAGCACATTCGACGCGAAGTATGTTTATATTTTTACAACATTGATTTTTGAGGTCGGCTCCGCGATATGTGGCGGTGCCCCTGGCATGGACGCTCTTATTGTTGGTCGAGCTATTTGCGGACTGGGAGGCATAGGAATGTATATCGGCGTCATGACTGTGATGTCGGAGAATACATCAAAAACTGAGCGGCCAATATATCTTGGTCTGATAGGTGTAAGCATTCCATATAGATCTTCGTGCCCAATATACTAATCTGGATAACCATAGATACTCTGGGGTATTGGCACGGTGTAAGAATCAATCCTACTCAATCTAGTACATAACGTTGACAAATTTATAGAGTCGGTCCTTTCATAGGAGGCGCTTTTGCTGATAGTAGCGCCACGTGGAGATGGGGATTCTATATCAACCTTTGCATCGGAGGAGTCTTCGCTCCTGTATACGTATTCCTTGTCCCAAACTCCAAACCCCGATCTAGCTTGAGCCTTCTCCAGCGATGGGGAAAAATCGACTGGATTGGTGCTATCCTTCTCTTGGGTGCCATAGCTTGCTTGCTGATGGCAATCGCCTTCGGCGGTTTATTGTTTCCATGGAATTCTGGGTCAATCATAGGCCTTTTCGTGACCGGGGGCATTTTATTCATTGCATTAGCCGCTCAGCAAGTATATACATTGGGGACGACGGAGGAACACAGATTGATTCCGATAAAATACCTCCGATCAAAAGAGATAGTCATTCTGTTCATCGAGACAGCGTGCGCTGGAGCAGCAGTATTCCTTCCAATATACTTCATTCCCATTTTTTTCGAAATTATCCACGGCGAGTCGGCATTGGATTCGGGTCTCAAGCTCCTTCCATTTATTCTGGTCATGGTTACTATGACTTTTGTCAATGGCTTCACCTTATCAAAATGGGGCTACTATATGCCTTGGTATTTTGGGTGCTCCGCTCTCCAAGTTATTGGTTCTGCGCTCCTCTTTACAATCGGGAGACACACTTCTCTCAGCGCCATCTATGGATATACTGTGCTCATGGCATTCGTCGGCGGCTGGAGTCAAGCATCATTCGCGGTTGCTCAATTCCTTGTTGCTCCCGAAGATATTCCCATTGTAACGGGCTTCTTGACTTGTGCCCAGTCAGGTGGAGCAGCACTTTCCTTGGCAATTGGCGATACTGTCTTTCTGAATACTGCACAGAACGGCATTATAAAGCTCCTTCCAGATCGAAGCTTGTCCGAAATTCAAGGGCTTATCTCCGGTCTGGGGAATTCATTCTTTGAGACTTTAGACCGTAACGTACAGGATGATATTCTGGACATAATCATGAGCAGCTTCAAGAAGCTTTTCGTCCTACCTATCGCTGCTGGAGCAGTGGCGCTCGTCTTGTCAGTTTTCTTAAAAAGGCAAAAGATTGACGTTACTTAAAAAGCTTAAGGGGTAGCATTCTAGGGAACTACCTTATAGCACACTCTTTTCACTACTCGTTGCAAACTTCTTGGCATTGTTTGGATGTTACTTGCTGCTATTTTCTAAAGGATGGGAAGTAGGACGGGGAATTGTCGTGTTAGTCGACTGTTCCAACCACTTGGTATTTGGGGATCCATTCTTTACACTTGTTGTTAGATTCGTAATTTAAAAGGCTACTTCATACTTCAATAAGACTATTAATAGTGACTTCTCATCTCAATTTCACGCCCAAAACTTGTTAAGCTTACCATGTGCACTCTGCCCTCGGATTTTGGTTCTCCAAACGACTAAAACAAACATTTCCCGTAAACCAATACCCAAAATTGCCATTATTCCCTCTACTATTCCGTGGACAGGTCACTACAGTATTTCGACACATGGTAGAAAGTTTCTCCACTACCCATTAATTGTTTTGCGCTATGTGGAAGCGCAGCCTTGGTATGAAAGACCAACTGTGGAACGTGGGAGAGAAACATCTAGATATCGAATATCAAAATAATATTAATTGTAGTATATATCGTTTTTCTAGTTAAATTCAGTTTTCGAATCTTTTTGGAAGTTCGCACACCCATTATTGATATTTGCAAAAAAGTGATGATACTCACAAGTATGAAATTATGTGACTGAGAATAGAAAGAATCATAACAAAATATGATGTAGACAATTACTGTCTTTTTATTGCATCCTAAACTTCATCTCTCCAGGGGCCTGTATGATAATGTCTAGAACTCTCCGATTATGGATCAAACACGACTTCCACATCATAAAGAAGCTTCTCTTCCTACAAATGCTACCAAAATTACTTGCACCACTGGACATTTCCCAATAAAATTGGTTGTGCATACACCGGAGAGATAAACTGCAGGTGGACCAAGGGCGACAGGAACTTCTCTGACGTTTTAGTTCAAAAACTAATGCTCCAGTTTGAGGTAGTAGGGGCTCTATATATGACTGTGCTGCAATGAATGTCGGAATGGGAACTGATGTATTGATACGGCATATGATAGCTATTGTCGTCGGCTCTTGGGTAGCAGAAATGCTTTGGCTGAAAGTATTAGTCCAGCTGCTTCATTTTGAGACATGCTATTTATTATATGACTGACCTCAATGAGAAAGACGGAGCTTTAGCGGCGAGTGATATGGAGGAACCTCATAGCGTCCAATAGTCCGGACTGCAGCCCAACAATAAAATTATCTTAAATTTTGAATGTATTTGAAGATTGAAGTGGGTTCAAGCATTGGAACGTATTCAGACGATTTGAACATTAAAATGGATCTGAATATTCAAAAGATTTCAAGTATTCACAACCTTACAATTAGTAAAAGTCCAGCAATTGTTGCGACTAAAACATAAATTTCATTTCACTATCAGTATGATAGCCATAAACCACAGAGCAATCATGGTATACGCCAAGACCAAAGTACTCCTAGATTCCCAAACCAGACTCCTCGCTAAAGTAAAATAATAATAATTCAAAGACCAACATAAAGACAAATAATCCTATGGGCTTTGGATTCCAACAGGCAAGGCAGGTAAAGGTTTTCGCTCATTATCAGGTTCCTCTTGAGTAAGCGTTTGAGAAGCCTGAGATTCCCTGATGTCATTGACACTTCGTCCCTCCAATGTCTCGTGCTGAACGCCTGTGGGTGCAGAGTTCACCTCATCCATAGGATCGTGACTGTCGTTATCACTTGGCGGGGGACTAGCCAAACCGCTAGTAATTCTTTCTTTACCACCTCTTTCCTTCGCATCTGCAACGGACAAGAAAGAAGCAGGCGATGAATTCTGCGATCTAAGGGAAGGGCCGAATGATGAGGTGCGAAGGAGTTCATGTTCTTTCGATGCAGATAATAAAGGGTTGGAATTTTGGTACCTCATAGAGATGCTTCTACGAAGGCGAGAAAATGTACCGGTTGAAGCTCCAGTTATGGTATTTGCGGCGGCATCGTCGAAGGAACGTGGAGGAGTGAGCTCGGTATCAGAACGAGAATATGTTGATATGGGTGTTGGAGGACCCCAACCTCTCGATCGTGAGCGCGAGTTGACAGATTCATCCGAGGGTTGACGGCGATGCTGATTGTTCCAGGCGTTTACAGGAAAGCTAGCGCCGCCAATATAATCTTCGCGATCCCGAGAGGTATAGCCCGGAGTATCGGTTGGACTTCCCATACTATTGGCGCTGCGGCGCAAGCGTCGACTATGGAGAGAAAAACTGAGAGGCTCCGCGCTGGAGACACGGGAGAAAATCACGAGGCCAAGACATAGAAGAAGCAGTACGGATTGGATGATAGACATGCGCTTTTGGAAGACAACTTCATCTGCGAGGATGTTAAGACGAGCACTAATAGCCAGGATTTCTCGACGAGATTCTTCTCGCTGACTTTCAAGGGATATGACAGTAGACTGCCAAATTTCGTCATATTGTTGACGAAACACGCGAAGTTCCGTAAGAACTGTACTATTAAGATTTTCGAGGAAATCAGTTGTCTTCTGCAGTTGCCTCTTTTCAATTTTCAGGAAAGCTTCTCGTAGCATCTTCGATTGCTCTTCAATGTACTTTAATGATAAGGTTGAGTTTGTTTCCAACAGCTGCAGGCGCCTCGACACAGCTTTGAAGAAGCTCTCTTGGATGGTGGGGAGAGAGGCAGACGCAGAAGCAGTGTTTGTACTACGAGTTTTATTTGTACTTGTAGCATCTTGGGGTTTATGAATGTTAGCAGTTGTGGAACTTGTCGGAGTTGTTGAATGTAAGCTGCCATGCGCGATCCTAGAAGATTCATGGGTTTCCTGGGTAAGTGAAGTGCTTGCTAAGGATGCTCTATCTTCGGACAACGTCTGCTGTGCGGAGGGTCCGGTAAAAGCTGACGATGAGGACGTGATCCAGTTATCTGTAAAGGCGGTAGAAATCATTTCAGGTGATGGTGGGACTTGCATAGTCGTTTTGAAATCAGCTGACTCATTTTCAACAGCAGCTTGACTTGTGAGAATATGTTCTGGGGCATCTGAAGGGAAGCACAAGCCCCTAGCTTGTACAATAAGTATTTCAGGTTGCCCGACAACAGACTTCTTCCAAGGAGAGGTTGGTGTTGGCGGTGGTTTGAGGTGTGTCTCCAATGGCGTCTCATCTTTCTGAACGTCTCGAGGTGCATATGATCCTGTAGTCTCTGTTTGGCCACTGGTTGTTACATGCACAGTCTGTACTTCAGTTGATGTTACCTGAATGGCTTCTGCCACAGCTTCTGGAACAAATCCGTCCTCGGGGTCCTCATCCGCCTCTTCATCGTCGTCATTGTTAGCTTCAGTATCCTTCCAGCTTTCAAGCATGCGAGTGCCATGAACTCTCACGAGTGAAAGTGGACAATAGTACTCCTTTCCATAGTGTGTCAAAAATTCGATGCGTATATACCTTGCCCAAATTTGTGGATTCTCTATCAGAAAAGCTTGTATTTCTCTTGAGTTTCGAGCTTCATAGATACCTAAATCTTTCCACTTGTCTGTCTTCACAGGCCAACGATCGCTGACACTAACACGGAAGGTCCTTAGCATGCTGGAGAAAAATTCGTAATTTGCCAGAACTAGAGTGTCAATCCAAATGTCCTCCTAATTACTTGTTAGCAATGTGAACTCCACTGCAGGTTTCTACAAATCGTACCGAAAGCTCAATTATCAGAAACTTATTCGGTGTTTTGCATTCCGAAAGCATATAGGAGTCCTTGTTCTCTATTAACACAGCTTTCGAGTTTTTTGCACCTTGATGGGTTTTCAGGACAGTGGCACCGGCATCAAAGGATGCATATGAAAAACGCTCTTTGCAAGTCTTGCCAGCATCCTTGCTTCTGTGTTGATCCCTTCGATGTCCAGTATCGCTTTTCTCCTTTCGTGAACCTTTAGAAGAATCCGCATGGTTGTCTTCCGTCATTCTTGAGGTCTGTTCTGCCGCTCCGCTCCTGAAAGCGCGAAAATCCAAATCGATTTCCCCATCGTCGCCCAGAGACTCAAGATTATTTTGGAAAGCTTCCGACTCCCTTTTCCTAGCCGCTTCCGCGGATCTTCTCTTTCCAAGACTCAAATCTTGCTGTCCAGCCTGCTCTAATATTTGTTTCTTCCACTCTTCAAAAGACAAGAACGAGGCATGAGTAAGCTCTCCTTCATCGACGGTAATTGAAGATGCAGCGGGAGTCGGTATATTTGGAGATGGGCTTGATGATGTGGACTGTCGGGACTCGGAGGTACGGCTGGTTTCCCTTGCGACTCCCCCGTCATTCGTTTGGGCAACATACTCGCTGAAAGAAGGTGTGTTCGATATTGTGTCTATTAGGCCATCATTGCCTTGGCTTTCTGAGGCTCCAACCGCATCGATAGCTCTGGTCACTGTGGTAAGCAGAGAGTCTGTGCTACTCCAAGAGGAGCGAAGGCATTGCTGAGGTAGAATATCTGTTATATAGTTGATCGTCCTAAATTCGCATGTTCCAGTAGTATTTGGAACACTAATTATCGAGTTTACGCTGGTGGCGGTTGTCACACTGCTCGCAATTATCCTGCTAGGTAGGTTGCAAAGGAATAAAAACGCAGTTGCTGCCACCATACCTCGATGACCTGCGAAGACCATTCTGGCTCGGCCTCATAGTGTTCTGAGTTGAAGGCGGGATGTTTGGGAGGAGTGAACAAGTGAGTTATTTCGATAATGTGCCAAGGTGTACCGGAAGTGATGCAACTGCAAATTTGGGACAATGCACAATCATGAAATTTTGTGGACTTAATTGTGCGGTGAGCGGAATCCAACAGAGAAAAACATAATTTTCTTTGATTCCTTGTTTCTTCTTGCTGTTCGTTTCCTCCTCAAGGTAAACTCACTGTTAAAGCTAGACCTTGAAGCGATCCATCTGCTGGCCTTAATTGGTTCCAGGGATATTGTATGCACGTGATCCTTGCAACTCATCAAAATTTTCTCCATAATTGTGCATGAACTTTGGCCACGAATCGCGGCCCACGATAGTTTGGGAAGTGAGATGTTTTTGACGCTATTTTCACGATACAAAGCTTTCCACAAATTCAATATAGTGGAGTTTCTTCATTTGATGCAAGTACAACAGTGAAACCTTCTGCGCTATCAAATATGCTGTATAGTAAATATGTATGCTATGTTGTCAGGGGCTGCCTCATGCCCCCTTTCGTTTGCCTCACTGGCCATATACCCCCCATGCGCAATTACAACGGCTCAATCTCCCTTTCTAACCAACTCATGGTCAATTCATCTCCGTTGAAGAAATCTTTAGTTTTAGAATAGATATCGGCATGATACTCGTTCAACCAGTGCTTTTCTCTTCGAGTCAGAAGAGTCTCATCGATGAGTTTTCGGCAATATGGCACCATTGTGACATGTTCAAAGCCCAAATACGGCTTATCGCCAAATTGATGTTTAGTCTCGACCTCTTTCACCATGACAATGTTCTCAATTCGAATACCAAAAGAGCCATCCTCGTAGTATCCAGGTTCGTTCGATATGACGTTTCCAGGTGCTAATGGGACCTCTGAGTATTGAATCCTGGTCCCAATTCCTATTGGCCCTTCGTGGACATTCAAATAAGAACCGACTCCGTGGCCTGTTCCATGCCTGTAGTCCAAACCTTCTTCCTAATCGATTGTTAGTACGATACCAACCATGTCAAATATTTGGACGACTTACCCAGAGGAACTGTCTAGCGAGGGCATCGAGAGCAAATCCACTAGTTCCTTTAGGAAAAACTGCGACGTCTAGAGCAATATTTCCTTTTAAAACTAGTGTATAGGCCTTCTTTTCCATTTCTGTTGGCTCACCGAAATGAAGTGTGCGAGTAGTGTCAGTAGTTCCATCAAAGTACTGAGCCCCAGAATCGCATAGATAAACAGCCTTCGGATCAATTATCGAGCAGTTACCAGGTTCGGGTTTGTAATGAATGACTGCTGCATTGGCTCCTGTGGAGGATATTGTATCAAAGGATAATCCAACAAAATGCTTCTGTTTCGACCGCAGTTGCTCAAGTTTGTCAGCCGCAGTAACTTCATCCATCTCTACTTTTTCCACTACGAGCTGATGCTCAAGCCATGCGAAGTACTCGATAAGTGCTGCCCCATCTCTAATATGGCAAGCTCTCATTCCTTCTAATTCGGTCTCATTTTTGACAGATTTAGCATCACCGATTGGACTTCGGACTTCATCGACCTTAGCATCACCGCCAAGAGCGCGTTTCAATGCCCATGATGCCCTACTTGATACCAAGAACTTCTTAAGCTTGGCGTCTTTTGAGCCCAAAGATTGGCTCAAGACCTCGACGTCGCTAAATATCTTCGAGTATTCTCTGATGGACACACCGTTATCATTGAGATGTGCTGTGCATTCTTCACTTAATTTGCTTGAATCCACATAAAGAGTGGCGGATGACGGTGTGACTGAAGCATAGGAAAAGAAAACGGGGTTGTAAGGAATATCATTTCCACGTAGATTAAATAGCCAGGCTATCTCGTCTAACATGGATACAATAAAACCCGAACTCTTTTTCTTCTGAAATTCCTTTCGGAGATCCTCTAGTTTCGTCTTGACATCTTTCCCGGAAAAACCACGCGCCAGAACCTTAACAGGCTCCTTCGGGCAGGAAGGTCGATTGTCTCCCCAAACAAGGTCCACCAGATTTTCTTCCACAGCAATTAAGTCGCTTCTACCACGATCAAGTCAGTATCGCTCATATAGGGCATAAATCAGTGATGCACTTCTGGCATTGATGGAGGTAAATGAATTTCTCAAGCTTACCCGCCACGCTTTTTGACCTTTTCTAAGAGCTTTCGAGCGTCAGGCGCAGATATGATAGTGGGGTCAACACCAACGACTTTCCCGCTCTCGGACTGTTCAGCCGCCCACTCTTGCCATGTAGGTACATCCTGTAGACCTTGTTTCAAAAGAAGCCAATTGTCTAAATACCACGATTAGTTTCTCGGTACTTCAGTAGCTAGAATATGAGTTTTGATGGGGAGTTTTAACAAGGCGATGGTGCCAAGGCTCCGTAGGGTTATAATTAAGCAATTTTATCAATTCACTTACCGTCAAGCTGGCGCGAGGCTTGGTTGAAATATCGACCTATGGAAAATTCAGTAGAGTCTTTACGCGGACTGATTATCATAGCCTACCATCCGTGGCCAAAGCAGCTTTGTCCAAGGTCACTACCGCGCATCCAGCGGATCCTGAAAACCCCGATATAAATTCCCTCCGCGCATCACACGCTGCGATATATTCGGAGCTATGGCTATCTTCTGAAGGAACGACTATATAAAGGTTAGGCAAGGTTAATTCGTAGAAGAGTGGTCACTATGGTCACTAGGTGACTTACATACTGTAAATATCGACCTTGTTCTTCTTCATAAGATCCCTCAACGCCGCCAAGCGCTCCGTAGTATTAATAGTTTCCATATCTGTTTCTAAGACCTCGTTAACCCCAAGCGACAACAAAGAAGAGTACCGCTTCGATTTTGCAATGCACGTACCGGCGAAACTAGATGAATATCGAATGCGAATGCTGAGAGTTTGTGCGAAGGGTTGAAAAAAGGTGCAAGAACGAATTCCACGTAAGCAACTATTTAGAGGACGAAAGTATCGCATCGGTCTCCCAAGAAGGTAGGTAGTGAAACGGAAATGAGTGGTTAAGGAAGATGGGGCAGATAACAGCAAGGCTCGGTGTAACTTGAAAGAAGGTACCGGTACGAATATAGATCGATCGGCATCAAGGAAACCTGAAAGGTAAAGTAAAGTAAGGTAAGGTTCTTTTATAATTTGATTATTGGATAGTCAGGCTAATTCACGACCTTCCAATGTTATCTTGGGCTGTTCAAATTCCCTGATGGAGTTAGTGTTGATGTTTGAATAGAGGCATAGTGGAATAATTAATCGGCGAGGCTACTACAGTACTACTACTCTAGCGGGGTTGACATCACCAAATTTCTAAAAGAATCAACTCATCCAGTTAAAAAGGTAAATGCTTGTTCAAAATTGCTACAATATTCCCAAAAAAAAATAAAAAATAAAAAATAAAAAATAAAAAATAAAAAATAAAAAATAAAAAATAAAAAATAAAAAATAAAAAATAAAAAATAAAAAATAAAAAATAAAAAATAAAAAATCAATCATCGAGTTGTACCTAGATAATTCATGAAATTTCATTCTTTATTCTATCAATCAAGAAATGAGAAATCATAAGTAGCAACCAACATATATTTATTTCCATTGAAAGGATTGATTGATTGTCCACTTTACGAGGCTTGTAAGGCTCACTACCTAGGTGCGGTCGAGAAGGCTGGACCAAAGATTCACCGGCCATAAACAAAACCATTTTACAACATTAATTTCTTTCCCTACCACATCATAGATTCCAAAAAATCTGTAGGAAGATCTCCAGAATCTATAAGTTCGATTATTTGGCTCCGGCCATGTATCAAAATCAATCTTCCTCCTAACCTGTGTTGCTTTAGATCGCGTGTTGCTTCCGTTTTGCTTGACTGCTACACAAAGGATACCTTTACAAAAAAGATATGGAGACCGAGACATTACCTTCATCACTTGATGAGGTGGAAGCTGTAAGTTTCCCTCGTTCTACGCTTTTATAATAGTTTGGTTGGTTGGAAATGGTGACTATTGATTCAACAAATTTTCGCTGCAAATCGAAGGTCACGAGAGAAACGAGAGAAGTCAAGATATTCTCTACCGGCAAACACACTCTTATTCTGTTTGATCTCCAAGAATACAACATCTACTAATGCATTCATAGCTCATCCATCAATTGTACAAGCCTGGTCCTCCTGAGAGAGTTTTAAAGGTTAACGAAACTCTCCAAAAGCTACAGCGTTCTCCTGCTGGTTGGGGTTTGGCAGATGGCTTATTAGGAAGAAGCTCGGAAAATGTTAAATTCATTGGAGCATTAACGTTCACTATCAAGCTTAATACAGATTCGTAGGCTGATTCCTATTTTTCTTTTACCATTTCTTCTAATGTCTGTGCTTTAGGCAATCTCTAAAAGATGAGGATGCACAAGTTGTGCTACAAAAGATCATCGGATGGCTTATCAAGTGCCTAAATTCTGGCTGCGGGCCACTTGTAATCAGAAAGTTGTGCACAACATTAGTCACTTACTTTCTTCATTTCTCTGGCTCTTGGGCTCGTTGTATTTCTCATCTTACATATTGCCTATGCCTTGGCGAGGCTGTTCCTTACCATAAACTCGAAGATGCTCCTACTATGGAGGTTCTTGCCCAGAGTCTATCAGATGACAAAAATATGGCAATATTGTGGTTCTCCGCGACCTTAGTCGAAGAAGTGGGAAAGACGGATTCAAATTCAATGAAGCAGTATGTATACCACTTTTTAAACAGCCTGACTAGTCACTAACATTTCCCAGCCATAAATTTCACGAGCATGTGGTCCAGAATGTTGATGATATTGTCACCATCATGACGAAGGGCATTGTCAATACTACAGGGGCTCTTCTCAACAATAAAATCCGCCAAGAATCAATGAAATGTTTTCAAGTCAGTCTCACATTCCTATGCATTGCCATCCATTACCATTAGACGGGCATTATGACTGCACATTTCATATATTGTAAGGCCAAGATATGCTGAAGCGTCCCAAGGCTGTATCATAACCATACCCGAAAGCCTTGAAAGATCAATGAGTTATTGAGAATCACTTGTATAGCTTGATCTTTAGACAGGACCAAAAAGCCTCAATTGTGCCAAAGCATGTTCCCTATCCAAGAACCACGGTTGGACCAATTTCGGAGTCATCACTAACATGAACAGTCATGGGTTCTTTACTCTCATCGTGCGTTTCTCGATGCCGCCATTGTTCTTAATCCTTTGAGAACTCTGACTCAGCCTGCATTGATGTTAATTATCGACGATGATCTTTACGAAATCACTGTAGAGCTGTTTGCGGACATATTAGCCAACTACTCGTCCTTCCTTTCCGAGAACGACTTCACTATGTTATACGATCTCTTTAGTAGCTCTTGGGCACAGGAAAGATACACGAGATTGATCCAGGGTGGTTTTGACTTTGACTCATTGCAATTTGGCCAATTTCTGCTAAGCTTTGGCGATGCTACGGTGCAAGATCTAGCCCAAAATATCACCACCGACCCTCGAAGTCAGCAGATACTCTCGGCTCTTGTAGGACTACTTGGTACCGATGGTTACATTGTCAACGAAGACAAGATATTTGTCCCAGCGGTAGAGTTTTGGGCTATTTATCTTGAAACAGTACTTGACTTGTCATACAACGTTGATGCCTCACCTGCCTGGCTGCCAGCAGCTCGATCAATGCTGATGCAAGCAATTGAGAAGTGCTGGCATAAAATGCAATTCCCGCCACAACATATATTCAGCTCGTGGGATTCAAGTGAGCGTGCTGGTTTCAAAGATGCTCGAAGAGACGTGGGAGATTTAATACAGCAATCTTACATGTTACTTGGATTGCCACTTGTTTCATCCTTCGTCGACCTTGTCCTAAAATCGGCTGAGAAGGGAAATGCTTGGAGCGAACTTGAAGCTTCATTAACCTGCTTGGCTGAATTTCAAGACTACATCAAGGAGGAGTCAGATGATTACTTGAATAAAGTTTTTGGATCCCCATTATTCTCTATGCTTACAAAGTCCGACTCAAATGTTCCTTCACGTACAAGGCAGGCATTTCTCATGGTCATTAACGGTTATCCGGACTACTTCGAACGCCATGTACAACATCTTCCAAGCGCCCTTAATCTTATGTTTAGCATGCTACATTCACCAACGTTGGCCAGAGTAACGTCAAAGTCCATTGCCATGCTCTGTTCATCCTGTCGGAAAGTACTTGTTCCTGAACTTGCTGCGTTCCTACAGCAATACAGCGAAATAACTCGAGAAGATTCAATGGAAAGTTACGCAAAAGAAGGTGTCATTGGCGCCATAGCATCGATCATCGAAGCAATGCCAAATGATGAATTGAAGCTAGATCCTCTCAGGCAATTATTAGATTTTGTCCGGAGGGACCACGAACGAAGCCTTCATTTGTTGAGCTCACAGTTCACAAACGTGGCTTCAAATATACCTGTGCCTGATGGGCAAGTTGCTGCCGATGAAATTGCACTCACTGCGATACGATGTCTAACGAGTATTGGGAAAGGTCTCCAAGTACCTGCTGATACACCTGTTGATCTCAACACTGATGAAACCAGTTATTCATATTGGAGGAATGGTAATGGCAGAGAAATTCAGGTACAGGTGTTGAGCATTCTCACCGCAACCAATGAAGCTTTCCCTAGCCACGGCGAAATCACCGAAGAGATCTCGCATGTTTTCCGCACTGGCCTAGTCGAAGATGACGGCCCATTTGCTTTCCCTCCCGAGGACGTCGCGAAGTAAGCTACTGTTGCATAGATTCCGATGGTTTGCCTCCTTGGTACTGACAACATGACTTTAGATTCATTTTCAGATCCAATTATCAAACGCCTCGTGTTATCACAGTCATCAATACGGCCTGCTCACTTGTCAACTCTTGTAACACAGCATCAGTGAGGCGTGGTGGCGAAGTGCTGAGTGCCTTATTGTCATGGGTCTCGGGACTGATGGAAGCTATTAATCATGGTAGGTCCTCATACTCGAACCCACAGATCAGTGACAGAATCTGGCAAAATAGAAGAGAACAACTAACATTAACAAATTATAGAGCCCAGCAATGACCCTGAAATCTCCCAACCAAGCATCGAATTTCTCCATCGTCTAACCTCTACGCCAAAGAATCTCAACATCCTCCTAAACCATGAACCCAAATCCTCCCTTGAACATATTTTCATGTTCACCCTCAAAGCACTTACAGGCCGTGATCCACTTCCTAAACAAAGCGCTGCTGAATTCTGGGTAAGTAATAAACTATCATCCCTCTACTTCCACAAACGCAAGAATCCAAAAACTAATCAGTCCTAAGTCCTCATTCGTCTCCCTCCCCATCAACAATCCTGACCCTCACGCCCAACACGCCATCACCAACGCACTTCAACATCTGGGTCCCCTTCTCTCCCAAGCCCTCATCTACAACATCGGTGGTGCAGCCGCTCGCAGCGAACTCGATAAACTTTCGGACCCTCTGCGTAAACTCGTGGTTAGTCAGGTGAGAGCGAAAAGTTGGTTGGAGGCTGCTTTGATGGATGGAAATTTTCCGAGTGACAAGGTAGATCAGAAGGAGAAAATGGTGTTTTTGACAAAGGTTATTAAGTGAGTTGTCCATTTGCATTTATGTGATGAAAGTTGTAAACTAACTTTATGAAGTCTTCGTGGTGCCAAGGGAACAAATTCGGTGGTTAGGGAATTTTGGTTAGCATGCAGGGGATCAAATTTCGCATATGTTTCTTGAGGTAGGTTGGTAGAAATATTCAGAATGAAGATGAATAAGTAGATAGGAAAAGAATTATTCTACAATCGAGGTAAACATTTTCCACATGGTATTGTATTGTACACGATCGGACCCATCAATCAATCTTAAATCGAGACAATCCTCTTCCCAATGTAATGTTACTTTTCCACGCCTCTTTTCTATTTCCCATCCCAATTTCAATGAAGACCTCGAATATCACTCTAGAAGTGGAAATCTAGAAACGCATAAAAGCCGCCATGGCGAAAGTTGTCCCGAAAGAAACCTTAAAAGCAACGTTGTCTTGGATGGCCGAACGTAGATTAACGTGTTTGATGTAGCGTTGGATACGGTCTGTGGGGATGAGATTGAGGCCGTGGGATGAGGCCCACTGGAAGGGGTTTGTTAGATAGGGCTGGTATTGTTAGGATGGGGAGGATGGGAAGGGGGTGCGGAAGTAGAGGGGGAGAATGAGGACGAGAAGAGATGCTGGAGAGATAGGGAGATAGAGGAAAGAATGTGAAGAGCTAAGGATACAGGAAAAGTAAAAGAATACGTACTTGTAAGCCAACAATCATTAATCCAATTATGAGCGCCAATGAGCGTGAAAATGTACTAACTGCCAGTCCGGCTCCTAATCCTGTGGTTTGGTTGTGTGTTAGTATCTTCCTTTATATCCATCTTTTCCACTCCCTCCTTCTGATTCCCGTCCCTCCCCTCTACCTAGGTATCTTCCCCATCTCATCCCATCTCCTCACACTCCCTACCAATCCCCTTCCATCCCCCCCCCCCCCCCCAAAAGCCCAAATCCAAAAACCCAAATTGAACCCCTCAAATCCCAAATCCAACCTCTCAAACACCAAAACACAAAACACAAAACAAAAAACATACCAATAATACTCCCACTACTAATCTGCCTCACAGCCTTGGGATTCAATCCCCCTCCATTCCTAACAATCGGCGTCTTCACATTCCCATCTTTCGATGTGGAAGAAGTAGAAAGGGGCGAAGAGAGGGAATCTAATCGAGAGGGGAATCGATGCGATTGGAGGAGTGTGTAGGAGCTGTAGGTTGTGAGGCCTAGGGCGGATGCTGTTAGGCGGGGACGGAGGAGGAGGCGGGACATTTTTTGGTGGGGGGGTTATTATGGGTGGGATATTCTGGGAAGATGGGTTGGTACGGGATGGGATGGTGAGGTATGGAATTGATGTTTAGTGCTTGGTGATGTTTGTTTGTTTTGTTCATTAGTGACCTCGGGAAGTGATGTTTCTGGTAGCAAGTTCAGTGACGTACGTCATGATATCGATAACGATAAGAAATGAGGGGCACATGAATTATTTTTCATTTTTGACTTTCATTTTTGACTTTTACTTATTTACCTATTACCTACCTTTAGTCATGATACTTCGATGATGAAGAGATGAGAGAAGATATGGATTCTTACTATCAACAGAATTATCTATTACTCTGACTCTTAACATCTAGAAATTCCATACCAAGATTCCGACCACCGGACAATATCCATATTATTATTTCTCTTACTCGATTTATCGTATTCGTATTCAATATTGTTAGCTGAGCCAAAATCCCCAAGTGCTAAAATCGGGACTCTTTTTATATTTATTACATCAACATCAACATGGACATCAACATCAACATGAACATCTCCTTGAAACATCCAAAGATACATTCTTACTAAGATTACATCAATCTCGCAAACTCCTGCATACGCCCTTCCGAAAACTTCCTACAATATACATGAATACACCACAACCCACAAACCCACAAACCCACAAACTCACAAACTCACAAACCCAACCACACAACCACACAACCTCGCAAACTCCTTCCCCGATCCCAACCGTATCTACCCACAATGGCACCTACCCCTCGATCGCAGCCCAAGCCGCATAAAGAAGGGTCCGGGTATTGGTGTTAGTAACTCATACCCCAACATTATACTAGACCACATATGTAAACCTACCAATCATGAATATACAATTCTATTATAAAAATGCATCATGCAGTTGTCCAAGTCAGTTGTTAAATGAGGTGAGGCCAAACTAACTTTTTTTCTTTGTCTCGGCAGCACTACCGATCGGTGGAGGTGGGTGAATTTTGCGACTAAGCTTTAATTTACATTATTAGTTATTAGATTGACCTACCACACACAGTTGGAAGGAAAATGGAAGAGTCATATGCTAGAATGCTTGGTGTTTAGTAAAAAGTATTTTCGAATTTGGAATTTTAAGTTTTTTTTTCTTTCTCCGTCGACCTACTTATTGGTGATTATTTGAATAGATATAAACTTGGGATTGTATTGATTCATTTGACTTTGACTTGCACCTCATCTCTCTCTCTCTCTCTCTCTCTTACTTTTACTTGCACGCAATTGCATACTTCAGAAACTCACCTCACCTCACCTCACCTCACCTCATCTCAATTCTAAACGATACCAACAAAATGTCCAACGAACTTCCCACCACCGCCACCAACGGTAATGGAAATGGCAACAATGCCTCCTCTACCTTCACTGTCAAGGCTGGTCTTGCGCGTATGTTGAAGGGAGGTGTGATTATGGATGTCGTTAATGCCGAACAAGTACGTATACTCCACAACTCAACATGACCATCCCGCAAACCAAAAACACCACTAACAAACCCCCAAGGCAAGAATTGCAGAAGAAGCCGGCGCAGTAGCGGTCATGGCCCTTGAACGTGTACCGGCCGATATCCGAGCTCAAGGAGGTGTAGCCCGCATGTCCGATCCAAAAATGATTCGAGAAATCATGGAGGCGGTTACCATACCCGTGATGGCCAAGGCAAGAATTGGTCACTTTGTAGAATGTCAAGTTAGTTTCCCTTCCTCTTCCCCGCAATCCTCCCCACCCAATCTAAAAACTAACCCTTTTCCTTCCTCCCCACCAGATCCTCCAATCAATCGGCGTAGACTACATAGACGAATCCGAAGTGCTCACCCCAGCCGACGCGCTCCACCACGTCGAAAAACACCCCTTCACCATCCCCTTCGTATGCGGATGCCGCAACCTCGGCGAAGCCCTCCGCCGCATCTCAGAAGGCGCAGCCATGATCCGCACCAAAGGCGAAGCCGGCACCGGCGACGTCATCGAAGCCGTCCGCCACCAACGCCAAGTAACCTCTGAGATCCGCGCCGCATCCCTCATGTCAGACGAGGAACTACGCATCCTCGCCAAGGACATCCAAGCACCCTTTGAACTACTCAAAGAAACGGCGCGACTGGGACGACTGCCCGTCGTGAACTTCGCCGCGGGCGGTATCGCGACGCCCGCCGATGCAGCCCTCATGATGCAGTTGGGATGCGATGGCGTGTTTGTCGGGAGTGGGATATTCAAGAGTGGGGATGCGGCGAAGAGGGCACGGGCGATTGTGCAGGCCACGACGCATTTTAATGATGCGAAGGTTTTGGCCGAGGTGAGTGAGGATTTGGGTGAGGCGATGGTGGGGTTGAATTGTGGGACTATGGATCCTAAGGAGAAGATGCAGGGGAGAGGATGGTAGATGATGTTTTGTGAGGAGTGAGGAGGAAATGATGGGAAGAATGAATTGAATTGAAGATACGATGATTTGAAAGAATGGAAAGGAGGTGTGGTTATTTGTTTGTGCGATTGGTTCCATGGATAAAATAGGGAAAGATAAAAAGGTCCATTCGGCATAGCATCACGTCAAATGGCACGGCATGCATAGAGGCATGGAAGATAGGTGGTGTGCATACCTAGAGATTCTCAACTCATCTCCAAAATGTAATATTTAAAAAGCTCTACAATAGAAAGTAGCCAGCACATAACTTTTCGTGTCCCTCAAGTGTCTATTTTCTAACTTCATGGTATTCCTCAATCCTTAACGCCATTTATATTCATGATTCCACCCATCCCATCGCCAATCCTTCATATGTTCTAGTTTTGATCCCAAGAGTTCAAGTTCTTCAACTCACAACCTTCACCCGATCTCTTGACCAGTCTTCCAATGGTGTAAACTTTCTCGCCAGACTCTTCCAATTCGCTAATCACCTGTTCCACGTTCTCCTTGCTAACAACTGCCACCATTCCAATACCCGTGTTGAATGTTCTAGCCATCTCGCTGGCTGTGACGTTACCTGCACTCTTCAACCATTTGAATACTGCAGGTAATTTCCAAGTAGCAACATCGATCTCGGCAGCCAAGTGAGAGGGTAACATTCTAGGGACATTTTCGGTTAAGCCACCACCAGTAATGTGGGCCAAACCCTTGAGCAAGTGCTTTTTGGTAACTTTCAGTAAAGAGCGCACGTAGATGCGAGTGGGTGTTAGGAGACTTAGTCCGGCGGTTGTTGAAGGATCCCACGGAGCAGTGGCTGTATAAGCGAGCTTTTCTCTTTCAAGAATTCTTCGCACGAGAGAGAATCCATTGGAGTGGACTCCTGCAGATGCCAAACCAATAAGGATATCACCTTCTGCCATGTTCTCTGTTTTGGGTAATCTGTATTCCTTTTCCATGACTCCGATGGCAGTACCTGCGGCATCGTAATCGTCTTTTTGGTACATACCAGGCATCTCAGCGGTCTCACCGCCGACGAGTGCACAATTGGCGTCTTTGCATCCGGCAGCAACACCTTCGACGAAAGCTGCTGCGTTCTCAAGATTCAACTGGCTGCAGCCATAGTAATCGAGGAACATGAGTGGTTCGGCACCTTGAACAACTAAATCGTTCACATTCATACCAACCAAATCAATGCCAACTGTGTCATGTTTGTTCATGGATTGTGCAATCATGAGTTTGGTACCAACTCCATCAATGGCACCAACCATGATTGGAGCACCTGAATAACCAGCAATATGTTGATCAACCTCTCCACCAAAACCACCAATCTCAGCATCAGCTCCTGGTCTTCGGGTGGAAGCGACTGCTTTCTTGATACGCTCAACAAACTCGTTACCAGCATCGATGCTGACGCCTGCGGATGCGTATGTGAGTGCTTCCTTGGTAGCAGGGGTAGATCTAAATGCTCGATGAGCAATATCCTTGCGGTAGAACATTTTATCAAACTTGATCAGATCTACTGTGGTATAAGCGTCCTTTACGGCCTGCTCCAAAGTCTCTGCGACGGCTTGTGCTGCAATGACACGTCCACCAGATGTTTGTAATTGTCCATCCTTCACGACGGTACCAGCATGAAATATATTGGAACCGACTGGAGGGGTCTTGACTTCCATAGGTGTACCTTTGGCATATGAACCTGGGTAACCGCCAGCAGCTACCACGACCGTTGCACTAAATTTTTGATCGACCTTGATCTCCACTTCATCGAGGCATCCTTGAGTACATGCCAGCATGATTTCTGCAAGATCCGTGTCTGCACTCAACAGTGGTAACAAAGTTTGTGTTTCTGGGTCACCGAAGCGAACGTTGTACTCCAAAGTTTTTGGCCCATCCTTGGTTATCATCAAGCCAGTGAAAAGAGTTCCGATGAAATTGGTACGCTCTTTTCTCATGCCGCGAAGTGTAGGCTCCAATACGGTCCGTTCGATTTCTTCAATCAATTCTTTGGTAGCAATATTGGTAGGTGCATAGCACCCCATGCCTCCAGTATTTGGGCCCTTATCACCATCGAAAATTCTCTTATGATCTTGAGCAGGAGGTAAAGACCGCATGTTGTAACCATCGCAGAAAGTGAGAATGCTGAGCTCATCGCCCTCCAGAAACTCCTCGATGACAACCTCATCTCCAGCATCCCCGAACTCTCGGTCAAGCATAATGTCCTTTAGTGCCTGGTGAGCTTCTTCTTTCGATGTTGGGATAATAACACCCTTTCCAGCTGCCAATCCACTGGCCTTAATGACAACATTATGACTTATGCTATCAACATATTTTCGCGCATCTTCGTAATTCGTAAAGTTCTCGTAAGCTGCAGTTGGTATGTTGTACTTCTTCATGAAATCCTTCGAAAATGCTTTGCTTCCTTCCAAACGCGCAGCAAGTTTTGACGGTCCATAACAAGGTATGTCTGCCGCACGGAAATAATCTTCGATTCCATCAACGAGGGGTGCTTCTGGTCCCGGTACTACCTACACGGGAAAGTCAGTAATTGCTTGTCAGAAAGGCTTTCGGAGGGCAATAAAACATCCAGTAGAGTCGACATTCAAAAGAATCGAATAATCAAATAGTCAAATATTCGAATGAAACCAAACATTCTCGAGACATTCTTGTAGAATTGAATATAGGAAAGCAGAATCAAACTCACCAAGTTAACATTGTGTTTCTTAGCCAACGCAACAAGTCCAGGATAATCATCTGCCTTGACGCTGGAATCGTTGGAGACTTTGGGGCAATTTGCGGTTCCTCCATTCCCTGGGACTGCGATTATGGACTCGACGCGGGGAGATTGGCTGAGTTTCCAAGCCAAAGTATGTTCCCGACCACCATTTCCGACAAGGAGGATTCGAATGGGCTCCATTGTGAAGTTTTCTGTACGGTGTTGAGATATTTGCTGTATGAAAAAAAGGCTGGAGACAAAAGAAGAAACTCTATCAGGGTGCAATCATTTTGTGCCCGCTAGTGCCACCGCCTTGGCAAAATTCTCTAACCCCGCCAATATCCCTAACACTCACCCACGTTACCCCTCCATGATTTAACCGATTACATTTGAAGTTATTTGAGCCTACTTCAATAATATCAGATTATATCAATATTAAAATCCGAATTAGGTTCTTATAACAATATGTTTTATCCAATTTAGATCTTCACGCCTCTGCCACTCATTTGAAGAATGCAAATGCATTGTATCACCAAAATATACTACAGATGAGTGTTGAAAAAGTTCATCTAACCATGCCACCAGTGAGTCTGAGAAATTTTAAATGGATCGTCACGGCGCGTCAACATGGTTGATAACAAGCGAACAAATCATAGTGTTTTCATCCTTATTTCAATCTTCTTGCTGCAATCCTGGTCGTGACTTGTCACCATAATGGAATTTTTCTCGATTTATAGCGATATCGGGAAAGGCTGATGAAAAAGGTTACAGTGGGGTTATCGAATGATTCGATAGCACTTGATTTTTGTACCTAACCTCGAATTTATCCCTCCAGTCTCGAACTTCTAAACATCGTCAATCAAAATGATTACCATAAGTCCGTCATCTCTATCCCCTCATTAAAACCTCGCACAAACCGCCGTTCAAGTCATTTGGATCATTTTCCATCGATGCTAGACATTCGAAACTGACATCCAAATAGAAGTACCCTGTTCCTCGGCGAACATTGGCCCTGGATTCGATGTTATAGGTCTCGCTCTCTCCATATGGCTCGAGTTAAAGGTTGAAGTCACACCATCGATCACATCCCAAGCACCTCTCAATTGCAAAATCACATATGAAGGACAAGGCGCGGAAGAGGTTCCCTTGACCGCTGATAGCAACCTCATTACACGAACAGCACTATATGTTTTGCGATGCCACGGACAGAGAAGCTTCCCTTCCGAGACTTCAGTTCATATCATTAATCCCATTCCATTGGGGCGCGGACTTGGGTCATCTGGTGCCGCGGTGGTAGCTGGTGTTGCACTAGGCAATGAAGTCGGAAAGTTGGGGTTGTCAAAGGCCAGGATGTTGGATTATTGTCTTATGATAGGTATGGCGCGATTGCCTGTCAAGCTCGACATATCTAACACCTCATATAGAAAGACATCCAGATAACGTAGCCGCGGCATTGTATGGAGGATTTGTAGGAACATATCTCAACGAATTAAGCGCTGAAGACACAGAACGCAAAGAAATCCCACTCAGTGAAGTTCTACCTGAACCGGCCGGAGGAGTAGATACCGGGTCCAATCCTCCCGAACCGCCAGTTGGAATTGGGCACTACATGAAATTTCCTTGGGCGTCCGAGATTAAAGCTATTGCAATCATTCCACAATTCGAAGTCGCTACAGCAAAGGCTAGAAGCGTCCTACCATCTTCATATTCCAGGTCGGATGTCGTTTTCAATCTTCAAAGAATTGCTCTTCTGCCTTCGGCTCTAGGAAGGTCACCGCCTGATGCAGAGCAGATCTACCTTGCAATGCAAGACAAAGTGCACCAACCTTACAGGAAAGGCCTGATTCCAGGTCTACCGGAGATCCTGCAATCTGTCACTCCTAAGTCTCACCCAGGTCTCTGTGGAATATGTTTATCAGGAGCTGGTCCAACTATTCTTGCGCTTGCAACTGAGAATTTCGATGCAATTGCGAAGGTCATACTGGATACATTTGCGAAGAACGATATCAAGTGCGATTGGAAATTGCTAGAACCTGCGCAAGATGGTACAACAGTAACGTACAGCTGAAAAAATGGATAATGGCATACTTTTGGGTCCTACAAAATAAGTTCGTTTGAAGACATAAGGAAATCTCAAGACACAGATGTGCTACCTTGGCTGAATAAGCCGAGTCTCATGCTAGAGAGGCAAGGAATTACTTCACCTAGCATAGAATATCAATGTCTGTACATCCTAATATAAGTCGAATTCCACCCAGACTTGTACAAGCCATGAACCATATACGCCTTCCCTATAACGAAAATGGATTCCCTATCCAGACAAGCTAATTTGACAAGATTTCCCAAGCAATTCAAAAGCAATTACATAGCGTTTTAGCATGTAATTATCATAGTTCAACCCAAACCACCCCATGCACCTCGGATACGTCTAGCGAGCTGTATATCCTTCTGCATAATTGTAACTCTCTTGGCATGAATAGCACACAGATTCGTATCTTCAAACAGATGGACAAGAAATGCTTCAGCAGACTCTTGGAGTGCTTGAATAGCTTGTGATTGCCAGCGCATGCCCTCACCTTGAGGACGTACGGAGAGAGCGATTTCCCTGACCTAAAATCACGACATGTTAGGTCCCGCCCCGCAATGTTCGGTTGGGTATAAATACGCACCAATCGTGAAAAGGGAAGTTTTAGAAGTAGCAGATCTGTAGACTTCTGAAATTTGCGGATTTCCTTCAGGGCTAGGGTACCAGGCTTATAACGGCGCTTCTTCCCTCGAGGTACTGGATCTCCAGCTATTCATGTCAATTGTGTCAGTACACTGAGCTTAATGGGAACAACCTCTTTCTCTCGACCTGAAATCCGACTTGAACCCTTATAAAAAGCGCGCGCAAATCGCGCAAGCCCACAATTGCAAAAACAAAATCCAGCTTACCTCTAACAGCACTTTCTCTTGGCCTCTTGCCTACACCTCCCTTCCCCGCGACGGATTTTCCAGCCGGTCTGCCTTTTGTGCCCGTCTTTGGGCTACCTGCTGCTGATTCTTCGTCCAGCGACAAACGCTGCTTTTTCTTCTGAACTTGCGACATTGCGACTCTTAGTAGTAATCGAAAATTCTATAATATTCTTCGTCGAATATGTTCTGTGCACAAATTACGCAACTTGATGATTGTTATGCGATTGTTGAAGAATAGTCTAGTGGCTGGAATGGGCTTTGAAGACGCGGTTTGGCGCGAATATGCGCGTTCGAGTTTGTGGTTGGGTGAAAAGAAGGATGTTATAACAATCCACTTGGAGCCGAGAGATCGGATTAGATCTGGGCGAGTTTAAATTCGCCCGGAATTCGAGTCAGCAAATTTGAAGAGGAATGTATTCAACTATCAGGTTTGGTCTAGTCTGAAGTTGAATATTGATGTAGGAACCACAGCAACCTTATTTACAATTTGCAAGCTTGGACCAGTCGGTAAAAACATGGGAAAATAATGGCTAAACAAGGCTGAAACTCTTAGCCTCGCATTATCAATTAGGGTTATCGCCCGAAGTGCCGCGGGATGTTTCTAGATTAACAATTGATAACTCCTTAGAACAGGACAACTTGCTCAAACAATGTCATGACCTACAAATCAAAGCGCAACCCACGACACACGTTTGAGAAATAAATCTACTAAAGTAAAATATCTAGAATCACCTCAAACCATAACAAAAAATATTCGAAACTCTTCGACGTATTTATCTCAGGACCTGGAAATACTCAACAACTCGATTACGCAATACACCCTCGTCATATTTTCTCATCCAAAGCCCGAGCCTGATTGTCGCATTACCGCCACCAATCCCCAAATATCCAATTATGGATCAGATGATGGGAAATGGAGAGGGAGGGATAGGGGGACAGGCTGGATTTCCGCTAGAAACTTGGTTTTGGGAAATGCCGGTTTGTACGAGATGGTGGACGACGGCTACCGTGATTACGAGCGCGCTAGTTCAATGTCAAATTGTTACTCCGTTTCAGCTATTCTATAGCTTTAGAGCTGTTTTTGTTAAAGCGCAGGTAGGTTTCTCCCTCTTTGTTGCGCATTCAACTTCCATGTTGAGGGCTTCGCTGATGTCATGTACCAGTATTGGCGCCTCTTAACGACGTTTATATACTTTGGTCCTCTGTCCCTAGACCTCGTTTTTCATGTCTTCTTCCTAACCAGATACTCGCGACTTCTCGAAGAATCATCCGGGCGATCAGCGGCGCAATTCTCATGGCTACTCCTTTACGCAACAACATGTCTCATCCTTATAAATCCTCTAGTCTCAATGCCATTCCTAGGACACCCCTTATCCTCGACTCTGGTATATATTTGGTCGAGAAGGAACCCTGATACACAATTAAGTTTCCTCGGATTACTGGTTTTCACGGCTCCATATTTACCTTGGGTCTTGATGGGATTCAGTCTAGTTTTACATGGGACGGTGCCAAAAGATGAGATGATGGGAGTCGTTATTGGCCATATTTGGTATTTCTTTAACGACGTTTATCCACCTTTACATAATGGACACCGTCCATTTGATCCGCCAATGTTCTGGAGAAGGTTGTTCGAGAGACAGCCAAGAGAGGAAACAGCCGATGCGATCAATAACGATATTGCAATGGCGGCAGCACCAGCACCGGAAGTCAGATAGAAAGAACATCAAAGATCATGTGGATTAAATTGCATAGGAAGGCGTTTCGGAATTAAGAAGAAATTGGGAGCGAACATTAGCCCTAACTGGTATATCGTTAAGTCCGCCTGGATAGGTTTGGTAGATGGGCTGGCAGAGATTTGCTTTATTCATACTGTTATATTCATGCGCCGAGGTTTCAAGGACATTTGATCACATTGCAGTCAGAAGCAATAATTACTATATTGTCATTATATTATTAAACTTATTGATAGACTATTTAACTTCGTCATGAACTGCTCTCTGCATCTGACTCTACTTTGAATAAATTTGTTGCAGCCCGCACCGTAGCTCGATCCTCCTTCTTCGTTCTAGCAGGCATTTCTGCATCGCGAGCATCTTCCCAATCCTCCTCATTATCAAGCTCATCAGGGGCTGCAGGATGATGTAAATGCTTCCAATCCTCCAACTCTTCTATAACTGACCGCAGACGATCTCTGATACTTTCTATAGCATAACTCCCCAAAAGTAATCGTAGAGGAGGGTAAGAACAATGACCCAACTGCCAAACCAACTCCGCGCATTTTTTGGCGCTCGTAGGCTGTTTATCTCCTAGCCATTGAACCATCCTCTTCGCATGCAGCGCTGGCGAAGACGGATCAGAATATGGTTCACTTGGAGGCTTGATCAGAAAGTGACCCCAAGTAGGTAGCGGGCTCGAAGCCCATTCCTTTTCATCTCTCCTAACCAAGCCTGGCTCTACCAATGTAGCTTTTATGTTAAAGGCATCAATTTCATAAAGCATCGCTTCGATCATCCCCTCCACCGCATACTTCGTCGCGCAATATGGTCCCAGTCCCGGAACACCCAATGCGCCCGAAGTACTGCTAAAGATCAAATATCTCCCCGCTTTTTGCTCGCGGAAGTATGGTAAACTCAATTGGATGATATGTACCGTGCCCATGAAATTCGTCTCGAATTGATTGCGTATCTCGTGCTCGTCCTGATCTTCGCATGCGCCAATGACGCCGTATCCTGAGCAATTGGCTATGATGTCGATGCGCTTGAACTTTTTAAGGGCTTGGGATATCACGGCGGAAACAGATTCTCGTACACGCACGTCGCAGAGGGTGTTGAAGCAGTTTGGTTGTGAGAATGTGGTCTGCATTAATTCAAGCGTATTTTCGTTGATGCGGCCCACGGCAACGACCTTGTCGTCTTTCTCAAGACATGTTCGCGTGAGACTTTGACCCATATGTCCAGTGGCGCCGAATACCTAAGACTCAGTCAGTAAATTGGAAGCTGCGGGATGATGATTAATGGATAATCTATCTGCCAATGTGCAGTTGAATATACTCACTACCCAAACCTTTGACTTCCTTGGTTTATTTGGTACCGGGGGGTCACAGCTCAATGGGAGTTGTAGTTTGACTTTTTTGCTACCATCCAAATTGGAATTATTGTTTTCGACGCATTTGGTATATGGGGGAGACATGCTGTCGTGGGAATGGCTCTGAGTGGCATTCTGTCCCGATAATGGCATTGAACCCTTATAGTCGCGTTCGACATCGAGAGGATCGGCAGAGCCTTCCCTTTCCTTAATCGTCCTTTCCTTCATCTTCCTTTGTATAATATTTTGGTGCTGATCTGTAGGTCATGGCTGGCAGTGTCGTGTCGTGTTGCTACTGTGGGTGGTGATGCTGGGGAAACTAGCCAATAGCGGGGTAAGCTGCCTTTCTCAAAAGTTTTGTTGCATATCTGATGACATTTTTAACTCTGAGGTTTTTGAAAAAAGTGCAAATATTATTGCAGATATAGAATCGCAAAGGTTTCCTGATCTTAGAAAAAACTGTCCCGGGGAATTTGAGAGAGAAATGCAAAAGTCCTGGGAAGGGGCGTTTTGGTAGGAATTCGCTATCGGTTTGTTTACAAGCTTTTATCGCTCAATATTTTATCTTCTATCTTTTATGTCTTCATTCACTCATTGCACAGCACAGCATGATCGACCTAGGCATATTTCTTTACCTTGATGGGTAGTCAATGATGATGAAAGTTGGTGATGGGATGGGAACAGACAGGTGGGATGATACTCATGAGATGGTGGTTTGATGACCAGTTTGACTTTTACTATATAGAATTTTGATGCGACGCAGTACAAGTGCTATAATTGTAACTCATATACAAAATGCTTTGAAAAGCTCGACTGGTATTCTTGCTGCCTATCATAATATGCTTTCATGTCCCGTTTGTTGTGCTCTCATTTCCTCATTATCACCATTCTCTTCCGTAGACCACCATCCATCATCCATTCCACCATCATCCACCCCTCCATATCTACCCCTCGCTACTGGCTGGCAATTGCAGGAACAGTCTGCAGGTACTCCTTGCGGTATGGATTAACATCCACTTCCGGACCACGGTTTAAAGGTGTCCATTTGGGCTCCTCCTTGAACAATCTCATTGCTTGGATGAACTACTCCTCCATTAGTAATGGCGAAGACAGAAAGAGGAACATCATATAGGGAACCGTACATTCTTGTCATCAGTAGTAAAACGATGGTAAATACCAGCTGGGAGAATCTATCCACCAAAGTCAATCCATATTCCGACGCAGTTCCAATGTATCATGATCACTTACGATCAAATCGTCCTTCTCCAACCTAACGCGCACCCACTCATCGCCCTCACTTCTAATATCGAAAAATCCCGCACCATCTCTTATATATCTAATCTCCTCATCCTCATGCAAATGCTCATTAAAGAACATCTTGACCTTCTCCTCGTAAACATCGCCCATTTTCTCTGGTGAAACGGTAATTACATCGCGATTCTTGTAGCTTCTGTCAGAGGCGAGCTTGTCGACGTCCTTTTCGTCTGCGAAGTGGTAATAGAGAACCCCCAGCTTCTCCAAGTATTCAGGATCAACGTCGCGACCAGAGTCGTGAAGTTCGCGTTGGTCGCCCTGTAGTAAAATTTCTGTTAGTAGGGGTGATTGTATATGGAGGGGTAATGTAGTGGGGACGAGGGGTACTTTACCTCCTTGTTGTCAAACCAGTAAGCTCTCATTTTGGATCTTAATTGATTAGTGGGCAAGTAGTCCCTGAATCTAGACTCGACGGAATTGAGCGCAGTGTTATGCTTCAATGTAAAATGGAGAAGTTGTTTCCTTTGTCTTCTGTTGGTTTGGATAAATAAAATATCAATGCGGAGGCCTGACTTAAATATAGAAATCCTTACGAAAAGTCTGCGCCCGATGAGGTTGACGCCATTCACTCACTCATCCACCCACATTGTTGCACAATCACATTGCATTCCAATGAGGCAGTTCATTCAGAATATAATTCTATCCATGATTACTTTCGAATACATTCACCTCGTAGACAGTGAATGAAAAGAGGCTATTAATCAGCAGATATTTTTTTTTATCTCCAGCTGATTCTCGGATTGGACGTCATCGTCATCGTCATCGCAGATTCCGAAATGCTTGCAAGGGTGCTTACCGAATTCTTTAAGCCCACACAGGCAAAAATTTGTTACTTTTTTCTTCTTCTTTATTTCCAGTTTTGTTTACCTACCCATAAATACAAATGCGAGTGCAGATCTAGATGGCTCATTAAGATTTTCATATGTTGTTGCGTACAGTACGCCGAACAAAGATGCAAAGAAGGAAGTTCTTCATATCCTGCAAGCAGAAGGATTATCTTCAACAATCTCACTGTCTAAAAGTGTAGCGACGATATAATTACATGGAGGTGGAGTGGTCACTACCTATCATAGTGTGCCCGGCTTGCAAGATTTCATTCTCCAAATGAAATGCAAACATTAAAGATACATTCCGTACGGAGATGGCAGTGATGTACTGGCTAACTCACTCAAACATTGATGAATTGGCCTAATTTCTTAAAGCATAATTTCCTAATATCCACAATAACATATTAATTGCATTTTTAACAGATATTGATGAGCCTTGACCTATCCGAGAGAATGAGGGAAGCGATTGTTTCGGGTTAATCCTGGGGTATGAGGTGTGGGAAAGGGTGGGCGGGAGACGCATATTGAGTTTCATGCAGAGGTTATAGATGCAGCCCGTTTGATCTTCAAGGATTATGGGAAGTATTTTAGTATGCTTTATTTACGCAAATCTACGAGTAAGGGGGGAGGAATCGAATCAGCCTTGGGGTTGCGTGAGTAAGTGCTCACAATTCTCGGTCAATTCGTTGATTTCCCAGTCAGGATGATTTACTGCAATGCGAAACCAGAACTGCTGTATATGCGAGCTGCCAATGTGCAGTTTCTGTATATATATCTCAATTCTTTCCTGAGAGGAAGATGTTAGATTACTATATCAATCTAAGTACGAGTGAATATTCACATCAAGTCCAAAATTCCAATTTCACAAAATATTACCATAATGAACTTGCACAGTTCAACACACCCCCAAGGAAAAAGTCTCGGTACGCTTCAGTGCCATTACATTTGAAAATCCAGATCTGAATATATAACTGAATCCGGTGACACCTGTTTAAGCCACTGCCAATGATGGAAATCTGCGCGGAAATTTCCTTGGTTCTTCACATTACACCTTGTCCCGACTAATATCATGAGCTTGGTTTTGCTAGAAATAGCATCCCCAATATCCTTTGGTAAACAACCACCAGTATAACCAACTAATGGCATGTGCCTGATCAAATTAGGAAAATAATCCAGGCTCTTATATACATCAATAATTGTTGATGGATGGATAAAGTCGGTATCCAAATTGCCTGGAAATGTTTACCAAATCGGTAAGTGAGCGGTCCTCGTGGTGGAAGGACGCAACAAATCCAGTATGGATGTTGAACTCTAGAGCTCATGCAAGGTTGGCGGCATGGTATAAAAGGAGTGCAACAAAGATCCTCTTGCCTTACATGTAATGTAGTTGACTGTAGTTGGTTTGCCTCTGAGAGATAGTATCAGCTGGTAGGCGGCGTTTGTGGCGAAGCTGCCGAGAGTGACATACGCTGGCTTCGGAATATCAGTAGAGCCTGACGTGTGTAGAATGGGGAAAGGTTTGTCCTTCACCTCGGCGAACTCCCGGCGCCAAGATTATTGTAAGATAGCAAAGCAGGGTTTATGAAAAAGTCCAAGCCCGGCAGTGACAATGTCTTCATAAGTCTGGCACTGCCAAATTTTCTTGATCCTGCTGGAACTCTGTCTGGGACAATCACATGACGACAGTTTATTGCTTCAAGAAGAGGTAAGTGCGCCTCGATACTATTACATGAGAACTGAGAAATGTCTACATAATGATTAACTTCTCGTTTGCAAGAGATAAGAGTGGCAACAGTCTACAATATGTCCCATTTGCACATTCCTAATATAATTATGAGGTAGCGAAGATCCAAAGGTCCTATGCAGAGAACGACAGTGGGTCCTCGTCCCATCAGCAGCGCATCAACCAAAAAGGCACATCGATTCACGGCCATGGATAATGTTTCATAATCAATGTCGATAGAGCCTTCTTCTAAGTTTGCAAATTTCAGAATAGAGGCAAATATTCGTCTAGTATCAGAATATGCGATCTCATCGACTAGCTGGGGCAACAATCGTCGACCAAAGTCCGGTAGATTGGCCGAAAATTCCATCTTGGAAACTGATGCTTGAGTTCTGGTGGGTCCACTTGATCCAAAGACTGCTATGATATATGAGGAAAAGAAGGAGAAAAGGAACACAAGCTTTAGATATATCCATAGTCAAAAAGGAGATGTAAGCTTTGTAGACAGAGGGGTAAAATCTTCAACACAATCCTGTAACAAGAAGCTTCATCTGGGCTGCAGTGTAGTCGAGAATGGATGGATTATGCATTGTGGCGGAGTGTATCAATGCATCAGCTTGCGTATCAAATCGGGATGTGTAATACCTAGCATACTATGAAGTCTGTTGGTAATAATACATGCTTTCCTTGTGAGAACTGGCTGCGCCGTGACGCGGCATTGGCCTACTATAGCCATTGTACTCGCAGGCAAGTGCATTTCTGTATGATATCGACGGCAACGAAGCACACATTCCTAGTGATACTTCCTATCGCCGAAAGAATGATTCAGATCCCATTGTAAGCAACGATAATGATGATCAAGTTCTAAACGCGGGAAACATTTGAAGGATTCTGAGCGTGGCGCGTTGGTGGCACAGCGCTTAACCCATTTGAGTACTAACCGCAAATTTCATAGTGTAAACAAAATTGAATTTTGGAGCGCGATCCCAAAATCTCATTCCCTTCACTTTTCCTACCTTTAATTACCAAACAACAACATGATAAATTGATTTCTTCATCTATTAAAACCAAATTGACTTGCAACGATAGATTATTGATTATCGAATATTGAACGTTACTTTGCTATTCACTGCTATTGTAGCAAACACCGAAGCGAAGCTCCTATCTGATAAAACCCCTGGTCCACTTTTCACCCAGCCAACAAACTTGCGTCATTGCTTTTTGTTTACTAGGTATTGAGAGTCCCTTCATGTACTCACATTTACAACGTCAATTCTGCAAAAAGATTGCTGATATCAACGAAACATTAATTGCAATGGCTCTTGATCCGCGATTGATGCCAGGTGTGGTATCAACTGCATCTACTCCTTCTCTAAGATCAAGGGAAGGTAGTGTTGTATCTACGGCCAGAGATGCGGGTGGAAATGTTAGAGTTGTGGTTAGAGTTAGAGGATTTCTTCCTAGAGGTGAGTATTTGAAGTGGAAAAATACTGCGGCATTTCACTAATTTTATTAAAGAAATTAATAGAGGAGCTGAGTGTCTGGTCGAGATGAATCCAATTTCACAAGTAACCACCCTTCTCGTACCTAATGATACAGATCCTGCAAACACTCGCTCGAAGATGCGCAGAGTCATTGAAGAGAAACACTTTACATTTGACAATTCCTTTTGGAGCCACAACAAATCTGATGAACACTATGCACACCAGGAGGATGTTTATAATAGCTTGGGGGAGGAATTCTTGGATCATAACTTCGAAGGATATCACACATGCATCTTTGCATATGGCCAGACTGGATCGGGAAAGAGTTATACAATGATGGGGACAGAAGAGCAGCCAGGATTAATACCAAGGACCTGCGAGGATCTTTTCCAGCGGATTGAGGCAGCCCATAATGAAAGTCCAAACATTTCCTACAATGTCCGTGTATCTTATTTCGAGGTCTATAACGAACATGTCCGAGATCTCCTTGTTCCATACCACCCCAATCAACCACCTTATTACCTTAAGATTCGTGAATCCCCCACTGAAGGACCTTATATCAAGGCTTTGACCGATGCTCCCGTTAAGAATATCTCCGAAATTATGCGATACATGAAAATGGGGGATGCCAGTCGAACCACAGCAAGTACTAAGATGAATGACACAAGTAGCAGAAGTCATAGTGTTTTTACCATAATGCTCAAGCAGATCCACCATGACATGGACACCGACGAAACAACAGAACGTACTGCCCGGATTCGACTCGTGGATCTTGCAGGTAGTGAACGTGCAAAGGCAACAGAAGCAACAGGTGCTCGTCTACGCGAGGGAAGCAATATCAATAAGTCTCTAACTACTCTTGGTCGTGTCATTGCTGCTCTCGCGGATCCAAAACAACATCGTACCGGAAAGCGCAACAAGGATGTTGTTCCCTATAGAGATTCGATCCTCACCTGGCTGCTCAAGGATTCATTGGGAGGAAATAGTAAAACCGCGATGATTGCATGTATTTCTCCGTCTGATTACGATGAAACTCTCTCCACCCTTCGCTATGCCGATCAAGCCAAACGTATCCGCACACGCGCCGTCGTCAATCAGGATCATGTTTCTGCTGCGGAGCGCGATGCTCAAATTGCTGCTATGGCCGAGGAGATTCGTATCCTACAACTTCAAGTTTCCAATTCTGACTCTACGCGCAAAGAGACAGAAACTAAAGCACAAGATGAGAAACTCGAGCAATACCAGAACAAGATCGCCCTCATGCAGCGAATGATGGAAGACAGGACCATGATATCAGAAGGCAAAATTCGCAGCTTGACAACTGAGAATGACGCTTTGAGATTACATTTGAAGTTAGCTCTGGACAGCTTGAAGAACCCAATCAAGGTGGAACCTGCAAGAGCTATTAGTCTACGCAGTCTTGATTTTGGTGGCGAACATGAAGTGGAGCAGGACAAGGGGAATAGACATCCGGATAAAGCGACTGCAGAGGAAGAGGAGTATGAACAGGAGTATACGGATGAAGATGAAGCCATTGATGTTGGTATTCATCAGGAGAGAGCAAGTGAGGTTCAAGGTTTCATGGGTGATTTGTTAAAGGATTTGGGTATGTTCAAAAAGAAAATTGGTGATGATAAAGGTCGTTTCGGTCGGGAAATTGGGGTAATTCAGGTTGTATGATTATAAAGAAAAGGGCGAATTTTTTATGGATAGGCAGGCCTTAAGAAGGAAAACAGGACAAGCGTTGGTGTTTGGGTGTTTTGTTCTTTTATTATACCAAGGGTAGGAATAGGGGTTAGATATGTAGAATTATGAATCATAGCAATAGTGTATAGAGTATAATCGATTAGTCTTTAATATATTCTTGTCTGAGAGGAGTAATTTCCTACTAGTCGGCGCCATTGGACTTCGGAATAGTGATGATACCACACTTGTCGGGATAAGGCCTGTAAGATAAAAATATAGATATGCAACATAATGATCATAAAATCAAATTAAAGCGTTTTGAGTGGAGGATATGTATTCTTAGTTTTTGTAGGAGTTACTATTATAGCTTCCGCAGCTAGGAGAATGGGGTGGGTTAGCGTGCGTCATTGGTCTTTTAGATCCTCGGAAGGGGAATAGTTATGAAGTACGGTATGGAGTATAGTTATTAGGATGAAGCTTGTATATTTGAGCTGTAGATGGTTTTTCGTCGGGGTGAGGGGAGGTTATTAAGATGCCATTGGGTGCAATGGCTGGTGCTAAAAGAGCTGGGAGGGTTATTTTGAGGTACCTAGTTATGGTTTTGATTTTCAAAAGACTGGGACGTGTGGACTAATTACTTGTAGAGTTTCACGCGTGGGTATTTATCCCATTCACATCACATACTTGTTAGGATGTGAGTTGTAGAATGGGATTTTAGATGTGCAATATAGAGAATATATATATCTGTTTCTGGGGCTCTGGTTGGAATGGTTTTGTTTTGGTTGGGGGAACCAGGAGATAGAGGACATCGGCGAGATGTGATTCGTGATTTAGATTTGGGTATCGTGATCTCATTTCTATAAATAACGTCGTGGTAAAGAGAGTAATGCTAAGTGAGCCTCAGTAGTTTCCTGTCATTCCCCCGTTTTATCCTTACAAGGGCCAAAGCCATCCAATCCATCCGTACCCTGAAGCAACTTTTTAGATCCCTTCTATCAAACACCATGTCCAACTAACGCCAAGTATCCCAAGTGTTCGGACGAAGAATTCCGGTCTCAATTTATACAGAAAACCCAGACAATCAATCCATCCTACCATCTCAAAGTTCCTCAATCCCCGCCTTCTTTCCCTCCCCCATCTTCCTATCCCCATCAGCATCTTTCTCCTCTACCTCACTTTCACTCTCATCCTCACTGTCCCCATCCCTCCTCTCTTCCAAAACGCCCAACCCCAAATTCATTTCCACATAACTCTCTCCCTCCTTCACATCCTCCAACCCTCGCTCCTCACCCCCGCTGATTTTCTTCATTAATTCCTCATTCGCTTCTTTCATCTGTTTCAAAAAGTCGGGAAGATTAGTTAAGCCTTCTGAGCCGCCAAATCCATTGAGTTCGGATACACGCATGACGGGACGGGCATTTAGGGGTCGTATGAGGGGGATCTCATCTTCGGACTCGTCTTCGGAAGAAGCTTCTGATGAGGAGGCTTCTGCTTCTGATGATGAAGTGATTTCTGAGGAAGCTGGAGTTGACGAATTAGGTGGTTTTGTGGATGTGGATTTGGAGGTGGAGATGGTTGGTTGAGTAGTGTTTGAGGATGCTTTTCCTAGAGCGGTACGTTTTCTGGATGGGAGTTTGGCATCAAGGATTTTCCGTGTGGGTGCTGGTTCGGCGTCCATCGCTTGTGTGGGAGGGGAGGATCCTTCGGTTGACATGGTGAGTGTGTCAGGTGAGTTCTTGGGTTGAGGTGAGATTGGAAGCGATGTTTTGAATAGTCTCAGCTCAGTAGTAGGTCTCAGTAGTAGGTCTCAGTAGTAGGTCTCAGTGATAGGATCCAATCGTAGACCCGAGAGTGAAAACAAACGAGAATGAAGCTTGAAAACTATATATTCTTGTGAGTATTGGAACTTTTGATAGGTGATGTATCTGGTAGACCAGGGTAGTAGTAGGCTTATGTGGTCCTGGAAGTTTTAATTGGGTGGAGCTAGAATTTGTATTCCAAGGGTCCAAGAAGATCTCTGACAATGTTTTGATTACTGGAATTTTGCAAATACCAATTCACCAAAAATGTAGCAAGGGTGAAGGGTGATTTATTCCTTCTTAGAAATTGATTGATTTGGCGATTAGATGTAGAGTTATCATCGAAAACTTCCACTCATGCTTCACCGCTAAATATTGCCATTTTACACGTGATTTGATCACCGGCCACTTTTATTTTCTCGGACCGCGCCGTGTGTCATGCCTGCAATTCGGTACAACCAATTGGAACCAATGTGAAGGCCGAATGGACATTACAAGGGGCATGTACTCTTTGAGAGGGCCGTTCGGGCGCTTGTTTCAGGGTTTCATAATGGATCCACTGCTTCAGATGTGATCTGCTGTGCATTCATTCCCTTGGCGCCCACTGCTGCTTATCACTTCATCCTTTGTACAATACCATTTGTTTTCTCTTTCATCCTCTCTATCTTTCTCTTGTCCATCCCACCCACCCTTGGCTGCTCAATCTCTTGGTATCTTGTCATTCTTCTTGAAAGTGGTTGCCGCATTCGAGTATTCCACTACATCTTTAAGTCTTTCAACCGCAATATTACAGATACCATTTAATACAATATGGCGTTACGACCATCGCTCATTACACGAGGAATTTCCACATCAGGGCCAAGCGATACTGGATCGCCTGCTCGAGATGATGCCAAGAAGAATATGTTGAAGGCAATGCGTCCATTGCCTACACAACATTATTGGAATATATACTTCGATAGGTCAGTGCTCTTCTTGTGGGATGTGTGGATTTTGCGGGGTATTGGTTCGGTACAATTGCTAACGGAGTACCAAATAGACAACAGAAGGATCAGAAGCCAGCCGCGGATGGCAGTTATAGCGTTACTCTTGACAAACTTCCTACACAAATCGAATCGATTCAGGACTTTTGGCGTTATTGCAACAACACTCCGTTCGATCAGATTAAGATGAGAGAGTCGATTTATCTATTCAAACAAGGATTTCAGCCAATATGGGAAGATAGAAGGAATATCAATGGAGGTAGTTGGACATTTAGGGTTCCAAAGCAAAACGGCCCGGACTTTTTCACTAGAGTTCAATTGATGGCTATAGGAGAGAAGCTTCAAGGCTGTTTGGAACTAGGTAAGCTGTTTTATACATATCTCTTGGTTGAGGAAATGCCAGCGCTTTACAGACAAATGTGGATTTTAACATGGAGGGGTCAAAGACATTGAAATTTTGATTTCTAGCGCACCTGAATCCTCCACGGACAAGTTGGAGGGGTCAAGGTTATGAGGTGGAGCGCAACACGAAAGTAATACTAACATACAAATAGGCGATCAACTTTGTGGTGTTGGTCTCTCCGTTCGTTTCAACTCTCATCTCATCTCAATCTGGCATCGTGATGCCTCGAAGCAAAAATCCATCGATGCGTTACTCGCTACGGTCTTGGAGGAACTTCCTGAAGAACTAAAACCCAAGCCCGACAACTTCTTCTATAAGAAACACTCAGATCACGCCGGATTCAAGGCTCCAGCTCCGGAAAGCACATCCGAGTCCGCACAGACTGAGGTCACTCCGGCTAAAATTCAGACGGAGGTTCCGGCAGTCTAGACTCATTGTTTCAAGATATCAAGGAGGTTATATAGGAATTGGCGTCACAAATATATCAACAAAGGTTCAAATAATTAAGTACTCATGAGGTGGAAAGGTGTTTTGTCGGACTGTACCGGATTTTGCATAATCTCGTCGAGGCGTTCATATCAAGAGCAATCAGCTAAATAAATGAAAGATGTGCAACAAACAACGCTATGCTAGACTCCTATGTCCTCTGTGTATGTAACTCCATCCATGGTAATATCGAATTTATTCCCAAAACTCCACGCCAGAAAGCCTCCTGAGCACCATAACCCCAAACTCATATATGCCAAGCACTCAAATAGGTCATGTATCAAATGAACTCATTCATCCACCCCTCACCTCCACATCCCCGCTCTCCTCATAACCGCCTCGAACTCATCCCTCTCCACCCCCTGCCCTACCCCTTTACCCCCATTCGCCTCCAACAACATACTAGTCAACAAATCCTCATCCACATCCTCCTTCAAAATCATCGCGACCCTCTTCAACGTCGCCAGTGTGATTCTTCCCATATCCTCTCCACCTCCACTTCCGCCCTTCTTCTGTCCCGCATTTGTAAAAAGCCTAAACGCATCATCTACATCCTTTTTATGCGAATCCGATGTCCGAGTCCGAGAATGAAATTTGATGGCGCAAATGGCGAGGAAATGGCGGTAGATGGTATAGCCTTCGTCTTCGGGGTCGAGAATGCTGTGGTATTCGCGCAGTTCGGAGGGGGTGGGCGTTAGACCTAGCGCGCTGTTTTCTTGTTAGTATATACTTTCCAACAACATATTTCTTTCTTTCGTGGACCGAGGGGATAGATGAACGCTGTACGAAGCGTAAAAGAATAACACATACATCAACGCTCTCCTCACATCACCAATCGCAACAACTCCCTCCTTTTCACCCTCCATCTTCTGCGAAAATAAAGAAAATGCTTCTTTAATCTCTGTTTCTTCCGCCGCGGTAATATTATTCTCCTTAGCTAGCTTGGACCGCGGTCCTGCTGCTGGCGCAGAGGTATCTTTACGTTTTGTTGGCTGGGATTTTGTTAGTATCGTATATGAAAAGGAGAGATGAGGGGGAATACCATTTTGTGTACCAAGCATGCGAATAAAAAGTTGCGTAAAGGATATTGTTATGGGCAGAGGTAGCCGGGGAGTTAGAGTAAAATCGGGAGTTGATACTTTATTGATAAAGTTCGCCCGCCATGACGCGAAATGCCTTGCTGGCGAGGCTGAAGTGGATTTTTTCGGATTGACCAATTGGCTGTACCTGAACTAAGCTAGTTTCTTACTAGCGTATAAGCTAAGGAGCCGTATGAAAACCTCGAAATTTTTCTCGTACATCAGTTTCTCCTCATCAACAATACAATGTTCATTGGTTCATGCACAGAGTACTCTCCAACCAACGAGATACCCTTTGAACATGTTCCCACAAATGGATTGCCTTCAATGAAGACAGGTAGGTAGGTATTTTCCCTTCCAGCATTCTCATCATCATTCCCATCTATCTATCCTTTCTCAAAAGGACTAAAAACCTCCATCGCTTCAAAATATTGCTAGAGCTTGCCGAGTCTCAACCCAGAGCGAGCAAGTGTGGACAGTGAAGCAAGAATAAAACCCGGGTCACGATTTTGATTCTTCGAGACTTTTCCTTGAGGTATCCTGGCTATGAGACTCGTCGATGAGTTTTGTGTTTGGTTCCTTTGGGAGACATTTTATGTTTGGTGGGAGGAATTTGAGGTGGTTGGAGGGGTGTAGTTGGGGTTTATTACATTAGTGCAATATATTTATGTTTCTGAAGACTTTTTGCTTGCTTGCTTGCTTGCTTGATGTGATGTGTTTTTTGTGAAGTTACATCGAGGATCAAGTTGGTCCCAGGTGATGTGATTAGGTTCACTCTGTATCTGGGCTTTGGATCTCAATGCTGGGTGCTGTCGTGCTTACCCAAGCGACATAGACAGTTAGCAGCCACAGCATCAGCATCGTAGGCCGGCGTACTTCTTTAACCCGCAGTGCTAGGCAGCCGTAGCCGTCCGGTCATTCTACATCTCGCGGAAGCAACATCCGGCCCGTAAAATGGCCTCGGGTGATAATTCGGGTTCAATATCGAGTACAACCCGTGGGTAGAACCACGAATTGCGTACTCCACTCGAAAAATCATATTCATGTAATTTGTTCAGGCATAGGCTTTCGCTCCTTGATTATTTTTCCAACCGACCAATGCCCCTTTACTTGCTGAGGCGCATTCTTTCTCTCCTTTTTTCCACGTGGATGCAAATTACGATATTTGGATGTACTGCTGATGTAGACGTCGCCTACAACTGATCATATTGTGTTCCCTAGCAATAACTGGTAGGGATTCTATGCTACGGTGCTAGAGCTTTTACTCTAAGATCACAGTTTGTTAGTTGCCGTAATTGTGGTGATTGGATATATATGCTAGCAGATAAAAGTGAATTGGTTGAAAGTGGGCTCACAAGAAACTCGCAAAAAGTCCATCTCGATTCTCAACCCTCTCCCAAAATCTATACTACTCTCGCCCCTACTTTAAACATATACAAAAGTAAAAAAAACGGCAAAAGGTCGAAATGAAGCCATCCTCTCAGGCTCAGCCTGTAAGAAAAACACAAATATATAAAAAGGAACACAATAGCAAAAGGACGACCGGCGTCATCCTCCCAGGGGCATGGTCTGTAGCAGCCTGTGGCTAATATCTTTCTCTTTGAAGGTAGTAGTTTAAGTGATCGTTCTACTCACTGCGCCAAACGGATTATTAGTTATATGTTTTTCGGTTGTTTAGATATATATTGGTGGGTTGGAGCGGGCGAGAGAGGTGCTCTTCTTCTTGCTGAGGGTGAATTTCGATAACTGGTCAATGTGCGATGACTATAGTCTAGTGTTTTCTTGCAGTCTATTATCCTAGGGTGTGTCTGTCTCGGTTCTCTAATACTTTCAACTTCTACCATGATGATTTGTGATCGGCCTAAATCATTCTTAGCCATATATATACATATACTCCATAACCATTCCATCGCCCTACAAAAATTTCACCTACGAGAACCAACCTTAAGAATGAGCCTGTTGAAGTCATATGGTTCAATCTTCACAACCCTGATGATTTCAGCCAAGTGATCAATGTCAATATCCGACCGTGATTCATTTTGCCCAGTTCATCAATAATAGATTGGTTCATTAATCTCTTCCAACTTTCTAGAAGGGAATTTTAAAAAAGGTTCGAGGTATCGAAGATAGTGATGGGGTACTTAGGAAGGATCAAATTATGCAAAACAATTCAGGAGTACATATTGAAGGAGAAATGACTAAGTTGCATGAACATTTTTCCTGTTGATCTCCACTCAGTTGACAGCAATCACCAATTCAAAAATAATTTGATGTAAGTTTGCACTTTCAAATGATCTGAGAGGTATCATTTTGGTAGCGGATTATTTTCATGACTTCCTGAATGCTAGAACCTAGTTTCCGAAAGGGACTTATGTACGCCTTCTCATTTTTCGATTCCACACCGCAACAGCCACTTATCTCTCTCAATAAGTGCTCAAGGAAAATACTTAAATCCAATGATAATGTTTCCATAATATGACATGTATCCTTCTAAGTATCTTACACCTGTAAAATCTTCAAAACTTTGACGTCCACTTTATCGCTAAAGATGTACCTTCCCTATCGAGGTCGTCCACACTCTCAGTGACTACCAAGTCAAACCAATCAAAAAAAGTTGTGTGTGATCAAGCCCCTTCATTATTTGATAAGAAAGATATAAACATACCGAAGTACAGAAAGGCCGACGACCCCAACCAATTGCTCACCTGCTAATGGAGGATAAGACATTAGCAAGCAAGCTGTGGGAATCTATAATCAGTAAACAACAACAACAACGCTTGCTAAGATATCAACATTGGGTATTGACGCACGACATGAATCAGATCATAGAGAAGAATAAAAGCTGGTATTGGATGTTAGCGAGATTGTCATTGTTTGGAGTGAAAGCTGAGGAGCTTGACCACTGCACTAGATTGTAATGTTTGTTTAATTCGTGCATAGGTTGAATTATAAGGTCAAGTGGGAGCTCCGTGTGAAGGTGTTGAGAGAAGGAGTTCAGTGCGGGAGGTGTTTGGGGAGGAAGGAACTATGAGGTGATGCGGATAAGCCTTTTGAAAACCTTGAATGGATACTTCAGTGTTCCGATCACATCAAACAATAATAAGGATAAGAGCTCTACAGCTTGGAACGAGAAAGCTTTAACGTACATATAGCAAAGGAACAAGATATGTTCTCCTGAATTTTCATACACAATACTACTGTATTGTCCAAGTTCAAATGAAGATGTAGGGAATGACAACCGATTCTATGCATGCGATAAGCGAGTAGAGTTCCGAGTCCAAGACCAGTGACTTTCTTCCTTCCTTGGATGCGGATGGACATATAGACAGATGAGTTCTGGATGACAAGACTCTGGCAAAGGAGACTTGTCCGTACCGAGAACATCAAATACAATGAGCTATGAGCCTTGTATTTTATTTGGCAACGGATATCAGAATAGTATACTGTCAGTTCAGAAGAAAAGGAATTTAAGACTTACCTGCGAAGAGTATACATGCTAATAAGTTCTGATTCATACTTATGGTTTCGGAATCGAGCGCGAGGTCGTCGGGATTGTTCGACCCAATGTCCATCTGTGGCTCATTATACAATGGATAGGTAAATAGTAAACGTATTTTCAATAATTTCAGTTTTGATATCTGAAGAACATTAACTATCATATGTTTGCTCGAGAATTAGGCCTTTCGTAGGCTCATCATCCTCCTTTCAATTCTCGAGTACTGTTAAGATCATGAGTAGTATGATCGATTCTCTTAAGAGAAAGTTGTGAAAAGGAGGTACCCCTTCTAGCCCTGGTTCTGGAATAACTACTCTGTAAATGTAATCGACGTCTTAAAAGCGAATTTTGATGGCCAAAAAGGGCTGAAACTCGTGGGCAGGTAGGTACTTCGTCGTTGAGAAGGCGGTTCATCCCCCACACTATCAAAAATCAGCACGTGCTTTCGTGGTTGATTTTTGGCGCGGTTCCCCGCGTACTTTTGCCTTTGTGGTTCTTTTACTTTTGTTTGTACCAAAACCATTACAATATTTCACACACCTCACGATCTGGAATTTTTGCATCCGCAGTCGCATTCGCCATTTTTTACAAGTTACTGAATAACATTTGATAGTTATCGCCGATTAATATATGCTATCGAAATTCCAGATTCACCTTTTACCTTCCCATTCAATCTTGCAAGCCTTACGATCAAACGTTGGAGACAATTGCAGAACAAACCCGCAGCATTCGAAATTGCGACAATGAGCTCGTCGAATATATCACGAAAGGAGCGGCGAAAAAAACAAACACGTTTGACGTTCGATCCGATCTCCGCTGAGGTACCTTTAGCTTCGCCTACTAAAAACCAAAAACCGTCGCCTGCGAAGGTCGGATATGAGAAGATGAATGGTGGTGCATCTGTGGGAAGCGGAGGGAGAGTTACACGCAGCGGCATGTCTTCAGGATCGCCATCGAAAGCAAGTTCTGGTATTAATGGAAAGTCTGGGGGAAAGAGAAAGGGAAAGAATACGAGAGATGGAAAGATCAGTTTTGGATCGTTACCAACGCCTGCGAAAAGCTCGCAGAAAGACGACACTATTGTAAATACTGGAGTAGTCATCGGTTCACGTCAAAGCACACGAGGATCACAAATGGAGAAACCGATTGTTGAGGACGCCACTGATTCGGCAGATGAGTCTACAGTTGAAGTCGAGGCAACCACTCCATTGCAAAAGAATAGGAAGGAATTTGCTGCTATAGGAACCACGGATGATGAATCGGATGTCGATATCAGAGGTTCCACGAGAAGAGGTTCTGGAAGCGGTTCATCGAGGAGACGCTCACTCACCGGTCGAGGCTTCATACAAGGCGGAAGCACATACAACGCCCCTCTTCCTTCTTCTGGAAGTCGAGGCAGAGCACCAAAGGCTCTAGTCCATAGCCCCAAACCTCCGACTCCTTCGAAGAGTACTCCGAAGAGAAGATCGGTAACATTATCAGACACAAGTGACGATGACGTATTTACATCAATGTCAAAGCCTTCACAACGCCCTGGCCTATTCAGTCAAAAGCTAGCTGCACCAGTGCAAAGTAGTGATAAATCTTGTGAGGAGGCCAACAATGGCTCTGAAGATGATATACTGCCATCTTCTACTAGACGTCGACAGGCAGCACGGATAATCCCTCAAGTTCCGTTTGAGCTCGATTCGGATGACCCAGATGATGAGCCCCCTACCTCGCCCATGAAAAGAAAGCGTCCGACGATTATTTCCGACGATGAGGATAGTGATCTTGGGTCGCCTGAGAAGAAAACGAAGGTCGTGAACGAGAGCGACTCGGATAATGATTTGCCACCTATGACTAAGCTAGCTAAGACGACGGCCCCTGAATCCGGTAGCCCGGCTCCTTCTCCACAAGTCAAGCGAAAACTTCCCGCCAAAAAGCATAGAACTGCCAAGCAGAAGCAATTAGAGATTCTCAAACGCAAGCGTGCTGGAGAAAGTAACCCTATTCTTACAGATTCCGAGTCTGATGAAGAAGAGGTTGGTGGTTTGTATGATTCAGGTAGTGACGCATTGACTACTTTTGAAGATGAAGAAGATGAAGAAGTAGAAGAGGAGGTTCAAGAAACACGCATTCGAAAGTCACCAAAGAAGCCTTTACAAGAGAACGAGGATAAGTACGATTCGGACTTTGTGGATGACGACGATGCTGGTCTTATTGGAGTTCCAGATTGCGCTATGATTCCACTACATCTCACGGCCGCAGCTCACAAGCCTCTGAAAGAACATTTCGTTGAAGCGGTTGAATGGTGTGTTCAAAACAAAATTAATCCCGGTTTTAGTCAAAATCTTATGCCCATCTACAAATCAGCGTGGAATAAGCTCGAAGATGCGTATAGTGGGCTTTCCGGTAGCAAATTTGTTTCTACTTCATGGACTCGTGACTTTACCAAAGCTCTCTATGCCCGTCCAGAGTTCCACACCAGGAGACTTCTATCCGGAGAGGCAATCGATCTGTTAGGCGAGGTTAAATGCGAGGCATGTAATCGTAGGAAGCATGTACCAACGTGGGGTATTTCACTGAAAGGTTCTGCCTACTATAAAGACAGCTTGACCGAAGTAGAAAAGGATGATAGTGACACAGAGGAAGATGACGAGGACGAAGATTCTGATTGTGAGAAGGATACCCGGAGTTTGAACAGTAGAGATGAGCCTCTGCCTTCCCAAGACAAAGAGTTCATGGTTGGCTCGTAAGTCACTATTACCTACATGTTTGCAATACGTATTCAAGACTAACCTCCTCGTGCAGGGTGTGCAAAGAGAATGCGGAGAATGCTCATACACTTATTCATTTGAAATTCGCACTCAACCAATGGGTTATCGGCAGTCTAGAAAGTCAAGGTCATCTTGCCATTGGAAAGCTTGCGAAGAGAGACAAGATGAGCGCAAAGAAGAGACAGAAGGAAGTGAATGGTATCGTGGATAAGTGGAAGGAGGAGAAAGAGATCAAGGAGTTATACAGTATCTGGAAACAACAATTAGAGACGGCGCAGAACGCCAGTACGACAGGAAGACGTTGAAGTTGCATGTGGTGCGCTGAAGAGGGAGGCAATTACGGAAGGGACGTAAATCTATGGCGCATAATGGAAGCGGAATAGGAACATTTCTGTCCTCCTAGGTATCGGCGATTTGGGAGTGAAATTTGGAAGTAAAATTTGGGAGCAAATGAATCGATATAGCGAGGTTTCATCGTTGACGCTAGGGAATTGCCAGCAAGGCATATCGAGATTCTAGATACTCAAATATTTAGGTAGCAATAGTATTAACAAGTCAATGATTAATAAGCCAATCAATTTCATAGTTTCATAATAAGCTTGAAAAATGGTACTTGTGTTGTAGACGTTGGTTTGGTTGGTTACAAGGCGTTCGGACATGTATGAATACGGAGTATAGAGTAGGTACGTCTCTGTGTTAGGAAATTGATAGGCAGCGAGATTGCTGGATTAGGAAGGGCTGGGGGTTGGTGGTAATTAAGGATGATTGATTATGAAGTCATTTTGTTTTGGGGTGAGGTGTTGTGATTTTGGAGGAAGGACATGCATATACAGTTCTGGATGCAAAAGCGGCGTGTGATTTTGATATAGTTATATTAAGTGCCGGACTGCGCTGCAAGGAGGAAATGTTCCGATGGATAAATTGGATGGGTGGGCGGTTAGAACTCAGGTATATGGTACATATGTACTTGGGCTAGAGGTTTATGATTGATGGATGAGTTGGTCGGGAGAGCTACCTACCTAGAGAGGATTATAATTCGTGTACCCAAGGTAAAATAACAGGAGGTTCTATTAAAATTATCATGTGAGAGTACCTAGGTAGGCACCTAGTAATTTGTACCTGAGAGGATTCCGGGGAAGTAGATTGGCTGATGCGAAAATTAAATTGAGGTTTGGCAAGGGAGGGCGAGATCTACGACTGGGGGTGTTTTCTTGGTCAATTTTCTTGGTTAAGACATGCAAGCATTTATGGATATGGATACGTCAGATCTCTCCTTTGAATCATGGTAAAAGGGAGAATGGCATGATTTTTGGTGTTTGGTTTGAGTACTACCTACTTAGTCGAGCAGTAGTAGTGGTAGTGGTAGTGGTAGTAGGTAAGGTGCTGGTTGTGGTAGAGTAATGACAAAGAAATGGAATTGTGATTTTAGTGAAGGGTCATTGGATAGTGAAGGGTCATTGGATAGCGAAGGGTCATTGGAATTGATGATATATTAGCTACCTAAGTAGGTATGAATACATTGGAATCTAATAGGACGAAATAGGATGGGGATGAAAATAAATGAATGGATGAGAATTCCGATAATCGTGAAAATGAAGTCATGACGCGTTGAAAGCCTTCGAAAGAATCCAGATGTTCATGCAATTTTAATTAAGATCTAGAAATTTATATACTAATTCGTCTGAAGATCATTAGTCTAGTCTACTTAAGGTAATAGTGGTTGAGGGCACGGGACGTGGCGTTAGTGTCCGCCAATTAAATGATTAGTTAATTAACTAAGAAAACTTAAAAAAGTGACGTAGCAACAGGAAAGAAACGATTGTTCTCATCCGCCACGTTAATTCACCTGGTAAGAACAAACAGGGCTCAAGCTCAATTAGCTCTATCAAGGTAAAATCTTCAGATCAGATGAAGTACCTAGTAGGTGAAGACAAGCAAGAAATAGAAAGGAAGGAAAACAAGGCAAGAGAAAGCAAGAGAAAGCAAGAACGTAGCTAAGGTAAAATTGGAATCATCAAGGTAACAAAATCAAGTAAGTACGATTCAAATAAAAGAATGAATTCCCCTCCCCTACTATTGTTTTAACTCCTCTTCTCTTCCTTTCCTCATATTCTTGATAAAAATCAAAACAACAAACATACCATACCATACCATATCATATCATACATACCATACCATACAACAACACACAACACACAACAAATACTCTTACTCTTAACTTTCATCCTACCAATACTCGGGAGTTTTGATATCAATACTAGTATTCCCTTTCAAAATAACATCGTCATCGTCTGAATTCACCTTTATTCCGTTTCGTCAGAAGAGCCAATCAATTTACTGCTTGCGAACAAACATCAAGTTTAAGACGCCTCATTACCTCATAAACCATCCCGACATCATACAATTCGTCCTTTTACAACTCCTGCAAGTCTCATACTTGATATTTATTATTGCACTCGAGTAGATAGAAGCTCTCTCTCTTCTACTTTCGAGTTTTTCGCAACTTTTCTTTTTCTTTCGTGATACCCAACACCCAAGTTTTAATCAACAAAACCGCAATAATGTCTGTCAACGTACCTACCAACCCGGAGCAAAAGGAAGCTGATATCGCACGTAAATTGCAATTTTACGGAATCTACAAAGGTATTGTTTCGCTCTCCCATCCTAAACCGGCATATCTTCAAATACAGATGTACTGACAATAAATTTCATGTAGCATTCCAAGCTGGAAAGGTTCCAGATGTAAGTACTTTGTTTCCATCGCCGTGTTTGTATGTGCAAATGACTAATTTCTCGTGTGCAGAATGACCAAGTCGATGTTGCTCTCAACAGCTTCCTTCATTTGAATATTCTAGCGTCACCACCCGATAAACTTTCCGATGAAGGTAAAACCTTAATGCAAGAATTTCGTTCCGTTGTCGAACAGGCGAAATACCTTCTTCTTACCAAAAATAATGGCGAACTCCTTCAGGATTTCATTTGGCAATGTCAGCAGATTGATGGTGGAGCAGCAACAGCTCCAGGAGCTCCAGTCGACCAAACAACTGCTCAGCAACATGGCAGAGATGTAAAGGAGGGTCTCAGAACTCTTGGTCAACTCATCATAACCAACGGACAATTCCGGAAGCTTCGTGAGTGATTGTAATTCGTCAGAGCTGTGTCATATACTAATGTTTGAATCAGTGAATGATGCTGTCGTTCTTTTACGCGATATTGCCGGTGATGCAGCTACTAATTTTGCTGGGAGAGTTAACCCTTCTGAAGATCAATTGAGCCAAATTGATCACCCCGCTGATGATAATGTCTGGCATGATAGCCCAAATATTTCATCTGGTAATATCAAGAACCAGATGAGGCAGGCATTCAAAAAGAATCAACCTGTCGGTAGAGACGATGTTAGAGATGCTGTTGGTACCGCCAGTCAAAATGCTCACCCAAGCGGCTCTCGTGATCCAGCAGATACCGCTCAATTGGCTGGTCGTGATCAACAATACAACGCTGCGTCTGGAGTTGATGGTCAAGCTGGAGCCCAAGCTGGTGCTGACACCTTGAAGCAACGTGCTTCCGAGAACGTCCCTGAGGAGACAAAGCAACGTGGTCGCGAGACCAGAGATAGAACTAAGAATTACCTCCAGCAAAAGATGCCCGAGGAGCGCCGTGGGCAACTTATCTACAGACTTAAGAAGATGGTTGTGGAGATCCAAGGTCACCCAGAATGTAGGTTTCCCTTCAACTTTCTATCCAATTCATTTCGGTACTAACTGCGGGCAGATATGCAATCTATCGACACTCTTCTCGATCTGGCCGTGCAATATGGAGGACATGCACACAATATTGGCCAACATGGTTCCGGAGCAGTTAAGGGCGCACATGCCGACACCTCTCTGAAGGCTGCCGAGAGAGATTTGAAAGTTTGTAGCTCCATGGAAAAATCAGAAGTAGTACCTAGGCTAACACAATTTAGACACTCATCGAGCGCTTTGCAAATTACACATCAACTGACGATTTTATCGACTCTATCAATGCTATCTATCGAGACGCTGATAGAGATCCAGATTTGAAGAATTGGTTCAAGCAAATGAACTCCTTCATTCGCAGATGTCTCAAGGAGCAAGGTTATATCATGGAAGACCACTCCACTCAGCATTGGAATGAGCTCTACGATAAAGGCAACTACCTTCTCAGAGATCGTTATAGACCTCATACTGATCGCATCGTTGATGAACTCAAGTTCTTGGCCAATGAATTCGATAATGATGCACAGAACAAGCGATTTGCGGAAACGTGCCAAAAGTTTTTCAATGATTTAGGCAACGATGAGAATGGCAAGCCAAAATTCAAGAAGCACTTGCTCCTGGATTTGTCCAATGTCATTATTCCTACAATTATCGAAGACATTCGATATATGCCTATCCCTAGACTCGAATACAGAGATCCTAAGATGGAATTTGCGATTGAGAATCTGGTGATTGAGAGCAGCAACCTTTTGCCGAACCTTCTCGAAATCCATCAAGGTATGTGCTATTTCCTTTGCTATTGTTTCTTCGAACAATGACTGACCAAATATTTAATATAGAAAGCACCATTCGCTTTGGTCGCAAGGGTCTCGAAGCTGGGAAGAAAGGATCGTTTCTGGTTGCAGTTCAAGGAATTCAAATGGATTTGAGGGATGTTGCTTATTACATCAACAGAAGGGGCAGTTCATTACTCAGCCAAGACCAGGGCGTCCTCGATATCCTCCTCGGTGGCTCTGGACTCAGTTTCAAGATGAAGTTGTCTGTAGTTTCGACAAAAGATAAAGATCGACAAAGCTTTTTAAAGGTTGACAGTGTGAAGGTTGACATTAAGAAGTTGAAGCTTAAGATTAAACAATCGAAGCATAAGGCTTTGCTCGCTGCTGGAAAGTCTTTCTTGATCAAACCTCTTACGAAGGCCATTGGAAAGGCTATTGAGGCAGCCATCAAGCAGAAGGTTGAAGAGCTTGATGCGTTTGCATATAAGATCAAGCTTGAAGCCGACCGAGCTAAAAAGGAGGCGGCGAACAACCCAGAAAATGTTCCCAACATTTATCGCAACTACGTTTCTGCTTTCCAACGAGAACTCACCAAGGGTAAAGAAAGGGCACAAAAGGCTCAACAGTCTATGAAAGACAAAGAGTTCAGGATGGTTGCGACAGCGGATGAATCAATGTTCCCCAATGTCCACTTACCAGGTGGAATCTCAACCAAGGCAACCGAATACAAGAATTCTGCTAGGCAAGGTGATCGATGGAAATCACAGGTCTTCAGCCTTGGAAGTGCCCAAAAATCTACCAATATTCCATCCCCAGGGGAGATTAAGAGAAAGCCACACTCGGTTGCTCAAGGTGGTGTTAAAGGTCCACAAAATGTCGGTAACACCAACTCCTCAGCTGGTCCATCGGGCTATAATCAAGGTGCTCAGCAGGGCTATTCTCAACAAGGTTATGGTCAGCAAGGTGCTCTTCCTCAGCAAGGCTTCAATCAACAAGTTGACGTGGCTTTCGGTAACGCTGGTGCACAGCCTGGCGTTCTACAAGGCAACGGTGCCACAAACGGTGCCATTAATGGTGGTGCCTTAAACCAAAAGAACGTTCCTACTGGAGGAAACACTCTATTGGGATCCGACAACCCAGTTTACCAAGGTAGAGTTTAGTCTACTCGATTCGTTTTCCATATTGTTTTGCGGAACAGAATTGTTTTCTTCATAAGATACCACTACCGCGGATACCACTTGCATATTTGGGGGTTTGGTGGGTTAAAAAAAAACACATAACTCGATAATGTAATGGTGGAGGATTTCATTTGTTTTTGCTTTGTTTGTATGGGCTTCATTTTTGATACCTTTGATTGTTTTATTTCCTTTCCGATTGCCGATTAATTTGGTACTTTAAGATACCACAGCGTTTTAGTGGATTGGGATAATAGAACGTAAGTGATGGATGGGTATTGAGGTTAATGATTATTCTTGAGAGGGAGATGATGAATCATCATGATGTGATGGATTGGAGTTCTCCGACCATAATCTTTGGTACGAAATAGCGTTTTCTTATGTGACATTAGGTTTATCATAACAAATGAGAATACCATAGCGATTTAATTTGATTTGTTTCTCGTGACGGTGTTGAATAATGGTAGTGAGGTGAAGCAGATTATTATGCACAGAAAATGTAAGTTTACTCTAGCAACATGTCAAAAAATAAGGTCTCCTTATCGCCGAATTAGTCGACTTCATCTTCATGAAGGGTAATTACACTTAGTGAAAAATAATTGTTTTCATGGACCTGCATTTTCATTTACATTTTCATAAGGAATTGTAGAGATTACCTTACTGCCACCAAAGGACAATCAAATCAAATACTTAGACGCTCTGTAATATAAAAGAGAAAAGAGAGAGGTTAGATGTTAGATGTTAGATGTTTTCGGCGATTAGACTATTCAGGCGGGGTATTGGGTCAATACCAGACCATTTTACCAATCTCATTAAAATCATTAAAGCAATTGTAATTTCTTATATAATTCCTTAACAATATTAGATAAATCAATTCTCAAAATACAAATTATATTTTAAAGTAATTCTTTATATATATTTACAAAGGTTTATTTTTAAATTATTAATATATTTATTTTAATGTCGAATTTGGAAATAAAGGAGTTTGTGTTGATTTTGGTGGGGAAATTTGTTAAATTTGAAGTGTGGCACTCATCCAATGCCCGCCTGAGTAAAGGTAATCTTTATTAACCTTAGCTACCCCACATTTCGTTATTGATTGATTACCAGGATATTGGGAGGGGTTATTGACGAATGGAGAGGTGCTGATTTGAGGATACTGATTCGATTGATTGATTGATAAGTCAATAATAACTCACTCCCTCTCCCTCTTCTGTTTTCAACAGGTCACCTTTTCGGCAACGCAGATGCTACCACGATCACTCTTTTCAAAGATCAACAGATCCACTGTTTCTTCATTTTCACAGGTATGTATATATGTTTACTTTCAAGAGTGGGATTCGTGTTTTGTGTGAGGGGGAATTGGATGAGGGGGATTGGATACGCTCTGCGGGGCTTGGAGAGATGAGAGAGGGAGAGGGAGAGGGAGGGAATAATCATTTTTGGGGCGGAGGGGGGATGGCATGGGGAAGGAGATGGAGGGGAGGAATGGAAAAGGAAAAACTAAAAGATGGAAGAATCAAAGCTAATCATCTATATCTCATCAGAAATTCACACCTGCAAGAACGATTCGACAGACACATATTCGCAAAATGCATGTTCAAAGTATTCCGATGTGGGAGGGTAGCTCGAATAATTATGCGTATTTGGTGGTGGATGATAAGAGTAGAGATGCCGTGATTATTGATCCGGCGAATCCGGAGGAGTGAGTTTGGGGTTTTTTGTTTTGTGTTGTTTTGCTTTGCTTTGAGGGGGGTGGGGAGAGAAGGGAAGGGGTGGTGGATGGATGGGATGATTGGCGGATGGGGAAGGGGGGAGAAAAGGGAGATAGGAAGAGGATGGAGAACTGGAGAGAATATTTGATGAGGAAGATAGGAGAGAGGCTACTGACAACATAAATAGGGTCGCACCCGCCTTACAACTACAAATTAAGGATAAATTAATCAATTTAAAAGCAATCGTTAATACACACCAGTGAGTTTCTATCGGGCATTCGTCTTCAAAGGCATTACACTAACAATCGCAATTCAGCCACTGGGACCACGCAGGTGGAAACAAAAAACTAGTAAGCTCCCCTTCCTCGCCTCCCCAAAACATAACTTAGCTAACACCATCCACTCAGCTCGACTATCCAGAATTTAAAGGCTTACCCATAATTGGTGGTAAAGATTGCGAGGGGGTTACAGAGACACCGAAAAATGGAGAGGGATTTAATCTCGGAGTGATCAAGGTTAAGGCACTTTATACGCCGTGTCATACACAGGATAGTATTTGTTGGTTTATGGAGGATGATAAGGGTCAGAAGGCAATTTTTACGGGTGATACACTATTTCATGGAGGTAAGTGAATCGGCCTGATTGTTGAAAAGGGGATAGGTAGAGATTATGATGATGCATGGGGCTGACAAGAAATAGGATGTGGAAGATTCTTTGAAGGAACGGCTGAGGAAATGCATACAGCGCTTAATAAAACACTTGCAGCTGTACCGGATGATACAATTGTTTATGTAGGTTTCTTTCCTTCACATCCATAACATACAAGTATGCGATCTCATACTAATTTACTAATTTTCTAACAATAGCCCGGACATGAATACACAAAGGCCAATGTGAAATTTGCTGTATCTGTTTCACAAAGTGAAGCAGTAAAGGCATTAGAAGATTTTGCAGAGAAGAATAAGTATACGCAGGGTAAGTTTACTATTGGGGATGAGAAGAAACATAATGTATTTATGAGGGTGGAAGATCCGGAAATTCAAAAGGCGACGGGAAAGACAGATCCAGTGGAAGTGATGGCGAAATTAAGGGAGATGAAGAATAATTTTAAGTGAGTAAGTAATTGGTCGTTTCTGTGACCGCATGAAAGTGTATACTGATAGGGATTTTCTAGAGAACCAATAGCGAAGATCTAATGATGTTGATGTTGATTTTATGCATATGGCTTTTATGGTAGAGGGGTTCAAAACAAGTTGGCATGCAGTTATGATTATGAAAATTATATATTTATCTCCAATGAAATCAACCTTGCAAACTGAATCTGGATCTAATCAGAATCAGATGAAGAATGATTAGGTAATTAAGTATTTCTTTCCTTTTACCCCTCACTCGTTATATGAGGAGAGAAGGGTCCGGAGCACCCAACATGAGTTAGGTGATGCATGTATGAGTATGTATGTATGACGTAACATTCCAAATGAATTCTTGATTTCGGAATGTTTGCTCCTATCCTATTGTTGCGCTTAAGGTTGACATCAATCAATTGTGTGGTATGTACAGTAGTGAGATTAGGAGTGAGATATTAAATATTAAATATCGTACGCAGTGAGATGAAGATGGAGATGAAGATATAAGATACTTGAAGTTTCCATTCCGTATCCCATACCACATCTTACACCATTCAGTCTCGGGTTTGATTTATACGCATGATATAATTGAAGTGGAACCGGAAGTTTATACAATTTATTTACTTGCCCTTATTTACCCTCACCTACCAAGTCCAATCCAAGAGAAGAATAAAATGACACATCAACCCCTCACACATGGAGCACCGGGTACGGAACCCAGTACGAAAGATAAAGTGCTAGAAACTGGTGCTAGTATGTATTGTGTTATATTGTATTGTCTATTATTTTTGCCCGCTTACTCTTTCTTCTATATAAACTACTTTTTCTTGGTATAACCACCCTGAGTTTAAAAATTCCCGAATTTTGATTTTGATTTTGATATTTATATTGACATTAACATTGATACTGGGATGCTTAACTAACACTAACAATAACAACAAATAGGTATAACCCAAGATTTCGCACCAGTTCAAGCAATTTGTGCCCATCTTAATGCGTTTCATGTTTATGTGGATGAACCGGGGAGATGTGTCGAGGCTAATCATTATTGTACGCATTTGAGTGGGGAGGTGAGTTGGGGGGTTTTTTTTATTCTTTTTTGATTTTTGGGGGGTTGAACTTGGTGGGTTGGGAGGATGGGGAGGGGTTTGCTTTGCTTTGCTTGGGGAGGGTGGAGATGGGTGGGATGAGGGAGTGAGGGAGTGAGAGGGATGAATGCAATACTGAAAGGTGCAGAGTAGCTATCAAGCTTATGACAAAGTTGTCACTGAAAATTTCGATACCTAGTGAGCGAATTGCTTTACATTAAAATACTAGGAAACGAAAATAGAGAAGAAGAGGTTATGTCATGTCATTGAGGGGTCAAAATTACTAATTCCATCTATTACATATCATAGGTTCGTCAATGTCTAATTTACGATGCGCCAAAGAATCCAGCGAGGTTAATTGGAATCGAATACATGATTACGCGGAGATTATATGAGAAATTGGGAGAGGAGGAGAGAAAACTTTGGCATTCGCATGATTATGAGGTTTGTTTATTTTTCTTTCCCTTCATCTTCTACTTCCCCTTCTCATTTCCTCCCTTACATACAGCTTTCTCTGTATTCCAAAGTGTGATGGAGTATAGGTATTTTATCCTTTCTAACCCTCCCTCACAAAAGGTCAAATCCGGCATGTTAATCCTTCCAAACCCAACAATCCCAGATGCCGTCTGGACAATGGCAGAAACGGAGGAAATGAAAGAGATTGTGGGATTGTATGGGAAGACATTTCATTTTTGGCAGACGGATAGGGGGGATGAGTTACCGCTTGGGATGCCGGTGTTGATGGGGAGTTTTACGATGGATGAACAGGTATGTTATTCTTGATTTTGGGGGTTGATATTTGCGGTCCCAGGGGAGAGGAAGGGGTGGTGGGGGTTTAGTGGAGAGAGGAGGGAGTGGTTGTATATGGGAAATTGGAGGGATATATGAGAGTGATTTACTGATTGGATTAGGTTCCATGGGATAAAGTTAAAGACAGAGATGAGAGGTTTCATGTTGATACGATGAAGAAGAGGGAGGCGAGGAAGGGTATTGAGAGTGTGGATATTCATGAGGATGCTGATCAGGTTTGGAAGAAATGAGGAGGGAAGGAGAGAATCAGGTTCTTTCTTTTCAAATGGGTTACTACTGGAGGTGATTGATATCAGTACTTTATGGATTTGGTTTGGATGCTCGAAGGTGGATACTATTCCTACTTGACACTAATTATGAGTAATTAGCGGGAACGAATAAAGGGCAAAGATACAAATATTCAGCACTCATTCAATATTCTTCTACTAGACCTTGACCTCAATCAGCCCTCCCTTTCTCTCCTCTCCATCCATTCACAACCGCAAATCTCCAGTTCCCTTTCCAAAAAATATCCTCAAAAAAAAAACAAAAAAAAATATATACCTCAAGTGAACTCAAGATCGCAGAATGCGGCTTCTGTGGATCGAACACAGTGCCTCCAGATTTAATGGGCCGAAGTGAACTTCAGTCTGGCGCTCTCCCAAGTGAGCTAAAGCCGCTTTGGGTGATTGTGTTATTTGATGATTTTTTAGTGCGAATTTGGTAAGTTATTTTAAGTGTGGGTACGCGGACTTTGGACTACGAGGAAGAAGAAGAAAGGGAAGGAAAGGAGAAGCAGCGGGGATGGAGGTGGGGGGGAAGTGGAAAATTTGAGTGCGCTAGAATGTGGAGCTGGAGTGGATCTCTGATCTCTGATATCTAGAAGTACTTAGTGAGGAAAGATAGAGGAAAAGAAGTGCAGAGAAAGGCTATATAATCTGCTGTAGAACGACAACCGATACATACGACCATAGACTGAAGAGAATTGGGCATCCCGTCCGCTCTGCCATACACAAGCTTCAGATCGGTAGATTAGTAGTTGGGTGGGTGACCACCAGCGAATCCCTACTGTTGTATGTTTACATTTTGCATCTTTTTGGTTGTTTTAGATGGTGTGGTGTTGGTGATGGGAGGATGTGAGATGAAGGGATTAAGCGAGCGGAGTTGGCAAAATTTTGCATTTTTAGTCTGGAGCGGAACCCCACTTCTTTACCAACTACGGAGTACTACTAGTTGTAGGTGATTGAATGATTTTTTGGTTTTTAGATCTGCTTTTGTTTTCGTTATCCATTGAATCAATACTAAATTCCTAGCGAATACATTTGTATCAAAAACATACATTTTCTAATTCTAAACAACAATTGTGCAGACTAGCAGACAAGTATTCTAAGGATTAAAAAACGAAGAGGTTTTTTAATCATTGATATTGCCTAATATTCTGAACTTATTGTATTTTAATCCCAGGAGTAGATCCAATCTCTCAAAGCTATTGATTGTACAAATCAGACCACAAAAAAGAAAGACTTTTAAAATGGATCCAATCTATCCCCAAAATAAACCTCTCCTATCTTCATTCTCCAATAACTAATAACCAATATCTAAACCTTTCCACACCAAGTGAGCCTAGCGCACCCATCAAACACGCAAAAAACCCCACCCCACCAAATCTTTTGGTTAGAACAAATACTTTTTGATATAATTCCTTGAATTTTGGAAAATGATATAATTCTATTATCTTTCTATAAGCTATTTTATCTTCAAAAAGATTTATCAAAAATTCAAATTTTGATCGAATTCCGAAGGTGCTATTTTGAGTGTGATTTCGTGAACCCGTCTCACGAGTCCGTGCACCCACCACCCAAACCCCTCGCTTACCCACAGCCCCTTTACCAAAACCCTCCCTCCGCCAAAGTACCTTGGTGCAAAAAAAGAGAAAAAAAGAGAGCAACATCTACAAAAAGATGCTTTTGACCTACGCAGGGATCGAACCTGCAATCTCTTGATGCTGGCTTCAGAAATTCTGAATCTGAAAGTCGTAGTCAAGCGCCTTGCCATTGGGCCAGCAGGCCGTGCTGTTGTATGCTTACGAGGGGGGCGGATGGGTATATATTTGGAATCTTGGAATCTATTGATACTCTATGTATATATTTATATATATATATATATATGTATGAGCTAGTGGTGATATGAAATGCTGAATATACACTGCTGCATCTAAATTAGAAGGAGAGGGATTTTATTGCTGTGATATAGTTTACTCGTTAGCCCTATACTCTGGGTTCTGCTGTTATTTATGTTGGATTCGGGGATATTCATATTACATATGTATGATACTGACGATGCCGAGAATGAGTATGACTTATGACTTTTATTTAATTAAATTGGCAGCTCATAACCGTTGGGAAAGACGACCCTTAAGCCGCCATACACCACAGTTGATTATGCTTTCACTACACACCTCTTAAACATAATCAGATATCTCATTCTAACTCTTTTCACACCAAACAATCACATCAATAAGTAGTTGCAAATAGGTAGGTAGACATTGTATTTGTATCCTATTCCATTTCTTTTCCCTAAAAAAATGCATATCCACCATACCATCCATATACCGTCGGACTAGTGCTAAAAAAAAAAAAAGAAGACTGCGCTATTCGCATGCTGCAGGGTTATCTCAAAAGAAGAAGGAAAAATAAAAAGATTTACAAAACATATAATATTGATTACAGACGGAAAAAGGAAAATTTTGACTGCTAAAGTCCAGGTGATGGTATCTCAACTCGCTCTCTCTTTCTTTCCCTCTTTTCTTCCAGTTCTCTTCCTCTTTATGACGCAATTCAACATAAAATCACTAATGCCCAATTAGAGCCTCCATACGTCATAAAATCCTGCGTGAAGGTTTTCCTTCTAAGATAAAAAAAATAAGTCAAGGAATGAGGGAGAGGTATATTAACAAATAGTGACTATCAAAGTCGTATGAGAAGAATTAGAAAATCAAAATATTCTTGTTCAAAGGAGTGACGATTGTGGTTATTATTGTCCATAGGCCGCCCAGTGGCCATGAGCTTCTCGTAGAACTAAATTTGCATTAGTAAATATGATCAAGATTAAATAATAGAATTCAATGTACCATTTAAAGTATTTCCCTGGCTAGCTCGATCCTCACATGCGATTTGTAGCTCACCACCTTCCAAGAAAGCTAACACAACACTATTTGGTAATTCTTGCATATCGACATCAGGAATTTCAGGAGCTCTAAATTCACCAAGATGAAATCTTCGTGTTGCTCCTTTATCATTTACACCGGCTGTGATGATAAGAAGACCTTGAGTATCTAACACCATTGATCTACGCTTCCATAAAAGACTATCAGGGAATTGAACGTTGACATCACCAAGATCATTAGCAATGGTAGGTGAAGCTGCCAAGGATGGTTGGGATGGAACAGATGAAGCTCCCTGATCAGGAAACACTGGAGGTTCTGATTCCTCACGGACCGTAGGTGAGATGGCATGTGCAATCGCTTTGCGACTTGAAGATAGAGATGAAGACATGCGCTTCATGATACGACTTGCACGACCAGACTTTTTGTCGGACTTATCATCATTTACAGGAGATGTTGAGCTAGCTGATGGCGGTGGAGAGAACTCCGAACGTTCAATACTGCGACGACTGCTGACAGAAGATGGGCGAGATCTCCGGACAGGAGATGTAATATCATTGGAAGGAGTTCGTGATGGCGACATAACGGCCGGGGTAGATGCGGAAGGTTCAATAACAGAAGAACGTCGACGCTCAGAGAGCGAAGAACGTCGGTCGTTGATGAGATCTTTGACCATTGCAATAGATGATCGCCTCTCATTATTAGTAGTTACGGTAGCTTTCGAGGACGTTGATAAACGCCTCTCGGATATCGTGTCTTTCGGAGGACTAGAAACCGCCTTCTGGTGATCTATGATCAGTGGTGATTCTTTTAATGCAAGAGAATTGAATTCCGAAGGATCTTTGCCAATTTCTGGCATCTGAGGAAATGGTTGACTAGGGTCTCTAATAATGCGAGCAGTTACCTGAACAGATTCAGGTCGAGATCGAGTCGTCTTGAGTTCGGAAGCGGGCGTAGGCTTCAACAAAGCAACTCTTTTCTGAATAGAACTTGCTCTTTCGCGTCCTATAGAAATTTCTGGCGACCCCTCTCGTGAATTACTAGGATTTGGTGTATTCTTATTCAAAGAATTTGTACGGTCGGCAATGGAAGGAGCTCGTGATGGAACAAGAACAGTACTTCTTTTAACAGAAAAGAACGCAGGTGCTGCAGTTGGACTTGGTCCTAATGTGGATGGTACTGCAGAAGACTCGGGTGCTAGATTTTGAAATTTCTCGAATGCTTTAATCCTGTTCGCAACACCAGACCCTACACTGATCTTTTTAGGAATAACGGGTGCGGCAGCAGGTTGCGTGTTTATACGGTTTAAAAAGTTCGCTGAAGCTGACACAGGCCGAGAAACAGGCCGGTCACCACCAGGTCGCGCAGAAAGAGGTGAGGGATTCGCATTGACTAATTGCAATGGACTTGAGACAGTTCTTGAAAATTTCATCTCATTCTGCGTGGGTTGAGGAAACAAAGGACTAATTGGAGATTTGGCCACCGACATGGGCTTTGCATCTTGAATTACAGCAGACTGCAGTTCATCCATTAGCTCGTCATCAGAGGAGAAGTTGTCCTCCGAATTATGGCCACTCCTATCAAAACTAGTCCGAATTGGCTCAATATTGTGGACTTTCTTCTTTTGTGTAAGAGTGTATCCAGGAGCGAAAGGACTGTCCATCAAGCTTTTCTCGGATGACTTGAAGATAGGCTCACTGGTAGAAGTCTGCAAAGACCCAGATTGAGTATCTGCAGCAGCACTTAAATCTTGAGCACTGGACATCGTAATGGGGGTTTCTGACGATTCCGGTTTGGCCTCAGATACGACTTCGGATTCGGGATATTGTTCTTCTTCGTTTGACACCGTGGTACCCGTTAGATTATCCTTTATTGTGTCTTGGGGGACAGAATGGGTAACAACGGTAGCTATTTCCTCGGTGCCTTCATCGTCTATTTCTGGAGTTTGCAATGATATTTTTACAACCGGCTCCCTTTCAGTAATTTCCGACGAATTAGCAGGGGAGAATTCTTCGGCCATGTTATCTTTGGTCATTGGCTTAGTAAACAGCTCTTCTTGGACAGTTTCATCTGTCAGCTCTGAAATAGAAGATGCCCTTGTTGATTCTGCTTTTTCTGAAGGCCCAACGGGAGATACTGGGTAGGAATCGGTTCTTGTAGCATCCGAGTCGTCCGTTTTTAGGGTGGAGCTGGTATCAAGTGTGATCGCGGATTTGTCTGCTTCGGCCATATCAGTTAGCAAAGCCAAGGTATCTTGAATTTCCTGCGGCGCGCCTTGTGATGTTGTTAGGCTCAACGCGGAAGGTATCTCGAGATTTCTGGTGGACGCTGAGGACTTTGGAGAAGTGGGCGATGTTTGTGCAGGTGCACCTGTACTCATCTGCCTCTTCCGCATTTCCATAGCCTTCATAAGTCTTGCCTTCTCTGGAGTAATTGTTGGGACCTTTGCACTGGGAGCAGCTGACTTCGTTGATAATGTTGATCGAACCGAGGCCCCGGAGCTGGTGTTGGGCCGTCCACCACTTGTGTGAGGGCGTGAAGGGAGAAACGTGGGTAGGGTTCCATTTTCAGGAATAGAAGGTGGTGACAAACTCATACTGGGAGGCTCTCCAGAATCCTGCGAGCTTAAACTCGCCCGCCCCTTTTTCGATCCCCCCTTTGTAGATATTTTCAACCCCTGTGGGAGCGTTGACACAGGACGATAGGTAGAGGTTCCTCCAGTTGTGGTTGTTTTGCCTACATCGAGAGAAGGGCGAGGTCCAAGTCTGACTTTAGGTTTGCCGTTGAACTCGTAAGATGCGAGACTGTACAAATCAGGTCGTGCCGACTGAGATGATTTACGTGGAACTTCGTCAATTGTTGTAATAGGTGACGACGATCCGAATTCAGTTTCACGCGGCTCCCTTGGAGGAGGCGGAGAAGTATCAAGATCGAAGCTCAAAGGTGCTTTATTACGTGGAGGAGGAGGAGATGTTTCGAGAGTGTTGCCCCCTTCTGCAACCATGGAAGAGAAAGTAAATGAATTTGGTAGATCGGATGGCAGGGTGGTCGGATCAACTGTTGGCTGGGTCCCAGATGTTGAGGTAATAGTTTGTGCGGTAGGGGGGCGCTCCTCCTGAACTGTGGATTGCCTTTTTATTCTAATATCCTCTTCCTCATCCTCTGCAATTTCCATTAAACGTCGTCGGCGCAAAGAACTAGTCGAAGATGAGACCGATCCAGAGGCAGTATGTAGTGAGCATGCGGCAGAAAGGGTCGTATCACGGAGCTCTTTGGCGGTGGTTATTTCGAATATAGTATGGTATGGAGCGAACTTTTCGGTAACAGCATTAAAATGAACAGTGACGCGAGCTATCAGGTTATCAGATTTTAGATTTCAGAGGTGAAAATTTGAGATAGAGATCAACAAGGGGAACCCACCTTGAACCAACCTTGAACATCCGTCTGGTACATATTTGATGACTACGTTCCGTCGCCTATATCGTAGAAACCCGAACAGCGGTGATGGTTCCTCATACTGTCCAATTTTATTCCTTATTTCCACAATTCCTCCGTTGCCACGGCCCAACAACTCTATTTCGTCTCTCGAAGCATACTTTAGAAGGAACCTACAATACAAGCACAATATCAGTTCACCATATCACGGCACAAAATGGACAAAAAAGATACAAGATATTGAATATAAGCATACCATCCTCCTGGCTCAGCTACCGCGGCATCGTATGCTTCTTTGACCGTCGCATCATCCAAGCCATTGAGCGACATTTCCTTGCGATCCTGCTCGAAATTTGTGGTGGATCAGGCAATTCTACCAAGCTTCCAGTTTTAAACATTCGATTCAGGGGTAATCGCATCTGTACATGATATATCGTAATGCAGCTTCGTCCGCAAGCCCGCAGAACGAATTGCAATTGGAAGCCCAGATAAATGGCAGATTCCAAAAATGCCCCCAAAATTTCGGAAGCAAGGAAAGCAAAAGGAAGTTATCGAAGCCGCTGTAAGGCGTGTAAGGGACTTGAAGCAAGTAGAGTGATTATCGGAAATTATTAATAAAAAGCTTCCAGAATGCGACAAAGTTAGAATTCGGGGGTTGTTAAGTTGTTCTGGCGTCTGCGCTTAAAATGGTTAAATGCTTCTAGTCGCGAATTGAAGATCTTAAGGAATTCCTTTTTGAGTATGCGGGCGAGGTCTAAAACCTAGGAAATCTGTAATGAATCACGATATTGATGTCGTCGATGGCTTTATAAGTTTCAATAATGTAACAATTCCCCTTTTCACAAGTGAAATTTCCCCCCGCCTTCTCGATAAGTATTTCTCTGGTTTATCTGGGGATTTATTCATGCCACTGAAAGTATGACAGTGTTCACCGGGAGGTGCTTTCCTCGCACAGATGAAGCAACATTGACCAATCATTGTGACCTGATTTCGATGAAGTCTTCAATGACACCTTGCACGTCTTCTGAAATGGGATAAATTGGTTGATCGTACTCTTTACTTTAACTGGGTAACTACAAGTCTTCTGAATCGACTTATTAGACTGGTAGATTGGTATATTGCTTCTCACCTGTTCACCAAACTAGGTACCTAGGTACAATACAACCATCGGATCATTCGTAAGTTATTTTAACTTCACTATCTACTTACAACTTCACAAGTACCTAGTAATAACACAAACCTCACCCGATTCAATCTTAGTGATATTTCAAATCACCGATAACCACGTTATTTCCACGAGAACCCTTGCAGTTAATGATCTACAACTCGGTAATTGTGTCATTTCTCGGTTGGTCCACCTCTGTCCATCTGCAACTTTTAAAATAACATCATTTTGGCTGTTGTCCGGGTTGACTACGAGATCTAATTATCTACCGGGTATTAGGTAGGATATACAAAAGTCCCTCATCCAGTAAGCTTCGGTTTTAATTTCAATGGTGGGATGTTACGCGGTATCCCCTTTTTGTTATATTGTGCCAAAGCGTTGCTAATACATCAGCTGAAGAACGTTGCGGGAACACCGGTCGAATGCTATGCACAAAAATCTCAAATGTCTGAAGACCTTGCAATATCTTTTATACGTTCAATAATTCTGCAAGCTATTAAACCATGATTTATTCATCATAGTAGCAATATCCTACGAAAAATTGGATGGTACCGTCGTTGCAATCACCATCATCTCCACCTTGCTCGACGTGCATCTTCATAAGCAGCCTCACTGCGATCTGCCCATTCAACCTCGGGGTCGATGCGTGATTCGTGTGGACGGTACATTTCCTTAGACCCTGTGAAAGTACATCTTCCGGCAAAATCACACGTGAACGTGCCGGAAAGCGACTTTTCCTTATCGTTAAAAGTGATGCTTTCCAATGTTTTATCAGAGCCAAGCTGAATTTCTCCTTCACCAGTCTCCTCCCCACGCCAGCGGTACTGCCAAGTAGGTTGCCGAGCCGAAGGCTTATCGTTGGCTCCTAGAAAAAATGCGCTTTCTCTGTAGTTATTCGGATTATTACCATTGGCATCATATTGAGGAATATCGCTCATTAAAATATCTCCATCTTCATCCATGTAAGCATCTTCCCGTTTTCTCTTCCCATTGCCATTCTGCGAACGTGGTATAGGAATAGGCCTTTCAAATCGCATGATTCCCTAATGATTGGATCAGTTTGTAGACACAAGAAATGGGTACATGATCCGGAAATACCTCAACAACTATAAAGTGGAACATCGCAAACATTTGTTGTCTACCGTTTTTGTTCTCGACATAAATATCAAGAGTAAGTTCCGAGTCTTTTTCTCCCCACTCGTCCTCAATATTTGGGCATTCGATCACATAGGAACCTCGAACATCCCATGTCCCTTCTAATTTGGTAGCATCTGAAATGGTTCGGGCACCACTGGCCGATGTCCGTGCTCTTTTTGTAGCTGGCAGTTTAGCATCATCTCCATCTTCATCATCGTCCGAAAAAAGGTTTGGGTGAGTGCTAGTACTTGGTGCAGTCTTCCTAGCTGTCTGTATTCCTGGTCTTGGGGTAACTGGCCCTGGGCGCGTAAAATGAGAATTACTATCGCCAAACAAATCATCATGAATGGCTGTGCTTGGCACGTTTTTCCTAGCTGTCTGTCTCTTTCGCGGCAGTGGTAGAATTGGGCGTGCGGCATGAGCTTCCGTTTCGCCAAACAAACTATTATGCGTCCCTGTGCTTGGCGCGATTTTTCTGGCTGTCTGTTTTGTTCGACCTCCAGGGGGTTTCTAAGATAGGAAAGACTTAGTCCTGTATTTATGACAATGAATTTATCGACAATAGCATGGTATCTTGTGGAAGCCAGAACACCTTATATAAAACTGACTCAATGCAGAAAGATTGGAACATAACAAAGAGAAGCAAAGCCATGCCAGTCAAATTGAAGATTTCTTCTTTGAATTTGCACACTGATGCGAATATGACTAATAGGACGTTTATTTGAAAGTCATTTCAAAGTAAGCTAGCCAAATGTCCAATCTCAGCTCAGAAATTAGAAGAAACCATAAACTTACAGATTCAAATAACTTTGATGGTGCTACCATTTCAGAAGGATCAACCTTTGATGTTTGTTTCTCTCTTACCTTTGGTATGTCTTCCTTAGGCCGAGCTGCTGACCGCTCAATCTCACGCATTTGATTCCAGACAGCATCTCTGCTTCTTCCTATTATGATCCAACGATCTGGAGAAGGCCGTATGTTGCCGACCCAAGGGGCATCCACCGACACAGACTCCAATCCCATCTTATCAGCAGCCGCAGCTAAGGCGGCTCGACGTTCAGTTTTGAGAATGATAATATCCAGATTTGCTGGCCGGCCTGTGGCAGTTTTTGGAAATGCCTCACTGAGGTATTTCTCTGGATTTGCTTCAGCCTTCTCCTCGGCTGTTTTTAAATTTTTCCATCCGCTATCTCTCACAATTTTATTCTGTTTCTTAAAGTCCTTGTTCAATTGGGATTCTGCAGTTTTAAGTTCCGGAATCATTTTCGTCTTTGCTTCCCTCAACCTCAACTGCAAATCGGCGATTGATCCAGACTGGTTTAAGCCTCTAAAAGCGCATTGAGCTCTCCACCATCCTGCTGGCTTTGTTTCAATACCTTTAGTATTGCCTGGCTTAGGGTTCTTTGGGGGTAGCAGTTTTTCAGCGTGGGGATCGTAGGGGTAGCCATCTTTATGCAGTCCTTCTCCGCTGCATGTGTAGGTGACGGATTTGAATTTGTGCTCTAATGGTAGAATGACAATAGGATGCAAGTCTACCATGATGCTCGTAATTTGGTTGGTTTAATTATTTTGATGATTGTTACCAATGGCCTGCAGTGTGCTTCGTGTTGGTATCAAGACGTCAAAATATTGCTGCGAGAACTTGAGTGTGAATAACAGAAAGTAAATGAAATCAGTGACCCTAATTAAACCGGGGAGACTTGAACATCAACATTAGGATGCTCCGAAAATGTACAAAGAATTAAGAAGAAAAAAATGTAATTATTATTGAATGTAGGGGTTTTGGGGTTCGGCAGCCTGACGTCGTTGACCAGCCTTGCCGCTAGCGCGTGATCTTAGCGTGGCGGGCACCAAAAATTCATCAGGCCTACCCAGCTAGAAGGCAAAGATATATTAGCATCAACAAATTGAATTCAAACTGGTACACCACAACTCACACGATATTGCCCTCCTCTCTCTTACGAACATAAAGTACAAAATTTCGCAAAGATGGTTGAATTAACAGAAGTTGAGGATGAGTCCTTCGAGCAAAAGCAAGCCGGTCCATCTGAGGATGATTACTACACTGATACCGGTTAGTCTTACCATTGACTTCGATGACCTCTACGGTCAGCTAATATACGTGGAATCAAGATTCCGAGATCTCTTCCGACGAAGAGGACAATGTCGCAGACGAGGAGACCTTCGCAGATCGCATAAGTGCCCTGAAAGATATAGTACCTGCGTCAACTCGAACTTATATTTCCAGCAAGGTGGATACAACAACAAGCTGGATCAAATCGAGTTTAATGTTTGGAGGCAAGACTTTGTGGGTTGTGAGCACAAGTGCTTTGCTACTGGGAGTTCCATGGGCATTGGCATTTGTGGAGGAGCAGCAGGTAGTTGAAATGGAGAAGGAGATGAAGATGAGAGAGATGGGTGGAGAGGTACGTCATCCCAACCCATTGCATACAGATTTGGATATTCATACTAACATCTACTTGCAATAGTTGCTTTCCTCGGGCACAGACACAGCAGGACAGTTGAACGCACAGCTCGGCGCACAACAAGGGAAGCCAGCATTGTAATGAATGAATTTGCGATGATACGATACAAAGGAATGGGCCCAATGGATGGAGATATGATAGCATTGTACATCAGTGAGTGGCTTTTGAGGGGGTTGCATGATTCAGGAGGTTTACAGCCACAAAACCTGTGTTGTATTTCTAGTTCTTCTCACCTCATGAACAAATAATTTCTTCAGTAAATACTCGAGTATATTTACAAAATCTAATTCAACGTCGAATTCAATATTCAAGGTTCAGACTGTCAAAGCTTTTAAATTTTTCCCAGATATTATCGCTTTAGCCGCCACTCGCCGTTATCATGAACCCGCTAGGATCATATCCTGGTGTTGGAATTGGATATCATGGGTCCACTCCCCCATACTATGCGTTTCAGCAATTCCTATTATTGTACTCATAAGTGAATATTCAACCTTCAACCCTCAACTCATAACCGCAGCACTTTCTCTCATTTCTTATTGACCTGCGAGGTTGAACCTGCAAAATGTCGAGAACACCATTATTCTTGAACTTCGGTGGAGATTCGAAACGAAACCGTCAAATGTCTTGGTTATTGGCAAGCTCATCAAGAAGGAAAGAGCGAAGGTAAACTTAACATTTTGCAACAAAAATCGATAGGAGCTGACAATGAAATAAGATGGCCTTTGGTTTTGAGATTTTGGAAGGGTTCTATCCACTCCGGTACGACGTTACACATACATTAAAGTCCGGAGACGAAACTAACCAATTATCTATGCAGAGGTCCTCTGGCCGGTTGCTATTCTCTCTGCTATATCTGCTATTGTCGTATATTTGAACCAGCACATCAGCAGCGATGTTACACTTCCAACCAGCATCGTAAGTACTCTCCTCAGTCTGCGAAAAGAAAGCGGGGTCTAACTGAACCAAGGTCCCCTCATTATCAATTGTCGTGGGTCTAGAACTCGTTTTCCGTAATCAAACAGCATATAATCGTTTTTGGACCGGCCGATGCCACTTCAGCACCCTCACGACTTCCATTAGATGTCTCACGCGACATCTACTTGTACTTGTGCCCGCACCCGCTCCGCCCGACTATCAATACGATTCACCATTTACACAGAATGAAGGCAGTACGGATAGCTCAACATATAAGGTTTGTGATGGTGCGGCGGATGTAAACCATCCCCCAATATCCAAAGCGCTGGCAGCAAAGACGATTGAAACAGTAAAGATTATGATGGCGATGCTCTATACTGTGAAGAACCATCTGCGAGCAGATTGGGGTGTTGAGCTTAGTGCTGGAACGACGTTAACGGAAGACGGCGAGTTTTTTTGGCCAGAGGAATACAAGGAGCTGTTACCACAAGGTTTTAAAGGCCATGAACATATGGGATTGGGCTTGACGTTACAGTTGGCTACGTATGTCGAGAAATTTATCAACATTGGTTGTAATCTGTAAGTCGCAACCATTCAAACTCTCGTTTTCAGTATCTAACGAACATTTTGCACTCAGGAATTGGTTTAGCAATGCTTTTTCCTCACAAATGCTTTCCGAACTCAATAAATTCGTTGCAGCATACGGTAACATGGAAGTGATTCGACTCGCACCTACCCCCGTTGCACATCTCATCCACTCCAAACAAACACTTGCCCTCTTCTGTTGCATTTTACCGTTTGCGATGGCGGCTGAGATTGGCTGGTGGACAGTCCCCCTCGTCGCATTTGTAGCCTTTGCTCTTTACGGTATCGAAGGAATCGCTCAGTGGCATGAGGATCCATTTGGAAGGGACAAGATCGATATAAATATGGACGACATCGTGGATGACGCCAGAAGGGAAATTGAAGTAATGTTGGAAGCTTGGAAAACTCAAGGGCTAAGTGGAAAAGGGCTCTTCACACCGAACTTGAGTGCACCATTCACGCCAAGAGCGGAATATGGTACTCAGGCTGAAATACGTAAATGAGACAGTTGAGATTTGGACATAACGAAGGGATATGAAATTGAGTTTTACATCCTTGTTTTGTTCACCAGCGGGTGCATGGATTTATGAAATCATTCCGAACTTTTGAAAAGCCATAATTATTTCAAATTACAAATGATTCTATTCCAATTGAATAATCTCATTGTTTGATATACATTGGATGATTCGATCAGGTCTTAAAGTGTACAAATAGATATTGGGGGAATGTCAATCTAAACAATTTTGATGTTATCCTATGAGTCCGTACACCCACTGGTGGTTGTTGCTTGCTGCAAGCGTTTGTTGGGTGGCATATTCCCTATTTCGTTCCATCTGGTTTCTGGCAGAGGAAGAATGAGTTAGATTATTTTGGAGGTTATGATTGTTATTTTGGAGTTTGTTTCATTTGAGGGATCTTTTAGGGCTCCATTTCCTTCCCAAATTTGTCATCTAGAAAGCCCGCAGAGTTTAGAAGTTTCGAGGAATAGAAGATTCTTGAATATTACGAATAAATTCCACCACCATTACAGTTATTTATAAGTTATTGTACTCTATCTCATTTGATAAGCCGAGCCTTTTAGTAAAGGTTAATTATTATTAATATGCTGCTGATGATCTCATAGGGTTGGGTAGGATTGTACTGACTGAGCATCCTCGCATTCATTTGGCCCACTCTTTATGTTAGTGGAGGTTATAATTTCCAAATCCGGGTTGAGGTGCGGAAGGTACATGCATAACAAAGCGACATACGTCTAGATATCGCTTAATTGACTATATTGCGTTTGAACAGAGTAGGTAATTGGCCAATTAGGGAGCATGTCGATTCACATTGAAGTGTTGTTTCTGGCTATGTTACAATAACGGGAGTTTAATAATCCATTCTGGCTTACATGGCGAAACTTTATATAAAAGACTCATTGCGCTCTGAAGAAGTGAGAGCCTACTATGAGACTTTGATCGATACAAAATGTCCCGAGAAATGATGCGTGCAATTGGTAAGCAGACAAAAACCAATATACTTGAGTGTATTAAGGAGTAACATGACTTACGAAATACAGATATCGAAAATGGGAGCGGACCAATTTCTAGTCTCTTTTTGAACGACAATGTTCCCAAACCCAAACCTTCTACGTCTCAGGCTTTGGTAAAAATCCATTCTTTGGTCTCAATCGGATGGACTTGATGCAACGGGAGGGAAAATATAATGTGCCTCCACAAGCGGGAAAGATTCTAGGTGTGGAGTTTTCGGGGGTCATTGAGGAACTTGGGGATGGAGATGTAGGGGACTTTAAGATTGGGGATGAGGTTTTTGGACTCGCGTATGGAGGTATGATGTCTCATCTGTATGGCTTTCTTGATGCTGATAGTTGGTCGAATAGGAGCATATGCGGAATATCTGGCATCATCAACGAAGATGCTCATTCATAAACCAGCTGAGATGCCTTGGTCTGTAGCTACTGGAATTCCCGAAGTATGTATCATTGTCTCTGTGAAATCCAAAGTTAAGTCTAACATGATACTAGACATGGATACCGGCAACCCAAGCTTTGCACCTCGTAGGATGTTTCAAACCTGGAGATAATATCCTCTGGCACGCTGGAGCATCCACTGTATCCATCGCTGGAATCCAATTATCTAAAGCTGCTGGCGCCAACAAGATACTCGTGACAGCGGGTTCTGACGAGAAGATAGCATTCTGTAAGAGCTTGGGGGCTACGCATGGCTTCAACTACCATACTGAAAATTGGATCCAAGGAGTGCTAGATGCGACTGATGGTCATGGAGCTGATGTAATTGTTGACTTCATTGGCAAAAATTACGCCCAGAAGTAGCAGCTATGGATGGAAGGATTGTCCAACTGGCTAGTCTTAGTGGGTACAAACTTGATGGCTTAGATATTGGTCCGCTTGAGAATAAGCGTTTGCGATGGGAAGGCAGTAGATTGAGAAGTAGACCTTTGGAATACCAAGGCAAACTGAGAGATGTGTTGGCCGAAACTGCGCTGCAAAAATTCGCTGATGGAACGTTCCAGGTTCCTATTGAGAGAGTTTTCTCTTGGAAGGATATTAGGCAGGCACATACGTTGATGGAAAGCAATCAATCGAAGGGGAAAATTATCTGCATGGTCGATTGATGACGTAATTAGGCGCAATGACAATGGTGGTACAACAGTTGGTCTGCATGAAGATGCGATGAATGTACTAGATGTTTATGCAACACACCTTGTTGGTGAAAATAAGTCACTGGCAAGAATGGTGCCTGGCCATGGACGAATATACTAGACTAATTCCAGAGCATTCCTTTAAAATTAAAACACTTACTTAAAGTCAAAAGTCAAGCACATCCTCAAAACACATTTCCCAGACACGCTCGCAAACCACAACTCGCAAACCACTTTTAAAAGATCGTAGTCTTTGCAAAATAGCCCTGTCAGAATGGGTACCAGTGGGCTTCTCGTCTTTGTCTTCGGAACACAACGTCGTGCAACTTATTGTCATTTCGACTCATATCCCACCGGTCTTGGTCAAGATATCGTCGACTTCATTCTCGAATTACAGCCCGAACAATATGCTATTATGAACCAACGTCTTGAAAAGCTCGAAGTACGTCTAACTCATTTGGCGTCTTGAACTGCACATCTTGCCATGGAGATTAGCTGACAGAACATAGTGGGTCGAGCAGAATATCCAGGTTCCCAAGGATCTTCAAGAGAAATATCAGAAACTCGGCTACTCCCAATCGAGTGGCGACGCACGACAGACGGAATGGTATTGGATTCTTCGAAAACTTCAAGGAGCACAAGCACTAAGGCCGATCTTGGATGGTAAACTTGAGCATTTGGTGGACGCGAAGCTCAACGGTTATAAACCGGAATTCTCCTACTTTGTCGATTTCCAAGACATGACCTTGGAGACATGGAACTACGACAGAGTAGCGGATAAAGTGAGCTTCCAGACGTTGGCAGAGTCAAAGAAGGATTATATGGAGAAGCTAGAGAAGAAGTTGGATGAAGAGCTAGAAGAGAGGTATCAGGCCAGTAGGCAGTGATGTGCAAGAAAGTTCTCAAATTCTGACCGCCGTCGGGAGGGTTCGCATTTGAAGGGGATTCATATTGCGTTTGTTTGTAACTGAGAATCAAATGGTTTCAACGTCTCTCTAATTTTCCTGTCGCCATGCATTTAAGGAGGCTAAAATCGTGCGTTTGTTTGATCTGCAATACTTTTAAATACGCCAAAATTGTACTCCAGCCACTCGACGCGTTGTATGGGATTGATGTATAACGAATACATGGAGAAGCTCTTCTATAGACAAAGAATGTCCCTCTCGGGTTGCAAACACTTTCCAAGGTTTAATGACAGCAAACAATTAAGTGTGTTTGGTGGAAAGAAGTGGGGCTGTCTGCTTAGGCTATTTTAGCTCCGTGCACCCTTCAATCTTCACCTCACTCACGAATGCATAACACAACGCAAAGGAAGCGATTCTTGAAAGTCCTTAGATCCAATAGAGTCGCAATTACCATTCCCTTTCAAAAACTCTTCCTTTCACTTCGATGAGAAAAGCACGTCGCCAACAGCTCACAACGCTGCCGCGATTCACCCAGCTCCAAACTCACAATGAATACTGCCCACCAAGCAAACGAAAATCATTCCACATCGGGGTTTCGGGGTAACACTCAGCTATGTAAGCTAAGATGGATTCCGGGCATGAGAAAATGAATCAAGTGTCATGTCATGTTCTCGAGCTCCTGGCCAGCTCCATAATGTTCAATATTGCGCCTCAAATGGAACCACCAAACTAGGTGAAACGACCCATTGATACCTTGAAAGCCATTGAAGTACAGTTTCGCAGCTCCGTTAGGGTGCTATAGTATCAAGCAAAAACGACGGTGTCCGTCTGATGCCTCTTTAACTCCACTTGCAACCTCCAATCCATCTCTACTCTGACGTATACTTCTGTTCTCCTCGGGATCTAAAGCGGATTCATGCACAATGCTCAATTGCCTTGCAATCTCTCTTTCTTCTTCGATCATCTCATCCAATGTCTGAAGTCGGCTTGTGGAAGGCTCGAGTGGACGCTGTACTGATTCAGGCGAGTGTCGAGATTCTCTACGTGGATTTGGGCCTTCTTTGTGTAAATTCGTCAAATTCGTCGCAACCACATCTGATGTAGGTGAAGCTGTCTGCAATTGCACCGTTGTAGGCGCTGGTCGGGATTTTTCTAATACTTTCTGCAATATATGCGAGTGTTCGCTTAATGTGGACGCTTTTGAGGTGTGTTTGGCCAATGCTCGTGCTGATCTTTTTGCCCTTGCCTTCTTGCTCGTGAGTTTTTGTTTTAGTTGTCTCTGATGCTCTTTTCTTCGTTGTATTGTCAGGATCCCCCAATCTATGGCTCGCTTGTCACTTGTACTGTTTGGCCGGTCTCTATCTGCAATATTCTGCCTTGGGCGCGATTGCTCTCTGAGTTTAAAGATCTTTGGTGGTTCGTCTGGTTTGAAAAGAGGTTGTGGCCATGGTGATTCTGTTATTTCATTCTGTCGATTTCGAGTTTCTGCTTGGTTCGATTTCTGCTTTATTTGCACAACAGTGGTTTCATCTTTATCCAGAGCTTCGCCACTCTTTTTAATATGTGCAATCCGCGCTTTCTTCCCTGGAAATTCTTCAGCTGGCCCTAAATTCATTATCAGAATTCATCTCATTCAATGATCCTTCGCCACTCACAGAATTGACGCCAGAAGCATTGATCTGCTTCGTAAAGTGTCTTTTCTGTGCTGGCTCTGACATATCTTCGACTGTATTTTCTATAGCCAATCCGGTATAGTCGTGTGGCTTTCTCTTTCGTATAAGCAGGCTTAAAACTCTCATCACTGACGAGCTTGGCTATCATAAAGTCGCCGCATGATATATAAACCATAACGAAAGAGCAGTTGAAGTGGCCTGATAGCGGTTTGTTTATTATGTTTAACTTTTGTGATTGTGTTTGTAGTGGAGTGATTTCACTTGGAAGATGTTTTATATGCAAAATAGGTTGAAGCTGAGAAAATTGGGTAGTGAATTTCGAGATGCGAAATATCATATGCGACCTAGTCACCTAAAGCAAAAAGCAAAAAAATAAAGTTATGATGTTCTTATTATTCTCAAGAGATTTGATGAACGACTCACGAGCCAATTCCATCGTCTCAGGTACATCAAAAGGCTTAACAAGCGCCTCTTTACCAATATCCTTTAGAAACTCCTGTGTAACTCTAGATGCGATGTACAATTATGCACAGAGTATCATCAGGTTGTCTCAAAACCTCGCAGTAATTACGAGAGACAACGAAACCATTCCTTTCACATCATCTTTCTACTCCTGTGTACAAATCTCAAGTTGCGCCAACGCCTGCAAACCCAATTTCTCTTCGTCATCCTCTGCCTCATGGTCCTCAGTCTGCTTTCCCTTCTGTGCCATTCGTGCAAGCTTATCCCCAAGACTTTTGCTCCATGCCTGAGCTTCCTGAGCATAAAACTCCCGATATCTATGTTGTTGCTCACGAGATCTCTCCTGTTCCCTAGCACGAACACGAACATTTGCGAATGCCCTATAAATAACACCCTTATCATGCGGATCCAAGAAACAATTCTCTCTAGGATATTCTTCTTGGGGCCCTAGGTTCTCGTTAGTACTTTTCTCAAAGTAAAGAGGGTAAATATTGGTCATGATACATACAGTGAGAACGCCAGAACAACTTATCCGCCATGAAAGTAATTGTGCTTTCGCTGGCACCCGCACATACTTCTTCCATCTTGCGGCGATGACGCGCATAATCTCTCAGGGCAACCTCCATGGTGCTGGCATGCGTTCCTTCGTCGACCAGTCTGTGTACCATGAATTCCTTGAGAGACGGAAGGGACATGAGGGAATGTGGCATCGTAGTATTCGGTCTAGTTGAATAGGGAATAGGTGGGCCTTCCATAGTTGCATGAGGCATGATTGTGATATGAATATTATGGAGTTTTGAGGTTATTCCTATTCACAAGGTTCCTTGATGTGGACAAAAAGAATCTTGAAGTCAAATACAAGAATTCAACCAATAAATAAATGAAATCAGAAATCTGAAATGAAATCAGAATTTAAACTAGGCAGCACACAAACCGTACCATATTCTTCCTTCATACGAATACGATCAAATAAAAGATGGGCTTTCCCACATGAATGAATGATCAGTAAACATAAAATTTCCACATCCGAAGTATCCCGTCGCGGCCCGTGAACCACATCTCTACCACCAACTAACCTCATCGCCTATCCCATCCCATCTCGCAAACTCCCTAAAAACCCGTCCCTCCCGAAATGCAATCTCCGATTATTTAAATCCGCTCCTAAAATACTCTTAAGAAGAATAAGCGGACCAGTAAAACCTACCATAGTCTTCCAATACCTACTAGGTAGAAATCCCTTCGTCATGGCTCCGATTCGAACTAAATGCTGTAAGTTCCTCAGATCACTATTGTGTGCACCGATCTGGATATATCTGGAATATTGAATATGATGTGATTTGCATGTGGAAAGTGGTTTTAATTTAGTTTGTACTTACAACTGCAGTCTGCTAAGGTGTACAAAGCTGGATTTGGCATAGGAGATCAGGTTGCAAGATGACGATCCGGCTCCAATTTGGCTTGGATCTCAGCTCCCAAAGATGATAGCTTGGAGGAAACACAGTTTTCTGTATTGACAAGCCTGGAAGTCCCTTCTATGCTCAGCGGTCTAGTGAAGGATGGGAGCGAATCATCATTTGGTTCATCTTTGATGTGTGGATTACCCTCCATTGTTTGGTGAATCGTGATGATTGATTCATTGAGAATGGATTCTGCGTCTTTGTAAAGTTGTGAAGATGAACAAGATGCGTTGCGCAGATATGAGTTTTCAATACAGGGGAGAAAGGTGCGGACTATAATACCCTCTGATCTTGGAAAGAGTATCAGCGATTCATTTACCGATATTTTTCGGTATAGTTCATAGGTGTCAATAAAATTGAAATGATCATAGAGTTATAGTTTTGATTTATCTACATACTAGGTACTTCAGATAACTCATGCCTCTGTGTGTGTCATGTCCGTGAGACACTCTGCTCTTATATACTACGGGCCGCATTCTTATTATATCACATACGATTTATGCTGCACCTTTCAAAAATCACAAAAAGGAAGCAAGAATTGTGCCACGCTTAAATGAGTTGATACTAAAATCTGAACTAAAGGGGGAGGGAATCCCGCGGGCTCTAGGTGTCTTGCCTATCTCTTTGTAGTCAATAATACACGCTCATCGCTGGCTTGAATATTGCAAATAACAAGCAGTTGCATCCTAGCTCGTTGTTTGGTGGTAGAATAACAACAGTAGCCAATGGGAATGAAACAATGAAACTGAGACTCAATCAGTAAGGGAAAAGAGAAATGTTCAGAACTCATAATGCAAGGCCTGTGTATGCCCTGTCGAGTTGGGGGGATTGGGGTTGTCAGATGCTAGTCCCAAATATTTCGAATATCTTGGAGTTTAGCTCGAAGGAAAGAAGTCGTTGTTTGAGTTGGCGCTGAAGATCCGATGGCAACTCCTTTTTATGATATGCTTTCTTTCGGTTGCATCCCACACTACCTACTCGGCATAGTTCAGATACAATATAGGATACTGCCTATGTAAGTGACTACGATTCAGTAGTAGATCGATTTGGTCGTAGCTCAAAGACAGCCAATCTTTACTGTTGAGTTTGTTCTTGGATGATACTGGCCAACGCGGTAGTAAGTGACTTTTCTAATATTCCACGGGCTAAAGGTTTTGTCATACGAGACGGTTCGCTTTTGACAGCAGCTTGAGCATGGTCAATTGCGATTTGAGCACCACGACTAAGGCATCGACGCTCAAACATCTTCATCGTGATAACTTCACCAGTGGTAGGATCTTTGTAAAGTAAATCTGGGTTTAAGAGAGGGGGAAGAGGCTCGAATGATATGGGTGGTGTGAAAGGTGCTATAGTAGACACTGAACTGGGGTTGGAAATACCAGGGGAAGCAAGCCGAGCAGCTAAGAGGGATGAAGGGGTTTCAATTTGAGGATCGGATTTCACAGTTAATTCTGGAGCCTCGCTGATAGCCTGTGGAGTTCGTGAACTGTCGCGTTTGAGTGTCTCTTTGGCTAAATCTTGCGATGTTGGTGTGGGTAAAGAAGCTGACGGATCGTTAGGTTTGAGATAACCCCCAATGTGGTTTCTGCCTGGTCCTTGAGATGGCTGATCAGAGTGCGGAACAGATGGCATTGCGAGAAGATCCACTCGTTCCTGAGCAGGTACAGAAGCAGGTGTTCCATAGACTTCGGGTACCCCTGGGGCTTGTTCCGGGATCGGTTCAGCAGGCTTTGCGGTGCTGCTTGGGGTCTCCAAGGTCTGTTGCAAAGAAGTTGGAGCTATGCCTGGAACTTGTTGAGCTGATCCTGGAGTGGCTGGCATTTGGATGCTTCCGATTTGTTGTTGAACGATATAACCGGGACCACCGTATCGGCCAGGAAACTCGCCATATGCACTAGACAATTGAAATTTGTCCCACAGGACTTTCTCAGTCCAGTAGTAGCAAAAATCCAAACCAGTTCCTGGATATTGTGAAGCGACGGAAGCAAGCTCGGCATTGTAAGCCCGATCGAAGCCATCTGTCTCGAAGTATGGATAGATGCTGCAAAGGTTCAACACCATGGACTGATAATGCCTTTGATAATGAGGAGGACGGACGTACGAATTCGACATTTTGTAATCCTATGGTGTTTTCAAGGACGTTATTGATTGTAATACTTTTGGTAGAATTATAATTACGGACGAAGGGGGTGTTCTGCCTTGAGCGTGTAAGTTTGAAAGTGCTTCGTTTTACTGTGTGACTTTCTGTCGAATGGCTTGGGGTTTACGATCAAGGTGTTGAGATTTGGAAGAACTATATACAAGAAAGTGGAAGCATGGTACGGATTGTACGGCTTTCATTTTAGATGAGTCTGCTGGTGCGAACGAGTTAGCTCAACCGTATTAGCATGAGTTTAAATTTGACAGCACTCGCCTAAGTAAAGTCGAGAAATGCCGACAAGGAGAACACATGATGATCACACATGATTGTTGTACTGCGTAATAATATATACCTTCGTACGGTATTGAACGATCGATATAGAGGAGGCGGTTCGGGATCGCTTGATCTGTGATAGCATTGAAATAACTTTAGGTTGTGGTAGAAAGGCTTCAAGCCGTAGAAGAGGTTGTTTCCTCGATCAAAGGCATATTGGGCCCCTGCTTTAGAGCATTGTAAATTTGGTTACGCAAATTCAGAAAAGGAATGTTCTTGAAGTGCGCGCGTTGCGTCTGTCATCATCCCATTGTAGACTCGCACAAATTCAATAAACTCGACACCCCACCGTAGATACCTTGTGCTAGAATTATTGTGCCCATTTCCCCTTCTTTCTTTGATGATTGTCATTATTCACGATACATCAGGTAGTTCGGTTTAGCAACAGCCTCGAAGTTTCTATGGCCAACGGAACATAAAAATTTCGAGCCATACACTGCATCCTCCAAGTCATTGGGTATATCATTCTCTCCTTTCAGAGCAAAGAAATCGAGCTTTTTCGTAACAGTATACTTACTCCGCAGCGTCGAACACTTTGGCAAAACCCTAATCTCACAAAAGACATAGAACGACAAGCGGTGAAGTCATTTTCACATCAATGAAGATTACATTGGTTGGTGGGATGACTTACTTTTATATCAGTTCGAAATCTTAAAATGTCGGAAAATCTGTTGTTCCGGCCGAGAGATGCCACTACGGGGTGCTACGTATGATTGATATGTTCTATGCGGCTGGAAAGAACGAAGATGTGCTGTGGTGTCAAAATTCAATAACGATTGACAACATTTTCTTGTTAAAACGCAAGTTCGTTCAAATATTTATTTACATGTGACTGTATCATTCAACTTGAGTTTTCCATATTTATTACTGTCTTCATTTGATTGTGGTTTCTTTCCGTATCACACTCATTTAGGTCCCGCCAAAGAGTTTGTTCTCCACTAGAAATAAACGCCCACAAAGCAAAGTTTACTTCACTATCCGAATGTAAAGAAAGTATGAGCGGGCTTAGAACGAGTATCTGGGCCCCAGGAAACTATCGCTCTCCGAGTTCCAGTGGCTCTAGCTATAATACCTTGCGAGAGAATGTACCAGTATCTACTTACTCCCATCCGTCGCGAGAGACGAGTAAGAATCGAGCTATTGAAACTCCCCGCAAAATAATCTTAGACGGAGGACTGTCACACAATGAGCTACGGAAAAGTTCTGGTGGGCTGAGCGCTAGTCAATGGGCACCGCGTGATTACCCTGGCAGATCAAGAGCAGCAAATCGTGGCGAGGTTTGGACTATGGTAGGTACTCACACATTTGCTCAAAAAAACATGCTAATCTTATGGTTCCATATAGGTTACGCCAATCTCGCAATCTTCGCCGGTGCGCCACGCGTATAATGCCTCGAATCCTGCATACTCCTCCCCAGACCTTGGCCTGCCTTATGAAGTACAACATTACATTCTTGGTATGATGCAGCGGATCATGGAGGAGGGATGTTATACCTTTGCATCGCGATGGATTCCCGACCTACTACAAAGGAACAATTGGACGTGCTCGGAAGCGGTTGAACTGTCTACATGGAGAACTTTTCTTCCAGAAAACATCCCAGCAGAAGCTCTTGCCTCACACAGTAAACCTCTCCATCGATGTCTGACTGATGCTGTTCGGATAAGGAACTCTGCCACCCATCGCCATATATGTTCCAGTCGCGAACTACAACGTATGACACAACAAGCCGAAGACCTCATGAGTTTGTTTTCGGATCAAACGAGGCAATTGAAGTTCCACAAGCTGTGGATTGAACTTGACGATTGGGAAAAGCTTAGTGTAATAGATATGCAAGCCGCCAGACACAAAATGGAGTTGGCACTTCAAGAGATTGGGGAACGACCTATGGACGATATGGATTGGACGACAAACGCAATTTCTTTGCAAAAAATTCCTGCAGGAGAAATAGGACTAGGAGACGCCGATGATTACGATGTTTATGACGAAATGGAGATAGACTAAGAATGCATTTCAAAGGAGTTACGAGTATGGGGAAATGGAGTTGGATTGATCGTAGGCTGCATAAATTGGGAGGAGTGTGGCTTTAGGAGTACTTAAAAAAGGTGCATTGGGTCGGTAGGATTGCGAATACCCGTTCTGTTGCTTTTGGAAATATCTCAAGTGCATTCCTCGAAGAGATTGAGTTCATAGATCAGACCTTCTAAGTAATTTACAGGCAAAAAAACTAAATCAAATCAAATTGCTACACACCTCAGCCCCACAGACAACTTTTGCAATATCATATGCATATGTTCAAGACTTTTGGAAGCCCCGAATGATGCGAGTTATATTCTAGAGAGAAGGTTACCGAAAGAAAATTGTACAACTTGTTATACGAATGCACTAAGCGCCTGAAACTAAAGACACAAAGACTAATCTAGTAATCTATCACTAGTCGGACATTAAAAATCCATCCCCGTCCCAGCGGACAATAGAAACACTCATGCTTCTCTCCATCATAAGCTCCATCCTCTCGGCAACGAATCCACATAATGCGTGGTTCCACAACTTGCTGATGGCCATACAGATTTTACTAGCATCTGCCCCCCTAGTGGACGAGATATTTCAGCGAAAGACTCCCAGGAACAGCGCGCGGGCTCGAAACAATCAGGTGTGTTATTTTCAACAAGAAAATGGCTGCAAGGACCGATTGTTCGGAGAGCTTCCAAGGAGATGAATTGTCGCTGTTCGTTCGTATGGCTGTTTTTCGTAATTGATACTCTCTTGTCCAAGAGCTTGGAAACTGGCATGAAGTTCTTGGTTCTGCTTGGATTTCTGTTTCTCGGATAATAGTGCTGGTGCCGTTTGACTTCGGGCATGGTGTATGAAGTATTGCTGCCGTGTAATGGTTTGATTGATTGATTGATTGATTGATTGATTGATTGATTTGATTTAACGTCCACACTGAGTCTAAGACTATCTAGGACGGCTAGGGGCTCTATGAGCTCCTAGTTGATGCTATGAGGAGTTGTATGCTAGCTAGCATATAGTTTGTATAGTTTGGGTTTCTTTTCAACCCTTGAAATGTTGATTGAGGGCAAGTGAAAACTAATACTGGGGAACAAAGCCCGATATCTTCATCCTCTAAGACCTTTCCTTCTTCGCTCTCCCCCTACCCCTTGCTAATTAAAGCATCCCACTGATATAATCTTCTTCTTCGATCCAATCTGCTATTCCGACACCCACTTCCCACAAAGGTCAAGAGTCATCTCCGTCAAGATTACCTCCAGCACAGCAAAAGGGTCCTCATACTAGTGAAAAGCAACTGAGAGGCACCACTCTCCTCAGCTCGAACTCATTCATTAGCTTCTTTGTATATCTTCCTAGATATGATGATCTCCAGCTTTATTTGAATGTAAATAATCGAAACCGCCGAATAGAATATCGGTCGTTTGAATGTAATTATAGTGGGGCGTGGCCCTAACCCTATCTATACATACACAAAAAATATTTTCGTAAAATCGAGGAAAAGGCGTAATATCGTATCGATGCCCAGAGCATAGCATTAATTGATAAATGATAGTATTCTCTGTTTCGTGATAATCGTAATGTTAAAATGAATGTGTTTTCGATAATCGATTGTCGAAAAAAGGTATAAAATGCGAATAAAACAATAGCAAATTCCGTATCGAAAAGATCCTTCTGGAATAGAAGGGACTTACTAGGCGTATCATATCTCGTATTGAGGTAATAATCGATAGCAGATGTTGAATCTAACCAGGGCTTCTGTAGCCATCGTCCGTATTTTGGGTTGATGTTCGTTCATCCTTTCGAAGATATTGATGCTGTAAAATCGTAATAACCCCTCCATCGTGAATATCGTAATCGGGAAACCCTCTCTCTCTCTTCCAATGTATCCGATTCCATCAAATGACTCAATCTTAGCTCTGCAGACTCTCAATAGAGAGCTGGAGGTTCGTAGAGGGCACCACGTACAGGTGTTGAGTCTTCGCCCTCCGCCGTGTAATGGTTTTGATGAGGCTATTTCGTACTTCGCAGTGCATGCGCTCTCTGGCATGATAGCTGCCGTGTATCCGATTCTTGAACTTGGAAAAATCAGGCATCCGACACTCCCAGTGCTTTTGTGCTCTATAATGAGCTCGTTTGATGGGAGATAGTCCTCTGTAGTGAATGATTTCGAGGATATCGGCAACCAGCCATGCTTCCTCTTCGGATATGCGTTTATCGGCTCTTTCTTTCTTGTCTTTCTTCTCTTTTTGGACGCGAAAAGCATCATTCTCCTTCCTTCACTTCTCTTGAAGTCAGTGCTGCGGCTTCCGCTGCTAACTTTGCTGCTTCAAGAGCAGCCAAGTATTGGTCCCGAAAAACATCATGGTGCTCGCGTGCTCTTGCCGTCTTCATGGCATCATACGCGTCTTGTAGCTCCTGGGAGCGCTCTTTCTTGTCTAGATCTGGGCTCTTGTCTGGGTGGAGGGAATGAGCTAGTCGTTTCCAGGCCTTAAAGATCTCGGATTTGGAGGCGCTCGGGAGATCGAAAGGATGAGGTAGGAGTCAATGGGTGGAGGAACGATAGCGATAGATATGATGTGCTGGTGTTTTCGTACTACTGTCGTATGAAGAAAGATTTGCTGTGGTAAAAAGTATAGTTAGATGATCGAAAGAGCTGAAGCGAGATTCTGACGAAATGAAGGGAAGGGGGTGAAGACATAAAACACAGCAAGAGCATAGACACTTCAAAATCACATCGTGAAAGTCGAACATACTATATTTACAATACAATATATTGTTTAGAGCATTGTTTACCATCTTTTATTAATGCCTATACTCCATTTCCTATGGATCGTATTGTTCTGGCATTGCTGTCGCTTAGCGACAAGCGAGGTTCGAAGTTTTAACAATAGGGGAAAAGTGAATTGGTCTGCTCCGTAAACTTTCGAAACTGAAGCCATTGTTGCGATCACATTGAACAATCTCGCTATGTATATATTAAAGACAATAATATCAAGCAAAGGACTCTTATCTTATCCGAGGTTTGATAAAAATAGCTTCATCTTTTAGTTACACCAGCCTATTGTGACTAATTCTTCGCATGAACAGCAGTATTTGAAATTTGAAGCCGTCGTGTAATCATGCATGATTTATATGTGATGAATTGGACGAAAGTGGTTTCATAATCGAGTGTTATTATCAGTACATGCAATATCATATTTGCCTACATTCTACCGAAATCTCAAGACTTGGATATCTGAAGTGCACATATGTATTTCTAGCACAAATTATTGATATGATTCACCGAGCTTGATACAGGTATAGTAAAAAGTGACAATAACAGAATCATCTTGAAAGTCGAGAGACCTTCCGTAACATAATGCCGCCATTGTAAACCAAGGCACGATACGACTAAACACATCGCACATCGCGCAACTCATCATCGATCCATCATTATGCACAAAGTCCAGACTCACGAAAACAAATAAAGTTTTGTTCCTGCCAAGACCCAAGACAGCTCTAAGGATATCTAGGTAACAATGTAGATAACAAACAAACGCTCGTGCTGCAGAATGTCCGCAACTCGGGAACTAGGAGAAATGACGGACATTTATACTATTTTAAAGCATGTACTAGTTACACGAGATGCGGACCTTTTGGCGGCACGGATGAGGTAACTTCATCTCAATCTCAATCCCACGCCCCTAAAGGAGGGTTTTTTATCTCGAAGAATCGTACATACGAAAATTAGAGTGAAGTTAAATTTTAGTAGTCCCAACGGATTATAGCTCTAGTCTAGGCCTAGCTCTAGCTCTAGCTCTAGTTCCTACTCGACTAGAAATACTATATATTTAGATAAAGTTTGGCATTAAGCTAAAAAAGCTGGTGGTGGGGTGCAGATTTGGCGGGAAGCTAGTAGTTGCGTATTTAGTTAGTAGAATAGGTGTATCTATTTTGGTATGTGCTAGATGGGTAGACTAGTTGGGTAGACTAAGAAGTAGAAAGGTGGACTAGTGAACGGAGTCGGACCTTGATGGTGATAGATGTGGATGGGCACTAGACTCATCAACAAAATGAAAATATACGCCGGTACTGGATAGAGATTTTGCTGGTGGAAGATAAATTCGTACAGAATTAGATAAAAATATGAGAAACTAACAGCGATTCACACACATGCCGAAAAATTTATAAGGAGATGAGTAACTGTGTCTGAAATTGAAACTCGCTGAGTGCATTACTAAATCGTATGCATTGTTCATTATTTATCCTAGAATCATATCATAGCCAGATATCTGCAAATTTTCGATCCCCTCCACTATGTACCCAATCATTTCATCCTATGAAATGATATGTTGTGATGTGATAATCAAGTCCGTATGACCTTATCCTATGCCTATGCCTATTAAACCCACGAACACCGATACCTATTGTATGTGATGTGGAATTCCAAACCAAAGGTGCATCCAGGAGTGTCCCATTTTCCACTCCATTCCATTCTCCAGCGAGTTATCCCTCATTAAATCCTTCATAATAGTAAGAAGTATGTTTGGTTTGAAAAAAGTATTACCAAGAAAGGAAATTGTTTCATCGTGTGATGTGGTATGCCGACTCTACAAGAGAGCAGCAACGAGACCAATAACAGCAGCAGCTAGGGATCCACCAATTTGGATAGTGTTGGCAGCGCCAGTGAATGTAGCTGGGGTAGCTGTTGCACTGGCGTAGGTAGCATTCGTTGCGGTGGGGGCTTGGATCTGCCCATCAGGAATTTGGGAGATGACTGGATCAGCAAGAGAAGAAGTGCTAGTTACGAGTGTGGCGGCAGTAGTGGCTTGGATTTGACCATCAGGAATTTGGGAAATAACTGCCGAGGAGAGCGCAGCCGTAGATGTGGCGCCTTGAACTTGTCCATCGGAGATTTGGCTGATAGGAGCACTGGCTGGGGGTGTTGCGACGGAAGTGGCACCTTGAACTTGGCCATCAGGAATCTGTGTGATCGAAGCACCGACAACGGGTGTAGTTGTTGCGCCTTGAACCTGACCATCAGGAATCTGTGTGATCGAAGCACCGACAACGGGTGTAGTTGTTGCGCCTTGAACCTGACCATCAGGAATCTGTGTGATTGAAGCACCAGTAGGAACAGAGGTAGGCACTTGAACTTGTCCATCGCTGATTTGACTAATGGAAATAGCAGAAGTCGCAGCTTGTGGCTGCCCATCTGAAATTTGAGAAATTGATGCAGAGGACAGGGAAGCGATAGCAGTGGCGGTTGCTTGACCATCAGATGATTGACCGACGACACCAGATCCAGCTGCGGAGCTGCATGAAGTTGTTTGGATCAAGATTTGGGAGCATTGCCCACCCTGGGATTCGGTGTAAAGGTTGTAAAAGGTTCCTGACAAGCATTGGTAGAAAACTGCGGAACCGCCAAGAGCGAGAGAACCGTTCGAACAGACAGACCAGCCTCCGGTGTATATAGCTCCTTCCTGAGCCGGCTTATCGAACTGGAATTGAGTGTTTGATGCAACGTAGCCTGTTCTGTCCTGCTGATCTTTGAGAATACCTCCGTTGAGTGTGATGGCAAGGGATGATGAACAATCGGCACGCTGCGGATGAGTTAGCCGAGTCTTGAATCGACAGTCTAGATTGACAGAGATATGGGATATATTTTACCTTTTGCTGACGTTTTGCTACACTACTGACGTTTACAGCAGAGATTTCAAAAGCGCCGGAATAGCTAGTGGCACATCCTGAAGGGGCTGATGCTGTTGGCGTGATGAGAGCTGTAACCTGAGCAGAGGCAACGGATGCCAAACCGGCAATAACAGCGAACGTGGTCTTCATATTGACTATGATGTACGAACGAATGCGTGTAAAGGAGAAAAATAATCCAAAAGCGAAAGAGTAACTTTTAAAGATCAGGAAAGACTAGAATAACGGAATGCAACAATGGAAATTTGAATGGTAGGATGCTATTGTTTATGTAGGAGGTTGAATAATAAGTATCTACTAGTATCTAGCTACGTAGTGAATGCTAAAGACCAGAGACCACGCGGGCCCTATAATTCCTTGATATTATTGAGATCCGCGACCTAATTGAATTACATCCTGCCTAGTTTGGATGTTGCATTACTTGATAAATATTCCAACAACTGACAATTCGAATGGTTAAATTGACCTATCAATCGCAAAATCAGACCTAAAGGGTAGGTGCAGCCTCCAAATCGCTGGATCATTGAGGCACAATAAATCACTAGTCTACACCATCCGATGGTGATTGGCGCCTAGTGGCGGGGTAGACAGGAATTGAATCCTTATGGTGCATGAGCATCTTTTATGGGAATGGCTGTACGATCTAAGGTATGCAGATCTTCAGGTCTGTGTCAATAGAAGAAATGAATGGTAGGCAGGCTAAAAAGCAGGTTGAAAAGGGAAAGTATGTACACTAGTGCTGAGAGGGGAAAGGGATGGTAAGACAATGAACCGTAAATGTGGGGTAACTTCTTGGGTATTCAAGCATTGTACTGGAGAAATGATTTTAGTGCTTATTGGCAAGACTACTTGCGAAGTGCGGAGTATAATGGTGAATTTCGATGATCGAAGTAAATGCGTATTATGAGGGAGAGGTAAGAGAGGTACGGTTGAATGTGGCTCAAGAAAGAGGGATTAACCATCCAAAGCCATGGTTATCGATTACGGAGATGTCACTACATCTAAGCGTTACTTGGTGAGTGGAAAGATTATATCCAAATGATCAACTTTATTCTCTTTCCTTACTTCAATGTTAGGTAGCGAAAGTTCAGAATACTTCTGTACTGACTATTACTCCTTTATCATCCGATCCCGACCTACTAGAGTAGACGGAACCTAATGATTACATAATTCACTTGACTTATAATTTTTCGAGCACAAGTACCTATCCACTGGTAGGTACCACAACACCAAGAAACTCCAAGACGGAATTCCCACGATCGTTGGATTTAGTTCAATCTCTATGTTCAACTTAATGCTCGGCGAACATTAGGTCGAAGAAAATGCTCCACAAGATTCCATGCACGACATCATTATTATGACATCCTACTCAAATCCACAGTACGATGTGCTCATCGCATCCCCTTATCTTTCCCGTTCTCGGACACTGATCCGTGGATATTCATGGATAGAGATTTGTGAGACATACACGGCATTCCATAGACAGATAATCGCATGATGATGTTATACAGATTCAACTGCCTACCAGAACCAAGGATGTACGGAGTATTTCCTTTCTATAGCAGATCGTCATGTTTCGTCAGCATAGCTCAATCTGCCAATCTTATCCATTTTACATATCAAGCCAACATTTCCAATGACTTCATAATGGCAGTACGTATTCCATCATACACAACGATGTGGGAGTCCCTTGCGTTATAGGACATGGCATTCAAATCTACCGCACAATAATTAACATGTAATTGGAAGTATGGACATCGAAGGATCTGAATAAGAGATAAGTCTTACATTGCATCTTCGCTCCATGAAGCTCAAATGATCTGATTAAAACCAATTACACACTCACTCAATATGGTTTAAAATCGTTACTTATTTCTAGGTTTTTGTTTAAGCTAACATGTGCAACCAATTCAAAAATTTCGAATTGACACCCCGACCGCTTCGTTTGGCATCGCATGGCCCATCTCCCGACACTCTCTGCGTTCTTCGCATATCAATTTGCCGATAACTATCGAAATTCTATCTTTCGCACCAAAGATTAAAGTTTGAGGAATATATATGTGAGCGGAAATAGCATGGGTTGAGGAATGGATTATCGTTATATCGTAAAGCCCATGTATCTGAAGGAGGCTTCGAAGGATGCCTGATATTATTTGCATGTATAGGAGCTCTAGTACATACAAATTTGCTACTAGAGGAGGATATGAGTAAAGGATGGGACGATATATATATATCATTCGCCCTTATAACTTTGGAATATATCTATGCTAGTTGCAGCGAAGAAAGAATCTGGCCACGACAAGTGTCCATATCCAGTCCTCTCTCAACCAAAAACCACAGGGTCCGGTAGTGTGACCGGCGTATCCGTCCTTAACTTATTCGTAATCAACCTCTCAAAGGTACTACTCCAGCCAACTCGAGGTGTCAATGGCTCCAAATCCCACAACTCATCCAAAAACCCAATGATACTCGTATGCGTATACTCGCCTCCCTTATTCTTCCCCTTATTCTCCACCAGCCCCTTACCAACCCACGGACTGATCAAAAGCGTCGGAACCCGGAGGCCCAAACGTTTGAAATCAAATGTCATGGCTTTTCCATCCGGTGCTTTTTCAGTATATGTGAGATTGTCCCCAGCGGGGACGTTCGTTGGTGGAGGAACATGATCGCCGAAACCGCCGTGCTCGTCGAATGTGAGGATGAAGAGCGTTTCGTTCCATTGTGGTGATGAGCGGATAGCTTCATAGATTCCTTTTATGAAAGTTTCTCCTAGGCTAATGGGTGAAGGCGGATGATAGGACTGGTAGGAACAACATTCTGGGTTGATGTATGTGAATTGCGGGAGAGTACCTGCAGCCGCGTCCTCGTAAAATTTTGTTAATGGTGCGATGTTAGTTTTGTCTTTACCACTGGTCTGCGTCCAGGTATAAAAGGCCGCATCAGGATTGAAACCGAGACCCGGGCCGAGGGTAGAGTTCTGGTAATTCATCCAGGTGATGTTGTTTTCGGAAAGTTGTTCGAAGATGGATTTGACGGGTAATCCATATGTGTTGAAGAGATTATCATTTGATCCCTAAGTATATAATGAGCCCCTTATCCTGCACAATTCTCTTGACGCGTAAAAAGAACTCACGTGTCCAAAAGATGTTCCACTCGTTATGTAGGCACGATTGGGGTTGGTAGGACCAGGTACAGAAGCAAACCAGCGGTCGAAGAGGACGAAGTTTTCGGCTATTGTGCTGAAGACTTTTATCTGGTCGGGAGTATAGTAGTTAATGACTTCGGCAGCACGGGTTTTATTGAAGGTATCGAAGGTGAAGGATTGTTCTGTCACGAAACCACGCATGTTTTGGGGTTGTGTTCCATCCGGATGCCATGTTGAGAAGACTTGAACAATTAGTGCGAGCAGCAATATAAAGACGGGAGGTCATACGTTGCATGTTAATACCACTAATACTATGGTTTGGATCATCTGCTGCAACATCCTTGGCACGAGGTCCAGCACAAACGTCCGCTTTTTGCGTAGGGTCTGATGCATTCCTTTCAATGTGTCAATCGAAGTCCAACTATGAATATATGAAAAAGCTTACATTGAATTGCAGTAATTGTGGTGCAATAACCCATCAATGGATGGGTTGTAGCTAAGACCACCTGCGAATGTGTCGAACGATCTATTCTCTTCAACAAGAACAACAACATTCTTAATCCGACTTTTCCATGAATTATCCGTGGTTCCATGGTACTGAATGTTCCGAGGAGCAGCCAGAGCAGACCCAAACAAGGCGGCAATAATAACCACCTCGAGGCTGAACATCATGATGCCAATGAGAAAATTACTCGTTTTTGAGACGAACTGGTCGAATCGTAGATTCTCGCCATTCCATATATACTCCCGGCCGTCGCCAATTGCCGTGAAACTGCATTTGACAGCAAAGCACCAGAAATATGCACGTGTAGTCAGTGACAGGACAATGCCACATCAATATTCATGTTGTACAGGAACCTGCATAATGGATATATTCTCACCATAGATAGACCTTGAACCTGCAGATATTTCGGGACGTAGAACTTTCTACCTTCCTATCTTTTCGATCATCCTGCACATGGTGTAGGTTATTGGTTACTATTATGCACAGGTGAGTGCCCTAGTGTTACTACTCCCTAGCAAAGGTTGCAGAAGAAGCATTCATTCCCGTCGACCTCAATCGACATTGGACGGATTTTGACATCTGAAAGTGGAAGGTGGGGTAAGTGGTGGTGATCTGCGTGAATATATTTTCGGCTTTTATCCTTCATGGCCAGGCAACCATTACACGTGTGAACGTTAAAAACGAGTAGCAATTCGAGAATTAATAAACACGGAAATCGGCAAGTAGTATCCAGACAAAGGATATTTCCCCGAGACTCGAGGGCATCTAGATGACTATAAATGGTTCTGCATACGCGAGGAGAACAGAAGTTCCAAATAGCGAAAAAGCTATAGAACTATGCAACTATTTGTTTCTCTTCGAGATAAAGTTTGATTCAAGTTTGGACCCAGTTTTCTGATCGCTCGGACTGCGTTGTAACTTATCAGAGATGCTGTTTCTCCACACTGGAGGTAAATTTGCACATGACCATACACCGGAGAAAAGCGTAAAAAGAATTGTCTAATCTTCCTTAGACTTCGAACGATACAGTAGTAGCAAGTAGATTGATGATGGAAGAGCTTATTAGCAGAAACTAGATGAGCCTCTTTTAACACTTTTTGCACGGTATCGGGCTTCAGTTTCCAATCACCTGTACATATTAATACCTGTCACAACTGACAATACTATAGACGGGATGCTGGTAAAAAAGGAGTGGACAGCATCTTTCGGAATTTTCCGCCGTGTTGAATGATGTACTGTCCCACCAAGAATCTGGGATGTGGGTTGCCGAACTCGGGGATTTTCTTATCGCATATCCATATCGCATGTCGTATCAAAGATTGAAGGAAGCCTTTATCTTCATATTGGCATGGCACTGGGGTAGTACTCACTGTGATATGGACTTTGTGTTAGACATCACGATTTCGAGCTTTTCATACCTATCAGCAGAGTCCGTGTGAAGGTTGACTAATAAGATTCTATACTTATCGCAAAGAGTCACTAGCCACTGGGGTTCACACCTCCTTCCACATTTAACTCTTATTTCATAGGACAGTAATCCAGCAAGTGCATGATTTTGTAGATGCTTCTCACCGAAAGTTTTCGGATGAAGTTTGCCGTTTATTACCATCCCACCTTACTCATCTTATTTTATCTTATCTTTGCGAGGTAATCTTGTCAAAGATGAGACGCAGTCGAGGATTGCTGAAGAAATATGGATATGCAGGAACCGATCATCGTATCGTGGTTTTCTTGGCCATCTCGTCGTTGGGATATCCCAATATTAATAAGTATACATAGCTCACGATAACATGCCACTTGTTTTGCCGTTGTTAAGATTATAAGTATTCGCTACATTTCACTCGTTTTTGGCTGAAAGGCAGGCATCTTGAGTGACCGATATAAGTTTTCTGTTGTTTTCTGTGACTATGGCGTTTAGAATGTTCAAATCGGGTTCTGTGGCAATGTCCTTGATGAGCTTGACAAATGCTGCTATTTCAATCTCAAAGACCGGAACGACCGTTGATGTCAATGGCATCAGCTATTATGTTGGCGTCGACGCTGTCACAACCATTCAGCCCAAGCCAAGCACAGCAGATTTGATCCCTTTGACGGTAATGAAAAGTTTAGAAGGCAATTTCACGTCTGCTTCATTCAAGTCATTAGTTATCAATTATACTGCCTCCGACGATGTATTTAATCTCGGTTTCTTGGAAGGTATGTATGTTTCCAAAACCTAGTACGACCAATTTTTAACCTGGGTAGCTGTCCATCTGGTTGGTTCCACCAACACAACTTCGCTATCATCCATTTGTAATGAACATGGGACCAAAGTTTTCACCAGCGATTCAAACAATCAAGTGCCTCCAGGACCATACTTTTTGACTCCAAAAACGGGCGAGCTTTTCAAAGCATATCGTCTATACTCTGATGTACAGGATGCTTTTACCGAAGGAACAATCGAGAACTCAGATGGAACCTTTTCTATATTGAGTGCATCCATTCCCGGTGTACAGAGTTCTACTATTGGTGTCCCTTCCAGGCTCTATTGTACCAAAACTGCTGAAAAACCTCTTGCTGGGGTCCGACTTGGTGTTAAGGATATTTACGATGTTGCAGGAATCAAGACTAGTAATGGGAATCGTGCATATTATGAGCTTTATCCACCAGCAAATGTTACTGGACCTGCCGTTCAGAGCTTGATTGACGCAGGAGCGATTATCGTTGGGAAAATGAAGACATCCCAGTTTGCTAATGGGGAGGGTCCAACCGCAGACTGGGTGGACTATCACTGCCCCTTTAACCCACGTGGTGATGGTTACCAATCGCCATCCTCTTCTTCTTCAGGCCCTGGTGCTGGAATTGGTGCTTATGATTGGTTAGACCTCGGAATTGGTTCTGATACTGGCGGAAGTATTCGTAATCCATCTCAAGTGAATGGATGTTTCGGTAATAGACCATCTCATGGACTTGTTAGCTTGGATAACGTTATGCCTTTGTCTCCCACTCTGGACACTGCGGGACTCCTCACTAGAGACCCAGTTTTGTGGCATGAAGCTGCCAAGGTCTTGTATGGGAACAATATCACAAGCAACTTCACTGAATTCCCGAAAAAGATTTGGATAGCCGATTTCCCGAAAAATGCTACGACAGAAGCTGAATCAATCTTGCTTGATTTTCTCGCGAAGCTGGAGACTTTCCTCAACGCAACAAGCACAACTGCTCTAGACATTGAGGCTTTTTGGAGCGAAACAACTCCCTCTGGAGCAAATGACTCATCGATTGAAGATTTCCTCGGTCTCGTCTATCCCACTCTTATCACCCAACAACAATACAGTCTCCTTGCAGAACCCTTCTATGAGGATTACGCTGCTGCTAATAACGGCGCTCGTCCCTTCATCGACCCTGTGCCATTAACCAGATGGGGTTGGGGGCAGAATAACATCAGTGCTGATGCAACCGAACAAGCTATTCACAACAAAACCATCTTCATGGATTGGGTTGCCGAAAAACTCGTCCCTGCTAGTCCAACTAGCTGCAGCGATAGTATCCTCCTCTATCCCGGCACATTAGGAGAAACCGATTATAGAGATGTGTACAGAAGGTATGTCCACACGTCCAAATATCCGTGCAACTCAAGAACCGCTCCAATCTTTACATCACACCATACTGACAAATCACATCTGAACAGTGCCCCGGGAATTCCTTCCGGCTGGGACCTAAGCCGCATATCCAACTTCGCAGAAGTTCCCGATATGGTATTTCCAATAGGTCAAGCGGCTTATAATTCTACCATCTCGTTGCAGACGGAATATTTACCGGTAGCCGTTGACATTATTGTAAGGAAAGGATGTGATGGGATGATTTTCCAGTTAGCTGAGCGATTGTTAGAAGAAGGAATTCTGGTGGTTCCCAAAGTGGGGAGCTTGATGTATTGAGGTTGGCTGTATTGTATTTCTATAATTAATTTAATGTCCATATTTCGTATAATGTTAGTGGGACGGTGATTTAGGTGCTTCCATCGTGGAGGCTGCTACCCTGGTAATTTTGTTAAAATCATATTTCGATATGTTATACTATTGGCAACTCATGTCGTTTCCTGGACATGAATCATTCACTGTAATTGACTAACTTGTAGATCGTGTGCCTTCGCAGAACCTTAGTTTGACTTTGTCAAAATCCTTAAAATGAATCTTTCTTTATTATCTACTAGACCAATACCTCCGCCACTTCAATCGTCCCCTCAAACCAAAACATTGAAATTCCTCGCTCCTTATCTCTCCATCTAGCTATGCCAACGATGACGACCACCGCAGCGACACCACCGCAAAAACGAAAAAGAATACCTACCCTTTTCACTTCGACTCAAATAGAAAGGCAAAACTTGAATTTTTAGTTCACACTCATTTATTAGCAGATATATCATTTATTAGCAGATATATCGTAGTAGCAAAGAATATATAGCGAATGAAGTTACATACACACCAGAAGACAAAACAACGACTGAGCATATAGAAGAAGTTAACGCAATAATAACTAGGAATTCGAATTCACCCCTTCATTCCGCCTCTAAATAATAAATTCACCTCGCCTCCTCCCAACCCACCAACCAAATACAGTACCATTCCATCTCACTCCGTTCAAATTCACCCACCGCTTTTCTCCCATATATTCTAAAAACATCCACTCATCTCGAATCAAAATATTCTATGGTACCTTAGCTCTGCTGATGACGAGGTTAATTGAAGTGAGCGGAGAGTGGTGATGTGATTTGGTGAGAGCTGCTTGTAGTATCTGGTGACGGCTTGATATATAAAATAAAAATCCTTTTTCTACGGTTCTAATTCATCATATTTGCCTCGATGTTGTCGATAAGTATAATCAAGCTTGTAATACAAATATTTCTCCCATGTACTGGGAGCTACTTTCGGAACATCTAACGATTCACTCTGCATACAGGGTCCTAAGCAAGATACGGGAAAGGTGCTATCGTCGCGTTTTAAGAGAGGCGGTATTGGTAAAAACGGACTAGGATGGGAACATGATTATTGTGGTGCTCGTCAATTTCAGGGATTCTATGACTGGATGACTGGAAGGCTGGTCATTAGCAAAAGGTGAGTAGGTCGCCCTTATTGAAAGGTACGTTAATATTGACTGCTCGATAGTGGTGCTGCGCGAATCCTATCTCGATGTACCGAATCTTACGGATTTAATTTTAAGCATTCCTATTCTCGCTTCAAATACCTCGGAGTCTTCAAATATCAGTAGCCAGGAGGCCGAAATGTATAGAGGAGCCTCGACACAAAGTGATGCTTGTTTCGAAAATTTACCCGGGGAAATCTTACATCAGATATGTTCCTCCCTCCCTATGCCACCAGTCTTCATCATAGGTTTGTCCTCGAATGCGCTAGCATTGTATCTAATTTTGAACCAACAATTTGAGTTCCAACGGCTAATATCCGGATCCTTAATAACTTATATTCGGGGTCTTGACATACCACACTGAAAACTGTGATGGGATTGGAAAGCACGGTTCAAACTGTTGGCCCAGAAAGATGATGTGATGAGTGCTGTAGGGGTAATGACAAACGCACCGATCGGCTTTCGTAATAGATGTAGAGTGTGGAAGATTCTGAAGGGGGTTATGGAGCTATAATTGCTGCAACTGAGTTTCCGGCGTTCAACATTCTCCTGCATAAGCACTTGCTATCTCTCCAAATATTGATCATACCATTGAGAGAGCTTTTCTAATTAGGGAGGCCATGCATTGAGACTTATAAAGAATGTAGTCAATCATGGATTCCTCTCCATATGGACTTTTTTGATCGAAGGGGCGCCGGCCAGCTCCTCTTTCATTTTGCTGCCTAACCATACATCTTAGATTCTTTCTGAAGTGGAAGAGGTTAAATTTTTTTTCGAAAAGATTAGCCAACAAGGCAGGGTTCTGCTTTGCTTTTTGTAAAAATTTCAACGCTACATTTCGCTTATTGAAAAGATCCTCTCTTTAGCCCCCCTCTGTAGCTCCACATAACCACATCCACATGTAAAAAAGAATTTTTGACCTACGCAGGATTCGAACCTGCAATCTCTTGATGCGGGCTTCAGGAATTGATCCTGAATAGTCGTAGTCAAGCGCCTTGCCATTGGGCCAGCAGGCCGTACTGATTGATGGGTTATTTTAGATCTTCCGCCGATATATACAAAAAAAACTTGGAGGAACAGTTGTGTGAGTGATTTGACTAAGCTCAAAGTTCAGATTGTTCTTTGTAGATGAACTTATCGTTGATTAAGACTTTTCCGCATGAAATGCCAAAATTTAGCAGAGTACCATACAAACAAGGAGCCAAGTACAAGGCAGGAAGTTCTGAAGAGCTGACGGGATTGGAACCGAACATTCCCTCTACGAGCCCTCTTGTACTGGCTCAGTCCTCTTCAGCCTAGGTAAACACTTTGTTCAAGAGGATTGAATACCATCTCACAACAGAGTTGGGGGCTTTGGAGTCTAGACCTTCACCATGTTATCTCCAGGCATATCCCCGTGTGGCTGCGCCTACAAGGTGCCTTAATACCAGAGCGAACGACTAAATTTTCTCTTCGGGAGCTGAACCTGTCTGCCAACGTGAACATAGCAATCCGAGTCCTTATAAATACATGTCGCATAAAGCTCACCCTGGCCTCAACAGCTTAACTGCTGGCTTTCCATTTCGTTCTGATCATCTGACTACGTTGCCGTCTCTTATCATACTGACTTCCGATCATCAACATTCTACACCAAAGATCGCTAGACACTTGTAAGATATTAAGGTCGTAACCGTACATGGAATTGGTATCTGTTTTGTTAAGTTTAACCCTGGTTTCCACGTTGAAGCACCACACTCCAATGTTCTTTGTATACTAATTCAAATACCTGAATAATCAAACTCTATTCACCCTCTGAAGAAATCTTCCAAGAACCTTGAACCACCAAAAGCCGTGTAATATGCCTTTTCTCTACAAATGTAACCTTCCGTGCCTGTTTTCCTACCACCATCCCGAGCCTGTCAAGCCAAGCAATGATCCCCACAAAATCCACGATTACGCCCCCATAGAATTTCACATTTCTATAGCCATAGAACAAGTAATCATTTTTTTTGGTGCAATAATCGTCTTCATTCTCTCTATTCCGATCTTTTCACTCCGGGTCCAGGGACTTATTACACCATGGAGATCTTTCTCTTACGATTGTGAGTGCGAACATTGAAGAGGAGGACTGCTGGTACCAGCCCACCACCCAAGACAATGCACGTCATGTTTCGCCTGGGAGTAGTCTTCCTTGGGATTAAGAATGATAGAGTCTGATGTTTCAAGTAGAATGTCAAAGCCGCCTATAGTGAAGCCATTGGTAGCAAGGTGATAGACTGTCGCATTTTCAAACCCAAATTTGAAGGCTTCTGTGTGGGTACCGAGGGTGAAAGGGAGGAATGCGAGGAGCAAAGGAATATCTTCATGAGTCAAGATGATGAATATTAGGTTGTTGCACGTGGAGATGAGGAGACAATAATGCCCTACATGGTGAATAGAAGAACCGATAGTATGGGTAATATGGTCTGGCACAGCTTTCGGAGAATTCAAGGGGCTAGGGAGCCTCAAGTTAAATAAAGCTAACGGATCAAAAGTCTGGCTTAGCGATGGTTCATGCGAAAGATGTGGAGTCGCGAAATTGATGAGTTGCGATCGAAGTGGAAGTAGAGAGTCACCAAAAAGTATTATAGGCGCAATGATATTAGCTGCGCAATTAGAAGGGGAGTTTTCTGAATCGAAAAGAAAGTAGCGCAAATTTCGGTTACATCATTGAATTTGAAGGATACTGACGGTTTTTCGGTTTGAGCACTGCTGCAAGCAGCCATCCTGATAGGTGACGATCTTCAACGTTATTAGATCCGGAGCCTAACGATGTCGGAAAGTCGTTGCCTTCATTCTCAGATCGAGAGGAAGCCAGTGTCACATTTCCGTGGGAGCAATAATGGACCCTTTGGTTCTTTGCCGAGGAGAATTGAACGGCTTTGTATAGGAATATATTCAGTAATATTACCACTGCCAGGCACTGAATTGCAAGTTTTAGGGAGTTCCGTCTTTTTTCCGTCGCGCCTGCCTCGTATTCCTGTAGAGCTGGTGAATCGAATATGGTGATGGGCAGTTTGTCGTTGGACGATACAACGTTGGACCGTAAAGAATTCATAACGGTTGGAATGATCTCAGCAAACTTCTACCGGGATTTTGATTATAGAAATACTGCATTATCTGAATTGAGGACAATCAAACTCTTGTATGCCATCAACAACGCCAAGACAGTGGGATAACTGGTAGCCGCTCAGCATGCGATACCAAAAGGCCGAAGCGGCGCCTACACTTGTAGGATTCTAACATACTACACTTATATCCTCCAGGATGCAACATTAGGTGTGCTAATCTCAGATCTGAGCAGAGACCGTATTTTGTCACAGGAGGGAACATATTTATCGCTTACTATCCATAGTTTTGGCGACACCGCTAGACACCCTGAAAAAGCAGCGCATTTTGGGGCCAAAAAGACCCATCTTTCCATTTTGGTCTCCCTTCAATATCCTCGCCAGATTCTTTTATTCGCACGATTGTCACTTCATTCGAATCCTCACTGTTTACGACAGACGCTGAACTTCGCGGTGGGCTTAGAGCTACCGCCTGCTTGGTACCCACCGAGGCGCGTAGTCTCGAACGTTCAAGACAATGAAGTAATTGTGACATGATTCAGGCTGCACACTAACGGGAGATTATATACGCATCCTGACTCAGAAACAGCTTATGCATCCTATGACGTTCTTTTTGATGGGTTGTTCGGGTTCTGACCATATTAGACTTTACAGCACCTCCCTAATCTTGAGCATCTATATTAATACCAGAAGACAATAGACAGCGAACGATATTGCCAAAGAATAATAGATAACGTCTTCTCCTTTTCTACTCGATTGTGGGGGAACCTCTTCAATAAGTCCATAGATGGATGTGAATCCGGTTTCATTCGTATTCGACTCGATTCTGGCTACTTTACTGCATTACAGTTACCAGATACTGGAACAGTGAATCAATAGAAGATTCTCATATTGAGTTTGTGCTTCAATGAGTATCAAATGGTGATATATATTGTATTGCATGTTGTGGTTGTGGTGTAGTCGCTACGGTGGCCGCAATGTGCCAAGATGTTAATTTGTGTTTGTTACTTGGAAAACAAATTGGAATTCAACTCGAATACTACAGACATACAGTCATTATCCAGTCAATAAAATTGCATCGACAGCTCTTTCTCCGCGCAAAAAGCTTTAGGACTAATCTCAAATACCTCTAATTAGGTCTACTAGGTATAAAGATCGCAATAAGTTGCCACCATACTGATGAAGTGGACGATGCCAAAAATACGAACTTGCTACCTTGGTCGCCATACACGTCCTCACTGAAAGCCGCGCGCGAGGACTATGGTTGACTCGCATAAACATGTCTGAAGGATCTCGGTGTGATTATGACTATACAACAATATGATCAAGATACGCCGACTTACAGAATCGAGCATACATAATTTGAAGCCGATACATTACCCCTCCGTCCTCTTTGGCTATGGCATTGGCCCCGGACACCTTGCGACAAGGAAGCGACTTAATCCGGCAATTGGCAAAGGGCTGCACGACCAGTGTTTGGCCGATCCTGTTTTGATGGAATCTACCATGGCGGGGAGGAAGACAACCATTTGCATACCATCAACGTTCCATCGGGAGAAGTCTTTGGGGAGATCGGGCGGAATGAACTTATGGAGTTACTCAATACTTTGGGCCTAAAAGACACTCATATTCAGTACGGAAGAAAGCTAAATTCGGTGGAGAAAAGCAATGGCAGATTAAAGCTGATGGTGGTGATGGTGATGATGATCACGCAAGTGCCTTTTGGGCGTGTGATGGTATGTATTTTCTGTGCAGAAACTTCGTGCAGGGCGAGAATTGCATACCAGCAGTGTACTCAAGCCATATGGCATTGAGGGGAAAAGTCGTATTTACAACCGATATTTCTATGTTCCCTGGCGTTAAGGGTTGGCACATGTCGACCTTTTCCATTGACGGTGGCAAGTACTTCAATATTGCTGCATTTTCAATGGAGGAAGTGCGAAAGAAGCGTGGAAGAAACTATGTGGCAACTACAGATGAGCTACTTATTTATTTCTCAGGGCAAACTAAAGTTCAAAAGACTTTAACGGTTAGCAGTGGTGGTATTGCTGTTGGTTTCTTGTGCTAACGATACAATAACTGCCTTATGAAAAACCAGGTGGTTACATATGCCTTGAACTGGCCTATATGCACAATCTGTGGAGCGTTTACAACGAAGATCTTTGCGTGACAACTTTTAGTGACGCTACTGACGGAACGCTACCTCATATCGGTGGCTCAATGGCAATTGGATTCATAGGTATTACTACCTTTCTCCATGGATCCCCGTATCCATGCCCTCAATTCACATGCGAGTAATGCCGAAATTTCCGAAGTACTCATGGAGGCTTCTGTTGCATATGAATGTAAGCATAAGCTTTTTCCGCAAAGGCTCCATCCACACTACAGAGATGGAATGACAGATTCGCTCATTATGACTCTTGTGATTCTTGTTCTAATGGCTTTTGCTTGGTTATATATCCTCATTGCCAGCAGGCGGTTGGACAAAAATGGCACCACAACAGATGTTGGGTCGTCTGTCGATGCCAAAGATGGTTTGGTTGTAAGAAGATATGGAGCCTGATTTATTGTTTCTACGTATGATTTTATTCGCTTTTTGATAGAACTACAGAGTCCTATTGCGCCATGCGCCATTTTTAGGAGGTGTGGTTTTAGCGTTGGGGGTGCGCTAAGCCTAGAAGCGAACCCCTGGCTTGATGGAACATACGATTTTCCAACAATCACGATGCGTGCAATCTAATCATAGATGGAAAAAATAATGACTCAATTGAACTCTTCGCCTATCTCGTGAAACGATTTATTAGTGCATCACTTTTCTTCCAGATAGATACCTTATCAGCCTCATCGGTTTCTAGCTTCTAAACCTTAAGGACCCATTCACAGCCCCATAGAATGATTTGCTGTTAGTTCGGGGCAGCCCAAAGTGGAGATCACATTCTCTTCCTTGTTATGCTGCCATGTCACTCCTCACCGATCCATCGCTTTCAGCCAATCATGTCAATTGAGTGTTGCATTGCTGTCTCCTCTAGATCATGTACAACAAGTTTCCACCCTCGCCTCGCTGCACCCACGAGATAGCTTTCTCCACTTTATTACACCGGTTTTAAAATTTCCATCGAAATTGTGAAAATGTGCTTTATCCATAGATCCTAATCTCTCAACCCCAAATCTAATAGTAGTCCTTCATTGCGTTCTCAATTCTTACATTACTGCACTTCGCCAAGAAACAGTCATTACACCGAGGCTGGTTTTCCTCGCCAAGACAAAGATATCGCAACTGTAGAGGATTTCGAAGAAAAGAAATAAGAAGGGAAAATCGAAGCGGTAGAGCTCCTATTAGGTTGGGAGCAATACTTGTGTCGCAGTGGGTGACTCATAGTGAAGGGATCGATTTAGGGACTGCAGGACAGGACCTATTCGGGGAGTTGAACTTGCAGCCGGACTGTGTTATGATTTTGGTGATAACAGAACATCAGTACAGCAGCGCGATATTGAACACGAGGAGCCGCACACAACACTCTTACCGGAAAATGGATCCATCCTGACACGGCAAGACCCTCCAACGATTGTTTGCCAACTACTCCTGATGGATCGGAGGAATTCACATACCCAAAACAGAATCAGGAGAGCTCAACGACGTCATTCCAGATTTACTCGACGACATCGACAACTTGACAGAACTTGGCTGCGTCAGTCCCGAAAAACAAAATTATGAAAAGTTATTTGAAGCATCTTCTTCTGCCTCCTCAAACATCATCCCCGGGTACCAAACCCCGATCTCGGTCCCAATCCCGGCCTCGATCTCATAATTCATCAGAAAAGAAACCCGAAGTTAAATCCAAGCCGAAATCTGGAATCGAGCCCCAGTTGTCGAGTCAAAAGAGCAGGATATCTTCATCTCGTCGCCCACGTACCTCACGGCCAAAGATGGCTTCTACTTCCAGTTCCAACTCAGTGATATCATCCGATGAACTCACAGCCCAGAGACTCCAAGCTCAATGGGATCGCGAGAATGATCTTCTTCGATTACATCTACTTGAGGCTCAAAGATTGCAGGCTCAAATTGAGGAAGAGCACGCAAGACGTGCGGCCTGTATTGAGAGGGACATGGAGGAGGCTATCAGAATCGCTGCCGAGTGGGAGAATGAGGACAACCATGCTGCCGCTCTAGAGCGAGAATTGGAAGAGCAAGAGAACTTCGCGAGGGAATTGCTCCGAAGGGACGAAGAAAGAGCTACCTTGCTTGAAAAGGATTTAGCTGCAGCACAGGCCGCTCAAGCTCAATGGGAACAAGAAATCCAGGAACAAGAGGAACAAGAGGAACAAACGAGAAGGGCGGCCGAGGATGAAGAAAGAAGAGCGAGAGAAGTGAGGAGAAGAAGAGCTGCAGCTGAAGCTGCTGAGGCAGAGCGGAAGGCCATGTTGGAGAAAGAGAGAGCAGCTCGGAAGGAATCTGAAAAGAAGGTCAGGCTCGAGACAGAACGATTGCAACTACAACAAGTTGAGAAGCAAACCAAGTTGGACCGAGAACAACGAGCAAACGATGAAGCCGAGAAGAAAATCCAACTAGAAGCCCAGAGAAAAGAAAAGCTGCGCGTTGCAGATGCCAAAAAAGCGCGTGACATAGCTGATAAGGAGAAACAACGAGTCGCGGATGCGAAGAAGGCGCGAGAGCTTGCGGAGAAAGAGAAAAAGGCAAAACAAGCCGATTGTGTATCCGTAAGCTTCATCGGTTCATTAAATCCTGTTTTTGTTACCTAGTGTTGTTCCCCGACCTGTAAACCATTTTTATGTTTAATTATATGCACCCCTTTTACTTGCCAATATAGCCTTAACCCCTCATTTTCCTTCCTTTGATAGGCAATGCTGACACCCAGATCTTGCAGTGTCTGGAGACAGGAGAGAGAGCCAATATGTGTGTCCTATCTTGCAAACACGCCTATTGTGGAGAATGTATCGCGGGTAAGTAAAATATACAAATATCCTCGCATAGGTACTGACACGGACAGGGGCCCTCCGAACCGCTCTCTCATCCAAATCGCGATTCAAATGCTGCAAATTGAATGTCCCCGTCAACCCCGCTTCTCGCTGGCTCGATAAAACCTTCATCGCCTCATACAAAATGTTGATTCTCGAGCAAACTACGAAGGATCCGCGTTACTGCTCCAGCAAAGATTGCGCAAAGTTTATCCCGCCGGCAAATATACATGGAACCATCGCAATTTGTCAAGCATGTAACCATCGTACATGCGCACCTTGTGGTAATGCAGAGCATTCCGGTGTATGCAAAGAGGATAAGGAAGGCCAAGCAGTACAGGCGCTGGCGGAGAAAGAGGGCTGGAGAAATTGTCCTAGGTGCAATTTCGTCATTGATAAAAATGAGGGTTGTCTGCACATGACTTGTAAATGTTTGTTTGAGTGGTGTTGGGAATGTAAGAGAGAGTGGAGCGAATGCAAGAGCACTTGCAAGAGAGGATAACGAACGCGGTGGATGTTTATTTTTTGGAAATTGAAATGAAGCAATAAATTTTTCCAAATAATTAAAGAAAGCACTTCCTAAATTTTTCGCTAATATCTCCAGTTACCGAAAACAATGGCACTTGAGGGGTAGCAGTGCAATTCAGATATAGACACAATCTTTTCCCTTGGATTTTCATACTCCAAGATGCAGAATTTTAATACTCCTGTCGATGTGGCATTCACTTTTTCTTTTACCTCATCCAATCAATCACTTTACTGAAAAAAACTCTTCTTAGGTACAAAAACTGTAACAAATTAGTGAATCCAAAATGTGAATTAGAAAAGTGAATACTAGTAAGTAAGTGAATGAATAATATAAATGTAGAAAGTGAATAAGAATCCTGATTGAAACTACCTATGCATTGAATAAGGGAAGTGAATCCGAAGTAGTTTTCAAAAAATCAAATAGCTCTAACAAATTATAAGAAAAGCTTTCAAATATCTAACATATTTCAACAATGGGATGACTCCCCTAACAAGTTGGGACAAGAGGCTTCCAGTTATCTAGAGAAAAGATCAAGGAGTGAATAAGAATGTTGCACATGGTGAGGTCCATTGAAGTCAATAACGTTCAATTCCATAAGCACAAAATCAATGAATATTTCAGAATTGTCTAGTTATGTTTGCAGGCAAGGCCAACCAAGTTAAGCAAATCTCAACTCCATCGCTCAATCCTCAATTCGCCGTTCCCATCCGAATTCGATCACCATCCGCCCAATCCTTAAATCCAAGGCAGACCAACTACCAAATACAAAAAAGACATACCGGGTCATATGAATGCGCTGGTTATGACAAAGTATACTTACTCGTGCTTATGGGCTTCTTTCCCTCTCATAAGCGTAACCCCCCGGCTCAGTGAGTCCCGTTTGCTTTTCCACCACTTCCACTCGCTCTCTTCGGACTTCTTCCATTGGTCAACTCACTCAAAGCACTATCATTCCCATCATCCTCATTCCCTCCTAGTAATTTGTCCATAAAACTGATGTAATCATATTGTGGCATACCCCTGTCTTGCTGTAGGTCAGGGCCTTTATGCAACGGTATGAATTGAGTCAATTTTTCGATAACCTCATCCGGCACCAAACTATGCCTCAAATCCATTTCCGTGACGTAAGCCTTGCCATCCGCAACTTCACGGAAGGATTGGAAAACTTGTTCTGCTGTATTTTGATCTTCTGTGACGTCCACCATAAATCGGATGAATTCTTCGAACGTTACATAGTCTTTTCCGTTTGATGTATCGAGGAAATAGTCGTGCATTTCATCTTCGGAGAAGACGAGGCCGAGTGACGCCAGAGCTGCACTGAATTCCAATTCTTGTAAACTGTTGGTAGCATCACGATCGAAATGTCGGAAGACACTTTCGAATTCTTCAAGTTGTATTGGCGTCAGATTCGTCATGTTCCGAGCTACTACTTGATTGTCCAAAAATGCCAATTTCTTCGCAACCGAATTTTTCACAAGACTCATTTCATAACAGAGCTCATCGTAGGTGTACGTCGTAAAGTCGTTTTCCTCGATGTTCGCTTCCTCGCACTTCTTGTCTATAGCCTCAATTTGATCCAAAAATTGGTTGAGAGGTGGAAGGTTATCGTGTAATCGACGGACGTGAACCAACTGATCCTCCACGTCACCTTCCAATCCCGATATTGCCAGTTGCATGGTATTCAAAGTGGTTGCGAAATCGTTGGCTTTGTCGGCAAAAGATCTTCGTAAGGCATTTTTGATACTAAAAGCCATTAGCATAATTCACTTTGCACATAAGTAAAACTTACTCCCTAATGGTCTCGTTTATCAGTTGACCTCTAGCCATTTCACCCTTCATCAAAGTTGCCCACTCTTCATCTAGGACACTCAATCTCAACTCCGGAGGTGGGTCGTAAGCTCGAAGTCGGTATGTGCTAAGCTTCGTCTTTATGTTCCCTAATAGCGCAGCAAGGTCACTTTTCTCGGCAACCCACACTCTTTTTTGGCCTCTTTTATACGAACTAAAATGTGACGCTTGTTTCTTCGCATCCACATATGTGCCCTCGAAAGTCGCATCTTGCCAAGTAACCACCTGCTCCTTAATGTTCTTCAACAGTGCTCTCATCCTCTGCTCGTAGGCACTCTGCATCTCCCAAGCTCCTTGCATGTTGTTAACAAACTTTTCCACTCTTCGGCCAGCGTTTTCGACTTTCTCCATCTGCGAAAAGGCATGGAACCAATAGGCTATATAAGTCATCAAACTCCTCTCATCCGGCTTAGCCACATCACAGACATCCTCAACATCCAAGAGGGCCGGGATACCGATTTCCTTGGTTGCAATGTCAAAAGCCAACTGCATATTGCCTCTATGATCATCCTTGTCCAAAGTATCATAATCGATTAGATCCGGTCGGTGGATATCGAGCAGTGCACAAAATGCCAATCCATCATTCCAACTGTCTGTAAAGTTTCGAACATTAACCTCTTCGTAGCAGGCTGTTTTTCTTTGGCACCACAGCAATAAACCCTCCTTAGCAGTCATACCCTCCAAGTTGATGTCGGATATAGTAAATCGAAGAATGAGCGTCCAGATCAAACCAAGGATGATTTTGCGGTTCCCATCTACAACATCTTCGGCTCCAATGTTTGTCATCTGAATGCCTCTAGATTTGATGAAGTCCAGCGATAAATTTGCGTTCTCAAATCGCTGTACTCGTAGTTTAGGCTTCGCTGCATATCGGCCGAGTGATTCATTTGAAAGACATTCGAGAAGATGGATGAGAATGACCTGATATGTTAGCACTCAACAAGAGAAATCCATGACCAAAAACTTACTCCATCGCTCAAATCTTTAACCAAATCCACTACCTCCAGTTTCCTGTGTGCTATCTTGGTGTTCAACCTATTTTCCCAGTAAATATTCATTCATGCTTTGCAAACATAATTCACCCAGCTTACCATTTTGTAAAGGTTTTCTGTTGCACCGTAATCCACTGCTGCTGTTCAGCAAAGGCCATTTTTCCAAGCTGATGCTCATGCAGCGGTTCGACCGCTTTCAACGCTTCTCCTGAGCCTGTGTTTGACCCTTTCGATTTATGTCTATGCTGATATCTCTTTCTTCTTCTTCCAAGCCCAAGGTCTTCGTCACTTTTCTCGGGCTTCTCCGCAGATCTTTGTAATCGTGCTGTCTCGGAAAATTGTCTCGATCGCAGTATCTCGCGCTCTCTTTGGCTCGCAGATCTTTCGCGCCTTACTCCCCTAGGTGGTGTCGCAGGTGGGGTATTCGGAGCGTTTATCTCAAAATCTGCTGTGGAAGAAGATATCCTTTTCTCTTGATTCTGTGTGTGACTGCGATTTTCAATTGGAGTTGGTGAAATTGCACGCGAGTGACGTGGTGTTGTGGATATGCTGGTCTCCTCATTTTTGTTTACTTCTGAATCAGGATTGGCGGCAGTTACCGAAGGCGACCCCACTAAGCAACGATCGTTGCCAGGGGTAGAATTAATTTGTTCTCCTTCGCTTTCTTCATCTCCAATAACAATAACATCACCAATTTCTGATGATGGTGGTGATGGAATTCCAATATCATTTGTTGAATTCGAAGTTATTGTTGGCTCTTTTTCTTCTTCTTCTTCTTCTTCTTCTTCTTCTTCTTCTTCATCAATTTCCTTCTTGACATATTCCACCTTCACTTCGATATCTTCCATTTTAACATCTTCTTCCTCTTTCATACCTTCGGTTTCGACCCTGACATCTAGATCCTTCACCACCAAAGTATCTTCCCCCTCCTTTACATTTCCCCCCCTTTTAACATCTCTCGCTTCCTCCTCTACTCTCATATTATGTTCCTTTTTCACATCTTTCTCTTCCCATTTGGCATCTAGATCTTTTACCACAAAAACATCTTCCTCTCTAACATCTTCGATTTTTTCCGTCTCTGCTTCTTTTCTTGTCGCGTCCAGATCTTTTACCACAATGGTATCCTCTATCCTAGCATTTTCAATATTCTCCTCTTTCGCAAGTTTGTTTGAAGTATCGTCTTTTGGCGCTTCCACCTTTGGCTCTATTCTCAATGATTTTTTCAAGGCGGAAAACATATCGAGAACAAAACCAAAAACAAGACTTACAGCTGGTTCTAGAATGGAATAATTCGAGAACCTTTAAGTAGAAAGCCACAACTACAATTGCATCTGTACTTAAATTCAAGGATAGGGTTATTTTTGCATGATGAAACAACAATCATTCGCATTTCCGGTGAGGATCCCATAATCTTTTTATCAAAGCGGAATATCACTGGTTGAAGAGACTTAGGGTTCCTTACCAGTGTATCATGTTACCCATGCCATACAATGATTTTATCATGCAAACATCAATCTCGTATTTCACCAATTTGTCAATTGGATCTATTTGACAATTGATGGCATTATTGAGTAGATTTTATCTCCTATATCATCACTCGAAATTCATGATTGATATTCTCTTTGCCGCTTTTTGATTTACGAAAAAGTTTACGTACGTGGAAGCAGGGTGCCCAATAGTCCAGACTAGATATAAGTTTTCAATGTTTGAAAAGATTTAAATATTTGGAGCATAATTCATTAGTCAACTGATTTCAATGTTCCAATTGGATTCATTATTTCAGATAATTCCATTATTCTGAATGGATTTCTTATTTCAAATGGTTTCAATGTTTGAAAAGGTTTAAATATTTGGAGTATAATTCATTAGTCAACTAATTTCAATGTTCTAACGGGATTCATTATTTCAGATAATTTCATCATTCTGGATGTATTAATTATTTCAAATGATTTAAATATTTCGATTGGATTTAGCAATTTAAAACCTCATTGTTGGATTCCAGTATGGACTATTGGACACCCTGCGTAGGAGGCAGCATTTTTGAATGGCTGTGTTTAAAACCGATTGCATGAATTAAGAGTATATTGGAAACATCTCCTTCACTGCCATCTCAACGCTACGACATTTCAGGTAATTTAGACCTCAAACTCCTCCTAGGAACCATAGCAGATATGTCCATTTTTGCGATCTCATCCTTTCTACTCCGCTACTTTATCGCGCCCGGCACAACTTGCTTCAAATCAATATCCAAAAGCGGCGTTCGAGCAACTAGATTTCACACATTTTAAACAATAAAGCGTCAGCTTCTCGCAAATTGTGGTAAAAGTACCGCATGTCTTCAAGTTCTTCCACCCAGCAGTCGTGGCGCATTTCAAGGTGTCTGAATAGCAGGCAGCTGCTGATTTTTGGCATGTCAGCATATTGGTGAAAGGTGAAATCTTGCCACACCAATTTCCTGCTGACACAGCGCATGTTGCGGCTGGCGTTGAAGATTTTGTTGGTGTCGCTGCAACCACAGAAGTCGATTGCTTGACTGTGGTTGAACTCTTTAGGGAGTTTGTAGAAGTTTTTGCAGAGCTTGTGGATGATTTCACGGAACTGAGGGCAGTGCTCGTGGATTTCAAAGTTGCTCCCGGTGGTTTTTCTGTTCCGGTTGAGGAAGAAGTAGCAGTCGCGGATACGGCAGAACCTTTGGCACTTGTTGAACTTGGCGTTATTGAGATGGATGTAGTGTTGAGAGAACGATACCAATTAGTCCTATCGGTGTCGCCCAGGCAGTCCCCAACTGTGACACCCTTCCATCCTTTGGCCTTGATTTGATCGAAATAAAAGCTGGAAAGGTTCCCTACAGATTGTTGTACAATATCGTGCTGAATAGACAAGTAGTCTACAACGGTTGTTGAAGCAAGTGCTTTTTGTACAATGTTCTTGGAGTTCTGAATTTGCGATGGTAAAGGATTCAAATAATCCTGAGTGTCCAAATCGAAATAGACTCTATGGTATCCCAGAGTCTGCATATCTGCCCAGCATCCTGACGCTTCAGTGCAATCAGAATAAGGGGGTCTCATGTAGGTTGGCCATTTTCCAATGATGTTGTTAAAGGCCATCTCATTCTTGACCATCTGCTGCATTCGAAGGTCGTGGGAAATGTTAGAAAGAGCGTAATGACTCCAAGTATGAGATGCAACTTGATGGCCCTCGGCAATCATACGTTGAATTAAAGATGGATATGGGGCAGTGATGTCGATTTCTCCTTTTCCATTATTGTTGCCCGTGATAAAGAATGTCGCTTGGTAGCCATATGACTTCAAGATGTCCAGCAGATCGGATGTGTAGTTGTATGGACCATCATCGTAGGTCAGAGCCACCACACCAGTTTGCACGCAGTCATAGATGTCATCCGTGTAGGTGATAGGCCCCATTAATGGTCTTGCAGCGTCAAGAGTTGATACACCGGCAGGCGTTGCATCCGAGTCGCACCTTCCGTATCCAAGTAAGCAACTTCCCGGGTCAGCACAATAGTCTTGGGTGGTTCCGCAGTATCCAGAAACTTTGAGCAAATTAGTAAGAATGCTAGCGTTATCCGGCCTTGTGTACTCACCACTACAGCATTGGTTTCCCCCACAAGTTGCACCACCAAAGTTTGGACCACAAGTTCCTCCTGTGGTCGGCTCGCTAGCACCTGCAGTACAAGCTCCGTATTTAGACTGACACCCTATATCACAATAATCGGTTGTGTTCCCACAATATCCTAATCCAGAACAGCAAAGTCCTCCGGTGCAGGAAAGCCCTCCATTGCCGGCTCCGCATAAGAACGAGTTATCCGATGGTTGAACTGTTGCGCCTGAACAAGTACCAAAGGCTGATTGGCATCCAGTTCCGCAGTAGTCTATAGCAGCACAAATTAGTACACATCATTGTGCATATTCATGATGGGAATTCGAGACATACCCGTTGTGTTACCACAATACCCATATGCCGAACAGCATCCTCCTGTGTTTGCAGTAGCATCACAAGAATAGCTTTTGTTAGCTCCTGCAAAAGAATTTCCACACGTGTTGTCTGGACTCGTTATGGCTCGTTGAGAAAGAAAGGCTAGAAATCCAGGATCTTGAGAATCTGTTCCTTCCAACGGAAACGCAAGGCCCATACTGCTGAGTGCTAAGCCCGTGGCTAGGGTTAAGAACAATGATTTCATCTTGGTTGTTAAACAAATTAAAAAATCGTTTCTGAAAAATGTACACGGAAGAAATGGAAGGCGGCAAGAAATAAATGAGGCGACTACAGATAAGTGAATTATATGCTGGAGATAGACGAAAAGGGAAAGAGTGTCAGCTCGAAAAAGAATGTCAGCGGTCTGATATGCCGGAATACCTAGAAGGGGAAAAGAAAAAAGGAAAAAGGAAAAAGGAAAAAGGAAAAAGGAAAGACATTGGCGAGAAGGAAGATATATGTACAACATTGCCACATCACGAGTCGATATATCAGAAAATGACTCGACATGTCATAACCAAGCTACAAGAGCATGCTAGGCAGGAATCGTCTGTTCTTTGACTACATTTTTTGGAGACGTTTACATCCATGAAGGGATTCTCGGAATTATCGCCAAGTTATATAGCCAAGAAGGCCATGGCGTCGACCCGTCTTCTTGGAAGAGCTTGGAAAGAGTCCGTGGAACAAGACGAAAACTTCCTCTCGGAACGTTTCATAGATTTGATTCGCCCAAAAAATTATGAAACATCAATCATTGGAGGACGATGAATTAAAATTTAAGGGGTACTGGCGGGAGCTTTAAATTAATAAAGAAGCCTGTCCCTTTTCAGCAACACTTATTAATAGCGTTTATGCGCACTTACTCTTTTCACTTGGGACGTCATCCCAACTTCAACAAAAAGAAAGGAAAATCCCGGCCAATTGTTCCTAAAAATTCTGGAATCTTGTATTCATATACAGATGATCTAGCAAGTAACACGTTTTCTATTGTTTGAATACTGTTTTTACTCAAATTGTTACTTTGGTCTCGGATCAAATCTTCTGCACAGCATTCATTGTCCAAGCTGGACTAAGAGAAATTTATCTGAACTTGAGTGTCAAAGCAGAGAGAACATTGTCTATTGTATTTTTTCTATAATCTTATCCCTTTACCCAAGTCCAAAAGAATGTGCCCAATCGTATTCATTACTCGTCAATCTATTAAGTCATCATCCGTCCAATTTTTCCGCCAATCATCACCCATTATTACTCATCATCTCACAGTTTGCTATCATCCAAATCAAGTCCGAGCTCGCTCATAAACATCATCCTGCGTTCAGTGCATTGATTGATCGAAGAACTCAAGCTGGAGGGAATTCTTCTAAGCCTATTTTATCAATGTCAGCTTATTTCTTGATTACTCGTTAGTGAGGAGAATGTTGAGGCTTACTTGGCAAGCATAGTCAGTGTAGCATTGCTCTTCAGCATTTGGCTGATACAAGACAAATCTTTCAAGACGAACACAAGACAAGCTAGAGCTGGATGTGCTGACGGTAGCGGAACCAACAACGGTACCTGCCTTGGCGGTGTAAGCATCCTCGCCGATGACAGCAGTCAGCTTAAATGGGGTAGTGGCAGTCCAAGTTCCATCCTCATAGTCAATAGAACCGGAAGGGTTGAGGACAGCTGTCTTGGAAGGTTTTTGACCGGCGAGAGACAAAGACTTGTTTGGGTAGTAGTCAGCCTCAGCATAAGCAGCGAAGGTCTTGTTGTTGAAGCAGTTGACGAGGTAGTAGATTTGAGTCGAGGTCGAGGTCGAGGCGCTGGCCTCCATGGCTGCTGGAATGGCGGTTGGAGCGGCCGAAGTGAGAGTAGAGAGGAAGAGGAGGGGGATAGAAGCAATCATGGAGAAATGCATTTTGATGGTTTAGAGGTCTCGAGGAGTGAGAAATTTAAGAAGGTTTGATAAGGTGTTGTGGGAGGTGTTTGAGGTGAGTGAAGTGCTGTGATTGATAGAGGAGGTTTGATAAGTTGTTGTAGAATGTGTGTGAGTGAAGTGTTGTGAGTGATAGAGAATATTTGTCGAAGGCTTCCCTTTATATACTTTCTCCTCTCAAGAAGATCGTCCTATTTACGAAATGCTTTTCTCGAACAAGCTTTTCCTATGGAGCGCTGTCTGTACGCAAACACATCCATGTATTACGATCGTGGAAACGTCACCCTTGTGAACCACTTCATCCTCGCCAGCCTCTTCACAAAATACGACCGATTTGAGGCATTTGCATCAATATTTACAAGGCCTCAATATCACTCGGCGCAAACACATTATTCTCGTCTTAAATACCCACAGAAATCAGCCATGAGGATGGCGGTGATAACGATATTTCCTAGAGTCCAGAACCCATATTTGTTAACCACTATCAGTACCGGATTTCGTTTCTCCCATGTAAAGAAAATGAGCTAGTTTTATGACCTGCAGTCAAGAAGTAAGACTTTTCCATCCACACGGATTTCGGGCTATGCCGGAACTAATACCTTGTTATTAGATAGATCTTTTGAGATCCAGGATCTTTCCCCCACAAGCTTCTAATCGGGCTCTAATCGTAGGCTGAATCTACCCCTTTCACTCGACCCACCACATCATCTATTGAGGGATAATAGATCTCTTTAATCATTTGTTACAATTTTATATATTTTCTATCAATTTTGATAAAATCACAATTATATGAATTACTACTAAAATTAAAAAGTTAAAATGATATTAGAATTCGAAATTTCGTTTGAATTATAATAACTCTCGAAAAAAATTATACAACTTTTGAATGATATTTATATAACATTTTTATAAAATAATAAACATTTTCTATAAAATTATAATAACTGAGTAAAGGGAATAATTGATTGAAAAAACTTATTTTCTTTGAGAGGGTTAAAAAGAAATGGGTGGGAAGTAGGCTACCGATTACACCTGAATCGAGGTTCTTTCTTTTGATGATCCTGACTGAACAAGGGTAACCTAGTTAAACGAGGGCCGGCCCACTAGACAAGCTTGCGGGTCTGCAAGTCGATCTTAACGGCGACGCAGCCCACTTTGATACAGCTGTTAAAGAAAGATTCTCCGAAGCCGATCTGCTGGCTGGGACATGAACAAGGGTTTTCGATCGAAATGTGAAAATCTCTGCTAACGCCGATTAGACCCCTACTTCTAAGACTGGCTTTTATTTGAGGCGGTCAACACAATACTGGATCATCGATGTAGAGAGATTTTTAATGCTCATTACAGATCTTCCACACCCTTCAGTACCGAGGTCTGCAATTTACATCTCGCCAATATACTATAAAACAATTTATGAGATTAGACTACCTGCCTACCGAGGTATAGTATTTTACATAAATTTACAACACATTCATTATCTTTATCTTGTTACAGATTTCAGGTAAGGCTAGAGCAGCGATGTCAAATTTTAGGGCGAATTAGAGGTCTTGGCTCTTTTTGAGCCTCTCGTCTGAGAATAGAAATTATTTCACTGAAATATCAGATACCCGGATTATATCTCATCCAGCGCGCGAATGCGAGACATTCCGGAGAGACTCCGAGACCTAACAGCATGAGCTTTCTTTTCTGAATCCCTGTTTAGGCAGCCTAACTGAATTCTGTAAAAGAATACGTGCGATATTTCAAGATTTGAGAGCACGGATTTCCTTCCTCGGTAACCAGCTTAGTGGGTCAAAACTGTGTTTTTACGACCTTGGAAGCAAGAGCGGGAAGATCTCAAAGAATCCACAATGATGATCCACGATTTCCACATTGAAATCCGTTCTGAAATCCGCCAAAGTCCATCATTTTTTGCTATGCAAAAGAGGAAGTGGAGCACGTGAATGATGCACGTGTCTCTAGGTGTGCTGTGGTCTTTTGGGTATGAAAATTCGATTCATTGCCGCTAATCGAACGGTTAGTTAAGCGGAAGTGGGAATAGCTTCAAGTTAAAGTTACGTACATTGAAAACCTTGTTCCTGAGCCTTATTTTTCCATATCCTTATCATTTTCAGGATATACCCACTAAGCTTCAGAACGAATCTACTAAAACCTCAGGCTTCAAAGCCTATAGGCCTAGAAATAAAACAGATTTTGATGGAAGGAAAAGTGAAAGCTTCTTTTTGATGCTTTTACTTTTCGACAGAATCGATCCATTGATCTTTACAGATTCCGTCCTTCTAAGTTTAAGGCTTCAAATGCCTCATAAAATAATCCGTTGGATTGGGTATCAAAATATCATTACAAAATCCGATCTTTTGCAATCGAACGACTTTGACGGAAAAAGGAGGAATTATTTCAGCGGAAAGAACGGATTGCTCTACGGATTATGTTATGTTACTTGTGCGTGCGGCTGTATGAGGCTCTTTCCTATATAGGTTTAGAAAAGGAAAAAGATGGAGTACATTGACCAGTAAAATCAATACCTTTTACGTATTCCACTTTTTTAACAGAAGATTTCCACAAAAAATAATGAAATCCAAATAAGATATTCGCCTGTGTTCGCTTCGCTTTGTAGACTCTGCTATATCGAGTAAAAATTGACAAGATCTATACCCTTTCAGAACCTAGAGGATTCTTTCCCCGCGGGGTTTAAACCTTTATAGGAAAGAGCTTGATACTTTTAAGCCGCACGAGTATACTTGTCGCACTCTGCCGAGAACCGAACATCTTATACTTTCACATGCTGAATACCGACTGCAGACCCAGTATGTATTCGTTTCCAGAACATCCTTGGATAGCTGAGTTGGAACTGTGTGCTACATCGCATTCCTCCGGCCATAATCAAATTCATCCAGACCTCACACCGCGCAGGCCATGTAGTTTGAAGAACATCGAAACCTCAAGTCTAGATCTCACTTATTTACGAATTCAATACATATGTTCAAGCCAGTTTTTGGACACTTTTATTCGTGGAATTTGATTTCGAAGAGGACATGTCAAAAAAAGAAAGAAAAAAAAAGAAAGGAAAAAGAGAAAACCGTTTTTCCGGCGTCATGCTATGCAAGTGGATACCATGCCGCAACTACATCTCTTCTGTAAAGAATTGCATATCTCAAACCATATCCATCTTTTCATCTCTGTTGGCAGTTTTAGAACCGATACGTCGATACAATATCGTATCATTTTGACGGACCAGCTTCGGGGGTTTCGATTTTCATCTTCCCCTCTTGCGTAAAACTTGATTTATTGAATTTTTGTTCTTTCAACTTCTACTTTTGGTTTATCAGGCATTTCTATGTTATCTTGAGATGCTATCACATTGGAGTATACCACCACCAGTCTCCGCCGCTGACTTTGATGGCGCTCTTTTCGATGCCAACGATCTCCCTATCAAATCAGATGTCTCCAACAGGCGAAAAGCAATGCTAAAGCTTGTGCTTGGGCTTGGGATTGAGATGTAAGGTTCTTCAATCATCGCGCACTACGTCCCGTCCGGGAAAGACGTTGAGCTGTTCATGCCAGCTGCTAACCCACACCCACAATGCAACATACAGAAATGGCAATACCATCTTCCAGCTGGTCTCTTATACGAGATTTGTTGCTAGAACCAAATTATTACTTTAGATCCGGCAACGAAACTTCCGTGCACGTAAGCAGATGTTACTTGTAGTTAGTTTACACCGCACTAGTAGCACGGCAGGACCATTACACTGGAGAGGGCCAAAGGATAAGCAAGGAGCCTGGAATGGTGCTAGACAAGCAAGACAGGAAGGTATGGTTTAATCCAAGTATGCTTGAAGGACGGGACCACAGTAAAACTTGTTTATTCTGAATCGCAAAATTCGACCAATCAGATCCGGTACAAAGAGGTATTCGGTACCAATAAAAAGGTATGCATAAAACTTTGTTCAATATTATATAGATTTTATACTTTAAATTTTATCCCTGGACTTCGGATTTCTCCCCTGCTCTTCCCCGAAACATACAACGTGATAGCTCCGCATCGAGAAGGTTTTCCCAGTATATTCAAGTATCCGGAATAATAATTCGGTCCGGTATAAACAGGTTTTACTGTATGGCAGGGAGCGCGTAAGATCCTCCAACGTATTTCTTGGCCTTTTTGTGATATGCTACTTTTTGGAACTACTACACCCGAATAGTATAACGCTCATGATCCCAAGGCTCGAGTTACTGAACAGCTCGTGATTCCCGGTGTTAGCTGAGTTCATACAAACAACCAAGACTTGCTAACCATAATAGACAGTAGTTCCTTCCACAATTAGTAAGAATAACCTAACGCTACTACCGAATAGCATTCAAGTATGATCATGAGGCTGCCGAAGAGTGAGATGCTAATCATGGTGCCACGCACGAACTTCACAATCTTGGTAGCTAGAATAACCGAGGGAAGTTAATGGATATACCAAGCTTATAAATTCAAAATGCCATCCTAAATTCCTTCGCATTGTTCTCATGTGAAACTTCATATCATCGTAAAAAGCTCTTGAGTTCAGCGGAGTTGATAGCTAAACATCCCCCAAAGTCTTGCAGGCTGCCAGGCATAGAGTGTTTAGCTTAATTAGTATGTGTTTACCGGTGAAGAAAGAGCTTTCTTTTCTTCACATTTGGAAGAAGTGATTCCCATGGACAAAAATCTACACACGGCATGGATGAGTTACACGAAAGTTTAAGAATATTTGAAATCTTAAAATGGTTTTATTTATAAAGCTATCATGAACCATTAGGTATTACATTACTCATTAAAGTTTCAACGTGCCAAAACAAACTGCAACGTAAACAAAAACTTGAATGAACATTCGCTACGCTGTCTGGTATCTTTTTTCCTTCCTTATACTCCTTCGCATACCTTAATGATCGTAATCAGGGTTAGAGTGCTCGAAGAAACAAGATAACCATAAAAAATCCCACACAATATCCATCGAAAACCAAAACACAACACCATAGCTCCAAGTACCCAAATGACCTCCAAGTACCCAAGTACCCAAGTGACCTCCAACCACTCCTAACATCAAAAGGCTCCTGCATGCTCTCAGTGCCTCAGACATTCACTCCTTGAAATTATGGTAAACCACAAGGACATTAGGAAGAGAACGTTGTGGCCTTAAGAGAAACTGGCATCTGCTGCGCCAAAAAAGTCATCCGAATTCTAACTGTTGGTATCGAAATGGTAAGGTTCAAAATGTAAAGTACTTTAGTCTATTTGATAAAATTTGATTCTTAATTGTTATTATCTATATTGAAAGAACAAACTCCTTAAATACATATTTGAAGGAGCTTGTATAATCCTTTATGATTATATGATCTAATACAATTATATGATTTAACTATAATTCATAATTATATGACTATGATCCCAACATTAACAATTTCTTTAAAAAATTACATGATCCGAATTCCTTTAGTTCTTTAATCCTCTTTTTCCATCTATTTCGTTTCTTTAATAATAATCTTGTTTGTATCGATTAGCTTTTTTAATACTTGACAGGATTTATCTTTAGTTATAGTATTAATAGGGTTCGATCCTTTATCGATCTATTTGATTTCAATGATTTCTCTTCGTTTGTAGAATTGTTGTAACGAAAGAATATCGATCATAAGTCTCTTTTTTACAATAAAGCCTAGTTTGATGAGTAGCTCAAATAGTGAGTTAGAATCGATATATACAGAAAAAGGGATCTGTTTTTCTAGTTGAATAATAGTATTAATAGTACTTTTGATTACAGTCTTTACATTAAAATCTAGAACTAATCTATATAGTTCAGATGCTAGAATATTTCTTGTTATTCTCTTATATTTAACAAAGGACCAATGAACAATATTAGTATTGTTATCTTTATCCATTAGACAAATCATATATCCAATCTGAGATGATATATCTATATTATTAGCAAAAAATACATCTATAAAAGCAACTACTCTTATACTATTTAAATCAAATAATACGAAAAATGAATCCTCTTGATGGGTTTTTCATTTGCCATTTAATAGTTTTGTTGAGTTTCTTGATATCGTTTTATTTCGGGTTAATCATCTGAACAATGATTGAAAGATGATAAGAAGCTTTTGATTGATAAACAATAGCTATATATACTCCTCGAGCACATTGAACGATATACTGATCCTTGAAGGTAATATTCGTACGGATTTTGCTTTTCGTTTTTTTCAAATCTGAGTTTTCTAATATAATTAACTTCAGATTATCATATTGTTTCTTTTGATTAAGATAAAACTTGTCGTTTTTCAAAGAAATCATATTTTTATTGAATTTGAAAGGTATATCTTCTGATAGATATTTTCGTTCCTTTGCTATAAAATTCGTTTTTTCTAATTGTTCTTATTCTAGTTTTGCGAATTCTTTATCGATTACGATAAATGTATCATTAGTTTGTAATCCTACAATACCAAAGCTCTTTTTATTCGTATATAATAAACAAGGATCAAAGATTGATTATATTATTCCTAATTTTTTTTGATAGTAGTTGTGATATATTCCAAATCAATGGTTTCCGGCTTTAAGGATACTATATAATGGTTTGACAATATATCATAATATTCTTTTTGGTAGCTTGAGTTCTATTAAAGATCGAATATAGAATATCCTATTCAGATTTGTAATTGATTGTATATATACTTGTATAATATTTCGTAAAAAAACATCAGTTTTCATACTCTTTTTCAATATTATTGTAAGTGCTATGATAATACATTACCTAGCTTTCTAAAGTGTAAATGATTGTATTAAAACACTAGTTTTTTCTTTATCATGATATGCTTGAATCACTAATCTTGATTTTGGGAATGCTTTTTTTGTACCTTTGTATTTCATTTCATCAACAAATCGTGATCTAAAGATTCTTGTTCTTTTGAGGACATCACTTTTTTTAACTTTCTCGAAAACTTTATTTTCTATAAGCCCATTAAGCTCTTTTTGATGTGATTCGATATATCGAGAAAATGGATCTCCATTTTCGATGAATATTTCATCAAATGGATTTAGAAACTTTTCTTCTTCCATTTCTTAAAGGAATACTGTAATTTGAGATAATGATTTTTCGCTTGTTTTGGTTTTATCATCGGAATTGATCAAATTGATTATATTAATTATATTGACCAAATTGCTCCTTACCTTCTTTCAAAATCGGATTCTTGATTGTTCTTCTGATAATAGTGTTTTAGATTGTAGCATTGATATTGTTGGAGATATAAATTGTAAAGGAGTTTCTACCACAATAGTATCGTTATCATCATTGTTATCAATTTTCTTATTATTATTATTATCGATTTCTTCATTATTGATTTCTTCTAATTCTTTTGATTCTGGTTCAGTATAAAATGATTGTACAATAGTAGATCTAAATCTTATTAATTCATTTGAAAATTGAATTGAGTATATTTCTTCTTCCATAACTAATAGTTTATAAAATCCAATCCATTCTCCAAATCGATTATCTTCTTTACTTTCTCTCTATATTAAAATATTAAAATTGATAGATAATATATAAACTTTTGAAATAGAAAATCCATTTCGTTATTTTAATACTTTTTGTATTTAATATTCTGCTCAGATCTTTCATACTTCTTCTATAGCTTTCCAAATAGTATTAATATATTGAATAATGGTTTCGGTTAATAGATTGATTTCATTTATTCAAAAATAGATATCGAATACTAATAAAATAAATATGATTCTATTAGATCCTACTATATCATTTACAACTTTGATAATCATTTAAAACAACATTGTATTTGTAAATTCTGCATCTTTGAATTCTTGATTCAATATAATATAGACTCTTCGAAATGGATGATAATAGTATTCTATTATATTAACAGAATTGTATACTTCTATAGATATACTTTTTGTAATAATAGCTATCGTATTTGTATATTGTATAAATTCTTTCGCTATGAAGTTCTTTTCTACATTATAGATAATATATTCGGATAGTTCAATATAAACGTCAATTCAGCATTCTTTAATTTTATTCTATATATACTTTGCAAAGATATTTTCTAACTATCGAGTTGTTTGATAACAGATTGTCTCGTCTACTATATAAAGAATAAGTTTCTCATTGATATATATAATATCAACTATAATAGAATAATTGAATTCAATATCCTCAAATAATATAAACTTGAATCTTCCGGACGATTTTCTATATTTTTGATAGTGTTCACAATATTTGATAAAATGCTTGATAATGTTATGATCTTCTTTATAGTCTGTTCATTGTAGAATTCGATAGAATCTTTTTGCAAAAGGATAACCGAATCGTTAATACAATTAACGAAGTTCGATATTAGTTATATAGTATTCATTATATTGGATTGATTTCTGAATAAATATATTAATATTGATTTTCCAGATTAAAAAAGCGTAATTAAATCGTTGAATAACTGGGTAGTTTCGTATTGGTATAATTAGTTCATTAATAATATTATTATAGAAAATCTTGAATCGATTTATATTTGCTAAATTTAATAGGAATGGAATATCTGCTTCAAGAATATGAAATTCTATTATTTCAAATGGTAGTGTAATAAAAAATGATTTTATTGAAGTTGCAATTCCTTTTCCAAACCTGATATTCGCTATTCCGATTGTTTTTGGATCGTATTCGATATAGGATATCTTTTGCTATATTTGATACTGATTGAATCCTACTATTGAAAGTCTTACAATCTCTATATCAATATATATATTATAAAACTTTTTATTAATATAGATTTATCCTTTATAGAATAATTCAATTTTAGTTTCTTTGATTATTATATAACGAAAGGATTGATTGATTAATTGATTGAATGTTTCCCTTTCATTGATAGATCTTGAACTAGTGAAGAAACTATTATCGATCTTTTTGTCATCGTTGAATTCTAGATTTGCGAAAAAGGTTTCTATCTCCTTATCGGATTCGTTTTCGTTATCGGTTGATTCTCCTTTATAGTTTATTAATCATTGATTGAAACATTGTTTAAAAGTATAATTATTGTTTTTTCTAAATTTCGCTTTATATTATTGTTTGGACTCTTCTTGTTCTTCTTTCGAATGTTTGATAGAACAATATTCTTTCTTTTTGCAAATCCAGCATTTTAGATCATGATTTCGAAAGTTGTTTCGGAAGTAGAAATCGTATCGATGATTATAATAGTATTTTCGATCAATAAAGAATGTTGAATCCTCGTCTTTCTTATTAGTCTTTTCCCAAATATTAATAGATTGTTTCAATTGATTGATGAACTCTAATATATCCTTTTTTGTATCTATATATGTTATACTATATACCGGAATATCCTTACATATTTGTATTAATTGTATATAAAGATGTTTTGTTGAATATATCTTTAATTCAAGCCTTAATTGTAGTTGATATAGATTTTTAATCATTAATATCAAACAATCATTTAAGGATTTATCTTTGTTCTTTTTTTAAATCCCTTTTAGAATTGTATTGTTCCATTTGTATAGTATATAACGATGATATTGATTTCCTTCGAAATTTTGTTTGATAAAAGCATATATTTCTTTGAAGGTAATTGGTAGTTCTGTATAATTGATATAAAAGAATTCGAATATACTTCCTTTAAGTATAATAAGGAATGCTTTGAAGAGTAATTCTTTTGGAACTTCTATTCATTGTATCATTTCCTAAAAGATTGAAAATTTGTAGTCAAAATTATCATTATTCCCTTTATATTTTTCATTATCGTTGTAGATTTTTGAGAAGTTGATAAATGATTGATAATATCACGGAGGCAGCAGACAGGATAACAGAAATCACTTTTATTGGTAAGATGTAGCTCGAAGAGCTACGTTTCTATAGAAGGAATGTTTCCTTTAAATATATTTGTGTGTGCTAGGGCTCCGAGTTTTAGTGCTCTTACAGGGTACGATCATCGAACGTACTTTGTTCGGTGTTGGATTGGACAAGTGGAGCCTACTAAAGGAGCTGGTTCAGTAGCCCGGCTTTGATCCTGTGATAGTACTCCTCTTTTTAAAACCGAATTCTGTTAAAGCGGTTATGAGGGTTAGGTTTATTAGGATATCTCCGATGGTAATTCTGAATCAGCTTTCGAACATTGTTTAGATAATCAATAGGCTTTTCGGTCGGCTCGTTGTAGCCAATCTATCGGACGATATATTTCAGGCGGGGGCTATCGCGATTGCGGTGCTCCCAATGGGAATTCAGAACTTCCTTTACCTCGAATTGTTCGATTCCTTTGATTTCAATAGAAGAAGGAAGCAAATTGTATTGATCAAGGATAAGATCATTATGAATAGAATGTAATAAGTTCATATAGAATACAGAATGATTTCTTATCGAGATAGGTAGTTCAAGTTTGTAAATGTATATACCTATAGTTTGCAGAATCCAAAACGAATCTAAATTCTTTCAATCTAGTTTCTTTTAAGGTTTTAAGATCTTGATGTTTTTAATGTTCAATCAAATCAGATCATTAGGATTGTAACGATGGGCAGGAGTACAGTGGGTGTTGGTATTCTTTGTATAACGAGTTTGATTAGCAATCAATTCGGTTTTCAGATGCTCAACGATCAGGGATATTTTCTTGACAAACTCTTCGGTATTCCGGATACCAAAACGATTAGTGACGATGGACGATTCAAATCCTATATACAAATGATAATTGTAATTCACAAAAAACGGGATCAGGTGGAAACTTTCAGATCAAATGGAATTAATTGAAAATTCAGTAATCGATAATCATTCGGACCAATCGTTTTGTAAATACAAGATATATAATCGAAAATATTATTCGAATATAGCGTTTGCTCTTTCAGTTTGCCTATCGATTTCCGGATGGTAGATTGTCGATAGTTTCGATACTGTATTCAAGCGTTTACAGATGTATTTCCAGAAATCAGATATGAATTGAACACCACGATCAGATATAATCGTTAACAATAGACTGTACAGCTTCCAAATATACTTCAAGAATAAACAAACTACTTTTTCGGAATTACAAGTACTATAATAAGACAGGAAATGCTTTATTTTAATCAATCGATCGACTATTACGAATATCATATTGTAACCAAAACTTTTCGGGAGGTGTATTATAAAATCGATCGATATATCCCTTCATACTTGTTGAGGGATCGGGAATGGGCAAAGGATATCTTCTTGTTCTTTACAGTTTGGTGCTGCTCGGTAACAGTTATAACAATTATGTACTCAATGGTTGATATAATTATAATATCCAGACCAATAGTAGTTTCGGGATAGGAGCTCGAAGGTGCAAGTATAGTACAGATGATCTGTAACAGGGGAATCATGGATCAAGCGAAGCAGTTTAGTTTTCAGGTTATTGTAATTAGAAACGAAAAGCTTCCTACGATAATACAATAGGTCATTATTCTCGATGTATTCGGATAAGGTAATACAGGGATGCTTGAATGCTTTCTTTATCAAGGTTTTCAGAATAGATACAGGTATAGAGTTGGATATATATGCTTCAGCAAATAGAGTTTTCAGTTCCTTCAATGGTTCGAATAGCAGATTGAGGATTATAATGGGTATCGGAGGTTGATCAAATAGAGCAATAGAAGCAGGCAATGGTTCAGGGATCGGTAGAGCTTTAGAGATAAGCAAAGTGTCAAAAGCGAATAGGGAGTCAGGGACGGACAAGATAGATCTGGGAACTGAACGAACTGAATTAGGTTTTTTCGGCGATCGATGGGATTGATTACAGATAGTGATTGCAAAACGAACTCTTTTCTTCAAGGAATCTATTAGATTAGATGAGATAAATACAGACAAGACAGATACGGAAGCGGAAATGGGTGTAGGGAACAAAGCGGGGTCAAGGTTTTTTGATTTCAAAATCGTTTGGCTTTGGTGTTGAAGGTGTTCATTTTCCTCTTTAGGTAAGTCCTTTGATTTCCTGGTTAAAGTATCAGGTTTAGCTCTTTGTTTATCTGATCGATAGGTAATCTTGAAATTGAATCGAGACAGAAATTCAGATTAATGGGTTTGATAGCGGTTCAATAATTTGGTAATTGTAAAATACTCCAAATTCTTGTGATCTATGATCATTTGGATCGGAGATAATACTTTTTCTAGTTCTGAGTATCATTCCTCGAAGTATCGAATAATGATTAGTAGTTCTTTATCGTAAATCTTGTAATTACATTCAGTGATCGAATGTTTTTTTGAGAAATATACAATAGGTTTCAGGATTCCTATATCGTTGTATTGGAATAGCATTTCAGTAGATACGAAATCGGATATATCGGTTTCTACGATTATATCTTTTTCCTAATCGAAAGCGATTAGGATTAGTATTTCAGTAAATACTGTCTTCAGAGCAGAAAAAGCTTTTGTATAAACAGAATTCCAAATAAATAGGATGTTCTTTCGGATTAGATTAATCAGTGAATGTATAATAGACGAGAAACCATGAATAAATTGTTGATAGAAATTGCCAAACCCGATAAATGCTTGTACATTTATTAGGTAGATTGGGGTCTTCCATTCGACGATCGTTTTGATTTTTGTAGGGTCTATTCGGATACCTTTCTAGTCTATAATAAAGCCCAGGAATTTGATTTCAGGTTTCAAGAAGTTGTATTTCTTCAGATTCATATACAGATTAATTTTTTTTAAAGCTTCTAGGATCTTTTGAATATGAACAATATACTTGGAGCGGGTTCTATTGTAGATCAGAATATCATTTAGGTAAATAGTATAGAATATATCTAAATACTTTTGTAGAGTATCGTTGATAAAACGCTGGAATATAGTGGGTACGTTGGTCAATCCAAAGGGTATGATCAAGGTTTCAAATAGATCGAAACAGGTATAGAAAGCAATTAGATATTCTTGTTTTTCTTTAATTCTTATATTATTGAATATAAAGATGATATCGATCTTTGTAAAGAACTTTATCCCTTTTAGATTATTCAAGGATTCTTTGATAAATGGTAGCGGATAGCGATCTTTCGTTGATAGATTATTCAGAATTCGGTAATCGATATAGAATTGTTGTCACGGGGTCCCCGTATATGGTATACGGAGACCGCTCGGGTTCCGACCCGTAGGAGTCGGACCTCGGATAAGTGTAGGCTAGCCCCGGTCGGGGCTAGCGCTACACATAAATGTGTTTAAGGAACCGTTCCTTCTATAGAAACGTAGCTCTTCGAGCTACGTCTTATCAATAAAAGTGATTTCTGTTATCCTGTCTGCTGCCTCCGTGATAATTGTAATCTTTCATTGGGTTTCTTGATAAACAGAATAAGCGAAGCCGAAGCAAACGAATTCAGACGGATAAACCTTTTTTGAAGGTTCTTGGATAGCCAGTTTTTCAGAGTAGTAAGTTCGTTTCGGAATATAGAATAAAGAGCTCCAAATGGTAATTTGGCTTCCTTTTTCAAACAGATATCGTAATCGTACAATCGATATGGGAGCAGTTTGTCGGTGTTTCGCAGGAAGAATATATCAATCCAGGATCGGAATTCCTTAGGCAGATCAGATGAGATAGAGTCTTTTCTTTGGAATAGGATATCATCAATTAGGTCTATAGTAATCTGGAATATCTTATAATTATGGCGAGTGTATGTTGTATAGGCTTTCATTGATATAGATACGATGTTTTTGCTTTGAAGGATATCCAGGCAGAAAGGTAGATATATCAGGCGGGTTTTCTCCGGAATGTTTTGCAATGTTTTTATATAAGATAGTTGCAACAATGTATTACAGAATTTTCGATAGAACTTATTATCGAATCGAAATGTATTAAATGCGAATTTGATATAGGAATTGTACTTCTTTAACCATACTAATCCCAGGATAATCGAATAATGAACTAATTTAATAATATAAATTTTTGATCTCTTTTCGTAGTAATCGTTGATTTGCAGATTAGCGAGAATATAATGATCTATTTGGTTTTTAAACAGTATTTTCCCATCGAATCTAATAACTTCGAACAGGATAGATAATTTATATATTAAGAGTTTGATAGTTTCAACCCAAATTCGATCTGCGAAAGTATATTCTTCGTATCCATTATCTATCATAGTATAAATAAAATAAGATCGATTAGATATCGATAGAACAATAACAAACAATATCATTAGGTTTGCTCGATTGCTTATTTCTTCAGCGAAAGATAAACCTCGAATTGCAACAATAAACAAACGTAATATACACAAAGCTTTCGTCTGATAACGACTTATACCAAACAGACTCCGTTTCCCGAATTCGGAAAGCCGAAAAGGGACAAATTGTATAGTAACATAACATATAATTGAATCTAAACAAAGAACGAAACAGAAAATGACGGAATAAGACTGATAAAGTTAGCTCTAGCTTATATAGAACGATTATTTAGGAATAGACAATCTTTCACACGATGATCGGCAGATTTATAACGAAAGCATTCCTTTTGTTTGCATTTATTAGTATATCTTTGGGAATTGAGATCTATTGGATCTTTAGCAGACATAATCGTAGCAGGAGCAGTAGATCGGATAATAGGATTCGGGGATGGAGCGGGAATACAGTTAATAAGATTCAAGTTTTGAATAGTAATACAAAGTAACGAAACGATTGAGCTACAACCGAAGTCGATCGGTTTTATCAGGTACAGATAGCGATTCTTCAATGTCTATACAAAAGCAACGAATACATCAACACTATCTGTAAAAGGCTCAACAATAACAATCTGGTTCTTCAGTTTACTCGATAGAATTTGTTTTAACAGAATAACTAGAATACTGTTGTTATCAATCATCCCGACTTCCAATACTAATCTTTAAAATTCAGTATAAAAGATATAGAACAATTGATTCCTTTGTTTTAGATTGATTAGGAATTTCCAGATCTCGGTTTGTTTGTTTTGATTTCTATAAACTCTTTCCAGTATTTGCAATAGATCTTCATAATCCGCAAGTTTAACAAATTGTCCCTTAATATTATACAATCGAATTTACATAGTAGTAGGTCTAATTAATCTTCCAATTACATAAGTCAAACAGAAATACAGGAAAATGAAGCGGTTGGAATTGGTATACATTTTATTCTGTATTTGATCGACAAATCAATCAAGATCGATTTTCGTTCCATCAAACGATACAGAATCAGATACCTTCTCACTCAATTGAAGTTTCGACAGAACAGAAACAACAGTTAGGATTGTAATAGGAATCAAAAGCGAAAGGTCGATTAGATCGGTAGGGGTTAAAACAGACGGAGCAACAGGGACAGGATGGAGTTGAATCAGATAGGTAATCAACCTATCGTTCTCTTCTTTCTATCATATAAATACAGTTTTCTCGATTTGCAGATCGAGAATAAACTTTTGAACTGCGGATTGCAAATCAATCACTTCTGTTTCCATTCTTATACTGAATTCGTAAAGAGAGATGAGATAACAATATCAGATCGTAATATTACTAGTTACAACGGTAACGAATTCTTCAGGGGAGCCGGGCTAGCTAGACGGGTATGAACAGAACAACATCGTAGAAATGTTGGCACAAATAGAAGAGAACTACGTAGTATCACAAAGGCAACAAACAGAATAACAGAAATCACTTTTATTGATAAAATGTAGCTCGAAGAGCTACATTTCTACAAAAGGAACGTTTCCTTTAAATACATTTGTATATACTAGAGCTCCGAGCCCTAGCGCTCTTACAGAGTACGATCACCGAGCGTGCCCCGCTCGATGCTGGATCGGACAGATGGAGCCTACTAAAGGGGCCGGTCCAGTGGCCCGGCCCTGACCCCGTGACAGATAATTATTTTCTATTTTTCTTTCTTTCTTTTTGTTTTTGTTATTATCGATATCGGATTATTTGTTTGAATCATCTCCTTCTTCTTCTTTTTCTTTTTCTTATTAAGATATTTTTGAAAGTGGATCTTCTTTAGTATTTCGATTGTAATCTGTAGCGATCTTGTGACGAGTCTGTTATTCTATTATGCCATAAATGCCTTAGGCCATTCTTTCGGCTTTTGGTCCCCTCCGAAGGGACCAAAATGCCTCAGGTTATTATTTCATTTATTTCACCCTGTATTCGCTTAGGGCTTTGGTCCCCTCCGAGGGGACCATAAAAGGCTCAACTCTATTGTATTTGGTACGGTAGTTTGTTATTCTCTAGTATAGATTAATTGATTCATTCTATCATGCCTTGAATTAAGACCATCGTCACAGATCTGGTATAGGCATTCTTCTAATCGAAATTTAGATAATAGAATACTATTATCTTTTAGATGTTCTTTGATCTATTGTTCTATCTATAGAATATAATCTCTTATCCTCATAGCAATATAAAATGCTTGATTGGGTTCTATATTGTTTTTCAATACGAATACTCCATTAATACATAGAACTTTCCTGAATTTTTGAAGTTCTGTTTTATCGACAACACTGAAATGCTTTAATTTGAAGTTTCCGAAATCGTCCTATAGGATTTCTGTAAAATCGTGATCGATAATCTGTTCTTTATCATATTAAAAATATTTGAATATAATATAATCGTTAATGATTTCAATATTTCCGTATTCATCCTTTCTTACAACAATCCAATTTCTGAATTTCTTCTTTGCAACAGAATAATCATAACTATCAAATAATAAATTTAGCATATCCATAATAGAGGTCTTTCTAGATATATTGCTATTATTTTCGAATTCGTAAATGATATATTTTTGAAAGGAATAAAGAAATGGAATAGAAAAGTATATTGTTTAAATTGTTTGTTGATTTATAAATTCTTGAAAGAATATATTTCAAAAGAAAGAAAAAGAGTATATTTGTATTGCAATTCATATACAAAATATATAATAAATACAGGAATCTAACTATTACAGTAATAATCGAATTCCCTTGAGTTTTCTTCTGAAAACGATATTCAGAATTAATTTATTAGCATATCAATATCTTAGCAAAACAAGAAAACAGTATTCTTGATATCTAAGTAGAAACAATATCTACTTGTTTGGAAATTGATATCTCTTCAAATTGATTCAACTGGTTTTCAAAAGATCCTTCAGGAAAACGGTATTCCTTAAAGATATTCAAGTCCCCTAATTTGTAATATCACTAATTAGTATTGATATCGAAATGGTAAGATTCAAAGTGTAAAGTACTTTAGTCTATTTGATAAAACTTGATTCTTAATTGTTACTATCTATATTGAAAGAACGAGCTCCTTAAATATATATTTGAAGAAGCTTGTACAGTCCCTTATGATCACATGATCTAATACGATCATATGATTTAACTACGGTTCATGATCATATGACTATGATCCCGACACTAACCGAATGATTATTTGTTCGCTTCTAAAAAAGCGCTGAGCTGCTGATACATGAAAGCTCCATCCTAAGACAGGCCGGAGAGAACAGGAGATGAGGCGGCAGCGGATGAGGAGCCAACTGAAGTGGCGGGCGGGACGGCAGGAGGAATCGTGGGATGAGAGGCGGCGGAGATCGAAGCGGGGGCGAAAGTGGCGGGGGCAAAAGGGGCCGGGACAAACGGAGCCGGGACGAACGGAGCCGGAGCAAACGAAGCCGGAGCGAATAGAGCCGGAAAGAACAGAGCCGGGTCGAATGGAGCCGGGTCAAACGTAGCCGGGTCAAACGTAGCGAGGGCGAGCGGAGCAGGGGCTAACGGAGCATATGCATCTGGTTGTGGTTCAGCTTTCCTTTTTGCTGAACCTTCCTCAGCGTCTCCGTCAACCTCCCGTCCTCGTTTCCTCGATACTGCAGCTCGTTTTCCGCAAACGTTACAGCATCCAATCAACCTCATGACAAAGTTCTTTGGGAGCCCACTCCTTTTTCCGTTGGCGGATGTGGCTTCATACGTAGTATCTCTGCCGTGATGTTCGCCGAATGTCTCTTTCGAATGACATTCGGAGAACAGCGCGAAAGATTCTTCGAATGGAGTCAACACGACCCAACTTTTGGCTCCGGACTTCACCATGACGGTTTGACCGTCAACAAGGTAGTTACGGCGTACCTTGTGTTTCCACATGGATAATGGTCCAGGGAAGCTTTCTGGCTTTCCTAGGAAAGCGTCAGGGTCGTTGTCGAGCTTCCTTTTGTCATGGGCGATTCTTTCTATTCGTGCCCTCGAAGGAGTGTAGGATTCCGGGTCAGAACACTTTTTATTTTCCGCATAAGCGGCGACACATTCATTCTTGAATGTGTCAAGTGTAAAGTAGGATTCCCCTGGGATGCGAAAGTTGATCCCTTCGAGGAAATCACGAAAGTTTTGCTCTCGAGCAAGAATCTCTTCTGGAGTGTAAAATCTGCCAACCATCTATTTCTTGTTAGCCAGTGTCCAAATAAGGATTGTATATTAAAAAAAATCTAGATATCTGGAAATCAATTGCAAAGGGAAGTTCAAAAAAGAAAGGAAATGTTCCGTTTGAGTTTAAACATTCAATTATGACAGCAAAGCATGATGCAATAGAACTACTGTGCCGACATGATACAAACACAATACAAGCACAGATACATTTATTTCACCCCCAATACACTGATCCCTCCATCCACACAACAAGTATACCCTTTAACATTTTAATTGCTCTCTTCCTCAGGAGTTGTTCGTCTAATGACATTAGGCCTTAAGACTAAAGCCTGAAGCATCAGGCATACATAACAGTAACACAAACACAAACCCAACTCGCGTAATGTGTACGACCCCCCTGAAGCACAAGTCGAACTATCAACATTATATAAAGACAACACAACATCTTAACAACGATACCAAATGCCAAGCAAGTCTAAGGAGCAACTAAACTATGATCAGATGACTCTACAGAAACTTATAAAGTCATGTGGAACTGGCACTAGAGACTAGACTAGAAACTAGCGCAAACATCTCACAATCACGTGTTGCCACGTGAACCCCAAGGATCCTAATGATGAACTAATGTGAATGACGTCGTTGGGATATTCTCAAGTAATCTTCAAGCTGGAGATTTCCCCAGAGAACTTCTTCGGGTGCCTCAAATGATCAAACGGGGTCAATTAAGTAAGGTAAGCTAAGTTTTGAGCAACTAGATCTCCCAAAGCAATCTAAGCCAACCAAAGCGATGAAAGCACAGTGCGTTAAACTAATTAAAGCAATTGAGATATGTCAAGGAGCCAAATTACGATGTGTACGTTATGCAAAGTGAATGCAGTGAAGTGTGCGTAGACTTGGCAGGAGCGAAGCGAGGAGTATATGCCGTACCTTTACAAATTATAACGAAGTTCTTTTGGATCCGGTGAGAGGGCGGGGAATTGTCGTATTAAGCTGAAGGGAAATGTTCAGCAAATGTCGTGGGATAAGTCGAATTGGCGAGGCGGGGGGGGTTGGCGGAATGGGTGAAATCGGGAATGGCGAGGTGAGTAGGGGAAGAGTGTCGTTTTTATTCGAATGTTGATATGGAGTAATTTGTACGTATTTTGAAGTTGTGAAATCGAAGAGATGACTGTAAAAAAAATGTAAAATCTTTGATTCACGGTTATTCAGAATTTTGTGTACGAAAGGAGAAGAAAATTGAAATCACTGGGAAATTCTTTCCTTATATATATGTGCGAAGAAAATAAGCTTCACACCATCAAATATACTATACAAGTCAAATACTGATAAACTCTATATACTTCACTTGAATAGGTTACTCACAAGAGTAAGTAAGTTTTTCTTATCATACAATTGGCACAGAAGAAAGTGTATTAACGTTAGCAAGACACCGGCCTGTTGGCAAGCGAGATCGCACACTGTGGAATAGGGATGAATGATGTATTACAAAATTGGGCTATAGTAGGAGTCTAGTATCGGTATGTGCTAGCCCTCATCATTGCTGAAGATCAGTCACCACGTGAAACCTAGGAGCAAGGCGGTGGAGTGATATGGGGGGATAGTGATGGTAAAGGGTGTGAGTGGTGCCCTTTGAGAGCCTAGTTCCTCTTTTGAGAGTCTGTAAAGCTGATACCAACTAGCGGTAACACCTAAAGCCCTCCGTACGAGCCTCGAACGATCTCCCATCAACGGTACCTGCGATGCCTACCATACCTACGAACCACGATCGTGATGAGATGTTATATGCAGCACAACATATCGTGATGGTCAATGGAATGATTAGGCTAAAGGGATATTTATAGATCGTGCAAGAGTCATTATACAAAAGCAATGCAACATGCGGAAAACTACAACGGTTACATTAAAATATGGTGATACTCAGAACCTGCCTACCTACGAACCACAAACAGAACAAAGAGGTGAACTGCACAACATCTTGCGATGATTAGTTGTATAATTAGGCTTAAGAACAACTGCGAACATGGTTACACAACGGTATAATGCAGACGATATGAAGCACATTGCCATGGTTAACTTGATGACAAAGCTCAGACGGCACCCTTGAATCACGATCACAACAATATGAGAGAAGTGAGACGAATCAAACGACATGTCGAGACGATTAGTTGCATAACTAGGATCAAGAAGTACCTGCGAATTATGATTACAAAAAGAGCAATGCAAATGATGTCCAGCATATTACCACGACCGAATAAAGAAGCTGACACCATTGCTCAAGATCACAAGGAAAGGAGATGAGATAGACGAAATATCGCGACAATAACCGGACAACGAGAGACACGAGGCAACCTACAATCATCAATACATACTGGTTTATAAAATTATATCTATCAGAACACAGCGCTCAATTGCAGACATTTCAGTGTATACCAGCTCGTCGAAACATAGAACATCAATGCACGTGAGAACGTTGCCAGTATCTTCTATGGCCATAAACACACAACCACGAAAATTTTATACAGGACGGGCATCATAGATGACCGCGGTATAATAGAAGGATCCTATCTACTAATAGATTTGGATGGGAAAATCAATCACAGAACCTAACGGATTTGCAGTATTCAACGTATCAATCTAATAACTACCAAACAGCCCGCAGTCAATTACTGCGACGAGTATCAACAACTTCGATGCTAGAGCCCAAGATCGATAAGGACTTTCGGTCAATAGCATCGACTCGAGAAACAATTTTTCTGTCGGGTTTCAAGAAATCACAACTTACTATTTATTCTACAACACGAATTTCAAAATCTAATCAATAATTACAACATGGCATTTATGTGAAGTATCATCTGGGAAGTGGCATTTGGCACAGCACCGCAATGCTTTGAAAATTATCTCGGATTTACAGTGATATCGACCAAAATTAACAGCATAGCTTCAACATCCCAAGTCTCTGAAAGCTGAATTCATATAAATCTCCGTCCTAATTCCCCATGATTCTGAAAATGCATAGGACATACATAGAACATACATAGCGCCTCTAACAGCAATTTACAACACAAACCCCTAAATTCCAGTATCCAAAGCCCGAAAGTCCTATATTCAAAAAAGAGAAGTTTCAATTATTGCTCCAATTGAGCTCTACCTAACGCATATCTCCCAGCTTCACAATAATTCGCCACTTCGAAAGATACATATTATGTAAAGCGCGCCTTCCGAGCAAACTAGCACTCTATATAGCTTGCTATTAAAGTTTAGAGAAATGAGGAAACCGTAATCTTTTGAATATGATGTCTTGGGCTTGTGAAGGCGTCATTTTTTGGGATGGATGGATGGAAGGAGGGGGTGTTTTTCAGAATTTGAGAGAGCTTAATTGGGAATTATGTGTTCTTAGGGTGGAAAAATGGGATGTTGTTGAGTTTTGATTGGAAAATTGGAAATTAATGCATTTTAGTTTAGATGAGAAGAGAGCCCGTGATGCATTTGGCAGGGAAATAAATTCATGAGACGGAACATATTAATGGCGGACAAAATGTTTTCATTTGACTAAACGACAATTTATTAGGAGGAAAGATTTTCAAATATGTAAAATGCAGTAAAAAGTAGCTGTTGTGATGTTCTATATACTGCATAAGTGCCATTATTCCACAGATTATTTTAGAAGATACAGCCTGAAGCTATTCGTTTTTCTACCTCTGAGACTGGAATTGATCAAAGGCATGAATTTGCGACGAAGTAGCTCGGTAATAGTGCATTGTCTGGTCCCCGAGGAAAGTTTGATGTGTTCATTCGCTATCCGAGTCCAACTGCATTGTAAGATGCACACTACCATCCGAATCCGAATCTGACCCTTCAGCATCATCATAGCTCATGACAGTATCAGCATTTGTTGTAGTTGTGGCTAATGACTGAGAATTGGGAAACCTAACGCTAGGGATAACCGAAAGCGGCGCAGATGCTTCAAACCCAGATTGGTTAGGCAAGCCCTGCTGGGTACTGGTACCTAGTCCAACATCGAACTTTTCCTCTGATGGGTTTAGCACTCCGTTACCTGCCGACTGAAAATTGGGTACGTCAACAACATCTGCTCTTTGCCTCGTGACAGCGTCATCGTCTATGCTATCCATGACATCGTCTTCGGAATCGTCTTCTGCAAGATCATCAAGTGTGGAAGTGCTATGTCCTCCAGCAGGTATAATCGGCATGCGGGGACGTAAGAGAATTTCCACTGTATCGTCATTTGGAAACGCCCTCGTGATATGCGGAAGAATACTCGACAACGCTTTTCCATTCTTTCCGACAAATGGATTGAGTATGCTTGCCAACATTGCTTCTTTATTACGTCCGAGAATTGCTGTACGTTCGAGTTGAGAACGCATTGATATATCAAGATATCCCTGGGGAAGGTCGGACAACAATACAGGTAAAAGAGAACTGGCTGCTGCAACGACATTCGGATCGACAACGACAACCGTGGATATGGAGCCGTGAAGTAAAGTATCTGCATTCTGACTTGACGAACCCTTGGGTTGAGACTTATTGGCTTCAGAGCTGCTGATGCCCGAATAACTTGTCTCCAGATCTTTACAGCATGCTCGCATTAGTGGAACAAGCTTTGCGACACGTGGTTTATCTAACCTTTGGCTGACCAACGGCAAAATTTTACAGGCTAAAGAATATGTCGATGCACGAAAATCTTGGTGATTCCTCCCAGATGAGAAGGACCACATCAGCAAGTCGAGACTTCCTTGGGCCAGAGAAACGAAACCTTGTTCTAAAGTGGCAGACATGGTGCTGATCAGATGCAATACAGAAACAAAAACTTTTGGCAGGCCAGTCCATAATCCATCTCTCTCATTACGGTCGATTGCAGGATGCAACCTCACACTTCCGGAATTCGAGTCCATGGGCGAGGGCAAAGAAATAGACAAAATCCTGGTGATGAAATCGAAAATAGATCCGACCGGGATTGTGACAGCTGAAGGGGTGGGTCCTCTTAGATATTCATCCAGAAGTTCGAGTAAGCCTATCAATCTTTCGATGCCAGCGTCAATACCAATCCAACGAGATAGATCCTCGGGTGTCCGCGCACCACCGGAGAGCTCTTCATTAACATTTACAGGTTCAGCGATATATCCAGCGGTCGATTCCCAGTCTTCAACAACGGCTCGAAAGACTTGGTCGGCAGTCATGTGGATGTCTTGTACAAGGTCTCGAACTGCCTTTCCCCACTCCTCTCGTCCACCATTCTTCGCGACTGTCTGATGCAGAACGACCACCAGTTTACGAGCACTCTCTTTTACCGATAACGGAACAAAACACCGATCACAAAGTGTGGATGCTAAATATGGTCTGGTGGCAGCACGTAACTGGGATGCGAAAGGGCGGAAGATGGTAGTATGACGAGGCAGCAACATGGCAAACGAGCGGAAGACTGTCTCTACTAATGATGGGTTTACATCCAGGACATTCATCGATGTCTTAGGAGATATTACATTCAAGCAAGACGTTACAAAGGTGGGCAACGTCGGCGTGGTGATTTCTCTGACCAAAGTTTGGTATTGATGGGTCATGCAATAGATCTTGGTTAGTGCTACAATACTCAGCTCTTTGGCAGCACTTGAGTCTGGTTTCTAATATGGTCATTAGTATGCGACTTAAACATGGTACCGGTAAATGGCAGAAACAATCTTCACACGTACTCCAAGAACCGAGAGCAACCCTCGCACCCAAGACCCCGCGTCGCGCAAAATCTCCCAACCTCCAACTTCGACCACGACCTTGATCAAGACGATAGCAGCGAATCTTCCCTCGGCGCTCTTGCCATTCAATAACGTTGTCAATTGGGTCTTTAATTTGTGGACCAAAACTGCCGACGGCGATGCATCCGGCTTCCCTGAATTCACACTAGGGTTTGAGAGGGGAATCTGACATTGAAGGACATATTGAACAAGAGTAGGCGTAAGATTCGGAAGATCTTTTGGAGGAGTAGATGTAAGACGTAGGCAAAGAATGCGCAGTTCAGATGGGATAGACATCTCTTAAGTTTTGAGTTGAGTCTTCCTTTTTGATTTTGCGAAAATCCTGAAAAAAAGAGATTTTACTTTTCGCCAGTGAGACCCGTAGGATTAGGGTATTGAAGATCTCTTTGGGGCAGATGAATGATTAGGGTGATGGGAAGAAAGATTGAAGTTAAAAGGAAGTCAATTTATCATAATCATATTACCATTAAAACTGGAAGATCTATTTTTGTATGGTAGCGTCCGCGTCTGAAAAAATCTTTGGTGCAAGTTCAAATAGAAATCGGGATATGCCAAATCCCGGTTATGATTGGCTGATGAACCCTTGGTATATGCATTAGCTATTAGCTCCAGTTCCCAGGGTTTAAACTGAAGTCGCTCACCGTATTATGGATTTATATTCTTCCGACTCCGCCTGTCAGGGGAAATTACCTAGATCTGACTGCTGGAACTACTAGGTAGTAGGAACATAACTTCCTCAGCCTTGTCAAGATATATTTACAACTCAAATTCATGTCATTTTTGGCTCGGATTATTAAGAGAAATTAAGAGAAACTAAATTTGATTTACACAAGTATATACCTACCTACTATTTATGCTCCGTCTTGACTGGTTACATAAAGGATTACTAAATATGGATTATGGATTTATATTAATCCGGCTCCGACCGCCAAGAGAAATTATACTTGATTGCTGAGGAACCCTGAACCACCAAATCTTCAAGGGAAAATGTAGCTAGGTACCTAGATAGTAGGTATCCATGGTTCTGTTCAAGAACCAAAGAACTCTGTAAATTGATTTGAATACACAATCTACCTAATATAAGTACTTGAGCTGACGAAATACGAAATATCAAGAACTTCAGCAGATTTACCATTCTTCCAGTACATTTAGTTTCATAATAAACTCTTAATTTCATCAATTCCACAATTCCATTTGAGCTTGGCTTCTTCGTACTTGTGACCGACCTCCTTGACCATGCTGTCATTTGGTTCAAACTGTTAACCATCCCCATTCCTTTTCACACACATCTACTGCACGCCCAGTAAACAATAATACGTGCGAACATGAGTGTAAGTAGAATATATCTAGAAGGATATAATGCTCTATATATTTGCTTACATAGTTTAGCGTGAACAATCGAAAGCGGCCAATTATATTCAGCTCCTGGACACGACTCGTAGTGAAGGGAATTGGGATTCTGTGCCAGAACTTGTCAGGAAGATTAGGAAACATGCGCCTACCCGAATATGTATGTTCTTTTTATCATATTCCTTGAATCGATATTTTTATCCTCAGGATCCTGGCACTGATCTTCGACATTAACCCGTTGCAATAGGTCTCACGTTGACTGCAGAGACTGAACATGCGGTCACACAACATTATCTCAATAGATCTACCTCTTCTACGCGGCCATCGACAGCGGGTTCTACATCCTCGAATCTCTCCAGATATATACCACCACTCCAAGAGGCTATAGCGAACGAGCGGCAACATGTCGAAGATGATTTCCAGGCGCAGGTCTGTATTGCTTGGATACATTGGCATATGGGGGAGCATGAATTGGCAGCTTCGAGTTTACCTGAGAGTATAGAAGCCGAGTTTTCGCAACTTGATGGGACCAACAAAGAATCAAATGAATGGACGAAAGTGTGTGCACTCAAGGCCTCATTTATCAAGGGGGATTCGCAACGAAGAATTGGACATGTGCCAGAAGCATTGGAAACGTTCGACTCCGCTTTGCCTATACTTGGAAGCATATCAACTACATCACAAGCTAACGGCCGGAAGGAATTGATCGGTTGGATTGAAGAGTTATTGGCAGGATTTTGCATGCTCTCAAGTCATGCTATCAGAACAAAGATAACCCCTATACTCGAAACCGAGACGTTGACATCCTTTCGCGCTTGGTCGAGATTTTGGGAATGGGCTCCAACAAAGCCGGCAGGTCGCACACTGAATGCTCAAGTCTCAAGGCGACAGGTATGGAAAGAATACTACATCACATTATCGGATCTACTCCAACAACAACTACCGTTTCCCACCACAGCTCTTACCACCGCATACCCTGACTTATCATTGAGATCGGAGCAACGAGGAGAATTAAAACGAGTGGAAGCACGCTACGAGGAATTGCTATTGATTGAAGTACAGTTTCCGAAGGCGGAAGAGCCAAGTGAGGAAGTTGAAGCATTTGTTGAATTAGTGATGCAAAATTGGAGAGTTTTGTGTGGGAATACATGGCAAGAACATGAACTTGGCGAAGGGGGAGCAGAGGCGATTAGCAGAGGTGTTTTGGACATCCTGTATAATGCTGCAACCAAGACATTCCATTCAACGCCAATTTTGCGGCATTTATTCACTGTTCATATTGCAGTCGCGGAGTTTGATTTAGCGTTCAAAGCATTTGATACCTATTTGGAGATTGTGAAAAGAGGGAAAGCTCGGGTAGAGAAAACTGGGGAATTGGAACACGGTTTAGATGACGATGAAACAGTTTTGAAAACCGCTGCTGAGTGTATCAGGGCTCTATGTCGATATGGCTCAAGAGAAGCCGCAGAGAAAGCGAAAGACCTTGGTCACTTTTTTGAGGAGTGGTTGACTAAACACCATCCCCTCGAACAGCGAAATGGAACCGAGCGGGTAATCGAAAATGGCACCTCGGTGGCTTCAGGCACTCTTATATCGCCAAAAGTATTTGCTATTGCTTGGCGGTCAATTGGAATTGGCTATTCACAATGGGCACGATTAACTTTCGATGCATCCTCGAGAGGGAACATTCAGCTGAAGGCCATAAAATGCTTTCGGCGGGCTCTTCTTCCAGAATATGAGAGTACAGCAGATGTAGAAACCCTTTTTGCATTGGGCACAATCCTTGCAGAACGCAGAGAGTTATCTACGGCGATTGAAGTTGTGAAGGTCGGGCTTACCCCTCTGCGTCCCAGTTTACCAAATGACCACGGCTCATCTGTTACGACCAAATTTGCACGAGAAAGATCTCTGATACCGTTATGGCACCTCATGGCTTTACTTCTGAGTGCACGTCAAGATTTCATGACAGCAGTGAGATCTTGTGAAGGGGTTTTTGACCAATTTGGAGAACAAAAAAACCTATATGGCGAATCTGAACTCGATGGTTCATTTAGAAGCGACCACCTGAACTTTAACGAAAAGTCCATGGAAGGAAACCGAGGCTTGGTGGATGAAATGGATGACTATGAAAAAGTAAATCTCTTAGAGGTCAAGATGACTCAATTATCCCTCATAGAAGTCCTTGAGGGCTCTGAAGTCGCAGTCAACTGCAGTGATGAACTTCTAAGCCTATACACAAGACTATTCGGCGACCCTTCCAAGGAAGTTGTTCCTACAATAGTTCAAAGTGTTACGTTAGTACCCCCGAAAACCTACGCAGGAACTATTAGAACTATGAAAGGAAGTATATTTGGACGATCTCTAAATAGGTCAACGCGAAAAGATATGTTGGCTTCAATAGAACAGAGCACAATTTCTCAAAGACCAAACACCGCACATACCATCATCCATAAGGCACCGACTATTCAAGTCACTCATGAGAATGGTACTGGCGGAAGACAACAACGCCGACGTTCTGTAGATCATCATGAAAAGCTGCATAAAAAGGCAAATCTCAGAAATCCTTCTCAAGGGCCAGATAGAAGCGCCAGTGTAGGGAGGACACAGACCGACGGAGCTGCGACGGAAATAGATACACAAAATCGGGAAATTCGTTTTGAAGAGAGCTCAAAACCATTACCTCCAACCTCACAGCAAATGGAGCAAAAAGAACCGGCTCTCAAACCAGCAAATTCCAATCATGTCGTGGTTCAAGACAATCGTCTCCCAATTACTCCACATTCATTATTACCAAGTCCCACAACACGATTCTCCAAAGATTCTGAGAGGCGACGGAGAATATCAACATTAGTTCGAGTGTGGTTACTGATTGCTGGTTTTTATCGGCGAGCAACCATGTACGAAGATGCTAAAGGTGCAATTGAAGAAGCGCATAAGTTGGTTAATGTGTTAGAGACAGATATTGTCAACGACCCTACCGGATTCGCGTCGTTTGATCATTCTGGCTGGGGAGGTGGAAAAAGTGTGGATGAATTATGGGGTGATGTTTTCTCGGAGGTACGTTTAATCAAACAAGTTTTAGAAACTTACTAACGTCTTTTATAGCGTGGCTATCTTTTTGTTGATCAATCTTCTCCATATACGGCACTTGAAAACTTCGAGGCTGCTTTGAGCCACTCGGCAGATCACCCTGCTGCGACTGTTGGGCTGTCCGATATTCTGCTAGACATATATACCGAAGATGTTCTGCCCCAACCGACCATACCACCTCTTGTTCTTCCCACAGTCTCTGCTAGTACTCCCTCAACCTCTACCTTTAATACCTCAGCTCAATCCAAACCACATCAGTCACCAACACTCCCTTCGACTACAGGACCTCTTGGTCTTCCACTTCCTACTTCCCTCAAACGAGACATTCTTACTGCTCCAGAGGAGAATGAAGCTGCTCAACTTGATCGACTTACAGCTCGCGACCGTGCCTATGGACTTTTGTCCGGCCTAACAAAGTTAGGTTCAGGTTGGAACTATTCAGAAGCATGGTATTCATTAGCCAGAGCTTATGAACTAGGAGGACAGAAGGATAAAGCGAGAGACGTGCTTTGGTGGTGCGTGGAATTGGAGGAAGGACGAGGCTTGAGAGGCTGGAATGTGGCAAGTAGCGGTGGCTATGTTCTCTAATTAATTGCGAGGGTTAGGAAATTGTGGGTAGCACATTGTTCATTATTGGAATGATAGAGGATTTTTGGTTGTAGATATCAGATAGAGGCACGGGATATACATAATGTGGATTATAATTAACTTCATTCAAATATCGGCCTTGCGTTTCAGTTGGGCTTGTAATAAGTGTTGGATTATAGAGGTAGACAGGTATATCACCAACTATTATCTCTATATCATATTCTCTTCTGATTATAAGAGAAACCACAACCTGAACATTTTATACTTTCATGGCACATCTCCTTGCACCTCTGTAAATCCCTTTTGAAGAGAAAAAGCGCGTCGAAGCCTTCTGCTGGGCCGAAGTCGGCTAAGACCACTCCAGTCATTCGATGGGTGTGGCGCAGGTATAGCAGGAATTATTATACCAGGTCGGTCCATCCAGTGGATCGGCTGCTTGTCACACAATTATATTTGGAGGATAGATATGCATAGTGGAATTTGAAGAAAAGTGCGGGATGGGGTGGTTAGTGTCTGGTTGCTGGGGTGGCGATCGCGAGTGGCAGTGGGAGTGGGAGTAGTGGGTGGGAGTAGTGGGTGGTTATGTTTTGGATTGGAGTTTAGGATGTGATTTTAGGATTATGATTTCGATGGGTAGAGTATGGATGGAGTATGGACGGAGTATTGAGATTGCTGGTTATGGGGAATAGGTAGAGGATTGTATGGGGTAAGGGGAGTAAGGGGAGTGTGGGGTATGTGTGGAATTTGGTAAAGGGGTAGTTATGTCTATGTAAGGCTCGGTTGCGTTTATTCTGGGGTTTAGCTTGGTTAATCTTTCTCGTTATGGATGTAATAGCTTGCTGATTGTAACTCTTTTCTATTTTCACTTCATATGCCATCTGCATGCACCCATACACTGAAAGTTTATCATGAGATCAATCTTGCTATATGTACTATATCTGCCGTTCCGAAGGAACCTTGGATGCCGTAGGATCTTATAATATCATATCGATGACTACGTACTTCCCTTCAGCAAATCTGATATCTCCATCCTATCGCTTAGACCGCGCACCACTCCTTTCACTTCTCTCACTCCCCGCATCTCGAGTATCCTTATCCTTCGAAGCGGATGAGCGCGAGGATGAAACTTTCGGTTCATAACTTGCTCGTGATTCGGATATATGTCCTGGTCTTGAACTTGACCTTGAAGTTGAAGTTGAAGTTGAAGTTGAATTTGAATTTGAATTTGAATTTGAATTTGAATTTGAATTTGAATTTGAATTTGAATTGCTGTTAGGTGTTAAATCTTTGGTGAGGCGGATTTTGGGGATGGGCGTGCTGGTGCTGCTGGATTTCTTGGTGGTTTGCGTTGTTCCCCTGTTGGTGGATTTGTGGGATGGGGTGGGGGTGGTGCGTGTGGATGGGTTGTTTTCGTGGGCCATTTTGTTGGTGTTGGTGTTGGTGTTGATGTTGGGATTTGGTTGGGTTGTGATGGGATGAGATGAGATGAGATGCAATTTATCAAACTATATTTACGATGTCGCTCTGTGATAATGAATTGTTGTTCTCGTTAATGATGATAATGACGATGATGAGGGGAAAAAATTACTTGAGAATCTGGATATACTCATGCTTTTATATGTATGTCGAGCACCTACACATCCACACCAATTATCCACTTTTACCAACAAAATCTTGCCGGTCCTGTACGGCGATGATATCCACTCCGGTCTTCAATTACTTTATTAGTCTCGTAGGGCAGAAAGTGGAGAGGACCAGGTCAATTATTGTAAATGAGCAATGTTGCGATATTTTTATTGGGTCTGCTAATCTGGGTTGTGCGGTTGACCATCTGGCTAGGAGGGTTATACGGGCAGGCGAGGGAAGACCTGGCCTGTAGGCTAATCGATATATTGATTTTTTTCATTGTGGGTTGTACGTTATTATCTCTATTTGCAATGTATAGCATATCCTATTCCTAAGCTTCCAGGATGGGAATTCATACTGGGTACCTAGATAGGATGAGTATATACATATTGAGGACTTGCTAAAATCGATACTAGTACATTTGTCTGTCGTGTACTTTAATAAGGTCAACTCAATTTATTTTCATCGCTTTTCTATGATGCATAAAGCGTGTTGTTGGATCCAGATAATTGAGATGCTATTATTCTGTGAAGTGTAATGAGAATGAGGTGGGAGGATTGAGCTAGGGCATCTTTTCGCAAATGTTGAGATAGGTAGGATAACGTCGATCTATCAGCTAATGGATATGTTAGTATCTCAGTGAATATGAGTGAATATGAGTGATAGTCTATTTTAAGTGAATTTGATGAATAGGCGATTATGAATGCTCAAATGGACTTTGGATGTCTGAAGTGAATGTGAATATCCAACCGATAATTATACGAAGATCAAGAAGCCAAAGAAAGCTACCAGCTAAGAGAATTTCGATTCCTGACACTGTTCCTGACACTGTACTACCTGAATTCACGTATAATAGCTCTCTCGAAAAGCTGTGCAAGAAAGACGGGGTAAAGTATACATATAAAAGCATTTCGGTCTTCTTGACATTTAATCTCAGATATATAAATCTGGTAATATATCTCGGATATTAATACAGTTGGGATTGACTATGGACACAAGAGAGAAATATTGTCAGTTTATATCTATCAACTCAAGATTCTGTCTATCTATATCAATTGCTGTGAACGTATTGTATGTAGAGATTATTTTAAGATTGTGTATTCGACTAGGGGATTAAAACTTCGAAAATGACCTTCCTAGGAAATTCTCCATTTCCTTTTCCGTTCATACGTTATTAGGCGATAGTCAACTCATATTTTCGTTATGTCACTTTGGTCAATTGACAAAATTCACTTATAGGTTGTTCATTCCATATCTCTGCGTTCCAATAATACATGCTTTAGATTGAATTGCTGAGGGAGGGAAGGAAAGAAAAGGGAACCGAATTTCGAAGGGTGAGAAAGATGAGAAAGCCATTGCCTGTAATGATATTTATTTCCATCTACCTCGACTACTAGCTCGTTTATTCATACTCCTTCATTGAATCTCCTGTAGAAATAACGGAATTTGAATGTATGAATTTCATATATCTTTTCGGCGAAGCAACAAACTGGCACACTCTTTAGCTTACAAACATGCACAAGTATCTCAGACGAAAGCGAAACAAATCTGAAGAGAGATTTGTGCCATGGCTGTTAATATACCATTGCCTGCAACCGTATATATTGCCGTCTACCTGAATCTACGCTCTTCCACGTAAGCCTAGAAGAAACTCCCATGTATTTCACTATCGTCCATATTCGAACGCAAAGCAACCTGACCGAGCCATTGTGCATCTTCAAACATGAGCTCTCTGCACCGACTCTTACTCCTAACAATAATACTACCAAATGCACAAATCCATCTTGACTCAGACTGAACACCTATCCTCTAGCACCACGCATCAGCGTAGTTCCCTCAACTCCACACTCTCATATCTAAACAAGCTTTCGTCTCTGTCTTTTATCTATAAGAAGTTTGTTAACGCCTTGCAAGTAATGACTAGAGCAAGTACCTGATCGCCTTCGCACAAATCATCACTCCATTGATGCAATCTTTGAAAGCAGCCAGTGCAAAACCAACACAGCCTGATCCACACAAATCTAAAATACAAAATGCAATCGAGTCGTACCAAAATTTCTGTCGTATTCAATTCTAGTGACCCGAGTACGTATCATTCCGCGTCGCCGCTAATAATCGCTTCGGGCTGTTCGATGCCGTAAAGAAGAAATGCGTTTGGCGGATACATGCGTTGGTAAACCCCATTTCCGAGTATGATGAAGACGCCGAGAAAGATGGTGGTGAAAAGATCGAGCATGGTAGGCTTGTCGCCGACGTGATTGAATAAAGTTTGATGTATCGATAGTTGTTTGGAGAATAGAAGCCAAGGACTCAAATATCTCTTCATGCTTATATCCGGAAGAAAAGGCCCTTATTCGTTGGCATAGCTAGAGATCAATGATTCTTGATGTATCACATGCCACCGGCTGTAAGATTAGCATGGATTTAGATATCTGATCCTGTCCTTGAGTGCCAATTGAGAACCAGTTGATAGTAACACAGGTGTATGACAGAATCTGTGTATCATGACAGATGTTGTACTGTCAGGTAGGACGAACTTTTGTGCCGTTAATAACCACTTCAACATCAAACAATTAGAATCGAATCGGAGAAGAAATATTAAGAGACAGCCTCATAGGTATGCCGCGATGCAAATATAGGATTTAATATCTTCGTCACAGCTTCCGCCGTTGTGAACAAAACACCACCACTAAACACAGTCCGTGATAATCTCATGACTGTCCCTCTTCAAAAGGCTCTCACACTACCATCTTTCAATATACCAACTATAGCTTAAGTGGTCGTGGTCACTTTGGAAGATTGACTTCTCGTTTTGATTGTATCAAAAGGTTGTGTAGCCAAAGTTGTGATGACCCCTGCTGCTGCGCCATTCGCGAAGTTTACAACAGTGTTCTGTGGATTTCTCGTACGACCTGAAAATCCTTGATAATATTGTATGAACCCATCCTAAAAGAGGTTGCAGATGCTTGTTTGAGCGTTGTGCCTATGAAACCTCTATACAAACCTACAAAACCATCTTCTCTGATAACGGTACGTATACAATGAATTGTAGAATTGTATTGCCTCGTGGACCGGGCATCATCAATAAGCGCAGTTTTAATCCGTTCATTGGGTGTGACAGCGAAGATACTGGCTGCGACTCCCGCTGCCATGCCAGCTAACCTGTTACGAGCAGGAGAAAGAACACCACTTTCGGGATCTCGAAAGACGTTTTTGATGCTGTCAAACGAAGCGAATCGTACGGCATCTTTTGCAATAGATCCAAATACCAATGCACCGCACCCCTTATATAAAGCTCTATAACCTTCTTGTTTGTACATTTGTAGGACGATCCGAAATGGATTCCGTGGTAGTTTGGATGGGCCAGAATGCAGTTGGACTCGGGTTTTAGCAAACTCCATCGGATATGTAACTGCGCCTTCTACTCCTCCAGCAATTCCACCAGAGAGTATAGATACAATCGGTGGTGTGGAGGTATTTCCATGGCTAGTCATTGCGATCGTCTCTATGTATTCTTATTGTTGTGAGGATAGCGAGGAATTCAGAATTAAAGGGAGAATTTAATTCAAGAGGTTAATACATGCATCGCAAACACTTTCCCCGCCACTATTAGAGATTAATATGGCAATTATTACTTTGTATATATGAGAACATCTCTAATAACAAATCAACCTGTCTCTACAATTAAGAATTCATTTTCACAACCTCTCTATCCCCTGAACCTCCCTTGCTATCGGAACAACATCGGCAGTCGGCAATCAGCCCGTCATCCACATATATATCTTCTGAATTGTCGATTGAAGAATGATAACAATTTCGTATGTTAATACAGTGGTGCAAATGTCCGTTTGATAATCACTCCCGAGGTCAATGCCGAGCAGGTAGCATAAATAGTGCATCGATATAATCATGAACAAAACACCTAGCCAGCTGTCGGAGTATTATTTGTACAGAAAGCCATGCGCAACGCTCACAGCAAACACTTTCCTTTCTGTATTCCCCAAAACCGTGTCCGTCACCCAGGTTCAACGCTTCGAAACTCCTCCAAACTACCTACTGTCATCAAAGAGCAATCATTCATCAAGCCTTCATGACTTTCTCTTTTCTGACCATATTAACCTTATCCATGAAAGCCTTGGCCGAACAAAACCTAGTTAAAAGCTGTGAGGCGGCATCGTGAATTCCTTGATTGGCAGAATCTGTTTCTTTTCTTACTCTCGCATCATTTAAGTTGCTTGAACAGACATTATTAGCTTTACTAGAAGACGTAAGGTGACTTTGAGAATCTCCTATCGCTTTCTGGTTCATTCCTGTTTCGCTCATATCCTCTGATGTCTTATAGCTGAAATTCGCACTGTTTGCTATTTGTTTATTCACTAAAGCTGTGTGACTTCCAAATAAATCACTGCCAGCAACAGATATCACCGGAATTTGATCTGTACTCCTTGCGCTATGTCTAGGTACGTTCTGTTGTAACTCAGCGTCCATGAAGGATTCTCCAGACTCTTTTAGATCGTCAAGTATCCGTCTGCGTTTCGCCATCTGCGGAGACCTTGACTGCAGATGGCGGTCAAGGTTGAAGTAGGGCGACAGAGAAGCGTCAGGCAAGCGTTTTCGACGAACTGAGCCAACTCCTTCTACTGCCGGCGCCACATATCCAGGTAAATATTCTAGAATATCTCCGTCGCCTCGTGGTCTCCAAAATTGTATCACTCGTGCATATGCCTTCTCTATTGCAATGGAAGCAGGAGGTTCCTTGTACCATGGATGATTGACTGTTTGAACAGCAGTCATGCGTTGTCCTGCATCAATAGCCAAAAGTCCCCGCAGGAATGAACGAGCTCTCGTGTGAAGGTAAGACCACTTCTGTGCTGCCTCTTTTTCATCGGACGAAATAAAGTTCTTTGTAGCATCAATCTCTTCGAGTTGGGACAACCGACCTCGAGGAATTGCGCTCTCACCAGTGAGCAAACTCCATGTCAATATTCCGAATGACCACATGTCCGCTGCTGTCGTATAGCCACGACTTAGACTCAGATCGGAACCTACAATTTCACTGTTACAGTCAGTACAAACTTTTATTGACTGTCATTTCCAATGATAACTTACGGTGCAACATAACCCTCCGTGCCTACGGAAGAGAAAAGTCTGCCGGTTGATTTGTCTGTGTGGTTGGCAAGACCAAAATCTGTAAGAATGACTCGAGATCCAACATCGGTGTTTGTGATGAGAATGTTCTCCATTTTTATATCCCTGTGTGCGATTCCTTTCGAATGAAGATATTCCAGAGCTAGAGCGATTTGTCTCGTAATGAGACGAGCATGTCCGTCTCCAAGCCTATTATCACAAGAATCGAAGTAGGTGTATAAGTCTCCTGCTGCAGCAAGTTCTGTGAACATATATCTAAATGATAGTCAGAAGCGAAAATGAACATATCATACTCAACTTACAGTCTGTCGTTGGAGAGAAAGGCTTTCTCGATGCTGATGATATTCGGCTATGACCCATTAGTCCTGGTCAATTGAACGAACGAATGATTGACTGAGTGAGGCGGCTCCAACTAACATGATTAAGTTTGGAAAGTATGCAAACCTCTCGTAGGTATGTTTTCCTCATCAAGTCGGCATCATATTGCTGATTTGATTCCGTTTGGCTTTGAGAGCCGGGAAGCGCATGTCCTGAGGAGCTTAGTTTAACGACTTTACAGGCTACTTGCTTTGGTGTGCCAACACGATTCGCAAGGAATACTTCTCCAGCAATGCCGCTCCCAAGAACATGGTTGGAGATTGTAAACCGATCACGGAAGTACTAAAAATATTCAATCAAAATGCAAAGAAATACCGAAAGAAAATGATGAGATGACATACCTGAAGTTCAGCATCAGGCAAAGACATATGTGATGTTATTCTTGATCTTGGTTGGTTAAATCGAAACTTCCAATCGGGTCTTATCTCAATCAAGTCTCCATCAGTGAGAAGATGTCCAATTCTTTCATTACCAAGTATTCCAATCAATACATCATTCACATAGGTACCATTCATGGATTCAAGGTCCTCGCAGTAGATTGAAGGAGGGTAGTCATCCAGTTTTTCTGCATCATATATGATGGCGTAGATGCGAAATTGTTGCTTGGAAACAATGATGCTATCAATGGAAAAATCACTAAACTTTTAGCATTTAATTGATTGGTTGAAAGAAGTACATACCATTTCGGGTCCCTCCCTACATGAAGGAAGCCTTTAGCAGAAATAGGAATGGCTATATAAATCCATCAGATAGTGAAAATTGACATGATGAAATGATTACAAACTGAATTTTTGACCAGTTTGTGCGTTCTCATGACTGAGCGTTGCGACGGGATAACTATCTAGATCATGTGTCTCCTTGTCATGGAACCTCATGTGAGATTGGTCAATTTTCTCAAGATGCTTTTGACCACTGGGCTCGTGAATAAAGTCTGTCGCCTCCATCGTAATCCAAGGGTCTTAAAAGTCTTAAAAGGTGAATATGAGACAAATGTGAAAAATAGGATTTTATATCAAGCAATTGATTATAGATTTAGAAGTATGGAGAAGGTAAGGAGATGAAGAGAAAATGAATATTCGAAAAGTTATGAGATCGGATGATGTTGGTCAAGTCAAGTAAGTGTTGGCATTGGTTCCAACGCTCAAATACATGCGGTGATTCTCATCATCACTAGAGAGGTGGTAGATGTAGAGGACTCAGTAGGAAACGACGATAGTCAAGGGTTGGGTTTGATACTAGTCAAGAAATGACGGTAAGAAAATATAAATTAAAATATTTGAGGAGCATTGAAGTTAGGAAGGTGAGGAATAAAAATTTAAGAATGTGAAATCGTGAAATCGTGAACTCAAACAATTAATACTTCATCGTAGCAAACCTTGATTATGTAAAATGTAGAGATTTTCCGTATCGTATCACCTTGATCCGTTTTCACTTCTTTCAAAACCTGCTCATCTCTCTTGGGAAGGAACGAAGGGGTGACCTATTCTGAGTTTACTCAACACGTGCCTTGATAGATGGAACATCGTTCATCAACCAACTACCTTGGGAAGAATCCGGCCTTAGGTAGTCTCAGGTAGTATACATTTGGGGAAGTTTGAATGAGTAATCGGATCGATGTGAAGATGTACCTTCGGATTTGTTTCAATTACTATGAACATTGTGATACATACCTTAAACCCAACTGGCGCTTCTCTTCCATGACGAAGCCTCTCGTGCCTGCATCAATGACTCTCGATTGTTTAAATACACGTGAAATACTGAAGATTTTATTTTGACGGTTCTCAATAAAACTTTCGAAGATTTGGATTCATTTCAAGCGCCACATTGAGCAATGAAATACTAGGTATCCCAGAGGGGTGAGTATCTCAACGTCTCAACGGATTCATCCTTGGAACTCACTGCCTATAGATTTCAACTATACAGATTGGAATCTTCTTGTGATCTCCCATTATGACAAAGATAAATTTACAATTGGGAACATTGTTTGCGAGTGAACAATTATTCCCATGAGGAAGATCACAGCTACGCTTTGCAGGCTTGTGCATCGAATTTCATTACTGAAAGATGAAATCTCCTGTCCCAGTAGATAGATATACTAGTGCCTATAGGGCTTTTGATTGTTTGAATATGAATGAAATATTGAGAGAGCGGTTTTGATAGTTCTCGAATAAGACTCTTTTGATGTTTGAAATTATATGAGATATTGAGAGTGTTGTGGTGATTTTCGATTAAGGTTCTTTAGATGTTTGAATTCATATGAGATATTGAGAGAGTTGCTTTTGATGATTTTTGGGCAAGACTTTTTGATTGATATTAAATTTTCAATGAGCTTTTCGATAGTTCAGAAAATGGTCCGTTTGAATGTTGTGTATTGAGAGTATTGCTTCGGTCGTTTAAAGATAAAACCCGTTGAATGTCTGAATTAATATTGTGTATTTAAAAGTGCTATTTAATCAGTTTGAACATAAAGAGTGATGGCGAAGATTTGACGGAGGATCAAACCAGGAGCGAATTAATGCAGGCAAAACTGGATGCAGTATTGTTAAAGGAGGCAGAGTTGGAGGACTTCGCATCTGAACAACAGCCAGATGATAATACTCGTCATCAGATGGCTCTTATTCAAATGCCTGCAGAAAAGGTATGGATAGATGAAGATTTAAATAATGATTGTTTCTTCGATTCGGACTTCATTTATTATACAACAAAATACAAGGGGAAAAAATCCTACATTTTGGACGTAGTATACATATCCGATATTTGCAATTTCCAACGGATGTTATCAAATCAATGGATGCCAACAGGATTCAGCCCTTGCTGAACAATTGAGAGCAGCCAAGGAAAGGGGTGTGGTTTAGAATAGTTTTTCACATGTGGAGGTGTGCCGGTATTAAGGTAGGATTCTTTTAATCTTCAAATTGGTATTGGATATTAAAAATATTGTTTCGATAATTATAGGGATGTATTTTCTGAATATTTGATATTGATCAATATCAAATATTAAGAAAATCGTTTTGGTAGTTCAGGAAATGGATTGTTTAATTATGTAGAGTGATATTGAATATTAGAAGGGTTGTTTTGATAATTTTAAAATAGGACTTTTTGAATGTTAAAATTGGTATTGGATACCTATCGAAATGTTTTTTTTGGGGGGGGGGATATTCGAGATTGAGAGAATACTAAGTACCTACCTAACTTGCATATAAAATCATATCACATGATCGTGCCCAATCCTTTGCAAAAACGACCACCTTCCGAAGGGAATGATTTCCGTTGATGAAATGTTATAGGAGGTATTCGGAACCTCTATGCTTCCTAGAGTCGGGCCCGACCAAATGAAAGAATCCATGTTGGACATCTGAAGCTGAAGAAGACTAGGTACCAGGTGGGCAATCATGTGACTAGCCCTAAGATCTCCAATTGCGCTAAATTAGCTCAAAAGCTAAGCGAGATTGACCACCATATCTGCAGCTTCAATCAACAGAATTGTTCTGTTCTTCCTCATCATCTCCATATAACTCACATTCAATATGTAAGTTTGAATCCCTCTATTCCTCCCTCAAGTATCATTAAGAATGTATTTCATGCTTTGAAAGCTATTGAATCATCACAATCATCCTCTTACCCCTCATTTCTATGAGAATCACTTATTTTACCCCTCTTCTCCATTTCCGACACTTTCGCATCAACAACTTCAAGTTCTTATAACTAACAACTGTCTTCAGGAGAGCGAAGTGGCGGAAAAAGCGAACTCGGAGATTGAAAAGAAAGCGTCGCAAGACTCGTGCCAGATCGTAAGTTTTCGTCCTTTCCCTTTGCTTCAGATCGAAGATTTGCTTGCAAGCGGTCTTCGTTGTGGGGTAAAATCCTCCGTTGATCATTTACTGACCCCTCTATAGTAAGTAAACAACTCAAAACAACTCGATCTCGATTCCCCTTACCTCTCGAATCATAACACCATGACAACTTAACCTCTTTTCGGATGCGCCATCTCTCGCACCAACGTCTTCACCTTTTTCAGCATTTCAGTATTCACCAACAAGTTCGGAGTTCGCGCTTCGTTCATCGGCGGCTGGGTGTTCCAAGGAAAGAGCAGTATGGTGACGCGCATTCATTAGCAAATGGTGGAATATTTTTAAAAGGAAGCAGGATCGGTCAACAATGCTATATCGATTTGTTCATTGAGGGTTTATGAACCAAGAAGCTATAGGAAAGAAGCTGCCTTTGATGCTAAATGCCTTTATGACTTCAAACCTGATAGGAATGAATAAAAAAAACTGAAGTTCTTCTTCATATGTCTTCTTTTGCACATTGTGAATTGTCTTGAAAGTGACTGTACACTCTGCTTGCTGATGCTACTACTATTCAAAATGTCTAGCACCATGTTTTGAAAGCTGCTGTTGATGATATACTTGAGCTTCCCCGCATGTTAGTAGTAATAAATGCTACCATTGTGCAGGAACGAAGATTGAGAGCGAAGTTGTGTGCTAATGATCCCTCCACTTCGCTCTCAAGAAATACTTTTGGCTATTCTACTGAGAATCTCTATTAACGGTCCATTCATCACACTCGTAAACTGGTAAAATGAAAAGCTGCACATAACAAGCAGCAGCACGACAAGAACTTGACACAAACACCAGCCACAAGCCACCATCTCAGCCTTAGCCTCGCCGGCCTTGGCAAAAAGTCGGAGAAAAAAGTTTCCAATTGCCGACCGTTCCAAAATTTTATTTACATTGCGACAGAACAGAGTACACTGGGCGGCTTCATACAATCTTTACTACAATAGAAAATGGCGGACAACACTGAGAAGAGTAAGAAGCGTAAAAAGAACGCTGATGGTTCCTCGAGACCAACCAAAAAGGTTGCAATCGAGGGTGACAGAAATGTTAAGATTTCTCTGAATGATTGTGATGAATGGGCACCTGTGGTTGGTATGTTTTTCCTTTTGGAGTAGGAGAACCATTGTGGTCTCAGAACGAGTGATCACGGTCACGGTAAGCTGACTCTTTGTAGCATCAACTCCTGGATTGGCTATGCCAGCATCTATATCGCTTCAACCATTTACAAAGCCTCGCAAGAATGCCCCCCAACGACCAGGACGTAGCGGAGCAATTGCTACAACAGAAGTCCTCCTCCATTCCTCAGAACATCCAAAACTTGATTATACAGCACGAGAGGAAGAAGCAGGTGGATCCGATACATTATTGAAGCATTATGTTGGTGTTTACGATCCAAAGACCGGGAAATTAGAGGTTGTGGAAGCGCGAAAGATGGTGGTTCGTGGAAGCGTTAGAGCACATCAAGCTCCGGAGGCAGAATTCGCGAAACATGTATGTCTACTGCGAAACTACTTAAGATAGATGCTAACAAGCCTCCCCACAGACTATCCGAGAGCTTCGAAACGACCTTGGAGAGACTTTCGGTACTAAGAAAGCGAAGAAAGCTATTGCCTCTGTCACCGAGAACGCCATCTCAGCGAACAAAGGCTCAAGATTACTCGCAGATGGTGCTAAACCTGCGAAGTTGGATGCTGCAAAATCAGCTATCATTGCATCTATGGCAGAAGCTACATCTAGCATGGCATCCAGGAAAGATCTTGAGGAACAAGCGGATGCAGCTAAACCACGACCAAAAGCAGACCTTGCTGCGAAAGACATCAAAGATGTGTACACGGTGGACAGTCTCATTGGAAGTGACATTTTCAAGTCGGTGCCGGTTTTGGAATGGGAGCAATCAGTCAAAGCAAAGAAGAATATCACTACCAATTCGAGATATGTGTCGGCGAGGATCGTCACTGCAGCTACCGCGGGCGTTAATAAGCTCAGAGTTTTACGATATCTCCTTCTTTTGTTGGATTTACACATGGCCTCTCGACCAATGCGAGGCGGTAGAATGCTGCCCAAGCGCGAAGAAATGAAAACAAAGTTGGGTGACAATCTACCCCAATCCGTCATTGAAGATATTCGACGCAAATACTCGGACGCCGGCGTAATGTCAAAATTCGAGTCTGATCTTCTGATCACTCACGTGTGCGCATTAGCATGTCTAGTCGATAACTATGAAGTCGATCTGTATGATCTTCAGTTGGATTTGAAGTTGGAGACGAAGGATATGACTCAATATTTCAAGGAGATTGGTGCGAGGGTTGTAGGACTTCCAGAGGCTAGGAGAAAGGCATTGGATTTGGACAAGGCGACTGCCGCACAAAGGAGGACAGCGAAGTTGAGGTTGCCACTGGATTTCCCAAGGGTACCCTTTGGTAGGAGAGGATGAGGATAAGTGCCGCGGATAGACTAGGCTGATGATTGTTATTGGCGAAGCGGAGTATGACTTTTTAAGATTGAAAATGGAGATAATGAATTTTATGGCTATTAATAATACCTAGGTACAGTGGCTTGTTTATGAATCCTCTTGCCTCCTAAATAACGCGAATCTCGATCCCGATTGATAACAAGTATTTGGATTAGGACATTCTGAGCCTTTGAAAGATCTAATGATCCCAGGACAATCCAATGATTAGAATGTTCCTAATCATTTGAGATACTCTAACGATACAGGACATTCTGGACTTTTGAAAGATCTAGTGATCCTAGGACAATCCAATAATTAGAATGTCCCTAATCATTTGAGATATTCTAACAATGCAGGATATTCTGAATCTTTGAAAGATCTAATGATCCCAGGACAATCCAATGATTAGAATGTTCCTAATCATTTGAGATACTCAAACGATGCAGGACATTTACAATCTCCCAGGCCTACGGTACTCAGGGACGTTACAATGAGTGGATGGGGCAAATGCCTAGTTTGAAAGTACTGAGCCAATGCACACCGTTGTCCCCCGATGTGCGGCAATGTCCAAAACCTTCCTGGACAATGGATTCGCACCCACGATTCCTCTGAAAGTCTGCAGGGCCTCAGTGGAAATTCCACCCCAATACTTCCTCAACACCCTGGGTTGACACTCGAAAAGTATATCGAGAGTAAGTGACCTCCAGTTCTCCCCTCGGGCCTCTCAGGATTTTTTTTAAAAAAAAAAGGGATGGGAGTTTAAACTAACGCCTCCGGGAACGGAAGTTTGTGGTTTGTGGTTTGTGGTGTTTGTGGTGTATAAATATGGGAGTTTAATTATGGTGTTGTGGTATTTGGGATGGGATTAAGATCAATTCTTGGTTGTATTGTGTTGATGGTGTTGATGGTGTTGATGGTGTTGATGGTGTTGATAGTGAGAAGGATGGGAGTTTATTTTATGGTGTCTGTATCGAGAAGTATGGCGTCTCTCTCAAGGATGTGGGCCGTGATTTGAATCGTGAAGGAGCGCTGAAGCTCTGAGGGAAAGAGGCTCTGAGGGAAAGAGGCTCTGAAGGAGCAGAGGAGCTTGAATAATGGGGTTTGCAAGGGGACGGGGAAGGGGCTTGAATATTGAGCCTTCGCAGTGGTCCGCGATTCACTAGCCCTCGACGCATGACATGCGACCTTCGGCCTCACGATATATAATCCACGATCCTGCGATTCTTACAGTTTACGAACCACGAACTGTATTATTACTTTCAAGACCTAAAATCGCGATTTGTGTCCCAAATTGTGTCATATATTGGATTTGGTTCTAAAGGACACTATAAGAAGCACAGGAGTTTCTTGTGTGAAACGTTAGAAATATGATATGGGTGTTGCTTGTGGCTAGGATGGTCAAAACGATGGAGACATGGCATGGTGCTTGTAATGATGCGACGACAGTTTCTTGTGGATGGCAGGGGTCAAGAGAATGGGAGAATTGAATTAATAGATGGTAGACGGCAGCCAGCCACCACTGGACTCGCGGTTACAATTGGTGGAAGTGGAAGTGGAGGTGGAGGTGGCGAAGATGATGGATGGGCACTTGACATTGAAAACGGAAATGACATTGTGCAATGGTGGAAGTGAAAGTGAAGATGGCGAAGATGATGGATGGCTATTTAACATTGAAAACGGGAATGGGATTGTGTAATGGTGGAAGTGGGAGTGAAGGTGAAGGTGGCGAAGATAATGGATGGGTATTTGACGTTGGATACGGGAATGGGACTGCACAATGGTGAATGGAAGCTTTTACAAGAAAGAGGATGTAAAGAAAGCTACGAGGGCTGTCTCGGCAATGATGTCTCGGGCAGGCTGTTTGGTTTGAATTGGCTATATAAGTCTTCTTTAGCCACTTCCACGAACTCAAGGTAGTTAGAGAGATATCAAGCTCCAATCGCCCCTCATATACCACCACAAAAGGTATAACCGAGACCGCCGAACACACAAAAGCACCGTTTCAAATCTCAGGACATTGCCATGAAGTCATCATACCACAGCAGACAGAATACCACCAAAGACGAGAAAACACAAAATTCAAAACTCGGAACAGTGTGTTCGGTGTACCAGTCGTCAAGCACTTTCACCGTATCGCATAACACAAGACAACATCAAAAACGGCGACTACGCAAGAGTACAAAGCTCAGAACGCTGTTCGCGATGCCCCAGTGATGAAACCGGGAGATCAGATCATATCCAAAAGCTGGTGCGTGCCAGGCGTGTATACCTACGAGGAAAGCCGCAAAAGCAGCTCACCAGGGCACCTTGGCTGATTATGATTGGCGCGAGAAAGCGACACCTGGGCAACACATCTCCACGACAGCTCGAATTTACAAGGTCTTCAAGGCTCGACCATTGTGCCATTTCTCTGAATTATTGGCAGTGACGTCTTCGGTTCTCGTTACCCCACCTCAGCTTTCGAAAGACTCTCGCCAATTTTCTAATTGCACAATACTTTCCAAAGCTATACCAGTTGTGCTTCCAAACCTCAACATGCAGCGAAGTTGCCTATCGGTATCAGAGAAGTCGCAACAGATGCATCAAAACACACCCTTGTGTCGAATACATTTCATTTCCAGTTCAAGTGCAACATGCAAGTACTATTCCTCGTTCGAACTTGTCTTATGAGTCTGAAAGCTTGAAGTGTATTGCATCATCAACAAATCGCAAATATCGGGAGCAATGAGTAGAAGTCCACGCTAAAACTAAGCTTGTAGCAAATTTGGTTCCTGCCGGCCATGGTTTTGGGAATTTTGTATGACAAAAATATTCAGTAGTTTAGAGAATGAACTCTTTTTTTTTTTAGGTATATAATATTTGATAGACCAAATTAAATTGTATTCATCTGCATTTCACTTTCTCCCTTATTTATGTACAGGTAGGTATTGAATGAAGCTCCTTCAAAGGTATGCCTCACTTGGGGTCGCTGTACCTACTAGTAGGTATGAGGCATCACTAGAAGGGTGATGGTCAATGAGTTAGTGCCAAACCCCACGCACTCGGAAAAATTCTCCAAATCCCGAGACATCAATACAAACCTCTTAATACCTATCCATGTCTAGTTCAATACCTCAAATGCAACTCCTAAAGTTAAGTTTCGCTCTCAATTCGACGAACCCAATCACCCAGCATTAATCAATCCCTCAAAAAATAATTATGATTCATCAGTTCATATTTGAGCGGTGCAACTACTTTCGCTTTTGGGCTTTGGGCATTGGGATTGCTATTCCTATAAACCATCTAGGTCATTCCTTGGTCATGCCACAAGTAATCATCTGTATCCGGAGTCGTGACTTCGAAGAGAACAGGAAAGTAAGAGATTAAGCTAAGTGGAAAAGATGTCCTAGGAAAAAGGCGGGGGAATAGTCAATGAACTAGAGTTTAAACCAATACAAAGTACATAATATTACCCGAACAACTCGCACTCTAAGAAATCCTCAAAAATAAGAAGAAAAAAGTTCCATTCAAATATCTTTTCATACCTACCTTTACACGATACAATTCCCTAAATACACCGTTCACAACTTCTTCCAAACCTCTCCTTTCGATTCGAACAATTCAATCATTGAAACCTTTATTCCAGATTTTCTTGCAATTCCGACGATCCAACCATCAATCACCATTCATGAATCATGGCGATGGGTATAATTGGTAAAACTATTTGCTTTGCAAGCTTTACAGCCTGGGGTACAGCCCTTGGTATGTCAGGTCGTTACTGCACCCAGATCGCCTATTACAAGTATATAAATCCGAAGGGGCATCCCAAACCTCTTGGTACAAAAGATATAATTGAAACGGCAATCATGACCATGTGGTTTTGGCGTTATGGTATTCCTAGTCTTTCCTTGGCTAGTCACATGAAGATAATGGGTGCTGCGGCAGTTTATGGTATCAGCGAGCGTATTTTCGGGGCTTGCAGAGAACAGTGGAACAAAAGCAAGAAAACAATGGAAAATGAAGTAGTAGCTTCGAAATCGGGTATGTCTCGTATTACTGATGAGAATATTTCTCTTCGATTACTGACTGATATTCTTAGGAAAATGAGACTAGATCACTTGATAGAGTTGACAGCTTCTAGTATCGACACTGTGTTGTAACGATACATTGTAAACATTTGTATGCTAGAATGTCTGCCGGCCTAACAGGGTGGATATTATGTTAGGGGGCTGTCGATACTCGAGCAGCTTTTGATATTTCGATACGATGTGGTGATGATCCTGTATGATCATTTGTATACTAGTGCCGGGGCGTAGCAGGACAAGGCTCCCATTGGGGAGCACCGTAATATAATTCTTCCACTCCCTTAATCAAATAGGATGAAACATTCAAGCTTTCGCAATCATTCATAGTCTCGACTAGAATTGATGATGTTAACGTTGAGTGAGGCTCAAGACAGGGGTATCGGTAGATCACACTCTCGTGACATCGTATTTCTATATTTGGAACGTAAGGCTATCCAATTCAAAATACGAACTAAAAAAACCTAACCGTCGGCCATTTACGTCCCTCCCCACTTAGCTTCCCCACGGGCCACTACCAATCACACACATCTAACCCCTAAAGAGGAGTTGACTTCTTTAAATAGTTCTTCCCCTTAACGAATCCTCATAAAATATATATAAAAATTCATAATTTTATACAAATATTATCTAAACATCAAGAACCAATCAAAGGGAAGGATAGTTCAAGGAAGTCAACTCTCTCTTAAGGGTTGGAGATGTATGATTAGTAGTGGAGCTAAGTGTGGGGGCCTTGGATGACCAGCGACTAGGGTAAGCAAAATTAACTACCCAGGTATTTATGCTTCTCATTTCTTCTCGTTTTCAAAACATATTTATAATCAAAAAGCCACTTTATTAATTCTAATGCTAATGTCAACAGTTTCTTTTTCTTATTGTCAATCGTTACACCATGTCTAATGCCGAGGCGTGGAAAAGACGTTCCATATACCAAGTCCTCACCGACAGATTCGCTATAGAGGATGAGAACCGCCAAAATCGAGGTCCAGATAATGGGATTAGAGATTACTGTGGTGGGACATGGAGGGGTATAATATCTAGACTTGATTATATTCAAGGAATGGGTTTCGATGCCATATGGATTTCACCCGTATGTTTCTTCAGCCTCCCCGATGTATTAGCTTCACTCACTAACAGCTCCATACAGATCCATAAGAATATCGAAGAGGTGACCCAATATGGAGCGGCCTATCATGGATATTGGCCAGAGGATATTTATTCAGTAAATCCACATTTCGGCACAGCAGACGATTTACTCGCCCTATCAGATGCGTTGCACGCGCGAGGAATGTTTTTGATGATTGATGTGGTTGTCAATCATATGGGTTCACCCCCTACTGTGGAATATTCCAGATATGTACCTTTCAATGATTCATCATACTATCATCCAAAGTCGTTCATCACAAGTTATGACAATGAACAGGAGTGTCAGGAAGGATGGTTAGGTGATGAACATGTACCATTGCCTGATCTAAATACCGAAGATCCTACCGTGGTGCTCACCCTTCAAACTTGGATCATGAAACTTGTACAAAAGTTTAAAATTGATGGCCTGAGGATTGATACCGTCAAACATGTCAGGAAGAATTTTTGGCCGGATTTTGTTCGGTCTGCTGGGGTCTGGTCGGTGGGTGAGGTATTATCAGGTGATCCTAACTACCTAAGCTCATATCAACCATACATTGGAGGGCTTTTGGACTATGGGACATATTATCCTTTGAAAAGAGCATTTCATAGAGACGGCGGAAGTATGCATGAGCTTATCAACCTCCTCACTCCTGAGTACAGGTCAAAATTCCGCGATATGCAGCAAATGTCGACTTTTATGGAGAATCACGATATGCCGCGGTTTACCCACGACACAAACGAGGATTTGGCCGTTGTAAAGAATGCTATGGCATGGACTTTACTCACAGATGGTGTGCCAATTATTTACTACGGACAAGAACAATCTTATTCAGGAGATGGTGATCCTGGCTCCCGAGAGCTGATGTGGACGTCAGACTATAATATTACACCACTATATCAGTACATTGCACGTTTGAATCAGATCAGAAAGCTGAGTTGGGATTCAGGGTTTGGTACACATCTAACCACGCGTCTTTATGTTGACGACAACGTTGCTGCTACGCAGAAGGGCCCCTTGCTCATGGTACTGACCAATCAAGGCAGCCAGGCGAAAACGAAAACGGTCTTCGTACCTACTATGTTCAAAAACGGTACCACAATAGTCGACATTCTCACAAGGGAATCTTTCACAGTCAAACGAACCACGAAAATCACTATGGTAGCCGGCGAACCCCGAATCTTTCTGCCTCTCCGTCTAGCAGAACACATCTGCGAGAATATCATACCACCATTTCAAAGCGCTCTGTCTAGATTATTCTCTAACATATTTAGCTTCATCTCTTCCTCGAAAGTTGCCGATGAAATCACCACTTGGCCACATGGAGATTCTGTTTCTACTGAAGATATTATACTAGCCGAAAAGGATCCGGTGGCGGCCCAGGCAGGAGGCAAGATTTTAATGCCGAGTGTTGAGGAGAGTTCATCTCCGTGGTCTATATTCTCTACGCCTGAATAATTGAGCAATTAGAGCATGCTTTGTCCTTCATTTACTTTGAACTTTAAGATTGCCTGTTATTTAGAAGATACCATGGGTTACTGAGTTCTTTGAATTTTAATTATTGTATTTTATTTCCACGTCCTGACAAGTTAATGGACGCTGTATTTTTGTTTTTATTTTGGGAGTTGTGTGCCATGGCATTAAGGCCTGTGACATAGACAGACGGACAAAAAGTAGATGGCATACTCAGTTAGACATCTGTTGGAATATTGATACCTTTTCGTACATTGGATTGGATTTGCGTTATAGAATAGATTCGTTTCGTACACCAATTGTATAAACAATATTGAGTCATCTGGAATTTGTAAGACTTGCGGCAGATTTCTGAGCGTGTGAGACATTTCCCGTCTTTAACGATGGCCATCAATCACAATTATAGCTTCTCACTGCGAAGGTGAAAACGCTTCTAATATCTCCTCTTATAGCCAGCCTCTTCATATCAAGCGCATAGATTCAGACAGAGGGGCATCTTCCGGCTGCGAAATTGCTGCGAGATTGATGGTCACCTGGAAGAGGAACAGTCCCTTCGCAGTTGGGGGAAATGAATATCATATGAAACCAGGAGTTAAAGACACTTTGAACCAGCCAAATGGGCTCCAATTATTATTACTTCATCTCTGTGCGCAATATCTCTAAGTCATGATGAAAGTCCTGCACCCTAATCATTCCAATTTCCTCTCATAAGTTCCCACCCACTCTCCCCAAACCAAAACCTTACCTTCCAACAACCCCACAAGCTCCTTCCTTCCAATCTTCGCACCCGTCTCCAACCGCTCACTCAATCCTACCACCTGGAAAAAATACCTATGCACACCATGTCCCAAAACCGGCTTTGGACCTCCCCAAATCGTCTTTCTTCGATTAACTCCATAACTGAAACCACCAGCCAACAACTGACCGCTACCATCATCACCCTTACTCATTTCCACAAAATCCTCCTTGCGAACCTCTGTTTTGGAAGGCGGAATATTGTAGTAAATACCATGAATAACCGGACTCGGTAAAGGCGCATCAGGATCCTCGACAACGAGAAGAAACGATTTTATTTTATCGCGAAGCTCGGGGTCCGTGTTGGGATTTAAAGACCACGAAAGAGGCGGAAATTCATTCGCGCCGACTTGGGAGTGCGAATGGGAGAGAGGTGATAGTGAAGGGCCGAGTGGAGATGTGACGAGGAGGGTGGCTGGAAGCTGGGTGATGGAGGGGATGGAACGTGATATGAGTTTTGCGTCGCGGCCTCGTTGAGAATAGAAAAGTCGTCCGAGAAATGCTTCGAGGTATGCGGCCATTTTGATGGTGTGGAGGAAATACGGATAAAAGGGTGGGTGTGTATTTTTGGTGCTGAAAAATATGGTGGATGGCCCGCGATAGAAAATTATTGATTTGAGAGGGCTGAATTGTGGTGGGATAAGTGGATGATAGAATGGGGTGAGATTTTAGTGTGGCGCAGCACCTTTGTACACAAATCCTCTGGAGAGAAAAATCGAAACAATTTCGGTGGGCGAGTTGTAGGGGTTTATGGGTTTATATATCTGTTACCAACTGACTGGAGATAACACAGCATCTGTTAATACCGGTACATTCACATGTAGGGGTCTGATAAGTTGCACAGTTTATCAAGATGGGGTCATGCAATATTCACTGCTGTGCCACAGCACTGTTCCCTGATCGTAACATTGCATGTTCTTCACCTCAAGGAAATGTTTTAAGTACATGTGTAGGTAGGTAATTATTTAGATTGAGAGCCAGCTTGCTAACACTGAACAATAGATCGGCATGTACCATATAATGATTTCTGTCTGCACTTTACAATGTAAGGGAGAAAAAGTCACACATTTGGATCTCATAATACCACACCAGTGAAAACTTGCTGTGGCCGCCATATGTTTGGCCTATCACCTGCAAAACATTAGTTCTCTGTATTACAGTATTGCCTGTATGCGCAACTTACTCATTGCCTCACGCCAGTGTGCCATGACGCCCGACGACCTGGCCATCGCAGCTGTGGCAGTGATTATCTCCGGCTCAAACCCCCTGAGTGATATGATATCAGCTATCTTTCTAGTTTCAAAACTTTCCATGGGCGTAACTTACAGAGCAGAAAAAACGAAGCAGCCATACAAGTCTGCGTTCGCTTTGAGATTTCTAGACGTAAAATAAGTATCCTGAGAGGCTATTCGATCGATCTCCATTGCGATTGAAAGAAGAGGATTGCTAGCGGCTCTTCCAGCAAGATCATCCATCATCTTGCGTAGATGGTAAATGCGTGGGTCGACTGTTTTGTAAATTCGATGCCCATAACCGAATAATCTTTGTTTCTTGGCCTTTACATCCGCAATCAGTTTTGCGACGTTTTCCTTGGATCCAATTTGTTGAAAGCTTCGGTATGCTAAATCAATCGCGCCTGCATGGAGCGGTCCAGATCCAGAAAGTAAAGAAGTCATACAACCGGAAATGGGATCCGCGAGTGTAGACGTGACGTGGAGGAATGCAGCCGTGGAATTAGTCATTTCGTGATCTGCATAGATGATCCAAAGTTTATTGAGTTGCCTTTCTGTCCATAATTCCGGCTTTCCAGTCTCAGAATTCACTATTCCCATCATGAGAAGTTGATTGCCCACGAATGAATTTCTGGCATCTGGTGATCTGAATTGCTTTCCTTGTTGATGGTAGGATGTTAAGGCAATCACCACTGATAGTGCCGACATAGTTCGGATTATACCGCTGTCCACAGCGTCAGGACTGCCCAAGTAGATATTCTCGCCAGCGTGTATTGGGATGTGGTCCGCCGAGTATGCAGCCCATGCTGATAGGCCTGCAACAATTATGAGAAAGTTCGGAGTTCCGCGTCTGTCGTGTTAGGTGAGCCATCTCATGAAGGTATATAGATGAAAGTTCCATTTAAACTTACGGAAAATTTCTGACCACGTCTATCACAATACCCGGGGGGTTTGATTGTTTGAAAAGTTCGCCTTCAAAGTTCTGCGTTTCGGCGCAAGAAGGTAAATGTCCCCAAATGAGCAGATATGCGACTTCAATGAAGTCATGATGCTCGAGTAGATAGTCTAGCGAATACTGCCTGAATTGGATCTTGCCAAGGTTCCCATCTCTATGGTTTTAAGGGTCAGTACAATAAAGAACTCATTATCTGTGCACAACTGATTGAACAAGCTGATCTTACATATGGGTAATTCGTGATTCGCAGACGGCCGTATTCTGAAAACCTATATCCAAGACTTTCAAGCCCTTTGAATAATGCTCCAGCGGACTGCGATTCCACCCTGCGGTAGAAATCATTCGTAAGTCTGTAGCTTCAATTGCATTATTAGATATGCAGATTGTGTATGATCTTCCCGTTCGAGTGTCACGAATTTCAAGGCTCCCTTCGTGCTCTTTCTCGAGAGATGCTTGCGATGTGATTTTTTTGAGTCTAAACACTAGTAGACCTAGACCCAAAAATATCCGGTTACATAAGGAGATAAGAGTCATAGTTCCGGTTCATTGAGGTGTTAGTGAATTATTGAGAGAAGCCTAGTGAAATGATATACACGTAGTGGATTTTCAGTGCTATCTAGAACATTTTCAATTTTCCGAGATTCAGTGCAAGTACCACAACTGTGCCTCACAACTGCGTATCTCTAATGACTTGATGAGATACTCTACAGTCGGGTTAATTGGATTGCCATGGACACTCCAGCTTTCACCGCGGGTATCGAGTGAGATTAACCCGAAGATTCCTTGACATCGAATTCCCTTCCTCGAATGTTGACTTCGTTCGGTGACTTCTGAAAATTTTGAGAATACGATCTTACTGGATCCACACCCACCATCTCGAGGCAAAGCTGAGCTCCATAGGAAGGTGTCGTGATTGGCAGAAGAGATTTCGTCCGCTGCCAGAGGACGCATGGAGGAATGAATCTCCGTCTGACTGAACCTTTCGCCGTGCAACCAAATGTTTCTTCACCGAAGATCTATGCCCTTTTGAGGGTTGAGTGCCTTGAGATACTTCTTCAACGCCGCAATAAATCTTCAACACTTGATGTTGGACTCCACGGCACAGCCGAGCCACACACCTCATCAGTAAGAAGGCCGTTGCAAGTAAATCAAGGATCCGTAGCACCATCCGATATGGTGCTTGAATATCCAGTTCATGCATAAAAATTTCCCTCGTCGCACAGATTGTTGAAGAGTATCGGCTAGTTGCAGGAATTTACAGTAATACGAATATAATGCCCAAAAATAGAAGTCAGCCATCCTGCATTGCATGAGACTTCTCCGATAGTGCGTTATTTTCAGAATGTGGGCCTATAAATGAAGAAACATTCGTCTTCGGCGTGTAAGTGTAACAATTAATCAGAACTCAGAGCTTGCAACAATGTCTTTACCATCAGAGCAACCCGTTTACGACAAAATTCTCGTTGATATTATTCAGTATGTGTACCATACTACCATCCCGAGCTCGCGAGCTTATGAGCGTGCCCGAATCGCGCTTCTCGATGCCCTTGGGTGTGCTATAGAGACCCTGAGCATGAGTCCCGAGTGTAGGGCTATGCTTGGTCCAACAGTTCCGGGTACAATCGTTCCCAATGGATTTCATTTACCCGGGACATCATACATACTCGACCCCCTCAAAGGTGCGTTCGATATGGGTAGCATGATACGATATCTAGACCACAATGACGCGTATCCTGGAGCCGAATGGGGACATCCGTCCGATAATTTGGGGGCACTGTTGGCTGTCGCTGATTGGCAAAGCCGCACGCGATCAGAAAACAGCATAACTCTTCACACTCTCTTGACTGCACAAATAAAAGCATATGAAATTCAGGGAGTGCTCCAAGTTGCAAATGCCTTCAACAAGCATGGATTGGACCACACCATCCTTGTCAAGGTTGCATCGACAGCCCTGACGTCTTACCTGTTGAAACTCACCGAGCAACAAGCACTCGCCGCTTTATCCCAAGCTTGGCAAGATGGCCAACCTCTCAGAACTTTTCGGCAAGCTCCAAATGCTGGACCCCGCAAAGGATGGGCAGCAGGCGATGCATGCATGCGCGCGGTTCATTTGAATTTGCTTACTATGGTGGGCCAGCCCGGTGCCCCATCCGTGCTCACCGCACCGCAGTGGGGGTTTCATCACGCCATTATGCAGGGCAAGGATCTCATCGTTGCTCGTCCATACAGAAGTTGGGTCATGGAGAGTGTTTTCTTCAAGCTGATCCCAGCCGAGGGTCATGCAATTTCTGCAGCCGAGGCAGCATTGGCGATCGCAATGCAACTAAAAGTGAGGGGCCTTAGTGCAGATGGAGATGTGAAGACTGTTTATATCAGAACACAGAAAGCGGCAATGACAATAGTCAACAAACATGGGAAGCTCCATAACGCCGCTGATCGCGACCATTGCTTGCAATACATTATCGCCGTTATATTGCTCAAGGGTTCTGTGATTGACACTGCAGATTACATGGATGATTCACCCTGGGCTCAAGACACGCGCGTTGATAATCTTAGGGAGAAGATGGTGGTGGTGGAGGACGAGGTATTTACACGGGATTACCACGACCAGAAGGTGCGTAGTGGCGCGAATGCAATACTCGTTGAAGTAGGTAATGGCGAAAGACTTGACGAGATTGTGGTTGAATTTCCAATTGGTCACCCTAAACGGTCTGACACACTGAACCTTGTCAAAGAGAAGTTCCGGGCAAACATGTCTAACATGTTTGAAAAGAGGGAAGTTGAAAACATCTTGCTAGCTGTTGAATCCGATACCATGCCGGTTAATGAGTTCATGGATTTGTTTACGAGATAGTTCCTTTAACTTGTTGGAATGGAATGGAGTATGTAGTATCGGTGACTACGTAGGTACTTACTTTGCCGTTGTATATATCCGAATAATATCCGTGCAAAATCTTCCCTGCCAAATGTGAATGTAATAGTAATTTTCTTCCCTTGTACGGTGCTTTGCAATGAAATGAGAGGTTTAGTCCAGGAAAAGTGCCTACCAGTAGTAATGTTAATCTCAGTTACTGCAAATAGCACCAAATTTTCTAGGATGCCAGCGAAACCGAGTCCATTATCCAATCGAGTATGACATCACGCTATTGGGAACTTCTAATATCTAGGTTCACCACGAATAAGCCTAGTAATGCTGCAGTACTGACAAGGGTGTTCATTGCTCACTATGGACACAGTATTCTCGTTAATTTAGAATGCAAAAAGAGACATTTTTCCAAGTTTGTATAAGGGTTTGATGCTGCAACTGCTGAATTCAATTCTCAACGAGTTCTGTTCTAACAACTCTAGTATCGTAATATGCTACTTTTCTCAAAGGAGCTCTACCATGAAGTAAATTCGTCTTTCAGAATTGCCCACGAATGACCTGTTGTTTTTCTCCCAATCTGGGTTATCTCGAACCCCACGCTCTCTTTCTTTGATTTCTTTCTCATCATACTCCGCAGTAGCTTTGACGCGGATGTTCAACTTCTCCGCAACTCTTTGCCAAAGTTCGACCAAAGTTTCTGCGCTGTGCCGGTAAATCGTTTTATGTTCTCCGGGCTCACACATAGGTGGCTTGAGCACAAGTTCACCAGGCTGCGTGGTCCCAGTTTGAGCACCAGTGATGAGAGACCCCGCTTCTGGGCGCAACAACTTTAAGGCGTTGGTACAGACCTGCTCCGCATCCGGAATATTGAAAAGATGCAAGAACATAATCATATTCACAGCAGACCAAGTGCCGGCAGTCTTGGCTAAAGATGGTGTAAGATTGAAGATATCTCCAACGATATAGTGATCAGGCAAGAAACGATCCTCATCCTTGAATAGTGCATGTCCAATGGTTTCAAATTGTGGAATGGCATCTGTGCCATAAAGAACAGACAGAGGTACACCATCTCTATGTAAAGCTCGTAGATCTTGACCGATGCAGGTTCCAATATCGAGAAACTTCGGAAGATTTTCAGACGTTTGGGTAGCGTCTTTGGAAGTAAGGAGCCGAATTACTTGTTGATACTGTGGATGGCGTGAAAGACCGAATATTATGAACCAGAATTCGCCGATACATGCCCACGGAAAGACATCCCAAGCAAGATCGCGCTGAACGAGCACATTAGCAAAGGAAAATCCTAGTGTTTATAAGCTGATGCAAACTTACAATTTTATAGATATGTGATTCGACTTCAGACGGGGGGATATTGCTGTACTCCTCAAAGAGTTTCCGGGCGGCGGGAGTAAGTCTATCGCCAATTGTTGGTGAATACCTTGGGAGTACTTTCTTTCGAGACGGATGATCCGGAGATCCGGCAATCTTGAGGAGTTCTTCGGCGGTAGGCATGACTGTAGATTGGATGTTCAATCCTACCTTGCTCAAGAAAGTATCAAAATGTGGGTTGTTATGTTTGTTTGCACATTCAGGGAGATTGGAGATACTAATATCGGAAGTGATCAAGGCATTGCTGTGCCGCAGGGTCAGCTTTCAAACGCAGCCTTCTTTGGCATCATTCACTCGATTAAATGTAGTGCCACAGCCATGCATGCATGAAGAAAATTGTGTGCATGCACCAACGCCAAGTATGATTGGTTTAATATGGGGTGTTTTGTCTTTACAAATTTGGTGACCAATTGTTACTAAAGATAAGCCATCATGTGCCCAACCTCTCGTATTATCCGCTGAGAATCAGAAATCAAACTTTTTAGAGCGAAGTTTTGGACCATAGTGTTGTAACACAAATGGTATGGGGGTCATCGCAATGCAAATGAAGGCTAGAAGCATAGTCCCCCTTGCATTTTGTTAGCACGATTATCATGTCAGAAGGAAGGGTGGCAAAACTCACCAGGCATAGCCCAATCTCCGGTAAAGTTGGAATCCAACAACTGTAAACACGCAGGAAATAACGCATCGAGTCACAATCGCAGCTGCAAGTGCGCTTGCGGCGTATTCTTCAAAGGCATCCACAAGATATGTTTGAATGCACACATATCCCATCAGCATACCCAGTCCAAATACGCACGCCCCCAGTAACGGTACCACCCAATGTGTCTTTTTCTCTGCGCTCCAGCCAAAGATGACCAGTCCAATCGGGACAATCATCATGCCAACTTGTAGAAATGGCAATCGAAACTCGGGCATTGAAGCTGCGGTGCCTGTCCTCTCTGCGTGGCGAGCAGCTGCGTAGCGATATGAACGATTGAGAAATTTGGCACAAATAATGGTGCCTAAAATTGAGCCAGTACCAGCACCTAGATATGCGAGACCTGTCGTTCCATGCGTCCAACCGTAAGAAAACAAGCCATAAAAGGGTCTCGAATCAAACAGAAGAGTGATGGTTATGAGGTGTAGGTAGAGAATGGCATATATTCTGGTGTCATGTATATTAGCAGGAGTAATATAAGGAGAGATTTGATCTATGGGACATACAACGCGAGATAGAGGCTCATAAAAGTACAAATAGGCGCCTTGAAAAGTAGTCGCATTGGACGGGTAAGAGATCTCGCGAAAAGCTCTCTTGGCTGTACATCAAAGTCTGTGCGGTATGAAATACTCGGATTTTTTTTCTTGAGTTGCTTCATTTTCTGCCTTAAAAGAAATGGCCCATACGTTTCTCGTTGCAAAAGCATGCAAAAGCAGACTGTGACACCAGAAGATATCACAATAACCCAAATCAGCCAGCGCCAGCTACCTGTGTTGTAAATAATAAAACCTCCCATGACCCCCCCAATTATAGGACCACATGTTGGACCGAAGCTATACAAAGCTTGGGCTTTACCTCGATGTTCTCGAGAGAACATATCACCGATGCTACTTCCTCCCAGGCTCGGGCCAGCAGATCCGGCCATTCCCGAGAGTAAACGAAGTGTAGACAAGGCAGCGATGTTCGGTGCGAGGGCACAGCCGACATTGAGGATCGTGAAGATTGTAAAGCATGATAAATATACAATCCGTCTGCCATATAACTCGGAAAGGGGTGCCAGGAATAGAGGCCCTATGCCCAAGCCAAGAACATATAGAGCGATGGGGAGGGCAGGCGTGTATGGATCATGGAGACCAAACGCCAGCGCGACATCCTCCGATCCTAATGCTAGGACCGTAGAACAGATCGGAGACAATGTTCCCTGTACAGATACTAGAAGAACATTGATCCATTTCCAACTATTTGACCAATTTAGAGGGTTGTTACCATCTAAAGGGCCATCCCAGGTCTGATGATTCAGTCAGTGTCGATCTTTTAGTTGGTTTTAGAACATTACCTTACCACAGTGATCGTGCTTTCGTATTGCCCCGAAAGATTTTCAAGGGGTGTTATTACTGGTGTGGGTTTGGCTGTTGTAATTTGTCCACTCGACATAATGAAGCTTGAGCAAGAAACGTTACCCTAGTTGATTTAAAAGAAGAGATTTTCCAAGAAAATGTGTTTGGCTGATCTGTAGGTTCGAATCATTACTTTTAAGTCCATTAACAAGATTTGGTAATCTAATCTTTCATACTATAAAAACATTTTAAAATACGGGTGGTCAATGTATACTTACGAACTTTTTTCTGAAATATTATGTGTAATCTTTCGAAATTTTTCGAAATTAGGATAGATTACAAAATCATTGAATAAATTGAAAAATAATAATAGTAAAATAATTATAAGAATTAGAATTCTCAAATAATATAATTTTTATATCTTCGGAGGACGAACTGCGAGGTAGGTTTTGAGGTGCTACGAAAAAAAAAAGAGTGGCAGCTCCTCTTGATTTTTCTGGCACCGAGGGGCCGGACTCAAAGCTCGTAGTTGATATTACAAAAGTATTGAGTGCCAGATATAGGAGGTTATTTTCGGTACCGTGATGCTGCGCCGTGTGACGATTACATGCAAAGGCCCGTACAAGCACTTTTTTGCGTGGTCTCCCGCATGATAAAATCACCAACTTCTTTCTATTATAATGCCCCCTGAGGGTCGAAAAATTCATTGCAACCTCAAAATCGCTTGCGTGTGCTTCGCCGTAAGCTAACATGCCATTGAAGATTCTGCCCATGAACGAGTTGCTGAAATAGAACATACTACCTTTGCCCATCAGGCTGATCTACCCATTAGTAGTAAAAAAGGAATCTCGATGATTTGGGGTCCATTATCAGTCGGTTCCATGCACTTAGCCAGTTTTCTTCAATGTCCCCAAGCTGCCTGTCCTTTTATTCGGTACATATTATCATCTTTCTCTAGGTGAGTTATTCACTCCTGTCTCTTCTTAGTAGTGCCAACTTTCTACCTTATTCTTATCGACCATCAACTCAGCTGAGTATTCTCTTGCTGCTTTTATCGATTATCCTTTTTCAAAATGACCATTTCAGCTCTTATGAGCCAGAAACCTCTATCGGCGAATGATATATTGGTTGCTCGTGGACTCCGCATTGTCGCACCTACCCAAGTAAACCCGAACATCTCCGAACCCTTCGGGACTCCTGCCCCGCCAAACGTGGATCACAACTCCCATGCCACAACTTTGATAATTGGTGAAGCTTTCGCCATATTTTTCATCGCCTTATTTACTCTGGCTCGTCTCTTTGTTCGTAAATGGCGCACATATTTCTGGGGTCCAGATGACTGGGTGATAATTCCAGGAGCGGTAAGCTCATGAGCCCAACACAAGCTATATTGCCAGCACTAATTTTTCCGAAGCTAGGTGGAATTACCTACCTAGCTCTTGATATCGTGACCCAAACGCGTGGTTGCTTGGGAAAGCATATCTGGAACTGCACTTATGATGAAGTGGCATGGTTCATTTATGTAAGTAATAGCATCAGACATTGAAGTAGAGATATTTCACTGACTTTCCTACGTTAGATCGGACAAATCCAAGAACCGATGTTCTATTTCACAGTGTTTTCGGTGAAACTCAGTATTGCTCTCGCAAATCAGCGTCTTACTGGTCTAGCTTCAAAGAGATGGCAGTATATACACCGAGCTTTCATCGGTACTTTTTTGTGCCTTCTACCTATAACGACTTTCTTGAACATGTTTCAGTGCTTGCCAGTCCCGGCCGGGTACTCCTTGTGGTACGTCGGTGGCATCGCGGATCCAGCCAGTACAATTCACTGCCTCAACCGCACCGGTATCAGCTATGGAACCAGAATTTTGCATATATTAACGGACGTGGCTCTGCTGTGCGTACCAATCGTAATTGTACTTCGACTGCAGATGCCGAGGATTAAGAAATATCGTTTGGTCGCTGTGTTCGCTATCGGAGGTACATCTACACTTGCAAGTATTGTACGAAACGTCTTTGTCCATAAGGCTCTAGGCGACTTCACCTATCAAGGCTACATAATTTGGTGCTTTGATATAGTTGACATCACCTTTGCTGTGGTCGTTGCCTCATTGCCTGCCCTCAATGGCCTGGTCGAAAGCGCACTGCAGCGACTTGGCACCTTCAGGTCATCCAAATTTTTGGAGGGCGCCTCTTCTGGAACATCAAGTGCATGGAGACGCCCTCGGCGCGTGGGCTCGGAGGCGCACCTGGCTCGACATGCTGGCTCTGCTGAATTGGTTGACGAAGAATGGAGAAGCGAATCTTCACACTCAAAAGCATTCCGTGTTGAACAACCCACTGAATTGACAGCATATTAAGCCGCCCTGCATCTTTGAATAAAATGTACCTTTTGAGGGACAACGGTTTGTTTTTGAGGAAGGCGGGGTAGATAATTTGATAGTGAGTTTATGCTCTTGAATAGGAGTAGCTACTTGCTTGTACATTTACATTGCTACTTGTGGAAAGCCGAGCTCAATGAGTAGGGGAAACTTCGGGTGGAGAGTGAGTTGAAGATTTTGATGTGGAAAGTTGTGTGGTGGTCTGTGCTGAGCATTCAGAACTATACCTAACCTATACAATATCCCAAACATCAAATATCTTCTTATAATTATTACCCTGAATTGTAGGTTCAAAAGTACTAGTGCTTGAGTCGCAGGTATAAGTTTCTTAAACAGTATTATTGATAAGCACTTTCAATCGCATATTTGTATTGTCTGGTTGATATTAGTACATTGGAATGCTTTTACACAAATTATTTTTGGCCTGTTTCTTCTCATGCAGAGAGAACATCCAATCTCGGAGGATTCATCAAGGGTCTTGGCCATGCGTGCAAAAGAAAGGAAAGAACACAATGTTTTGATGCGCCTCCTCAACTCCCAGATTGGCCCTCAGCATATCTGTGCCGCCCAGAACTTCCTGTGATCATGAGCATCTCAATACTGTCGCTCCAATAGAGTTGCCGTAAGCTACGGTGATGGGATCCCCAGAGATACCAAGCAGATGCGGTTACAAAATTGGTCGCAAACGATCTGTTGCTTTGAGAGATCGAAGTTTCTACTCTATTTTGACAGAAACTGGTGTTCTGATTGTCTCAAGTTTTCACAAAGTATATGCATGCTCCGAAGTAATGCATGCTCCGAAGTATTGAAGGCTTCTAGCCCGTATGACTCATTCTCCGGATTCCTCCTCAATGAACCGCAGCGTTCGAGCATCATATTTGTATATTTGTATATGATATAAATCTATTTAGTCTACTAGATGAGATAGATTTCTTCAAATATGTCGCATTTATAGACCCTCAAAATTAGATGTTCGCTTGGAAAGGAGTCCTTCGCCCTTCGCACCTTTGAGTTTATAATCATGGCCCCCTCAACAGCATCGTCACCTGCGGCCACGCCAAATACTTCCAAGGCCAAGCCTCTATCATCACTGTTGGAAATGTCTGAAATGGAGCTGGATAATGAAATAAAGGATAACGCTAAATGGAAGAAGCGGTCAGAAGACACCACTCTCAATGTCCATTTCCCAGAACTAGACAATCCGTGTTCGAAAACCTGCAATCTCCTTCTCATTGGGTCCAGCATGCTCGAACGCTTCAAAACTACAGGTCACGATCTCAACTTAGGTTTGAAGCCTCACATATTCAACGCCGGAGTTGGTGGCGACACTATCCCTAATGTACTTTACCGCATGACTCTAGGCCTCCTTCAGAAAGCCAAGTACCAAGCGAAAGTAGGAACAGTCGTTGTTAATATCGGTTCTAATGATTTGAAGAAACCAGGTCGGAGCTTGTCAGAAGTTCAACTTTACCAATTCGCTCTTCACTTGGAGGCATTGAGAAGAACATTCCCAAGAATCGTGGTTACCGCACTATTCTACAAGAAAGATGTCCCGTTGTCAGATGTTGATCGAAGCAATGAGGATCTGCAGAAGATAGTCTCTGGATTTCCTGGTGTGGAATGGCTAGCAGCACCGCAGATCGACCTCGTCCACCACTATGAAGATCACGTCCACTTGAACAGAGCTGGCTATGAGGTATGGGATAAATGGCTGGTGGAGAAACTTGGGATATAGCGGCGGAGATAGGTAGACTGTATTCGACAAAGTTCTGCAATACGAAGTCTTGGATAGGGGGTCGCTTGGCATATTTACAGCCAATATGTCGGCACAAAACGTACAATATGTCGGGAGTCATTCTACTTGCAGTAGCCCGTCAACCCCACGTGCGGGTCGGGTAATTTACGCGGAACTATCAATACTCTACACTGAAGAGCTAGAATAGAAAGACCTTGAATGAAGCCAAGGTAACTATACTCTCAACGCGATAGCAACTACTAAATAGTAAATACTAAATAGTAATCACTATTCCGTGCACGATATGTCCTACCTCTGGAATAAGATTAAAGTTAGATGCATCTTAAGCCTTCAATTTTGACGTTTCCGTCACAAGTAGCATATCATTGAAAGTGTAAAAGGTGTAGCATTCAAGCTATTGCTATGTGTGGCCGCAATGATATGAACCTAAGTGACGTATGTAGTAGTAGTATGTAAAAGTGCCATCATCATCTATATCTGACAGAGAATACCTTTATTAGGTACCTAGTAATTAAACTCAATGCAACAGCAAGTACTAACTAGTAAACAGTGAAACATCCGGACTACTCACTAGCGACATCTTTTCTACTTTTAGAACAATAAGAATAAGATTAAAGTTATCATGCATCATTTTTAAGCTTGAAATCTCTTACGTTTCAAGTGGGATATTGTGGAAATCTTCATCCGAATCAGACTACCTCCCGCGCCGTTGTGGGCACCTGCGAATCATGTGATCAGACTTTGTTCCCCTCCCGTTTTCGATCATCAACAACCCTACATTTACGAATCATGATTAGGTAAAAATACACACAAAGGGGCTTATCGAAACAATCTATCTGAGGATATGAGATGAAAATCCACCCGCCTAGATTTTCTTGGTATAGATACCGCCATTTTTCCATCTATGCTCTCCTTCATGAAGTCCGAAGAGTACAGACGAAAGTATATCGTCCCATTCAAAAGAGAAAGCAATTGAAGATGTAAAATCTCTTAGTGAAATGCTTTGTATCACAAAGTTTTTGAAGTATGCACGTATCCGTTCATTAAGGTTGCGATCTAGTTCTTGAACTTTGCCAGTGCCAGTTCGATCAATCTCATGTTCGTTCACTTTGCCGCCAAGGGGAATTCCACACAGCGGTGTTGCTAGTAAAAGCGTCTTAGCTTTGGTGACTTCGCACAATACCAAGCAACATACCCAAAAATTTGGGTATGAGATACAGGGTGTATGATTCTTGGCCTACTGCAATTGCAGTAAACAATTTCAACACCGGCGTATCGAATTGATGTTTCTCTCAAGCGTTTATTCAACGTAGCCACACCGTTAAACGTCTTGACCGTCAATTTCAATGCAACTATTTCATCGTTTACCCCTGGACCTTCCACCATCCCAGATGCTCGAATTCATGAAATGCCTCGGTGCGAGGATTAAGGAGAACTTCTAGATCCTCTTTTGCATTGAACTAGTACCATGGGATCAATAGTAGGTAAACTTGGCGGCGTCGAGGTGTACTTTGTGATTTCACTATAAAGTGAAGGTACATCCAACAATCTAATAGCATCATTTCCATCATTCACTTCCACAGTTCTCTACACTTTCAAATACTTACATTCTTTAAGCATTTTTTATCTCCTAGTGAGCCATTGCAATCTTTTACAATCATTCAATATGAAGTTCTCAGTTATTTCCGCTGGTCTTTTGGCCGCATTCGCCTCTGCTGCTCCAACCCCAACCTCTGAAGAGAGTGTCAACCGCGCTGCTATTGCCAAACGCTCCACTATTACCGACGCCTGCAACATCGGATACGCTAGCACTAACGGTGGTACCAAAGGAGGAGCTGGAGGAACCACCACTACTGTTTCCAGCTATGCTCAATTCACCAAGGCAGCCACTGCAGGAAAGACTGTCGTTGTACTTGCGGGTCCTATAACCCAAGCTGCATCCCAGGTCAAGGTTGCTAGCGATACCACCATTATTGGTAAAAACTCCAAGGCGGTCTTGACTGGTTTCGGATTGTAAGAGCTCACTCCCTCGTTCTGATTTATGATGATCTAACAATTTCACAGGCTCGTTAAGGGACAAAAGAACGTCATTATCCGCAACCTTGGTATCAAGGAAGTTCTTGCCGCCAACGGTGATGCTCTTGGAATCCGTATGTTCTCCCCTCATATCCACTCACTTCAACATATCAAATTAACCTCCACATTAGAAAAATCCACCAACGTCTGGGTTGACCACGTTGATCTCTCCTCCAACCGCGACCATGACAAAGACTACTACGACGGACTCTTCGACGTAACACACGCAGCCGACTTCGTCACCTTCTCCAACTCCTACATCCACGACCACTGGAAGGCCTCCCTCATTGGCCACTCCGACTCCAACAAAGCCGAAGACACCGGGCATCTCCGCGTCACCTACGCCAACAACTTCTGGCAAAACGTCAACTCCCGTGGCCCATCTATCCGTTTCGGTACTGCTCACATCTACAACTCTTACCACAACAATGTTGCCGATGGTATCAACACTCGTGATGGTGCTCAAGCACTTGTTGAATCCAACGTCTGGGTGAATTCCAAGAAGGCTTTGTACAGCACTGATGCTGGCTTTGCTGTTGCCAACGGAAACGACTTTGGTTCTTCCGCCAACGAAGCCGCTAAGGGTACTTTGAGTGCTAGCAAGTTGGGATACTCTTACACTCTTTTGGGAAGCGACAAGGTTAAGGCTGCCGTTGTCGGCACCGCTGGTGTTACCTTGAACTTCTAGATCCTGAGTCAGCAGTGCTCTTGAGTGCTATTTTCGAGATGTGAGGACTTTCTGGGAAAAGGCGAGGGGCTGCAGAGCAGATTTTTTCGATTCTTATTTACAAATTTTTGGTCATAGACTGTACATACCTATACGAGACTAGACGAGCTCTGAGAGTTGGTCAATTGAATATTTTCTCTCGTATACTCTCCACTGGTAACTTTTGTGAAAACTACCTAGGTAACTAAAATTAATACCCTAGCATCGATTAGTTCATAATTCAGACAACAAGTGATTTAAACTCTCGATTAGACATGCAACGACAACTTTCTTGCTCAATAGGATAGACCCGAAGAGCAGATGAATGATCATTGGGTCTTTTTCAGAACGATTTATCACCCAAACTTGATATCACTCTACCAAAAATATCTATCTCTCCATGAATATTTACAATAAATATCCGTGACAATCCCCGAGTCTGATCCCACCCTCCTCGAACTTATCGTGTAACGATACCAGACAAAAGATAAAAGATTCACTATATCCCCACAGACAAAGAAACACCAATCACCTATTCATCTTATCTCGAGTTTCACATTTGAGTTCATCTTCACCTACCAACTCCAAGCTACCACCCTCATTTCTTTTTCTCCCACCTACCAAACATCACTTCATACATAGACATCCCTTCCCTCACCTATCACAGTAAAATCTAGAGACGACAGAAAAACATTTCCGAGGGAAAGACACCAGTATTGGCTCGATTAAGTGGGTAGCATTTCGAAACTGAAGGACTTTCGTTCATGTTGCTGCTGTGAGATACCTTACTTGAAGCTACTTTTTCTGCATAGGATGCGGTCCAAGTTCTCGAATATAGATAGATGTAGCGAGAAAAAGGAACAGCTGGGGAGGAACAGAGCCAGGGGATCATTTTTACATGAGCTCGGTTGTAGGTGCCATTCGGATTTATGGGTTTAAAATGGATAACGAGGGGATAGTATGACTTGAGAGAGGAGCTGGTGGAGCGGTAAATAATTGGCGAAAAGCCGAACATTTAATACTACATCAGGTCAAAATATAGAAATAAAATTTGATCGTGTTATTCATAATTAAAATTTCCAGTGCAATTTGGGTATCGCAGAAGAAAATGCTAGAATTACTTGTGAGTCCACTCGGCTGTCTTTTTCTCCGCAAAAGCTTTCATTCCAATCTTTTGATCTTGACTCCCAAACAAGCTGTGGAACACTCTCCTCTCATACTCCACGCCATCTCTGAGCGGTAGATCCTGACTCTTATTGACAACTTCCTTCGCAGCTTGCACTGCCACCTTACTATATCCCGCAATTGTCTCAGCGGTACCCAGCGCGGCTTCAATCAACTCTTCCCAGCTTTGATATGTCCTTGCAGCGACTCCCCATTCTCCTGCTTCTTTGCCGGTAAAGTTCTTGCCCGTCAGAATAAGCTCCATAGCTCTAGCTTTTCCAATTGCCCTTGTCAGTCTTTGACTACCACCGGCTCCAGGTATCGTTCCAAGTTTAATTTCCGGTTGTCCAAAATTTGCATTCTCCGTACAGTATAAAATATCACACATCAGAGCCAATTCACAACCTCCCCCCAGCGCATGCCCTGATACGGCCGCGATTATAGGCTTCTTGATGGCCGTTGTAAGATTTGACCAGGATTCTATGAAAGAAGTGGTGTAGGCTTCAGAGAAGGTAAGAGGTGCCATTTCTTTAATATCTGCACCGGCTGCAAAGGATTTTGCAGATCCGGTAAGAACAATAGCAGATATGGAGGGAGATTTGTCGAATGCTAGGAGAGCATCGTTGAGCTCGGTTATGAGAGGTGTGGAAAGGGCATTATATGCTTTGGGTCGATTTAACGTTACTTTCAACATATGTTAGTAAGGAATATATCAGAGAAGGTAGAACAAAATACTTTGCCCTACTCCAGGTTTTGGTTCTGTAGTTTGAATGAACTGATAGGATTTGTCTGAGTAGGCTCGTGAAAATGCGGGGAGAGTTGAAGCTGTGAATCGCGAGGCAAAGGGCCTCAATGCTCTGATTGGATTCATAATTTATTGGTTAGAGTAGAGTATCGTAAGTTAAAGCTTAAACCTCGAATTGAAGAAGGAATTGTTTGAATCCCTGAATCCTTGAATAACAATTGAAGAAGTTCAATGTTGTTAGTTATAAAAACCAGTTTGTGTACTTTCCATTGAAGTTAAGCATTTCGGATACAATCGATTATCCTCGGGACATCAAAAGCGAGTCTTAAAGCTTACCCATGTCAAGAAACCCAAAACAAACTGGATACAAATTCTCCCGCATAATACTGAATCACGTGAAAATAGCTGTACGCGCGCCACTCCCTAAGCCACGACGCTTTCCTAGATGATGATTCTAATTCTACTCACCTACTAACAGGTGGTCTCGATTTTCAAAAAGTTCAAATTCAATTACTGCGCGCCGCCTACCACTAAACGTCACTCTTTCAAACCTCGATTTCTTCGATAAATTACATCCGCACGAATTCTACACTCCTTTCGATAAAGAACTTACGTGAATCAATATGGATTCAATGGAACCAGAACAAACCCCTTTCGAAGCTGTGAGCGCGCAAACTTCGAAGATAGGACGTGTAAGTTCGTCTGTAAATGCGATTTCTTGTATCGCATCATTTCGAAAAGAACTATGAAGCTAACTCAAAGACAAATAGCAATATCAAGCTTGGCTAGACAAGTCAACACCATATATTCCTTACAGATGGCTGGCCACTTTCGCGCTTCTATTGATATTCTTCATTCGCATATTCGTCGCACAAGGATGGTATATTGGTATGTCAAGCCTCGTTCATTTGGCGCATTCTCAACTTACAGATCTCGATAGTGGCATACTCTTTGGGAATCTACCTTCTCAACCTTTTTCTCGCTTTCCTCCAGCCTAAGTTCGATCCCTCCAACGAAGCTATCGATAATGATATGGAAGATGGGGCTGCTGGTGGATTACCAACCAAACAAGACGAAGAGTTTCGCCCCTTCATCAGAAGACTTCCGGAGTTTAAGTTCTGGCATTCGGCGACAAGGGCAATTGGAATTGGATTCATGTGTACATGGTTTGAGATCTTCGATGTACCAGTCTTCTGGCCAGTTTTGGTTGTTTACTGGTTGATTCTGTTCATGTTGACTAGTAGGTTATTCCCTTTACATGACAATAAGGAGCACAGTAGTGTTTAAGCAAGTACTGACATGTTCCATAGTGCGAAGACAGATTCAACATATGATCAAATACCGATACGTACCATTCTCGTTCGGCAAGACGAAATACACCAAAAATAGCTCATGAGCTCAATTGGTTTTATGGGATGCAACGATTGAATGACCTGCTCAGGTGGCGACGGAATTGAAGAAATGATAGCTTTTCTATCTTGTGTACAAAACAGCTGTACTCCATATATGTTCATGAGAGGTCTGGGAGCAGGAAATGAAACTCTTATTGATTTTAATTACGCCTTCTATGTTTGCGGTGTACTCGGGGGCCATCTGGGATACTCAGGGTTTGGGTATAGCTGAAAGCTATCGGGCAAATAGATTATATGAGCGAGTCAAAATTAAGAACAGCATTATCACCTATATCGCATCTTTTAAGCATTTTGAGGTATTGTGAACGAGGGGATACCAAGAGTTTCAGAGAGCTGCCTTTCGAAACCCCAAATCATTTTTGGACCTTATCCCAGAATTTCGAGGCACAGAAGGGAACGATATACTCCATTCATATCGCCTTTCATACTTTGTGCTCTCATCTATACTAGACTGTATAGAGTACCGTGAAGATGTTTTCCAAATACATATTTCCGAGGCTGCATTTCTAGACGTCTTTCTCTATACTCTTTCACTCACGACACTTCATTCTCATTTTTACAAATTTGCACATATAATTTGAAGGGCTCTAGGCATCTTCTTAAATAACTTTTCAAAACGATGCGAGCCAATGATTTTCGTTAGTATGAACATGACCCGTAGTAGAAACTGAAATCCTATTGGACCATAACCCAGCCACAGTTCCCGTAATACCTAGTACATTTCAGCCTCGTCGCTAGTGCTATTTGCCCATCCTGAACGCGACCGCCCCAAATTATTGTGATTTCGAACTCGAATTAACAAATTCAAGCATATCCACGAAACCATCATCGAACAACAAGATGTCCTCCTCAGCATCGCGAATTGTTCATCAGGAATACATTGCTCGCATACGATATTCCAATGCCTTACCACCACCACCGAATCCTCCCAAGCTTCTCGATATCCCAAATACTGGCCTCGCCAGTGGTCAATATACTACACCTGGATTTGCTACGAGATTAGCGCGAGATCAACCATTAAATATAGAAGCTGATGCGGAACTTGGTATGCCATTAGACTTGGTGGGAATGCCAGGTATATTTGATGGAGATGAGAGTTGTAAGTTTCGCATATTCTTTACAACTTGCGCAATCGCTCACCTTTACTTCCAATAGCTATACAAGCGCCATTACATCCTCCACAACTTCATCCTCATGATCGTGCTCTCCTAAGGTCATTGGCGACATTAGGCAAGCCCAAATTCTCCGACACGGGAGTATCATTTCTGCGGCGCACTGAATATATCTCTTCCGGCTACAGCTCGAAAGCGCGGATGGATGGCACCACCTCGACGAAAGGTCTTGTCGATACACGCAAACCGAAACCTGTTCAGGACTTATCAGCTGATCGTGAATCTCCTACATACATCAAATCACAGGTCGAAAAGAGCTTCGAAATCGCCGCTGCTAATCTTAAAGATCGCACGCGAGTCCGCCATCCTACAAAACGAAATGTTAAATTGGTTGACGCAGTTCCTCTTTTACCAGATCTGGATTCGTTCCCAGATGCGGGCGGATATGTCCTGTTGAAATTCCTCACAAATCCTGTTCCTCCAAGCAATACCTACGATACTCGCGTCGAAAGCAGTGTTTTACAACCTATTGATCCTAGCGAGGCAGAGTTAGAACTCAAAGAAGCCGCTAGACAAGCTCATGAACTGGACCCACATAATAATCCAGCTCCGGACGACTCGATACAATATCAAATGTTCATGTCGGAGACTGTTACTGATGCCAAGAATATCAAACGAAAATGGGATGTTCTGGACCCTGAACACGATGATAAGGATCTGTATTCACGCATTGATGAGGAAACAGGCAAAGGATCGTTCAGGTTGAAGAGACTGCGTGCGTATGAGACCGCTGTTACGGATGGTGGAACAGATCGGAAATATGATGAAGTAGTGGTAATAGCCATGCACGATGGAACTGATGGGCTACGCCAAAAAGCCGCCCATTACTATCCTGTAGTCCAACGCAACTCGATTCGGCCACAGAGAACCAAGAATATCCAGAAAGGAAAGGGTATTATTGGCAACGAAGAAGAGGAAATTACGGATTTCGTGGATCTTAGTATTGTCGACGTAGGCCCGGAAACGAAGCAGGTGATGGATAGTTTTAAGACGGCGCCGTATGGAGAGGATCACGAGGATGTTGCAGAAAAAGAGGTGGCCGAACCGGAAGATGCGCTTTCGGAAGCGGATGCAGAAGGGGAGGATGATGAGCCGATTTCGCCCCCAAGACCTAGTCTGGGCGGGAAGACGATTGCTTCAAGGGTGCAGACTGATGACGATGATGATGACAATGAGAGTTTACATTCTGACGATTAAGAAAGCTCTTGAGCTGGGAGTGACAGCCGGGATGTGACACAAATGTGGTTGAATGGAGAGATGAGGCAAGCAAGAGAAAGGTTGAGAAATAATGGAAATTGCATTCATTTTATTTGCATATCAGATGAATCTACCAAGAGAGAGAGAGGAAGAGGCAAAAAAAATCCACCTGGGGTCTACTTTAGTTCCGCATAGCATGGGCTCGGCGTCCTTTGAAAATGATTGTGATTTTACAGCAGAAGAGGGAGAGGAAGAGAAAGAGAAAGCGATGAATAGAATGATACCTACATATATCTTGAGAACAAAAGATTTCATGCGAATCCTAATGGAAAAGTGAGAACGAGAATCGAATTGTTTAAGTTTGGAATTATGTATGTTCATAATACCTGTGTATGTATATTAACTAAATATATACTCCTATCCTATCCTGTCCTATCCCAACCCATCCAAACCAGCCTATTCCAAACTCAAATCCCATAAACAAAAAAAGAGAGAGAGAAAACGCCTCTGCAATATCATGCTATGCTATGCTTGTATGTATGTATGTATGTATGTATCATACCTCTAATAAATTCTGATCTATATCCTCGCCTATTAACTCTTCCCCTCCCTATCTTGCTTATCATCTATCTGTCTGATATGGAAAGACTGGGTGAAGATTTAAATCCATAGGAAACGGCGGTTATTTCAACAACCTATTTCCCATGATGTGACCCTGTTTCTACAAATCCACATCCCATTCTTTGCATCCGAACCACTAGTTCCTCCTTAAACATGTTTCTTTGTGCTTGGGTGACGCACTGGAAGTTGGTTTTCCATCAGGTGAAGGATCAACGCAGGCGAAACCAAACCAGTTTTTAGATATACATGCTTGGGTTGTGGTAGGTGTGTTCGAGGTTGTGGGAGAGGGAAGAGGTGGTGCGGAGGTTATGGGGTGGGATGGAAGCTCTGTGCTGGAAGTGGATATGGAGGTTGAGGTGGAAGTGGGGTCTTTACAGCCGAACCATCCCGGAGTCTCGCAGGTTGTTGTTGCTGAAGTGCTTGTGGAGGAAGACGTTGAAGTGGCTGTGTGTGGGGCCGAAGTGCTGCTACTACTACTTTTAGTGGTAGTTTTCTCATCGTTACAACCAAACCAGCCAGGAGTTTTGCAAGTTGAGGTTGAAGTTGACGTAGTAGTGACTGGTACGCTGGTTGCAGGCTTGGAGGTTGTGGATGTATCTTCATCTAGGCAACCCCACCATCCTGGTGTTTTACATGTGGAAGTGCGGCTCCGTGTATTTGTGGTCGAGGTTGATGGGGGCGGTGATGTGGCAGTACTACTACTGTTGCCTTCCACCTCTTTCCAAAGCGGACAATCTACACATTCCGGTGTAAATTTGCATACTGGTACTGTATCATAGACTTTGATAATCTGCTCAATCACAGTAATGATTTTGTGCGACCAGATATGTACTCCCCAGCCGTGATCGGCTACGACATCATATACACACTCCATTCCGGTATGGCATGAACTTTCCAATGCATATCCGGCGTACGAGCAAGAAGCGGTAGCTCCATTGCAGGTTCCCAAATATATCGGGTCGGCAGTGTGTCCAAAATGGTAAGCTCCAGTAAACTCGCGCTTTTGTGGCATACCCGGATTATGGCCTGGTGGCGCTGGTAGACCCAAACGACTAGCGGGTAGAGCATCTGGGACGGCCTCAAATGTAACAACAGGAATACCATAAGTTAACCCTAGCATCGAACTAACAGATCCACCAAGAGAGTGGCCAGACATCCATATATTCGCATTTGGATAAAGAGCCGTCACATTGGAGTAAAGGTGTCGAGCCGCGGTGTAATATCGATTTTCCGACCTCAAGCTTTTCTTGAGGCAAGATACATTGCAGGTATAGGTTCCAGTAGCGCAATCGCAAACTTGTCGGTAGAATGAAGCACCTTGTTGGCCACAGCAACAACTAAAGAACAAATTGTCATTTTCCTTATCGTTTGTAGTTGTCCCGTCTCCATCGTACACCGCAAGACTCGTTCCCTTCAATCCTATGACAATAGTCGAATTCGTCTCATCCATATAGATGTAACCTCGCAGTCCGTCGGCATCCCAGCCAAATCCATAATCATCAGTTCGATTGAAACCCCCATTAACGTCCTTCCAGTCCCCTGTGTCTGGTTTATTCACATAGGCATTCGCTGCCATTTGTGCCAATGTTATGACTGTATCCTTGTCTGTAATATCCGGACCGGCTACTTCGTCAACTGTCCAAGCCGATGGTGATAAGGCCCATACATCCCCACTCTCTCTTGATGCTGCTACCATTGGATCAACCACTGAAGGTCTCCTGTCTTTTAATCGTTCTATCTTCACTGGACTCTTCTTCATGACCAGTGGCCTTGTTACTTCTTGCAATGTTCCCTTTCCATCTTCGGATTCCAGCCATACTGTTGACTTGGACCTGGAATCTAGAATATCGAGTTGTTTATGTAATTGAGGATTTTCGTAAGTTCCATGATGGAAGATGTGGCGAAGGGACTATTGTTTACTATTAGCATTATTGAAGATGAAGCGGTGAAAGGATATATTTACAAATACATGATCCCCAGCTAGATCTTGTCGATTAGGTGATTCTGGAATAGAAGGTGGTAATATGGGTATTATTGGTTGCTGTTGCTGTTGATGATGAGTTGAATCCAATGCACTTATCGGTGTCGATAAGGCTAAGAAAGACAATAGTAATTGAGCTGTAACTCTGCCAGCAGAAGAACAAGTTGTAGATGATTTGTACCTCATCATCTTTTGAAAGTACCTAGTACTTGATGTAGAAAACGAAAAGGGAAAGAATTTAGTTTGATACTTGAAGTGTTTTGTTGGGAATACTTTATGTTTTGTTCAACATATCGGTATAAGAGATGATAGATGACGATGGCCCAGGTCATAAGAGGCGTCACGACTTCACAAGCATCAGGCGGAAAGTTTATGCAAGTAGGTAGTGTACAGTACAAGGGTTCTATTCACCCGGAAACATTGGCAGGGTATTAGATAAAGAGATCCTATTGGTTGTTTCACATATCCTCGTGCATCTTTTACATTTCGCAGCCTTTGGTTGACGGAGTATTCTGCTCTGTAGTACTCCGTGCGGGCCCCCTGATAAGAGCTATCCATGATCAAATATACCGTCAATCATACTGAATTATACACTCAAATTTGGTTTGCTTCCTTTTTCATTTTGATTAACTGCTCGGAGTCAGCCTGAGCAATAAAATACCTAGTAAGCTCCTTCGTCATACATACCTCATACCTCATACCTCATACCTCAAAATTCCAAAATATACGCCGGCCGGAACACCCCATTTACATCAGGCGTCTACGAGTGAGTGAGTGAGTGAGTGAGTGAGTGAGTGAGTGAGTCGCTCGTACCATATAAGTCATTGTTGTCTTGACTTATCTAATACAATTAATCACTTGTAGCTTCAAAGCTAATTACGGAAGCTACTCAACCTACAACGAGTACTTCTACTTCTGTTTCGTTTCCTTTATCTCAATGCCTTCTACTGTTCTGTTTAAGGAAACTATTCTAAAGCTTTGAAATGTGACTTGATTTCTTCCACACTAGTTTACACAACGATCCCCCGGTTATTGCTTGAGCAAAGTAGAGTTTCAGGCGTCATCGCATTCATGCAATTCTAGTGTGATATTCCATAGACAGGTACCAATTTATTCTCTTCTTAAATTCTCTGATTGAATCTGAAATCCTGTCATTTGCTGACAAGATGCACTTCACCTTTACCAGGTTTCATGTCGTCTTCCGCAAGAAAGGGCGATAGCCAACGGCCTCGTACATTACAACTTTCCAAGTCATTTTCCAACCAGGAACCACCGTCTAGTCCCGATCGCTCATCCCGACCTCTCAGGGCAAATACCATACAGAACGGCACTATCCCATCTGTATCAATGTCGGACAAAACAAAGTTGAGGGAAAATAGGAGACCTGGGACACAATCGGATATTTTTGAGCAAAGCTCCGAGGATGAAGAAGAGAACGGAGGAACGACTGTGGTGTCTGGAAAGTTGCCGGCAGACTTTGATGAACTTCCTATAGAGCTTGTGAGCTTGGCAGACAGGTCAGTCAACCTTTGGTATGACGGAGCCAACACGTTTGATTAACAACTGCGCAGTTTCATTGATTCTCTATCTGCGAAGATCCATCCTACTCCCCCTTCAGTCGACAAGTTATCCGGTCTTTTCCAGGATTTCTATGCTGTTGCTGCTAATCATATAAACACTCATATTTCCGCCTTATCCTCCCGACAACATCGCTCAAGCTCTCCGGCTCCGTCAGCCTCGTCATTATCCTCAACAGCAAGCAAGATTAGGGCGAAAGCTGCTTCCATGAACAAGGAACGTCCCAAAGTAATAGAAAGAAAGTCATCTGAGCAGCAGATGTTAACCAGCGAGGAAATCAACGAACGAAAACGTGCTAGGAAAGCGCTTGAGCATAAGCGTGTAGCCTTAGAAGAAGCAATTGAGAGGAGAGTTTGTGAGGGGATATATGATAGGATATGGCGACACAGAAGTTCGCAAGATGAAGCTCAGGACGAGAAACTTCGATCAAAAACTGCCGCTTTGTCGGTGGTTGGGATTGGATTAGTAGATTTGGGAGTCGATTTGGGTATAGAATCAAGTAAAGAGCCAGATGCTGCAGAAAAGCGAGAACTAGAGGTTCGAGAGTGGTTAGAAGGTGCTAGAGGAGAGTTGATTGCGATGAACGACGAAAAGTATCCTCTTGGGAAACTCAACCATTTAAAAGCCGCCCACAAATGTATCGTTGATACCTTATCACACTTTCATCCATCATCATCAGCAGACGAGATTATGCCTATGCTCATTTTTACTCTCATAACATCTCGACCAGAAGGGATTGATGTTATAAGCAATCTTTACTTCATACAACGATTCAGATGCGAAACAAAAATTGATGGGGAAGCTGCTTATTGTCTAACAAATTTAGAAGCTGCAATTTCATTCCTTGAAACCGTAGATCTTGCAAGTTTGAGGGCAGACGAAATTCCCTCGGGACCACTCAAAATCAGTAGTCGACCCGGCACACCGAAAATAGATAAACCCGATCCTTTGACAGTTGGTATTACACCTACAGGTCTATCGGCTCCAGCAACTGTTTCGGCAACCCCAAGTCCTTCAGTGTCTAAACCTACACCCTCATCTTTGTCCTCCCTCCGGCCTACTGCTCAACACGCAGATCGAAGGCTCAGTGATCTTTTTCAGCCACCGGCGGCTTTAGGGGCAGCTGGAGATGCATTTTTAGACTCGGCTGATCAGGGATTCAAGAGTATTGGTAATAGCTTGGGAGATAGTTATAAATTCTTGCTTGGGAAGCTAAAAGAGCGTGACTCCACGGGTCAGGCTTCAGAAATTACAATACCAAAAACCCTGGATGATGCTCGAAAACTAATCAGCACACCTCCACCGGAAGACGAAGGATCTGTGAGTGGTGGAAGTACTCCTGAAAGCCAAAGCGTCAAGGAACACAAGAATGCGCCTAGCGCAGAGTCGAAGCCTGAAGGACGTAGCCGAAGTGATTCATCTCAAAGACTCGATGACAGAGTCCTGAGCTTCATTGGTGGCCGCAAAATGACACGAGAAAGAAGCGCGGACAGTAATCGAAGTGGTGGTAGCTCTAGCAAAAGAGTCGCATTTGTTCAGGACGAAAACGGAGAGAAAGGCACACCATCTCCACAAGCTCCAGCTAGCAATCAGGCCATTGTTGAATCGATGCGAAATCTTGGTAACTCACTCAATCCAATGAACAGGATTGCTGGGATGGGTATGATGCGTGGATTTGGACGCGTAACAACTCCTACGACACCTACCCCCACTAGATCAACCGCACCGGATGGAGGGGTTGCAGATTTGACTACTGTATGTATTTCATACTTCTTTTCAAGTTATTTATTGACCTTGATAGACATTCCCTGATTTGGTACCTTCTCTACCAGCGAAAGAGATACCGAAAATTGCTCCGCCGAACAAACGATTTATGGAACTTCAGAATCCAGGGGATCTTAAAATTAGCGAGGTAATGGAGTTATTGAGAGATTATAGAAGACTAGCGGGGGCTTTGAAAGATCTTGGGGCTGTTTAGGTTCACTGGTATCACCATACTTTTCTTTGTTTATTTGTCATCTACATATCTTCGGATACCCACATTCTTTTTTTCTTTCTTAGTATCTGGATTATCATTGGGTCATTGGGAATTGTGATGGAATGGCGTTCTTGGGGCGTGGGTATGGGAAACATAGAATTGGATGGGCGTATGGCATCGGATTTGAATTGTGAACCTCTGACGAGTGGGAAATGTCCGAATTTACATTCGACAAGAGAAGTGGAACTTGGTTCAGGGATGGATGGAGTGGAGGAGGATGGACTGAACTTGAATGAATATCTTACTCCACAAAATGTTCCTCGGCTACAAAAGTCACACATGTATGCGGTCATCAATTCCAAATCTAATGGATTGGAAAAAGTCGGGCTGTATTGGTACATTTTACAGAGGGCGGAAATAAGAGGTAGACATATGGGCTATATGGACCCGAAGATGTTGAACATGATTGAGAAGGTGGATAGATAGATGAAAGAAGATGGTTGATATAAGCTATATTAGAGACGAGGAAAATTGAAGATGAGCGGGTTTAGACACCATACTTATTTTGTGTTTGTTACTGCATCTAGTAGATCTATATAAGAATTCTGTGAAGATGTATATAATAAGATTAAAAATTCCGAAATTAGATACAAGAGTAAACTTTCTTGAGATGGATATTATATCCATCTCGAGGGGTTAGTAGATGACGATATAATTTCATGGAAGGGTGAGTAGATGAGGTATTTGTGGGTAGGTAGGAGGGTCTAGGGCTTTGAGTGCCAGTGTGAAAGGGGGGGATAGTAGGTAGGTTGGTTGGTTGGTTGGTTGGGTGTTTAGCGAGATTATTTAGCGAGGTTTATGTTATTTATTATAATGGGAATTGGATATAGGATATTGTAACGATGTTTTTGAGAGGGGAGTGATTTTAGATTATTAATTTATTGTTATTATAAATAGATATATTTATTTGTTTGCAATTGGGTAGAAGTAGAATTGGATAAGTAGAAATAGAAATCGAATAATAGTTTAAATTAGTAAAGGGGTGAAAGGTTGAAAGGGTGAATGATTAAGAGCTTGACTTTTTTTTTTATAGCTTAGTTTGCTTGGTTTTGGGGTTTGGATGGGGTATGGATGAGGTATGGGTATTGGGAAGGGGGTATGTATGAGGTATGGATTTGAGGGAGGATAGTTATGAGGATAGATATAGATATCTATCTACGTTCTAGTGCGATTCAGTAAGATGGTGGGTAGATATATTTATAGAAGAAGTAAAAGGAATTTAAATGGCGTTTTGCTTTGTATATATACTTAGTAAGTTCGGGTGTTGATGGTTGTTTGCTGAGGTGTTGAGGAGCTTATTATTTTGAGGATTTTGATGATGTGTTTTTGTTGACATTTACGATATTTATTTCGGGTGATGGTGAGGTATATGAGATGAGTAGAGTAGGGAAGGGAAGGGGAGATGTTATGTTTGGATTGAGGGGGGATTTAGGTGGGAACTGAGAAGTGGAGATGGAGATGGAGATGTAAATAGAGATTGTTGAAATGGATAAGATGAGATGAATATGAAGTTGGAAATAAAGATGGAGATGGGAAGAGCTATCATAGCTTGGGATATGAATGAATGAATAAGAAGTAGATATTACCATACATAGAATTCATTTATGAAAATGCTATAAATTCGCTTTATTTCTTTACACTGCTTCTCCCATCCCGGGCCAGTACACGCATCTTCGCTATGCACTTTACTATCTGTCTATCCACCACCCACCGACTTGACATGCCAAATTAACTTCACTACTCCTTCGGGTATTTAATTGTATATCTGCTTCGGGTCTCAAGCCTGAATTCTCCTGTAATATAACACCGCTTAAACAAACAGCTTGAGCTATCTACATCTATAACTAGGTAAGGTTCATTACGATATGATTCTATCATACCAATGTAATACAATGTTTAATGAGAGATTGTTTCGTTCTATATTCAAATCTATATATACAGCGGGGTGACTCTACACAGGAATATATTCACAGGCAGAACTTTTTTTTTTTGGCTTAAAATCAATCTTTCATTACAGAGAAGTTGCATGGCAGGAAGATGATTTATATATACTTCTATTTCCTTGTGATTTCATAATATACAACCATACTATTTCATCAATATATAAATCTTAGAAAAATCCATTCTATCTTCTCAGAACAGATATAAGTACTCTCTCTAACCACAATAAAGGAATTTCAACGAGTTAATATTGATAATACGTAACATTATCATCATTATATCAGCCGTATACGTATTAAATATAGACCAATATTAATCCAGCGAAGCGATTTATATAATTTCTAGACAGTTTAGATAATGGGAAATTTCGCGGTAATATAAACTAATATTTCTATTCCTTTTATTCATTAATTAAAAGATTAATTATATCTGTATATATTCAATAAATCCGAAGTTGATTAAGAAGTTATTGTATATGATGTCTATGTATATGATGTATATATATTGAGTATACTTTGCTTCTGATAAGTTTTTATTTTATGTTTTAGGGGGTGGATAGTAGGATGGAGAGATGGAGAGATGGAGAGATGGAGAGATGGAGAGATGGAGAGATGGAGAGATGGAGAGATGTCAATGGATGGATGGGATATAGATGGATGGGATATAGATTATTTGTGTAGTGGTGAATAAGTTATTATAGGAGAGGAAAATATTGAGGAAAGCATCGAGAATGAAAAGGGAGAAAGTGGATGATGAATGTGATAGATATGATAGATATGATGACAGATAAAAGGTTTTAGAATTTGCAAAAATCTGTTAATGATTATCTAGTACCTAATACTCTAAAATCTTACATCCAATTCATTTGATTTTATCTCACTCCATTTTATCCATTTCACTCTACTCCCACGTTATCTTTTATAATTCTTTATACATATCTTCGCGCTTTTCTTCCACTATCCACTATTAACTATCCACTCTACCAACTCCTCCCCTTCACATAACCTACTCACTACTCCTGAGCTCAAATATTCTATAGCACATCTATCCACCTCAAACGCTCAACTCAAGTCTGAAATCCGCTCCCTTCTAATGCCTGAAACAAGCCCGGAGAGAAATCCGCCATGACTTCCCATCCATTTCATTTCATGCCGTGTAAGCAAAAGAGGAAATGATTGTTAGTTTTATATATTGAAGTGATTGTGAAATGGATTTTTGATCTCCAATGGTGTTTTGATTATAGATATCGGGATTAGAGTACCTACTTGTCATTTTGTCGGGTTAGTGCGCAGGAGTGTACCATGTATAGACAATATTTTACACTCTGTCGGATGTTCAGAGTCGCGGGATGGGTTAGCCAAGTATGTCGATGATGTTCGACTTCAATTAATCCGTACTTTGAAATGGTATGATCCATGGAGCTTTTGGCTGGGGATCTGTAAATCGAGAGTAAACTGGCGATTCCCTGAAGAGGTAAAAAATACTTTAAGGAGAAGATACTAAATTTTCGAGACTCGGCCGTCGGCTTGGTCTAAGGTGATGATTGGATGGGATGAGTGCTTATTGTAGTGTGAGACGAGTTTCCGGGCAGAGAGGTGGTGTGATGAAAGTGTGAAGGGGGATCCCACTTGGACAAGATAGAATCCATGAACATCCTCTTTTGAATAACCATAGTTCCCAATAATGCAACAAGAGCAGGACTTCCTATCCAGCTAAGTGCGATGAAGAATGTAAGTGAATCCTTCGGTCAAGGTAGCATGGTACAGCAAGGACTTCCTGCCTACTACACACTACCATAGCACTGCATAGCTCGCTCCAGATCATCAAAACTCGTCATTATTATCGCCGATGAATCCTTCAATTTTATTCCATGCCTTCCCCTCCAATTCTCATCCTAGACCAAGTATAAAAGTATACCACATCATGTGAAATTCCTATCAATGTTTCATGCCACCACCCCACATTCCCATTCCGTCTCCCAATTAGCGAAATATCACCAAGAGGAGCTCCGGAGCCAACCACTACACAACCAATTCTACCTAGTGCATCCATGAGGCTCTAACTCTAAAGCGAAATCAAATCACCGATACCATACGGCACGGACGGATGTGCGGATGTGCATATATATTTCCCCACAATACTCTAATCCCGATGAAGGATTTGATTTTGTGATTAAATCCGACACGTGGAATTTTCGTCCGACCCGATCATGGTTGTATTATTCGGATTTTATTTTTTTTGAGACAGAGAAGGAAGAAAGAAATAGTGGAGAATGGAGATGGATAGAAAGTTTGGAAGGAGAGAAGAGGTTAAGAAGGAAATTTGAAGATACTGAATAACCCTTGCCTTGTCGGGTAGTGTAGGGATGTTTGATATACCGTCTTCTCCGTAGAGGTTGAATGAAGAACTGTAAATTCTTGATGCCGGTCATGAAATAAGTTTCTGCTTAAGCCCGAACTTGACATTCAGGGTCCGGGGCTTTGGAAATTTGGAGCATAACAAATGCCGGCCCATGGAAATTCTTGGCATGTTGAATTTATATTGTTGTCTGTGCTGGGCGGCCTCCTTATATATGAAAATTGAAGAGGGTGAGAGTGAGGCTGTGTTGCTACAAGAGTCTTGGTATAAATAAATGATACCGTGTGACCTTACGTGTTCCGAAGTAAGGCGCTAGTTCAATGGGATTAAGAATAACTACCGGTCTGAGCCACTCGTGCTAACCTCAGTGCCGAATAGTCTTTCTTGGGTATGTATATTATGGTCACGTGAAGCATATGCTTCTATCTTAATTGAGCCAGCGAGGATTTATGATAGAATGTCTCAACCCACTGAGCATGAAGCTCACTTGAGGAATGTATGTACTTGAGAGACTTGAGGTATCTCGTCGAACATTTCCAGTTCAGAGAAAACATGTGACTTACATGTACAAAATAGCAATGAAAAAAGGGAGAGTTCCCCTTGGAAATCCCATAGACCAAACAAATATTCAACAACCTGATTTTAAAAATATTTTGAGGTTTGAAAAATCAAGCCTTACTCGGTCCGAAGAAAAAAATCGGTATATCCGGTCGATCCTCGTACTCACAACAATTAAAAAAACTGCCAATAATGGACAAGAAACTGAAATCTGTGACATTCACCACTAGTTTGTCCGTCCAAAGTCCAAGCCCCCATCATCGTTTCTCGGATATATCCTTAGATACGAACCGAAATTTGACCATACGAGTGAATCATAACCGAATCCATAATAATAGACATTGAACAGTGAATAGCATCCAAGCTTTAACCCTTACTTTCTGTTCGCATTTTGCTTCTCGTATTACTCACTCCCTGACGAAAGGCGAGCCATAATTGGATGTGATACGAAAGGATAGGCGGTATCTTACCTTTCCGAAGGAGAATAGTTCAGGTACATTAACTGATCGCTGGTAAGATTTGTTATATCTGACGTTATGATTGAATCATAAGGCCGAGGCTTGTGTGAGGTGAAATGGAGCCGGGGAACCATGAACAAGGCTGAGTATCTACCGATCGGTATGCTAAATGAGGTAATCGGTTGCGCTGTGGCTTCGCTTGAGAATTGAGGTAGGGGGAGTTGAAACTTTGGATGGATAGAATGGATAGAATGGGTAATATGGATCATGCTCAGAGATCGACCACGAGGGTTCAAGGAAAGTGGAGGGGTACATACTGCTGGATTCGGTAGCGAGGTAATTGAGCACATTGTTGGGGATAGAGGCTAATAAACAATGAGATTCCTCGTGGAGACGTGTTCATGTAAGACAAACTATGAATAGACAGACTTTGTTCATCTTACGAACCCAAAGTCACTGAGATCATTGATCCAGACCCAAGCACTCATTCCGCACTTCATTCCGCACCATCATGACCCCCCAAAAGTCGAATTCATCTATAAACAAAGAAACACCCACCCACGAACATCTATCTGATTACACAATTTCATGAAAGGATTCAATGTTGGTTATTCATCAACCTCGCATTTGAACCAATCACCACATCCCATTTATCTCCGTTCGAGTCACAAAATTTCGACTTACAAATACGGATGTGTGAATGAAATCTTCCTGACACAAAGATCTGCTAGGTACCTGCACTAAACAAATTTTAGAAATGGAATTAAGCTTAACGGAGCTTTGATAAAAGCCGTGTCGGAATACGGAACCAGGAATTTAAAATGCACCCGTTTTTCTGTTTACTCATAATGAATGAAAGGACATGATGGTAGAGGCTTAGCTTAATAGCTTATTAATTAGGATTCGAAATGCTGGGAATTGATGATTGCCTAAAAGAGGTATGCAGTATGTTTAGAGAACCCGAGTCACCGATATGACTCTTGATGAAAGGAGAAATCGGCCGAATGGACCGAATTGGGTGGATATTCAATGACAAAGATTTCTGCAAACTATGACTGTTCGGTAGATGGTTTGGAAAAATTTCATGTGTGCATTTTTGACTGACAGCTTTTACGATGGAAAAAAAAATTTAAAGAATGAAATTAAAGATTTATGGGGACCGATGATAGTGTGAACATGAGGGTAACAGCATCGTGAGAAATACGAACATCTAGGGACTCGAACCATGTGGAGCGGTCAGGATGGTGATTAACATCAAGGGTTCGAACGGAAGTTGTAGGGAATTCTCTGTGCGCCGCACTATCCGCCCTTTGTTGAGAGATATCAAAGAACATCTATGGTGGTGCGGGGACCTAGCTCTATGTTACGAACACCGAGATAGTTACGAGTAGTAGCCGAATATGCAGGGCATTTTAAGGGCATTTCTAAGGGCATTTCTAAGGGCAGTTTGAGGGCATTCACTCATACTCGGGAAAGATTGTATACAGTATCGGTAAGAAGAAACACTATGGCCCCGTCTCTGCGTACTGTAGTTGAATTATATGCATACCGTGTTTCTGTACCTTAAGTGTATGAGTCGTCTAATGTTCATACTTGGTCGATGGCTATGCATCTTGGCGGGGAGAGGGGAGTCGGTGAACTGCCATCCAAATAAAGTATCTGAGAATGCGAGTAGCACAAGAGGATCCAAGCCTTTCGAGGTGCAGGAAAGGTGCAGAAAGGCGGAGATCTGAATATGACTGTGGGCTGCCTGATGAACCATACGTTACTTTAGCCAAGGGGTGCACGGTGTGACACTTTTCCATTTTACTACGGTGTATTTTTCTTTGCTGCAGTAGATTATTGCGTTTTTCTGCGATGATTTACTTCAATTTTGCTTGGTTACGTGCGGATCTAGGAGAAGAGAAAGTGATAGAGAGTGGAGTAGTATGGAGATAAGGTACGAGAAGCACGGGTACAAATGATTAAAATCTAGGAAGATGTGTTCGCCAAGTTGCTGCGTAAGGCTTGCTTGAATAGGCAAGATAAGTTCAGGCTGCCAACTAACCAAAAATTTTTGAGGCTCGGATTCGGATTCGTGGCAGTTTTCGTGGACACGTTTGGGATCAGATCAACAGATTGAACAAATTAAGTTGATGACTTGGTGATTTTGGTGGAGGCTTGGTTATATGGGGCATTTTTGGGGGGTTCAAACATACAGAAGCACATATGTTCTGAACACCGGGTAGATGAATGGGCAATGATTAAAATCCTTTGCCGCGTATATCAATATCACGCTGTCACGCGCAAGACATTCATAGGATTTGTTAGATGAGATGTAGGTGTAGGTTGTCATTATCAAGATGCATGCAACTAAATAAGATGAAACCCAACGATGATTTCTTGTTTTTCATTTATTTGTTTATTTTCTTTAAGGGTTAATTGATGCATGCGGTCTCATTTGACAGATGAGATGTTTAAAGAACCTGGAATTGTGAATCATGGGGAAATTGTACCATGTGTTGCGTTGCTTCGTAACAAGAGTGTAACAAATGGAAGAAAGAAGAAATTATGGTTAGGGAGCATCAAAATGTCTTCCATATAATAAAATGGCATACATGTGAAGATGGATACTCATGGAGCCAAGGAGATAGCGAGTTTGTCATCAGGAACATTATAGAAAATCGTGGGGATGGAGATATCTTGGACTTGTACCGGAGAGAGTAAGTATCTACATAGTAATCAAAGCAACCAATAATTTGACGCTCATCGTATCAATAAACCAAGAAAGTTATCTACCTAGAAGGGACTTCCAAGATTGAAGATGAGTAACCAAGAAGAATAATCCATTTACTCGGCATCTTGGGAATCAAGCCAAGGCCATAAAAGATTCTCCGGCTTCATGAATTCCTTTCAATCTTCTCTCTCCATCGTTATCCCCAAAAAATCATCCAAATTGGCTGGTGGAAATACGATTCGGAGTTGTTGGATTAGTCAATCAAACAATTTAGTAAGCTGGAGTTACCAATTCAGTAGATCCGGACCTATCAAAATTGCTAATTACCTCTTTTGTCTTAAGAAATTAAGAAATACCTAGGTACAAGGTAGTTATTTTTTCTTTATTCGCATTGTTTTGCTTTCTCAGCATAAAAAAAAAGGTGCTCTACCGGTATCCGTTCCATCCATCGGCTGAAAATTCATACCGCTACCGTTACGGACTTTATTCGCATAACAAGTTGTACGAGACTACGAAAAGTTTATTACTAGGATTAGATTAGTGTCATCAATCCATCCATCATTCATCCATCCATGGCATGGGGTTAATGACCCATCCATCAATGAAAGTCTTTACATCCACAACTCCGTCTTGTCCGGATCGCGGTCTTATGAATCAGCCCTTACGTGCCTTATGTGCTTAATGGGGTTTACTTACATGGCCATTTACGAAAAATCATCTGGATACAAAGACTGCCCGAATTCCCCCTCATGATCATTTATAATTCTTCCATATCCTCATCAATCATAAATAACTTCATAAGAATACATTCAACTACCTACTCAAATTCAAACATCACCTCAAGAATACTTTCTTACCAAGAAGTTTATTCATAAGCATTCAATATCCATAATCAACATTCAGTGTTACCACCTGCAATCAAAAGCCATACATACAAGTCCCGGTTATCACATATCATCATCATATCTCCTCGGCTCGTCTAAAAAATAAAAAAAATAACGTTGCCTTGAGTCATTCAATACAGCACAGCATTGCAGTATAAGATTAATACAAAATGTCGAATATTTCCGAAAGTCCTTTTTCCTCCCAAACACCTCAATCACAATCACAATCACAATCATCATTGAGAAAGAAGATGTCTATTACTCAAACTTACTACCTCGCTCACACCGCTCGAGGTAAGCTTTCTTCGGAAGCTTCCCGAGCAGATCACAACCTTCGTCTTCTTGTTGGTCATGCAAACCTTCTCGATTCATTGATGCTTGAACTTGCCGAAGCTGAACAAGAGCAAGAGAGCTGGTTCAACCAATCCGTTCGAAAAGCCACCAAGCAAGAAGATCCAAGACACATCCAATGGGCCGATAACGTTGTCGAAGAACCCGAGGAGGATTGGGAAACATCCGACCTCGATAACGACGATTCCTCAGATGAAGATAGCGAATACGATTCAGATGAAGAAATGGAAGAGCCATCCATGGCTTCATTGACCCGCATACCATCACACAACATGAATGCCCTAGTCAAAGTCTCATCACGAGAAGTCGAGGAGGATGAAGAGGATTTCGAAGATGATGGTGAGGAAGATTACTCAGGTCTTCAACTTCACCTCACCAAATCACATTCCGCATCTCATCCACCAGAACTCGACCACGATTCCGATTCTTCAGAAGATGAATCAATGCCACCATCTCCACCATCCGATGCCCTCCCCAGTTTCTCGGATAAACAACAAATCGCTACCACCTCCTATTACAGCAAATCCACTCCATCCTCATCGATACCACAATCCGAACAACAAGCCTTCTTCGACGAAGGTTTTTATTTACCTCCTCGACAATCACCGAGTTTAATAAGCGCCATTAGCGTTTATTAAATCTTCCCCTTGGGATTGTTTTACGAGTTTCGGAATGTATATTACAAAACATATAATGGGAATTGGATTTGAGCGACAACATCACGAGCGGGCATTGGAGTTTTGGGCATTTGATGGGGGCATGATACAAAAAATACCACACGGTTTACCTTTCTTACTTGTTATTTCTTTATGGGATTTTTATTTACGATGGGATAAGATGGAAGGGAAGGATGAATGGAAGGGAGATGCAGAGATACAGAATGGATATTCACACCACTCATGCGGGAACATTGGGAGTTAAAGGGAGAAATTCACATTTCGAATTATTTTTGAGGGAGGGAAGAGAGAAGGATAATTTGGCTTATCGGATGATGCGATAAGGGATGCCGATCAGGGTCATTGGCATTGGGGTTGAATGGATGGATGGATGGATTAGATAACTCCCAACTTTTTCTTGGTTGAGCTGTCTAGGAATACAACATAGCATAGTATAGTATAGCAAATATCAAAACGATCAAACTTCAAAACCAAATTCTTTTACTCTGCTTGCTTGCTTGCTGTGATCGATGTGACTTATTGTGATTTACTTACTTACAAATGACTCATTGCATAACCAACCTAGGTATCTACAGCACAGCACAGCACATCAACCTCGGAATGTAAAAAAAAAATCTTCTAATTTTTTTTGGGGCTGCAGGTTATGGTTACATACATACAGCGATAGATGGGATGGATGGATGGATGGATGGATTGTTTTGTTGTCATTCGATAGATATGTACTAGCTAGGTATGTACTAGGTATGTATGTATGTATGCATGAATGACAATCCTTCTGGCATTTTACTTGTTTAATGATTCGTGAAGTTTATGTTTGTGTTTATGTCTATGTTTGAGTTTGAGTTTGTGTTTGTGTTTAATAGATAAGTTTTTGATTTGATTTGATTTGATTATTGAATTAAGTATTGTGTAGGCTTGCGGAACTGCGGAGGTGCATTTTGGAGATGGGTGGATGGAGTGGTGGATGGGATGGTGATGGTGAAGGGAATGGAAGGGAAGGGAAGGGGATAGGATGGGATGGGATGGGATGGGATGAATTTTGATTCCGATTTTATAGTATTTATGAGGTAGGTAGGTAGGTAGATAGGAGGGAGGGAGATTTGATAGCAAGGCTTTTGCACACAAATTGCTCATTTGCTGGCTGGCTGGTTGTTTGGTATAGATACCTACCTAGATACTAATAAATTTTTATCTTGCAGATATCAAAATATCGATGATTTATATGTGATGATTGATTGATGATTAATTGTAATGGAGGATTGATCGATTTGATCAAGGGAGGGGATGGGTTATCTGTCTGAAATTCCGAGTTAATGAGGGGTTGGAGTCATGATTGAAGATTGAAGATCTGATTTCAAATCTACTTTTTGCTTTGCTTTATTGTACTCCGTATGGATCATATATCTCATCCAGACTCACTGATGCTAGCTAGACAATCTCTAGATTAATCTTTGAAATCCAAAATCCAAAGGTGTGGATTTGTAATGTAATAGGATTGTATAGATGGCATCATTTCATGATTAGTAGAATGAAGAATGAATACAAAGAACTAAAGGTTTTTCTTGAGCAATTTGAAGATTCTAGATTTTTAATGAATGGATGGATATGAATGACATAAGACATCTAGATTTTTGGTAATCAAGGAAATAAAAGAGTTCCATACTCCGTATAATGTTTTGAAAAATGCTTTTATTCGTTTCATTCACTTACACAACATTTCTGCCAAAACTCTAACTCGTACTCGTAGTCCGCACCGCAATCCAATGCAATCCGTGGTCCGATAATCCGCAAAATCCACCCTCACAATTCCTACTCCAAGATCATCAGGAACTCCAAAAACCGCCAAGTCGGGGAATTCGGGGTTTGGGAATTCTGCATATTGTTACTCAGGAATCAATTAAATTATCCGCGGAAACAGAACAGCGCACGAGACTTCGGATTGTGATAATGTGATTGTGAGGGTGAGTAAGTAGACCTTGTATTTTTGTTTTGGATTCGTTTCATTTATGAAGTTGTGGTTGTTTTACTCATGGTGGAGTATTTATGTACTCTGTATGTATAATGGAGTACAGTGCAGTACAGTACAGTAAATAAAAATGAAACGAGCCGGATGCGAGGATGCGGGGCAGATGCGATGGAAGTTTAAAGGAAGAAAAGTTTATGAGGGGGTGGTTGGCAGATTGGATGGAGATGGAGATGGAGATGGTGATGGAGAATCAGTAATGATTTTCCGCGTTAAGTAAAAGTTCGTATGATGGGTACTCGGTCAAGCTTTCATTCATCTTGACCTGTGCTCCTGTCGTGTAAATATTGGGGCAGAGAGCATTGGGATCTTAATTGATAGGTAGGGAGATGAAGTTTGAATGTGAAAATTTAGATGGATTGGTGTGAGATGTGTTGGCGAATCTGGCATACACATACATACATATACACATATGTACATACATACTGTACACATACATACTGTACACATACATACATACATACATACTACATACATATATACGTACAGTAGTATCGAATCCATAGTTTGTCGCCATCCTACTAGGTAGGTATGCAAGTACCGGTGAACGGGAAACGTTAATGCTCGATCCAGTAGGTCCAAACTTCAAACACACCGTATATTCATAGCATATGCACGTACTATGTATCATCGGAATATACCCTAAATTCCACTTTCATGTAGGGAAATGGAGTGTATAAGCCAATAACGATCTCGGTGCGATACGGTGAGAAGAAATTGGAAGCTGGAAAGAGGGTGTGGAATTCGTTGGAGGGCTTGGTTGGTTGGATGTGTTAAGTATGTGTTACAGCATGATGGTGGGGTAGATTTGGAGGGTCGCGCGATGATTTTTGGGGTCAGATGCGTGTGTGGATTGTAGTCGGTGAGGGTTTTGCGCTTTACTTTATCATAACTTATTATTACTTGTGATAGAGGGGTGGGCAATTTAGGTACGCTTTGTTCGTACGTTGTTGAATATGTTTTGTCGTGCGTGCATGCTGATACTTCCTTCATATGGAATTTCAAGGTGGGTTGGTGTGAACAAGTTTGGTAAAGTGATATGCTTTTGCGGAGAGAAAGAGCACTTGGATATGGCTCAGCTGGCTAGTTTTATGTGGATAAACATGAGCCCCAGATATTGATGAGGTTGATGATAACCACATGTGATGATCATTCAACTCTAAACCCCAACTTTTTCACATCTCAGACAAAATTCTCCATGTCTCAAAATCCCCATCCGTTAGGATTTACCGAGGGGGAAGTTTTTATCCGATCAAAAATAAAACCGCAAAAGGAGGATAATCTCCGATCACGTGTGTGTATACACAATCACATTCCTTCTTCCCCCGACCGCCATTTAAGCATCTCGCTGACAAAGTGTACCTGACACACCTACCTACTTGCGCCCATGTTCCACTGCATAATCTACTTATCTTACCGACTATGAAGATGCATCAATCACAACGTTGAAAAGCCATAAGGCTGGACTTCACCTCGGCGAGGAGATATGTAATCTTCCGCTTTCAACCAAGGTATCCGGGCATTCACGGCATTGACGGCATTATCGGTTTTTCCGCTGGAAGAGTCACGAACGATATCGTTTGTTGAATTGTGTTGATGGGTATGGAAGAGACGGTACGATATGTTATTGGCCTCGTCGAAACTTGTAAATATTAAGAACGAGTTGTTCTTCATATGCATACAAATCCTTTCCGGAACGAGGGAAATAAATGCATAGTATCCGTCTCGGGAACGATTCCCTTTAATCACCCGCTCTACCCGAGAAGAGTTCGAGATCCTTATTCTCACATCTCAGTCTCGAAATATACTCCAAAATGCTAATATCGTGTCACCTATAAGCTTTTAGAAAAGAATCACCTATCCTACGAACTACTAGCTGAGAATCTGAGATATGAAGTATCCATCCAGCCTTATGGGTTGCTGGTGGCTTATGTCACACTAGAAGGCCATCGACACCAAGAGCTTGTATTCAGGTACAGCTGCTCACGTCTCACGTTCCGCCATCTTTCGGTCCTGCCGAGCAAGTTACGGTTTGGATCATTCGATGTGGCTGTGGCTGAGCAAGTAGATGAAGCTCAGGTGAGTGATGTGTTAATGAAGTAAAGGGAACGTTGTTGTGATGCTTATCTTTGTGGATGTTACGTTGAGTTGGAAATTATTTCGATGTCGTACTAAGACATGATATCTGTTGTGAGTATGTGCCGAGGAAGTCCTGGTGATACTTGTATAGGTGATTTATTTGAGATATTCGACCGGATATTGTTCAAGCAGCCATGCATTTTTCAACGGTTTAATTGTCTAGCGACATGTAGTACGAACTTTTTCTACCGTGCAGATATGACTAGATAATAGAAATGAGAAATTTTGCTGCGCTCCCCCCCTAGAGAAGAAGTACTTTAGTAGTAATCCTTTTCACTCATTATTTCCTCATGGCTTCCTTATCACAGCACTCACTATATTCAAACCGGTT